>JAKSZU010000005.1:77962897-79212897 GCA_026018925.1 Tupaia tana | reverse complement strand
TCCTACATGTAAGAATAAAAATTTCAAAAAGTTCAGAGTAAAAAGTTTTACTCCTATATAATCCAAGAAAGTTAAAAACTGCAGAAATATATTTCTCATTCTTTCATTATACATATAAAGGCATTCACAATCATACCAAGTTGATGCTCTGTACCAGAATATTGCTGGTTTAGGTGTACATATACGTCAGTGTGAGGGTACATAGATATCAAAAGAAACCATGCAATTCACGGTCGGGGGAAACTTTTTATGGTAATCTCACAGAGGGGGGTTTCCCAAAACCACATCTTTTTATTACCTACACAAATACACACACACACACACATGCATACACACACAGAATATGTGTATACACAGTGTGAAATAGATAAAAGCACATTATTAAAGAACTTCACAGTGGAAATTAAAAGCCTATTAAAGAACTTCAATCCTAGAAATCTTAGAGCATTAATATGCATAAAAAGTGAACTCAGGGTGACCTCCTAGCATTGTAGTTAAGTGTTGCCCAGAAAAAATCTGATCCTGTATCACCATCTAAGGTTGACTCAGGACCGTTGACTTGAAAAATCAAGTCAGGTACAAGAACATGCCCAAGATCCTGACAGGATGGAGAATTGTAGGAAAAAGTATCGGGAACCAGCAGTTAGCGTAATGGCTATGTCGCTGGACTCCCACGTAGTCGACCGCGGTTCGCATCCCAGACCCGGAGGCTTAAAACTCACGCCGGGCGCGTGTGCGTGCGTGCCCAAGATCCCAAGAGAGGAGAATGGAGGAGAAGGGATTGCGGTGTGACCATCCCCCCTGGGGGGTGATTTCTTGCTTTCTGGCTCTATGTCTCTCTCTGTCTGTCTGGCGAGCGCACGCGCCCTATAGCGAAAACCCTCTCCAAAAAATAAAAAAAGAAAAAGAAAAAGTATTGAGTATGTCTAGACCCCATTGAGAAATGCTCTCTCTCTCTGACTCTTGTGTACATGTATACACACTCTGAACTAAAAAATAAAAAAAAGAATGAACTGAGATTATTTTTTAAACTGCTATATTGACAAAGGTGTTTCTTTCTTTCCTTCCTGTCTTCCTCCTTTCCTTCCTTCTTCCTTTGTGTGTGTGTGTGTGTGTGTGTGTGTGTGTGTGTGTGTGTCAACCAAAAAAGAAGGAAGGACTGAAGGATGGACCAGCTGGCTAGCATTGTGGTTAAAATGGCTGGGTCCCAAATGGCCAACTGTATGGTTTCAGTTGTAGACCCAGTGGCTTGAAAAACACACTGGGCATGTGTGCATGTGTGCCCAAAATCCTGAGTAGAATGGAGGAGAAGGGATTGTGGTGTGGACATCCTCCTTCAAAGGGGGGAGGGGAGTGCGTTCTCTCTCTCTCTCTCTCTCTCTCTCTCTCTCGTCTCTCCCTTTCTGGCAAGTGCATATATACTGTAACAAATTTTTTAAAAGAGGAAGGATGATCTAGTTCTAGTTTCTGAGACTGAAACCTGCATGTGGTTTGTCCCAGCATGGCCTACATACCTCATGCATGTTTGCAGACTGGTCATTGCTGTATAGTGTCAATGAGACAGGATTGCAGTGTCACTGTACATGAATAAAGTCAATTATTTTATGGACTATGTAGCAAGATTGCTTCTATGACAGCAGAAAAAAAATTTTCTACAGGATGATAATTCAAATAATGTAGTTTACTTAAGACAGTTTTGGAAGCCATATAATGTCATTATCCTAGCTTTTCAGGTAGACATGACTTAAGGAAGAAGAGAAGCAGGAGACCCAGGTTTCACGGGCCTAAAACAAATTTGGTTTGTTGAGAGGACTCTGTAAGAATAGATACACGGACAAGCAGGTGGCATGGTGGTTAAGGTGCTGGACACATGGCTGACCATGGTTCAAGTCCTAGACCTGGTGGCTTGCTTTCTCACTTTCTGTGCGTGTGTGTGTGTGTGTGTGTGTGCATGTGTGCATGTGTGTGTGTATGTCTGGTCAAATTAAAATAAATGAATGAATAAATAAAATTAAATAAATAATCCTTAAAAATTATTTTTAAAAAAAAAAGAATAGATATAAACTGACGAATTCAAAATCTCTGTGGTCTCTGCCAAGGCCCTGAGAAAGGATCATTCAAGTAAGAGATCCTAAAGCTTCAACTTAAGAATAATTTTGCTCCCTTGGAGGACTTTCTCTGAGATGACAGGACCATACCATGGATAATTACAACACTATGGCCTGTCGTAGTCCTTTCAGGATACTATAACAATATACCTTAAATTGGGAATTCATGAACAACAGAAACTTATTTCTCACAGTTCTGTAGGCTGGGAAGTCCAAGATCCAGGTGCCAGCAGACTCAGTATCAGATGGTGCTTTCACACCATGTCCTCACATGGAAAAAAGGACAAAGGAGCTCTCAGGGACCTTAATTTTTTAATTAGAAATGTTTTCCTTTATTCATGATAGAGTGTATGTACACACACGTGGCAATGAAGATGCAGTGGAGTACCCTCCACCAGATCTGGTCATGCAGCATCCTTTTCCTCCTGTCCTCCAGTCCATCAGAGGCTGACACTCACACATGCGCCCAGCGTGTTTCAGGTGCACCAGCCTGGGCCTTCAAACTTCCATTGCCTGTGGGATCTAGCTTCTCTTGAGTAGCCCATTACAACTTTACCATGGAGCCTGCCCCACAGGATCACTTTTATGAAAGGCACTTTTATTACTCCCTGTCATGATAGTAGAACCCTCATAGCCTAATCCGATGACCTTACCTTTTAATATTGTTACTCTGGTGACTAGGGTTCAACAGCTGAATTTGGGGAAGACACAGATTTTCAGAGTATAGCACCACCAGAACACATGTCCTGAGAGATTCTCTCTCATCTGAGTCACAGAACATGGAAAAATTATTCAAGTGACAACTTTCTCAGGTTCCCAAGATGGTTACATAACTAGTATCACTCCAGATGCACAGAAGAGAAATTAATTCACTGCATGTAGTGGATGCCTTAGTGTGATAAATCCGAATTCTCTCATGGAACTAGTTGGGAAAGGCTGCTCTAGCTCTTCTTATTCTTTGTTGAAAATCTATCCCTGGAAGTTACACAATAAGATATGTAAGATATGTGAGAGTACTGATTCCTGCTATTCTTCAAAGCTGATTTCTGTAAGACTAATTCATTACCTTAGATTTTAATTCCAGAAGTAAGGCTTACTCAGAGTAGACACCTATGGGCAGATACGATACTATATGGTAATACCAGGAGAGAGATACCACTCGTTAGGGTAAAGAGGCAAAGACAAAGCCATCAACAGAAAGTGAGGGAAAGCATCAGGAACCATGGTAGTCAATAAAGAAATTATTGGGGGGCCAGCAGGTGGTGTGGTCGTTAAGGCGCTGGACACTCCCACATGGCCGACCATGGTTTTAGCCCCGGACCTGGTTCTTGCTTTCTTACTTCCCTGTTCTCTCTCTCTCTCTCTCTCTCGGTCTCTCTCTGGTCAAATTAAAATAAATAAGTGAATAAATAAAATTAAGTAATTCTTTAAAAAATAAAGGACTATTAAATCTAAAGAAGGAAGAAATGTTACAAACCTGTTCTTAATGGGTGCTAGTCACATAGGCAAACATGAATTTGACAGAATGAATCTAAAGTGAAAGCTAGTGGTGTACTGATGACACAGGGAAAGATTATCACTCGTTTCCTTGGCTATTCTCATGCTTTCCCTTAACGAAAAACATTTTGTTGTTGTTGTGGTTGTTTTAGTTTTACATGCACTTGCCAGAGAAAGAGACAGAGAGAGAGGGAAGGAAAGTGAGACATCATTCCCCAGGGGGATGGCCACACCACAATCTCTTCTCTTCCATCCTCCTCTTAATATTTTGGGCACACATACGCATGCACCCAGCATGATTTCAAGCTACTGGGTCTGGGACTTGAGTCACAAAGTAGGTCATGTGGGATCCAGCTGCCTTAATCTTCACGCCTTCTGCCAGCCCAGAGAACAATCTTTTGATGGACAATTATGAACCAAATGCTAGTAAAGAATGGAAACTCACAATTAAAGAAGAGATTGCAAAGAATATGTCAATACTCTAAATGAAGTCAGCCAACTTGGTAAGTTCCATGTCAGTTATAGGAGGCATAGTTACATGTTAGCTGTGCCAGTGGGAAAAGGGCTATCTCAAAAAGGCAATACTGGGTTGATCTCATAGCTGGGTAGTTGGGGAAGCTAGGTCCCACATGGCTGACAACAGTGTGAAGCCCAGTCCCAGCAACTTGAAAAACACACCAGGCACAAGTATGCATGCATGCCCAGAGTCCCAACAGGGTGACAAAATGGAGGAGAGGGATTGCAGCATGACCACACCCCATTGGGAGTGCTTTCTCCCTTCTCTCTCAGTCTCTCTTTGATGAGCACATGTGTGTCCTCTGGTAAAGGAGAAGGAGGAGGAGGAGGAGGACGAGGAGAAGGAAGAGGAGGGGGAGGAGAAGGAAGAGGAGGAGGAGGAAGGAGGAGGAGGAGGAAGAGAAAGAGGAGGAGGAGGAGGAGGAGAAGGAGAAGGAGAAAGCAATGCTTAAGATGTATCTCAGAGATGAACAGAACATTTTACAAAGGATAAGGCAGGGTAAGAAAGGCAAAGAGATGTGAACAAGAACGTGTTTGTGTATCAGTGTACTTGAGGGTCTATGAAAGATAGATTCAGAACAGGAGTAAAATGATTATTCAGTCTCAAAGAAATAAGATCATTCTACAAACTTCCCAAGAGGGATTCTTAATTGGATTATGAAAGAGCGCTGAAAGGTCTATTCTCAGCATGGATTAACTTAAAAAGATCAACATATCCTGAGACCTCTCCAGAGCCCATTCCTATCATTCATTACTGGCATGTGTCTCTGTGCCTGTGGAAGAAGTAGTAGGGAGAAGAAAAGGAGAGGGATATTGTCTAAGGGGCTGGAAGGAGAATGAGTATAACATAACAGCATTGAAGCGGGCAGTAGAATCATATGATAATGAGAGAGGTTAAGGCCAGATGAGAAAAAGAAAAATAAATTGTGCCAACTTTTAAAAATATTAGAAAAAGAGTTACAGGAATTGAAGACAGAATGTGGTACTAACATAAGGATCCTATAATAATAATAATACATGCTAACCACTTAAGATCAAAGAAAAGGAGAAATGGGAGAAGATAGAGGAATTCTTGCCCTAAAGCACTGGTTCTTAAAGTATTTAGGCAAGCATCACACAAAACTGAAGTAAGAATTCGAATTCTCTGACTCTGGCCACTGAATCGGAAACTCAGGGTGGGATCCAGCAACATGTGCTTTAATGATACTAACACGTGATTCTGGTGCACAGTAAACTTTCAGAACCACTTCCTCAAAGTATCATTTACAGTTTCCAGATTTTTTTAAAAATATTTATTAAATTTTTTATTTAATCATTCATTTATTTTAATTGGACCAGAGAAAAACACTGGGGGGGGGGGTGAGAAAGCAAGCCACCAGCTCTGGGACTCAAACCACAGTTGGCCATGTGGGAGTGTCTAGTGCCTTAATCACCATGCCACCTGCTGGTCCTCTCCAGTTTGTTTTAATGGAAGTACGGAATTCAGTTGAATTCCAAGGGCCAGTTTGTGTGTCTCTCTTTTTTTTTTTTTTTTTAAGAATTATTTATTGGGACCAGCAGATGGCATAATGGTTATGTTGCTGGACTCCCCCATGGCTGATTGAGGTTCGAGTCCCAGACCTGAAGGATTGAAACTCACCAAGGGCACATGTGTGTGCATGCCGAAAATCCTGAGAGAAAATGGAGAAGAAAGGATTGTGGTGTGGCCATCCCGCATGGACACTTTCTTTCTCTCTGTCTCTCCAGGAAGTGTACGCACCATATAGCAAAAATCTCTCTTAAAATAAATTATTATTTATTTATTTAATTTTATTTGTTATAGTTATTTTTCAATTTGAACAAGGAGAGATAGGAAAAGAAAGTAAGGGAGCGTGAGAAAGCAAGCCACCAGGACCAGGGTTTGAACTATAGTTGATCACGTGAGAGTCCAGTGCCCTAACCACCATACTACTTACCAGCTCCAGGCCAGTTTATGTCTTAATTGTTATATGTCAAAGTTTTGTGTGGAGTGTGTGTGTATGTCTTCCGACTGTGTTTAGATCTCAGAGAACAATTACTGATCTTTTTAAATGGTTAAAACGTTCTGCTGCAAAAAAATTCTGCCATTTTTCTTCCTAACCACCAAGAATTACCATGAGCTTTTTATAGTTCTGAAAATAAAAGACCTAAAAAGAAAAAATACTTAGTGACCTTGCTGCTGATTCATTTGCACCAATAAAATTTATGAACCATTATTGATTTTCACTCCAGCTATTGTATCATGACTTTAGACAATGATTTACAACATTGTTTCACAAAGCTTTAACACTATTAAAGTATAAAGTTCCTATTGAGTATTTCATAATAGCTGAAATCAGGTTCACAACACATCCTCTTCTTGGAAACAAGACTTTAGAAAACAGCACTCTATAAAACAAAACAATCTCACTTAGGACCTTTATTCCTGCTTTTATTAATTTAGACAAATTTACATGATTTTGATTAGAAAAAAAAAATCCTTCTCCTGGGGTTTGTGAGCCAGGGTCCAGGAGAACCACATCAGTTATTCAAACAGGAGAAATCCAGTATAAAGAACTGTTGGAGGGCCAGCAGATGGCTTCATGGTTAGGTTGCTGGACTCCCACATAGCTGATCACAGTCCGAGTCCTGGACCCAGTGGCTTAAAACTCACACCAGGTGTGTATGCGTGCATGCCCAAAATCCTGAGAGAAGAATGGAAGACAAAGGATTGCGGCATGGTCAGTCCCCTAGAGGTCTCTCGTTCTTTGTCTCACTCTCTGTCTCGCCAGCGAGCATACAAACACTATAATAAAAATATCTCTCTAAAAGAAAGAAAGAAAGAAAGAAAGAAAGAAAGAAAGAAAGAAAGAAAGAAAGAAAGAAAGAAAGAACTGTTGAATAGTAAAAATGGTCACCTACCAGCTACTACCTTCAGGCTATAAAAACATATAAAGGAACTGAGTACCAAGAGAAAGTTGACTCCCAACCCTAGGCTGAGATTCTGACTACTTCAGAGAGCCAGCAGCTACCTCAGTGGTGAATGGGATTGCCAGAGGAGAGCTTGGCCCTGGCCCATAGAAGAGGTCCACCATTGCCAGAAGGTACGGGCAGGCTGACGGTGCTCAGAGTGACTTCTGGTGGAGATAGCATGGTCTCAGGGCATGGCTAGAACTTACTTGCACAGTGGCTGCTCATCTGTTCTAAATAGCACTGTCTATGGCCTGGAACCTGGAAGGCAAGTGTCTTCCTGCTGCTATTGTCTTGAAGAGTCGTGTCAGTGCCCCCTATTGGCAAAGTCTAACATTTCCCTAGTGGACAAGTGAATACCTTGAGCTTCTCTGAAGTATCACAAGACAGGACAAAGAAAGAGAAGACAAAGAATGGTGCATTTGGTGCTACTGGACATTAAAACATAGAACATATAGATTCTCTGTACTTACATCTGTGTGGTACTGGCACATTAATAGAAAAATAGAAGGGGAGGGGCCAACAAGTGGTGTGGTGGTTAAGGGCGTTGGATTCCTACATGGCTGACCGTGGTTTGAGTCCCAGACCTGGTGGCTTGCTTTCTCACTTTCTCTCTTTCTTTCTCTCTCTCTGTCCCTCTCTGGTCAAATAGAATAAATAAATGAATAAATAAAAGTTAAAAAATAAAATAATTCTTCAAAAAAAAAGAAAGAAAAATAGAAGGGGAATAAGATACCGTGGCCTGAATTAGATACAAATACTTAGAGAAATGTATTGTATGATGACGGCATCCCAAAACACTGGGTTAAGGATGGGCTTTTACCAACAGTGCTGGGACAATTAAGTAGACATTTGAGAAAAAAAAAAAAACTTAAGATTTTTATCTCATACCATACATAAAGATGAACTCCAAATGGATTAGAAGTCTAAATGTACATCTTAAAAAATGAACAAACACTCAAAGAAAATAAGGGTTAGTTGTTCTTTAACATTGGTATAATGAAATTCTTCTAATTACAGCTCAAAATCCAGAGGCAATAAGAAAACGCTAAATTGTTTTAATCAAATTTTTTATTTGATCATTTCTTATGCTTGAAGTCCTTTTGAATGACACCTTTGGCCTGAGGTTCTTTCCTAGATTTTTAACAACCCTACGGGGTTTTCCTTCTCTGTCAGTTTTACAGAGGCCTGTGCATTCCCCTGGTTTCTTGTTGTCATCAACTTTAATTAGGTTGATTTTGTGTTCATCAGAAAGGGCCTCCACCAACTTGACATACACATCACAGTTGGATGTCAGTCCACAAAAATGGACTGGGCGATTGCCGAAGGTTTTGGTGACTTCTGAATTCTTCCTTTTTTTTTTTTTTTCCTGAGGACACGTTCCACATTTAATTTACATTTTAAGACCAACTTTAATCTCAAAATCACATACCCATACACCTATTTCCTTTTTGTTGACTTCACTTCAACATAAATGCATGGTTTGTTAAACAAAATTGTAAACAAATATTTACCATGTCTGTTACATGTAACACACAGGAACAGCTTTTAACAGAGTTCATCGATACACCCCCCCCCCCAACATTTTTTTATTATAAATACAGGTATCAATACAATCCTGAACATATTTTTGATACTACTAGTAGTCAGCACCCACTCCGCTTCAAAAATTAACAAAATTTGTGACAATATTCATTGTACCTGCTACCTTAAACAATCTCCACTGCAGCTCTTTCACTAAGCGAGATGGATAAAGCATGCCATTTCTGTTTTTCCTTCTTGAGATTTTTTACTTTTCAGAAACACACATGCTTACACCACTGCCATCTGACACTTCTTGCCATGCTTTTATCTTGAAAACTCAAATTCTATTTCGAGTACTCCAGGCTTACGTTTAAATGACCGTGCCTTAACAAGGGGAAAAAAAAATTGTGCTGCATTTTCCCTCTTGTTACCTGAAAACATAATGGGTGTACATATATTAAATATATTCTTACAAATGTCCAGTCATGTTTACCAGATAGAATTCTTTTACTTAATGTGTGGGTATTTGCATTGTGATATTTAATCAGGACATTTATATGAGTAGAAGGTCCATCCTTATTTTAAGACAAATTTGAGCGCCTCTAAAATTAATTGTTGTATGTTTGTCCTTCTGGTGGTTATGGAAGCTTCATATTTTCTTTGGACATCATTAGACGTCATAGCTCTTGAAAGATGACTTTAATGGTGAAAGAGTTTTGTCATTTTGCTTAACACTGGTATGCTCCGTGTATCCACCATCCCACTGGAATTATTTATTCCATCCATATTAATTTTTGTTACGAATCTAACTTATGGAGGAGCTTCTGGGAATTTAGGCCCACATTCTATTTTCAGGCTATATATTTTATTTCCATAATTTGTCCTTGGTGGCCCAAGGACACCTGTCCACCTTGTAAGTATCATATCTTCATCCTCTTCAAGCCCCAGCTAACCGTACCATCTCCTACTCCTTTTTGTCCTTCTTCAAGTCCTTCCAAGTGAAAATGACAAGGAACTTTGACTCCTGTGGAGAGCGCCATCTTCTCCTGCAGCCTGTTTGTTTGTTTAATTGTTAGAGGACACATGCATTCACCAGAGAGAGACAGAGAGAAGAAATCATCCCCAATGGGGCGTGTTCATGATGCAACACCTTCTCCTCCATTTCTCAATCCTGTCAGGATTTGGGGTACACATGCACACATGCTTGGTGTGCTTTTCAAGCTGCCAGGTCCAGGACTTGACTGTCATTGGCTATGTGTAATCTGGCTCCCTTAACCACTAGGCTATGGGCTGGCTCAAAAGGTAGTTCTTCAAACAATAAGTAAAACTGATAAGCTACCAGCAAGACAAAGAGAGTGGCACAAAGTATTCATATCAAGAATGAAAAAGGGTATATCATTACAGACTGCACAGACAATAAAGAGACTACTAGAAATAATTCAATATATGTAAATTTAACAACTTATGCATATGTAATAAAAAGGAGCAATTCTTGAAAACCGCAAACTACCACAACTCATTTAAGGTGAAATAGTGTCCTAGTCCACTTTTTTTTTGCTATAAAAAAAAAACACAGACTGGGTAGTTTACAAAGAACAGAACATTAGGGATCAGCAGATGGTGTAATGGTTACATCGCTGGACTCCCATGTAGTCAACCACGGTTCAAGTCCTGGACCCAGAGGCTTAAAATTCAATGCCAGGTGCATCTGGGTACATAGCCAAAATCCTGAGAAGAGAATGGAGAAGGGATTGTGGCATGGCCATCGCCTGTAGGGGTGATTTCTTGCTTTCTAAATCTCTGTCTCTCTCTGTCCCTCTGGCAATCACACACACACCCTATAGCAAAAATCTCTCTCTTAAAAAAAAAAAGAACAGAGTTTATGTGGCTCAGAGTGTTCTAGAAGGTAGGAATTCCAAAAGCATGGTGCTAGCATCTGGTGAGGATCATCCAATGGCAGAATGGCAAAAGATGGACATGAGCTTGTGAGACAGAGAAAATCAAGATGAACTGCCTTTTCATCAGGAACCCACTCATATGATAACCAACCTACTCCCAAGACAATGGTATTAATCCATTCATGATGGCAGAGTCCTCATGACATAATCAGCCTTAAACGTCCTGCCCCTCAACATCGTTAAAATGGCAGTTAAATTTCAATATACATTTTGGAGGGTACATTCAAACTATCACAAATAGGTAATGGAATAGTCCCATACCTGTTTTGAAAAATGAATCCATAGTTTAAAAACTTCTAGGAAAGAAATATTCAAGCCAGACTTGTTTCACTAGAGAATTCTACCAAATATTTAAAGAAGAAATAACCGAAATTCTATACAATCTCTTCAAGACACAAAAATCTTATGTTAGTCCGTATTCTCTATGGACACAGAAACAATCAATTTGTATAAATATATAAGAAGGGATTTATTGGGGAAATTAGATCACATAATTACAGCAGCTTAGGAGTCCCTCAATAGGCCATGTGCAAGCTGGAGATCTGGAGATTCTGGTAGTATGGATCAGTTCAAATCTGAAGGGCTCAGGGGCAGAGAAACTAATGAAGTTACTCATAGTCTGAAGCAAAAAGCCCGAGAATCTGGGAGATCACTAGTGTAAATCCTGGAGTCCCAAAGAAAATGAGTCTTAATTTCTGGTATCTGAGGCAAAAGAAAAATTCTATCTTGCTGTTTCATAGGAGGTCCATAAGTGTGGTGTATTTATTCTCTCTGGGCCCCTTGTTAATTGGATCATGCCATCCACATTGAGTGTGGATCTTCCACATCTAGCTTCCTTAGATCCACATGTTCATCTGATCTGGAAACACTCTCATGGACATACTAAGAGTAACACATATTCATATTTTTAGGTATTCCTTATTCCAATCAAGTTGACAGACAAAATTAACCATCACAAATCATTAACAAAATATTAACACATAAGATCCAACAGTATATACATTACAATCAAGTAGGGTTTATCCCAGAAATGCAGGACTGGCTCAAAACTCAAAAATTAATCATTGTAATTTACTATATTAACCATGTAAAGAAACTCCACATGATCAGATCAGTCAATACAGAAAAAGCACTTGAATGAACCAACGAATGGCGGAATGGCTACATTGCTGGGCTCCCACATAGTCAACCGGTTAGAGTCCCAAATCTGGTGGCTTAAAACTCATGCTGGGCGCATGTGCATGCTTGCCCAAAATTCTGAGAGGAGAATGGAGGAGAAGGGATTGCAGCATGGCTATCCCCCTAGAAGGTGATTTTTCATTTTCTGTCTCTCTGTTTCTGTCTCTTTGGTGAGCACATGTGCCCTATGGCAAAAAGCTCTCTCTAAAAAAAAAAAAAGGAAAGAAAAAGCACTTGACAAAATTCAACATCTATCCATGATAAACATTCACAACAAGGTAAAATAGATAGAAACTTCCTCAGCCTGATTAAATACTTTCTATAGTTCTTCAAGTTGAACAGCCTCAACTCAACATCAATGGCTAAGATAATTGTATATTTTCTAAAGTTGCCATTGATAAGATATTCTTCACATTTTATAAAGTCGACATAGACTTTTTCTAATAAATGATGTGGATCACGTATTTGCATATATGATACACAAAACACTTATTCCTTACTTTCCATTTTTCCCAGGATGTTATAATATGATAATCTTTTTAAAAATTATTTATTTAGTTTCATTTGTTATTATTATTTTTTATTTGACCAGAGAGAGACAAAAGAGAGAGAAAGGGAAAGCAAGGAAGCAAGCTGCAATGTCCAGGACTTGAATGTGGTCTGCCATGTGGGAATCTAGCGCCTCTAACCACCATACCACCTGCCAGCCCCTATAATATGATAATCTTAATCTTTCTTTATTTTGGTTTAGAAAAGAGCACCAAAATTCCGATGTGTAGGTTGTTCTAACTTTTTATCTTTTAATTTGTTAGATGGGAGAAGTTTCTTATTTAAATGAAATGCCTTAATAATGATTAAAACAAAAAACAGTACTCTTGTGAAAAACACCCCAAGGTTTTTCCTCACTTAAGTCACATTCAAAGTAATTCTATAATTTAATTCGTATACAGAAAAGGTAAAATGATTATCTTGGTTGTTTATGAAACACAATACATAATATATTCCAATTCCAAATAAATGTTTCAAGTTTTGTAAACATTCCCTTTATAAAAGAGAAAAAGCCCAAATTTATTTTAATCAGAGGGTTATAAACTCTATTTACATGGAGACTTTGAGAAAGGAAAGCTCAGTTTATCTCATCTGCCTCATTAATGTTTGCTTCTGCCCAAATGGGATGTTAATACAGCTTATAACAACTACTAGGTTGTAATTAATATACATGATTTTCCAAACAAATGGGTAGAAAGTGGGCGATTTTATAATTCACCTCTCTTATTTTAAAACTATTTTAGTACTTATCTTTAATTTTCTTTTAGTACATAATCTTGATAAGAGTCAAAATAAGGAGACCAATATCAAGGATTATTAAAGGCTGAATTGTCTGCTTCCAAAATTCATGTGATGAAACCTAAGCTATCTTCACAGTAGCTTAAAATGTGACTACAGAGATAGGGCCTTTAAAGAGATCATTTAGATAGGGACTAGCAGTTAGTGTAATGGCTATGTCGCTGGACTCCCATGTACTCGACTGCGGTTTGCATCCTGGACCCGGTGGCTTAAAACTCAGGCCGGGCGCGTGTGCGTGCATGCCCAAGATCCCTGGAGGAGAAGGGATTGTGGTGTGGCCATCCCCCCTGGGGGGTGATTTTTCGCTTTTTGTCTCTCTGTCTCTCTCTGTCTGTTTGGGGAGGGCATGCACCCTATAGCAAAAACCTCTTTAAAAAAAAAAGAGATCATTTAGATAAGGGTCTGTGGACAGAAGTCTGAATACTTTTCCTATTTTTCCAAAATCTTTTCAAAAGGGAATTGGGGGGAACCAGCAGTTAGCGTAATGGCTATGTCGCTGGACTCCCACGTAGTCGACCGCGGTTCGCATCTCAGACCCGGTGGCTTACAACTCATGCCGGGCGCGTGTGCGTGCGTGCCCAAGATCCCAAGAGGAGAATGGAGGAGAAGGGATTGCAGCGTGACCATCCCACCTAGGGAGTGATTTCTCGCTTTCTGTCTCTATGTCTCTCTCTGTCTGTCTGGCGATTGCATGCGCCCTATAGCGAAAAAAACCTTTCCAAAAAAAAAAAAAAAAAAAAAAAAGGAACTGGGGAAGTCATGCCCACAAACATTAGCAGACCATTTATTTTCTCTTAACAGGATTCTTCCTACCTCCTGTTCCTGGAATAGTATCTTTGAGATGTATATTTCAACCGATGACAGTGTATTCTTTTGCTCATCTCTTCCCAAGACACAGAACTTCCCTTTTCCTTGAGATGTAGATTAAGCCTTTCTTTAACTAAGACACGGATCTTCCCTTCCAATCACCAACCTAAGAATTGTGGAACCCACCTATAACCTACAAGCCCCTCCTTCCCGTTCTACATGTCCCGCCTTTTTGGGCCAGACCAATGGAAAATCTTTTCACTAAATGTTGTCTGTCAATCTCAAACAAATAAAAGGAACCTCTGTACATGATCACCCCGAGAAAAGGCATGTATGCTTCTTTTCCAGCCTAGGTCACTCACAGTTGGCTTGGAAATAAACCACATTAATTATTAATTATTAATTTTACAGTTGGTTATTTTTTTGTCGACAGGTCTATGGGTGGGCCCTAACACAAAATGAATGATGTCCTTATAAAAAGATGTTAAGAGACAGACATATACACAAGCATAGAAGAAAGACCATGAAAGGATACAGCAGGAAGGTGGTCATCTGCAAGCCATGGAAAGAGGCCACAGGAGAACTTAACCAGCCCCGCAGACACTCTGATCTTGGACGTCTAGCCTCCAGAACTGTGAGCAATACATTTCTATTCTTTAAGTTATCTAGTGAGTGTGTGTTACTCTGTTATGGCAGCCATAGAAAACTAGTAAGACAGTGTTCAACATTTTTTTCAACATGTGTCAAAAAGTGCCTATATGCTAGGCATTGTGTGGAACACAAATGTTTTAAGAAAGAGCCATTTTACTCAAGTTTAGAATATTCAGACTTAACTGGTTCTGTAGATCTTATATTTTCTAATAAGCAGAGGAATATATATATATATATATATATATATATATATATATATATATATATATATATGTATATATATGCACACATATATTATTCAACAAACAGAAGAAAAAATGTGTTTCTCTTCATGGTGGCTAAAACAGATCTTTATAGCATTTGTTTGTAATATAATACACAAAACCACTCAGGAACATGTAAATGTAGTTTATAATCACAGAAAAAGTACTAATGGAAAACAATTTTTTTTAGTTCAAATGCAATAGCGCAAGAAAAAAAAAGCAAAAATAGGCGGCTCGCAGATGGTGCAGTGGTTACATCACTGGACTCCCACATGGCCATCTGCAGTTCTAGACCTGGTGACTTGAAAATCACACTGGGTACATGTGTGCCCAAGATCTTGGAAGGAGAATGGAGAAGAAGGGATTGCAGTGTGGCCTCCCCCCCTTCCCCCCCACCCCCCGGGGATATTTCTGATTTTCCCTCTCACTGTCTCTCTCTTTCTCCTGTGGGGGGATGGGCCCTAAGGTAAAAACCTCTTTTTTTTTGGAGAGGTTTTTCGCTATAGGGCACGTGCGCTGGCCAGACAGACAGAGACAGAGAGACAGAAAGCGAGAAATCACCCCCCAGGGGGGATGGTCACGTCGCAATCCCTTCTCCTCCATTCTCCTCTTGGGATCTTGGGCATGCACGCACACGCGCCCGGCGTGAGTTTTAAGCCACCGGGTCCGGGACGCGAACCGCGGTCGACTACGTGGGAGTCCAGCGACATAGCCATTACGCTAACTGCTGGTTCCGGTAAAAACCTCTTAAAAAAAAAAAAAAAGCAAAAGTAGAGAAACTTATACTACATTTAATTGAGAATGTCCTAATGTCCTATTGATCTCCAAACAGATCCTCAGTACCTAGCAATCTCCAAGCAGATCCTCAACACCCACTGAAAGATAATAATTGAGGCCAGCAGACTGATAATGTATTGCAGCTAGAGCTAAGGAGAGAACAAGGTCCAAGAGCCAAAGGACCAAAAATCTAAGCTGTGGTATGCAGGAATTTACTGTTCTTACAAAACAAGAGCAGCTCTTGTATTTGCAATTGTTCTGAAGAGTAATTACAGAGTATTTTCTCCAGTGAAAAATTTAAAAGCTTACACAACTGCTTTTTCCACTTAAGGGGGAGAAAAAAGGCTGAGCTATTAGTTAAAAGAAAATATGTTCATAAATGAGAGTTTTGTCTATTTTCTGTGGTTGGGTACAAACTGTATAAACCTTTCCAGCCCACTCATTTATATTACTCATTTCTACCACTGAATAATTGAAACTTAGCATCACATTCCGGCACTTACTGCATTGTCTTCTCATGCATTCTTAATACCGTATTGCTAATAAGTTGATAATGTACCCTCTCATATTAGAAATAAATAATTAATCAAAGGTGTTGAACTCTGATACGAGCTGTCAGCCTTCCTTTCCTCCCTAAATAATGAGTTTATTACTTTGATCACTTGGGTTAGTGGTTAGAGCTAGCCCATCCTCTACTAAACATTAAATTCACATCTGAGGAAACTCCTTGTGGAAAGGAATTAATTCCTTTTATCAGAAAGGGACAGAGGCAGATTTATAGACATGTTTATAGTACTTGCTATGAAATATTATCAACACAGAGTTATTGAAAGCTATGTGAAGCATTCTTAACCTATGTCTATACCTCTTAAGATTAACATTAAATAGATGAACTCCACTCAGATGCTCATTCAGTCCACAAAGATTTGCTGGTGCCCATTATGAGGTGTTATCTATGCCAAGTTCCCTAGAAGCAGAGGCCGGGATGGGGATTTTCAGTGAAATAATTAGTTGAGAGAGTGCTTTCAGAAGTGGGGAAGGAAGGCAGGGTAATGCAGGAGGGAAAAGTTTAGCAAAGGTTTAGTCTAATCAAGGCATTACTTTCAGTCTAGTCCTGTGGGAAACTCTAATCTCACCTGAGAAAGGGGGTCAAGTTTGGTACCCCATGTAGGTCAATTATTAGATGCGCTCTATAATTCTTATAGGTAGGCCTTCCCAGTGTCCTGTTCTGCTGAGGGGAAAAGACCCATTCTCCTGAGATGAGGCCAGTTGTGAGTTGTTAGTAGCTAATGCTCCTAACAGCTAGGCCAGCCAGGTTTGGTGTGGGAAGCACCAACACTATTCACTAGTTAGGTGTAGTAATGACTTACTGCATCTTTGGAAGTAGAAAGTAGGTAGGCAGGCTGCCCCACGACCTGTAATCCGGGAAGCCAGTTCGTACATGGCCCTTTTGGTGGTTCAAGTCCCAGACCAGAGACTTGAGAAGATACTCCAGGTAGGCACATGTACATATATGCCTAAATGCCCAATATGGTGGAGTAATGGAAGAGAGAGGGGATTGTCACATGACCATGCCTCATTGGGAGGTGCTTTCTCCCCATCCCCGCCTCTGGTGAACACATGCACCTTCTGAAATTAACGGGACCAGCAGGTGGCGTAATGGCTATGTCTCTGGACTCCCACAGAGTCGACTGCGGTTCGAGTTCCGGACCCAGTGGCTTAAATTCATGCCAGGCACATGTGTGTGCATGCCCAAGATCCCGAGAGGAGAATGGAGGAGAAAGGATTGCGGCATAGCCATCCCCCTTAGGGGGGTGATTTCTCGCTTTCTGTCTGGCTCTCTGGCGGGCGCACGTGCCCTATACCAAAAGCCTCTCCAAAAAAAAAAAAGAAAAAAATGTGTCCTTGATGGAGCCAGCAGGTGGTGTAGTGGTTAAGACACTGGATTCCCATGTGGTCAACTACAGTTTGAGTCCTGGACTCAGTGGCTTGAAACTTACTCAGGATGCATGTGCACATGTGCCCAAATTCCTGAGAGGAGACTAGAGGAGAAGAGATTGCTACATGGCCATCCCCCACCCCGTGTGTGTATGTGTGTGTTGGGGGGTGGTGATTTCTTGCTTTCTGTCTCTCTGGTGAATGCACATGCCCTATTGCAAAAATGTTTCTTTAAAGAAAGTCCTTGGATTTAGAAAATACACACTAAAGAATATTACAGGAAAAAGATTCAGGAAATGTGTGTGTGTAAACAAAGAGACAGGGAAGGAGAGAGGAAAGGGGAGATAGTGAAAGAGAAGAGAGAGAAGGGGAAAGAGGAGGTGGGAAAGAGGAATGTGAGTATAATAAAAGTTAACATTCAGAAAATCTGGGTAGAGATTTTTCTGAAATTCTTTGTAAAGTGCTTGAAATTTTTCTGTAAGTGAAAAATTATGTTAAAAGAAAAAAAGATAATTAAGTGTATTTACTGCTAGGTGGAACATTGGGAAGTTCTGATACCCCAATTTAGACTCCACTGTGGGTTATTTTTAGCCACTGGTAAGTTTTCTCCATAGATTTTTTTTTTTTTTTTTTTTTTTTTTTTTTTTTTTTTTTTTTGTGTGCCCCATGTTTCTTCATTTGAGTATTTGTGCTCTCCTCTTTTGCTTATTATTTCCCTAGAGGAGATGATGCTGAGTTTCAAACATATGGCCATTTTTATTTTCTGCCAATTACCTACAAAAATAAATGCTAAAAAAGACCAATCATTGTGATAAATTAAAATAAGGTATGGAGATGTGGAAAAGAATGAGTCATATATTTTGGGAGTCAGCAGCTTTGGTTGGCTGCTGATTGAATTCATGACCTTGGAAAAAGCCACATCATTGCCTTGTACCCTATTCTCATAATCTTTTTCCCAGAGCTTATATTACAGAGTGTTGAAAGGATTAATTTATGATTGTGCAACTCTTTGAATCTTCATGATTTAGATATTAAAAAATACCATAAATAAACACCCCTATAAATAGTATACTTATGCAAATCCTCTTCTTGTTATTTTGGCTGTTGTTTTAGAAGTGTAAATGCTTTTGTAAAGCTCAAAGCATTACCAACATTGGCTTGTGGTGGACATTGTATTGGAGAATATTATTGAATAAAGTAGGATCACATGGAAAGAATTTACTAAATCTTCATTAATTTCTCTATTTTGCCTTTTCAGTTATAGAAGTGCCTAAATTATTTTTATATTCCAGCTTTCTACCCCTCCACCAGGCATACTTTGAGGGGATATCAGAAAAACAATGGAGGGGCCAGTAGGTAGTATGATGGTTGAGGTGCTAGATTCTCACATGGCCAACCAGTTTGAGTCCCAGACCTAGCAGCTTGCTTTCTCATTCTCTTACTCTGTCTCTCTAGTGAGCCCCCATGCCCTAGAACAAATTTTAAAATAACATAAATAAAATTAAATAAATACATATTAAAATTTTAATGGAAAATGGAATTAAAGTATGAATTTATTTTGGTGCAAAAAACACTTTAAATCCCATGTATTTTTTTTTAATAGTATATATTTTCCATGGACCTTTTAAAGACCCTCTTGTATATTTGCCTGCCTGGCATCTATGTGCCCATTTTTTGGCATCAGCATGCTGAGTGTCCTTTAGAGATACCTTTCCAACTCAGTTCTTGTGATTTAACTAGGAATGACCCAGGGGAATGAGGTTCATGAAGCAGATCTGATCAAGGAGAACAGAACATACCCTGTCTAGAGGGATTGGCTCAGGAATGGACACATGATAACTGTGGACCAGCAGTCCTTCTCATGACTCATACTAAAATTGTTAAGAAATGTGATCTTTTTCCACGAGAAATGCTGAACTAAGAGAATGAAAGCCTTTCATTCTAAAAGGCTCTTTTTTCTAAAAAAAGAAAAGTCATTTTTTATTTCAGAGAGATTTTTGCTATAGGATGCATGCACTCACAGGAAGGACAGAGAGATAGGAAGAAAGAAATCATCCCCCACCCGGGTGAGGGGGGCATGGCCACATCATAATCCCTTCTCAATTCTCCTCTTGGGATTTTGGGCACACATGCACCCATGCCTGCATGAGTTTAAGCTGCCAGGTCTAGGAATCAAACTGTTGACTACTCCCACGTTTGACTACGTGGGAGCCCAGCAATGCTACCATTGTACCATTCGCTGGTCCCAAAAGCCTGGTCTTGGGGGCTGGCAGGTAGCACAGTGGTTAGGGTGCTGGACTCCCAAATGGCTGACAGCAGTTCGAGTTCCAGATCTGGCAGCTTGCTCTCTCACTTTCCCTTTCTCTCTGCCTCTCTCTGGTCAAATTAATAATAATAATAATAATAATAATAATAATAATAACAACAACAAATAAAATTTTAAAAAAAACCAGCCTGATCTTTCTAGTAGCTCATTTGCTACCATGAGGAAAGAGTATATCTAAACTTGTTCTCAACTCAGAAAAAGCAGAACTGAGAGATTAAAGGAAGCAATTTCTCAAAGATCATTTAAATACCTAAATATAGTGATACTTCAAGTTTAATATAAGGTTTTCATTTTTTGCTTTTTTTTCTTTTGTTGTTTTGTTTTTGTTTTGCTTGAGTTGGTTGAGGGAGCTCTGACTAAATCATTTGGCGCATATGACAGTGACAGCTGTTTGCTTATTCAGTAGCCATTTTCCTCTTTATCCTTAATAACATAATCTCAGCTCTATTCAAGGTGCCAATGGCCCCAGCTTCAAAAATGCACTCGACAGCCTCTTTTGCAGATAAGGATGGTTTTGTAACTGTGTACTGGCACCATGACTGTGTAACTGAGAGGTATTAGCAGAAGTTACAGGATGGGATTTATTAGAAGGCTTTTATTAACAGAAAGCTTGTATAAATCCATTTGCTCCTTGCTGTTCTGCTGATTCCTGCCTAGAATAGATGGAAGGTGGTTGCAATTCCAGTGGCCAACTTTTGACCGTGAGAATGGAAGCCTTGCTTTAAGAAAGGCACTGCAGAAAGAAATATCTAGTTTCCTTTTGTCTTTGTGGAATGCCATACCAGTGTGGTTCATCCATTTCTGAACATTTTTAAAAGAGTAAATTCTCATATGTTTAGATCATTGTAGTTAGGTATCTATTGCTAGTAGCTGATGAAATTCCCAGTTGATATAATGCATCTCTGCAACCAAACATAACGGTACTTCATGGAGTGCTTGGATGTGTTCTGTGTGCTGTAATATGAGAAGAAGTGGGATAAGAATATTTTTGTTTGGGACAAGGGGATGGCGTAACGGTTATGTCACTGGACTCTCACGTAGTTGATAGCAGTTCGAGTCCTGCACCCAGCAGCTTAAAACTAGGGCTGGATGTGTATGCTTCCGTGCCCAAGATCGCGAAAAGAGAATGGAAGAGAAGGAATTACGATGTGGCCATCCCCCAGAGGGGTGATTTCTCGCTTTCTGCTCTCTGTCTCTGTTGAAAGCACACAACCTATAGCAAAAAAAACTCTCTCTCAAAAAAAAAAAAAAAAAGGATATTTTTGCTTAAAACTATAGGCAGTTCTCTTCATTTTTGCCTCACTTATGAATTTTACATGAGAAGTAATCAATAATGCTGGCCACCACTACCTAGATTCCTCAACTTCCTCCCCATATACGGAGAAAAATTTGGGTGAATCAAACGTGGCAGTTCAGAGTTAGACAAAGATGAGCTCTTACATAATCTCAACCTTTTTCCTTTTAAAAAAAATTCTTATCATTGTCCCACTTTAGGCTGTCCTTATTCAATCTGTTACTTGGGGCTTTCTATGAATACTCCACATTGGCATCAGACTAACCATTTATTTTTTATTTTTATTTTTTAGAATTTTTTTAAACTTACTTTTATTTATTTATTTATTTTAATTTGACTAGAGAGGAACAGAGTGAGAGAGAGAAAGCAAGATATCAAGCCGCCGGGTTTAGGGCTCAAACAGTGGTCGGCACCACCTGCCGGCCCCCAGTCTAACCATTTAATACACATTCATGATAAAAACAAACAAACAATGCTTAAAACACAGCTACCTAAATGAACTGGAGAGTAACCAAAATCAGGCAGAAGCCGGAGGCAGATCAATACCTGAAAGAACCGGGTGGCAACATATGAGAAGCAGCGAAATAAAGAAATGAGCTACCAAGTCATGAAAGATAAGAAGGAAACTTGGATGTGTGCTACTACATGCAAAAGGCCAACTTGAAAAGGCTACATCCTATACAATTACAATTATATGACATTCTAGAGAAGGCAAAATTATGGAGACGGTGAAAAGATCCATAGTCAGGAGGAGAGAGGGCCAAGAGTCTTGTGAGGCCACAAGACTGTTCTGTTTGATACTGAGATGACAGACCTTGTGGTCTTTATATTTTTGTTAAAACCTATGGAATGCACTCCAAGAGTGAATGCTAATGTAAATTGTCACTGTAGGTTCATTGATTGCAGCAAATGTACACTCTGGTGGAGGATGTCAATAGTGGGGAAGGTTATATATGTGTGGGGTTGTGGGTATACATACTTTAAAGACTTTCTTTTTGGGGGGCTGGCAGGCAGTATGGTGGTTAGGAGCACTGGACTTCCATATGGCTGACCATGGTTCAAGTCCCAGACCTGGCGGCTTGCTTTTTTTTTTTTTTTCCCTCTCTCTGTCCCTCTCTGGTCAAATTAAAATAAAGTGAAGTAAAATAATTTTGTACCAAAAAAAAACTTTCTTTTTTTTCCTCTATGAGAGGGGAAGAGGGAGGATAGAAAGAGAAAAAAGATACAGAAAGGCATTTTTGACAGGGTCTCACTGTTAACCATAATGCCACCTACTGGTCCCGAAAAGTGTAATTTTCTAAGAAAATCATTTACAAAGCTGATTGTGAAAATGGAACATTGAAAAGGATCATTAGAGGAAATAGTTAAAAACCAACTCTTCTAAAGTCTGAGACCCAGGAAGCTCCAGGGAAATTTAACTAAAGCTTTCAAGATGATATGATTCTAGTACTATTTAAAATGTTCTGGAGCTATGAGATACTCTTTTTTTTAAAAGAAGAATTTATTTAATTTTATTTATTATTATTATTTTAATTTGACCAGAGAGAGAGAGAGATAGAGAGAGAGAGAGAGAGCAAGCCTCCAGGTCTGGAACTCAAACCATGGTCAACCATGTGAGAATCCAGTGTCTTAACTACTATGTCACCTGCTGGCCCCAGAAGGCAAATTCTTAATATCATTTTATAAAGTAAGTATTGATACCAATAGCTAAAAAAAAATGCTCAGAAACTAAATATATATTGATCTACTTATCAATATTACTGCAAAAAAAATTTTGGGGGGAGAGTTTTTTGTTATAAGGTCCTTGCGCTCGCCTGAGAGACAGAGAAACAGAGACACAGAAAGTGAGAAATCACCCCTGGGGGAATGGCTATGCTGCAATCATTTCACCTCCATTCTCTCCTTGGAATCTTGGGAACACATGCACCCAGTATGAGTTTTAAGCCCCCGGGATTCGAACCACTGTTAACTTCGTGGGAATCTAGGGATGTAACCATTACACCATCTGCTGGTCCCACTATAAAAATCTTAAACAAATTATAGCAAACAGAATTCAATACTGCAATAGAAAAACCAACCATAACCATTGAAATACATTACAATAATGCAAGAAATCTTCAATATTAGCAATAGCAATAATGATTAATACAAATATAGTGAAAAATCCTTTGATTTTGAACTACGTAATTATTTCCACAGAAGGTGAAGAGGTGTTTAACAAAATGTATTATTTTTTTATTTACAAATTAAATGAAATAATAATACATAGATTTTCTTATAACAACAACAAAAAAACTTTCTGTCCAAGTTAGCATCATATTTATAACCAGTTCTTACAAGCATTTTCATTTAACCAGGAACAAGATAAGTCTGCCAACTCTTATCACTATAATTTAGTATTGTAATCTAGCTACTGACAAAGGAAATAATAAAATAGAAATAAATCCGAGGCATAAAATGTGAAAGAAGGTAAAATTATCACTACCAGTATTGCTGTTAGTACCTAAAAAACCCAAGATGAGAATAGAAAAATTCAATAAGGTAGTGAGGTAAAAATTTGTTGAACAAAATAAAGTTCTCTAATATAGATACAAGAACATAATACATAATTTTAAAAATTCAACTTACAGCAACAAAAAGTTAAAACTGAGAAAGAAATACACAACATATGTGTAGACAACTATAAACTGCTTCTGAAAGAAATAAAAGAGAGAAAATAGAAAAGTGAGAACCAGTCTTATAAATATACATTTTTGCAAAATTTGTTTAAAAATTTAATACAAAAGAAATAACAAATATTAACTTTAGCTTTGGGGACACAATTTGATCCTGAAGTTCATATGGAAAAACACTCAACAATAGCCAGGAGTCAACCCATAGCTCATTGGTTAAGGATACTGGATCCCACATGGCTGACCATCATTCGAATCCCTGGCTGTGACTTGAAAAACACACTAGGCCTATGTGTATATGTGTGCTCATGTGCCCAAATATTGAAAGGAAAAATGAATGAAGAAAGGATTGAGGCATGACTAGGCATCACTGGAGGGTGTGCTCTCTCTCTCTCTCTCTCTCACTCTTGTGAGCACATGTATGCTCTGGCAATTAAAAAATAATAATTTATTAATATTAAAAGGCCCGGAAAACTCTGGATTAAAAACAGAGAAACAAAGAAGGACCAGAATTACAGGGTACTAAAACATATAAATGTTGATAATTAGATTAGAATAAAAACTACAGAAATAGAATCAGAAACGTAGGAAAATTTAATATTTGACATAGGTGGTATTAGAACATTTTGTCAACCATTAGGAAAACAGAATTGGATCCATACTCACATTCTACTTCAAAATAAAGTCCAAATCTAAAGATTTTAATAAAAAAAAAATTAAAGTGCTAACAAAAAAAACCCCAGAGACTTCTTCATAGCATGGGAGTAAGGATGGCTTTTCTATGACCCAGATGTAAAAGGTACTGAACAAGATTAATAAATGTAACTATATAAATATGATCACTTCTGCATGCAAACAAATTCCAGAAGACAAATGACTTAACAAAGTGGCAACACATATCAGAAGGGGCAAATCTCTCTAACAGATAAAGGCCACTACAAATTAATAAAGAAAGGACCAATAACCCCCCCAAAAAATGAGCAGAAGATATGAGTAGAGGGCCAGCTAGTGGTATGTTGGTTAAGGCAACTAGATCCCATATAGCTGACTGCATCATAGTTCAAGTCCCAGAATGGTGGGTTAAAAATCACATCAGGGATGGGACCAGCAGTTAGCGTAATGGCTATGTTGCTGGACTCCCACGTAGTCGACCGCGGTTCGAATCCCGGACCCGGTGGCTTAAACTCACGCCGGGCGCGTGTGCGTGCGTGCCCAAGATCCCGAGAGGAGAGTGGAGGAGAAGGGATTGCGGCGTGGCCATCCCCCCTGGGGGGTGATTTCCTGCTTTCTGTCTCTCTGTCTCTGTCTGTCTGGCGAGCGCACGCGCCCTAAAAGCAAAAAAACCTCTCCAAAAAAAAAAAAAAATCACATCAGGCACATGTGCATATGTGCCCAAAATCCTGGGAGAAGAGAGAAGGAATTGTGATGTGCCTTCTTCCTGTGGAGTGTCCTCTCTCTCTCTCTCTCTCTCTCCTCCCTCCCTCTATATAGTGCACATGAATTAAATCTTAAAAAAAAAAAGAAAGAAAAAAAGAAAGAAAAAAGTATGAGCAGAAAGTTCATGGAAAAGATATAAAAATAGCTCTGACACATATGAAAAGATGTTTGACTTATTCATAAGAGGTAGGTACAATATACATACAATGAGATACTTTTCATCTACTTGACTAGCAAGCTTTAAAAGGTTTTTAGCACTCAGTTGACAGTATTGTGAAAAAATAACATTATTTCTGAGAGATTATAAACCAGTATAATCTTCAGAGAAGTTAATTGGACCATATTCATTGTCATTATAAATGTATATGTGCTTTTATCCAGAAATCCCACTTTGGGGACTTTATTCTTCATACGTAAAGTCTTCACATGTACAAAGTGGTACATATATACAAAGACATTGTTGGAAAATTATTTATAATTGACAAATCTTGGAAGCAACTCAAAAAGTCCATTAAGTGAGACCAGGTAAATAAATTATGACAGTCTTAAAATGTGCTTACTATACACTATATGAATATTTAAAAAAATGAGGAGTTAAAAAAAGATAAGTGGGGACCAGCAGTTGGCATAATGGCTATGTCACTGGACTCCCATATAGTCGACTGAGGTTCGAGTCCTGGGCCTGGTGGCTTAAACTCATGCTGGGCGCATGTGCGTGTGTGCCCAAGATCCCGAGAGGACAATGGAGGAGAGAGGATTGTGGCATGGCCATCCTCCCCCCCCCCCCCCGGGGTGGGGTGATTTCTCGCTTTCTGTCTCTCTGTCTCTCTCTGGCAAGCACATGTGCCCTATAACAAAAACTTCTCAAAAAAAAAAAAAAAAAAAAAGATAAGTAACTACTATAAATTTACAGAAAGATTTCCAAGATACCTTAGTAAAAAAAGATACAGAATAGTGTGTATGATATGTTATTTTTTTGTAAAAAACAAAAAGGATTAGAATACAGTTTTATATTTATGTATGTTTGAATATTCACAAAGAAATTCTGGAGCGATACATTAAGAAACTAATAACGGGGACTGGCAGGTGGCGTGGTGCTTAAGGTCCTGTACTCCCATATGACTGATGGCAGTTCAAGTCCCAGACCTCATGGCTTGCTTTTTTCCTTCTCTCTCTCTCTCTCTCTCTCTCTCTCTCTGTCTTTTTCTGGTGAAATTAAAACATAAATAATAGTAACAAATAAAACAAAATAAAATAAATAAATAAATCTTAAAAAAAAGAACCTAATAATGGAGTTTATTTGTGTTTATAGAAGCACTGAGAATTGAGTAGATAGGGACATGTTTAAATTATGTTTAATTTTATATGTTAGAATTAAATTTAAAATGTGTCATATTTGTGGGAGCCAGCAGGTGGCTTAGTGGTTGTGGCACTGGACTACCATATGGCCAACCACAGTTCAAGTCCTGGACCTGGTGACTTGAAACTCATGCTGGGATTGTGTGCATGCGTGCCCCAAATCTGAAGAGGAGGATGGAGGAGGAAGGACTGGAGTGAGGCCTTTCACTCTCAGGGGGTGATTTTTTTTTTTATCTCTCTCTGTGTCTCCAGCAAGTGCACATGCCCCATAGCAAAAATTTCTCTTAAAATAGTTAAGATAAAAACAAAATGTGTCATATTTCTAATACCTTATCTATCATGTTTTATGCTTGTAAACAGGTTTCCATTTTAGTTTAGTTCAGTTTTTAAGTACTAGATGTCTCATTTAAAAAAAAAAAAAAGTTTTTTGGGGTTGGCAGATGGCGTGGTGGTTAAGGGTGCGGGGCTGGACTCCCACGTGACCGACTGTGGTTCAAGTCTTGGACCTGGTGACTCGCTTTCTTCTCACTTTGCCTCTCTCTCTTTCTTTCTCACTCTGTATCTCTCTGGCCAAATTGAAATGAATAAATAAAAAATAAAACAATTCTTATGAAAAAGTTTTATATGCATACAAGTCTCAGTCTTTAATTGCAGCAGGACCTCATGTGCACAGGCACAGCTAGACTTTCAGCTGTCAGCTTAGTTGAAAGCTGCAATGTGGACAAGTCTGCGTACACCCCTCAAACTTGGTCCTCTCCTTTCCCAGCCAGTGGTTCCCCACCGTGTGGTCCTCCATCACACTTTGGCTCTGTAGCCTGCAGATGCTTAGGAACCAACTTGGAGCTACTCCGCACAAGCAGGTCTGGCTGGACAGAGTGCACAAAGGCCTCAGCTGGGTCATATCAGCTGTCATATCTGGCTCGTCATCCCAGGGTTTGATGTCCAGGAGGATGGAGGGCTTGGCCACCAGGGTGAGATTCTAGGACACTTTCCCTGGTATTGCTGTAGTCTCTCTTTCGGCAGCTGGACAGCACCCTTGTCTTCCTCTTTGTCGCTGTCAAACAGGTCAATGCCATTGTTCTTGTCATCCTCCTCTGGTATGGCTTTCTTAGTTGGAGGCTTCTTTTGGCACATGGGAAACAGCTGCTGGGTCTGGGGTTGGAGTGTTGTGGCACCGCAGGAAACCAAGCTCTTCTCCAGCTTATTCAGCTGAGCCCAGTTTGGAAATGGCCTGCTGCAGACTTTGCATCACGCCTTAGAAGTTCTGTTTCCCTGACTTGCAGGCTGGTGATCCGACAGCAAGCACCCTGTGGTCTCCACCAGCCCATTGAAGGCCCTTGGGGCTAGAACTTCAGATCAGGGATTTCTAAATATTCTCTCTTGCAATGCCATGAAGGATCACTCTGTCACCATTCTCCTGGCAGGAGTGACCAGCCACATGCTCTTTCATCTACTAGTACAATTTCTTCTCTGTGTGGTTGTGGTGTTTGAACTTGTACTATACTACAAATTTGCAGTCCAAGGACATGTTGGCCGTAGAGGAAGGATCGGTGGGCACTGGCCAGCTGAGGAAAAGACAAAAAATGTTTTGAAGTATAGGCTATTAGATAAATACATTAAAAGGATATATTAATAATATTATTTGCCATTTCTAAATAAAATCAAAATTGATACCATTTTTTAGGAATAAATTTGCAACTTTAGCCAACAGTATATTCTTTTCATTTTCTAATACATTTTTGTTATTTAAAAAACAGGTACAATATTTTCCAGAATCTTGTAGCTTGTCAGAGAGAAAATTTTCCTTAGTTAAGTTAAAAAATAAAACAAAACAAAAGTATGAGCTCCCTCTGCTGGCTTTGTAGTAGCATACCAAAGTTTATTTTTTTAATCAATTATTTGGAAACAAACTGGTATGTGGTTCATGTCATTAATTCAATTTGCCAGTATTAAAAAAGAATAGCTCTAAACTCTTTGTTTTCTATAAACTATGCGGAACATCACTAATATTAGTAAGTAAGATTAGCTTTTCAATACAAACATTCAAGTATTATTTTGTACGTGCCTGAACTTTGACACATTCCTAGAACCACATGAGTGTGTTGTACAGAAAAAATGTCTACATGTACCACTCATATACAGGAAAATTTTAGTCTTTTAATTTAATTCTAACATATACCATGTCCCTATCTACTCAATTCTCAGTGCTTCTATAAACACGGTTCTTTTTTTTAAGATTTATTTATTTATTTTATTTTGTTTTATTTGTTACTATTATTTATGTTTTAATTTCACCAGAAAAAGACAGAGAGAGAGAGAGAGAGAGAGAGAGGAAAAAAGCAAGTTGAGTACTTGAACTGCCATCAGTCTATCAGGACTTAAGCACCCCCACCTGCCAGTCCCCGTTATTAGTTTCTTAATGTATCGCACAGGAGGACACCAGCCCCACACAGAGAGCAGCCCGGGGGTCAGTCCTTCTGTCCTCATACTGGCAAAGGCCTCTACTACGGGGCTTTTGTGGGGGCCTGGACACCTTTGGGAGCCTGAGCCGGAGCTGGAACTGAAGACGGAGCTGCAGCTGAGGTCTGGGCTTTGGTCTGGGTCTCGGTCTCAGCCTTGGCCTTGTTGGCCTTTGGCCGAGAGAGCCTGAGGCCCTTGGTGATATGGGCGCAAGCACATTTCCCGAGCTTAGGGTGGGTAATGTAGGCAAGAAGACTGAACTTGAGGCTGCTGCCCTTCGGGACACCCTTCTGAACCTCCTTGGGCTTTACGAGGGCCTTTATGGCCTCCGCTCGCGCACTCATGGCCCTGGTGTTGTTGCCCTGCATCTATTTCAGACCCTTCCTGTTGTGCTTCTTGGCAAAGTGCATGTTCTTCAGGAATTTGGGGTCCACCCCTTTGAGAGATTCATATCTTTGTGATCGAGGTTTCTTGATGCCATTTCTATGCCATTTTCGGGACTGGTTGTGTGTGGTGTGGTTCTTGGACTTGGCCATGTCTGCGCTGAAACCCGCCACGGAGCAGTATATTACTATTTAATTGATTAACAATACAATATAAGGCTAGCAGGTGGCATGAAGGTTGGGGCAGCTGGATCCAACGTGAACAATTGCATAGTTTGAGTCCTGGCCCTCACACCTCACTCATGGGGTGTGAATGTACCTGCATGCACAAAATCCAGAAGGGAGAATGGAGGAGAAGGGATTGTGTCATGTCCATTCCCTCTGGGAGGGTGATCTCTCACTTTCCTTGTCTTTCTATCTCCATGAGCTCATGCTCCCTATAGCAAAAACTAAAAAACAAAATGAAACATATATTTTGAAGTTCAGAGGAATGTAAAATTTTTACACATGTGGGGATGGCAGGTGGTGTGTCACTGGACTTCCACATGGCCCACTGCAGTTCAAGTCCTGGACTTGGGGCTTGCTTTCTTACTTCTCTCTATATATCTCTTCTTCTGTCTCTTTCTGGTGAGTGCATGTGCCTTATAGCAAATTTCAAGAATAATAATAATAAATAAAATTAAATAACTCTAAAAATTTTTGCATAATTAAACAAAGATTTATGTAATTCTGAATAGCTATAAATATTGTTTTACTTTTTGTCATGACAGCACAATCTATGATTTACAGATTTATGATGTACTTTGCCAAATTTCAAAGTACCTTTGTTGTGTTTTTATAATTTCTATTTTTATCTTCCATGCAAAATTTCAAGGTACCTTTGCTCTATTTTTATAATTTCTATTTTTATCTTCCAAATCATTGATCCGTGTCTCAGTAATGACAAACCTGTACTTCTAAATGGCTACTAAATTTTTCAACTTTTTCTTGTTGTACTTAAGTCTTCCTAAGGGTGCCTTAAAAAAAAAAAAAAGAAAAGAAAAAAGAAAAAAAGCTATTCAAGTTGTTAGCTCTCTCTTTTATAAAGTTCTATTTTTTTCCTTATTCTGATTTATCCTGAATAATATTCCTCAAATTGCCAGTGTCTCGTATGTAAAATATTATTTTTCTTGATTGGTTCATGAACTCAATTTTGATTTAATTTTATTTTCTTAGAGAGATTTTGCTGTTGGGCACATGCACTCACCAGAGAGACAGAAATGGAGAAACCACCCCCCAGGGGGGATGGCCACACTGTAATACCATCTCCTCCATTCCCTTCTCGGGATATTGGGAATGCACACACATGCTATTAGTGTGAATTTTAAGCCATTGGGCCTGGAACTCAAACCGCAGTCGACTACGTGGGAGTTCAACGACATACCCCTTACACAATCTGCTGGTCCCTCAATTTTGATTTTTAATATACTGGGAATTCCATATGTAGTGAAAGTCAAAGGCATTTTTAGTCAGTTTTGTGCTATTACTACAATATAACCTATGAGAGTTGATTTTTTTCAAGAATTTTAGGAGATACATGTTAAATACAACTTTTAACAAAACTAACTTATAGGGACCAGCAGTTGGTGTAATGGCTATGTCGCTGGACTCCCACGTAGTCAACCGCAATTCAAGTCCCAGACCTGGTGGCTTAAACTCATGCCAGGTGAATGTGCGTGTATGCCCAAGATCCCGAGAGGAGAATGGAGGAGAAGGGATTGTGGCATGGCCATCACCCCCCTGGGGGGGGGGTGATTTCTCACTTTCTGTCTCTCTATCTCTCTCTGTCTTTCTGGCGAGCACATGTGCCCTATAGCAAAAAACCTGTCCCCCCCAAAAAAAAATTAATTAAAAAAATAAATAAATTAAAATAAGCTGAATGAATTTTCGCTAAAGACAGACAGAGAGAGACAGAGAGACAGAAAGCGAGAAATTAAATAAATATCTTAAAAACATAGCTTATTCTGGTTCAGCATATTTTAAATTAAATCACAATTGTATTATATCAATTAAAAAATCCTGAAGTGACTCTAGTCATGATCGTAAGACAGGTAACTTGTTCCTTCTATTACCTTTCAACATAATCTTGAAAAAATTCCTTTTTCATGTTCAGATACCAATTTTGTCATCTGTAAATATGAAGGTATTTGAACTAGGCTAGCTCTAAGCTCCTATTTAGTTTCTATGATTTTAAACATTTATTGAATAGAAAAACAATTATATTTAATGTTACAAAAATAGAGAATTAAGTTTTTATCTTGAAATAAATTAAATGTTATCTGGCAAGGGCTGGCTCTGCAGTGCAGAGATTAAGCACTGTGCATTGATAGCCAGATCCCACATGGTCAACCATGTCTCAAACATTGGCCCCAGCAGCTTGAAAAATAAGTCAGCATGTGTGCTCAAAATCCTGATGGGATGGATAAATGGAAGTAAAGGGACTGTAGCACGACCATGGCCCTAGGGCATGCTTTCTTTCTCTCTATGGTGAGTACATCCACCCTTTGGTAATTTAAAGTAATTTATTTGATAAAAATAAGTTTGTTTAATTAACTAAGTGGTCAGCTAAGTGTTAGGCTTAAGAGAAGAAGTGAGTAGAAGCTGCAGGGATTTGGAAAACTCAGAAGAAAGAGAACACAATATGAATCTAATGAATCTGAATAGCTTTAAGACAGCTATTGCTTCTTAAGTTCCCAGTAAGTCCTATTTAGTAATAATTTGCTCTTGTTTTGTTTGGATGTTTTTTGTATTGTATTTATGATTCTAATTTGTCTTCTGAATGTATATCTCCCAGATTAACTTAAATTAACATCTATCTATTGGAAAATTACACACAAACTAGGTATCAATTTACTGAAAAAAAAATCAGAATCTCTTTTTTCTCTTTATTCATGATAGAGCACATATATGAGAATGAGAGAGAGAGATGCACCCTCCACGTCGTCTGGATGATCCTCATTCTCTTGTCTGCTAGTTCACTGGATTCTGAGCACTTGCACATGGGCCCAATGTGTTTCAGGTTGACCAGGCTGGGGATTCAAACCATGATTGCCACATGTGATCTGGCTTATTTGGAACAGCCCATTTTTGCTATACCATAAAGTTGGCCTAGAATCTGATTCTTGTTAAAATATTATCTGTATTGAAATCATAATTTCCAGCATGCCGAGTAATATTCCAACTTAGTGTCAATAATAAATCCCTCTTCCTTAGTCACAGAAATAGGTATAGACTTAAGCAAAGTCAATTAGATTCTCTGTCCCAGTAATTTGTATCTTAAACATATAGATGTCCAGGGTGGATGATTGTTATTGAATTATTTGAACATAGGAGCATGCTATAGAAAAGACCCATGAATGAACCGTTTTAAGTGTTAAAATTCCTAGATTTTTGTCAGTTCCTGTTACCTTGGAAGCTTGTTCAGCATTTCCTTTGATGTTATAAGTCACTTTTAAAAAAAATTTTTTTAAATTTATTTTATTTAACTTTATTTATTTTAATTTGATCAGAGAGAGAGAAAGTGAGAAAGCAAGCTGCCAGATCCAGGACTAGAACTGCAGTTGGCCCAGTGGGAGTCCAACACCCTTAACCACCATGCCACCTATGTTATAAGCTATTTTAAGTTCATTTTAAAAAAAAAAACAAACAAACAAAAAAAAACTCTTGTAATATAAGTAAATCAACCATGAATATTGGTCAAATGAATGATAGAACAAATGTTAAGGTTGTCATAAAGAAATATATGTCTATATGGGGCTGGCAGGTGGTATGGTGATTAAGGTACTAGACTCCCACATGGCTGACCACAGTTGGAGTCCTGGACCTGGTGGCTTGCTTTCTCACTTTGCCCCTCTCTCTCTGTCTCTTTCTCTCTCTGGTCAAATTAAAGAAGAATAATGATAATAAAAAAATAATTTTTAGAAAGGAAACATATGTCTAGAGACCACAAGCTTCAGTTTGTGTTTGCTGGGCTTCATATCAGTATCAGTATAGAACTAGCTCCCAGTATGGCTTATAAACATTTTTTTTTTTTTTTTGAGAGGTTTTTGCTATAGCTACCCAGAGAGAAAGAAAGCGAGAAATCACCCCCCAGGGGGGATGGCCACGCCGCAATCCCTTCTCCTCCATTCTCCTCTCGGGATCTCGGGCTGAGTTTATGCCGGGTCCAGGACTCGAACACTACGTTTTTTTTTCCCAACCATTCTGTAAATTATTTGGAGTTCTTTTGGTTTGGTTTGGTTTGAACTAGGTGGAAAAGTTGTGTGGTTTAGGGTGGTCTCACTCACATGCCTGGTGTTGAGCAGGTTCGATCTAGCTGGAATATCATCACATTTAGGATTTTCAGGGTTCCAAAGAGCTCCAGAGAAGGCAGGCTCCAATGTGCAAGCACTTTTCAAGTTACTTCTGTTAGTTCTATTAATCTGTTATTGGGTTGCTAAACAGAAATATCTGAGACTAGGTGATCTATAAAGACTAGAGGTTTATTTGGCTCATGATTCTGGTGACTGGAAAGTCCAAAGAAATGGGATAAGCATCAGCCTGGTACTATCTCACTACATCACTGACCAAAACAGAGAAGGCAGGTATGTGCTTCCCATGTTCCAAGTTGATTCAATAGTGCCTGACCATTAGGACCCACTTCTTAAAGGTCTCCTCACTTTTCAAATACACTATGGACTAAGTTTTCAGAAGTTGAACTTCTGGAGGACAAATCACTACTCAACCACTGCATTGCTAGCATTACATTATAGTTATCTCACCGTATTTACTTTAATCTCATTAGCCAAAGCCTTATCACTTGATCAAATCCAAAATAAGTGTGGAAGAAAACTATTCAAGTGCCTAGAAATGGGAAAGGTGAACAAATCGGATGGTCATTACTGACGACGTTCATTTAGGTGCTTGGAAGTATGAATAGAGATAACCTTCAAACTCCTTTACATTTTTAGCTCCTTAAAATATAAAACAAAACAAAAACCTTGCCATTCTTTTTTAAAATCAGTTCATTTAATTTTTTTCCTTTTTCTTTGGGAAAATGATAATAATCAAAGAAAGGCCTTTAAAAAAAATCTCTTGGGACTAGCAGATGGTGTAATGGTTACGTAGCTTGACTCCCATGCTGTTGACTGTGGTTCAAGTCCTGGACCCGGCAGCTTAAAACTCAATGCTGGGCGCATGTGCTTGCACGCCCAAAATCCAGAGAGGAGAAGGGAGGAGATGGGATTGCAGTGTGGCCATTTCCCCAGAGGGTGATTTCTCAATATCTGTCCCTCTGTCATTCTGTGTCTTCAGTGAGCACATGCACGCTATAGCAAAAACTTCTCAAAAAAAAAATCTCTTTTGTAGACTAATATATCATTTTATGGCACCTTGAGAGACAAACAAGTGTCAATTAACAGTATGAGCATAGTCGTTACAGTACAGAAGAAAAAAGTGATAAACAACTATTAAAAAGATGTATTATCTACTGTACATTAAATGCTGGAAATAAAACAGTGTATGAAAAAAAGTGTTTGCCTTCAAGGAACCTAATCATTTGATGTAGTAGATAGACAAATATTGAAAATAGAGTGTGACAAAATTATAACTGGGCTAAGACTGTATACAGCATAGTCAGGGCAGACTGCCTGGAGAAAGCAATTTTTAAGATAATTCCTAAACAGCACCTAGAAGTTAGGCAAATAATAAGATTGGGCATGATAAATGTTTTAAACAGAAGGGACTCTTTGTGCAAAGAATATAATGAAGGATAGTATGGCTTATTTGTAGGAACACATTAAGGAAGTTATAGGCCATGTGCACCAAAATACTATAGTGCTCTCTTATTTGAAATTAAAAGTCCAATAACGCTTACTATAAAATGCATGTGCGGAAGTCCTTCTGTCTGATTTTTCTCATCAGGTTTAGTTTGATATTTAAAAAAACATATATTGAATTCTCTAAAAATTATACCCATGCTCCTGTTTTGATTTTTTTTTTCAGCATACATTAGTTTGTCTATTGCGTAATATAGTACTGTTGTTTGTGGACCTGCAATACATGGGTATTGCCACAATGTAGCTTATAAAAGGTGGAGCGAGATGAAGTTGGGGAACCAGACAGGTGTCACTTAATGAGAAATTCAGTAGAACAAATTGTTAAGGGTGTATTTGTTGATTACTGACTTGAGTTCAATCTCTGGCATTTACTCAGTGTACATTCTTGGGCAACTCAAAGCCTTAATTTCCTCAGCTAACAAATGGGAATACTAGATTGAGAGGTTTAACATAATAGATGTAAAGTACTTAGTACAGTAATAGTATACAACACACTAAAATCTAAGTAGGTATTATTATTAATAAATTTGTATTTCAGCTTGGGAAGTGGGGAACCAATGAAGGGTTTTAAATAGGTACTGACATATTAGAATAGACTTCAATGGATTTTTTTTTTACTTCAGTGTATGGTCTAAGATGAATGACAATGAATAGATTTTATGTTAGTTTAGGTGCAAGATTCCATAAACATTAATGATTGATTGGATAGTGGTTGAAAGGGAAGGATAATACCTAGATTTTGGACTTGAGCAACTGGATGAGGGTGGCTTTCTATGAATGAAGAATAAAATGAAAGGAACAAAATTTCATAGCAGGGTCAGCAGGTGGCTGGATCCACATGGCTGACACTGCTGTTCAAGTCCCAGATCCTGGGACCAGCAGTTAGCGTAATGGCTATGTCGCTGGACTCCCACGTAGTCGACCGCGGTTCGAGTCCCGGACCCGGTGGCTTAAACTCACGCCGGGCGCGTGTGCGTGCGTGCCCAAGATCCCGAGAGGAGAATGGAGGAGAAGGGATTGCGGCGTGGCCATCCCCCCTGGGGGGTGATTTCCTGCTTTCTATCTCTCTGTCTCTCTCTGTCTGTCTGGCGAGCGCACGCGCCCTATAGCAAAAACCTCTCCCCAAAAAAAAAAAAAAAAAAAAAGTCCCAGATCCTGTGGCCTGAAAATCATGCCGGGTGTGCACAAAATTCCCAGAGGAGAATGGAAGAGAAGGGATTGTGGCATAACCATCCACTGGGGACTAATTTCTTACCTTCCCACTCTTTCTATCTCTTTCTCTCTCAGGTAAGTGCACATGCCCTGGGACAAAAATTTTTTAAAAAATTGCTTATTGAAGATAATTAATTCAATTTTGGACAGATTAATTTGAGATGTTGCAAAGAAATCCAAGTAAAGACATTTGGAAATTATCAGTATGTACACAGTAGCTGAAATTATAGAAATAATGAGATGGCCCAGAAATAATGTTTAGATTAAGAAGAGGATCAAAAATGGAATTCCAAAGCACACCAATATCTAATGAATAGGAAGTATGATGGAAGTTCAAAAAAGAAGCTATGGAGTGTTCAGAGAAATTAGAAGGTAGATGGGACTGAGGCAGACATGGACAGTAAAATTTGCAAGAAAAATGTGTTTCAAGGAAAAAAGATGTGAACAATGTTAAATACTGCCATCAATCCGACAACATAGACTAAAAGTCGACATTAGATTTAGTCAATTTCAGTGACAGGGAGTCACTTATTAACCTTGGTAAAAAAATGTTTTGCTAAAATGATGTGGACAAAATGTAGTTCACACTGGATTGGAGTGATAGGAGAAGGAGAACTAGATATAGTATTAAAAACTCTTGCCTGGGACCAGTAGATGACATGATGGTTACGTCACTGGACTCCCATGTAGTCAACCATAGTTCAAGTCCTGGATCTGGTGGCTTAAAAAGCACGCTGAGTACATGTGCATGCGTGCATGTGGGCATGCGTGCCCCAAATCATGAGAAAACGGAGGAGAAGGGATTGCAGTGTGGCCATTCCACCTGGGGAGGGAGTGATTTCTCACTTTCTGTCTCTCTGTCTTGTGCTCTGGTGAGTACATGCATCCTATAGCAAAAACCTCTTTAAAAACAAAAACAGAAAAACCCTTCTTGCCTGGAGGCCAGCAGATGGTGTAAAGGTTACATCGCTGGACTCCTACTGTGTTGACTGCAGTTTGAGTCCTGGACCCGACAGCTTAAAACTCACGCCGGGTGCATGTGTGTGCATGTTCAAAAATCCCAAGAGAATAATGAAGGAAAAGGAATTGCTGTGTGGCCATCCCTTCTGGGGAGTGATTTCCTGTTTTCTGTCTCTGTCTCTCTCTCTCTCTCTGGCTAGTACATGTGTCCCATAGCAAAAATCTCTCTAACAAACAAAACTCTTGCCTGTAAATACAAGAGTGGTAGTTGAAAGCAGATCTGCAGGGCTAGCAGGTGTAGTGGGTAAGGTACTGGACTCCAACATGGATGACTGTGGTTCAAGTCCCAGACTGGGCAGCTAGAAATGTACACTGGGTGCATGTGTGCCTAAAATCCTGAGAGGGGAATGGAAGAGAGGAATTGTGGTGTGACCATGCCCCATGGGGAGGAGGGTGATTTCTTGCTTTCTGTCTCTTCAATGAGCACACACACCCTATAGCAAAAACTCCATTAAAAAAAAAAGGGATTGATAGATATATAATGTCAACCATTAAGAAAAGGTCAACTGCCATGAACACTCTAGTCCCAACTCTCAATATTTCACATGGACTGTTACAACATTTCCTAGTTTTCTTTTCTTTTTTTGCCACTCCCATTACAAGTGGGGGTGGAGGGATGGGGGTCTTCAAAAAGCTCACAGGAAACCATACTATGAAAAAACTATATAAACTTCAGTTTTTTGTAACACAGTAAATTTGTACTTCCATTTTATTTTCCATGTAGTATTTGAAGTTCTCTCATATGTCTCCATTACCACTTTCAAACTCCAGCCCCATGTATTCTCCATACAAATCTAGTTATGGGCTTCCCTTACTCTTGTAATACAAATCTGTTGTGGTAGGTTCTTTGTTCCTGAATTGGAGTGGCTACAGCTCTTGATATTCTCTGGTGAGAGAAAAGAAAGCTATGGGACCTCATGTTTCCGGTGAGTATTCGTCTCCATGCATCCATCTTCTGCTGGATCTTTATGTAATTTACAAAAGGTGGTAGCCTTCATGTTCCTTTACGTATTGGCTGGTCGGCCTGCAGATATTCACCTCAACCCTGTGTCCTCCCACACTTGAACTCCCCAAACTGGACAAGTGCAGATGGCATTTTCAGCAGTACTTGTATATAAAAGCTCCAAAACATGTCAAAGCTATATAGAGTAAGAACACAGTTGTGCTAATAATACACCGAGTTCTTTATTGCACATAGAGGAAAAGCACCACCCAATAGAAATATAAAGCACAGAAGTAATTTTATGTTTTCAAGTGGCTACTTTTTTTTTTTTTCAGAATTTTTCCGTGAGTATGTGTGTTTGCTGGAGAGAGAGAGAGAGAGAAGGAAAGTGAGAAATCGCCCCCTCCCAGAGTGGATGGCTACACTGTAATCCCTTATCCCTTCTCCTTCATGCTCCTCTCAAGATTTTGGGTGGACACCGTTTTTAAAAAGAAAAAAAAAAAAAAAAAGAAAAAAAAGAAAAAGCAGGTGAAATTAATTTTATTAATACATTATATTTAGCCTAATATATCCAAAATATCATCATTTCAATGTGCAATTAGTATAAAAAGTACTATGATAGTTTATCTGTTTTGGTTGTTTTTGTTACTAAGTCTTAGAAACCTGGTACATATTTTACACTTATTGCACTCCGCAATTCACCTTAGCCGTATAACAAGTGCTCAGTGGCCACACATTGCTATTGGCTATGATTTGGAGGGTGCAGCTTTAAAACTCTAGAGTGTCTCTTGAGGGCATTTAACTATGCTTGATGTCTGCTATTCACAAGGTATTGATCGTTTTCTTCTGCTCAGGTACTGGCTCAATAAGAATGGACTTGAATATCAAAAGCCCTAATTAAGGTTCCACACCATTACTCCTGGTACAGTTTTGTCCTAAGGCTACTAAGGAACCAAGGGGAGCATACACGGGTGAAACCTCTTCAAAAGATTATTTATTCCTTTCCCACTTCAATTAGTCTGAGAACAAGACAGGGAAGGGGATAATAGAGTATATACAGTTTTTTTTTTTCTTTCTTTCTTTTCTTCCCCCATCCCTGCCTCCCTCCATACTTTCCTCTCTCCTTCCCTCCCTTCCTCCTCCACCGCCCCCCATTCTTGGCTTGAAGGATAGAGACTCTCTATAATAAATATTTTTTTAAAAAAAAAAAGGAAATAAGGGTTGGCAGGTGGCATGGTGGTTAAAGGCACTGGATTCCCACATGGCTGACTGTGGTTCGAGCCCTAGACCTGGCGGCTTGCTTTCTCACTCTTTCTCTCTCTCTCTCTTCTTCTCTAGTCAAATTAAAATAAATAAGTGGATAAATACAGTTAAATAAACTAATTATTTAAAAAAATAAAAGGAAATGGGGGGCCAGCAGTTAGCGTAATGGCTATGTTGCTGGACTCTCATGTAGTCACCGCGGTTCGAGTCCTGGACCCAGTGGCTTAAACTCACTCTGGGCGCATGTGCATGGGTGCCCAAGATCCCGAGAGGAGAATGGAGAAAGGGGTTGCGGTGTGGTCATCCCCGCTGCGGGGTGATTTCTCGCTTTCTGTCTCTCTGTCTCTCTCTGTCTGTCTGGTGAGTGCACGTGCCCTATAGCAAAAACCTCTCAAAATAAATAAATAAATAAATAAATAAATAAATAAATAAATAAATAAATAAAGGAAATGGTATAAGTCCTAGTATGCAGCAGTTTAAGGATCATATGTATATAAGCATGTAAATATCTACTTGTTATGAAATCTCAAGGTCATCTGCTTTCTTATCAGGTGACTTTTTTGAGGTATTTATACAATAGCTCATGCAATGCCATAAGTAGTATGACAGATGAGTGAACCCCAGGATTCTCGACTCAGTCCTAGTTGTCAGATTTTTACCCAGGCCATGGTTTTATTTCCTGGGTTCATTCATTCAATAAATATATTCTGAGAGCCTGCTGTGTGATATGTATTTCTTTAGGAACTGGAGATACAGTTGTAAACAAGACAGGCAAAGTCTCTGTTGTCTTGGAACTTATATTCTAGCCACTCATTTGGCCTTCCCAGAATTTTTTTTTTTGTGTGTGTGTTTTCTGGGTATCCTTGCCTTAATAGATTAAAAAAGATTAATATTATTATGGAAACTTTCCAATGTATACAAAAACTGAAAAATGTAAAATTGTCCCTCATTATCTGTTTCAGTAATAACTGACTCATGACCAATCTTTCATTGATGCTCTACTCTTTTCCACTCATTTCAAATAATTTTGACAGCATAAATATCACATGATTTCACTGACAGACGGTTATTAAGAATACTATAATTTCTTTCCTCTGAATATTGAGATGTACACTTATCTGCCATTTGTGGCAGTTCATATGGGAGACTGTGTGTGTGCATGTGTGTATGAACCTGTAGTACATCCTTTTTATGTTATGATTATTACCAACCATAACCATACTCAAAAACAGTAATTTCACAACACCTCTGAATTGGAGATGGGGTCATTATAATTAGTGGGGCCAGCAGGTAGCATGGTGGTTAAGATGCTGAACTCCTACATGGTGACTGTGGTTCAAGTCCCAATCTGGTGGTTTACTTTCTCACTTTCCCCCTCTCTGTCTCTGGTGAGTACACATGCCCTATAGCAAATTTTAAAAAAAAATTCATAAAATAAAAGATAGAATATCACCTTTAAAAAAATAGTTATGGGGGCCAGCAGTGGCATGGAGGTTAAGGGCACTGGACTCCCACATGGCCAATCGCAGTTTGAGTCCCAGACCCGGTGGCTTGCTTTCTCACTTTCTCTCTCTCATTCTGTCCCTCTCTGGTCAAATTAAAAATAAATAGATAGGGGCTGGCAGGTGGTGTGGTGGTTGAAGGTGCTGGACTCCCACATGGCCAACCGCAGTTCGAGTCCTGGCAACTTGCTTTCTCACTTTCTCTCTCTCTCTCTCTGTCCCTCTTTGGTCAAATTAAAATAAATAAGTAAGGTTACATAAAATAATTAAACAAAAAAAAAGTTATGGATAGAACTTCAGCACCCACCGAAGAGCTGATGATTATCCCTCAAACCTTTTTATATCAAAAGTGCTCTGGTTAGGACCAGCAGTTGGTGTAATGGCTATGTCGCTGGACTCCCACGTAGTCAACCGCAGTTAGTGTCTTGGACACGGTGACTTAAAACTCACACCGGGTGCGTGTGCGTGCGTGGCCAAGATCCTGAGAGGAGAAGGGATTGTGGCGTGGCCATCCCCCTTGGGGGGTGATTTCTCGCTTTCTGTCTCTCTGTCTCTCTCTGTCTGTCTGGCGAGCGTATGCACCCTATAGCGAAAACCTCTCAAAAAAAAAAAAAGTTCTCTGGTATTATCAAGGGAAAAATGATAGTATCTTCTTATCCCAGCTTACACTATCAACAATTGCTTAAGTGCTCCTCTTGAATTAACCAAGAAATTACCTCACCACAGTATTACTTTTCTGTGTAAGTAATCAACATCTGGTCTCAGATAGAAACTGTATTCCCTTTATTAACATGGTCTTGATGTTAGTTCTAGGAAAGTAAATACTTTAATATTATTATGTTAAAGGATGGTTTGCCTCTTTTCCTTTCTTTTTTTAAGAGAGATTTTTGCTATAGGGCACGTGTGCTCACTGGAGAGACAGATAGAAATAGAAAGAAAGCAAGAAATCACCCCCCAGGGGGGATGGCCATGCCTCGATCCATTCTCCTCTCTGGATTTTGGGCATGCCTGCACACATGCCTGGCACGTATTTTAAGCCACCAGGTCCGGGACTTGAACTATGTTGACTACATGGTAGTTCAGCAACATAACCATTATGCCATCTGCTGGTCCAACCCCTTTCTACTCTTATTTAAAAATTCCCTAATTTTTTTAAGACCTCTCTTAATATATACATGTGGGTGTGTTCATGCTTTTAATTTATCTTGACAAACTGAAAACCTTTCATATTTTAAATAAAAATTCAATCCCCCCCCTTATTTTATTTTATTTTAGCCTTTTTGATATAGGGTCTGTGCACTAGCCAGAGAGATGGAAAGCGAGACATCACCCCCAGAGGAGTGCCACGCTTGCTATCCCTTGTTCTCCATTCACCTCTTAGGATTTTGGGCATGCATGGACAAGCATCAGGCATATTTCTCAAGCCACTGGGTCTGGGTCACAAATTGTGCAGCCAGCCATATGGGATCCAGCATCTTAACCACCTCACCATTTGGTGTTGCCCAGGCCCCAAATCTTATTATGATCCTTTTTACCTACAACTTGATGCCAACCACGGCCATGTTTCTTTCCAACTTGATACCCTCCCACATCCCTGGACTTCTCTAAGGTACAGGTTCTTCTCTACCTCAGGAACACCTCTCAATTTATTATGTTTGCCAGGAATGTTCCTGTTTCTACTATGCTTCACATGACTAATTTCCACTCATCATTTGCCTTTTTTTAAAAAAGATTGATTTATTTCCATTTGTTACTATTATTTTTAAAATTTGATCAGAGAAAGGGAAAGTGAGAAAGCAAGCCGCCAGGTCTGGGAATCAAACTGCGGTCTACCATGTGGGAATCCAGTGCCATTAACCACAACGCCACCTGCTGGTCCCTAGTTGGTTTCCTTATCCATTAAAATATTGAAACTGATTGACTAATGGTTGTACAAACACAAGAGATGGGTGTGAATGTCAGATGTGTGTGTGGAGGAGTGGGGCCTAACGAAGGACATTTGGAGGAGGGATACGGAGGTAGAGCATTGACGGGATGGGGAGGTGTGGTATTATTGGTTGAAGATATTTTGATCAACTGGACTGGGGAGAAATGTTCACATATTGAAATGCTCACATTGTAAGCTAAACAATGTGATTGAATGTATATACAAAAATAAATAAATAAATTAAAAAAATATTGTATATTAGAGAAGCCAAGTTTGAGCCTTTCCAGTCTAAATTGCTATAATCATTCATGTTTCCCTCTATTTTTTCATAATATCCACAATTTATAATCATACATTCTTTTTCTGTATGTATGTTAAATGGTGCCATTCCCCACCAGGTTATAAGCTCCAGAAGGCAGATAGTGTTTTTTTTTTTTTTTTTTTTTTTTTTTTTTTTTTTTTTTTGTCCACCACTGTGTTCTTAACAAGTAGTAGTAGGCCTGAAACAGAGCAGACCTCCAGTAAAATTCTGTTGAATAATAGGATTGAAAGGACAGGACAGAATGAGAGATTTGAAAATAGGAGGTAAAGGAAGTAATGGATGAAATGATGTACCCAAGGGAGCCAGAGGAAATTAAATTCGGAGCATTAGCTGGAAGATAAAGTCTATATATATTTAAAAAAGTAAAATGAGAGGCCAGATGGTGGTGCAGTAGCAAAACTCCATGCTCTGCAAGACAATCTCACATGGAAAAGATACTTGTTTATGTTTATAGACCCTTCTGAGTAAACTGGGCACATGCAAGCCAAAGATCTGGGGCTGGCTAAAAGCTCAGGTAGAGCATAGCATTGAGACACTATTGGGGTGTATCTCTCTTTCCCTCTCTGGCTCATGAAGAAAATAAATACGTATACTTAAAAAAATAAAATGAGGGACCAGCAGATGGTGTAGTGGTTATGTCGCTGAACTCCCACATGGTCGACCATGGTTTGAGTCCTGGACCCAGTGGCTTTGAAATCACACCGGGTGTGTGCGTGTGTTTTTGTGTGTCCAAGATCCCAGGAGGAGAATAGGAAGGGGACGGTGGCATGGCTATCCACCCTGGTGGATGATTTCTTGCTCTCTCTCTCTCTCTCTGGAGAGTGCACACACCCTATACAAAAAATGTTTCTAAAAATAAAATAAAATATAAAAGTAAAATGATAGGCATTAACTCAATGGTGGTCATAGAAAGTCAAAGGCTTATTAGAAGATCTTGGGAGACATCTTCTTAAGAAGTGCTAGGGATGGATTCAAAGAACTGGGCCAGAAGGAATGATTAGATTTTATTAACTTTTTTAATTTGTAAAAGTTTAATGAGGGCCATCCCCATAGCACAGTGGTTAAGCTGTGTAGTGGGGACTGGATTCCACATGGCCAACTGCGGTTTGAACCTCAAGCCCAGTGGCTTGAAAAACATAGTGGGTGCATGTGCAAGTGTGCCCAGGATCTTGAAAGGTATGGAGAAAAGGAGGAAAAAGAATTGTGATATGACCAGGTCCCCTTTGGGGATTCTTCTTTCTCTTTTTCTCTGGTGCATATATGCCAGAGAGAGAAAGAGAGATTCAAAAAATGAAGCAGAAAGGAAAAAAAAATAACTGTAGAAAAAATAGAATAAAGCTGATAATTTGTGTTATAGATTGGGTTCTTTGGGGAGCAGATGTTGATAGAGTTAAGAGTGAAAAAGGTTTCCTGGAGCAGCATCTGTGAGAGGGAAAGGGAGGAAGCAGGATTGAATGGGAAAGTAAACCAATTGCCATACAGGTCTGGCAAAGCTTTTGCCATCCCAACAACGAGCAGGTCCTTACATTGGGTTGTTGAAAAGTCGTGACGCATTTTTGTGTGGTAAAATACATCGTGACTTTTCTGACAACTCAATATTATGCCTTGCTCAGTCTCTGGTTGGGGAGGAGCAGCTGAGACTGCATAAAGGGATGCTCTGCTTTCTTGTTTTAGTTCTCACAATAGAAACACATTCATTTCATGGACTACTTAGTGCCACGTTCCTTCTGTCTTTATGCTTTTTGTTAGTGAGTTCACTGTTCGAAATGGTCAAGTGTAGGGCTGAAGTGTTGTATGAGGTCCTTAAGTCCAAGCAGGTTGTGATAAACCTTGCAGAGAATATATACATTTTAAAGCTTTCTTCAGGAATTTATCATGCCACTGGCCATGCGTTCAATGTTAGTGAACCAATAGTATACATTAAATAAGGTGTCTTAAACAGAAATGCACATAAAACTAGGTTATTTACTTATTTAAAAAGAACTTACTTATTTAATTCCATTTATTATTTTTTTAATTTGACCAGAGAGAGAGAAAGGGAAAGCGAGAAAGCAAGCCACCAGGTCCGGGACTTGAACTGCAGTTGGCCATATGGGAATCCAGTGCCCTTAATCACCATGCTACCTGCTGGCCCCCAAACAAGGTTATTTATTAATTGGTTGATAAAATATTGTCACTTAGAAGCTTATAAGGACCCAAATATATTTTTCTTGGGAGCAATGATTCTGTACTTGTGATTTCAGACTTTGTGCCTGTTTTATATAAAATAATTTTGGCAAATAAGGAGAATTGATGGTATGTATATATATCAAAGGCTATTTTTCTTCTTCTTCTTTTTTTTTTTTTTGGAGAGATTTTTGCTATAGGGCGCGTGCGCTTGCCAGACAGACAGAGAGAGACATAGAGACAGAAAGCGAGAAATCACCCCCCAGGGGGGATGGTCACGCCGCAATCCCTTCTCCTCCATTCTCCTCTTGGGATCTTGGGCACGCACGCACACGTGCCGGCGTGAGTTTTAAGCCACTGGGTCCGGGACGTGAACCGCGGTCGACTACGTGGGAGTCCAGCAACATAGCCATTACGCTAACTGCTGGTTCTCTCAAAGGCTATTTTTAAAGGAGAGGATTCAAAGCTATAGGATATTAAGGAAGAGCTAATAAGATAATTGCAAAAATAAAGCAAAGAGTGCTGTAATAGAAGCAAGCATGGGCTAACGAGAATAAACCTCAGAGGACTCTTGTTTTTAGAGCAGGGAGGTCAGGGATGGATTTTCAAAGATGAGGGTATATGCCCTGAATTTTGATGGGAACAATAAAAGAATCCATCAAATGCAAGAGAGGGAAACACATCTTACAGTGGTTCATTTTTAGTTAGAGAACATAGTTCTTTCATGGAACTCAAAATAGTTCAGAGTGGGCCGACAGGTGGCATGGTGGTTAAGGCACTGGGCTCCTACATGGCCGACCATAGTTTGAGTCCTGGACTTGGTAGCTTGCTTTCTTTTCCTTTTTCTCTTCCTCTGGTCAAGGTTAAAAATAATAATAAACACAGTAAAATAAATAATTCTCCAAAAAAAAAAAAGTTCAGAATGGCTTAGCAAAGACTGATAGGAGTTTTTAGGCAAATGAAGAGGTTTAACTTTTAAAATACTCTTTATATTTATTTTATCCTGATAAAAATGTGGAAGTTGACGGTTTTAAGCAAGGAAGTGACAGGATTAGAATCAAGTTTAAAAACAAAGAAGGCAACTGAAGATGAACTGATACGCAGCAGGCCAAAAGGTAGTGAGATTGAAAGGCTATTGCTATTGTTTGGGAAGAACACAAGACCTCTTTAAAATTTATTTATTTATTCATTCATTTATTTTAATTTGACCACACACACACACACACACACACACACACACACACAGAGGGAAAGTGAGAAAGCAAGCTATCATGTCCGGGACTGGAACTGTGGCTGGCCATGTGGGAGTGCCTAGTGCCTTAACCACCACCACCACCACGCCACCTGTTGGTCCCAAGATCCCTTTAAATGTAATAGCCCCTTTCAGAGAAGGATGAGCAAGGTTTGAGAAGTGAGTTAAATAAGTGGTACTTTCTCTGTGGGAAAATGTGAGCAAATTAGTTTACCTGGATTATACAATATTTGATAGAATTTATGGACCAGGGGAGTGGAGGGCCAGAGTTACAGAACACTTGGAGATGACACTGAAAATATTAGTCAAGGGAGCTGGTGGGTGGCATGGTGGTTAGGGCACTGCAAACCACGTGGCTGACCATGGTTTGCATCCCAGACCTGGTGGGTTGCTTTCTTGCTTACTCTCGCTCTGTCTCTTTCTGGCCAAATTAAAACATGATAATAATAAATGAAATAATTCTTTTTTTGAGAAAGAGATTTTTGGTATAATATGCATGTGCTCGCTGGAGAGACAGAGACAGTGAGACAGAAAGTGAGAAGTCACCCTCTGGGGGGGATGGTCATGTGCGATTCCTTTTCCTCTATTCTCCTCTCGGGATTTCCGGTGAACATGCACATACATTGGTGTGGGTTTCAAGCCACCAGGTCTGGGACTCGAACTATGGTCGGCTATTTGGGAGTCCAGCACCTTACCACTACACCACTTGCTGGCCCCTAAAAAAAAGTCTTAAAAAAAAGAAAGTCAAGAAAATATGAGTGGAGTTAGTCTGTGGCAAGACTGTACAACAAACATACTAAAGTTAAGTTTCTTTCAGTAATACTAAATTTATAAATAAGGCTTATTGTAAAAATGACATTTTAGTTATTTTTAAATGTACAGCTCAGTGTCACTAAGAACATTCACAATATTGTACAACTATCAACACCACCCATCTTTTGGAGAAGTCTTTCACCATCCCAACTGAAACCCTATATCCCCTGGAAAAATAAGTCTCCACCTCCCTAGCTCCCACTTCCCACCCTACTCTTGGCATCCACCTACCTTTCCATCAATACTTACTATTTTTAGGAGTATGGCCACTGTATCTAATGTTAAGTGGGATTATGTTTCCTTTTATGTCTTGCTTATTTCACTCAACTAGTATAAATCACTTTAATCATGCCGTTTATTCAGTAGCTGGATTCTAATTTACATCCTACTCTACCGTGCTGTATTTGAAAATAAATGTCTATCTAAGTACTTGATAATCTTCCCACTGAATGCTTAGGAACGCTTCACTCTCACAAATTATAAACTCAGATTTCATAAGGATAATTTAGTCTACCACTGTGTCTCTGATAAAGGGCTTTTATTGGTCTACTTATTGTGTTTTTAGATTATTTTCATTGGAGAATACTGTTCACGGACCCTAGATTCTACAAAATCCCACCTAGCAGTACCTTTAATGCTAGTACATAAGGGTAGCTAGAACTCCAGGAGGAATCCCAATTTATGTGACTTCTAGGAAAAATTTTATTTGGAAGGCTCTTTCGCTACTATGTAATTACCTATGTGGTATAGGGCTGAATCTGCTTTAAGATTCTGTTTTAAGAAAACACGTTTTTAGCTGCAGAAAAGTTCAAAAGGTTCAGATAGTTGGAAATTATATGAGAGTCGTCAAGTTTATTTCCCCTTTCTCTGGGCTCTGTCAACAGGTCGAAAAATTTGGGTAAGAGCCTAATGGAGGTCCCAGTAGGTATCGGAAGGGCACTGAGATAAACTGAGTAGGCAGCACAGTGCAGGCCACCCGCAACCCACCAGCCGCCCTGAGTCTGGCGGTGTGGACGCTCAAGCTCTCCAGTCCACAGGTTCGTTCCAGCTGACACGCCACGGCCATCTTACTGAGGATAAGCTGGGGTCCCGCTGTTTCTGAAGTTAGCAGTCTTTCCCGCCTTGTTTAAAAAGAAAAAAATCTTTATTCATTAAGAGAACCAAGAGGTAAAAAAGCACAAAGGCCATACGCTACGCAAATACGCAAAACCCAAACCATCGCACTTGCCCGGCGCGCTTTCCGCGGAGCTTACGTCTCTTCCCAGCAGGCTCCGGGAGTCACCGCGAGACCTCATCAATTCTCGCGAGATTTATCGGCAGCCATCTTCTTGGGGGTGCTAGGGCCCGCGAAGACCCCCCGAATCGTTCCCATTGAGCTGCCCTTCGTCTTCGCTTTCTTTATTTTTGCCTTTTCTGCGTTGCCAACAAGCACCTAGTCCCGAGGCTGAGAGAAAGCCCGGGTCTAAGCGCAAGTCGCGCTCCGGGTTCAAGAAGATTCGCTGGGGAGCAGGGGAGAGGGAGGGCCCAGGCAAACCGTTGCCGCCTCAGCCCGGGCCGCGGTCCGGAGAGGGGGAGCTCCTGGCACCCCGTGGACTCGCGGCCTGCGGCGGTCCCCGCGGAGCTCTTCGCCCGTAGGGGCTCGCGGGAACCTGCCACCGGCGCCTCCCACCGCGGCCCACGCGGGCGGCGCGCGGAGGAGGGGGCGGGGGCAGCGGCGGCTGTAGCGGCCGCGACCTGGGCGGGCTGAGGAGTGTGACGGGCCTCGGGGCCGCTGTGGATGGTTTCTAAAATGATCATTGAAAACTTCGAGGCACTGAAGTCCTGGCTGAGCAAGACTCTCGAGCCCATGTGAGTATCAGGGGGATCTCTCCTTGCAGGGATGGCAGTGGGAGACAGGCAGACGTACACATCTGCAGTTTCCCCAAGTCTTGCGGTGGAGGCCGAAGCCGTGAACAGAGGTCCCAGGGCTCTTGTGTTTTCTCCTGCTGGTCTGTGCTTGTTTGTAGGTTCAAGACACCTCCGAGAGCCTGAACTGATCTTTATTTTCTCACCGGACTGGTCTTTGAATCGATTTTTCTCCCCGCTCTGGTTTTCCCGTTACGTGTAGACCGACCCCAGCCTCCTCACTCACATCTGTATTTTTCCGAGGGCCTCAGAAATTGGTTTCTTTAGTGAATCTGAGCATAGCCTCCTGCCTGTATGTTATTTTACTTTTGCCTCTTTAAATGAAGTGAACAGCTTTTACTAGAGAGTACGACAGTTTTGGTTTAAATCGCTCACGTTACACCTAAATACAATTCTTGAAAGAAAGGCCACGTCGCCCATGTGCTATCTGGCTCATCTGTACCTCTCTTAACTGATTGCAGATGTAACAGGTGCTAAGGTGCCCAACAAAATTCCCGCCCACACATTCGTTTGCTTGGAGAGTGAGAGGAAAATTCAATTTCCATCCATATGGAATGTTTAGCAGTTTCAAATGGGATGTTACAGTGGAGCTGGGTGGGGTGGGTTAGGGGGCTGAAATGTATCAGATTGGAAAACTTGAGCCTTTTAAGTGTGTACTTATTAATACAAAATATACTATTAGCACCGACAAAGTGCCCTGTCAGAATTGGTTGATTTTACAAAAAAAACAGCTTAAAATGCAGTTATAAGGAAATTCACTTTGGGGGAAAATTCACTCATTTATTAAATTTATTAAGCACCTATTGCATACTGTGGGAAGTTTTGAGGAAAGAGCTTTTAAATTCCAAAGTTGACATGACATAATAATTAAGATGATTTCAAATATTAATAAAGCTATTATCATTATAATAATAAAAGATAATGTAAAAGAGTGACCAGAGTGGGGGCTCCTTCACGTCAGGTGGTCAGGGTGAGCCTCTCAGTTGGTGACATTTGAGCAACGCCTAAAAAGGAGAAGAAACCATCTATATGAAAGTCTGAGGAAAGAGTTTTCTTGCAGAGGGAAGAACAAATGCAAAGGCCCAGTAGCAGAAGTCATCTTGGTGTGTTTGAGGATGAGAAAGAACGCCATTGTGGCTGATGGAGGAGCCAATGGAAAGATACTATTGATAAGTTGAAGAAGTAGGAAGGGGCAAAATCATGTGGCATTTTTTGGGGGGTGGGCCCATGGTCAAGAGTTAGGATTGTATGTAAAGTATAATGAGAAGACATGATTTAAAGCAGACAATGATGATCTCTGTGTGTTTTGATGCTGCCTGCAGAGACAGTGGACAGAGATGTCTGTCGTTTGCTTTAGAGAGAGAGTGAAAACTGAAAGAACCAAATATGTTTCATAAGTAGATCTGATAGAACTAGCTGATATGATTGGATGTGGGTGATAAGAGGACAGGAAATCAAATAAGTTAGACCAAGCAACTGATGATAGGGAACACTGGGAGAGAACAGATTGAGGGAGGGGAAGGGTTGTTGGTTTTGATTATTAAGTGTGAGGTGGTGTCACGTACTGGATATGTGATATGAATGTAGAATTCAGACCAGGACTAGAGACATTTTGAGTCCTGTAGGTAATATTTTAAAGCATGGAATTGTTGGCTGTTGCCTCAGAAGAATTTGTAGATAGGGAAGAGGAAAGGGCTCAGGACCCAGGTGGGAGAACAACTGGGCTATATGTGAATAAAGGAAAAAAATAAATGCATAATAGAAGAAGGGAGTTATTTATTTGATAGGATACTACTGCAGAATGGATGAAAAGGATGAAGTCAGATAAGTGGCAAGGCATAGGTCATTGTGGTGTCCTTGGCAAAATGGTTTCGCTGGAGTGACATGGTACGGATAGAAGCTGAATTTCAGTCTACTGGAGAGAAACTCGTAGCACGGTACAGTATAGGGTTTGAGAGGAGGAACTCCGGAGCAGCTGTTTCTGCCACTTACTAGCTATATACAGTTGGGTAAGTTACTCAACTCATTGCCTTCATTTTCTCATCTGTAGAATGGGGAAAATAATGTATCTTAAAAAAAAAATCTTAAGATTAGTTCTTTAATTGCATTTCAGGTTAATTCTTTTAGATGATGATTATAAAAGCTAATTCTGACTAATACCAGTCATAACCTTGAATTGTGAGGCATTAACATCTGTTGGTCACCTAAAGGGATTTAAAAAAAAAACTTCATTTAACATTGTAGTTACCAAATTGCTCCTGTGTGCTAGAGGTATGTAGGAAGAACCAAGGATAAGATGTAAATTGAAATGTATATAGAACTTTTTTAGTTACCTGCATTGATTTTGTATTTAACACTGTGTTTTAAATGTATTGATTCAACAGTCTTTTAATGAGTACCCAGTGTACTTGGGGAAGTGATGTTCTAGATACTGGGGAAATAGTAGGAATCAAGACGTGAAGTGACTGTCTTCATTGCTTAACCATTTAGCAGGGAAGACAGATTTCAAACAAATATTTACAGACTAAAAAGGACTTTTGTGAAGAAGTCCAGAAGCTGTCAAAATATATGTCAGGAAATCAAGAAAGGCTTCCTTGGTGTGATAACATTTGATTTCACCTCGGAAGGATGAAGAGCCATTTGCTGGGGCAGAAGATCGGAGAAAGCTTTCTGAGCTTTGGAGAACAGATTTATGAAGGTCCTAAAAAGTGAAAGAAAAGCGATATCTTGGAGGAAAGAACTGGAAAAAAGAGCAAGGGGAAGAATGGTAGTGGATAGCTCCAGAGAGGAGCCAGATCACAGAGAACTTTGTTGAGTCATGTTAAGTATTTTAGGTATTACTGAAGGATACCGGGAAGCCAGAGTAGGGTTTTAGGATAGGAGAGTTTTCAGGTTGATGTTAGGGAGGAAAAGGCTGGTTGCTTTTTCAGCATGAAATAAGCCTGCATATCTGTATTTTATTGGACTTTAAGTTCTGTAGCTGTATCACTTCTGAGTTTGCTTTTCAATAAATGATTGAAAATGTATATATTAAAATTGTAATCATGAGATTAAGATTGACGATATGTTATCTTGAACATTTGCTTAGTCATACTTGCTAATAATAAAACTAGCTGTTAGTCTTTCCTCTAACATTTGTTTCTTTTTAATATTGTGAAGTCCTGGAAAAATATTTAACTCTCGTTTAATTTTTTTGTTAACAGGAAATTTCCGCTATATTAACACAATTTTTTTAATGGGCTTACATTTCACTAAATATGGTAAATACGTTATAAATTTTTTTTATCTGAAGGGACACCTCTATATATAATCAAACCTCTTAATTTTTCAGGACATAAAGTTGAGAGGCAGCCAGACCTAATTATGTGCTCAGATTTGATTAGTAAATAATACAGTGTCCAATTTTGTGCTTCTGTGTGTAGTGCTGTGGAGGTAGTGCTGTGGAGGTTGTGTAGTGGAAAGAAAACAAGCTTTGTGTACACATAGATCAGTATTCAAATCTCAGTTATACTGCTTATTGGCTGATTGATTTAGGCAAATAAACTTCCCCTTTCCTTATTCATATATAGGGAGCATCATGTTTCCATCTGTAGTTAAAAGGATCAAATGAGACATGTATTTAAGAGCCTAGCCGACCTACCTACCTTAAATACTGATTGATTAAACATAGATTGGTCACAGTCCTGTTATTGTCGCTCTAAATATTGTTGCCACTACTGCTGCCACTATCACCTAACATTTGTATGCATTATTTTGTCTTATTTTGAAGTTTTATGAAGTAAGCACTGCAATCTCCCATTTTGCAGGTGATGATAATGAGGTGCTGAAGCATGAAGTTAATACACTTGCCCACAGTGATTTAAACTCAAGGTTCTTGACTCAAGAGTCACATAATGCTCTTTTTTCCCCTTAAGAATTATTTTATTTAACTTTATTTATTTATTTTAATTTGCCCAGAGAGAAACAGAGTGAGAGAGAGAGAAGGTGAGAAAGCAACCTGCCATGTCCGAGACTGGAACAATGGTCGGCCATGTGGGAGTCCAATGCACTTAACCACCTTAGTCACCTGGTGGCTTCAAGAATCACGTATGTTCTTAATTTACTACCACAAATGCAGCATCCCAGAGTTTTCTTTCCTATTACTCTATACACTTAGTTATTACATTTTTTTTTTTTTTTTTTTTTTTTTTTTGGAGAGGTTTTCGCTATAGGGCGCGTGCGCTCGCCAGACAGACAGAGAGAGACAGAGAGATAGAAAGCAGGAAATCACCCCCCAGGGGGGGATGGCCACGCCGCAATCCCTTCTCCTCCATTCTCCCCTCGGGATCCTGGGCACGCACGCACACGCGCCCGGCGTGAGTTTAAGCCGCCGGGTCCGGGACTCGAACCGCGGTCGACTACGTGGGAGTCCAGCGACATAGCCATTACGCTAACTGCTGGTCCTTAGTTATTACATTTTCATAGTTGTAGTTATTCTTGTAAAGGAACAAAGTTCTAAAGCATCATGATTATTGGTGCTTTAAAGAGTTTAGGAAAGTAAGCTTTTTGATGCCAGCAAGTGGTATGGAGGTTGAGGCGCTGTATTCCAGGTGGCCAACTGTGCAGTTTGTGTCCTGGACCCAGCAGCTTGAAAATCAGGCCCGATGCATGTGTGCATATCCCAAATCCTGTGGAAACTGGAAAAGAAGGGATTGTGGCATCACTTTCCCTCTTTCTCTGATGAGCGCACATGCCCTATAACAAAATTTAAAAAAAAAAAGCTTTTTGAAGTTTTTGTAGTATTTTCCCCTTCACTCATACTTGTTACTAAATCCTTCATACCCTGTTAAAATTTTTTTTCCCTATATTGTAGGAAGAGTTGTTCTTTAGAGTTTGCAAAGTGATCTTCTTACTCCTGAACTTTTGATTCTTTTTGTCGTCTTTAACTTTGCCCTTTCTACTGTCTCCTTTTGGCATACGAGTTAATTTTCCCTTAAAGAAGAAAAGTTCAGCAAGTTATACACACACACACACACACACACACACACACACAAATTACACACAAATTATACTTTTCTTCTGGTCACTTTCTTGCTTTTCTTAGCAGGTAAATCTCGAAATAACAATCAGCCTTTAAATTTTCACTCATTTGCCTTTTTAAAAATTTTTATTTTTTAAATTAATTAATTTATTTTTTTGCTATAGTGTGTGTGGCCTTGTCAAAACAAAGAGAGGGGAAAAGTGTGAAAGCATCCTTCCCATCCCCCAAGAGGAGGGATGGCCATGCTGCAGTCTCTTCTCCATTTTCCTCTTGGGATTTTGGGGCTGTATGTACATGTGCCCAGTGTGCTTTTCAAGCTCCTGGGTCTGGGACTTGAAAGACACAGTTGGCTATGTGGGATCCAGCCTTCTTGACCTCCTTGTCACCTGCTAGCCCCTCAACTTTTTACTTCTTAATGTCTTGTAATACACTTTCTTTTTATACATATTAACCAAAATTGCTTACCATAATGTTACCAATGAGCTCAGTGTTTATTAACTATAAAGACCTCGTGTAAGATTTATGTTCTTTGTCCTATGTGGGTAACATCAAATAATGTTGATGCTACCTCTTTAAGTTCTTATTTGCCTGAATCTTTTTAAGAATTACTTACTTAATTTTATTTGTTATTATTTAATTTGACAGAGGTGGGGGGGGAGAGAGAGAGAAAATGAGAAAACAAGTCATCAGGTCCAAGATTTGAACCATTGTCAGCCATATGGGAGTCTAGAGCCTTAACTACCATACCATCTGCTAACCCTTTGCCAGAATCTTTAATATTTTGATTCTCTTTCTCGACTCAGTCTTTCACTTCACTTTTTTTTTCTTTCCTTTTTGGTTTTCAAAGTCATTATATGACTTTTTTCTCCCTCAATCAGTTCTACTCTTGAAGTCTCATTCATTCTTGTTATAGTTTGAATGTTTGTCTCCTCTAAAACTCCAGTTGAAATTTATTTGCCATGTAACAACATTAAACAGTGGAACCCTTAAGAAGTGATTAGCCTATGAGGGCTCAGCCCTCATGGGTGGGATTAATACCTTTATTAAAAGGGCATGTTTTGCTCCTTTTGCTTCTTTGCGCTTTTTCCTTCCACCTTGTTAGAAGTGTAATTTATCCCCTCTGGAGGATGCAGTGTCCAAGGTGTGTGCCATCTTGGAATCAGAATAATGAAACCTGTTTACAGAACTGCAATTGTTTTAGGCTGTTTTTGCATTGCTAACAGAGATACCTGAGCCATGGGTGAATTATATAAAGAAATTAGAGGTTTGTTGGGACCAGCAGTTAGCGTAATGGCTATGTCGCTGAACTCCCATGTAGTCGACCGCTGTTTGAGTCCCAGACCCGATGGCTTAAACTCAGGCTGGGTGCGTGGTGCGTGCGTGCCAAGATCCCAAGATCCCGAGAGGAGAAGGGATTGCGGCATGGCCATCCCCCCTGGGGGGTGATTTCTCACTTTTTATCTCTGTCTTTCTGGCGAGTGCATACACCTAGCAAAAACCTCTCCAAAAAGAAAAAAAGAAATTAGAGGTTTGTTTACAGACCCATTGATTCTGGTGGCTGCAAAGTCCTAGGCCTAGCTTAGCTGACAGAAGCACAGAGGATTGTGGGCATATGCAGGGAGAGAAAGAGGGGTCCTGAGTTATGTCTCCTAATAACAACCAGCTCACCTGCAGCTCACCTCTTCTTTTTTTAAACATTTTTTTAAAGAGAGTTTTTTTTTTTTCTGTAGGGTGTGTGTGCTCATCGGAGAGGCAAGGAGACAGCCAAAAATCACCCCCCAGGGGCTATGGCCACACCAAAGTTCCTTCTCCATTCTCCTCTTGGGATCTTGGACATGCATGTATACATGCCCAGCATGAGTTTTTTAAGCCACTGGATCCAGGACTTGAACCATGGTTGACTATGTGGGAGTCCAGCAATGTAACCATTACACCATCTGCTAGTCCCTTTTTTTCTACCTTATGAGAGCTTGAAATGTTTGGGTCTCCTGAGGCATCATTAATCTGTTCTTGGGACTATTGCCTCCGTGATGCAGTCACCACAAACCAATTACTGCTCACTTTGTCTTATGGACTCTGTTAGGAATTAAGTTTGCCTGAGGATATGTGTGTTCACTGGAGAGAGAGAGAGAGAGGGAGAAAGCACCCTCCTCCAAGGGGTGCATAGTCATGCTACAGTCCCTTCTCCATTTCTCCATCCTGTTGGGAATTTGGGCATGCATGTATATATGCCTGATACGTTTTTCAGGCCATCAGGGTCAGGATTCGAACTGTGCAGTTGGTTGTGTGGGAACCAGTTTTCTTAACCACTAGGCAAGGGCTGGCCAATATTTAAGTTTCACTTAATCCCTTTCAATGTGCTCTATACAATTGAATCCCAACACATGAAATTCAAGCTATAATAAATACCAAGTTTATCACAAATTTAAAATTATCCAGTATATAGTATTCTGTTTATAGCAGCAAAAGCAAAGCTATAGGGCGTGTGCACTCACCAGAGAAACAGAGAGACAGAGACAGAAAACGAGAAATCACCTCCCTAGGGGGGATGGCCACGCCACAGTCCCTTCTCTAGTCTCCTCTTGGGATCTTGGGCACACATGCACATGTGCTGGGCATGAGTTTCAAACCACTGGGGCCGGGACTTGAACCACAGTGGACCACGTGGGAGTCCAGCAAATGTAACCATATGCCATCTGCTGGTCCCAAACACAAACAGTTCTTATGGATGACTCCCTTGCATTGCTGTGTTTTTGTTGAGTTTTGTTTGGTTTTGGCCATAGGGCATGAATGCTTGCGGGGATTGGGGGTGGGAGTGAGAAATCACTCCCCCAGCGGGATAGCCATATAGCCATCCCTATTGCATTCCCCTCTCAGGAATTTGGGTATGCGCTGCTAGTTTTTTAAAAAAACTTTGTATTGTATTTTAGATTCTATGAAAGTCTGATTAGGGGCCAGCAGGTGGTGTATGGTTGAGGTGCTGGACTCCCCACGTGGCTGACTGAGGTTTGAGTCCTGGGTCCTGCAACCTGAAACTCAGGCCAAGTGCATGTGAATGTGTACCCAAAATCCTGACAGGAGAATGGAAGAGAAGGGACTGCAATGTGGCCATCCCCTTGGGGGATGATTTTTCAACTTTCTCTCTGTCTCTGGTGAGCGCATGTGCCTTAGAGCAAAAATGTCTCTCTCTTAAAAAAAAAGAAAGTCTGGTTAAAGACTCCTTTTCTTATGATGTTGCATGCATGTGAGCTGTCAGGTCCAGGACTTGAACTGTGGGCTGCCATGTGGGGGTCAAGTGCCTTAACCACCATGCCACCTGCTGGCGCCAAGATACAGTAATTCTAATCTGGTGAACTTTACAGCTGGTAGAAGAGTTGATATTCTATAATAAATTACTAATAAAGTATTTTTCATTATCATCCCCGACTTTTGATGAGTTGACTCTTGTTAGATTTACTGTAATCTTGGCTTTTTCACTTGAGTGCTGAGTAGTTAAAATGCATTTACCTGGGGCCAGCAGGTGGCATGGTGGTTAAGGTGCTGGACACTCCCACATGGTTGACCATGGTTCGAGTCCTGGACCTGGTGGCTTGCTTTCTCACTTTCCCCCTCTCTGTCTCTGTCTCTCTCTGGTCAAATTAAAAAATAAATAAAATTAAATAATTCTTAAAAAAATGCATTTACCATTTCTTACACTTTAGTACTTCCTTATTTTTGGCTTAACCGTACTCAAATAAAATTATTTTATATGCATAAACCAAGAGGCAGGGATGTTTGGTGTCTATATGTTGAGAATGACTAAACTCATGTTTGAGCTAAAGGCTTTTAGAATTTTTTCTTCTTGTTTTCTTTGTCCCATAGAAAAGACAATGAATGAGAGAAATGAGTGGATAAAACCTTTCTACCACTTATGCTTCCACTACCTTATTTCTGTTGAAAAGTTCTTTTCAGTTTATAACTTTTGAAACTGGGAAAGTTTGTTTTCAGTTATATTTTGTGTGTGTATGAAAAAAATGGCAGGCCAGCAGGTGGCATGGTGTTTAAGGCACTCCAGTGCTTGCCTTCCTTCCATTTCTCCATCCTAATGGGGTTTGGAGAATGTACACACATGCATCCCACATGTCTGACTCTGTGATTTGAGTTCTGGATCCCGCAGCTTGAAAAACACATAAGATAAATACATAGGATATGTATGAATGCATGCCCCAAATCCTGGAAGGAGTGTGAAGGAGAAGGGGTTGCTGCTTGACCATCCCCCTCGAGAGTCATTTCCCACTTTCCCGCTTTCTGTGTCTCTGGTGAGTGCACACACCCTAAGGCAAAAATCTATATTAAAAGAGAAAAAGTAGTAATTGGAAAAAGTTATAAGGTTGAGATCAGTTACTCAGTGATTCTTTTACCTATATAAAAGCAATCTTCATAGTTTTTCGTGCTGGTCTTAGAAATCATTAGATGTATTTTCTCCTGACATAATGTTTTATAAGAAACATTTTAAACTTTCATTTTCCAATTTTTATTGTTATATAGAAATATAATTTATAGTCATGCATTGATCCTGTAGTCTGGAATTTTACCATGTATACTTAATCGTTCTAATAGCCAATTATAGGTTTTATGAGTTTTTCTTGTACCACCCATTTCATTTGTGAAGAATAACAGTCCTTTATAATTTTCTGGTTTTTATATCTTCATTTCTTATTACATTGGTTGGAAGCTATTCTTGGACTGCCCCCATAGTCCAGTGGTTAAGTACTGTACATTGGGAACTTGATCTCATAGTTGATTGCAGAGCATGCACAAAATCCTGATGGAATGGAGGAGTGGAGGAAGACGGATTAAGGCTTGACCATACCCTGGTGCTAGATGTTTTTTGTCTCTTTCTTGCAGTCATTATCATCATCATCATTATCATAATTTTTTTCCTTTTTTTTTTTTTTTTTTGGAGAGGTTTTTGCTATAGGGTGCGTGCGCTCGCTGGATGGACAGAGAGAGACAGACAGAAAGCAAGAAATCACTCCTCAGGGGGGATGACCACGCTGCAATCCCTTCTCCTCCAATCTCCTCTCGGGATCTTGGGCACGCACGCACACGCGCCCGGCGTGAGTTTTAAGCCACCGGGTCTGGGACGCAAACAGCGGTCGACTACATGGGAGTCCAGCGACACAGCCATTATGCTAACTGCTGGTCCCTGGATTTTCTCTTTCTCAAAGGATCACCAGGATATGGTTGGTTGAACTGCCATTACGCTAACTGCTGGTCCCAATAATAATATTCTTTCTTTCTTTTTTTTTTTTTTTTTTTAAGCTGTTCTGGTCAGTTACTGGCCTGGCAGGTAAGGCAGCTGGAACCCAGATGGTTGAATGATTGACAGCCTGGTTTGAATCCCCAATCCAGTGGCTTGTAAAACTTAGGTGCCTGTGTGCTGAGAGGAGAATGGAAGAGAAGGGATTGCTGTGTGGCCATTTCCCCCAAGTGTGTGTGTGTGTGTGTGTGTGTGTGTGTGTACGTGTATGTGTATGTATATGTAGGCTGGAGAGGTGTGCTTTCTCAACCCCTTTACCTCAGCCCCCTTGCTCTATAGCAAACTAAAACAAAACAAAACAAAAAAACACTAATTCTTTGCTGAATTAAAGTGGTAAGAGACATCCTTGTCTTTGTTTCTATTCTTGTAGGAAAAATATAAAATGTTGCAGTATTCACTGCTATTAGTGCTAGGCATTTTTGTTTGTTTTAGTTGCTATAGGGCTTATATGCTTGCTGGAAAGAGTGACAGAGGGAGGGAGAAAGTACACCCAAAAGGGCATATCAGTCCTTTCTCTTCCATTTTTCTATCCTGTTGGGGTTCAGGGCATGTACAGACATGCATTTAGTGTGTTTTTCAAGCTGCCAGGGCTGGGATTTGAACTGCAATTATTCATATGGTATCTGACTTTCTGGAGAGATTTTTTTTTTTTTTTTTTTTTTTTTTTGTGCTATAGGGCGCGTGCACTCACCAGACAGAGAGAGACTTAGAGACAGAAAGCGAGAAATCACCCCCCAGGGGGGATGGCCACGTAGCAGTCCCTTCTCCTCCATCCTCCTCTTGGGATCTTGGGCACACATGCACATGTGCCCGGTGTGAGTTTTAAGCCACCGGGTCCGGGACACGAACCGCGGTTGACTACATGGGAGTCCAGCGACATAGCCATTACACTAACTGCTGGTCCCAGTATCTGACTTTCTGTAACCTGATGGTTAGCCCATGCCAGCTCTAGGCTTTCTGTAACTCATTTTTAATCTGATTAAGAAAATTCTGTTTTTGCTTAATTTGCTGAGTGTTTTTATTGTGAAAAGGTGTTAAATTTGTTAAATTATTTTTCTGCATTTATTGAGATTATTGTACAGATTTTTCTCATATTTTGCTTGGTCATTTAAAAATACATATATATATATATATACACACACACATATATATATACACACACACACACATATATGTAAATATATATGTATACACATATTGCTGGATTTGTTTTGCTAATGTTTTTAAAAGAACTATTTTTATTTAATTTGATTTGTCATTATTTTTTTTTAAATTTGACCAAAAAGAGACACAGAGAAAGAAAGTGATAAAGCAAACTGCCAGGTCTGGCTCTTGAACCATGGTCAGCCATGTGTGAGTCCAGCACCCTAACCACCACACCACATGCCAACCTCTGTTTTGCTAATTTGTGACAAATTTTATTTAGGATTAGTATTTTTTTTCCCCCTGAAACATTTGATATTCTTCACTAGTAATGCTGGGACCAAAGTTTTTATGGTGGTAAGGATTTGTGATTACAAAGTCAGTGTCTTATATGTTCAAGGCTATGCTTTTTCTTGTGTCACTTTTGGTCATTTCTTTTCAAGGATTTTTCTCATAAGTTGCCAAATTTATTAACATGAAGTTGTTTGCATTGTGGTCTTACTGTGAATGACTGTAGGATTTATTGTGATGCTCCCTCTTGCACCCCTTTTAATTATACATGTTAATTTTTTTCATTACCTTGTTCAGTTTTGTTAGTAGTTGTGTTTTATTCATTTTGTGTGTGTGCGTGTAAGGTTTTAGCCATAGGGTGTGTGCACTTGGGGGGGAGGGAAAGTGAAAAATCACCTCCCGGGAGAATGTCCATGCCTCAATCCTTCTCTTACCATCTTTTCTCTGGATTTTGGGTACACACGCACACATGCCCAGCATGATTTTTTAAACCACTAGGTCAGAGACTCAAACAGTGGTTGACTATGTGGGAGTCCAGTCCTTAACCACCATGCCACCTTCTGGTCCTCAGTGTTCTTTTTTTTTTTTCTTTTCAGTTTGTTAGAGGGCACTCTGGGGTGGGGAGGAGAGAGAAAGTGAGAAATACCCTGCCATGGGATAGCCATGCCAGAGTCTTCTTTCCATTTTTCCCCTCAGTATTCTGGGCACGCATGTGCCAGGTATGTTTCTCAAGTCACCAAGTCTGGGACTTGAACCACACAGTTGGCTATTTGAGATCTGGCTCTCTTAACCCACTACATCATCAGAGGTTTTTTGCTATAGGACGCGTATACTAGCCAAAGAGACATGGGACCAGCAGTTAGCATAATGGCTATGTCGCTGGACTCCCACGTAGTCAACCGTGGTTCGAGTCCGGGACCCGGCGGCTTAAACTCACGCCGGGTGCGTGTGTGCGCGTGCCCAAGATCCCGAGAGGAGAATGGAGAAGGGATTGTGGCGTGGCCATCCCCCCTGGGGGGGTGATTTTTCGCTTTCTGTCTGTCTGTCTGTCTGTGTCTGGCGAGCGCACGCGCCCTATAGCGAAAACCTCTCCAAAGAAGAAGAAAAAAAAAAAGAGACAGAGACAGAAAGTGTGAAATGACCCCCTAGTGGGGGTGGCCGTGCCACAATCCCTTTCCCCTCCATTCTCCTGTTAGGATTTTGGACATGCACACTCACATGCCTGGTGTGAATTTCAAGCCTCTGGGTCTGGGACTCACAAAGGAGTTCAGTGCTTTAATCACCATGCCACCTACTGTCCCCCTCCCCCATTTGATTGTCTTTAAAATTTAGTTCTTTTTATTTGGTCAGTAGTTTGACTGTGATATGATTAGAGATGCACAGTGTGTTTTGTAAGTTGGATCTTTGTTTTTTGATGTTTTTCATCAGCTTTGGGACTTTCTTGGTCATTATGTTTTCCATTTTTTTTCTGCCTTTTTTTTTCCCTTCTAAGTCTTCAGTTTTTAAAGAATTTAAAAAAAATTATTTTAAGATAAATTAGTTGATTTTAAAATGTTATTTTTAAAAAGAATTATTTATTCATTCACTTTTTTTTTTTTTTTTTTTTTTTTTTTTTTTTTTTAAATTTGATGAGAGAGAGACAGAGAGAGGGAAAGTAAGAAAGCAAGCCACCAGGTCCGGGAATTGAACCGTGATTGACCATGTAGGAGTGTCCAGTGCCTTAACCACCATGCCACCCATTGGTCCCTATTTATTTATTATTATTTTTAATTTGCTATAGGACACGTGTGCTCACTAGAGAGAGACAGAGAAGAGAGAGTGAGTGAGTGAGGAAGCAAGCCATCAGGTCCATGACTCAAACTGCATTTGGCCATGTGGGAGTTCCACACCCTAACCACCACGTGACCTGCTGGTCTATTTTTGGTTACTTTTACACTAGATTTGTATTTAGATCTCAGATATGTTTTACTTCTTTTTAGTTGAGAACTCATGCACTGGTCTGAGAGAGATGAAGAGGCAGAGATAGAGGCAGAAAGACTTTTTAATGGGGGCACAGTCATGCTGCAATCCTTCCTTCTTCATTTTTCTCTATTCTATTGGGACTTTTGGCATATATACATGTGCTTTTAATGTGTTTTCCAAATTGTTGGACTTGGAATTTAAACTTTGATTGGCCAAGTGGGATCTGGCTCCCTTAACCACTAGGCTACGGGGCCAACCCTCAGGGGTGTTTTAAAATTTACTTTTGTGGGCCGACTCTGTGGCCTGTTGGAAAAGGCAGCCAGCTCTCCCATGGCCAGTTACCCAGTTTGAGTCCTGGACATGGTGGCTTGAGAAACACATTGGCCATGTGTGCATGTGTGCTGAAAGTCCTGAAGGAAGGGAAAGGTAGAGGAGGAGATGATGGTGTGACCGTGTCCCTCAGAGGGTGCTTTCTCCTTTCCCTTTCTCACTGACCAGTGCACATACCCTCTACCAAAAATTACCAAAAAAAAGTTACTTATATTTTGTTACTTTTTGTTTGGCTATTTTATTTTTTATTTCTCTATTTATTTATTTGTTGTGAATTTCAAGCTGCCAGGTCTGGGACTTGAACCTGGTTGGCCATTTGTGAATTCATTGTTTTAACCACCACATCACCTGTTGACCCCAGTTTAGATATTTTCTATTTTCCTGTATTCAAGTCCATTGGCATTCTCTATTTTTTTTTAGTGTGCAGTAATGCAGAATTTTTAATTTCTGACACCATATTTTACATTTCTAAGTTTTTCAATTTAGTTCTTTTTAAAATTTCTCTATATTACCTGAAGTTTTGTTTCTTTTTATGAATGTGGCTCACATTTTCTGATAGTTTTTTGAGCATTTTTATCATATTCTTTGTACGGTGTCTATCCCCAAATCCTATTGCCTAGGTAGTCTAGTATGCCTCCATTGACTGTTTCTTCTCATGTGGATCACATTTTCTTAGAAATTGTTCCCTGTTACTTAGTCTTATTCTGAATGCTCTTTGTGAAAGTAGTATAGAAACCAAAGTAAATAAGATTTATTTTTAGTATGAGGCATGTTTGTTTTGTTAGGCCAGTAGTGTAGGCTGAGTAGTTGAACTGGTTCTGTGCTTTGTAACTAACAGACTTGAGTTTGATTCATTTCATCAATTTCACTGGCTTTAAATATTTTGAGGGCAGGTTCAGGATTTTCCCTTTGGAAGGGCCTAGTGTCTGTGAACTCCAGTTTTTAGTATCTGCCTTGCTTTACCTCCAGATCCTCAGCTTTTAGAACTGTGGATGATTTCTTCTTACTTTACAACCTTGCTACTGGGTTTTTCTTTTTTGCAGAGGTTTTTGCTAGAGGACACATGCGCTCGCCAGAAAGACAGAGAGATACAGAGAGACAGGAAGTGAGAAATTGCCCCCCAGGGGGGATAGCCATGCTGCAATCCCTTCTCCTCCATTCTCCTCTCGGGATCTTGGACATACATACACACGTGCCCGGTGTGAGTTTTAAGCCACTGGTTTCGGGACTCGAACCTCAGTCGACTACATGGGAGTCCAATGCCATAGCCATTATGCCAACCGCTGGTCCTGCTACTGGGTTTTTTGAGTGGCTGAGACCACCTTTGTTTCTTATTTCCACCACCTCTTTTCACTACTTTTAGAGCTATTTTTTTGGTGCTGTTGCTTCTTTACTGGTCTTTTTTTTGAGATTTTTTTTTTTTGCTATAGGGCAGGCACATGCCACAAAGACAGAGACAGAATGCCAGAAATCACCGCCCAGGGGGAATGGCCACGCCACAATCCCTTCTCCTCTATTCTCCTCTTGGGATCTTGGATGTGCACACACATGTGCCTGGTGTGAGTTTAAGCTACCGGGCCTGGGACTTGTACCGCCGTTGACTATGTGGAAGTCCAGTGACATAGCCATTACACCATCTGCTGATCTCCTTTACTGGTGTTTTCAAGGGTAACCCACGCAGTGCTCCATGCAGGCTTGAAATGCCTCAGAAGAGTGTCACTTAGCTCTCCTCTTCCACTTTCAGCCTTTGCTAATTGAAAGCTAGTAGTCGCTTGGCCATCTCTTCTAGTCTTCCCTATTCCCAAAACTTCTTCCGAGTTTTGATTGTTAAGCTTTGCTGAGTGCTTGTAGACTCACGTTGTGATTTAAGGTCCTTTAGGTTTTAATCTGTTTTGACACCATGTGATTGAAAGATAATCCAAAGTTTGGCTGGTTTCTGGCCTGGCGACATGGCCCAGTGGTTAAGGGAGCTGAATCCTACATGGTTTGAATTCCTGACCCAGTGGTTTGACACACCAGGCATGTGTGGACACATGCCCTGCATCACAGAGGGGTGAAGAAATGGAGAAGGGATCGCAGCAAGACACACTCCATTGGAGGTTGCTTTCTTCTTTTTCCTCTCTGTTTCTCTGTCTCTTTCTGGCAAATGCACATGCCCCTGGCAAAGAAAAAAAATCCCTCGGGCACGCTCTGCAAAATATCAGTTTTGGGGGCTAGGATCCTACATGGGTGATCTCACAGATTGAATCCCCATCCTGGTGGCTGAAAAACATAACTGAATGTATGCCCAAAGTCATCACAGAATGGAGCAGGGATAGCAGTGTGACTCTGTGGGGGGATTCTTTCTCTATCTTTGTCTGGTAAACACATGTGCCCTCTGGCAAACTGAAAAAAAAAAAAAAGAAAAAGAAAGTTTGTTTTTTCTCAACTTCCACTGTGACAGCTTTTTCTTCTTGACTTTTTATTAGGGTTGAGAGTAATGGGCTTTTCTCTCTCAAAGGTCTTAACATTTTCCAGAATTTAGATAATTCATTTTTAAAATTTTTTATTTTCAACTTGCAGGAGGGCCCGTGCATGAGAGTGAAAGAACACTGCCCTAATAGCATGTGGTCACACTGCAGTTTTTTTCTCTCCATTTTCCATTCTGTCAGGATTTGGGAGGCATGTACACACACACAAACACCCGCACGCAGCGAGCACGCGCACTCACACACACACACACACACACACACACACACAGACTTGACAGGTCTTTAAAGTTGCTGGGGCTGGAATTTGAATCATTGTTGGCTATGTGGGATCTGGCATCTATATAGGGCCAGCCCAATGCATTTTTTTTTTTTTTTTTTTTTTTTTTGGCGTCTTTGACTTTAAAAAAAATTGTAGTTTTTGTAGCTTAAATGACTTTTTTTGTTGTTGTGAGGGTGAGATACCTGGTCTCTGATTTTTCCACATCTAGCTAGAAGCGGGACTGCTAATATAATTTTGATGTGTATTAGTTTTATGAGTTAGAGTGAGAAACTTTTTGTGTGTGTATAAATTGTTTTGGGGGTATTGATTATGCTCTTTTCTCTTTTTCTATTGGTTTCTTTTGTCTTTATTCATGATAGAGCATATACATGTGGAAAAGGGAGAGAGAGAGAGATGATCACCTTTTACAGGGCCTGGTCATGCTACGATCCCCTTCCTGCAGTCTTCTAACAGGTTGCATCTTAGGTGTTCACGTGTGTACCTGGCATGTTTTCAGGCTGACTGGGCTTGGAGTTGGAACCTTGGTTGCCATGTGAGATTTGGCCTCTTATTACTGCTGTTCTACAGAGCTGGCCATGCGTAGTTTCTCAAACAGTTGATTTACAGGAGCTGTTCATATATTAAGGAAATTATATGGGCTGCAGTTTACTTTTTTTCTGTACATTTCTGTTTTGATTCTGCTTAAAAATTTTTAATGTAGGAATATTTTATTTTATGTATAAGGCAACTTCATATAGTGCAAACCCTGAGTCTAAGGTTATTTTGATATAAAAAGATAGTGAAATTCATGTGTAGTTTTTAAAAAATATCATTTTCCATGAACTTTTTGAAGACTCCCTCAGGCTCGAATTTATCCTTTATTTCATAGAGTCTGAATTTTGTAGTCAGAAAAGCATTCCCTATTTCAAGGTGAAGATACTGATTTTAATGATGTTATGGCATTAGTGATCATGCTGTCACTAATAGTGCTTATTGTATGCCAGTGTACTAATTGTCTTTCACAGTCAATTATTGAACTCTAACTAGTGATGCACATACTATAAATAATACTGTGCTTTATCCAATATAAGTCAGTGAATCAGAAATTGATGACAGTCACTGTGTCTTTAAGAATTCTCTAATAGTATCATCAGTGCCCTTTATAATCCTTTTGATTTTTTTAAAAAAAAAATTCAAATTGTTTACCCACCTGATTCCTAGTAAGGCTAGTCCTGTGTCAATATTCATTTTCAGAATTTTCCTTGCGGTTTTTACTTGACTGCCTTCCCCCACACGATGTTTCCTTTTGAAAAAAAAAATCAAATTTATAGAAAAACTGAAATAATTTTATAACAAATTAATCACTTAGATTCTACTATAAACATCTTAGTGTACTTATTGTCACTATCTGTACTCCTTTGATTCATTTCAGAGGAAGTTAGACATTAGTGCACTTATCCTAAATCATGTATATCATGCTTTAGTTCAGTGTGTGTGTGTGTGTGTGTGTGTGTGTGTGTGTATGGGTGTATACACACACACATATATATTAGTTTTAGAACCTGTATATAATCAAGTGGACAGATCTTAAGTCTACCATTTGATGAATTATGACAAATTTATTCATTTTGGTAACCAGATAAAAAAACATCATCCAGGAAAGTTTCCTCATTCTCTTCCCATGCCTTCATCTGTCTCTAAAAGAAAGCACTGTTCTGCTTTTTTCCCCATTGTACATTAGTATTGTCTGCTCTAGAACTTCGTATAAATGGACTCATGGCGTATATATTCTTTTGAGTACAGCTTCTTTTCAACTCCTTGTAATGTTTCTGAGGTTTTTTCTTATTATTACATATAACCATAATTTGTTCTTTCTATTGCTGAGTAGTATTCCATAGTTGAATTATGCCATATATTTATTATGCTTGTACTATTTTTATTCGGAACTAGTTTTAAGTTTTGTAAGTCTGTGTAATTGAAGATAGTATTTGCTCTATTTACAAGCAAATGACGTAAAGCGATAGAATGTTTAAAAAACAAAAATAAGAAAATAAAAATAAAAGGGGAAAAATAGTTTTTGCTTGTTTTAATAACACTTTTAAGGAATACAGAGATATAAACCAAATGTAAGTCTTCTAACCCCTTCTTGATTTTAATATATAAACATGTATCTGTAAAAATAAATATCCGTGTATCACACACACAAATATTTTAATATAGATGGGATCATATTGTTTGTACGGTACCGAAACTAGTATTTTCAGTAACACTGTACATTCTCTCACAAGAGTAGATTTCTTTTTTTTTTTTTGGAGAGGTTTTTGCTATAGGGTAAGAGCACTAGCCAGAAAGACAGAGAGACAGAAAGCAAGAAATCACCCCCAAGGGGGATGGCCATGCCACAGTCCCTTCTTCTCCATTGTGCTCTCGGGATCTTGGGCACACACACACACCCAGCATGTGTGAGTTTAAGCCATCGAGTCTGGGAATCGAACTGCGGTCGACTACATGGGAGTCCAGCGACATAGCCATTACTCCAACTGCTGGTCCCAAGAGTAGATTATTAAGTAAATTCCTGTGCCTTTCATTGGTTCCCTAATAGTCAATTATGTAAAAATTTATTAATTTGCCAGAGAGTATGTGAGCTCACTTGAGAGAGACCCAGAAAGACAAAGAGGGAAAACAAGAAAGCACCCCTAATGGGGCATGGTCATGCCACAATCCCTTTTCTTTTATTTCTCTCTTGTTTTGAAATTTGGAGAATGAACGCATATGTGCCTAGCATATTTTGCAAGGTCCAGAAGTGGAACCACATGGTTGGCTATGTGGGATCCAGACATCTTAACCACCAGGCTAAAGACTGACCCTCAGTTATGTGAGTATTTTGCAATTTTAAAAATGCTTTATTTGTGATATGGCCATTACTTTTAAGGAAATAAAATCAGCCCATTTTCTTAAATTATTAAAGTCATCCCTGCACATAGTGATTAAAAAAAAAAAAAAAAAGGAAAAAAATTAACCAGAAGGCTTTGAATGTAGGGTGGCCAACCGTGTGGGATCTGGCTTCCTTAACTGTAAGGATATGTCATTACCTTTACTGACTTTTTTGTTATCTGTCAGATTTGTGACCTTTTTAGTACACCTTTATATTTGTCTTAATTAGGTATAGCAGAAACCAAGAGTTGCTTTTTCAGATGGTTGCTACACCCCTGATCTGGTAGGCTCTTGTACATGTTGGTAATTAGTAGATGCTTCTCAATACATTATGATTTATTCTGGGAAAAGGCAAATTATAGTTACCTAGAATACCTATGGGAGAAACAAACACCAGTAGTTAGAATTTAACATTGGTAGAAATATGTACAAAACTTTAGATCCAAAAACTTAGGAGAAATATTCAAAATGTTCCCATCTAATAGAGTTTATTATCCTATCCCAAAGTAAAGAAGAAAAAAAAAATTCCCCTAAAGATTCCAGTATTCTACATACTGAATTATTTTGACATTCAGTTAACTGAAACTTACCGGAAATGAGAAGGGGAAAAAGTAAGATGATGGTGACAGTGTCGCATTTATTCGTAAAAATGATCCACTTTTCCAGATTATGTGGTTTGGTGCTTTTGTTTTAAAAAATGAGTAAACTGAAGCCTAGAGAAATAAAATGCTAACCCAGGATTACCTACCTAATGACTGAAGTACAGAATAACCAGACTAGAAATCTGTGATTCCCCAGATGTTTTGGAGTTTAGTCCAATACTATTTTTTATAATACCAGACTGCCTCAAAACAAGTTTGGTTTAGGATGAAGTGGATTTGAAAGGGAATATAGGATTTAAAACATAATAACCAGATTTTAACTAAAGTGTATTTTCAGAAGTTAGTATAGGCATCTTATAGCTTTAAAATTTTATCAAGTTCGTTGTTTGGTAATCCCTTAACGATTTTTTACAAAATTTGGCAGATTAATAAACTTTTTTTATTTGTATTTATTTGTAATTATATCTAACTTGGCAGAGCTACTGTGATCTTAGATGAAGAAACTGAAACTTAATATTCTTTTTTTTTTGGAGGGAGGGGAGAGGTTTTTGTTATAGGGCACGTGCGCTCTCCAGACAGACAGAGACAGACAGAAAGCAAGAAATCACCCCCCAGGGGGGATGGTCACACCGCAATCCCTTCTCCTTCATTCTCCTCTCAGGATCTTGGGCACGCACGCACACACGCCCGGCGTGAGTTTTAAGCCACCGGGTCCGGGACGCGAACCACGGTCGACTACGTGGGAGTCCAGTGACATAGCCATTACACTAACTGCTGGTTCCCGAAACTTAATATTCTTAATCCTGAGATTTGTGAGCTGAGAATTGTCTATAGCATTCTCCTATGTTTAATGAAAAAAATTTCAGCATGATTTTTATAGCAGTATTAGAAAATTTTGGTGGCAATGTTAGAGACTTATAAGTGAATGCCTAACATATATAGCCACACAGGTTTTTATTTATGTTAATATATATATATATATATATAAAATCTTAGTTTTTACTTGACTCAGAAGTTCATACAAGAGAATAATAAAACTAGGTTTTTTTGTATTTACAATGTTAGGTACTATTTCCTTTGGATAATTCTACTGAAAGAAAGTGGTCACCAGCCTGTTCTCTCTCGTTTAAATAATTGTGGGATGGATTACTACCTCAGATCTTTTTTGTAACTTGGTAGAGTGAAGTTAACTGAGTAAGTGGCCTTGGAAGGCAGCCCTTTCTCAGAGAACTCCATTCTTCCTCAGTTTGGTTTAGAAAACATACCTAATGCGGGTTTTTACTGTGGGCTGCCATATCTAAAAAAAATGAATTAGACACATAATATTTCCTCAATAACTTTTTAACAGTTTTATGTTCTTATTTACATTTAATCATTGTATATCTCTATACTATATTGTAGGTATTTTCTTTTTTTTTTTTTTTTTTGAGAGTTTTTTTTGTTATAAGGTGTGTACACTTGCCGGAAAGACACAGAGGGACAGAGACAGCAAGAAATTGGGACCAGCAGTTAGTGTAATGGCTATGTCGCTGGACTCCCATGTGGCTGACCACGGTTCGAGTCCTGGACCAGGTGGCTTAAACTCACACCGGGCACCTGTATGTGCGTGCCCAAGATCCTGAGAGGAGAATGGAGGAGAAGGGATTGTGGTGTGACCATCCCCCCTGGGATGTGATTTCTCACTTTCTATCTCTCTGGCTTTCTGGCAAGCGCAGGTGCCCTATAGCAAAAACCTCCAAAAAAAAAAAAAAAAAAAAAAGAAAAAGAAAGAGAGAGAAAGCAATCACCCCCCCCCTTCCCCCTCCCCCGCCCGGGTATGGCCACGCTGCAATCCCTTCTCCATTCTCCTCTCAGGATCTTGGGCACACACACACACACACACACACATGCCTGGTGTGAGTTTAAGCCACTGGGTTTGTGACTCGAACCACGGTCGACTACATGGGAGTCTAGCAACATAGCCATTATGCCAACTGCTGGTCCCACGATATGTTTTTTTAAAGTATGAATGCAGTATGTGACAGTCAAATTAAGGATATTACCATATACATCATTTTAAGCAGAGAACTTTATATTCCTGTATCTGTTAAGTATTTCTTCCTTGAGCTCCCCCACCCATCCTTGGCTATCACTGCCCTCCCATACAATCTATGATATTTACACTTGTTCTATTATATCTTCCTATCTTTCTATTTCTGCCATAGAGTGCAGCATTCAGTATATTTTGAACAGAGATAAACAGTGTTTGTCTTTCATAGTCTGTCTTTGCTTAGAATTAAATCTATATTTATCCCCTTCGTATTGAATGACAGGTTCTTATTGTTCCTTATGACTGAGTATTTTTATAGTGTAACGTGCCACATTTTTTACATAGAGGCATCAGTTCATGGGCATTTAGGTTGGTTCCATGTCTTAGCAATTGTGAATAATGCTGCAGTAATCATGGATTACTGTGTAGGTGTCTGTTTTCTGACTGTTTTCTCATCCATTGGGTAAATACCAAGGAGTAGGATTACTGGGTCATGTGGTACTTCTATTTGTAGTATTTTGAGGAGCCTCCATATTGGTTTCCACAGTGGCAGTACTAAAGATATTGTTAAAATATCTCAAGTGTAGTGTGAGAACTTCTGAAGTTTCTGGAGATCCTTTCATGGTGTACATGTGGAACCAGATTTTCTTCATACACATCAACCAGAACATCCTGTAAAGGTGTTGAATGATAAAGCATATAAGAGAATTGATGATCTGTTTTCTGTTAACCCAGGTAATAAAGGTATTTGCAAAAAATGAAACATTGACACTTTTGTCACAGTTTTCCTTTCTGTCACAATTTGGAAAATAGTTATTTTTTTCTTAAAAAAATGATAGCATTGGGACCAGCAGTTAGCGTAATGGCTATGTCGCTGGACTCCCACGTAGTCGACCGCGGTTCGAGTCCCGGACCCGGCGGCTTAAACTCACGCCGGGCGCGTGTGCGTGCGTGCCCAGGATCCCGAGAGGAGAATGGAGGAGAAGGGATTGCGGCGTGGCCATCCCCCCTGGGGGGTGATTTCCTGCTTTCTATCTTTCTGTCTCTCTCTGTCTGTCTGGCGAGCGCACGCGCCCTATAGCAAAAACCTCTCCAAAAAAAGAAAAAAAAAAAATGATAGCATTTAGTTTCAGGTAAGACTGTCAGTCGTAGAGCTCTGTCCATCACTTATTTGTGGCCAGGTACGAGTCAAGCTGGGGGAGATGAGTCATCTTCAGAGGCCAGTATGGATACAGGGGGAGAGAAAGGGTCAACTCCTTTCTCTGGCTTCACAAGCTACGAGAATAATCAAAGCCTAGAACTGATTAGGAAAACCATTGTTAACAGATGTAGAGGCCCTGCCTGATAATCATGTTAACTCAAGGGACAGGGAAATAGAAAGACATGGTGACATTATTTGAACTCCTGGGTCCAGCAGTACCTAAAATGAGCTTGAATCATTTATTGGTGCCTGTCTGTTCTTCCATTTAGTTACTTCCTCCAAGAAAATGTACATGTATATACACACTATATGTATGCGTGTATATATGTGAGTGGATTTTTTAAAGTTTATGGAAAATGGAATTAAAGTAAAAGCTTATTTTGGTACAAAATTTTGAAATCTGCATTTTTTTCATAGTACATACTTTCTGTGAATTGTTTGAAGACCTCTCATTTATAGTATTTATGCTAAGTTGTAATGTGTTTATTATTAAACTAATTCAGGGTTTTCTGTTTTAATTAATATGGTGGATACTGATCCGACATTTTTTTTTAAAGAGCTTTTTTGCTATAGATCACTTGTCCTTGCTGGAGAGACAGAGAGAAACAAAGTGAGAAATCACCTCCTTTGGGGGATAACCACACCGCAGTCTCTTATCCTCCACATGCACGTGTGCACACGTGTGGCCTGGTGTTTTGTTTTGTAGAGAGGGCTTTGCTGTGGGGCATGTGTGCTCATCAGAGAAACGGAGACAGCGAGAAATCATCCCCCAGAGGGGATGGCCATGCTGCAGTCCCTTCTCTTCTGCTCTCCTCTCGGTATTTTGGGCACACAGGCATATGCTCCCAGCATGAGTTTGTTTGTTTGTTTGTTTGTTTATTTATTTATTTATTTATTTATTTATTTTTGAGAGGTTTTCGCTATAGGGTGCGTGCGCTCGCCAGACAGACAAAGAGAGACATAGAGACAGAAAGTGAGAAATCAACCCCCAGGGGGGATGGTCACGCCGCAATCCCTTCTCCTCCATTCTCCTCTCGGGATCTTGGGCACGCACGCACACGCGCCCGTCGTGAGTTTTAAGCCACCGGGTCCGGGACGTGAACCGTGGTCGACTACGTGGGAGTCCAGAGACATAGCCATTACGCTAACTGCTGGTTCCCCCCAGCATGAGTTTTAAGCTGCCAGGTCCAAGACACGAAATGTGGTTGACTGCATGTGAGTCCAGCAATGTAACCATTACACCAGCTGCGTGAGTTTTAAGTTGCTGGGTCTGAGACTTGTACAGTGTTCGGCTACATGGGAGTCAAGTGACATAAACGTTATGCCATCTACTGGTCCCCTGATACAATATTTTAAAATAATAAGCTCTTTGAAGTTGTCTCTTACTTTTAGAAGCTTAGAGAGTCTCAAACCAAAAAGTTTGAAAGTCACTGCCCTAAGGGAAAAAGGAATCACTGATCTTGGAGTGATATAGGGGGATCAAAGAACTGACTGAATAGCTTTCAGAGTTACAATTAGTTAAATTGTGATAAGGTTTTGCTATGGTTAAAAACAGGATTGTATGATACTCATGGATGGATCATGTTTACATATGGTTATATTGTACTAATTTTATTTTGTAGATGAATTGGGTGTATTATTCATAATGAGTAATCTTTGTAACTACCATATCTATACAAGTAGTCTATTTTTTGCCTTATTTGCATTGAATGAGATGGTATAATTGGTTGTAGTAATTAAATTTTTCAGAATATGTATTGTTTGTTCCTGCGAATTCGAATTTTTAAAAGAGTAATACGAAGTGCAGAATATAGAATCATGATTTTGATGCAAATTAGATATTTTTCTTGAATATGAAATGAAAATTTGGAAGGAACAGATGTGGGTGTATATCCGTGCTCTAAAGTTACTCAGTTAACATATTTAAATTTAATTTTAATTCCCACTACCACCTCCAGCTCCTCCTTTTCAAGATCACTGAAAATGAAACCTTGGGTTACATTCCATCAGTTAGTTGTCTTCACTGAATTTCTAAAAGTCCCTGAGAAATTTGAGCAAAACAAAATTTTTTTTTTTTTTAATATTGCCCTGGAGTATTAATAGCTTTCTTTACTGTTTTATTACTATTTTGAAAATCCTAAATTAAAAACTAAAACACACTAATCACTAGTGCGTTAGGAGGATTAATTATACAAACTTTACTTCTGGGGGTGATTTGATTCATAGTATTTAAACTATTGCATAAGAAAATTAGTTCTGGGATATTTTATGGTAACATTTGATTTGTACATACTTCCCTCCCCAGGTATAGTTTAAAGAAATGATCAGCACTGTACTTTGTCTTTTTTAAAAGAATTATGTTTTTACTTTTATTCATTCAATTATTTTTTTAAAGAATATTTAATTTTTTGGGAACCAGCAGTTAGCGTAATGGCTATGTCGCTGGACTCCCACGTTAGTCGACTGCGGTTCGCGTCCCGAATCCGGTGGCTTAAAACTCATGCTGGGCGCGTGTGCCTGCGTGCCCAAGATCCCGAGAGGAGAATGGAGGAGAAGGGATTGCGGCGTGACCATCCCCCCGGGGGGTGATTTCTCTCTTTCTGTCTCTCTGTCTGGCAAGTGCACGCACCCTATAGTGAAAATCTCTCCAAAAAAAAAAAAAAAAGAATATTTAATTTTTTAAAATTATTTAATTTTATTTATTCATTCATTCATTTTAATTTGATGAGAGAGAGAGAGAAATAGAGAGAAAGTGAGAAAGCAAGCCATCAGGTCCGGGACTTGAACCATGATCGGCCAATTGTTTTTAATTTGACCAGCAACACACACACACACACACACACACACACACACACAGAGGGGACTCAAACTGCAGTCATCCATTTGGGAGTGTCCAATACCTTAACCAGCATGCCACCTGCTGGCCCTGACCCCTGTACTCTAAAAGGGCATGCACAAAGTTGAAATTTTCAACTGAACAATTCTTATTTCTTAAATTATTTAATTTAGTTTTATTTATTTTAATTTGACCAGAAGGGGACAGAGAGAGGGGGTGGGGAGAGTGAGGAAGCAAGCCAAGACTCAAACTGCGGTCGCCCATGTGGGAGTCCAGTGCCCTTAACCACCACACCACCTGCGGGCCCCCTGAACAGTTTCTAAAAATAGAAATGTTTTCTTATTTGTAATGTCCTTATCACAGTATATTCAGAGATTGATAGTTTTAGTTTTGTGTCTTTTAAATTACTGGTTTGAATGATTTCTTTGTAATTTGCCCAAAGTTTTTTGAAACAGTTCATTTAAAATCCTTGGAGCGGGAGAGATTATAAATCCAAATATTATTATTTTTATTTTTATTTTTAAAGAGAGATATTTGCTATAGAGCACATGCACCTACCAGTTAGACAGAGAGAGACAGAAAGTGAGAAATCACCCTCCAACACTACCACCACCATGGCCACACTATAATCCCTTCCTTATCCTCAATTCCTCTCTCCAGATTTTGGGCACGCACGCACATGCTCCCGGTATGAGTTTTAAGCTGCTAGGTCCAGGTTTGAACTGTAGTCTACTACGTGGGGGTCTGTGATAGTCTATGATGTGGGAGTCCAGCGGTGTAACCATTATGCCATCTGCTGGTTCCCCAGATATTCTTGAATATTCACTTTGCTCCTTTTCACTGGACTCTCGTCTCAAGTAGACTTGTTACCCCAGGCCTCTGTTGGCTTCCCTTGGCCTCAGCTGTTCTTTCTCTAGATAACCACAAAGCATAGTTACACTCTATGGATCCCTGCCTAGCTTTATATCCCTATTAAAATGAGTTTATTAATGTACTCGTAAAAGATGGTACCTGGAATTAAAAGCAGTTCTTACTCTGCTGTATAGGAGAGCAGCACTGTTTCTTCTGTAGTTCTCGATTTTCTTTTTTTATTACATTTTTAATGATTTACATTTCCTTCCAGCCATTTCACATTTTCATTTGATTTAACTTATTGTAATTAACACTTAAGTTACTCTCCCTCTACCTTTCTCTTCACAAACATTATTGGTAAGTCAAGTCTCATGCTTTCCTTATTTTGGTAGTTTCATTTTCTTTGTTTTTCCTTGGCTTTTCCTCTGCTCCCTGTAAACAGAGGAGCAACTGGAGGTGGAGCATGTTGTATCAGAATCATACTTTATTGAAAGAATTTGGTTTCTGAGGTGCTAAGAAGTATTTATGGAACATAAAATCAGGGAGACTTTGGTTGCTAAGTATGAAGTCTGCCAGTTTCAGTATTATTTGTTAATCCTTAAACATGTTCAAAACTTAATTTTTTTTTTTTTTTTACCTCTTCCTGATCTGTAAGATACCAGTCCCTCTTCTCTCACACATTTCCCAGGATGTTAACCATGTAGCAGAGGGTATAGTTAAACTCTGACGAGAAATTTGTCATTCCAAAATCACAGACCTATGTTTAGCAATGGCAGCGGGTATAGTGGAGTACCTCATGAAGAGTCTTGTTTGCCATGGAGACAGTTTTTAAAAATAACTTCTCACTATCTGAATGTAATTAAATATTTAAATTTTAAAAATTAATTTTGCATAGAAAGTTATCATTGGTAGTGGTTAGATGTAACTTTGGCACTTTTTAAAAATAATTATTTAATTTAATTTATTATTATTTTAAAAATTTGCTATAGGTCATATATCAGAGAGAGATAGACACACAGAAAGAGAGAGAAGGTGTGAAGCAACCTGCCAGGTCCTGGACTCAAACCACGGTCGGCTATGTGGGAGTCCAGCACCTTAACCACCATGCTACCTGCCGGCCCTAAACTTTGACACTTTTAATTAAGACAAATAGAAAAGAGAATACAGAGTTTGCTTTTCTCCTGATCCAGAACATTTTGGTACATTGTTAAATTCCTGTAGTTCATACCATTTTTTACTTAGATTACTTATTTGTAATTTGTAAGTACATAATACCTTTTCTTTGTTTTCAAAAATACTGAAATAAAAATGGAACAAATACTTAATAGATTAAAGAAAATTGCATCCTGAATGTAAATTGTTGTGTTGCTATTATATGTGAAATAATAAGCTTTTTATTGTATAATTTTAACTTGTTAACAAATTTTAAAAAGTAATCTATTTCAGGCTTTCAGAATTTCTGTATATAATGGTTTGTTTATTATGGTTATTTTGGCCATGAGTGACTTTGATTCAGTGTAAACTGCATCCTACAGAAGCTGAACAGCAATTGTTTAGGAATTTAGTCTTCTGTTTTATAAAACTGTAACTTAGTAAAATAATTACAAAAATCTTCCTTCAGATCTTTAAAAATTTATTTATTTAGAGATTTTTGCTATAGGACAGGTGTGCTCAACAGAGACAGACAGAGAAATCACCCTCTCTCCCCCACCAGGGATAGCCACACCCTAGTCCCTTTTCCTCCATTCTCCTCTAGTGCTCTTGGGCACACACACACACATGCACCTGACAAAAGTTTTAAGTCTGCAGGTCCAGGACTCTAATCACGGTTGACTATATGGGAGTCTAGTGACAAAACCAATGTGCCATCTGCTGATCCCAAGATTTTTATTTATTTTTTAATTTCCAGAGGGTTTATGCATTCACAAGAGGGACAAAGAGGGAGAGGGAAACTGAGAAGTCACCCCCCTGGAGGGATGATCATGCCGCAATACCTTCTCCTTCATTCTCTTGGGATTTTGTACACACACACACACACACACACACACGTGCTTGGTGTGATTTTCAAGCCACTAGGTTTGGGACTCAAACTGTGGTCTGCCATGTTGGGGTAATGTCCCAGCACCTTAACTATCATGCCACCTGCTGGCCTCTCTACCTTGCTTTTTAAATTTAATGAATTGATATGAAAATTTTATAATGTTCAAAAATTTCATCGGCCTTTTTTTGATATTCTTTTGCTGTATACTATTTCCTTATATGGACTTAATATGCTTTGTCAGTGCTCTGTAAAGGAGGACTTAATTTGCACATTTTGATTATCTATATGAAAATGAATAACTTGTATACATATTATTTTGAGCATGTAAACATATTTAGAATATATTTGTAGAGGTAGAATTGCTGAATCAGATTGCATTTGTGACCGTGCTACACCAAAATATTCTCCTTAGGGGCTAAATTTACTTGCACCATCTCAGTGTTTTTTTTTTGGAGAGATTTTTTGCTATAGGGCGCGTGCACTCGCCAGACAGAAACAGACATAGAGACAGAAAGCGAGAAATCACCCCCCAGGGGGGATGGTCACGCCGCAATCCCTTCTCCTCCATTCTCCTCTTGGGATCTTGGGCACGCACGCACACATGCCCGGCGTGAGTTTTAAGCCACCAGGTCCGGTACGTAAACCGTGGTCGACTACGTGGGAGTCCAGCGACACAGCCATTACGCTAACTGCTGGTTCCCACCATCTCAGTGTTTGAAGATTGCTAATTCCCTTAGTTTTCCAACAGAATATATATTCATATTTTTGGTTTTTATCATTATATTTCAGTGTAGGTTAAGTTCGCATTTCTCTTGTGGATTAGACTGAATCTATCTATTGATTGATTGATTGATTGATTGATTTCAGAGGGCCCATACATTTGCCAGAGATGGGTAGGGTGATGGCGATAATGACATGACATGCCCCTTTCTGGGGCATGGCCACACACAATCTCTTCTCTCTCCCCTTTTTTTGGTATTTGGGCACATCTGCACATGTGCCCGGCATGTTTCTCGAGTCCCTGGGTCTGGAATTTGAACCATTCAGTTGGCCTTGTTGGAATCAGCCACTTAAACTGACAGGCCATGGACTGACCGTGAATTAATCATAGTTAAGAGTCACACTTATTTCTTTTTCTGTTTTGTATCTGTTCCTATCTTTTGTTGTCTTTTTCTCTTTGTTGTTGGTCTTAATTGATAGAGGCTCTGAGTAATTTGCCTCTTTGTGGTGAATTAAACTATTTGAATGTTTTTTAAAAAAGTTGTTGGAGGACTTGTGTGCTCAGGGAGAAAGTATAAGGGAGAAAGATAGAAAACACCTCCCATGGAGTGCGGTCACACCACAGTCCTTTTTTGGTCTGTTTTTCCATCCTATCTAGAGTTTGGGTACATGTACCCAGCATATTTTTCAGCACACGGGCCAGGATTTGAACCACCATTGGCCATGTGGGATCTGGCTCCCTTAACCATTAGGCTACAGGGCCAGCCCTGATACTTTAATGGTTTTATATGCTTTTATATTTTTTGTGGTGTATAGAATAGATGATCAGTACAAGTTAGTTTTTATAAAATTTTATTGCCTGAGTACCATTTATTGTGTGTCCATGTATTTTTTTGTTGACTTGGGTGCTGTTGTCATAAAAATATGCTTGGACCATTTCTAGAGTTTCTTTTCTGTTGTTTAATAAACTGTGTAGTATATTTTATAGAAATGATGGCTCCATATTGCATGTGAGCTATATTAATATGAGGAGAAGAGCTTATATTTCTTCAGTGCCTTCTATTATGCGAGATGATTTCTGCATATATTTATTTATCATACCTATTAAATCTGTTGCTAGAATTTGTAGAATGTACAGTTGTTTTATGACTAAATTGCCTTCAATTTTTTTTTTTTTTTTTTTTTTTTTAAGATGTGATGCAGATCCATCAGCCCTAGCAAAATATGTTTTGGCTTTGGTAAAGAAAGACAAAAGTGAAAAAGAGTTAAAGGCATTATGCATTGATCAGCTGGATGTATTTCTTCAGAAAGGTAAGATCTTTTTAAAAATATTACTTTGTTTTAGTAAGTTATTCAAAATAAGATTAATCATATAATATTAAATGAACACAGTATGAGTCAGATTCTTACTGTAACAAAGTTTAACAATGTCACTAATTATAGCTTATTTAAAATGGAAACCTAGAAAAAAAGGAAAAATGGGAAAAAAAAGGGACCGTTTTAGTTATGTCCTTATACTCATTTTTTTTTTTTTAAGAATTGATTTTTAATTTAGCTGTATTTATTATCATTTTCCAGTTTGATCAGAGAGAGACGGAGAAATAGAGAGGGAAAGTGAGAAAGCAAGCCACCAGGTCCGGGACTTGAACTGCGTTTGCCCATGTGGGAGTTCAGTACTTTTAACCACCACGTACCTGCTGGCCCTGTTATGCTCATTCTTAAATCATATAGGAGTTTTTAAAAAGAAATTTTTAGAGAATATATTTAATTTTCTAATTTAAAATTTATTTAATTTTATTCAGTATTATTTTTAATTTGACCTGAGAGAGAAAGAGAGAAAGCAAGCCACCAGGTCTCAGATTTGAACCATGGTTGGCCACATGGGAGTCCAGTGCCCAACTAGCACTCTACCTGCCGGCCCCTAAATTTTTATTTCTTTAACTAGGTTTAATGATTAAGAATATGACTGCATGCCTGTTTAATTTAAAGATATTACTGCTTAGGAAACTACTTTGAATCTTGTTTTAGCACATCGCTTTTTAGCTGTTTGTACTTTGCCCACATTTAGATAATGATAGTATTTTGTTTCCCATACTGGATGGGCTACATGTAGACAACTAGAGATGACTTTAAGTGACCCATCAGCTCTGGCCATTCTAATCCCCACCACTCAGAAAGATGAGTGAATCAGAATTATTACCCCACATGTACCAGACACACTGGTTGGGAAACTCTTGATCTTGGTATAATTTATAGATTTTTAAAAGTGAAGGTGTATTTTATTGTATTAAGCATCTAGAAGTGGAGAATTAATACCTTAGCAAATATCTTCTAATTTATAATTTTTCTTTTATATTTAGAGACACAGATATTTGTGGAAAAACTTTTCGATGCTGTGAATACTAAGAGTTATCTACCTCCTCCAGAGCAGCCATCATCAGGAAGCCTGAAGGTAGAATTTTTTCAGCACCAAGAAAAAGATATAAAAAAAGAAGAGGTGAGGGTCTTTAAAAACATTTAAGGAATAATTAAAGTGAGTTTTATTTTCTGTGGCTGTGTGTTGGGAGTTCTCAAGACATCATCCCCATGTTTGATGATTTCACTAGAAGCACTCATAAGACTCTACACATAGTTATTCTCATGGGTTTGACTTATTACAAAGTAAATTCAGCAAATGGAAAATGTGTGAAGTCCAGTAGTAAAGAAGCACAAACTTCCAAATTCCTTGACGTCACATAAGTACTTAATATCCCTAGCAATGAGTTTTGGTACACCTGTGAATCATAGAATCTACTAAATATTTGTAATAATAATTCAGAACTTCTCAATTTGATGCTTAAACATTAATTCTAGCAAAAATAATTGTTGGCATTGAAGCTATTACATTTTTTTGTTTAGCTTTAGGTTAAGTAAATCTTGATTAAAATTTTGGCTTTATAAATTTGTTTTGTGACTGGAAACATTACTTGTCTGAGCCTCATTTTATTCATCTATGAAATGGAAATATTACAGTGTTGTGAGGAGTAATTAATATATGTATAAAGCACTTGACGTGTGGCAGATGGTATGTTCTCAGTAGATTGTAGCTGCTGTAGCTGTTGAGAGATTGTTTCCTGGTAGATAGGTTGGGGTCAGACCTTTGGTTTCTTTACCTTCAGACTCTCTTCTCAGATTATTTAAGTAATAAGTATATTATGTAATAGTATGTACATACACTGTTCTGTTACTGGCAGGAGAAACATTCCAAGACCTGCTAGTAGGTACCTGAAACTGTAGATAGAACCAAACCTTATATATATTTTTTCTGTATATATGCACCTATGATTAAAGTTTCACTTATAATTTAGGCATAGTAAGAAATAAACAATAATAATAGAACAGTTATGATAATATACTACAATAAAAGTTTTGTGTGTGGTCTGTCTCTCAAAATATGTAACTTACCTATTTTTGGACCACAGTTGGCCAGTAGTAACTGAAACAGCAGAAAGTGAAAATATGCATAAGTGGGGACTACTGTATATAATACTATGTAATAATTTCCAAATGTATTTTTATCTCTGTACCTGAATGTATTTATACACATGTATATGTATGTATTTTTACACATACCTGACATCATAGTCAATTATGCCCACAGGGGAGGATCAAAATGTAATTTTGTAACTGAGCATATTTCTTAATTATGCTATAGGGGTTTGGTTAGTAAGGGACAATGAGTATTAGGTTGGCAGTTGCTGGCGCCACATAGAAACATACATATACTTTATTTAAACTTTGCCCACTGATGGAAGTTTATGTCAGTTCCAGAATTATGCTGTTACAAGTTAAATTTTTTTGTTTTGTTTTTTAATTTGCCAGAGGCCAGGTGCACTTGCCAGAGAGAGGGGAGAGAGGGAGGGAGAGGAGAGGAAGGGAGGGAGAGAGAGAGTGAGAGAGAGCCCGTGCGCCCGCACATGAGTGAGTGATGTGGGGCACACCCATATCCCTCAATGGGCTGTAGTCACTTCACAATTTTGTCTCTATTCCTTCATCCTTTTGGGATTTTGGACATGTATGCACATGCACCTGGCGGGTTTTTCCAGCTCTGGGCTAGGATTCAAACTGTGTAGGTGGCCATCTGGGATCTAGCCTCCTTAACTGCCTGGCCACAGGACAGCCTCAAATTATGTTTTAACTCAAAAAATCTTGAGTAAATCATTGGCCTTTGGTTTAAAACAGCAGTCTTGTTTCTAAATCAAATTAATAGCAAGGCCTTCAGTTTTCTTGACAAATTGTGGGAGATATTTATCCCTGTTTTTTCATAATTGTTAAAATTCCAGGTGACAGTTTTGGTTTAAAATGTGGGTATATCATAAATTCCCAAATAGGCATGTAGTATGGAATATGGCACTCTTTCAACATAAATTATTTTTGAGAGTATATTTGAAGTAAATAAAATGGAAAAAATGCATTAGGAGGGTTGTATTGTATTACTACCCAGTTTTTTGTTTGGGTTGGGAAGATAATTGGAGTAGGTATTAAGAGGAGAACAAAAGTACTTGAAGCAAAACAGACCTGTTGAAAGAAGGCTTTAAAGAGTATTTCTCCTAGTTTGGTCTGTTAGTAGGGTTTCTACTAAATTTATTATCCAGAGTTGCCCTCTTTTGACAGTGAGAGGCGCTTATTCAATAGGATGCTAGAACTGTTGGCATGAACTCAGACACGTGTACTCTGTGTGTGGACTACCTGTATTGAAATATCTTAGAGTGCTGGGAGCAGTAGATGGCATAATGGTTAAATTGCTGGACTCCCACGTAATTCACTGCAGTTTGAGTCCCAGACCTGATAGCCGAAAAGACTACATGTGAGCCCCAAATCCCAAAACAGGAATGGAAGAGAAGGGATTTTGATGTGGCCATTACTTTTGGGGGAGATAATGTTGCACTTTCTGTCTCTCTGTCTCTCTCCAGTGAGTACATGTGCCCTATAGTAAAAATCTCTCCTAAAAAAAGTCTTAAGAGTGCTTACTAAAAATGTAAAATCTTAGGACCAGCAGTTAGCATAATGGCTATGTCGCTGGACTCCTGTGTAGTTGACCGCGGTTCAAGTCCCGGACCCGGTGGCTTAAACTCACGCCGGGCGCTTGTGCATGCGTGCCCAAGATCCTGAGAGGAGAATGGAGGAGAAGGGATTGCGGCGTGGCCATCCCCCCTGGGGGGTGATTTCTCGCTTTCTGTCTCTCTGTCTGTCTCTGTCTGTCTGGCGAGCGCACGCACCCTATAGCAAAAACCTCTCCAAAAAAAAAAAAAAAAAAGTAAAATCTTATGTCTTATCGTATTCGAAGGAGCTACCTGTTCAGTATTTGCTGAATTTGTTTAATCTCTAAATCTTTTTTTTAAAATCACATCTTTTAATGCCCTATGGAACCAATGTTCTGGGTAGTGTTGTTTGGAGAAAGCAGCATTGATTAAGGGAATGCTTTGTTTTCTAGCACTGCTTTTTAGTAGTTATATAAGAAGAATGGAGGCCCCTTGTAGCAAACACAGTAATATTATTTAACCATCGCTATGAGAAACTGGAGAACTCTCACATTATATGTGGGGACTTCAGAAAACTCAAAGAAAGATAGAATTAACAGATAAAAATTAAAAATACAGACTTTATTTTTTAACACAAGCTCCATCAAGTTTGAGACATTTTTGTAAGTTATGAAACTAGACATATAATCCATCCCTAAAGAACTTAGAGTCCTGAAAATTTTTGCATGTCTGTGCAGATTCTTAAACATTACTAACTGAAGAAAACCCATTAATGTTAGAATTTTTTTTTTTTTTTTTTTTTTTTTTTTTTTTTTTTTTTATATTACAAGAAGGTGCATACACTTTCCAGAGAGTAGAAAGAGGTAGAAAGACAGAGGGAGCAATTACCTCCTTGTGGTATATGGTCATGTTGCAATTCCTTCTCTTCCATTTCTTTATTCTGTTGGGATTTTGGGCACATAAATGCCCATGTGTGTGGTGTGTTTTGCAAGCTATTGGCTTAGGACTCATATCATAGAGTCAGTCATGTGAGGATACAGCTCTTTTCTATACCAGTCTATGGGTGGCCCTCTTTAAAAGATTTTTTAAGAGTAGGAAACAAAAAGAAGTCACAAAGAGCCAAGTCAGGATGTAAGGTAGATACCTGATGATTTCTCATTGAAATTCTCACGAAATTATCTTTGCTTGTTGAAAGGAATAAGCAGAAGCATTACTGTGGTGGAGGACTCTGATGAATCCTTTGCAGGAATTTTTCTATGAAAGCTTCAGCTTCTCTCAAAAGACTCTCATAATAAGCAGATGTTACTTATTCATTTTCCGTTTGCCAGAGGATGTGTGTGCTTGCTGGAGAGAGACAGGGAAAGAGAAAGTGAGAAAGTACTCCTCATGGGGAACAGTCTGGCCACAAAATCCTTTTCATTTCTCTTTCCTGTTGGGATTTTGGGCCCACATGTACACAAACCCAGAGTATTTCTCAAGCTACTGGGTCCGGGACTTGAACTGTGAAGTCAGCTGTTTGAGAACCAGGTGCCTTACCCCTCACATCACAGACTGGCCTCAGTACATCTTATTGTTCTTTGATGCTCCAGAAAGTCAAAAAACAAATGTCTTGAGCATTCCAAAAACTGTTGCTGTGATCTTTGTTCTTTAATTTTGTTTGTTTTAAATAATTATTTTATTTATTATTATTATTTTAAAATTTACTATAGGGCACGTGCACATACCAGAGAGAGAGAGACAGAGAGAGGGGGAAAGTAAGAAAGCAAGCTGCCAGGTCTGGGACTTGAACTGTGGTTGGCCATGTGGGTGTTCATTGCTCCAACCACAATACTACCTGCCAGCCCCATGATCTTTGTCATGCTTTTGCTTTGACTGGACCACTTCTACTTTTAGGTGGCCATTGCTTTGATTGTGTTTTGTCTTGAGGATCATACTAGTAAAGCCAGATGTCATGACCTGTGACAGTTCTTCAAAGAAATGCTTCAAGATCTTGATTCTACTTGTCTAAAATTTCTGTTGTCTATGCTGATATGTGTTTAATAGTTTTGGTACCAATCAAGTAGAATGCTTGTTTAATTTTTCAGTCAGTATTGTGTAAGCTGACTTAATGGAGATGTCTATGGTATTGACTCTTATTTCTGTTGTTAATTGTTGGTCCTCTTTAATTAGAGCAAGTTTAATTTTTTTCCTTTCAAATTTACTGCATTGTTCTGAGAGTGTCATCTGCCACGGAGACTGTCATCTTCAATAATGTCTCACCCCTTCTCAAAATGAGTTATATATTTGTGAACTGCTGACTTCTTTAGGGCATTGTCCCTGTAAACCTGATATAAATCATTAATGATTTTACCCCTTTTCCACCCAAACTTCACCATAAAGCTGATGTTTGTTTTTGCTTCAATTTTAGCAGAATTCATGTTGTTTTAAGTCCTACCCAATACAATCAGACAGGCGGACAAAGTAAAATGCATTCAGATAGGAAAAAAAGAAGCTAAACTGTTCTTATTTGCAGATAATATGATTTTATACATAGAAAATTCAAAGAAATTTGTGAAAAAGCTCCCAGAAGTAATAAATGAATTCAGTAAAGTAGCAGGATACAAAATCAATATACAAAAATTATAGCATTTTTATACACCAACAGTGAACAGATCAGACAGAATTAAAGAAAGCAATTCTATTTACAGCAGCTGCAAAAATCAGTAAGATAACTAGGAATAAACCAAAGAAATGAAAGACCTCTATAGAAAAACTATGAAAAACTGAAAAAATAAATTGAGTATGATAACAAAAAATGGAAACACATTATGTATTTCTGGATTAGAAGAATTAATGTAATCAAAAATCATAAGACCCCCTACAGCACAGGCAATAATACCCAAAATAGGCAAGTGGGATTACTATGCATAAAACTAAAAAGCTTCTGCACAACAAAGGAAGCAATAATTAGAGTGAAAAGACAACTTTCAGAATGGGAGAAAATATTTGCCACTTGTTTCTCAGTCAAGGGGCTGATAACCAGAATACATAGGGAACTCAGGCAGCTTACCCATTAAAAAAAAAAAGGAATAATCCAATTTAAAAAAGTGGAACAGGAAATTGAACAGAAAACCCTCTGAGGAAGACTTATGAATGGCTAAAAAGCATATGAAAAATGTTCATAATCTTTTATCACGAAGGAAATTCAAATTAAAACCACAATGAGAGATACCATTTAACCCCAGTTAGAATGGCTATAATAAAAAAAGATAAAGATAAACAGCACAAATACTGGAGAGGCTGTGGTGAAAAGGAGACCCTCTTACACTCTTGGCAGGAATGTAAATTAGTTCAACCTTTGTAGAAAACAATATAAAGTTTCCTAAAAATCCTGCAAATAATTGGGTTGTCAGAAAAGTCTTGATGTATTTTTGTATAGAACGAAATATGTCATGACTTTTCTGACAGCCCGGTAGAGCTGCCATATGACCCATTATTCCCATTCCTTGGTATTTACCCAAAGGATAGGAAAACATTCAGTAGGAAAGACACTTGCACATCAGTGTTTATTGCAGCATTATTCATAATTGCTAAAACATGGATTCAAACTAAGTGTCCATAAACAGATGACTGAGTTGAAAAACTGTGGCACATATATACTATGGAATATTATGAAGTAGATGAGTATAGTGGGCTTAATGTTGAGTGAAGTGAGCCAGACTTTGAAAGATATACACTGTATGTATCCCCACTCAGTATGTACCACATGTCTGTACTCTATGGCAGAAATGAAAAGATCTAAAAGATATGATAGAAGAGAGGATAAATATAAATACCAGAGACTGTAAGGGAGAGGAGTAGATGGCAGAGAATGGGTAGTTGAGGTTAGATGTGAGGTGCAAAGAGAATAAACATTTAACTGACAAAAACCTGTAGAGTTCTCTATTGAAAAAAAAAAATAATCATGAAAAGGACTTTATGTAAAATGTGAAATTAATCTGAAAATAGTTGTGAGATTATGATAAGGTGACAGCATAAAAAAATATTTCTAGGTGAGTTTTCTCCTATAGAATATATTGGGTCATCGGGAAAGTCAGGACGCATTTTTGCATAAAAAAGTGTAGAAAAAATTCATGACTTTGCCAAGGACCTAATAAATAAATTCTAGTATTAAACCCCTGAAATCATGAGGAATAATTGTTGCTAAGTTGTACACTTTTTTTTTCTTCCGTATTTCAGATAACAAAGGAGGAAGAGCGAGAGAAGAAGTTTTCTAGAAGGCTAAATCATAGTCCTCCCCAGTCAAGCTCTCGCTACAGAGAAAATAGGTGAGTGGTTCATTGAACAATGTTTAGTATTTAGACTTTATCTTTTTTTTAATTTTTTAAAGAGAGGTTCTGGTATAGGGCACTCACCAGAGAGACAGACAGAAAGCAAGAAATCACCCCTAGAGGGAATGGCCATGCCGCAATTCCTTCTCCTCCATTCTCCTCTTGGAACTTTGGGCACGCACGCACACATGCCGAGCGAGAGTTTCAAGGCACAGGGTCCAGGATTCCAATTGTGGTCAGCCATGTCGGAGTCCAGTGATGTAACTGTTATTCCATTTGCTGGTCCTGGTTATCTTTTTCATAGAGGCATACAGTGTCTGCTCTTTTACTTGTCTAGGAAAAGTAGGTCCTTCTCTACCCAGAAAATCTAGTTAGGATTTATAGGTCTTGAGATTGATATTTAGAACAGCACTGACTTATATTGGTTAATATTATCAATATAGTTTTTTTTTTCCTAACTTCAAATTCCAGTGGACTCTTAATGGGAGACTTTATTTTTGCCTGAAGTTTTCCTTTAAATTATTTTTCTCCTTAAGACTTCAAGTGATTCTGAGTATAATATACATAATATGTGCTGTAAGTGAGAAGCTACTATGATACTGTAATTTCCTTTAAGACATGTATATAGATGCCTTTATATACAGATGCCTAATTGTATAGATGCTGATTTAAGACTTCAGTAGAGTATTTTTCCTTTGCTAACAATCAGCTTTTTCATTTGTTTGAATTTCCTGCATTTCTAGTTAGATAGTGGGATAAAAAATTGTTAGGATAATTAAATATAATTTTGTATGTAACTAAAGCTTTTTCCTATATCCACTTAAAACTTACTTACATAAAAGTGATCGTATTTTTTTAGAAGTCGTGATGAAAGGAAGAAGGATGATCGTTCTCGCAAAAGAGATTATGACCGAAACCCTCCTCGAAGAGATTCATACAGAGATCGGTACAATAGAAGACGAGGGAGGAGTCGCAGTTATAGCAGGAGTCGAAGTCGAAGTTGGAGTAAAGAGAGGCTTCGTGACAGAGATAGAGATAGAAGCAGGACTAGAAGCAGAAGCAGAACACGAAGCAGGGGTAAATAATTCATGTATATTTTGGTTAATATTCTTTTATAGTGAAAAAACTCCAGTTTTTTAAGTTTTTTTTTGTTTACTATTTGTCAACATTGTCTTTATTTTTTTCCCTTATGAAATACTCTGTGACCCAAGTGAATGGTTCTTATAATTCTCTTTGAAATACTTCATTTTTTGCAAATTACGATTACAGATCTTGGGTTCTTCAGGAAAGTCATGATGCATTTTTGCATAGAAAAACGTCATGACTTTCCCAAGGACCTAGTAATTAACACTGCGCATTTAACTAGATGGTTAAAATAAAAAAAGACTGACTATATTTAGTGTTGGTGGGAATGTAGATAAATTGGTAACTCTTTGGAAAAGATAGTGGCTATCTTAAAATGTTAAACCTACACCTTGCTAAAACCTACACCTTGGCCATTCTACTCCTAGGTGTTAACTCTAAAAGAAATGAAACTATATGTCCAAAAAACTTGTGCACAAAGGTTTGTGACAGATTTGTAATATTTCAAAACTAGAACCAACCATAATGTCCATCAGTAGGTGAATGTGTGAAACACATTTGGTATATTCATACATAACATGAATAAAAAGGAAAGAAATGCTTATAGCAACAGAGTGGATGAATCTCAAAATAATCATGCTGCGTGAAAGAAGCCAGACAAAAGTACCAATATGTATATAATGTTTTAGTGAATGGAAACTGATCTATGATTATAGAAAGCAAATCAATGTTTGCCTTGATAGTAAAGGAAAAATGAATTACAGGTTACAGAGGGGCATGAGACACTTTTGTGGGTGATGAATATGTTCATTATTTTGATCGTAGTTTTGGTTTTTACAGGTACATTACATAGATCAAAACTGATTAAATTGTACACTTTAAATATGTTCAGTAGACCATTTAACTACAAAAAAAGGTTAAAATTTTTTATTTCAGTTGTCTTTCAAGTGCATGTCATTTCCAACATATAGGATTTTTCTTCTAATATGTAATGTTAAAAGGAACAGATTACTGTAAAATAGTGAAAATGCATTTGAATAAAGTCAAACTTCGATTTCTGATATTCTTAGTACTTTGTACAGCCTTTGGATATGGCCTGTATTTTGTAACTCTTCATACAGTGTTTTTTCCTTATATCATCTAGTTGTACTAGGCTTCTTTTGTACATTGCTTCACTTAACTATGTCCTTTATGTTTTTATTTCCTCGGGGGTATTTTTGTTTACATTTAATAGGACACCTTTTTTTCTTTGTGATCATTCTCATTTTAATAAGTTTTAATGTAAAAAGCCATAGTAGGATTTTTTTTTTTTTTTTGAGAGATTTTTGCTATAGGGCACGTGTGCTTGCCAGACAGAGACAGACAGAGAGACAGAAAGTGAGAAATCACCCCCCTGGGGGGATGGCCACGCTGCAATCCCTTCTCCTCCATTCTCCTCTCAGGATCTTGGGCATGCACACACACGTGCCTGGCATGAGTTTTAAGCCACCGGGTCCAGGACTCGAACCGCAGTCGACTACATGGGAGTTCAGCGACATAGACATTACGCTAACTGCTGGTCCCCATAGTAGGATTTTTAGATGGATGATTACAGAATATTCATCATAAGAAAAATAACTACTTTTTATTGCATGTTTTATTTTGTTTGCAGTAATTATGCATAGTAAGATTGCAGTGAAGAAAATTAAAAAACTGATTTTTTTTTTTGGACAGGTTTTCGCTATAGGGCGCTTGCGCTCGCCAGACAGACAGAGACAGAGAGATAGAAAGCGAGAAATCACCCCCCAGGGGAGATGGTCACGCCGCAATCCCTTCTCCTCCATTCTCCTCTCGGGATCTTGGGCACGCACGCACACGCGCCCAGCGTGAGTTCTAAGCCACCGGGTCCGGGACGCGAACTGCGGTCGACTATGTGGGAGTCCAGCGACATGGCCATTACGCTAACTGCTGGTTCCCAAAAAACTGATTTCTGTAAACAAACTCCAAAACATTTTAAGAAGTTTTTTCAAGGAAAAACTCAGGTACAGCAACCTTACATGTGGTTTTGTAGTTTAGGTCATATTGAAAGAAGATTGCGTATCTTGGGACATTGTGTATTAATTGAGTAGTTCTTTTTTTTTTTTTTAAGGAAATGAGATCTGTTTAAAATTTAAGCTATTTATGTTTAGCAACAATATTAGTTTTTTATGTTTAGCAAAAATATCACTGTTTTTTAGATTTGAGGCATAGTTTTATTTTGTGTATAGTTTTATAAATCATTTATATTTTGTTTCAGAAAGGGACCTGGTAAAACCCAAATATGACCTGGATAGAACAGATCCATTAGAAAATAATTATACTCCAGTCTCTTCGGTACCTAATATTTCATCTGGCCACTATCCTGTTCCTACTTTAAGCAGCACTATTACAGTAATTGCTCCTACTCATCATGGTAATAACACTACTGAAAGTTGGTCTGAATTTCATGAAGACCAGGTGGACCATAACTCTTATGTAAGACCACCAATGCCAAAGAAACGGTGTAGAGACTATGATGGTAAGTCTTCTACTTGTTTTCTTAAAGTATTGAGTTAACATTTCTGGATGCTTAAATTATGTAAGTTTAGGTTGTACAATCAAAGGTTTCTGATATTAGAATTAGTGGGAAATTAGTCCTCATTACTTCATGAATTCTTCAGTATTTCGAAATCTTTACCAGTCACCTTTGATTTTTTTTTTGGAGAGGTTTTTGCTATAGGGTGTGTGCGCTCGCCAGAAAGACAGAGAGAGACAGAAACAGAAAGTGAGAAATCACCTCCCCAGGGGGCATGGCTACGCTGTAATCCCTTCTCCTCCATTCTCCTTTCAGGATCTTGGGGCACACATGCAGACCCCTGCGTGAGTTTAAGTCACCGGGTCTGGGACTCAAACCGCGGTCGACTACATGGGAGTCCAGCAGCGTAGTCATTACGCCATCCGCTAGCCCAGTCACCACTGGTTATTGAGTATAATTTGCATGTAAATTCTCCATATTTTTTTTTTTTGGAGAGATTTTAGCTATAGGGTGTGTGCGCTCACCATAAAGACAGAGAGAGAGAGAGAGAGAGACAGAAAGCGAGAAATCACCCCCCAGGGAGTGATTTCCCTTCTCCTCCATTCTCCTCTCGAGATCTTGGACATGCATGCACCCACACCCGGCGTGAGTTTAAGCCACCGGGCCTGGGATTCAAACCACGGTCGACTACAATGGAGTCCAACGACATAGCCATTATGTCAACTGCTGGTCCCGGTCTTCATATATTTTTGAAGTTTACAAGAATGAATATCTACTGAGTTGTTGTTTTTATGAAATCTGCTACTGAAAATTTTTGACAAAACTCACTTCTTTAGAATGAGTGATTATTGGAATGTAAGTATATCCTAGAAATGTAAATATTGCTTATGGAAGAATTTTAAATAGAATTGAGGGCTTTTAAGGATTTACCATAGAAGTTTTGTAAATAGTTTTTTCAAGTCATAGTTCTAATATTTTTTAGTGTTTTTTCTTTTTAAAAATAGGACCAGCAGATATTGTAACGGTTATGTCACTGGACTCCCACATGGTCGACTGTGGTTCGAGTCCCAGACCTGGAGGCTTAAAACTCACGCCAGACATGTGTGGATATTTGCCCAAAACTCTGAGAGGAGAATGGAGAAGAGATTGCAGTATGGTCATCCTTCCTGGGGGTAATTTCTTGCTTTTCATCTCTCTCTCTAGTGAAACCCATGCACCCTGTAGCAAAAACCTCTCTTAAAAATTTTTTTTCAGTGGGTGCACGTGCTTGCTGGAGAGAGACAGAGAGGGAGAAAGTAAGAAAGCACCCCTCATAGGGAATGATCGTGCTTCAATCCCTTCTTCTCCATTTCTGCTTTGGAGATTTGGGGTAAATGTGTCTGGGTGCCCACATACCCAGCATGCTTTTAGACTCACACAGTATAGTTGACCATGTGGAATCCAGCTACCTTAACAACACTACTGGCTGGCCCATTTTTTTAGTTTTAAGTGAGAGATTTAAATGAAGTATAATGTTTCCTAGGACAAAAATTATAAATAAGTTTGATATCACCTTGCTAGCTAGGTATACTTATTTTAATTTGGTCACAATTCTTTAGTGTGTATATTATCAGTTCATAAGTATTTGTGTTACTGGAAACGAACAGGTAGCTTTTGTGAGATGTTTAATTATCCTTTTGCCTAATATAAAAAATATTTAATTTTAAAATGTCTTAACTTTTGTTAACTTGGAGAAAATTTATATTTCTAATACTTTTAAATTTCTTTTCTAATTCTTCCTTCCTTCCAGAAAAGGGGTTTTGTATGAGAGGAGACATGTGCCCTTTTGATCATGGAAGTGATCCAGTAGTTGTAGAAGATGTAAATCTTCCTGGGATGCTGCCTTTTCCAGCACAGCCTCCTGTTGTTGAAGGACCGCCTCCTCCTGGACTCCCCCCACCTCCACCAATTCTTACTCCCCCACCTGTGAATCTTAGGCCGCCAGTGCCACCTCCTGGTCCATTACCACCTAGTCTTCCACCTGTAACAGGTTAGGAAATATGTCTGTTAGTCTTTATTTATTATCCTTTCATAGACTTTTTATAAAGTTAATGGTTTCATGCTTGCTTTTGTTAAAAGTATCTGATATAATTCTAGTGATGCCTTATAGGAACTAAGAGCTATGTACTCCTATTTGAAATGTCCCTCCACTTTGTCATCTTTGCTTAACATGTTACTATTGTTTGAAGTGGCCTTGTGAATTATGTCCAGCACTGATAAGCCCCCTGCTGCCTGTAGTTTTTTATAAATTAAGATAGACCTGTTTTGGATCGCAAGCTTTTAAGCTATAAATTAAAAATATGTTTTATCCTTGAATTTAGTTGTAAGAACTTTGTGTTTGTAGATAATATAGTTTGATAAATAAGAATATTGTGTTTGGATTTGCAATAACTTATTTTATTTGTTTGCTTTCAGATGATATTTCTTATTCTTTGGTTTTGACAGGACCACCTCCACCACTTCCTCCTTTGCAACCATCTGGCATGGATGCACCCCCAAATTCTGCAACCAGTTCTGTTCCTACTGTAGTAACAACTGGCATTCATCACCAGCCGCCTCCTGCTCCACCCTCTCTTTTTACCGCAGGTGCAGTTTTGGTCCTCTCTATTCGTAGTGTAATGTAGTTTTAGAGTATAGTTTTAGAGTAGGGATTTTAAAATGTCTAGAGAGTGGATTTCTCCATCAGGACTATTTTTGTCACTAAAATGATACAGAATATAATATAGGCATGTTGAATATACATCAAAGAAGCCTTGAGTTATGATTTTTATTAGTTATATGTTCTTTTATAACTAGGCAATAATTTTTTATATTTTTACAAAACTATTTTAATACATATAAAATATAGTAATATGTTACATAGTTTGCTTTTTCTGTTACCAGTATTTAAAAATTTCCAAGTGGACTATTATAATTGTAAATTTTTAATTACAGTTTTTGTATTACCAGATACATATGACACAGATGGCTACAATCCTGAAGCTCCAAGCATAACAAACACTTCCAGACCTATGTATAGACACAGAGTGCATGCACAAAGGCCTAACTTGATAGGACTAACATCAGGAGATATGGATTTGCCACCCAGAGGTACTATGATTAATTTTTTCTTACTATTTTCATAATCAAGGGTAGTTAGACATTTATTAAAAAAAAAAGTTCTAAATTTATTGGGATTAAAAGATGGGGATTTTGTTTGTTCCTTGACTCCTTTGATCTTCTATGAGAGGAAAGATAATGTGTGGTTTTATATTTGGGGAATAGGTGATACTTTATTCTACTATCATAGACGGAAAGGCATTTATTTCCTCTAAATACTTACTTTATCAGGTGGCGTTTTTTGGGATACCCTTTGTAGCTTTTATTTATTTTTTCATTCATTTATTCTGTGTGTGTGTGTGTGTGTGTGTGTGTGTACATGAGAGAGAGAGCAAGAGAGAGAAAAAGAGCACCCTTAACAAGGGCTTGATGCCTATTCCAGCCCCAAATCAGCTGGATCATGGCCTACTGTACTCACGGACGTCTCTGGAGACAGACTTGAAGCCCTGCTGTGGGGGTTGGTTTCAAAGAGCATCCTGTTTTACTGTTGCCATCCTGCTCCCTCCTGTTTTAAATAAATACCAATGGAAGAGAATGTGATTGAGGGAATATAGATGAGCTGGAGCAAATCCATTCAATTAATGGGGGAAAAACACATTACTGCCTCTTTTTGTGGACTTTCCAGATACAGAACTATATATTTTTTCTTTCTTTCTTTTTTTTTGGAGAGGTTTTTTTTGCTATAGTGCGCGTTCGCTCGCCAGACAGACAGAGAGAGACATAGAGACAGAAAGCGAGAAATCACCCCCCAGGGGGGATGGTCACGCCGCAATCCCTTCTCCTCTATTCTCCTCCTGGGATCTTGGGCACGCATGCACACGCGCCCGGCGTGAGTTTTAAGCCACCGGGTTCGGGATGCGAACCACGGTCGACTACGTGGGAGTCCAGCGACATAGCCATTACGCTAACTGCTGGTTCCCCAGAACTATATTTTTTTAATTGCCAGAGGGCACATGAGTTTTTCACAGAATGGCAGAGAAACAGAAAGGGAGAAAGCACCATTCAGTTGGTCATTGTTATGTCATAGTCCCTTCTCCATTTTTCCATTCTGTTAAGGTTTTGGGGATACACATACACATACAGGTGCTAGATGTGTTTTTCAAGTCTCCTAATTGCAATCAGCCATGTGAGATCCTTTGGCCACTAGGTTATGGGGCTACCCCCAGATGTGTAGGACATATTATAGTTTTTTTTAAAGTATATTATGTAACTCAAAGATTCTCTAAAAGAGCCAGTGACCGGGTGTGGGAGGCACAAATACACTAAAAGTCTTGTTACAGAACTCTTTCTGTAAAGGTACCAATGAGCAGACAAGCTGCGGTGAATATCACCAGTGTTACTGTCTCATCAGAAAAGTCATGCATTTTTGCATAAAAACAGAAAAAATTGTTACGACTTTTCTGAGAAGCTAATAAATACAGGATGGTTCCACCCAGTCTGCTTTGGAGATGTAGGATAAATCAGAGTTAGCCAGAGAAAGGCACATGCATTCTGTAATACTTTCAAGAACATGAGAGAACTCTGTGACTAGAATAGAAGTAATGAATATGAAGGGAGATAAGAGGTCAATTAAATACTTCTGAAGAATTTAAAAAGAGAAGTAATAATAGCTGAACTAGGGTAATACAGTGGGAAGTGAAAAGATTTAAGTTTAGTGGAAAGACTTAACAACATAACTTTTTGAATTTATGGGTCTTAGAATGGGAATAGTGGAGTGATTTCTTCCCTGGGTAATTAGGCAATGATAATATCATTTGTTGAGAAGAACAGATGTAATTGGTAGATAAATTTAGTTTTGGAAGTGCTTAAATTTGTAGCGCTTGTGGTGTATTCAAGTAGAAATTAAAAGTGTACAGTGGGCAACTTCCATAGGATGTGAAAGTCTGCAGTCCATGAGATAGCTAACGAGAAAATAAAGCTTTTGGAATCCTGACTATGTAGAATATTGCTTCTTAATCATTTCTTCTGTCTCAGTACTAGTGAGAGGTAAAGGAAAATGGAAAGAACCATACCAAATCTGCAGGTCTGACTTAATACACGTTCTAAAGCCTTTCTTGCTTATATCCCAAGAATCAGTGAAAAAGACGAATGAATGACTAAAGCCAACCCAGTAGTTAAGAAAGATGTTATAGGGAGATTGTGTAAAGTAAGAAATCTGGAGTAAAATGATTTGAAGAATGCTAGCATTGAAGTAAATGGGCAGAAAAAGGGAGTTTGTATAGGGACTGAGAAAATGAAGCCAAAAAGGCACAGACAACAGCAAGGAATGAGAATTCCTGGAAATGCAAGGATAATATCTAAGAAGAGGAAGGGTGGTCAGTGGCAGCAGTGCTGTAAGAAGTCAGGTAAGACAAATGCTGAGAAAGAAGTATTCATATGCTTAGACAACAAGTTAGGACATCAGTGATTTTTAGCATGTGCAAGTTAAATATGGTAATGGGAGTAGCTGCCAATTTTTAGAGGATTACTGAGTGAGTGGGTGGTGAGGAACAAGTGTAGCAAGTATAGATGTCCCATAGGAGATGGCCATGGGGTTAGCAAGAGAAAAAATGCTGTAACTGAAAGGGAAAGTACTTCTCTGGTTTTCTTTTTCTTAAATGAAATAATTTGTGCTGCAGTGTTTAAATGTTGATGGGAATCGCCAGTATTGTGGGAAGGTTGAAGATAGAGGAAGCAGGGCTGGGGCAATTGATTTGGGGCCTCTACATGTTTGTAGCAAATTAACAGGAAGAGAATATGGAAGCAAACGCTCAGGACAGAAGATCAGATAAAATGTAATGCCAGTTTTTACCAAGGCTGGTTCAGCAGGAAAAACAAGCAGGGTGAACTGAAGGAACATGGAGAGTCAGGAATTGCATGTATTATTGACTGAGGTGATTTGGAAAATGACAGTTTCATTAGTAGAAATGTTTAAGAAAAATAAAGTTTATTTACTATGAAGATAATTTGAATGTTGTACATACTGAGTTTCAAGATACCTATAGGATTTCATGAAGATGACCAGAGAAAATCAAAGTTAGAAATTTAGGACTGGTCCTCAGCACAAAAGTCCCTGGGTTATATAGAGATCAATATGATTTTAGTTACAGCCTGAGACAGATAAGTTTTTTTGATTAATTATGCATTTAGGAATGTGTAAGGATAGATTTTGCTTTATTATTATTGCACATGTGTTCACTAGAGAAAGAGGAAGAAGGATGGGGGAAAGAGCGCGGGAACAGCACCCCCTCCCCAGTGGGGTGTGGTTATAGCACAGACCTTTTTCCCCCATTTCTCCATCTTAAACTAGATTTTGGTTGCCTGCATTCCACATGTGTTTCTCAAGCCACTGGGACCAGGATTCGAACTGCTGTCAATTGTGTGGGATCTGGCTCTTTTAACCACTGAGCAACTGGGCCAGCCTTAAGGATGGGACTTTTTGTAGTAAATTTATCCTTTTTACAAAGGAATTTCAGAGCCAGCAGGTGGCATGGTGGTTATGGCACTGGATTCCTACATGGTAGACCACGGTTCGAGTTCCAGATTTGGAGTCTTGCTTTCTTGCTCTGTCATGTGCACGCACACTCTTGTGAGCACATGTGCCCTATAGCAAATAAAAAAAAATTATGTTTTAAAAAATGGAATGGGATTTCTACCTTCCTTCCTTCCTTCCTTTCTTCCTTTCCTTTCTTTTCCTTTCCTTTCTTCCTCCATCTCTCCCTCCCTCTCTTCCTTCCTTCCTTTCTTTTATCTTTCGTTTTTGCCCTAGGGTACATGCAGTGGCCAGAGGGGTAAAGTGAGAAATCACCTCCTAGAGTGGGGGAGATGGACATGTTGCCATCTCTTTTCCTCCAGTCTCCTATCAGGATTTTGGGCATGTACGTGCATGGATCCAGTATGATTTTTCAAGCCACCAGGTCCAGGACTTGAACTGCGGTCACCCATTTGGGAGTCACTGCCTTAACCACCATGCCAGCTGTTGGCCTCCAGTAATTTCGTTTTTTAAATTAAAAATTTTTTTTCTTTATTCACAATAGAGCATGCACATTTGCATGTGAGAATGAGAGACTGAGAGAAAGAGAGATGAACACCCTTCACAGGGTCTGGTCACACTGCAGTTCCCTTCCTCCAGCCCTCCAGCCTTCCTGCCCATTGGAGCTTGGGCACTTGCGCAGATGCCTGGTATGTTTCAGGCTGACCAGACCAGGGATTCTACACCTCCGTACCATGGAGCCAGCTCCTAGGAATTTTTAAATTTTGTTTTAATCTGTGGGTTAAGGTTAACATGATTAAAACTTGGGAGTCATTTGGAAATAACGGGTTAAATATATCCTATCTAAGTAAATGTAAAGTGTTAATACAGAGATGTTATTGAAGACTAGATATATTTTTCTAACTCTTTTGTATTACATTTCAGTCTTGAACATTTTCCTTTATAAATCAAATATGCTTTCATTGTGTTAATATGTTGCTGTTTAGATTCAGTCAGGGCTCTAAGTTACTAATTTTAAAAGTTGTTAGTGTTGAATTTTAAATATTTTATATTGTTCATTTGATTTAAAAACTATGAACTTAAAGTCTCGATGTTTATTATTTGTATGTTTATATTTTATAGCTGGTGAGGGTGTTGGTAGGTGGGAATAGTGGCGTTGTTTTTACTTTCAAGAAGTATCCTACAGAATTGATATTTTAATTTGGCATGTGAGATTACTGATTCTTCTTCAGAGTTATGTGTAAAATGAAAAAATATATTTGGAATAGTTTAAAAATACCTTTTTATGTTTGAATGCATGCATCTTAATTCCTTCTAAAATACAGTTAGACAAAAAGCCAGAATTTTTTCAATGTGAATTTAAGGAGGTAGCTGAGATAAAAATAAAATACTAATTTACCCTTCCTTTCATTTTCTTTTGTTTTGAAACAGAGAAACCTCCTAATAAAAGCAGTATGAGGATAGTAGTGGATTCAGAATCAAGGAAAAGAACCATTGGTTCTGGAGAGCCTGGAATTGCTACAAAGAAGACATGGTTCGATAAGTAAGCAGGCAGGGGAAATTGAGGTGTTTTATTGTGCACTGATTTTCTGGGATCGGTATTACTGCATTATTATGACAACATAGTGTTTTCTTTAAAAAGGGTAGTAGTATTCAGTAGATAATCCTTCAATGCTGATTGTTTTCTAAAAATTTGTAAGCTAATTGTCTGGTGCAGGTTTCTTACAGGAGTGGAGTAGTTGTTGAGGACATAATTTTTCTTCCTTTCACTTACTACTTATCAAAAAATAATCACTTCCTAATTAGAATAGACATGTTATTGGAGACTAGGTATATATAGTATTGTCCTGAGCTCCCCATCATTAGGAAAAGGATGTGTGAGTTAGATCTGGGAAGAGACTGTATCATGCAGACAGTTCCTATTAGGAGTTAGAAAGGCTTTTTGGGAGTTGAGGCTGGCTAGGGACTGAGTTGTTGTAGGAGGGCTTCAGAAAAAGAAGAGGTAAGGAATCAATGTTGGGAGTGTAGCTGATGATTCATTTGTATTTTTACATTACAAGGAAAGACTAAGATCACACTTTTAGAGCTTTAACATCTATGTAAAAGTGGATAGTTTCTAGTGCTGGTTCTGCAATTCTGTGATTTAAGGCAGATAGTATAACCTCTGAGTCACTGTTTTTCCCATTTTTTCAGGTGTCAGATATATGATCTATAGTTTTAACAATTCTTTTTTTTAAGTTGGGAATAGGTTGAGATAGCCATTCTTCACATAAAAGAAAATAAAATTTAAAATCGAGTTTTAAAATTAATCAAAAAATGTTATGATGGGATACATTTCAGTAACCTAACTTTTAGAGAAATGGAATAAAGGCTATGTATACAGTTTTTCTGAAAGAGGGTAATATGATCTTTCCTGCTAAGAATGTTAGGAGCGTATTAGAAGTGGAAAGTCACAAGTGATACGGTAGAATCTTCTCAGTTGGCTTCCATAAGATATGCTGAGACTGTAATTTGGAAGCTTAGTTTGGAAAAAATTTATCAGTCAGTACTTTCTTTCTGTTTGGGGGGGAAATGGAACTTAATTGGACATTCATTTTGCATGTGAAACTATTCCTTTGTACTTTAGTAGTGGTTAGAATTTATAAATGTATTAATAACTTGATTTTTGTTTACAGGCCGAATTTCAATAGGACAAATAGCCCAGGCTTCCAGAAGAAGGTTCAGTTTGGAAATGAAAATACCAAACTTGAACTTAGAAAAGTTCCTCCAGAACTAAATAATATCAGCAAACTTAATGAACATTTTAGTCGATTTGGAACCTTGGTTAATTTACAGGTAGGAGCCATAAAATGACTCTGCCATCTCTGCTTAATTATTTAGAGAACTTAATGTAATTTAAGAAAACGGCTTTTGTGGAGAAATATGAAAAATTTGTTAATCTGAATTTAGAAAATTGGACATAAAATGAAATTTTGCTTTTTAGAAAAATGTATGACTTTGAATTAGTGTTCTGCTTTCAAAAGGCAGGAGTTTTAGCTAATAGAGGTTATACAGTTATAGCAAATTTAAATCACTTTGGTAAAATCTAATCTTATAGTAATTTTATTTTCCTCAATTTCACAAAATAATTTCAGCAGAATACTTAAGTCAGGTGTATTTTTGCCACCTCTGTGGACCCAAATGCTATGTGATATTTAATTAGTTTAAGCATTTACTTTTTCTTTGGCGCATCTTAAAATGTTTTGCTGTAGGGTATGTGCACTCACTAGAGAGAGAGAGAGAGAGAGAGAAAGAGAAAAAGAACACTCCCCAGGGGGGATGGTCACATCGCAGTCCCTTCTCCTTCCTTCTCTTTGGGATTTTGGGCATGCACACACATGTGCCGGTGTGATTTTTAAGCCTCCAGGTCTGGGACTCAAACCACACAGTCAGTTGTGTGGGATCCAGCTCCCTCATCTCCATGCCATGTACTAGCCCTCTCTTTTCCACTTTTTTAGCATCCTTCAAGATAAACACAGTCATTTGTATTTGATTTCACCTAAAATTAGTCTTTGGCTTGAGCGTATATAACTTGTGAAGCTTTTTAGTATGTATATTATTTAATACATGAAGCATTGAAATAATGTGTTGGTCTTTTCTGTTGTTGAAATTTTTTTCAATTAAAAAAATGATGTTCTATAATCCAATGAAAATGAATACATTTAAAAAAGATACAGCTTATCTTAAGTTGATATTTTGGGAAAGTTTGTTCTTTTTTCATTTAAAAAGTACTGTTTGGGGCCAGCAGATGGCATGGTAGTTAAACTGGAGGAATCACCCACTCTATGGTTCAAGTCTTGGACTTGGCAGCTTGAAAAATAGTCTAGACATGTGTGCATGTGTGCCCAAAATCTCAAGAGGAGAATGGAGGAGAACGGATCGGTGTGGCCATTCCCGTTTAGGTTGTGGGGGCAGTTTCTCAACTTTGCATTTCTGTGTGTGTGTTTCCAGCAAGCACATATACCCTATAGCAAAAACCTTAAAAAAACAAAGTACTGTTTGGCCACGCTATGGCGATTAAGGCAGCAGGATCTCACATGACCAACTGTGATTTGAGTCCTTGACCCTGTGGCTTCAGAAACACTCTCGCATTGTCCGTAAGAGTATGTGACCAAAATACCAGGAGAAAGAAACGGAGAAGGGATTGCGGTGTAACCATTACTCATGGGCCTACTTTCTTACTACCCCTTCCCAAGCAGTGGTATGTGCAATCTGGCAAAATTAAAAAGAAAAACAAAGTACTGTTATAAATGTAATAGAGGATAGGGGCCAGTCAACAAGTGGCTTAGTGGTTAATGTGTTGGACTCCCACCTGGTCGACTGCGATTTGAGCCCTGGACCTGGTAGCTTGGAACTCACACTGGATGCATGTGCGTGTGTGCCCAAGATCCCAATAGGAGAATGGAGAAGAGATTGAGGTGTGGCCATCCCATTTAGGGGGTGATGTCTCTCTGTCTGTGTCTCTCTCTTCAGTGAGCATGTGTGCCCTATAGCAAAAATCTCTCAAAAAGAATGTAATAGAGGAAAAACGTGTGTTTGCTTGGGTTAGGGCAAAGGATTTCTCCTTCAACTTTTTTGATCCCTCACATTCCCCCACCCATTTTAATTGCATTATTATTATAGCGTACCACTTCTTTTTTTTTTTCTTTTTATTTTTTAAATTATTTATTTACTTTTATTTATTCATTCATTGATTTGACCAGAGAGAGACACAGAGAGAAAGAGAAGGAAAGTGAGAAAGCAAGCCACCAGGTCCAGGACTTGAACTGTGGTCAGCCATGTGGGAGTGTCCAGCGTCTTAACCACCACGCCACCTGCTGGTCCCCGTGTACCACTTCTTAAAAAATTTTTCTTTTCAAATTAATTTTACATTTTGCATTAAGTCTCCATCACGTTGTGTACCGTGTGTTTGTGAGTGTGTGTGTGTGTATTTTTTTTTTTAAACAGATCACTTAAATTTTTTGTCTATTAAATGGTTCTTACTGGGGTTGGCAGGTGGCATGGTGGTTAAGGGCACTTGACTCCCACATGACTGACCACAGTTCAAGTCCTAGACCTGGCAGCTTGGTTTCTCACTCTTCCTCCCTCCCTCCCTCTCTCTCTCTCTCTCTCTCTGTCTCTTTCTGGCCAGATTTAAAAGAAAAATTATAATAAAAGTAATTCTTTAAAAAAATGTTTCCTCCCTTTGCACCTCATACCCACCCTCTATAGATTTTTTTGGTGGTATGTTTTTATATCTATTCATATACAACTTTTTATTAAACATATAAAAATTTAAAAATTTAAATTTAAATATTACAAAATTAAAAATATTTATTGGCATATAGTATACATATTGCAGTTATTTACTTAATGTTGAGTATCTGAATTTTTTTTTTTTTTTTTTTTTTTTTTGAGAGGTTTTCGCTATAGGGCGCGTGCGCTCACCAGAAAGCCAGAGAGAGACAGAGAGACAGAAAGCGAGAAGTCAGCCCCCAGGGGGAAAGGCCATGCCGCAATCCCTTCTCCTCCACTCTCCTCTCAGGATCTTGGGCACACATGCACACATACCTGGCGTGAGTTTAAGCCACCGGGTCTGGGACTCGAACCGCGGTTGACTACATGGGAGTCCAGGGACATAGCCATTACACTAACTGCTGGTTCCATTATCTGAATTTTTTTAATACCAATTCAATTTGACCTATCACATTTATATTTAGATAATAAAAAAGTTCTCAGAATAGTTTTATTCACACAATTAACTGTACTCAAAATATTAATTTAAAAATATTTTTCAAAGCTGAAGGCAAACATTAGGTATCTGATTATTTCTATTTGCATTTACTCAGTTCCTAGTGAGGTCTTTTTACTGGTCATTTTGCTTTGTCTGCATACTATATGCATTTTTTTTTGGCAAAATACATGTTTTTTAAAACTCAGTTGAAAAACCTTTAACCTCATCTTAATTAAATGTATTGATGAAATCGATTTTTTGGAAGATTTATTTATTTAATTGTATTTGTTATTATTATTTTATTTATATTTTTTGGGGGAGAGGTTTTTGCTATAGCGTGTGTACGCTTACCAGAAAGAGACAGAGAAATAGAAAGCGATAAATCACCCCCTCAGGGGGGATGGCCACGCTGCAATCCCTTCTCCTCCATTCTCCTATCCGGATCTTGGGCACGCACGCACACGCACCCAGCATGAATTTAAGCCACCAGGTCCAGGACTTGAACCATGGTCGGCTTCATGGGAGTCTAGCGACATAGCCATTACGTTAACTGCTGGTCTCTGTTATTATTTTTAAATTTGACCAGACAGAAACAGAGAGAAAGGGAAAGCAAGCTACCAGGTCCAGGACTTGACCTGTGGTCAGCCATGGAATCCAGCACTTCTATCCACCTGTCAGCCCTGAAATAGATGTTTATTAAATTCCTCCAAATAGAAAGTTATTAAAATGCTTCCTAAAATTATCCTTTTAAGCACAACTAATATTTATTGAATAAGTATATACCCTTTGTTCTACATGAATTATTATTTTAGTTCTTTAAGTAACACTGTGGAGTAGGTGCTGTTACCATTCCCATTTAGAGAAAAGAAACCAAGGCACAGAAAGGTTAAATAACTTGCTTATGCTCTTGTGAGGATAACAGCAGCCAAGATTTGAAATAAGCTATTTGATTTGAACTACACTCTTTTTAAAAAATTATTTATTTAATTTTATTTATTCATTCATTTATTTTAATTTGACTAGAGAGAGATACAGAGAGGGAAAATGAGAAAGCAAGCCGTCAGGTCCGGTATTTGAACCGTAGTCAGCCATGTGGGAGTGTCCAGCACCTTAACCACTATGCCACCTGCTGGTCCCTGAACTACACTCTTAATCTCTGTTCTGTATTGCTGAACACTGCCATTGCTTTATATACCACACTTTGGAAAACATAGCTATTGCCAAAATAATAGGATATTTGATTTGAAAAGTCTTAAGATTTATTACATATTAATTGTACGGGTCTATAGAATCATATTGTTGAATTGTAGTTTCCTCACATGTCAAATTAGATTATTGCTGTTGTTACATAGCTCTATTTATTTCCCTTATTCTTTTTGTGTTCTTGGAAATACAATAATTATAAATTTTGGATATCTTAGAGATCATCCTTTCCAAAGTAGTTTACTGCCTTCTCCAGGCTACATCAATCTTTTTGTTTTTTGGAGAGGTTTTTTCTCTATAGGGCATGTGCGCTCGCCAGACAGAGACATAGAGACAGAAAGCGAGAAATCACCCCCCAGAGGGGATGGTCACGCCACAATCCCTTCTCCTCCATTCTCCTCTTGGGATCTTGGGCACGCACGCACACGCGCCCGGCGTGAGTTCTAAGCCACCGGGTCCGGGATGCGAACTGCGGTCGACTACGTGGGAGTCCAGCGACATAGCCATTACGCTAACTGCTGGTTCCCCAGGCTACATCTATCTTGACCATGTCACTCATTAATATATAAAGGCTATTTCTTTGAGTCAACATTAAAACTGAGAATAAAAAGACAGACATTTTATTTATTTTATATTTTAGAGAGATTTTTGCTGTAGGGCGCATGTGTTCACTGGAGAGACAAAAAGCAAGAAATATCCCCCACGAGGGCGATGGCCATGCCTCAATCCCTTCTCCTCCGGTCTCCCTTTGGGATTTTTGGGCACATATGCATCCGATGTCAGGTTCAAGCAACTGAGTCCTGGATTTGAACCACAGTTGACACTGTTGGAGTCCGGCAACTCAACCATTAACACCATCTGCTGGTTCCCAAGACAATTGTTTTAAATGCCTCTACATAACCTTTGTGCAACTGGCATTCTTGAGGAGAAGGTTCAGTTTTTATTAAGAATAGTCTTTGGGTATTATTTCTTATGGAGTGTAGTGGATTTTGGTAATCATTAATAAGTAGAAGAAGTATAAAAAGTGGACTCTTACTTGGAAGGACCAGTATTTCACTTGTTGAGGAATTTTACAGTATAAAGGAACAATTAAATGTTTGGCACTTAAATGTTCTTAATATTTTGAATTTTAGGTTGCCTATAATGGTGATCCTGAAGGTGCCCTTATTCAATTTGCAACATATGAAGAAGCAAAGAAAGCAATATCAAGTACAGAAGCAGTGTTAAATAATCGCTTTATTAAGGTTTATTGGCACAGAGAAGGAAGCACCCAACAGTTACAAACTGTTTCCCCAAAGGTAAGAGGGAAATTTGTGTGAACTTAAATGTTTTAGTTAGAATGTTCTTTGCATAATATTTTAAGAGCAGAGGCATTGAAATCTGGTAGACTTGAGTTCAGATGCTGGTTTTGTTGTGTATACTGTTAACTTTGATAGACTTGAGGAAGTTATGTAACTTCTCTAACCTGAGCTTTAATTGTGATTGTGAAGTTAATCCTTAATTTAGAGATTTATAAGATGATCTGTGCAAAGCATAAAGAACAGTCCCTGGCAGATAGGAGAGAAGTCAGTATTGCTTATAGATGTATATCAACAGTTTTATTTAGAGATAGTGAGGGGGGCGTTTGAATTTTTAATTTTTACTTCATAAATAAGTTACTTTATGCCTAGCAAACATCTATATACATGTGTGAAAGAAATTGCAAGGTGGTTAGGTTTGATTCTAAGTTAGCGTTTTAAAACTTCCTCTGCATGGGCAGTTTAGTAACAGAATAATAGCAAAGGTTATTCTCTATGCTCCTGAACTAATCAGCTTGTTTAAAATTTTTTCTCTTGTTCTGAGGTAATGCAGCCTTTAGTGCAGCAGCCGATTTTACCTGTTGTGAAGCAGTCAGTCAAAGAACGTTTGGGTCCAGTACCTTCAAATACTGTTGAACCTGCAGAAGCACAGAGTGCTAGTTCAGATCTTCCTCAGGTAAATGAGAGGTCTCTTACCTTGTGCCGGTGATGAAATAGGTTCTCAGTAAATTAGTTTCCCTTGGAGATTTGAGTCAATTAATTTTACAAATTTTGCACAGAAATATGTTAAGTCTTTACATATCTGAACCCTACATTTAAGTTTCTTTTTTTAACCATTACCATAAATTTTCCGTCTCTACTTTTTCTGTAGTATTTGAATCTTAACTTCTTCTCTCCTGTTAATATTTACTAATAAAGATTTCTCTTTCACTTTGTGGAGGAGATCTATTTGAGCAAAACTACCTGATGTTCATTAACTAAATCATTTTTTTCATCATCTTTTTATGTACTTAGAATTCTGTTTTAGAGATAATTGTGCAGTAGATTGAACTAAAAGTTTTTGGAAGATAGGTTTAAGCCATCAGATTAAATACACTTGATAGTATACTACTTCCGGTACTTAGGCAGCTCTCTCAGAACTTTGAATCATTTATTTCTGACTCCGGGTTCTCTTCTACATGTGTCATTTCCTTCCCACGTTCTTCTACACTTGAGTGGCAGTTTCTTGTTTCTGCACTTGTATTCTCTGAAATGTAGCTTTCCTTTGTCTCCAGATGTTTCAGCTTTTGCTGTGTAAAGTAGTTAGAATGTAGTATCTTACTTAGCTAATTAATGATGCCACTTTATTAAAATAGTCTTCCTAGAAAATTCCTGAAGAATAAGATTGATATTATGTAAGAACTTACAGAACATAAATTGGTAAATTATTATTTATTTTAAAAAATTACCAATCCTAGTATTCTAAATCATCACCAAATATTGTGTATTTGAATACAAAACATAATTTAGGAAAGAAAGGCACTTGTTTTTGCATTTTAGAAATAGGCATATATTTTAATGACTGAAACCTGGTATTTAAAATGTTTAGACTTTTTTACTTATTAACATAGGCCTCTGGAAAATTTATGATTCTCTATCAGTGAAAGGGACTTTGTAGCCACCTGACTTAGACCTTTTATTTCATATATCACAATTTTTTATAACTGCATAATTTTACATACTGTTTATTATTTTCTATACTCATTTTCTTTCTGTCTTTCTCTCTTTAAAAAAGGCACAGGTTTTTGTGATTGGGATCAGTATACTCATAGACTCAGTATATATTAATAGAATCAAAATGTTCAGAATCCCAACAGACTTATGTATGTTTTGGGAAACACTGAATATGTCCATTTTAATTTTTTTAGAATGTAACTAAGTTATCTGTGAAGGACAGGTTGGGTTTTGTATCAAAGCCATCTGTTTCAGCAACTGAAAAGGTAAGAAGAATAGCATGATGTGTTTGTCTTGGCTTCATAAATGTTTTCAGGTGGCATCTTAATTTTTAATTTTTTTCATAGTTCCAATCTCTTGCTTCTTAATAGTATCCCTATCTCCTGTTCCTACCTGTTTGCTTTCCATTTGCTGAAAAAGAAAAATATTTGCCTATCTTTTTTACTTCTTTGCATCAGCATTTTAATACTTGCTTCTATATTTTCATGTGCTCCATTCTTTTTGTTTTTTCTTTTTGTTTACTTCTTTTGGCGATATTGTTTATTTTAATTTGACAATTCTGGCAGCCTAAAGAAAGGGCCATGAATTAGGAATTTTACCTGAGTTAGAGCCCTGGGCTCTTCACTTACTAACTGCATGACGTTGGGCAGTGCTGTTAACCTTTCTGAAAATCTTTTTATTCATCAGTAAAATGGTGATGGTAATATTTGTCTTGCTCTTTGGGTTTTGTGAGGTTTAAGTAAAATAAATTATTTGAGAATATTTTGTAAATTGGAAAGGATGATTATAAATGTTTTATTTATTACTAACAGCTATTGATTGATGTAACCTTCTAATACGTTTAGTCATTTCTTTTTTAAAAATAAGAGGATAAAGACTACTTTCAAAACCATTTATAGATCTGTCTTATAATTCTGTGTGGATATGTAATTTTTTTCTGTTTAGATATGAGCAAGTAGTCCGATCTTTAATCTTATTTGAAGTATGTGAACTCACAGGATATTAGAATTAGGTTAATCTTTCTCATTTCTCTATATATCCCTTAAAGGGAGCTAGTGCTCAAATAGTTTTATGTTTTGGTCTGTACAATATGAGTTACTAAACCAGAACTATCTGGGTCTCCTATTTCTAGTCCATGGTTCTTTCCATTCTGAAAATTACAAAAGAAATTGACTTCATAGGTAAACAGCATCAAGAGAGACGGCTAACCTGCTATCTTCACTGTTCTTCAGGATATTATTTTCCTTATTTATTGTATTAAACTTTGACAGTTCTATGTATTTGAATCTAAATCTCATTCTGTGTATCAGACTTTCTTACAGGGCTTCTTAGCAGTACTTCAGGCATAATATGCCTAAAATGAATGTAGTATTTCCCACATAAATTAATGTCTCCTCCTCACCCCTAGCTCTGGAAGTGACACTACTGTTTTCTAAGCTGCATGATCTAAGAGTCTTACAGTCATTTGCCTATGTTTGTAGTTCACTTCTCTTTCTCTACTACTTCAGTTCCCTGGCCTCTGGATGCAGTATCTTTGCTGGCATTCAAGCATTCCCCTCCTTTACTTTCTGCTACTACCATCCTATTCTCAGACTTATTTTAATGTTAATTCTTTACGTATACTTTGTATTTTTCAGTTACATTCCTTTGTTTAATTCACAGGTCAATGATACCTCCATTATTTCTGGTTCTTTTACTTTTGCTCTAGTCTTTTTACCCTAGGGAGTACTTTTCTGTTTATTGTCCCTTGGCCTTTTCTACCTTTTTTTCTTTTCCCCCTTTTTTGGCGGTGATTTTCCTAGAGTGCATTTCACTGCTAACTAAATTCTGGTCATTCTTTAAAGATTGAAAAAAATCTCACCAGTATCTCACATAAAACACTAAATTTTTCCATATAATGCCCCTCTTTCCTCAGAATTGCTGTGTGGCTTAGTTTATGCGGCTAAACTTAGCAATATTAAATATTTACCATAAGTTTATTTTCCTCAGTAACAAGTAATTCAGGGAATAGAAACAAAGGCAGTAAAAACCAGATTGCTCTACTCATTATACCACTGAACATTATCTTACCTGATTATGTGTAGGATCTGTTTATGTCAAGTTTTTTGAGTCTGAAATTGAAGTTGGTACTAATTATAACTTTTGTAATATTTTTATAGTATGTTTGGTACTGTTTTTATTATTTTTAAAAGGCATTTTATATAGCTTTAGAATAAAATAGGAACTTGAGAATTTATAGTACAGGATCCGTATTTCTTGTCTGAAATCCCTTAGTCTAGACATATTTCAAATTTCAGACTTTTTCAGATTTCGGAATATTTGTGTAGACGTGATTAGATATCTTGGAACATGAAATGCATGTGTTTCATTTATACTTTATATCCTGAAGATAATTTTATACGATGTTTTTATTGCAGCATTTTGATTGCAACCTGTCACATGAGGTCAGATGTGTAATTTTCCACTTATGGTATCATGTCAATGCTCAAGAAGTTTTGGATTTTGGAACACTTTGGATTTTAGCTTTTAGGATTAGGATTCTCACCTGTATAACCTTAATAGTATATAACCATTATGTATGTTAACAAATACACTTATATAATAACCATTAATGAAATTTGTGGAAAATCACTTATGATAGCAGGGAGACAGGCTAATTTATAGAACTCTAAATAAATTTATGAAGAATCTCCCAAGGAAAACAATTATTTATAAGTTTATTTCTTCTAGTCAGTTTTAGTGAACTTATTTAACGGTAACATTTTATTTTTACCTATTCTTTATTGTTTCTGTTCTTTTATGCATGAGGGATTTTGCTGCAGTGTGTTTGAGGACAGTGATGTAGAACAGTCTTAGGAAGGTGAGGTCTTTAAAAACTTAAGGAAAAAAAATACATGTTATGAAAAAGTATGGATTTCACAATGTCTTCTTGCAGCAAAATAAACTTATACTTTAATTACAATTTTCTACAAACCTTTTGAAGTCCCCTTTACAACAGAATGTTTCCTATCACCAAATATTACTTAAAAGTTTTTTTTTTTTTTTTTTTTTTTTTCCCTAATTGAAGGCTAGGGACAGCGTAAAGCTAATATCTGCACAATATTCTATGTCATCCTTAAATAAGTAAAATTGTATACCCTTCTAATAGATATTACCCAGTAAATCCTTTAGTGATTATTCTTTATCCTATGATTCTTACTTTGTGAGAGTGATGGAGGAAACTTAAAGCCTTATTAGTGATGCTAAACATTATGATAATGCAATAGGTATTAAATAGATATTATTTGTGTAGATTTGATCATTAAAATGATTCTGAGTACCTCTGCTTACTACAGAAATTTAAAAAGAATAAAGAATAAAAATACTGTCCTACTACTTAGGTTTTTAAAAGAAAACATAGACAATTCAAATTATATTTCTAGAGTTCTTTGAAATGTTAAGGTAAATGGAATTATCAGTTGAATATTTACTTTTTTGCTTTTAGTTTTTTGTCATAGGGTGTGTGTGCTCGCTTGAGAGAGACAGAGAGGGGGAAAGTGAGAAATCACCCCCCTAGGGGGATGGCCATGCCAGAATTGGGCATTTATGTACATGTGCATAGTGTGTTTTTCAAGCTGCTGAGTTCGGGACTTGAACCACAGAATCAGCCATGGGATCTAGCTTCTCAACTACCACCTTTTGGCCTGAATATTTAATGTTTTTATATCTGTCATTTAGATTTAGATACCAAATTTATGATGGAGAATCTTATTATTCATTACTAGTATTTCCTTGTAATCTAAAAGTATATCTACATTCCTTTTTATAATAATGTTAACACCTGTACCATGGAACTTTTAAGAGAAAAATTGGTATGATTGAAAGAACATTGCTGTCATGTAGAAACTTCATCTTTTTAGCAGCTGGCATTGTGTACGAGGCGTGAACACATCTTTCTCTGTTTCTTTAACTATAAAATGGAGTTGTTTTGGCAATCCTTTGGTTGTTGAAATTTGGATTAGTTATATAAAGATTTGGGGGATTATGATAATTTTCGCTACTTTTATAACTTTATTTACTTTTTAATTTTTATTTTGAAAGTATTTACTTTGCTGAATTTCCTGGGATCTATAAGCTATTGTAGCAAAAATTGGTTACTCATTGTACACGTATTTTTCTTTGATTTTTGTGAAGATATTTCTCTGTGAGATCATTAATCCCTTTGTTTCTTTCAGTCCTTTTTTTATTCCATGTACATGGAATCTAAAAAGTTGAATTCCTAGAAGGAGGGAGCAGAATGGTGGTGTCCAAGGGTTGGGACTGGGAAAGCTGGGGAGATGTTGGTCAAAGGATACAGAATTTCAGTTGCATAGGAGATTACATTGAAGAGATCTATTGTACAGCTTGTTGACTATAGTTAGTAGCAGTGTATTGTATTCTTGAAAATTGCTAAGAGAGTAGATTTTACATGTTGTTACCTTTAAGAAAAAAGTATGTGAAGTAATGCATATGTTAATTAATTCACTTCAGCCATTCCACAAATGGAATAAGTGTGTAAAATTTTTGTTTGTTAATTAAAATAAGTTAAAAGATTTTAAAAATAATTGAGAAAAAGATACGATAGACCAATGGATAAAAAAAAGTGCCTAGTACTACTCTCTCTTTCTTTCTTTCTTTCTTTTAATGTTTTTTTATAGGGCACTTACACTTCCTGAAGACAGAGAGACTGACAGACAGTGAGAGGGAAAATGAGAAATCACCCCCCTGGAGGATGGGCCGCACTTCAGTCCCTTCTTCCATTTTCTTCTTGTGATTTTGGGTGTGCACCCACATGCACCTGGCGTGATTTTCAAGCTACTGGGTCCAGAACTCAAACCACTGTCAGCTATATGGGAGTCCAGCTACCATACCACCTACTGGCCTCACCTAGTACTCTTAAAAGAGAAAAACTGATTACTCTAAAAATATTTTATCAATTTAACTTTAAAATCTATTTTCCTCACCAGAACTCCCAATTAGTTGGATTTTAAATAGAGTGCACATCTGTATCTTGTTTAAAAGAATATCATAGAGACCAGCAGGTGGTTAAGGTACTAAATTCTCACATGGCCAACTGCAGTTGCATTCCCAAACCTGGGGCCTTGCTTTCTCCCCCCCCTCCCCCTTGTGTGTGTCTTTCTCTAGTCAAATTAAAAAATATAAAATAAAATATGGGGACCAGCAGATAGCATAATAGTTACATTATTAGACTCCCACGTAGTCAACTGTGGTTCAAATGTCAGACCCGGCAGCTTAAAACTCACACCAGGCACGTGTTTGTGCATGTGTGCATACCCAAAATCATGAGAGAACAGAGGAGAAGGGATTGCAGTGTGGTCATTCCCCTCCCCAAGGAGTGATTTCTTGCTTTCTATCTCCCTGTCTCTCTCTTGTTTCTTCAGCGATCACACATGCCCTATAGCAAAAATCTCTCTACAAAAAAACTATGATTAATAAAATTAAATTAAAACAAAGAATATCATAAATAGTGGGGCCAGCAGGTGGAGTGATGGTTTAGGTGCTGGACATTCCTACATGGTGGACCACAGTTTGAGTCCTTGACCTGGTGGCTTGGTTTCTTACTTTCCTTCTCTCTGTGTGTCTTTCTCTGGTCAAATTAAAATAAATGAATGAATAAATAAAATTAAATAAATAATTCTTTGAATAAAAATAATGATAGTTAATGAAATTAAATTAAAAAAAGAATATCATAAATGGTCATTTATATTTCCTGAACAGATGAATTATCTAATACAGAAATTGACCATACAGTAATTATATTAATAAGCTTTCTACACACTTAATTCCTGAGATAACTGTTTTTTTATTGCGCTAAAATAATGTATTTCTGTTTTTTAAGTTTCTGATATTGCTACTTATTGTGAATGTGGCTGTTAAGCATCATAACCATATATCTTTTGTATTTAATCCCAGTTTGGGCATTGGTTACTAAAAGTGATACTTTACTTTTATGATGAAAGATTAGAAAGTGGTCTTTAGGTTGCTACTTTTCATATATACCCATATGCTAACAATTTCAGGTTTCATTCTCTGCTCAGGATTTTTGGGTGTGCATGTACATGTGCCTGGTGTGTCTTTCAAACCATTGGGTCCTGGACTGAAATTACCTGATTGGCATGTATGATCCAGCTGCCTTAACCTCTGTGCCATTTGCTGGCCCTCAGTAGGATTTTTAAAAAACTTTTTTAGGTCATGGACTCCTTTAAAAGCTTTTAGAAGCATTTTTTTTCTTTTTTCTTCTGGAAAATTAGTGTTCAAACATAGGGTTTCGTGTTTAGCTTTTTATAGCACTTGTCAGTCTTCTGAAGAAATCCCTAGGTGCTTTTCTAAGAACTGTAACCAACCATTTCATGGAACTTAATGAACTACATGTTTTGCTTTCAAAGTATGAAGAAGGCAGACTAAAAACACTTTTTTAAAATTGACCTTTGTGTAGAAAAAGTTTTCCATAGTACTTTAATCATTTTCGTTTAGCTTAGTGAAAAAATTCTTATTCAGTATTTTCTCTGTGCCGTGGCACTGTTCTAGGTACAGGAGATATAACAAAACCCCACCACCACCAAAAAAATTAATGTCCTAGTGGAATGAATTTTTGGGGTTCAGAAGGACTGTAGACACCATAACTCAAACTTCTTTATTATATACATGAGCAAACTAAGGCCCCAAAAGGTGCTTGATTTTACTTATGGGATTATGACTAGTTGGTAGCAAGACCAAGGTCCTGGAAAATTCACAAAGAGGTCTTAACTTAAGACCCTGTTTTTTTTATTAAAAGCTAATACTAGTTTAAATATATCTGTTAGCACTTTTACCTAATAACTGAACTGATAAAATTTCATGTAAGAACTTGGGTAGTAGAGAGAAACAATTAGGGCTTTGTTGAAATCTTGATTGTGTTATGCTGAACCTGAGCTGGGTTTAAGGTGTAGGATCACTTCACATATAGGGAGCATTGCTAGTGAAAGAATGGAGAATGAATCAATAAAGTTTATTTCATAGCTGCAAATTGTAAATAATCATGTTAAATTTAGCGATGGTATGCAATTTCTTCCTGTGCCATACTCTTTTGTGTAAGTTTTTGCTGTAGTCACAAGGAATAGTAGTACATGCATTCAGCAACTAATAGTTCCTCAGTGATTTAGTAATAGCAATGTTTTTTCTTGAGCTGTTTTTGTATGTCTGCCTTTTTTGTCTATAAGTATATAGTGCTAATTTAAGTTTTTTTCATTTTAGGCCTTATTCTGCATTTATAGTTTTGTAGCTTAGTTATTTTAAGGATATAATGCATTTAATTCATTGTGCTAAATTTTTATGGAGTGCTTTAAAGTTGAGACTTCTAGGAAGAAAGACAGGAAGTCATGAATAGTTTATATATATATTTCTATTGGTAGGTATTGTCTACATCTACTGGCCTAACAAAAACGGTGTATAATCCAGCTGCTTTGAAGGCTGCACAAAAAACCTTACTTGTTTCCACCTCTGCAGTTGATAATAATGAAGCACAGAAAAAAAAACAGGTAAGTATAGCTAGTATAATGCACAAAATTTGACATAGGAAAGCTTTTCTTCATGCATGCATTTTTTCAGTACCTATCACAGAATAAGAGCTAAAGACCAAAATGTGGATGTTGGCTGCTACTGAACTTTTATTTTCCAAGTGTGGCAGTAAATACTAATTTTTTTTTTTTTTTTTAGAATGAGAGGTTAGTCTGATTGATCTTTGAAATTTGCATGTATATTTAGGTTTTATGGGACAAAATTTTATATGTAATTTTTGTTGACCAGGTTTCTGCATTTGTAATTATTTTTCTCTTGAATAATATTGTTTATTCTTAGTAATATTCTAATGATATTTCTGATGTCTGACTCTAGGAGGCACTAAAACTTCAGCAGGATGTGAGGAAAAGGAAACAAGAAATTTTAGAAAAGCACATTGAAACACAGAAGGTAAAACATTAAACTTAACATTTGGCAAAATATATTTGCAAATATAATTTTGAGTGAGTTTAATATTACAGGTAGTCCTGAAAAATAAATGCACTATAAATGGTAATAGTAAAAATAAACTATTAATAATTATGTATTGGAGATAAAGAAGTACTTTAATGGTGGATATACCAGTAGTTTAAATGGGACTTGCATTATCAATGTAAAGTGAAAATGAGATAGTGTCCATTCAGCTTTGTTGATGCATAGTAATAGTTTATTCAGCAGATAATGAAGTAAACCTTTTCCTCAATGTTGATGTGTGTGTGTGTCTTTTTTTTTTTTTTTTTTTTTTTTTTTACTGGCTTGGGGTCCTGTGATCCTGTGCAGCAGCCAATAACCACAACTGACTTCCACATAGTTGGAATGTTTCTAATTCATATTGAACTATGTGCGCTTGCTGGAGACAAGAGTGAAACAGAAAGCAAGAAATCACCCGCCTCCCAGGGGGGAAGGCCACACCACAGTCCCTTCTCCATTCTTCTCTTGAAATTTTGGGCACACATGCACACACACCCAGCATGAGTTTCAAGCTTCCAGGTCTGGGACTTGAACCATGGTCGGCCACGTAGGAGTCCAGTGACTTAACCATTACGTCATCTGCTGATCCCCAAATCACAATCCTTTACACAAAAAAAACTGAAGTCATCTTGACTCAGAGAGCCTGTAATATTGTATGGTTTCTTATCTACCTCATGTTACCTTGCTTCTTGTTTTCTGTCCATGTAGAGGATGTCATTCTTAGTCTAGCCACTTAATGTCCCTTGTGACAAAGAAAGCACATTCAGTTTTTCTGAGGTTTCATTATATAAAAGGAACTACAAAATTTTCTTCTGGTACTTTCTGCATTGTAAACTGCATTTGGAGTAAGAATATATAGAGGCAGTAATTGCAACAAATTGATGATAAAGTAAAATTGTTGATATTACTTCAAAGTGATGACTTTTCGAGGATATATCTGAATTTCTTTTGGTCACATGCTTTGCATTTATATTTGAAGTGACCCAGATAGTATTGTAGATGGAGCATCCTTAACTAGAAAATCCAAAATCTGAAATGCTCCAGAATCCAAAACTTTTTTGAGTATGGATGTTATGCTTCAAGTGGAAAATCTCACATCTGACTGTTAATAGGCTGTAGTCAAAGTACTTAAGTACAAACATATTGTATGAAATTACCTTTAGGCTATATGTATAAGGTATATAGGAAATATAAATGAATTTCATGTTTAAACTTGATCCCAATCCCAAGATATTTCATTACATAAATGTAAGTATTACAAAGGACAAAAATACATGAAACTTCTGGTTCCAAGCATTTCAGATAAGGGATACGCAATCTGTATAGTACTACACAATGTAAACCAAGAATGAGACTTGAATTAATTAATTAACCAATCAATTAATTATTTTGTAAAGATTTTGCTAAGGAGTGTGAGCACTCACCAGAGAGAGACAGAGACTAGAAGAAAGTGAGCAGTCACTCTCCCACCCCTCGGAGGGTAGAGATGGCTATGTGGCAATCCCTTCTCCTCCAGTCTCCTCTTAGGATTTTGGCATGGACACACATGTAGCCAGTATGATTGTCAAGCTATAGGATCCAGGACTTAGACCACACAGCCTGCCATGTGGGATCCAGTCCTTTAACCTGTTTGGTACCTGCTGGCACAAGAGTTGAATTTAGTTGCAGTTAGCAGAATAGTGGATTTGGTATTGCTGATACTTAATGCCTGTTAGTGTTGTCATGAAAACATAAACTAAAAGTAAATTTATTTATTTACTTATTTATTTAATGCCAGAGGGCATACACATAAGAGAGACAGAAAGGAAACACCCTTCAGTGGGCCTAGTCTTTCCATAATCCACTCTCTTCTAGTTCTCCATCCTGTCAGGATCCTGGCATGCACGTATGCCTGCTGTGCTTTTTAAATCAACAAGGCGGGGACTTGAACCCTGATCAGCCATGTGGGACCCAGTTTCCTTTCTCTACTTAGTGCCCAACTGCTATGCTTTAAGGCCAGCCCAGTATTATTTGTTTTTATACTTAGTTTGCTTTGTTTGCTTTTTAAATAACAGCAAAGATATTAATATTTTTCTCTTTAAAATTTGTCAGATGTTAATTTCAAAACTGGAAAAAAACAAAGCAATGAAGTCTGAAGATAAAGCAGAAATAATGAAAACTTTAGAAGTTTTGACAAAAAATATTACCAAGTTAAAAGATGAAGTCAAAGCTGTTTCTCCGGGACGCTGTCTTCCAAAAAGTATAAAAACCAAGACTCAGGTATTTTAATTTGTGTTGTTATATATATTTCTACTTATTGAAAAGCAAACTACTTTTTTTTGAGAGAGAAAGAGAAATTTTTGTTATAGGGCTTGTGCCCTTGCCGAGGGACAGACAGAAAGCGAGAATCACCCCTCCTCCCCTACCTTACCCCCCCAGGGGGTGGCCATGCCATAATCCCTTCTCCTCCAGTCTCCTCTCAGGATTTTGTGCACAAATGCACAAATGCCTTGTGTGAGTTTTAAGCCACTGGGTCTGGGACTCAAACAGCGGTTGACTGCATGGGAGTCCAGCGATATAACCATTCACTGGCCCCTAAACACTACATTTTTAAGGTTCACGTTTTTTTAGGTGTAATATTCCTTATTCGAAATCTCACCATTGTACTTATCATTCTGTCCCTGCCATTATAAATACACGAAGTCTGTTAATGTATTGAATCCTGTGGAGTTGTAGTTGGAAAGTCAGTAACTAGGAAAATAGTTATGGACAATCTTGGGAAAGTAGCTAGAGGAGAAATTGTATAGGTATTTGAGTGCTAGACTCAGGAGTATGAGGTTTGTATTATTGTAAGTAGTTGGTGATATAAAAAGTTGATGACAGAAGTAACATTCTGATAGTATTGTATAGAATGGATTGATTAAAAGGGAAAATTCAGGTAGATTAACTCATATACAAATAAGTAAGCAGGATAATCCCAGAGGTAATAAGAGATTTTAAGGAAAAAGAAACAGGGTTATATGATTAATTTATACTTAGTGTGCATACATGCACAGACTCCACAAAGTTCAAGCAGAAATAGAATTAGAAGATAAAAATGAAAAATAGAAACTTTGTTTTTCAACAAGAGTGACTTAAAGTTTAAGATATGTTTGTAAGTGATGATGTCAGTCATTTAATCCATTTGTAAAGAACTCAGGGTCCTGGTAACTTAACCATGTCTGTGCAAACTGGTTGTTTTTTTTGGGGGGGGAGGCAGAGGGTGTGTGCACTTGGTAGAGAGAGGGGCAAAGGGTGGAAGAGAGAGTGTGAGAAGGCACCCCACTAAAGGAACAGTCCCAGCACAATCCCTTCTTCATTTTTCCCTCCTGTCCAGATTGTGTGTGTGCACACACCTGGTATGTTTTTCAAGCCCTCTAGTCTGGGACTTAAACTATGCAATCAGCCTTGTGGGATCCATCTGCTTAACCACCACTTCACCAGCTGGCCCAGTGCAGACTTTTCCACATTACTAACTAGCGGCATTTGGTGCCCTTAAAACATTTTTTTAAGATTAGGAAATGAAGTCAGAAGAATCCAAATCAAAACTGTGAGGTAGGTAGATGGTTAATGATTTCCCATCGAAACTCTTGACAAAATTGCCTTTGTTTGATGAAAGGAATGAGCAGGAGCATTACCATAGTGGAGGAGGACTCTACGATTAATCTTTTCTCAGTGTTTTTCTGTTAAAGCTTTGTCCTTCCAAAAGTCAGAAAGCAAAATGCCTTGAATATCTGAAAAATTTGTTGCTGCAAACTTTGTTCTTAACATGTCTGCTTTTGCTTTGACTGGACAACTTCTGTGGGTAGCTGTTTCCTTGATTGTACTTTTGTCTTCAGGATTGTATAAGTAGAGCCACACATCATCATCTTTTAACATGCTTCAAAAATAAAGTGCTTTAAGATCTTAATCTCACTCATTTAAAATTTCCATCAAAAATTCTCTTGTCTGCACTTGATCTGGGTGCAACACTTTGGTTAACAATTAAACAGAAAATCTGTAGTGCTTTAATTTTTTAGTCAATATTGTATGAGCTAAATGAATTGTGATGTCTGTCTTATTAGTTATTATTTGTTGTTAATTGTCTTCTTCAAGTAGAGCACAGAGAAAATTAATTTTTCTCTCACAAATTGATGTGGATGGTCTGCCGCTATGGGCATCATCTTCCACAACTTTTTGCCTCTTTTAAAAGTAAGTTATATATATATTTGTAAACTGATGATTTCTTTGGGGCATTGTTCTCATACATTTTTTTTTTGAAAAGAATTAATGATTTTACATTTCTTCTACCCAAGCTTCACCATGAGTTCAGTGTTTCTTCTCACTTCAATTTTAGCAGAAATGATGTTGCTTTTTTTTTTAATTTCAATTTATTTATTTGCATTCATTCACTGTACATCATTACAGCATACAAAATGAGATTTTCCATTCAGAGTACACTGTATATTGTCTCAATCCAGCACATCAACAAACATGTTATTGTCAGCAGATGATCTTCCATTTCTTGTTTTCTGTATGTTTAGCTTTTTTCCTCCCCATCCTTGATTCCATATCTCTTACCCTCTGCTATCTCCCATTCTCCTCCCACACTGTCTCTGGTATCTATGTTTGCTTTCTATACTGTTTTTCCCCCACATTTTATTGAATCACCAAAGACCCTAATCAATCCAAATATCCTCATAGCAAACACAGGTGACATCCACATTTCCATGAACACAAGTCTAACTTTATGCATCCTATAAAGTAGCACCTAGCTGGGGCTACATATCCTACTGCAGTCATTGAATAAATATATATATTTTTTTCCTGAAACTTTACACACTGCATAGTGACTCAATCATGCACATTACAAAACATTTTCCATTTCTAGTTCCTAGAAATATTTCCACCCCTCTTTCTGACCCTCTGTCCCTTCCCACCCTCCTCACACACCACCTCTGGTGTCCACAATTGTCCTTCATTCCCTTCGCACCCACATTGCATTGATCACACAATTTCCTACATAATCTAACTACTTTCAATGGTGAGTTCACTCATTACTACTAAGAAAACCAGTTTTAACTTAAATCAAAGAAATGCCAAGGAACTTTGCTTAAAGCCAGTAAACAGGTTAGGATTCTGTTCAAATGGTAGGCGCATGAACCTATCAGTCTCATGTACTTTTATCTTCTGTTCTGGTTCAATTTTCCTGGTTAAATTCTGGTATATAATATTCAACTCCAGACTTGTCCCTATGATTAAGTTGGCCACTTTCTTAGTTTTTGGACTCTTATTTCTGTGTGTCTGTGTTTAATTTTCCTGATACAGCACACCCTTGAGAACTTCTTGGAGATCTGGTCTGGTGCTGGTAAATTCTTTCAGGTTTTGTTTATCTGAGAATATTCTTGTCTTTTCTTCCCACCTGAAAGATAATCTTGCCGGGTACAGTATTCTTGGCTGAAACTGCTTCTCTCGTAACACCTTGAATATATTTTCCCATTCTCTCCTCGCTCGCATTGTTTCCGATGAGAGATCTGCTGTTAGCCTGATGGGATGTCCTTTGTAGGTAACTTGATGTTTTTCTCTTGCCAATCTTAGTATCTTGTCTTTGCGGTTTTGGTCAACCTGGCTATAATGTGTCTTGGAGAAGATCTTCTTGGGTTGATTCTATTTGGGGTCCTTTGTATTTCCTGGGACTGGATCTTTGAATGCCTCTCTAGGTTTGGAAAGTTTTCTTGCAGGATTTCATGGAATAGATTATCAATGCCCTTATGGGTCTCTTCACCTTCTGGAATGCCAATTATCTGGATATTTGGACGTTTGATGGTATCCAGTACTTCTCGCATATCATTCTCAAATTTTTGGGCAATTTTCTCAGTCTTCGTGGTGGATTTTTCTAGGCCAGCCATTTTCTCTTCTACATCTGAGATTCTGTTTTCTGAATGATCTAGCCTGCTTTTAATACTTTCAAGGGAGATTTTGACTTCTTGTATTATAGACTTCATCTCTAGAAGTTCCATTTGAGTCTTTTGTAAAGTATGTAATTCCTCTTTTAGATCTAGCAAGAATTTCCTCATCTCCTGGAACTCGGCAACTTCTTTCTCCTTTCTCTTTAGCAGTTTATTATCTCTCTTCTCTTCCATCTTTGTTAGCTTCGACATTATGAATGCTCTAAATTCCTTATCCCATGATTTTCACCAAACTGCTTGTGGATGAAGAAGAGTTACTCTTTTCCCTTGGAGGAGAGGTATTTTCTCGTTTCCCCATATTTCTCGTGATCCGGCGGTGATTTCTTGTCATCTGATGGATGATGTGTTTCTTTCAAATTCTTGAAGTTCAGTCTAAATGTTCAGGAGCAAGCAGAGGTGATCTAGAATCTCTATGCCGTTCTGTTGTGATCGCTGGTGCAGCAGTTTCAGTAGATATTGGGGAATAATCTAACCCTATTAGTATTTGGATGTTTAGCTACAGTGCTCTTAGATCCGTCTAAGAACACATTGAATGGATATTGGACGGTGGAGAGACAAGCAAAAGGAAAATGAAAAAGGGAGAGAGAAACAACAACAAAAGGAGAAAAACAAAAAATTTAAAAAAAATTGTAATTACTGTTCTTTTTTTTTAAAAAAAATCACAAAATAGAAAACCGCGTGGCGCGCTTGCGGTTCTACTTCGCTGGCGCCATGTGGAATCTTGTTCTGAAGGCCTGCCCAGCTTCTTATGCCTGGTTGAAGGACCAGAGCAAAAATTAACAAGATAAGGGGTGGAGCCAAGAGCCAGAGAAAAACTGCCTTTTAAAAAAAGTGTAAAAAGAAAAAATTACAAAAAAAAGGGAAGGCAGAAGCAGGGAGAGACAGGAACTGAGACACAGAATGAGAGATAGGAGGCTGGGCGTGCAGTGCGGGCTCCCTACTGCTAGCTCGTTTGTTGGAGGCTGAATTATCCGTAGAAAATCTTCATTCCCTGCAAAAATCTACTTCGCTGGCGCCATGTGGAACCTTGTTCTGAAGGCCCGCCCAGCTTCTTCTGCCGCTAACTCGTTTGTTGGAGGCTGAATTATCAGTAGAAAATCTTCATTCCCTGCAAAAATCTACTTCGCTGGCGCCATGTGGAACCTTGTTCTCGAAATGATGTTGCTTTGATGAGGCTCTTTTCAAACCAACGTTGTGTCCTTGTTAGTGCCTCAAACTAGATCCTGTTTAAATGTGTTGTAACAAGTTAATATATTTTGGTCCAAAGTATTTTATAATCCACATTTTTTTTTTCTTTTTTAATTTGCCAGAAGGCACATGTACATACCAGAGAGAGACAAACAAAGAGAAGGGAGTGGGGAGTGAGAAAGCACTCCTTATGGAGTCACAGTCCCTTTTCCCCCATTTTCCTCTCCTTTTGAGATTTAGGGCATGCATGTATACGTACCCAACATGTTTTTCAAGCCACTGGGTCTGGGCTTCTATACAGTCAGCCATGTGGAATCTAGCTTCTAACCTGAAGGCCACTGGCTGGCCTCATAGTTTTTTTTTTTTTAATAATATGCATATTCCATGAACTTTTTGAAAACCCTGTGTATGTGTATATATGTGTAAAGTCAGGTATTTGTATTGATACTTATAACTCAACATTACATGATCCTTTTTAAATTATAGATACTATCCCATTTCTAAAATGGCAACTTGGTTCCAGTAATATAATTTATTATTCATTGACACATTCTTATAATACACTCAGAATAGTTACAGAATTGGTAAAACAGTACTTTGAATGACTAAATATAAAATTGAAAATAGCATTATTTACAACCGCAGTATAGGGGGAGTCTTCAAAAAGTTTGTGGAACATAGATGTTATGAAAAACTGTGCCTGGATTTCCAAATGTTTTTTACCCCCAAATAAGCTTACACCTTAGTTCCATTTTCCATGATTTTTTGAAATACTGTCATATTCTACCAAGGGTCAGTATCAAGTCAGTACTATAGTCTACAATTGCTTTCTTTTTTGGTTTTTCTCCCTATTGTGTTATTATAATATCACATCAGGTCTTTTTTTTTCTTTTTTCACTTTTGGATCCCTTTCCCCTGCCTCCAGTTCATGCTGATTTAACATTATTTTTTTAATAAGTAAAATATTAACATGGTCTAAAACCAAACTGTATTTAGAATATAGTGTATATTTTATAATGTACTTTTGTATCGTACAGGATATTTATTATTGTCACCTAAAATATTAAGTGCTATTTTTTAGATGCAGAAAGAATTGCTTGACACAGAGCTGGATTTGTATAAGAAGATGCAGGCTGGAGAAGAAGTCACTGAACTTAGGAGAAAGTATACAGAATTACAGCTGGAAGTATGTTTTATCAGAACTACAGAGTATGCTTAAAAGGAACTTACTTAGTTGTGAATAATTTAAAAGTATATTCCTTTCATTCTAGTCAGCAATTATTGATAATCCCTAGCATATATGCTGGGATATTGAAAAATGAAAGAAGAGGTTAATAAAATTTTCAGAGCTACTAGAGAAAATCTTATGTAATAAGGAATGGCTATAGTTATATCTATATACACCCTAGTGTCTCTATTTCAAGAATGTTACCGTTCTGTTTTGGCTTGTCCTCACTAATACTGACAACTATTAAAGGCTTATTAGGTATTCTTATGGAGATATTTTTTGCATATATATAGTCATAGTATATTGAGCTGCTGTAAAGATCAGCATTCATTGGTGGAACTGTATTGAAGAACATGCTTACTTAAGTTTTGCCTATAGATGGTGCTGTGGATGTTTATAAAAGAGAAAGTAAACTACTTTTTTCTAATTTAGTTACATAGTTCTTTCTGTAAGGAATAAACTCATAAAGTCAATACCTATTATATGCATGTATGAATTTTTAATATTTAGCAAAAATGTTTAAAAATTAGAATTAAATTTCGAAGTATAGAAAGACATTAATGTCATTAATACAGTTAGTACTTGTCTATGTCATTGACGTAAAATTATACTTTTTGCCTATAAAATTGCTTAATCTGAGAATAATGCTTTTTTCCAAATATGTTGGCAACTTGATCCATTTCTTTTCTGACAGAGAACTTTATGTTGAGTACTACCATTTAGGTATCAAAGACCTAATGTTGTTGGAAAAGTCATGACGCCTTTTGCATAGAAAAGCATAGAAAAATACATGACTTTTCCAACAGCCCAATATTTAGCAGCTATTGGACTTGTCTTGAAGTCTTACCTTAATGTTATTTAGTTGTCTAAATCCACTAGCTATACCTAGTTTGTTTTTACTTTGAAGACTAAAACCCAACTTAAATTATGGGCTCCTTTTATAGGCATTACCTGAATATGATGTCAAATTGCAAAAAAAAATTGAGACGTCTGTCAGAGTATAACTTTTGCTTTGTGTTAATAAAGTGTAGCATTATTTAACTTATGTATTTTATCTCTTTCTAGGCTGCCAAACGAGGGATTCTTTCATCTGGGCGAGGTAGAGGTATTCATTCCAGAGGTCGAGGTGCAGCTCATGGTCGAGGCAGGGGTCGAGGTCGAGGGCGAGGTGTTCCTGGTCATGCTGTGGTAGATCATCGTCCCCGTGCACTGGAGATTTCTGCATTTACAGAAAGTGATAGAGAAGATCTTCTTCCTCATTTTGCGGTACTTTTCTTACTACTTAACAGAACAAATACTGATACTCATCATTGGGGATAATAGATATAATTAAAGAGGAAATTACAAAAATGACATGAGAAAGTTAATAAAATGGTTTGCTTAATCTATGCTAATCTTTTTTTTAAAGAATTATTTTCATTTAACTTTATTTATTTATTTATTTAAACTTGACCAGGGTCTATCTAATGGTAATGGATCAACCTATGAGAAAGGGGAATGGGATTCTAGTCTTTGCTAATTAATCATTCAACTTGGACTTTACTAGGCTTCACGGTTTATGCAGAATGGAGAAGATTATGTCTGCCTAAGGCACTTTTGGTTTAAATGTATTCTTAGTGGTATACCAAATGTTAGTTACTCAGCATCATTTTCACCTTCAGCATTGTAGTAATTGCTCTGGAGATATGAAGGGAATAACTAGTTCTTTACCCTCAAGGCTTTTTACCTATGTTGTGTTTAACACAAACCAGACAAAATAAACTGCAAGCATAATTTATAATCAAGTTCAGTGTACTAAACACTATAAATACTTCAGTATCTTTCACATTGGCATGTGATGGAAAAAGGAACAACGAAGAAAATTTCATGAGGTAGTAAAAGTGCAGCTTAGATTTTGAAGGATAGGAAAGCTTGTAGATAGATAGATGGTAGACAAATGTTTTAAACTTTTGAGATTTAAGTGTTTGTTAGTAATACTCCAGGCTTGCAGCAGTTGAAGATACATTATCAGAATATAAGGAGATATTGAAAGAAATGGTTTAGATTTAAGAAATAACTAAAATGGCTTATATTTAAGGATAAGGAGTCTGGAAAGTCTGGTGCTAGATGGGTTCAAAGGGATAAAGAATGGAATCAGAGGGACCAGCAGTTAGCGTAATGGCTATGTCGCTGGACTCCCATGTAGTTGACTGTGGTTCCGGTCCTGGACCCGGTGGCTTAAACTCATGCTGGGCATGTGTGTGTGCGTGCCCAGGATCCCGAGAAGAGAATGGAAGAGAAGGGATTGCGGCATGGCCATCCCCCCTGGGGGGTGATTTCGCACTTTCTCTCTCTCTGTCTCTGTCTTTCTGGCGAGTGCATGTGCCTTAGAGCGAAAACCTCTCAAAAAAAGGAAAAAAGAATGGAATCAGAGAACTAGAAAAAAAGCTTAGACATAATGTGATAATGTAGCCCAACTCTTCCCAGCTATGTGCTCTACTTCCACAAGGGAAAGAAGGTCCAGATAACCTAAGTGTCTTAGGTATAGTTAGTTATACAGATAATCAAGAAACTAACAGTGAATTGCTAAAATAATCCAAACAGGTGAGTTTCTTACATGTATTTGGAGATTGGAACTCCACTCAAAAGTTAGCAGTGGTATTTCACATTTAAAATTAGAGTCTCAAATAAGAGCACAGATTTAGTTAAAGCTTAGTTTTTTCTATCTCAATCTTGTCATTTGAACACAGACTGAAATCATAGAAAATCCCTACATTAATAAGGGACCATTGACGTTAGAAGTTGTGATTAACAAAAGCTTTCCTTAATTTATCCAGTGGGATCACTAGTAAGAGCAATAAAATTTAGAGCACTTATTTTGTGGCAGGTATTACTTTTAGTACCTTATTATAACTCATTATATTATGAGTTATTTGAATAACTATGATGTAGGTACCATTAGCCCATTTTAGATACGAGGAAGATGAAGCATAAAGAGATTGAGTAACTTGTTCAAGTTTACACAGCTAGTTTAAACTAGTGTAAACTCAGGCAGGACTGAGGCCTGAGTGTTTCCATAATGCATTCTCTTTACTCTGCTGTACACATTTTTTTCTTTACAAAGTGTGTATGTGTGATTATTATTAAAGAGATTATGGTTATAATTTTATTTTGGGGAAAGAAGGAAAGTATTAGTAATGTATGTAAAGGACTATAATATTATATATTAAAAGGTTACTGTTTGTAGAATAAACTACCTACAAATGGAAAACAATCCAGGAGACCAAAAATAAATATAATTTAATATGCTTAGCTTTTACATGTCCTAAAAGAGTATGGAGAGTAATGGTTTATGTAGTATGTGAAAGGAAGAATGTTAAACTCTGAATTAAAAAAAAACCTGTACTCTCATCCTGGTAATTAACTACTTACTTTAGGAAAATTACTTACATTCTGTGAATATTTTTTCTTCTTTTATTGGGAATGATACCGAAAAACTCACAGAATGTTCTGAGGCATCAGTGTTTCTGAAGAAAGAATTTAGCATATTCTGAGGTTACAGTAATTAAGAGAAAGATCAAGTAGGAAACTCAGGTTTTGACCATTGTTCCTTCATTTAAAGACAAGTTCAATCAGGTATAAGTTTTATTAATTCTGGAAAATATAGAATTATAAATAAATAGGATCAAAAGACAGAACCAGCCTTTATTTTACAATATCAAGAACTAAAATGAATTTATTCATTCTTTGCTACTAACTAGTATAAATTGTAATTTATTCTGGGTTATATTTATTAGTGTTTTTAGTGCCTTAAATGCTATTAGGCTTCTTTTACATTTCAAAAAATTTATTTGGAGGATTTTTTTTTTAAATTTAAAGCAATATGGTGAAATCGAAGATTGTCAGATTGATGACTCTTCACTTCATGCGGTAATTACTTTCAAGACAAGAGCAGAAGCTGAAGCAGTAAGTATTGAAAATAATTTATCAAAAATTAAGATTAAGTGATTTATAAATATTGCTTTTAAGTTTTAATATAAATGAAATTTCAAACTTACTAATGACTGCTTTTGACAATAGATAGAATATTTGAAGTAGGATTCATTTCCAGAAAAAAATTTCTAATGCAGTTAGGCAATTTTTGTATTTAACATGATATAATTAGACTACATGGTCACCAAGTTAACTATAAAATTATATTTTCTTGATTGACACACCAGTAGTTCTTTGATTCTCCCTTCTTTATCATAGAGATAGGGCTGCCCAGCTTTTTATTATTCTTTTTTTCAGCTGGCCCAGAATAAGGTTTGCTTTGACAGTGAGTGGTCAGTTGTAAGGTAGACGTTAAAAGTATAATTCTGTTATCTGCTGAATTAGTCAGGGGTCTCTAGGGAGACAGAACCAATAGGTTTACATAGATATGTAAGTGGAATTTGTTGGAAGAATGAGCTCATATGATTATAGTAGATGAGAAGCCCTACAATAGGCCATCTGCTAGCTTGAGATCTTGGGATTCTGGTAGCATGCATCTTTTGGAAGTCCTAAGGCCTCAGAGGTAGGGGAGCCAATGATATAACTCATAGTTTGAGGCTGAAAGCCTGGAAACCGTGGTGGGGGGGGGGGGGGCGGGTAGGGGGGAGTGCTACTGGCATAAAATATGGAGTCTGCAAAGGCTGACGAGTTCGGATGTCCAAGGCCACAGGAGAAATCTAGCTTGGTCTATTTCACAAGAGACTCATTTGGCTTCTGTATTTATTTTCTCCAGGCCCTTTTGCCGATTGGATCGTGCCAGTCCACAACGAGGGCCAATCTTTCACATTTAGCCTAGTCAGATTTCCGTGTTAATCCCTTCTGGAAATAATCCTATGGACACACTCAGAGTAATGCTTTTTCTAGATATTCTGTAGTCCTGTCAAGTTGACAGCTCAAACTAACTGTCATTTCTTTCCTGCTGCTGCTTATCATTCCCAGCAGGTTGAAGTCTAAAGAAGTGTTCCTGCATTGGCATACCTCCAACTAGACTTCTGCTTTTTTTTGTAGAGGTTTTTGCTATAGGGCGTGTGCACTCGCCGGAAAGACAGAGACAGAAAGTGAGAAATCACCCCCCTAGGGGGATGGCCATGCCGCAGTCCCTTCTCCTTTATTTTCCTTTTGGGATCTTGGGCACACACACACATGCGCCTGCTGTGAGTTTAAGCCACCAGGTCCAGGAATTGAACCACAGTCAACTATGTGGGAGTCCAGCGACATAGCCATTACATCAACTGCTGGTCCCTCTGATTTTTTTTTTTTTTTTTAAGAGAATTTATGCTACAGGGTGCACGCACTTGCTAGAGAGAGACAGAAAGTTGGAAACCACCTCCCTAACACCCCCCGCCCCGGGGATGGCCACACTGCAATCCCTTTTCCTACAGTCATTTCTTAGCACATGTGCCCAGCCTGAGTCTTAAGCCACCCGATATGGGACTCAAACCACAGTTGAATATGTGGAAGTCCAGTGACATAACCATTATGGCATTTGCTAGTCCCTAGACTTCTGCTTTTTGCCCAAGGTATGACATACAGCTTTTTTGGGGTACTCTTAGTATAGTTGTTTTAAACTGTATATCTTGAATATCTTTCCAAAGACTGATCAGAAGTATATGCAGCCTTTTATTTCGCTTGTTAAAAGATAGTTTAAAAGATTTGTTCAAAAGATCGGAAAAAAAGGGAAATGTGAGTGAGCTGTGGGAGATTCATAGGCACCTTTGTAACCTTGTTTGTTCTTTATCCAGAAACTGTAGAAGACAACATACTATTTTGACCTTGCCATTTTTCTGAGGACAAAATAGCTTTTCCGTTAATATTATGTGAATGGAAGAATGAGATATGCTTTTCAAAAGTTTAAATAGATTGTGATCTAAATAAATTTTCAACAGATTTATTCCTTACATAGTTTATATTCCATGTCAGCACGATCATGGCTGAGGGCTTCCCTAGTAAAGAGTTGCTCTTAGGGTATTATAGCCAGTAGAAGACTGTGGGTCTCAAATTTCTCAGAAAAGTGTTCGGCTGGAGCCCTAGAATAATCTAGTTTTGGGTTGGAGGTGGGTGGTAGTAGATTACTAGATTTATAGAATAGGAATTTCTCATCCTAGAGTTCTGTATTTTTAAATCTAGTTTTGAGTAATTTTTATTTAAAGATATTTTGTGAAAATGAAAGTAACTTTTGGCTTAGCCTTTGTGTTGCAGCCAGTAGCAAAGTGGACCATGGAGCTGAAACTTAAATACTGACCAAATGTGGTTTGAGTCTTCAGCCTGGTCAGACTGAAAATGCGCCAAATTGCATGCACATGTGCTCAGGATCCTGGCAACCTAGAGGACTGGAAAAAGCAGTTCATAGCAGGACCAAGCCCTATGGAGGGTGAAACTCCTGCACCCTTTCTCTCACGTGCACATGCACTCTTACGAATAAATAGAAAAATAAATTTGTAATTATAAGCTTGCTATTGAAAAAAGTAGATTCTTTTGGTCAAATTTTCTCTCAAGCTTTCTTTCCATGATAGCTTTAGTAGTTACTAGGTAGATTTTATTAGGTAGATTGAATAATATTTCTTTAAAATGCCATAGGCTATGAGCTCTCACCAAGAGATAGAGAGAATATGGGTGGGAAAACATTCTCCCCCAATGGGGTGTGGTCAAAACACAATCCTTTCTCCTCCATTTATTACCTTGTGGATGTGCCTTTATACTTTTGAGTGTTCATGCACACGCATTCAGTATATTTTCCAAGCCTCTAGTGCTCGGGTACAAACCGTAATCAGCTGTTTGGAATCCTGCTCCCTTACCACTAGGCTATCGGCAGTTTTCTCTCATCTTAGCACATATTTTCACTTTGTTTAAATAGGGATGCAGGGCCAGCAAGTGGCGTTGAGGTTAAGGCAGCTGGATCCCACATAGCTGACTGTACTGTTTTGAGTCCTGGACCCAGCGAAAAACCCACTGGGTGCTTGTGTGTGAATGCCCAAAATCCCAAGAGGAGAATGGAAGAGAAGGGATTGCAGTTTGGCAACATCTCCTTGGAGGTTATTTCTCACTTTCCTTCTCTCTCTCTCTCACTCTCCAGTGAACTCACATGCCCTATAAAAGAACTAAAATAAATAGATAAGGGTCCAGAGAAGGTTCATCTTTTGATACAGCTTGATTGGTATTACAGTCATAAACCTACAGATTTAAAAATTTATTGGTATTGTTCTCAGTTACTGATGTTAAAATTGTCCCACCTTTGGTCAGCAGGCGACTACAAATAAACCCCTGAGTTCTTCCAATGGGACCCTAGTGGTCTATGATAGTTTCCTCGAAGAGGTGTCCTAGGTATACACCTTACATGTTTTCTCTTCCAGACCTGTAAATTGACCATTTCTCTAAGGAGTTTTGTTGTGCTTTTAAAAAGTATTGGGTAGGGTGGGCAGGTGGTTTGGTGGTTAAGGTACTGGACTCCCACATGGTTGACTGAGGTTCAAGTCCCAGATCTGGCGGTTACTTTCTCTCTCTCTCTTTGTGGTAAGCATATGTACCATATAACAAATTAAATAATAAATAAAATTAGGTAAATAATTCTTAAAAATGTTTTAAAACTTATTGGTTAAAGATATTTATAGATCAGAATCTTGGTATTAAGGGTGCTTGTTACTATTTAGTATGTTACTGTCTTAGTTTTTTTCAGTGGTTATAGCTCAGAGTGAAAAAAATATATATGTACATTTCCTTTTTTCTTTTTTTGTGTGTGCAGGGGAGAGATTTTTGCTATAGGGTATGTGAGAGTTCACTGGAGAGATAGAGTGTGACAGAGAGACAGAAAGTGAGAAGTCATCTCCCAGGGGAGATGGCCATGCCACAATCCCTTCTCTTCCGTTCTCTTCTTGGGATTTTGGGCATGGGTGTGAATTTCAAGCCTCTGGGTTTGGGACTTCAACCTCATTTAGCCATGTGCGAATTTAGTGCCTTAACACTACACCACCTGCTAGCCCCCATACATATATATTTAAACACACACATATGTATGTATATAAAGATAAAATAAATTCAGAGCTTGCACTTATAACTTCCAGTTTAATTCAGGACTATAAGGTTATTTTTATTATTATTTTTAAAATTGCCAGAGGACATGTGTGCTTGCCAGAGAGAGAAAAGGGAATGAAAATATCCCCCACTGGAATGTGGTCATTACAATTATATTTCCTCCATTTCATCTATCCTTTAGCTTGGTACTTTGATAAGTGTTTTTTTTTTTTTTTTTTTTTTTTTTTTTCCTGTTTCTTTGTTTTTTTTTTTTTTAAATTGTCTTTCTCCTCCCACCCCTCCCACAATGGCTTGTGCTTGCCAGGGAGAGACAGAGAGGAAAAGAGAGAAAGTACCACCCTCTGCCACCCCATTGGGGTGTGGTTATACTAAAATCCCTTTTCCTTCAACCTGTTGGGATTTGGGGCACCATGTATGGTTTTCAAGTTGTCAGAACTGGGATTGGAACCACGCAGTTGGCCATGTGGAATCCAGCTCCCTTAACCACCAGGTTGTGGGCAGGCCCACACAATTGTTTTTTATATTTACATTATCTCAGTGTTTACATTGAGATGACCAAATTTAATTTTCATCTGAAGTTATTTCCCCATTTGCCTTTCTTATTTTTTAGATTTTTGCATTTAGCCCCACTTCTACCTTTATGATCACTATCACCTTGCTTAAACAGGTGTTCCATACAGTACATTTAAATGTGGTGTTCTTTATGTATCATTTCATAATTAATTATTAAGTTCTTTTTTTTAATCTTTTTTTAATGATGACAGAACATGTTGGTGGGGGGGGGGGTACTCTCCACAGGCATGAAACTCTGAGTAGAATGAATATTCTATAAGGTAGCACCTAGCTGATGCTAGTTTACTATGGTCATTAATTATGTATTTTTACTATATTTTTCAATTTCAAGAAAAGCAGATTTAACTTTAATAAATCAAAGAAATGCTAAGGAAATATGCTTAAAACTTAAAGCCAGGAAACAGGTTGGGGTTCTGTTCAAATAGTAGGTACACGAACCTGTCGGCAGCGCAAGACAAGACAAAAATCCTTAAAATCGGAAAACAAAGCCTAGAAAAAAATCAACAATGTTTTAGTCAAAAGTAATAAAATTCTGTTTCACCAGTGCAGTCTTGTGTACTTTATCTTTTGTTGTAATGCAGTTTTCCCAATTAAATTCTGGGATATACTATTCAGCTCCAGACTTGTCCCCATGATTAAGTTGGCCATTTTCTTAGTTTTTGAAGTCTTATTTCTGTGTAACTATTTAATTTTCCTGGTATAGCACTTCCTGCAGACTTTCTTGGGGTGGTGCTGGTAAATTCTTTCAGATTTTATTATCTGAGAATGTTCTTGTCTTCCCATATGAAGGATAATCTTGCCGGGTATATTATCTGGTTGTAATTGCTTTTCCCTTAGCACTTTGAATATATTTTCTCATTCTTTCCTCACTCGCCTTGTTTCCGATGAGAGATCCACTGTCAGCCTGATGAGATATCCATTGTAGGTAACTTGCCGTTTCTCTCTTGCCAATCTTACAGTATCTTGTCTTTGTTAGTGGTTTTGCTCAATCTGGCTAAAATGAGTCTTGGACAAGATCTTCTTGGGTTGATTCTATTTGGAGTCCTTTGTATTTCTTGGGACTGGATCTTTGAATGCTTCTCTAGGTTTGGAAAATTTTCTTCCAGGATTTCATGGAATAGATCGTCAATGCCCTTATGGGTCTCTTCCCCTTCTGAGATAGCAATTATCCGGATGTTTGGATGTTTGATGGTATCTAGTATTTCTCGTATAGTCTTCTCATGTTTTTGGACGATTTTCTCAGTCTTTGTGATGGATTTTTCTAGGCCAGTAGTTCTTTTTTTTTTTTTTTTTTAATTTTTTTATAGACCACAGATTAGTTTATTTATTTCTTTCTTTTTGGAAGAGGTTTTTGCTATAGGGTGCGTGCGCTTGCCAGACAGACAGAGAGAGACAGAGAGATAGAAAGCGAGAAATCACCCCCCAGGGGGGATGACCACGCTGCAGTCCCTTCTCTTCCATTCTCCTCTTGGGATCTTGGGCACGCACGCACACGCGCCCGGCATGAGTTTAAGCCACCGGGTCCGGGACTCGAACCGTGGTTGACTACGTGGGAATCCAGTGACATAGCCATTACGCTAACTGCTGGTCCCCAGGTTAGTTCATTTTTAACACCCATCATGCCATGAATTCATAGGGAATAGGTTCCAGTAGCTCAGGCTCCTTTCCATTGGTTCTCACAAAGTGCGCTTCTCTGGGTAGAACAGGCTGGTGCTTTAGTTGAACCCAGGTACCTTTCTCTTTGGCTTCTTTCTTTTTCTGGTCATTTTCCTTTACATGTTTTAGGAAGCTATCTCTGCTCTTAGAATGTTTAATATGCTCAATACGCACATTGATTCTCTTGGCAAGAATCTTGCCCTTAACTTGTTTGTTCACAACAATGCCAACAGCATGCTGGGTAACGTAGACTCTTCCAGTTTTGCCATGGTAACATTTGTGGGGCATTCCTTTTTGAACACTACCCATTCCCTTAATGTCTACAATATCACCTTTCTTGTGGATTCACATATATGTTGCCAAAGGAACCACTCCATGTTTTCTAAAAGGCCTAGAGAACATATATTGGGTGTCTCTCCTCTTTCCCTTTGTGTTTGTCATTTTGGTTAATTACTGGATGATGGCAGTTCCAGCCAAAAGGCTAGCCAGTAATTCTATCTTCTACAACTGAGATTCAATTTTCAGTTTGATCTAGTCTGCTTTGAATACTTTCAAGGGAGGTTTTGACTTCCTGTATTATAGTCTTCATCTCTAACAGGTCCATTTGATTCTTTTTTAAAGTGTGAATTTCCTCTTTTAGATCTTGCAACAATTTCCTCACCTCCTGAAGCTTGTCAGCTTTTTTCCCCTGCCTCTTTGGTAGTTCATTGTCTTTGTTCTCTTCGATCTCTGTGAGCTTTGTCACCATGAAAATTCTAAATTCTTTATCAGACATTTCCATGAATTTCATCATACTGTCTGAGGAAGAAGAGGACTTATTGTTCCTTGGAGGAGAGGTATTTTCTTGTTTTTCCATATTTCTTGTGACCCTGCGGTGATTTCTAGTCATCAGATGGATGCTGTGTTTCTTCTAATTCTTGAAGTTCAGTCTGAGTGTTAAGAGGTGTGCAGAAGGAGGTGATCTGCAATCTCTTTTCTGTTCCATTCTTTTTGTGCTTCAGGATCAGTGGGAATAGAGGAATATTCTGACCCTAGCTGTATTCAGATATATAGATTCTGTTCAAAAGAAAAGGATTAAAGAAAAGGAAAGAAGAAAACAAAATAAGAAAAGAGGATAATAAAAAAGCTATAGATTTTAATATTAAAATGCAAAAATTGAAAACCGTGAGTCACACATTGGCACCATGTGAAAGCAGTATTTCACAGCTGAAGTTCAGGATCCATGTGGAGGTGGGCCTGGGTTTGTGCCTTTCCTAAACAGAAGGGGAGAGGCACCTATTAACACAATAATGGGGCTTGAAAGCCCAGAGAATACTTCACCTTTAAAAGAAAAAAAATTAAAAGACTCTGGGAGACACAGAGAGACAGAGAGAACTGGAGACAAAGAGACAGGTAACAATACTCACCAGAAATAAGTGAGGAAGAAGTCTCAGCAGAAAATCTTCATTTTAAGTCTTTGAAAACACTAGTTCACAGCTGAAGTTCAGGATCCATGTAGCGAATGCACTGTTTCTTAACCAGTCACTTTTAAGTTCAGGTTTTATCATATGCGGTTATGAAAACTTTATAGGAAATACTGTATTTTTTAATGAAAAACTTCAGCATTTTTCCCCCTTCATTGAGATATTTACATTTTATATTAGTTACACATCATTTTTTTTCCTTTAGGTTTTTGACATAGGGAATATGTACTTGCTGAAGAGAGACAGAGAGAGGGAAAGTGAGAAATTACCACCCCATGGGGGATGGCCATGCCTCAATCCCTTCTCCTCCATTCTCTCTGGATTTTGGGCACATGCATATACACCCAATGTGATTTTCAAGCTGCTGGGTCTAGGACTGAAACTGCACTGGGCCATCTGGGAGTCCAGTACCTTAACCATCATACCACATGCTGGCCCACACATGAAATATTTTATGGTAGTGGTGATCATATGATGCAATTTGGAATTAATTTGGTATTTTTTCCATGTAAAATTTTTGTCATATTTGTTAAAGATTTCTAGTTAATAGTCACTGTGTAATACCATTCGTAAATTAACAACAATTGAAATGCAATAAAATAAATTTAGCCTGTTCATTCTAATTTAAGCATTGAGTCAGAAGCCATAGCCAAGTACTTGAAGTGTCTTGGCATTGTTATTTTAAATAGCATTTATTATTGTTCCTGTGAACATATAGACTATTTCTTCTCTTTTCTTCTTTTTTTAAAAAATTTTTTGAGGGGTTTTTGCTATAGGGTGCATGCGCTTGCCGGAGAGACAGACAGAAAGCGAGAAATCATCTCCCGGGGGGATTGCCACGCCGCAATCCCTTCTCTTCCATTCTCCTCCCGGGATCTTGGGCACGCACGCACACACACCTGGCGTGAGTTTAAGCCACTATGTCTGGGATTTGAACCGCAGTCGACAACATTGGAGTTCATTGATAGCCATTACGCCAACGGCTGGTCCCTAGACTATTTCTTTTAGTCACATACCGGCCAGTAGTGAAATAGCTCTACTCAATTAAGAGAAATCATTTTTGTTCTATTTTTTTTTTTTTTTTATTACATTGACTTACATATAACTTTACAGTGTATTACCTTGCTTTTTCAAAAGGGAATGCCATGCATGTCAGTCAGTACAGAGACATTAATCTCCCCGCTTCAACATTCAATATCTTTCCTGTTTCCCTCAATCATTATTATTATTATTCCAATTATTTTTTATGATAAACATGATTTCTTTTTTCCAATTATCAGATCATAAAGTTCCCAACAATAGGGAACGTAGACTCCACTCAGGGCTGGACCAAGGGTGGGTCTCGTGCAGCCCCGCAAGGGAGTTTCCAATTACTAATCTGACTTTAGAAGTAAATAATCCTCAAAATTAAATTATAGTAATAAAAAGTATATTACCACAAATCAGATGGATAGCTATTTTTAGTTGCTTAGCTATTTTAATTCATATGTTAAGAACTATAAGAAAAAATATATCCAAGAAATCCATGTTTTATATTCCAATGTTCTTAATTGTTTTAGGCTGCAGTTCATGGAGCTCGTTTCAAAGGGCAGGATCTAAAACTGGCATGGAATAAACCAATAACTAATATTTCAGCTGTTGAAACAGAAGAAGTTGAACCTGATGAAGAGGAAGTATGTTTTTTTTTTCCACTTGTTTTTGCCCTTAATGTTTATAGTTTTTATATAAAAGGTAATTTTTATGACTGTGATTTTAACATAAAGCTTTTATTCCTGAGCCATATTCCAGGCAGGGGATATCAGATAAATGCAGACAACTTTAAATTTTCTGGATTAATAAGAAGAACTGTGGATTGCTAATCCAAAGACAATTTATGAAAACCATTTATATACCCAGTTTTCATTTACTCTTAGTAGACAATAGGTATTCATTAGCTTTTTATCCACAGGAAATCTCATAATACTTTAAGTTTTAGGGTATCTATTCTACTGAATTGTTTTGTTTAACATTTCAGCTTTCCTTTATTTTAATTCACATTGTTTTAGTTCATTAGAGTGAATGCCTGTGATAATGGTAGATAACTATGATAGGCACAAAAATGAATAAGACACGGTCCCTATCATCAAGGAGCTTATAATCTGGAAAGGGGGGGTGGTGGCAGATACATAAGATACTAATTATAATTAAAGGGAGACTGATACACTGAATAAAGATTTGAACAAACTGCTGTGAGAACTCAGAGAAAAGAGTGATTATTTCTGTGGTATTTTAGATGGGGATAAGTTTGAGCATAGATGTGAGAGAGTATTTTTATTGGATAACAGCAGTCTGATAGCTGAGAGATGTGGATTTAGAACAGTGAACTCAGCCCTTTGAAACCAAAACTTTAAAAGTATGCAACTCTGTGTTGTTTAGTTGTGAAATAAACTATAGGAAAAGTTAAAGGAAGAAATAAAGGTAAGAAGGGGAAACTAAATGATTCCATGTTTTACAACTTTGTTATTAGATTTTCATAATGGCACTTCATTTTGTTTGAGGAGCATTTCAAGGCTGTTATACATATCCATAGTCATATGCAAGAATAAAATGTATATTTTGAAACTCATAAACATGATTTGTCATTTTATATTTTAGATTATACCTTTGTCCTTCCATGAGTTTGAATTGAATGGGGAGAAAAGCAGGAGAGCTCCTGGTATTAGGTATTTTGAAAAGTTTGAAAAAGCAGTCTGAGAAGCTTTTATAAAGGGAATGGGCAAAAGAAAGGAATGCTATAAAAGAAAATGTTACATACAGCAGAAGAGAAATATGTGCCTTGGTAGAATTTTATACAAGTTATTGGTTGATTTATTGTTTAGGGATTAGGCAAGGTATATCAAAGAAAACTTACTGGTGTTTTCTTTTTAAAAAACATATTGAGAAATATTTTGAAAGTGTAGAAGATGGCATAATTTGGTAAAGAGAGGCAGGAGAAATGGCACAGACAAAGGCTTAACTTGGAATTTCTTTAGTGCCTGTTTCATGTAAACAATAGAATAGATACTCTGGAGAAACCATTGAGCGGGTAATGATTGTTTTTATTTCTTGAATGTTCTAGCTATAGAAATACCTTTTCGTTAGACTCTGTTGAGAGTGATCAGTATTTAAAAGTGTCACCTTTTTTTTCTTTTCTTTTTTTTTTGGGTAAATTCCTAAATACATTTTAACCTAAAGTTTCAGGAAGAGTCTTTGGTGGATGACTCATTACTTCAAGATGATGATGAAGAAGAAGAGGACAATGAATCTCGTTCTTGGAGAAGATGATTTGACTGATCATTGATCTGCATATGCTAGAACTCTACCTGTGTTTCATTAGTATTATCTAATGTACTTTTACATATTTGTAAAAACAATTTTTGGTAACATGTGATGAAGATGGATTTCACAAATAGATGAAAAAGAAGAAAACTACCTTCTGATCCTGTATTTTGTGAACGATTGATGTTTGCGTTTTCTTTCAGTAAACAATTGCTAAAGACATCACACTAGAAACATATGCAATGTTTTTATTACATACTTCTACTGAACATTACAGAATTCTTTGGGTTCTTTGTATTTAATGAATAGGTCTGAAAACTTATGACCAATACTTGTTATAACTTAGAGGATTTTGTTTTACTCCAAATAAGGAATGAATTTGCATTTAAAATCTTAATGAATGTTTTCAAAAATGAATAGGTAACATAGTACTCTAACTAAACTCTCCAAGTTATGTATTCATAATATTACATAGTAGTATGCTTAGGCTTTACTATGTATTAGCCTTTTGTTGGACTTGTGTATGTATTTTACCATATGGGTTTTAATGATAACGATGTATGACTGCTTTACATATGAGTCCTTATGCATCCGGATGTTAAAAATAAAGTGGAATGGTCTCTTAAAAGAAAAGAAAAGGAAAAAAAAAAAAAAAAAAAAGAAAGAAAGAAAAGCAATGACAAAAAAAAAAAAAAAAAAAAAAAAAAAAAGGCCAAGACATTGTTCCTTGATTAAAAAAAAAGAAAAAAAAGAAAAGAAATTCAATAGACCATTCCAGATGGTGATCTACCCTTCCCCCCAATTGTCACAAAAGGAGCTATAATCACTAATTTATTCTGAATAATAATGATTACTAGTACCGATACAATAATGTACAACCCAATGTTTAAAATTTATACCACGTCAGTTTGGTTTGATCCTATAAATTTTCAACAGATGTTTTAAAATTTAAAAGCAGGTTGATTAGTTTGGAACCAGACTTCAAGTAGAGCTAACATTTGGTGAATAAGAAAACATCATATTACATTTTGGATGTATGAAAGAAAACTTGACCATTTGAAGATGTATGAATAAAAGAAATGTACTATAGATACTACTTTAGGAAAACACTGTTTGGTAAGTGTTCCAGTCTGATATTTTAAGTGTGCATTTCCTATACTTGTATAAAAATCTTTGGCATTTGCAACAACATTGTGATTTTTAAGTGGATTTTTCTGGCCAGTGAACATGATCATTGAAAGTTGACACAGCAGTTTCCAGGAAATAAATGCATTCTTTGTAGAATCAGGGGGTGGGAGATTACGTATTTATCTTTTGAAATTCAACATTTTGGTTGCAAGTGTTTATGCCTCTCAAGATTATAGTGATATTAAAAATCACGTTAAAAAAAATCACTTTCTTCCATATTCGGGTCCTCATGATCAAAAACTGTAATATCATCACCGTCATTCTCTCAGTGGAGCAACTTGTTGATGCTGTTCTTTTTTCTTTTTCTCCCCTTGCACTGGGGTAAAAGTTGTGTGTATGTTTTTGATGTAATACTATTTCAAAGGAGTAGGAATATTTGGCTTGGAATTGATGTACATGTTTATATTTGAAATTTCAAGATTGGACTTTAGTTGTCTAAATAGTGTCTTTACACAAAACTTCTTTACTTAGATCTATGATATATTTTTATGTAGTCTCTTGTATGTTGATTGTGTGCTATTCTGATTCATTAGGTAAGTTTGTTTTCTTTTCTTTTTAGTAGTCGTGAAAGATGCCAAATTGGCAGAGGCTCACGTTTCTTCTCTTTACACCAAACAGGTATTATAAAGAAAGTAAATCTTTCAAAGGCCAGTTAAATCTCCATGCTGATTTTTGGCTTTATAATTTGATTAGTAAATTTTAGCCTGATATTTCAAAATTCATTGTAAACCCCTTATAATGTAAATGAACTTACATAAACCTGCCCATAAATTTAGTCCATAAATAATCAATTTCCCTAGTCTAAAATTGTCTGCTAACCTGGAATTTAATATATTTTAAGCCATGTTGCTTTAAGTGAGTCTGAAAAGAAGTATGTTTCAGTTTTGTCTCCGAGTATGGAAATTAAATGTTATCAACATTCATTAGATTCATAATTATATTTTTATTAACACTAATATGGTTTTAATTTTGAATATTACTATTAAGTTGCCATTGGAGTATTATTTTTTGAGCTTGTATGTACTCTTTTGTGTTCTTATTTAAAACTTAGCTATCCCTTTGAAGTAATGGTTAATTCCCATTTTACAGAAAGGGAAACAGGCTATTAAAGATGGTGCAGCTTGTCCAAAATGATAGGTAGTAAGTGGAAGGACTAGATTTTATTGCAGGTATTCTTATTTCAGTGCCAGTTTTTTTTGTTGTTGTTTTGTTTTTTAACTCTACATTGCTGCCTTATTTCTAATTACTTATGGAATGTGAGACTGTGTTTAAAGTAAACACGGTAGTTTCTTGTTTTAAAGATAGTGTACAAAATTAATAGACTTCTTGGTCATTAGTTCATACTTTTACCTTTCCTTTTAATATAGCACTTTGTTCATATCTCTGGTACAGTACTTATGTTGTAATACAATTTATCTGGTTTATATGTCTGTCTTCCCCACTAGACCACAAGCTCCTCTAGGAAAGGGACCATGTCTTATTCATCTTTTTATCTCTACTACTTATAAAGCCTGGCTCATAGTGGGCACTCAGATGTTGAATGAATTAATGAATGATGAATGCATATTTAAATCTCCAATAATGGAGTGACAGTTCTTATTACTTTTTAATTCTTATCATAAGTTTTCCAAAAATCTCTTTCTTCAAGGTCTCTTCAGTCAGTGGGACCATTTTCTTAAACAGTTGACACAGTTAATTTTCTTACCAGTGGGGTTACTAGAATTGATGGAGGTATATACATGTGGTCTTACTGGAATTTCCACAAGATTTAGGCATTAATATTCTGGAGTATTAAATGTTGTAGTCATTTTCAAAGATAAATATAGCCTTTTGGTTTCTATCATTTTGTATGATTAGAAATGTTAAGAGCCACCAATCTAGTCCATTCAATTAATTTTTTTATTCCAAAGATGACCTAGTATATTGTACTGAACAAGAGTTTTAAGAGATTTAGCTTTTGGTCTCAGTTCTGCAACTAACTCTGTGACCTAAGTTAAGTCTCTTACCTTTTCCAAGGTTGTTTCCTTGACTATAAAATGAAAGCAGTTGGACTAGTTGATCTCTAAGGTCCTTTGCACATCTGTAGTTTCACTGGTGCTATGTTAATGTCTGATCTGAAACAATTTAATATGTCTAAGCGAGTTCTTCCTATCTGTTGGTGCTGTTTCTCTCATCAATAGGAACTATTTAGATTTGGTTATGCTGATTCATGTAATGTCCCCTGGTACAATTTTGTATATAGTGTTCCCAAATGCTTGCACTTGCTGGCACAACTTTCATTCCTACAAAGTATAGGATTAGATTAAATTAACTGTTTATTATCACTTCTCCTTCCCAAATTAGAACTTCTCATTTTGCTTGTAAGCTCAAAGTTTAAAGATAAAAATATTGCTTATAATACAGGTAGTCATTTCTCCCTACAACAATATGGATTTCAATCTTCCTTCCACCTCAGTTTACTTTTTCATTTTTAAAATGTGTTTCCTAAAACTAGAAACATATTTTAATTCTACAGCTCTCGTAACAAGCTCTGCTTTAGTACAGATCTGGGCTGTGCAGGCTGAATTGGAAAATGACAGTGTAGGAGGAGCTGCTTCTTAGAAGAAAAAAATTAAGGAAATATTAGAATGTTGGGAAAGTCATGATGTATTTTTCTGTTTTTCTGTGCAAAAATGCATCATGACTTTCCCAACAACCCAATTATGTATTACTGTTTAAGAGCGTGATAAGGCTGATTGAGTTGTTATTTTATATATTTCACTGAATATTTTATGTCTCTACTTAAGCAGTGTTGTTTTTTATGTTATTGGATAATTGTAACATCTTAAAAATTAAGTAACTGATGCCCAAGCATTTATTGACAGCATGATATAGTAATGAGAGCGTATTCCATACTTTTTGTTCTATTGTAATAATGATTAAATGTAACAACCCGTAGTTAACTATAAAGACAAGATTTTACTGTTTTAGCTTATTACCTATAGAAAGTATGGCTGGGCTTAATTAAGGGAAATATCTTGTTAGATATGTTTTGGAGAAACTCTAGTCTTACTTGGAGCACTAACCATTGGCTACAAGGGTTCAAAGAAAGCAAACAGTTGCTTATTTGGTATTTTAAACATCAATGACTATTTTAGAGTATTATACAAACTTTCTCAGTCTGTATTTTCTTTCCCTTACATGTAATATAGATTAATTATAGAAAATTAGTTTTAGTTCTCTAGAATTTATGTTAATATTTATAACTCCCCTCATTTTACCTCACAAAATGTCTATTAGCCTTTTAAAACAATAATGACCTACGTGAAACTCTGGCTATTAAGTTAGCTCACTTGGACTTTCTGGGCTTATTTATCTAAAATTCTGTAAATTAAAAATGGAAATTTAATACAGAATTAAATCACCAGTGTACTTATATTTGTAAGGCAGAAAGAAAATTTCCTTTTTCTCAGATCTCAGGAAAAAACCTTGTTCTTGTTAACTTCTTGAACTTACTAGTTGCTCTAAGGTATGTATATAGGCCTTTTGAGAAGAGCAAGGTTGTTTTTGTTTTTGTTTGTTTTCTTTTTACTTTAATTATTATAAACCTATCAGATGACAACAGATAATCTTCCAAAATAGTCCTAGGAATGAAAAATCTTGTGAACATGACTGCTATTCTCAGCAATTTTTAATGATAAAGCATACTTGCTTAGTGGGAAAACACCTACTTTGGTAATAACTTACTTGCAGTACATTAGTATTGTTTGTTCATTATTTAGTGTGATTGAAAGCATTTTTTAATTTTACTCGTATCAACTTTTTGTACTTGCTCCTTCCTGAATCTTTCCCTCCCTGTTTCTTTATTTCATCGATGTACCCAACTTCTCATCATCTAAAGTTAGTTTAGCCTTTATTTTTACACAAGGCATTGTCTCATTTTGATGTGTTCCTTTTTACATATTTTGTGTTGTGTTTTATTTATCCTTTGTGCTTACTGTAGGATTTTACATCATATAGTAATTAAAGAATGAAATAACTATCATATAGAGTTTAAGGAAATTACATACATCTTGTAGTTAATTATTTTGAAATCTTTGGGCAACACAAGAAAATTGTTCTTGCTTTTTTGTTTTTAAATGACTTGGAGTTTGTTCATGATTCTTAAAATTTCCTTGCCTATCTATGCACACCCACCTCTATGAAAATGTAATATCTGATCAGTTACTAAATTTCTTAACCCAGAATTTCATGTTAGCCATGTTATAGTGCTGTAGTCCTTGCAGCTTAATGTTTTAAAGGAAACATGATACAGAGAGGAAAGCTGATCCTTTATGTAATTTATCTGCAACATTGATTTTGATTCCTCCCTCAAATAGATTTTTTAAATGTTTAGAAAAGTTGGAGATCAACTTATGGTATGATTCAATTTTTATATTTATTTACTACTTTCAAAAAATTTTTTAATAGTTTTCTCTTTTTCCGGCAGAGAGAGATCATCATTGCCTGAATTTAGCTTTGTGACTGCAAGAGCAAGACCTGTTCCTGTCTGGAGACGACTGTTATAATAATACATGCTATCATTTTATGTTTGCCATTATCAAATTGAATAGCTGTTTACATGTACTATAATTAGCATTTTTTGTCTCTACAGTTCTCTAAGAGTACATCTGCATCCAGAAGTGTATTTGAATGTGTGCTGTCTGACCTTTTTCAAATGTTTTCTCCTCTCACTTTATAGCAGTTTATTTTTTAAACACCTTAGGAAGGAACAAGGCTTCTTGGTTTTCTATTTTGATATACATTCATTTTCAGCTAAGTTAATTAAGACTTGTGTCTAGGGTATCTTTAAAGCCATGATACTGTGCTCATGAACAATTTAGAATGAAGAAAATGAATTAAAAGGTTAACCATGAGTTTGATTTTAATTTTTAATTTCTGGCATACGATAGCCATTTAAAATAATTTTGAACAAGTGATAAAAAAAGTTTTCTTAAACATTATAGTAGCTTGCCTGTTTATTCTGAATATACTCACTGACATCTTTGCCAAGGCCACTTACCAAAATTATTTATTTTTAAATTCTTAACTCTTCAAAACCAACAAAGGGAATAATTTTCTTTCTTTTCAATTGATAAATGATCTATGGACTATAAATATGGAGAAATAATGATTAAATGTCTAATTTACACAGTTATTTCATGTTTTCTTCACTTGCCATCAAGACATCAGAGACAATCTTAAATGCAAGGGGGAAATAGTGTTGTATGTCCAGCATTGTTAAAGGCTATGTATGCCTTTTACCTGTTTTTAAAAGTATTTGTCCAAGTTATTTATTTTTAAGCAATATGGTTTAGAATTATTTATAAAGAATATAATTGAACGTCATCTTTAAGTATTCACTCACAATATGCTTTTTATAATAGCCACCATAAAAATATTTTTACAATATGAATTTCTGCGTGTTCCCTTATAGATTCTCAGGTGGATTTGAGAAGTCAGAAATACTTGATAGCAGCTCATAGTATACAGGTCCAAGTTCCATCTGGCTGTACTAATTTTATCCCTTTTTGTGAAAAGCTGACTATTCTGAATACTTTTCCCTCCTTGAATAGGCATTGCATTTCTCTTCATTAAAAATAAAAATAATGGGACCAGCAGTTATCGTAATGGTTATGTCGCTGGACTCCCATGTAGTTGACCGCAGTTCGAGTCCCAGACCCGGTGGCTTAAACTCAGCCAGGCGCGTGTGCATGCATGCCCAAGATCTGGAGAGGAGAATGGAGGAGAAGGGATTGTGGCGTGGCCATCCCTCCCCCGGGGGGATGATTTCTCGCTTTCTGTCTCTCTGTCTCTCTCTGTCATTCTGGTGAGCGCACGTGCCCTGTAGCAAAAACCTCTCAATAAATAAATAAATAAATACATAAAATAAAAATAAGGATCAAATTAGTCAAAATATAAATGATCTCTTTTGATCCACATTAGTTAACACATAACATGGTTAATGCCCGGCTTTATTAAAGGGAAAGTACATATTTTGGAAGATCTTCTAATATAATTATGACCTGATATCTTTCAAGACTTAAAATTTTTTTTTTTTAATTAAACTTTTATTTTGGTTCACATTTGCAAGCTAACAGATAGTCACATTGAGTTCAAATATTTTGCAGTTCAATAATTTTTTTTTTTCAAGATAGAATTCTCTGCCTCTGCAATAGTGGTTTAGGTGCTAGGTTGGAACCCAAAGAATGTTGTATGAAGAAATCATACTTCCTTTTAACAGTGTTGATTAATGGATGTGGACCACATACTACCACCTTCAACTTTATTTTGTCATCTTTCTTTTGTCCCCCTTTGCTTTTAAATTAAAAATAAAGCAAAATTGAATATGCCATTGGCAATCAGAAGTCAATATAATTCTCATTAAGATCATTGTACTTACTAAAAATTGTGAGAGTCAATTGGTCAGATACATATTTAAAACCCCATATGTTGATTGATTAAAGATAAGGTTTTTATTATTTCATTGTCCTGAATAGGACTCTCATGGAGCTATGTGTAGATAACTGTACGAATCACTTTTGTGTAACTGAATGAAGCAGTTTACCTCTGCATGATTGCATTACGGAAGCCTTTTATATATCTTTATATTTTTCAATATACTTAGATTTTACACTATTAGTCGCTCTAGTCATGCTATATTTGCTTTTTTTTAATAGAGTTTATAAATATTTATGCTCAAAATACAGATGAACTGAATATTTTTGGTCTTGTTTACAGGATAAATAATACTCTAAAGTGTTACAGGCCCCTCAAGTGTCTTAGGAAAAAGTCATGGTGCTATAAAACCTTTCTATCATTTTTGAACTTAATGTCTAGACTGCTAGGCTTTAATCTATGATTGTTTGCCATTTAATCTAGCAGCATAATTATAAAACTGGTTTTTGCTAAGTCAGGTTAAGGGCCCACCTAGCTCATTAAAAACACCTTATAATTTAAAGATGCAATGCAGAATGACTGTACACTTACTTATGCCCTGCTTCCCCAAAATAAAAGTTTATTTTGATTAGAGGAAGGTTATTTATTTGGCTAGAATTTTAAAATGATACATTCAGCTCAACCATTTTTCTATATTTCAAATAGAAAACTACTGGTCCTAAAATATGTCGTCCTGCCCTGCTTTAAATTCTCATCTGTCTTTCACTTACTTACAGGAGGTAGAGTAATTACTAAATATTTACAGAATGTTTGATGAGTTGTAAAGAGATAATATGTTGTACAAGCTTTGCATTGATGTCTAGATTTTTTTTTTCCTATTTTGTCCCCAAGATTTCATTCCAGCACCTTAGTGAATGTTCTTAAGATACAATTTTTAAGTATCGGCAAAGCATTCATAGAAGTTTACTTTTGATTCTCAGAATCCTGAACCTGTTTTGGGTGTGATAATTACTTCAGAACATATTGTCTGACACAAGATTTCCTTTGATAACTGGTTTATTTTAACTCAGTTTCTGTGGACTGTTGAATCTACAAACACCAAAGGAGTCTTCTTGTCTGGAGACTGGATTGTTCCAGTTTTTAATACCTGTGCCCATAAGTATCCCATTTCACGAATGTGTGTTGGCATGGGGAATAATTCCCTGCTCTTTGAGTGGAGCGAAAGTAATTGGTTAAGCTGCAGCAGCTTTTTGTTTATTTTTAAAAGTGATAATAAAACTTGAACTGAAAAAGGTAAAAACTTGAACTAGAAAACTACTCTTGTATGCTTAGAATGTTTATAGTACTACATGTTTATGTGAGGTTGTCAACATTTTTTTATTATTTATAGTTGAATTATGTTTTGTTTGTTAAATATCCATAATGTTTATTATTTTTATATTTTGAAAAATTTTAAAATAAAATAGTCTTACTAAAAACAGTCGTTAATGTTTTAAAATTGTCCTACATCTTGCATCAATTACATTAATATAGATGAGGAAGAAAAATGTTCATTCATCATTGAGAATTCGGAAAGTGTTTATATAAAAATAAGGCTCCACATTTTCTCCTCCTTATCCTGCAGTCTCACCTTAAGTTGTTTTTGCCTCATCTTTGTCTTCAGTGTGTCCAGTGGCCTAATGACTCCTGTAAAGGCATGCACATAACTTCATTATCCTTCTCCCCAATTCCTGCGTTTACACTTCTGGAAACACTTTCTTTGTTTAGTTTGGTGGTTAAAAAGTTCTCCTTATCATGAGTGGTAAGTTTAAAAACACTGTTGTGATGCTGAAGAATGAATATCATAGATTTTTGAAGTGAAATAAGACATAAAGTGCTTATAATATCAACCTCTAAAGTAGTTGAAAGTTGTCAGAACCTACCTCCATAATTTTTAGTTTTTTTCTGAACCTTTTCTTCTGATCTATTTTGGCCTCCTTTTCCAGCATTCAGCATGTTTGTTTCATATTTAATTTTATTGAATGAAGAGTATTATAATATTCTTTTGTTTTCCATAGCATATACACGTGTCATCTGTGCAATTGGTTAAATATGATTGGTTACTTCCTACTTGTGACACTGCTATGAGAAAGTACATTCATATCTCTTAAGTGCACAAGATTTAACAAAAATCTAGCTAAACTGATTTGGTTTTGAAATAGAGGACTTTGGTTAATAAACAATGACACACTTGGTGAAATTATAAAAGACTTTTATATAAGTACACACAAAGCCAGCCTCTGTGCAATATTTACAGATTGATCATGTTGTTAGCCATCACTTAACCTGAACAGTATTTCAGCAAAAAGTATGAAATGATTTGTCCTTTAATCCTTTAAATGTATTATATATAGTGTATGTTATTGTAGAGAAACTAGAAATTTTAAAATTTAAGGTAGTATGACTAGCCTATTATCTATAAATAGTCGACATTTTTAAAGATAGGATTACATAGTTTATACTGTTTTGTAGCCTCTTTTCCCTTTTGCTTATGATAAATTTATGCCATTTCTAGGAACTTCTTGATTATTTGTAGGTGAATCATAATCAGTTCTCATTTTGCGCTCTTGGGGCCTTTTCATTTTTTTACTTTAAACAATGCAGTATTCTCGAACATCTTTGTACCTTTCATTAGTCACAATATCGTCTCCAAACTGTTTGGTCAAAGTATATTAGTTTTGAAAATTTGGAATAAATTTTGATTTTGATCTTTTACAATTCAGATACTGTAAACACCTAGGTACCGTAATAGTCTAGGTTTGATAACAGCGTAAGTTCAGTACTCTTTGCACACATGTTAGACTTTATTGAGTTTAGTCCGTATTCATAGCACAACAGCTACATTATGCCTGATAAATTAGTTTAACTCTGATGCAGTAGTGGCACTTTATTATAGATATTTTCCAGTACACAGTGGATCATGTCCACAGGTTCTGCATACATGGATGCAGATAAAAAATGTTACTTGTTGCTGTTGTGTATTATGTAGTTAGGCTTATAATGGTTGCATATGTACTGAACATGTACAGACTTTTTCTTGTCATTACCTACAGAATACAATATAATACAATATAATAGTTACATAGCACTTATATTGCTTTAGGTACTGTAAGTATTTAAAAAGCATATAAAGTATAGAGGAAGATTATCCAGGATTTATACAAATTTGTCATTTTATGTAAGGGACGTGAGTATCTTTGGATTTTGTATCCGCAAGGGGGTTCTAGAACCAAGCCTTCAGAGATAATGAGGAATGTATTATATACTTGCTAGGATTTTGTATACTATACCAGACTTTTTTTTTTTTTTTTTTTTTTTTTTTTTTTTTTAAAGAGATTTTTGCTATAGGGCACATGTGCTCCCCAGAGAGAAAGAGAGTGAGAAATCACCTCTCCTCCCCAGGGGGGGGCGGGCGATGGCCATGCTACATTTCTTCTCTTCCATTCTCCTCTTGGGATCTTGGTTATGCACGCACACAAACCCAGTGTGAGCTTTTAAGTCACTGAGTCTGGGACTTGAACCGCGGTACTACGTGGGAATTCAGTGATGTAATCATTGCACCATCTGTTGGTTCCGCTACTACAGTTTTAATAGTTTTCTTATAGCATTTAGTTTTCAAGAACTTTTGCAGTCTCATAATCAGTCTGTAGTGAAAAGTATTGCAGATTGTTCTTATTAGACAAATAGGATTGGGATAGAAATTTTTAATACCATAGCCACTATAAGAATATGCAAGTAGCCACTAAATAAGTGATAACCAAAAGCTCCCCTCCCCCTTTTTTTAATTCACCAGAGAGCAGGTGCACTTATCAGGGCAAGAGAGAAGGAGAGGAAGAAAGTGTGGCCACATTGCAATCCCTATTCCTCCATATGTCATCCTGTCAGGATTTAGGGCATGTGTTTCTTCAACCATGTTGGGCTTAGCTCTGTCAACCATTAGGCATGGGGCTGGCCTCCAAATCCCCATATTTTTAATCTCAATAGTCCAAACTGATTTAATCTAGAAAAATACAAATTGTGTTTTCCCCATGAAGTTCATGCTGATACATATAAAGCATTGAAATAGACAAAGACGAAAACTAGATGAGAAGATAGTGGTGCTCTATTTTCCTGTCATAAGGACACTAAGTATATATGACATTAATTTCAACATTGATGAATTTTCAGTGTTATGGGAGAGTTTTCTAAGTGCTCAGACTTTGGTTCACTTTTTATAAATCTAAAGTTTATTAAAGTTTCATGCAGTATTCAGTGCTGTGAGAATCATGATTCTGGTTATGTAAAATTGCAGTATACAGCGTATTTGTTTTGTGGATTTTGAGTTTAGGACATGGAGTTAAAAGACGATTTTACACTTCTGATTTCAGGGAGGATAAGTAAAAGTCACACAAAAGCCTTTGAAGTGTTTGACATTCTAAAACTTTCTTGTGTTTTTGAAAAATTTGCTATAGGGCAAGTCTGTTTTCCAGAGAGAGAGGAAGAGAGAGGAAAGTGAGAAAGCATTCTCCAGAAGAGCATGACCACATTGCAGTCCTCTCATTCTCCTCCTAGGATTTTGAGCACACACATAGATGTGTGGCATGTTTCTCAAGCTGCTAGGTCCAGGACTTGAACTGTGCAATTGGCCAGGTAGGATACAGCCACCTTCACCACCATGCCACTTGGTTGGCCCCAGTATTAGTAATTTTTCTTTTAAAAAAAAAAAAAGCTCAGGGATTCAATGTCTTGGGTAAAAGGATAGGGTCAATTCTAATGAAAATGAATACAGAACTCTTCTAACATACACTCCTGGTACCTCACTAGGGAGTATGAATTGATTTACCCTCAGACCCGGTCTGCTTTAGATACAGGGACTTGTGTGAAAGTCTCAGCATTTCCCTTCGTTCCATCTACTTTTTTCCCCCCTACTAATATGCTCTGAAGACCCAAATTTAAGAGTCATGGAGGCTGTTAACTGATTTTTGACAAAAAGTTACAAAGTAATCCAGTGGAGAAAAGACAGTTTTTTCAATAGATGGTGCTGGGAAAACTCGATTTTCAGTTGCAGAAGAATTAAACTAGACTCTGGTCTCTCACCATTTACAACAAATAACTCAGTGGATTTGAGGTTTAAGTGTAAAGACTAAAACCATAAAAATATTTGTGGAAAACGGGAATACCATAAAAAAAAGTGGGATTACATCAAACTAAAAATCTCTTGCATATCAAAGGAAACAATAAGAACCCACAGAATGGGAGAAGATATTTGCATAACACTTCGAATAAAGGATTAATAACTAGAACAGAGAAACAGCTCACCTGGAAAAAAAATTTTTAAAGTGGTTGACCAATCTGCACAATCAGCACAAAGGAAGACATACAAACAGGTAAAAAGCATATGAAAGATGTTCATTATCTCTTACCATAACTGAAGTGCAAATCAAAACCACAATAATGTATTGCCTAACCTTAGTTGAAATGGGTGTGATCGAAAAAGCAAAGAGTAACAAAAGCTGACCAGGTTGTGGAGAAATGGGAACTGTGGGTCGGAATGCGAATTAGTACAGCCACTATGGGAAACAGTATGGAAGTTCCTCAAAAACCTATAATAGAACTATCACATGACCCAAAAATTAGATATATATCCAAAGGACAGGAAATTAATTGGAGGGACATTTGCACATCCATGTTTAATGCTGTATTAGTCACAATAACTAAGACAAGAAATCAACCTAACTGCCCAAAAACCCATGAGTTGAGAAAATGTAATACTACTCAGCCATAAAGAACAAAGAAATTCTGTCATTAGACACAAAATGGACACCTATGTAATAGTAAGTGAGGGTCCAGCAGACGGGGTAATGGTTAAAATTGCTGGACACTGTCATAATTGACATGGTTCAAGTTCTGGTGGCTTAAAACTCAGGCCAGGTGCATGTGTGGGCATGCCCAAAATCCCAAAAGAATGGAGAAGGGGTTGCAGCATGGCCATCGCCCTGGGAGGTGATTTCTCACTTTTTATCTCCAGCAAATGCATGTGCCCTGTAGCAAACATCTCTTAAAAATAAATAAATACTAAGTGGAACAAGCCTGGCTATGAAAAACAAATAAGGGCACTGAACTCCCACATGGCGGACCATGGTTCAAGTCCTGGACCTGGCAACTTGCTTTCTCACTTTCTCTCTCCGTCTGTCTTGCTCTGGTCAGATTAAGAAAAAAATAACAGTGATGATAAATTGAAGGAAAAAATTCTTTAAAAAGAAAAAAAAAAAAACCTTGAGAAAATAAATAAAGCTAGGAATTCCAAAATTATTCAAGGTGAATATTTTTTCACTCTGTGCCTATTTTTTCATAACATCTCAGCAAGTCTTGTCTGTATTTCTACTCCATTTTTCTCTACCAGATGGATAGTATTCTTTGTAAAGTTCTCCAGTACAAAGGTTGGGGAGGAGGTATTTTGTAACTGGCTACATACATACTGTTGTCTTATATTCATTAACTATTGCCGTACCCCCGCAAAGTGTGCAGTGAGACACCTGAAAACTCTCTGTGCATCAGGTGTTCATTCCCAACTCATCTTAAAGGCAGCTGAGTAAACCAGCCCACAGTAAAAAATGGATCAATGGGGACCAGCAGTTGGCGTAATCGCTAAGTTGCTGGACTCGCATGTAGTCGACCGCAGTTCGAGTCCTGAACCTGGTGGCTTAAACTCATGCTCGGTGCATGTGGGTGTGTGCCCAAGATCCTGAGAGGAGAATGGAGGAGAAGAGATTGCTGTGTGGCCATCCCCTCGGGGTGATTTCTCACTTTCTGTCTCTCTCTGTGCCTTTCTGGCGAGCGCATGTGCCCTATAGCAAAAACTTCTCAAAAAAAAAGGGTCAATGAGCATGATTCACCATGACTCACATGTCTAGTATGTGAATGTCCGTGAGGTGTAAATAAATGACACAATGAACTCTAGAGGATGGAAGGGAATGGATTGTCCTCATAATTCATAAGACTTTATTATGAATTTATTTTAAAATGAAAAAAGTATGCCAAGTCTGTTTAGGGGTACATTTGTTGAAATAGTTGAGTTATGATTTAACATGAATGAAGTATTGAGCTCCCAAATAGTTGAGTTTTAACACAAGTATGGAGAGTCCTTACTTTAGATTGTTCCAGTGTGCACAGATTTCAGTTATAATAGTTTACTTTAAAACACCAGTTCTTCAACACTACAATTCAAAATCCAGTTATCACAATATGTCATTTGCAATTAATTATATAAAATACAAACTTTAGTGCTAGCTCTTTTTTAAAAAGTTTATTTCTTTCGGCCAGCAGGTGGCATGGTGATTAAGGCACTGGACTCCCACATAGCTAACCATGGATTGGGTCCTAGACCTGGCAGCTTGCTTTCTCACTTTCTTTCTCCCTCTGTGTCTCTGCCTCTCTGTCTCTTCTTGGTGAGCACATGTGCCCTATAGCACATTAAAAATAATAATAAATTCTTTAAGAAAAAAAAAATTTTTTTTGAATTTTTTTATGGGAGAGAGTGAGAGTAAGACAAGGATCCCAGAGGTCTTGCCATGTTGTATCTGCCAGCCAGCCAGGATTAAGGGTGCACCACGGGCATGCCCAGAGTGTTCAGGCTGACCTAGGCTCTGAAATTCAGGACTTCCCATATGGCTTCAGCATCTCTCAGTGGCACTCCACCACTAGTACCTGGGTCACTGCTTGCTCTGTAGTCCTCAAATCACTGTGTGAACAAGATATGTACATCATGATCTATGAACAGTCATGTTGCTTCTTTCAAAGTCTGTTCATGATTACTCACTATGCATCTTTTACCCAGTTCACCCACATACAGCAAAGCATGTATTTGTGTTGCTTTCTTGTCTCTGTTACCAAACACATGTAAAAATGGATAGCAAAATTAAATTAAAAGTGGATAACAAAATCATTTTAGTCCACTTTTCTATGACTATAAATTCCACAGACTGGGTAATTTAGATGAATTTACCACTTATAAATGTATTATACATTATTGTATATAACAACAAATAACATACACATATGTAGTGTATAATATATATTATATAATTCATATATTCTTTTTTTTTTTTAAGGGAATGGGTATTTAATCATCTCTAGGGTGCCTTCTGTAGGGTACACGGGGCCTTTGGCAGAGCTCTGGTTAATGGGAGCAGCAGGTGCCCTTCAGCCAGTGCCAGGCAGGATGGCAAGCCCCAAGGCCTGGCTGGAGTCAGCCAGCATTGGGGCCATTGCTTAAGACAACTTCTGAGATGGGTGGGGGAGGAATGCTTCCTGTGAGTGGGTAGGGAGCCCAGCTGGAGGAGACTCCCAGGTCAGGAATGATGGGGGGCTGGTCACAAGGTCTCTTGAGGTCAGGTAAGGGCTGTGATGAGAGTCCTGCAGAAGAGCCACGGCCAGTGCGACTCAGGCCAGCTTCAGGAACTCCTGCAGGGTGTTCTACTCCACAGCTTCCACGAAGAGCTCATAGTCCCCACAGTACTGGTCCCCATTGACAATCTGGGGCGGGTTGGCCTTGGGGTTGCATGTCATCTGTCAGGGTGTTGTCCTGAGAGATGTCCACTAGCTGGTACTGGATCCGCTTCTCGTCCCGGACGCAGGTCACCTCGCTCTGCTGGGACTTGATCTCATGGGAGCCGGTGACTGACATGCTGTAAACGTGCAGGCTGCTCATACTGCATGTGAGCAGGGGCCACACACACAGGCAGTGGCAGCACGGTGTAATTCATATATTCTATAGCCGGCTAATAGGAATAAAGGTGTCATAGAAGTGTTAATTTTGTTCATCATATGTATATTTACAAAACACACACACATGGAGCCTTCAAAAAGTTCATGAAAAAAATGATGAAAAACACTGCATGAATTTCATTTTGCACCAAACTAGATTGTACTTTAATTTCATTTTTCCATAAACTTTCTGAAGTAGCCTCATATATTCAGCTCACAGTTTTGAAGGTCCAAGGTTGCTGGTGAAGACTGCAGAATCCCGAGCTGTGGGCATCACATGGGGAGAGGGCAAGAGTGTGTGTCAGTGCTGGTCTTTCTCTTTCTCTAAAGCCACCAGTGTTCGTTCATGAGGGACCCATCCTAATGACCTTATTTAATCTTAATTACCTCCCAAAGGCCCCACCTCTTAATACCATAGTTATGTTAAGTTTTCATCCTCCCTAATACTGTAGTAGCGATCAAATTTCAGCACATGAATTTTGGAAGGACATATTCAAACCACAGCAGGCTTGATAGAGAGGGGTTACTGCTATGTCAAAAGCTTATAATAGAGGGCCAGCAGGTGGCATGGTAGTTAAAGGCACCACATTCCCACATGGCTGACCGTGGTTCAAGTCCTAGATCTGGCGGCTAGCTTTCTCGCTTTCTGTTTCTCTCTGGTCAAATTAAAAAATAATAGTAATGAATGAAATTAAAGAAATTTTTTTAAAAAAGATCATAGTAACAGCTGTCATAGAAGAGGGACCAACTCAGAGTTGATGCTTAGACTTCTGAGAGGACCATACACAGCTGATTCTGAAAGTGATGAAAGATGCTGGAGGGATGCACACAAAAGCCAGAAATGGGAGCATCTTCTTCCCCTTTCCTTCCTCTTTGAAGAGCTTCCCATTAGCAGAACATAACTGGAAGCCAGTGGTCAAGTTAGTATGGGGCAGACACCCAATGTTGCATTAGAGAGCCAAATACTAAAGGGTTTGATTGGGTCTGAGAGATTCTAGGTAAACAACTGCCATAGCTGCCATCACCCTTTCTGCCAGGAAAGTTGACAGAATAAGATTGTTAAAGCTCTTGTTAATGTGCCCCAATCTCTGAAGAGACACATCTACAAGGCCACTGTCATCGGTCTACCACAACTTCTAAATCATGCAGGATACAAATGGATGGTCAAATATTAACAAGAAGTCAATTATGACTGCTCTTTTTTGGTCCATACAGCTCAGGCTTTTTTCTTCCCCCAAAGGCTATCATTGTTCTTTGCTAATAGTTTATTTCAATTTTTAATCCTCAAATGGCTAACCTTTGTGTGATTCCCTCTTCCAGGATCTTTACTTGTCTTTTATCTATTCTCAGGCAGTGGAGTTCTTTCTTTTTTTTTTTTTTTTACTTCCTTTCTCATCTGCCTCTCCATTTCTGGTAATGAGGTATCCTGGGTGTTGATTCTTTGAGAATGTCTTTCAGTTTGCTACTCAAAGAAAAAGAGGCTAAGAAATCCGAGATTTTAGTATTTTTCAACTTTCTATGTTTCTTTCTCATACTACACCTGCTGGCCCACTTAGAAGAAAAAAGTCTATCCCTCCAGAGAATTTTAAGATCATGCTCTGAAAAAGTAAATAGTAGCTTGAACTTATTTCTTAATATATTGGGGTCGTCGGAAAAATCACAACTCATTTTTGCATAGAAAAGTAGAAAAATATGTCATGACTTTTCTGATGACCTAATACTTGTTGTTTTCTTTTACATACGTTTTTGTACACTTAAATATTGTGTGCAATAGGCACAACATTTGAACCATCTAAAAAGTACTATTAAGAGGGGCCAGCAGGTGGCCTAGTGGTTAAAGTGCTAGATTCCCACATAGCCAACTGCATTGTGGGTCCTGGACCCAACAATTTGGAAATCATGCCAGTTGCCTGTATATGCATGCCTCAGATCTTAGAACAAATGTGTGGGTGTGTGCCTAAAAATCCCAGAGGAGAGTGGAGGAGAAGGAATTACAGTGTGGCCATTCCCCTTGAAGGATGATTTCTCTTTCCTCTCTGTCTCTCTGGCAAGTGCAGGCATATATGGCAATAACCTAAAAAAAGAGAAAAAAAGTATTATTAAGATAGTTTTGGGGTTCCTTCCATCTCCCATTCAGTAGTGGCAGTATATCTTTTTCTTTCTTTTCTTTTTTTTTTTTTTTTTTTTGCTATAAGGCACGTGGTACGTGTGCTCACCAGAGAGACAGAGAGACAGAAAGCGAGAAATCACCCCCTGGTGGGATGGCCACGCTGCAATCCCTTCTCCTCCATTCTTCTCTAGGGATCTTGGGCATGCACGCACACGCGCCTGGCTTGAGTTTAAGCCACCGGGTCCGGGACTCAAAACCACGGTCGACTACATGGGAGTTCAACGACATAACCATTACACTAACTGCTGGTCCCTGTCAGTATATCTTAGTTTTTTTTGTTGTTTTTGAGAGGTTTTCGCTATAGGGTGAGTGCGCTCGCCAGACAGACAGAGAGAGACATAGAGACAGAAAGCGAGAAATCACCCCCCCCAGGGGGCATGGTCACGCCGCAATCCCTTCTCCTCCATTCTCATCTCGGGATCCTGGGCACGCACGCACACGCGCCCGGCGTGAGTTTTAAGCCACCGGGTCCAGGACGCGAACTGCATTCGACTACGTGGGAGTCCAGCGACATAGCCATTACGCTAACTACTGGTTCCCCCTGTCAGTATGTCTTAATGGAAGAAAATGATTCAAGTTTATATAGTGAAAATCAAGAAATAACTATAATTTCCTAGGCCTTTTTTTCCAGATGTGTCTTGGATATGCTAAGAAGCTGTAAGAAAGATACCAAACAGTTCAGCTGACCAGTGCCTGTTCTTCATTGCATTCTTTTGTGTTTTATATTTAATTTACATTAAAAATAATTTTTGATTTACATATAATCATTGTACATCTTTGTGGGGTATGGTTTTTCAGTGGTTATGTTGCTAGACTCCCATGTAGTCAACCACGGTTTGAGTCCCAGACCCAGAGACTTGAAACTCATGCTGGGTGTGGGTGCATGCATGCCCAAAATCCCAAGAGAACAGAGAAGGGATAGTGGCATGGCCACTTCCCCTGGAGGAATGTCTCTCTGTCTCTCCAGCAAGCATATGCACTCTATAGCAAAATCTCTCTCTCTAAAAAAAAAAAAAAAAAAAAAAAAATTCTGTGCACCTTTTGTATTTATTTTAATAATTATTTTAAAAAATATACTTATTTTATATTCATTCACTGTATAGCATTGCAGCATATAAAATGAGTTTTCCTATCTAGAATACACTGTATGTTGGTTCAGTTAAAGATATTACCATATATTATCTTAACAAATAATTTTCCATTTCTTGTTTCTTATATATTTTACTTCTTTTTCCCCCCTTGCATTTTATTAGTTTTTTTGATATATGTAGAATATTCTGTGCACCTTCAGTATTCATTTTGCTAGATTTTTTGATATATGTATATTAGATTGGCAACACTTTTTTTTTTTTTTTTTTTAACTCCATTGTGGTACATTCTTCCATAACCTATTTGCCTTGTTTACATGCATTTTTGTGTAGGTTGGTTATTTTTTTTTTACAAGCTCTATCCCTAATCTCCCTTTCCCTCTCCATCTGTTTTACTATTTTTTAGAGCACACTTCTGGAGGCATCTCACTTTGATTTAAAAAACATATATCATGGACGATCAGGTGATCTAGTTGTAAGGTGACTGGATTCCCTTATGGCAGACCACAGTTCAAGTCCTGGACCTGGTGTCTTCAAAATCATGCCAGACATGTGCACAGGCATGCCCAAAATCCCGAGAGGAGCATGGGGGAGAAAGGATTGTGGTGCAGCCATCCTTCTTTGGGGTGATTTTTCACTTTCCCTCTCTCTATCTCTCTTCTCTCTGGCATATGCCCTATGGCAAAAAAACTAAATATAAATATCATCGTATATAACTTACATATATAGTTATGTAACATATAATACACACATATATATGAAGGGACTTCAAAAAGTTTGTGAAGAAATGGAATTAAATTATGAGTTCATTTTGGTGCAAAAAATATGAAATACATGCATAATTTTTCATAATACGCATTTTCCATGAACTTGTTGAAGACCCTTTGTATATATTGTATAGCTAGTTAATAAGAATGAACATTTCACAGACAATGTTAGTTTTGTTCATCATGTACACATTTATATATCCATGCACACATAAATACAAGTGATCTTTAACTAGTTCATGGAAAATGCATATTATGGAAAAACTACATGGGTTTCAAAATTTTTTGTACCAAAATAAGCTCAAATGTGGATTCCACTTTCTACAACTTTTTGAAGTACACTTGTATATGAATGTGTATATACATGAACAAATATCCATACATACCTGCTTATGACAAAACTAACTTTTTTTTATACTATTAATTTCATTTTTTGAGAGGTTTTTGCTATAGGGTGCATGCGCTTGCCAGAAAGACAGAGAGAGAGAGAAAGACATAAAGGGAGAAATCACCCCCAGTGGGGATGGCCACGCCACAATCCCTTCTCCTCCATTCTCATGCACACCCTCCCAGTGTGAGTTTAAACCACTGGGTCAAGGATTCGAACCATGGTTGACTACAGAGAGTCCAGTGACATAGCCATTACACTAACTGCTGGTCCCTTTATAGTATTAATTTTTTTTCTTCTTTTGGAGAGGTTTTTTTTTTTTGCTATAGGGTGCGTGCGCTCGCCAGACAGACAGAGACAGAGAGACAGAAAGCGAGAAATCACCCCCCAGGGGGGATGGCCACGCCACAATCTCCTCTCCTCCATTCTCCTCTTAGGATCTTGGGCACACACGCACACGCGCCCGGTGTGAGTTTAAGCCACCGGGTCCGGGACTCGAACTGCAATTGACTATGTGGGAGTCCAGCGACATAGCCATTATGCTAACTGCTGGTCCCTAGTATTTTTTATAAACCAATTATAACATTAAAATGTATTCTAGTGGGAAGAATCTTAGGTGACCTGGGTTTTAGTTCAGGTTATAATAGTATATAGCGTTCTGATCCATGCAAAGGTATATAACTTCTTTGGATCTCACATTGCCTATCTGTTATTAGAATGAATCAGCTCAATAGTGGCAAGTAAGGTTCATCTTGACCACCAAATCCAGAAGGCAGCCTATTAAGTGCTGAGTTGAGAAAGAGCATCATGATCAACTAGTGCTGTCTGCTGTATATGCAGAAGGTGGAATGTGGGCTCTGAAAGTCGTATAATAGCTGTTGTCCTAAACTAGATTGCCTCCAAGGCCACTGGATTATACCATGTAATTCCAGTTATTTATCATTTAAATTTAAATTGGTAAACATAAAATGAAAAAAAAAAAAGCAAATATTGAAGTTCCCTGATTTAAGTTTAGATTTTGTAAAAACCTACTTTTTTCTTGGAAGTAAAAATGAAGAAAGAAAATTCTGCCAGAACTTTTTAGGAAGTGTTTTAAGATAATATAAATGTATCTTCTTTCACTCTTTCATTCTTTTGTGAAATATTTATTAAGTACTAACTTTGAAATTGACACAGTGCTGGGAGTTGAATATTTTCTGAACTGAATTGAAATGGGAGACTGATAGATGAATAAGTCTTTTCTCTTGTGGAGTTCATGGCCCAGTGGAAAAGGCAGACATCCTAGTGGGTAATTATAATACAATATGTTAATGCTTTAATGGTTGAGTGAAGCCAAGAAAATGAAATGACTAACTTTGTCTCAAGGAGTTTGCTGCAGGTTCCACAGAAGAGGTGACATCTGAGCTGAATGTTCATGAATGAATAAAAATTCATTCTTGAGAGGATGGTTAGGCATTTTTCCACTATTGAAAGAAGAATTTGTGCCCAGAAATAATTTGTAATTTTTTGGTTATTTGGGTTAAGGTGGAGTCTAAAAACTTCAAGATTTTAAAATTAATTTTAATTTGAATTTTACGGGTTTTTGCCATTGGGTTTGTGTGCTCACCAGAGAGACAGTGAGAGGGATAGTTAGAAATCACCCCCCAGGGGGTTTGACCATGCTGAAATCTCTTCTTCAATCTCCTCCTGGGATTTTGGGCAGCCACGTACATGCGCCTGGGACTGGAACCATGGTAGGCCATGTGGGACTCCAGTACCTTAACAACTATACAACCTGCTGGCCCCAAAGTAGCATTGTTAATGATTATCCTGAAGTTTGTATGAAAAGGTGTAGTCTGACAATGTGAGGCCGGGGATGTGATTTGACTACCTAGAGAAGAGATGAGGCATTTCAGATGAGAGTTTGTCTAAACCCTGGGTAGCTACCTCAGGGATCAGCTTGAAAGAGAGATGACACAGCTGTGCTGACTACAATGGGAGGCTCAGAGAGAATGGATGATGGCATACTGAGAAAGGGGCACTGGTGGGGCTCATCAGGGAATTTCTGAGAGGATTTGGAGAGTGGTAGCTGGAAACCAAGGGCCTTCCAGGAGAGAAGCTAGCTTCTTCAGGGATCTAAAGATGAAAACGGGCAAGAGGATAGTGCAACAGAAACACACCTAGATCTGGTTTAGGAAGGTCCCAGGTTTGCATCCCAGGTCTCCCTCTACTTGCCAGGTGTGTGTAAAAGTGTGTCAGTGATCCAGGTGGCTAAGACTGGGAGTGGTTGTAGCATAAAGACCCCAATGAAGCTTCATATTTCTTATGGAAGAAATAAAAATAAACAAACTTGGGACCAACAGATGGCATAATGTTTCCATTGCCCGCTGGATTCTCATGTAGTTGATCACGGTTCAAGTCCCTGACCCAGTGGCTTAAAACTCATGCTGTATGCATGTATGTGCATGTCCAAGATCCCAAGAGGAGATTAGAGGAGAAGGGATTGTGATGTGGCCATTCCCTCTGGGGGGTGATTTCTCTCTGTCTCTCCAGTGAGTGTGTGTGCTCTATAGCAAAAATCTCTGGAAAAAAAAAAAAAAAACTTAGAAAAAATAAAGTAGTATCTCATGCTAGAGAATAACAGTGAAGTGTTAAGTTATGAGAAGGACCAATGAGAGAGAGTTCAACAAGAAGACTCTATGGAGAGAAAAAAGGTTATATAAAACCCTTGGAGGGAGAAACTGATTGTTTACTAGTGAATAAAAATCTCATTATTAATATTTGTAAAAAAAATAAAATTAGGGGAAAAAATACCCTTACTCTGTAAATTGTATTGGTTTTGGGGTGAAAAGTGGAAAAAATCTCACACCTTGGACCTTCTTGGAGGAAAGAGATCCAGATTCTAACTCCTTCTCTCTATGGGTATTAAAAACTGTTGGGGTGCTGACCCCATAGTGTACTGGTTAAGCTCTATGCATTGGGATGCAGGTACCCATGGCTGAGCACAGATCAAATCCTGGCTTTAGCAAGTTGAAGAACATTCAAGGTGCATGTGTGTACATGTCCTAAATCTTGATACGGTAGAGAAATGAAGAAAAAGGATTGTGTCAAGACTAAGCCTTGGGGATGCTTTTTCTCTTTCTCTCTCAATGACAAGTGCATGTGCCTTCTGGCAATTAAAAAAACAGAATAAAAACAAAACTGTTGGGGACCCGAAGCAACTACTGCTCTGATTTCTCTCACTATATATTAGTTTTGCATACTCTAGAACTTCATATAAATGGACTCGTAGGTTTAAAGAAAAGAGATATGAATGGTTGATATACTAGGTAAAAATAATTACAAATCTGAATATGGATACATGATTGCTATAATTTAAATATGAACCCTAAAAGTTTATGCGTTGGTATTTGGTTGTATGGGGAGGTATTAACAGGAAAGTTAATCCTATTACAGGATTAAGAGGTAGAGCTTTTGTGATTAGAGTGGGGTTTCCATTATTGGCTCCTAATAACTTTATAAAGAGATAGGGAGAGACCAGAGGGACGCATGGACATAGACAGGCTTTCCGGCTCTCTATCATGTTGTGGTGCAACAGCAAGACCCTCACCAGATACCCACGCCATGGTTGTGGACTCCTCAGCCTCCAAAATGTGAGCTGAATGAACCTCTATTTTCTGAAATTACTCAGATTCAGGCATTTTTCTTATTAGCAACAGAATGAACTAGAACAATGACAATAGATACATTTGTGTTTGTTTATTAAGAAGTTATAGCTTCCCAAAAAGATATACTATAAATAAGTGTATTTTTTATTTAGCATATGAAATTAATTACGCTTTGAAACTATAGTCTAAAGCGTTAAAGTTATTGTCCGTCTTGGGACCAGCAGATGGCATAATAGTTATGGCACTGCACTCCCACATAGTCAACTGTAGTTTGAGTCCTGGACCTAGTGGCTTCAAACTCACGCTGCGCATGTGTGCGTGCGTGCCCAAGGTCCAAAGAGGAGAATGGAAAAGAAGGGATTGTTGTGTGGCCATCCCCCTGGGAGTGATTTCTCACTTTTTGTCTCTCTGGCAAGTGTGTGCACCCTATAGCAAAAATCTCTCTAAAAAATAAAAAAAGTCATTGCCCACCTGAATGTTTATATTTAGGTGTATGACTAGACACATACTTATGAAGTTATATTAATAAGCCCTCTACTTTATTATATGGATAATGCACAAAAAGAAAATTAGAATTTGTGTCCATTTTTTTCCTGTAAAATAACAAAGTTATTCTCTTCCCGACTAGCAGAAGTTTCCTTTTATCACCAGAATAATCTGTTAATTCTCAGTGTTTTTTGACATATTATTAAATAATTTCTGTAAAGAGTCTTTACTTTTGAAAAAAGTTAAGTTTCTTATAGCTGTTGTTTATGGCTGTGTGACTTTGCAATGTTAACTGTAAATATTTCTTCTGCATAAATACTTATGGCAAATTCTGTCTCCTCTATTAATTATTTTCCAAAATTCAGAATAATAAAGCTAATAAGATGTACAAAAAAATTAAAATAAAAGACGGAAAAAGCAAATCATTGCAAGAGGTAAGGGTGCACCTGACTTCAAATTTCTCTAATGTAGACTCCTGTATTGTTTGGAGAATTTTGTCACTGAGTCCTGACTATGTGTTGGCATACCCAGTAGGAAGAGTTAGCAGTTGAATTTATTGCTTTTAATTTTTAAAAAATTATTTATTTTAATTAATTTATCTTTAGTATTATTTTAATTTGCTATAGGGCACATGCACTTAGGAGAGAGAGAGAGAGAGAGAGAGAGAGAGAGAGAGAGAGAGAGAGAGAGAGAGAGAGAGAGAAAGTGAGAAAGCAAGCTGTCAGGTCTAGGATCCAAACCATGGTTGACCATGTTGGAGTTCAGTGCTTTAATCACCATGACATCTGATGGCCCCTGAATTTGCTTTTTAAATTGCCTGTCCCCAGCATATGAGCCTGATTAGGCCATGATTGGCTTCTAGAGTAGTCTAGACCTTCTCTTGAGTGAAACTTGTCAGGGGGCTGAACAGTGAGGACTTTGTTCATTGAACCCACTGGAAAAGCACATTTCTGGATTAAAAGAAACCAGATGTGTTTGAGGAATAACTATGTAGTTCAGTAAGACACACACAATTGGGGCAGAGCTAGGAGAAACCAACTTTTAGTTTCAAGTTAGATACATTATTTTCTGGCTTTGAGTTGTGTGTGGAGGTATGTGTATTTAATTTTGGTAAATTTTTCCTTGCCTTTTTTTTTTCTCGGTAACCTGGAAGAAAATTTCACAGGGCAAACTGTGATCCTTGTAGTATATAAAGAGTATTTTGTTTTACTTTGGGAAAATATTAGGGAGTATCTACTTAAGTTATAAATTGATATTAATATATATGTGTACATTCGAAAATCCAGTATCAATATCCATTAATATTTTCTGACTTTGGTATCCTTCCTTTTTCTTTTCTTTTCTTTTCTTTTTTTAAGATTTGTTTAATTTAGTTTAATTAATTAATTTATTTTTAATTCGACCAGAGATGAACAGAGAGAGAGAGGGAAAGTAAGAAAGCATGCCACCAGGTCTGGGACTCAAACCACTGTCAACTATGTGGGAGTCTAGCGCCCCTAACCACCACACCACCTTCCGGCCCGGTATCCTTCCTTTTTCTAAAAAGAATTTAAGAGTATGTTTTCCTCTTGTGTATATATATTTAGCCATAAGATACACATGTATGGGCCTTTTCAGTCTTTTCATCTAAAATCATTGATATCTTGCCAGAAAGTTGTGTGCGTGTGTGTGGCGTGTAGGGGAATAATAGAGAAATTGTAAATTCATATGGAGAAGAACTGAGGACAATAGATCAGGTCCCTGTTTTCAAACAGGATTCTCTACTCTCTAAGAAATTTAGGGTTGTAAAATATTCTATTAACCTGAAGAATAATACAACTGTAAGACCTAGGTGAAGCAAAGACAACCAGCTCTAGCGCTTTTCCACCTTTTTACTAGATAGGATTGTGGAACATTAGTGGTAGGAAAGACAGAGGGCAGACACTCGACAAATTCATGAACTGGATGCCCACCATCTTGTAGGTATGGATTGTGTTCTAAGGTGTTGTACACCTGCGCCTCTGTGCAGGGTCACCTTAGTACAATGGGGTGGAGATACATTTAAAGGTGAAAGGGCTCTGCCGGTTTTGCAGAGGGGACTCCTGCTCTCTTGGCGATGGAGCTCCTTTAAGAAGGGTGTCTTGAATTTCTTTCCACTGTGCTTGGCTAGTAAAATGTTGAACTTTTTTTTTCAGTCCTACAGCCTATCGTCTAAGAACTCAGCTCTCCAATCTTATCTGTTTTCCAATATAGGATAAACATGTTGGGTTTAGTTCAATTATGAATGCTGATAATATTCATTTGGTACAATTTATATTCTTCTTTTATCTTTTTATTTTTGACAGTTTAGGCTGGGGCATAAAGCCTAATTATATTCTTGGCATCCTCCCTTAGAACTTTTAAATCAGTTCATGAGGCTTTCAGCACGGCTCATGTCATTTATCCATCAGCATTCAGTCCATTTAATCCCGGCCTCTCAGCCCAGCAGCCCTAGCCCCTGTTGTGAGTGATTGGCCTGCTCCAGTGCTCCCAGCTTCTCCTGTCACATCGCATTTGCATAAAAGAGGACAGATAACCAAATTTGAGCACACAAATGAAAATGCTAAGCGCTAAACCTGTCACAGTTGTTGTTCAACTAATTGTGAAAAATTTGATTTGCTCGCCTTTCACCGTTTGTCATGCGGACCCCCTTCTCCAGTGTGCCTTGGCTCCTGCCTCTGTCTATGTAGCTTTTAAACTCTGGAGCACAAGCAGCCCACCCTGGGGATTACTTACCTCTCCTACCAGCTTTTAATGTTGGCTCATCTTCTTGACTAAATTAGGCCACCATGGCAAACAAACACATAATTAAAAACCCAGGAAAGACAACTGCAGTTGCACTTCCTAAATTGATTTTTATAATGCTGGAGTGTGCCTCCATGTGCTCTTCCATTTGATAATTTTATTTCTTTATATAACCTTTTGGTAGGAGAGACTTAAGGATGGGTGTCATAGCAAGCCTTGTGATAGTCAAAAACCTATGCGCCTCTTTGTTTCTTACTTTCTGTTCTGTTAATAACAAAAATTATATAATAGTTCTCAAAAAGCACATTCCTATTCCCTAATACCTGAGCAGTCATACCTGTATACATTTTTAATCAAGGTTTCAAATGATTCCATTTGAAATAGTATTAGAAACAATAGATACAATTTCCTGGTTTACAAAACTCAATCACAGGAGCTCTACTTAAATGACATGTAATGTGGGTGTTTTGAAAATTTGTATGTATAATACACATACTGTAGTTTGATATTTGTTGTTAAGAGTCTTTAACTATTTGCTTTGTATAGGCATTAGGTCGGTAATTTCTTGATACCTGTTAAAACAAAACATGTGATGTGCTCACAGTCAAAAACTCACTTTCTCATATTCACAAAGAAAATGTCTCTTTTGTTTATACCAATACCTCTGGCTGCTTCGCTACAGTAATTTGCTTTAATATTAAGGTATGTAATATATTCAAGCAACAGTGAATATGGCATTAACTAAAGTTGAAACCTTTTAAGGTTGAATATAGCTTAAATCACCTTTGAGAATTCCAGGATGATGGTCTTGAAACTGAGTTGAAATGAAATGTGACATTAACAGTGACAGTTTGTGGTTTGCAAAACTTTAATGTAACATCATTTGTTACACTGTTCCTTTGGGATTTATTTTTAGTAGGTCATCTAAAATGGATTAATGGAAAAACATTTGAATGTATATACATATGCATATAGAGTATATCGTGTATGCATATAAACACATAATTAAAAACCCAGGAAAGACAACTGCAGTTGCACTTTCTAAATTGATTTTTATAATACATGTACATAAACACAATTTCATTTTATGTAGTCATATCCTAAAGAAACCAACATGTCTTTCTTTTTCACATTCCCCAAGTTGCTGAGGAATTAAATTTAACTTAAAATTTTGAGTGTGCATATATTTATTTATAAAGTTTCATCTCATTTTAGTTCAAAGAAGTTAAATTATGGTATGAAATACTTAAAACGTACATGATAAATTTGAGTAGATTTTTTTTTTTGATAGAGCTAGGGGAATAATTGAACTCTTATTTTATTTGCACTGCACTGTTTTTTATGTCATTGTAATTTCTTATTTTGTGAATGAAAGTCTCTATAAGCCTATATGTATAAACTTCAAATAGTTATATATGAACAATAATGGTAAATATTACTGATGACAAGTTTTTATGGCTGTAAGATAAAAATCTAGAAAGGCCACAAAAATTAATTCAACATTCTAGAAAGGACTGACTGAAACAATTATCAGAGGAAACCTTTCATTAAAACACTATGGAGTAAGAACAAAATAGAATAAAGAAATATTTATTCTATTTTTTTCTTTTTAAGGTTTTTGCCATAGAGTGTGTGTGCTCACCAGAAAAAGAGATAGTGAGAAAGTGAGTAATCACCCCCCCAGGAGAGATGGCCACACTGTGATTCCTTTTCCTCCAATTTCCTCCTGGAATTTTGGGCATTCATTCACATGCACCTGGCATGAGTTTCGAGCTGCCTGGTCTGGGACTCGAACCATGATCAACCATGTGGGAGTCTAGTGCCTTAACCATTACACCACCTGCTGGCCTCTATCTATTCTACTTTTACTTCACTCTGAGTTTTGTTAACTTTTTTTTCAGTAATACTTATTCCTTATCCACATGTGTTTTACTTTTGCGTTTAGTAACATTGTGAATTTTATAATTATGGAAGTTGCATTAACATCATGGTTGGACTTTAGAGCTAGACTACATGATTTTGAATCCTCTCTATACTCACAGTAGCTGTGTGATCTTAGGAATGTTTGTTGTGACCTCCCGCAAATTTCTCTTTTACATAATGGAGATAAGAACAATTTCTTCATAGAATAGTATATTAGCTTTAAATGAGTTAATGCATGTGATGCTTTAGATAAGAATTTGGCAGATAGTAAGTGCTCAAAAAATAGTAGCAATTATTATACTACATTCACGGTTAATCTTTACTTTTGTCTTTTTCCAGTTTTTTTAGAATTACTAATTCAATTTAATTTATTACTAGTAGTATAATTATTATTTTTTTGAGAAAGATTTTTGCTATAGAATGTGTGCACTAACTGGAGAAACAGAGAGAGACAGAGACAGAAAGTGAGAAATCACTTCCTGGGAGGATGGCCACACCTCAATACCTTCTCCTCCATTCTCCTCTCAGGATTTTGGGCACACATGCACCTGTGCTTGGTGAGAGTTTCAAGCCGCTGGGTCTGGGACTCAAATCACAGTTCACCATATGGGAATCCAATGACTTAACCACTATACCACCTGCTTGCCCGTACTATTAGTATTTTAACATTTCCTATAGGGCACATGTGGTCGAGAGAGAGAGAGAGAGAGAGAGAGAGAGAGAAAGTGAGAAAGCAAACCGCCAGGTCCAAGACTGAAACTGCAGTCAGCGATGTGGAAGTCCAGTGCCTTAACCACATTGTCACCTGCTGGCCCATCATTTGCCCAATTTTAAATACTTCTTAAAGGTTTCTAAACATCATATTTAGCATTTTAATGACATATAAAATTCTGTAATTTATATAATATTTCCCCAACTATTCATATTATTACCAGTTTTTTTCTTCTTTTACAAATACTAAGTGACTTCAAAGTGTCTATGGAAAAATAGAATTAGAGTACCTTTTTTGGTATAAAAATTTCTGAAATCCATGAATAGGTTTTTTCATTCTATTGATTTTTCAATGAGTATTTTGAAGACCCTCATAGATGCAGCTATTTGTATCTTTTTTTCATTCAGAATCCTTCCCCTCCTATCACTTTCTGTAATAGTTTTCTGAGTTAAATGTCCATATGTGAGATTCCTGTTTTATATGGCCTAAACATTTTTTGACTTTTGAATTATACTGCAAAATTGTCACCCAGAAAGATTGAGCAAATTTACCAGGTCAACTGCAACCTCTGCCTTCACCAGTGTTGGTCTTGCTAGGACTTCCTGCCATTGTGTCTGCATCATTTCAAAATCTTAGGCAAGGCTGAGAACAGCTCAGCTACTGCCATGGTCTTATGGTTTCACGCCTGACATGCCACTTACTCATTTTACATTAGAATAATTCTTTTCAACCACTGTTTATCTAATGACGTTGTTAGAATTATTTTTCTGTGCAGGACCAGCAGTTGGCATAATGGCTATGTCACTGGACTCCCATGTAGTCGACCGTGGTTTGAGTCCTGGACCTGGTAGTTTAAACTCACACTGGGCGTGTGTGCGTGCATGCCCAAGATCCCGAGAGGAGAATGGAGGAGAAGGGATTGCGGCGTGGCCATCCACCCTGGGGGTGATTTATCATTTTTTGTGTCTCTGTCTCTGTCTGTCTTTCTGGTGAGTGCACGCGCAACATAGCAAAAACATCTCCCCCGCCACCCCCCTGCAAAAAAAAAAAAAAAAAGAATTATTTTTCTGTGGCTTCTATTTGAATAAAGTTACGAGTTTTTATTAGCTTGAAATAAGTCATTGGACCAATTGTCATCTATTGTTTCTGTTTTATTATATTTGGAGACTGTGCAGCCTGGTTTTAAGAATGTGGGCTTTTTGGGACCAGCAGTTAGCGTAATGGCTATGTCTCTGGACTCCCATGTAGTCGACCGTGGTTTGAGTCCCGGACCTGGTGGCTAAAACTCACACCGGGTGCGTGGGCGTGCGTGCCCAAGATCCCGAGAGGAGAATGGAGGAGAAGGGATTGCGGCGTGGCCATCCCCCCTGGGGGGGTGATTTCTCGCTTTCTGTCTCTATGTCTCTCTCTGTCTGTCTGGCGAGCACATGCGCCCTATGGCAAAAAAACAAAACAAAACAAAAAAACCTCTCCAAAAAAAAAAAAAAAAAAAAAGAGAATGTGGGCTTTCGAGTAAAAGAGATCCAAATTTGAGCCTTTGAGCCCTATTACTTACAAAGTTGTGTAACCTTAGGTAGAGTATGTGAAATTCAGTTCTTCATCTTTAAGATAAGAACCATACTAAACTTGCATGGTTACTGTGATAAAAGGCGTGAAATACTGGCTGGCATTAGGTACCTAAGTTTTGGTAGTTCATTTACTCTTTCAGTCACTACAGTATTCTACTCCTTATCTTTTCTCAAAGTACTTCCTACAAGTATTTTTTCTCTGTCCTCTCTAAACTACTGTAAACAACTGAGGTTTTTTAAATTTCTGCTTAATTGGATTTTTTTTTGAAACCGTACTTTACATATTGAGCCTACCAGCTTTAACAACAATTTATATTTGGGATTAGATCTTCCAAATGAATGCTTTAACACATAGAATTTTTGTTTGAGTTTTTAGCTTAAATTGGGATTAAAAAAACCTGAAGGAATCCATAAATTAATATGGAGCAGAGCTGGAAAAAGAGGAGAAAAGATTTATGGAATAATTTCTCTTCCCTGGTGAATAAAATCATTTCCGTACCTGAGTGGTACAAGAAATCCTCTAGGTCTTCGTACCTTAGTCTATGTCATGTCATACTGGCGTTATTGTTCATTTAGTATTCTGTAACTATGATTTTTTAAAAAACAATGTTCTGGTTTTTTTTTTTTTTTCAACTAACATGTTTCTTAAGGTCAGGGAAATATTTTATACAATTAAAAATTTAAGTAGGGCAAGAAGAATGGAAAGCACTTGGCAAACATAATTAGCCAGAGTTTTTGGTGTTATGTCTCTTTAATCCCCAATCCTTCAGGTTTTTTTAATCCCAATTTAAGCTAAAAACTCAAGTGGTAGGAAAACTACAGCATCTATGTGGTCCCTAAAGGCATTAAAATTTAGTTTAAGCCATAGGAAAAACACCATCATTCTGTTGACCAAATAAAATATATCTGAGCGGCATTCTATGGGATGTTGCATTGTCCCTGCTTGTGTGTAAATGATATTTACAGAGCTAAGCTTGGTTCAGGAAGCGTTAGAGAGGCATTGGTACTAGGCTGTAAATGACAAGTGGGATTTGTTTAGGATAAGAGGCATGTGCCGGGTAGAGAGGTGATGGATGGTGACGAGCAGAGAAGCAAAGTAGATCAGCCAGTGATTTGATTTTATTTTGGAGGCAATTTACACCCAAGACAAAAAGCTACAATGGTGGGACCACCAGTTAGCATAATGGCTATGTTGCTGGACTTCCACGTAGTAGACCACAGTTCGCGTCCCGGACCCCGTGGCTTAAAACTCACACCGGGCGCATGGTGTGCGTGCCCAAGATCCCAAGAAGAGAATGGAGGAGAAGGGATTGCGGCGTGGCCATCCCCCCTGGGGGGTGATTTCTCGCTTTCTGTCTCTCTGTGTCTCTCTCTGTCTGGCGAGCACACGCGCCCTATGGCAAAAACCCTCTCCAAAAAAAAAAAAAAAAAAAAAGCTACAATGGTGAAGAGGAGTTAGTGTTGCAGTCAAGTATGCAGTGGCAAGTTTCAAGAGGATTCTCTGTGCTCACCTGGGAGGTTAACGTAATAAAAGTAGTGTTTTAGGATGATCGTGCAGGTGGTGTGCTGAAATTGGAAGGTGTAGAAGTCTGCTGAAAGAAAGGCCAGTTAGTGGATGATTTCAAGGGTCCAGGTGTAAGGTTTTAAGCACTAAGGATAATTAATGGTGGTGAAAAATCAAGAGGGAAGAATATACAAAGGAAATAATTCATTAAAAAAAATTAATGAGCCTTGAGGGCAGATAAAACTTTGAGAAAGGAAGGTTTCAAAGTTCACTGACATTTCAGACTTGGGCATAATATTAAGTAAAACAAGAAACAGAGAGAACTGACTTAAGGAGAACATTATATTCTAGATAGCTAAGGTATATTCAAGTAATGTAGGTGTCTGTAGTTGGGGGGGGGGTGATTGAAACCGGAAGTACAGATCTGGAGAGCAAATATGAGAATTACATGGACAAAGGAATTTGAAAATGATGAACGGGAATCAGGGGATATAAGTCATTTCAGTAGTTTGACAATGAAAGAAAAAGCAGCTTTGAATAAGTGGGAGAATTAACCAGAAAACTTTCATTTTTCAGGAAAAGGGAGGGAAGTTGGAAGGAGCTAGTGAAATAGGGACACTATGTTTCCTGTGGGAAAGGTAATTTTCCTGTGGGAAAGGTAATTTTCTGTTGGTTGTTCCCCTGCCTAAAACATGTCATGTAATCTTACCCACTGGAGTCCACATTCCACATTGTATTGGATATGAGAATTAGGTCTCTTTTTTGCTGCTCTGGACATGCAGCGTAGGAATTCCCCTTCTTCTAGTATGTGGTAAGATTGGAGCTTAGAGTGGGAAAAAAGTATCTGAAATTGTGTGTGAAGTAAAAATGTTTTAGTGAGATTCTTCATTCATAAACTCTAATGCCTATTAAGGAATTGTGTCAAGGGTTCTACTGATTTTGTAATGCAATAGTAGCTCGTTCTTCCTTCTTTTCTTTCTTTCTCTTTCTTTCTTTCTTTCTTTCTTTCTTTCTTTCTTTCTTTCTTTCTTCCTTTCTTCCTTTCTTTTTCCTTTCTTTCTTTCTTTCTTTCTTTCTTTCTTTCTTTCTTTCTTTCTTTCTTTCTTTCTTTCTTTCTTTCTTTCTTTCCTTCCTCCCTCCCTCCCTCCCTCCCTCCCTCCCTCCCTCTCTCCTTTCTTTCTTTCTTTCTTTCTTTCTTTCTTTCTTTCTTTCTTTCTTTCTTCCTTTCTTCCTTTCTTCCTTTCTTTCTTTCCTTTCTTTCCTTTCTTTCCTTTCTTTCTTTCCTTCCTTTCATTTTTGCTATAGGGCATGCATGCTTATCAGAAAGAGGGAGAGACAGAGAGAGTGGTGGGAGAGGAGAGCAAAAGAGAAATCACCCCCTGGAGGGGATGGTCACACCACAATCCCTTCTCCTCCATTCTTTTCTCAGGATTTTGGACATGTATGCACATGCATCCAGTGTGCTTTTCAAGCCACTGGGTCCAAAACTTGAACTGTGGAATCAGTCATGTGGGATCCAGTTGCCTTAACCTTCACAATGCTGGCTGGGCCAATAGTTTTTATTAGGAGCTTTGAGAAATTACAACTGCCAAAATTCAGTTACTGGATGAGTTACTGTTCTGATCCTTCACAGTTGTCGCAGGCATTACCAGTCCTTTCAGTGTTGGGATCTTCTCCACCTTTTGGCAAATGAGTGGGCTGCTTTCCCTCAGCTGCTGCTCCTGAGGGTAGAAATGCTATACAATGTGCTTTGGCCAGGCAGAGTGAGTGAAAGCACCACGTGTTAGTAATAACTTGACCCTCTAGCCTACTCTTCCCTCCCGTAACAATTACTGAGTGTGCATGTTGCTATATAGGTGCCCTAAGATTTAATCAGGTAAGAGTGAAGCCAGTGGGTGGAGATCAGCTGCTCTGGAGTTCTGTCTGTCATTCAGACACACTGCAGACCTGGGAGAGTGACAGAACCTTTGGAGGGCTTTTCTTTTTCCCTTTTAATATCACAGCACAATCTAGCTTATCCTGGCTAATGAAACAACTGAATTGAAAAAAGTAAAATATAAAAAAAGAGGCAATTATAGTATGCTCAAGGCTCTCACTTTGGTTGTTTAAAATGTTTATAATGATTCAAAGTATAAATCCTTATACTCAGAATATAAATTTTTATAGTTGCGATAATCAGATGTGAAAAGAATAATAATTATAAGGTAGAAGACAGAGAGCCTAAGAATATAATTAGGTAATAGGCCCAAAATGGAATAAAAAAATAGCTAAGTTTTAAGATGGAGACAGAACAGCTCAGTAACAGCTCAGATCTCACTGAACTGCTTGCTCACAAGGAATGACTTGCAGCAGTGATTCAATGATTGACCTGAAGTAAATATGGCAATTAAAGTTTATTCCAGGTCCCACCACATTCCAGGATAAGATAATGATCTTTCATGGCCTAAAACTTTTAGACACAGAGAATATCATGATCATCAAACTCACTCCAAAATTAGAAGAAAAACTGGATCAATCTAACACGTTACCCTTACCATAAGGGGAATGCATGCATAAGCCTCTCCTGAGAACAAGCCCTTCCTGACCAAGATAAAATCCCCTTGCCTCAGTTCCTCTTCAGCAACCCATTTTCTAGGACCCCACCCTGTCTGGGATCTGTTCTTTTCTTCAATAAACTCTGCTTCGCTATTCCCACTCTGTGTCTGCATCTCTGATTCATTGTGAGTCACAGGCAAGAATGCATTGCTCTCCCACATCAATAACAGCTAGTATTTATTAAGCTCTTACATGTTAGGGCCTGTACTAACCTTATTTAAGCACTCTCTCATTAAATTCTATGACAAGCCTTAGAGGAGATGGTTATTATTATTATTATTATTTAGAGAGAGTTTTTGCTATAGGGTATGTGCATTTGCCAGAAAGACAGAGAGAGAGAGTGAAAGTGAGAAATTGCCCCCGGGGGGATTGCCATGCTGCAATCCCTTCTCCACCATCCCTCTATCAGGAATTTGGGCATGCATACACACGTGCCTAGTCTGAGTTTCAAGCTGTCAGGTCTGGGACTCTAACTTGCTTGGCCATGTGGGTGTCCAGTGCCTTAACTACTATGCCAGTCCTGCTGGACCCAAGACCGCTATTCTGAAGGTCATGCTACAGGTGAGGAAACCAAGAACCAAAGAGGTTTAGTAGCTTGTCCACCGTGGAGTCAACGCTCAAACCCAAAATTGTCTGATACTGGATTCTATATGCTTCAACACTACAAAACAACTGTGACATGTGAATAAAAGGTGAGCAGTAATCAGTACTCTAAGATTGTGTATCCTGTGGTTACTGAAAGTAAAATAAACTTTTTATGTTATAATTACATTCATCAACCTTTAAACTTGAGAATCTTTCTGTTACTAATTAGTAAATTTTTAAACTAAAAGACAAGGTACAGATTTTTTGAAGAATGATAGCAGTTCGTAAAGATAAGAACCCTTGATTAGCCAACTATGGATGGGAAGCAGGCAAAACCTAGTCAGAGTGGATTTACTACGGAACCTTGGGAACCCACTAACCATTTGGTTAATTATTACATACAGGGATGAAAACAAATCCACAGATAAGAAGTATTTACTTGTAAAGATCAATTAGATAAGCATTTATTTAATACCTCTGATGTGCAAAGAACAGCAGTGGGTGGGTGCTATGAGGATTCAGAAATGAACAAGTACAAAACCGAGGGAGCCCATAATCTAAGGAAAATATAGCACCACTAATAACATCTAATATTTATGAACATTAAAAATGTGCCATTGCTAAAAATCATTGGATTATGCACTGAAAAATATGTGCTAAGTATTTCACAACCATTTTAAAATTTAACATTCAAATTAATCTTATGTAATACCTTTCCATTTTATAAAATAGAGACAAAATACCTGAGGCTCAGAGAGGTCAAACTGAATTTTTTTTTTTTTTTTGAGAGGTTTCTGCTATAGGGTGCATGCACTTGCCAGAGAGACTGAAGAGAGACAGAGAGAAAGCAAGAAATCTCCCCCAGGGGGAATGGCCACGTCACAATCCCTTCTCCTCCATTCTCCTCTCTTGGGCACGCACGCACATGCGCTCAGCATGAGTTTAAGCCACAGGGCCTGGGACTTGAACCATGGTCGAATACATGGGAGTCCAGTGACGTAGCCATTATGCCATCTGCTGGTTCCCCCTATATCAATCAATATTTCTAAATGTGCATCAGATCTATACCATTGAATGTTGCACATAAATAAATACCTGATTTTTAAGAGTTATGTTTTTTTTTTTTTTCTTTTTTTTTGAGAGGTTTTTCCTATAGGGCGTGTGCGCTTGCCAGACAGACAGAGACAGAGAGATAGAAAGCGAGAAATCACCCCCAGGGGGGATGGCCACGCTGCAATCCCTTCTCCTCCCTTCTCCTCACAGGATCTTGGGCACGCATGCACAAGCGCCTGGCGTGAGTTTAAGCCACCGGGTCCGGGACTCGAACCGTGGTCGACTACGTGGGAGCCCAGCGACATAGCTATTACACTAACTGCCAGTCCCACGAGCTATCTTTTTTAAAGTCATTTTCCATGTATTAGAAGTGTTACTGGGTTTCCATTTATAATAATGATGTGTAGTTTTTAAAAAAAGTATATGTAGGTAGATAAAATTAGATCAATTGAATTAAAACAGTATTCAGTGAAAAATAGTGCAGGTGGTACCTGAGTGCTCAAATGTAGAAAACATGGCTCTAGACCACATAGTACTATTGTTGGTGAAGGGAGATATGCTGCTGTAACAAACAGCCCCAAATCCAAGGTCTAAAGCAGGAACTATGGAAAAAAATGATCCATTTATGGATCACATTATATGTCCAACATGACTGGAGGGGACAGTCATAGGTGTGTTGTTGTCTCTGTTCCATGTAGTCACTCTGGAACCAGGTTGATAGTATTTTGTGTCCTTTAACTAGAGTATGGAAGATTTAATAGAGACCAGATACATGAAAGGTTAAAAGGTTTAGATTTTATCCTGAGGGCAAGAGGGATTAGGGCTTTTAATGGCTTTTACTTGCTCCAATTGATAGTGTCATGGCCAAAGAAGACAGACAAGAGACAATACAGTTGTTGCCTGGGGATCTCACTAAGATTTTTGCATTCTAATCTAATATATGCAAATCCAGGTTTATACTGCAATAAATGTGGAGATCGTTCCTACTGCAAAAGGATTCTTTATTAACTAAAGGATTAGTTGTGGGGTGTTCTTTAAAACTAAGCTCATATACCCTTAGTATGAGCAATTTAAAATGAATATTTGTTTAATTCTATTTATACCCAATTTTTTAGGAACTTTTATGTGAAGTAGAGTTTCACCTGTTTTACAATAAAGATAAAAATTTTAAATGTGATGATTGATCCCATTAACATGAACAGCAAATGGATATTTTCCCCCTGAGAATGTAATGAAAGCCAATATAATTTAGATTCTGAGCTTCATGGTCAGCATAATTTTGAGGCACAGGAACATTTCTTTAGTGATTATTTGAGCTCCCAAACTCTTGGATAAGTCTACCATGTTTTATAACCTGCTTACAGAACTGTCTTTTCCAGTAAATCTTAGAGAGAAGTGGCTATTATCTTTATCTTTCTAGCGCCTGACGTAGGGATTGTCTTTTAGTAGAGTTTCAATAAATATATGCTGAGTGACTAAACAAACTCCTTGCATTTTCCAAATCAATTTGATGGAAAAGACTTTTCACCCTTGCTATCCACACCTTTCCTTTTTTATTTTTTAAAAATGTGTGTTTGTTTATTTTTTTCCACAAAAGAAGGAGAGAAGGAGAAAGAGAGAGAGAGAGATTGGCACTCACAGAAGGGTCTTCACAGCAATTCACCCCAAGCCTCAGCCAGGATCACAGGCACATATGCATGTGTTCAATGTGTATAGGGATGCCTTGAGACGTGAATCCAGGACCTTTCCATACAGCTTCAGCATCACTGAACATTGTATTACTTTTCTACCACCATGAATGACTCGTATCTTTCTTTTAAAATTCATCAGGGGAACCAGCAGTTAGCGTAATGGCTATGTCGCTGGACTCCCACGTAGTCGACCGCGGTTCGCGTCCCGGACCCGGTGGCTTAAAAAACTCACGCCGGGCGCGTGTGCGTGCGTGCCCAAGATCCCGAGAGGAGAATGGAGGAGAAGGGATTGCGGCGTGACCATCCCCCCTGGGGGGTGATTTCTCGCTTTCTATCTCTCTGTCTCTCTCTGTCTGTCTGGCGAGCGCACGCGCCCTATAGTGAAAAATCTCTCCCAAAAAAAAAAAAAAAAAAAAAAATTCATCAGTTATTCCCTTTGGATTGCACCTTGGCTAGATATAATAGTTAAATCTTTTAAGTAATCCATGACAAGTAGGAAACATATTTTAAAAGAGCCAATGCGTTCTTAGATTGTTGATTGCTGTGATTGAGTGAGAAAAAAAAGAATGTATTGGTATAGGCAAGAAATAAATTCTAAGCAACCTTAGCATAGTCGTCTAGTTTTGAAACATTAAGGGCAATTTATCAGCCATTACACTTTAGTTAAGTACTAATCATGTTTATGTTTCTCCTTCAAGCTAAGCAAGAGAGAACTCTGCTGGGGAACACTAAAAGCATCTATTATATAGTTTTGAAATGCTGTGAGTTTCATTTCTATGAAGAGCATATGCTAATTGTGTATCGACTGTCAGTTTCAAAAAGCCATACATCTCAAATGGGATAGTCAAGTAATTTCGGGGAAAAAAAGTTTTTGCTTTAATGTTTGCATTTTCCAAGCTTTATTTTATTTTTTTGGGTAAATTTCTATTATATCTCTTTATGTCTGAAAGGGTATGTATTGATGCAGATTCCAAATACTGTACCACTTGTACCACTGAGAGCATGATTTCCAGACGATCTCCATTCCCTCTGTTCAAGCTTATGCATCATTCTTTATCCTTGAAATTTGTGTGACAAGTCAGAATTGTGGCTGTGTTTGCAGTTGCTTCTGAGGGTGCAAAACTTACAAAGAAGTAGAATGCTTATGTTCTCAGGGCTTAGACTAGCACTTGAGCTTAGTAATAAAGGACCTGCCAGTAATTAAGCCACTTCAGAATAATGAAATGATTGTACACAGTATTGAGGGAGGTCCACCAATAGATTGCACACCATAGCTAAAGCAAAAGAGGATCTGGGTTTTAAGGGAAGAATTTACCTGCCAGATGTTTTCTTCAGATACCTGTGAAAAATGACAGTATTCAAAGACATTAAAATCAGCACAGTGATCTTTGTTTAGATGAAATACAAGGATAGGGTCACATTGTATTTATACTTCCTGTGCTTTGGAGCATCTACATCTAGGACCAAATGTTTTGGAGTTCTTTGTTAATCAGAGAGGATCTCTGTAAATCAGCATGAATTTCCATGTGGTGAGGATAGTGATGGAGACCAGCCATTGTCTAGCAAATAGGCAGAGTGAATCTTCCTCCCCAGCTCATGTTATTGTAGTTCCATTTCAGAAAACAACACTTAAAGCTATTTAGATGGAGGGGAGTGAATAGGGATGAAGAGACCAATTAACCAATTTTTCTTGGCCTTTCCTCTCACATAGACACATTCTGTACAACACCCCAGTTTTGATGTATTATTTTAATTAATCCCAGTCTTTTGATTCCTGGAAAAAGAAGGTTAGCAAATGTAACAATGCTCGGGAGTTTCTTTATCGTAAAAGACACATAATTTCAAGCATTTAATAAGGTAGATTTATTCTGGGTAGTTTAGCTTGCACATTCACTCAAACAGCCCTCCCCAAAGACAACATTAAAAATGTGATTAGTTAGCTGCCATCAATAACACAAAATAGGAAAATGCTCTCTGAAGGGACAGCTTTGTGGAGGGCACTGCACAGTGTGTAGTAAAAATATATGGCCTAATAAGTTTACATTTGCAGGCTCATTTGTTAAAACTCTTGAATTTCTAATTTGTGTCGGAAAGATAAATGGATGGAGCCACCGTAAAGTGTGAGATTAATACTGATGGATGGGGATTCAGTTTTTTGCTAGCCTCTTAGTTCCACACAACCCAGTAGGCAGTTTATAGGAAAACCAAATGTAAATAAAAAGAAGGACATTATTTACTCTGGTTGAGACCAATTACCAGCTATTTTGTTCCATTCAGCTCCACTGTTAAGGAAATTTCTAAGTAATCTAATTATTAGACTCAGTAATCAAAAGGCCTACAATTTATAATTTGATGTTTTTAAGATGGGCCCCCAGAAGCTCTATTATGGAAGGAGAATTATCTTTCTCAATATATTTCGTGAAGTATTTTCTCAGTCAAATCACCCCTAAGAAATACTTTTGAACATGTAATGGAGAGAAGGAATAGGTTCTGAGGGAAATACACTTTTTCATAGCCAAGGATTTTGGAAAACCAAATGAGATTTCTGTAGGAAATCAGTAACATAAGGTAAACATAATGCCTTTATTTTGCTATCTTAACCTCCCTGGTCATTTATCATTAACACAAGCACAACATGCAAGGTCTTAAGCAGTCCCAGGCACGAAATTTCCTAAATGTCTCACAAATTTTATACCTCTGTGACCTGATGGCCATCAGATCAGAAATGGCAGCAATATTTAATGGCAGAGAGGCAGGAAATGAATTTACAAAACATTTTCACTTGGTAAAAGTCACTCTAAAATTATGGGATTAATATGAATCACTGTTATGGTTTGGATCATGGTTTGTTCCCCAAAGTTTCATGTTTTAGAATTTGGTCTTATTGGATGGTGACTGGATGTTCCCTAGAAACTTGACTGTACTGATTATATTATAAAGAAGTTACATGAAAATTTAACTCCTTCATAGTGTCCCAAGATTGGGCCTTTGGGTGTGATAACATTGTTAGGGTGGAACTGTAGGTAGGGTTAATAGTAGAGGGAATGAGACTACAACAGCCAAGAGAAAGCCACATGGATACAGACCATACTCTTCTCTGCTGTAAGTTCTGCCTTCCATCATTTTGTGATGCCTTTGGACATTCTAGCCACCAGAATTATGAGTAAACCTCTACTTCTTTATAAATCCATCCAGTCTTAGCTATTTCTTAACACAACAACGGACTATCTCTGATACATTTTTAAACTCTAGCTCTTTTAACTGAACTAGACATAGTTCTAATTTGAAGTATGCTCTAAATTGTGTGCAGATGTATTTTCAGGTCTACCTGGAGGAAGTCAGCCAGTAATATTCCCCTCCCTCCTTTTTGTCACCCTCTAGACTCCCCACCTTTCTCTCCCCTTTCCCTTCTCTTTGTCTTTCTGTCTCCTCTCCCTCTCTCCCTCCCTTCTTCCTTTCTCTCATTCTCTCATCACATACCTGAAAGTAGACTTCAGGACAAAATCTCCACTCATTCCTGAATTCCTCACTGGTTTCACTAGCTTGTGTCAGAAAACTCTAAGAGGTAATGTGGGACAGAATTTATATGGCCCAGGGAACAGAAAAATCTAGGAAGTGACTCTGGTTCAATGGCTTAAAAATTGGGGCCAGAAGGTGGTGTTGTGGTCAAGGTGTTGGATCCCATATGGCCAACTCTGTGGCTCTAGTTCCAGACCTGGTGGCTTAAAAAACACACTGGGCACATGTGTGTGCCTGCCCAAAATCCCAAGAAGAGAATGGAGGAGAGGGGACTGTGGTGTGGCCATCCCCCCCGGGGTGGATGATTTCTCACTTTCCTTCTATCTCTCTCTCTCTCCAGTGAGAGAGATCATGTGCCCTGTGGCAAAGATCTAAAAAAAAAAAAACTTCAAAAAACAAATAAACAATAAACAAGTTGTATGACAGGCAAGTCACTTATCTTCACAGAGTCTCATTTTCCCCATATCTAGAATGGGAATAGTATAATTTTAAATAAGGTCTATGTGAGGATGAAATGGGTTTAAATATTTAACAGTGCTCTTTAGTTTAATTCCCTATGTATTTTTTATTAAACTAAAAATCAGCCTAAAAATATTAGAATTACCAAGAGAAATTAAAGAAAAACAATGGAGTAATTGTGTGGCTTTGTCAGTAGATGTCGATGTCAGCATGGCACCTCCATCGATACTGCTCCCCAGGTAATTGTTAACTCGCGTTGGCTGACTCAGAGAGAGACACAGGTCGGAGCTGGGCCTTTTGTCCCACCGCTTCTTTAGCTTATAAGAAGCCCCTGTTTTAACTGTGGCATGCACTCCAGACTTGGAATGGCCCTCTCCCGAGCCCTAGGAACAATTTCTAGTCTGAAGCTTTCTGAAGAGATTTCTGAATAAACTACATCTGATGACCTAGCACTGTACTGCAAGGCTCTTCAAGAAACTGTCTCTAATGGGGAATGCAGCTGAAGCTAATTTTAGTGCTGATGGACTTTCTCTGCTTTGGTTAGATCAGTCCTGGGGGGAGTTGCCTTATCTGGAGTTTGTTGTTTCTCTAATTGTTTTAGAAATTAGCAGGAAGTGCTCACAAATCGGGCCATTAACAAGCATTTATTGATCATTTATTTATTTATTTATTTTTTAAAGAAACTCTTTTTAAAAGGATGCAAGGAAATTATCTTCACTGTGTTGAAGATGTGCCCCCCCCCTTCCCCAAGCCCCTTACCCTGCAGACTCAAGTGTTTATGGTGGAAGTGGATTGCATTGTTATCCTGTAAAACCACAAATTAGATTGGTAAAAGGGCAAGAGATCCAAATGCAGTATATTGAAATTTTTTATTTAGAAGTATTTGTCCTAAAAAGTGAAGCAATATGTAAAATAAAGATGAAAGGCTTTTGGACATTTTCTTTGGTGAATATTATTTTTAGGAAACTCAAAACTGTAGACTACTTTAGGAAATTCTAGGAATGGATTTAGCATGCTCTTAAGGCCTCGTTGCTTAGGGCTAAGAGAAATTAGATGAGATATAAAACACATAGAACATACTTATTTTCTCTTTCTATGGCCTTTGATCTAAGGCCAATAGAGGAATTTGTGTTGGTTGGCAAATCCTCCTATAAATTCTAAAATAGAGATAAAAGCCTTTTCAGTTTTTTTTAGTGGATATGTGGTAAGACATGAAGAAATATTAATTTTGAAACTTCCAAGACTATATTCTCTTTTAAAATTCAGGATGGTTCCTTATTACCTACAAGATAAAGAGCTCAGTTTAAGAGGCCCTTTGTAATTTTTCCTTACAATTTGTCTTTGTATCCTTACATTCCTTACGAATGCTCCCAGGCTCAGTGGTATGAAACCCACTTATAGGTTCTCAAAAACAATGTTCTTCGAGAAAATGTGCTGTTCAGATGTTCCCTGGATTAGAAGGCTGCTTTTGGCCTCTGCTGATCACTGCCCCTCTGCCTCCTGTCCCCTGTCCTCCCACCCCCAACCTTCAAGGCCTCACTTAAAATCTGCCTCAAATGGAGAAGGAATGAACATCTCCCCTCTCTCTCTGCTCCTCCCTTATGCTTGCTTCTCTTATAGTTCTTGTTCATTATCCAGCAATAGTCTACTCCCTGGCAATTGTCTGTTTGGATGTTGTTTCCGTGCATAAACTATGAGCCTTTACAAAACAGAGAAATCTGTGCTATTGTCTCCATATATAGTTAGTGAAAGGATAAAGGATCAAGGGGTCCAAAGGAAGGTGAGAAATTGCTCCTGATTAGTAATTCAGCATTTTGTGACTGGAACAGGGTAAAATGAATTGAGGGGAGTAGTCACGAGAAGCCACTCACTTGTGTGTCTTAACTAAACATACACAAGGCGTATGGCTGAGGTAGGTTGGAGAGAGGTAGGGGGCTGGCTAAGTTGGGAAGTAAAGGCAAATTTAAGCACTTGTGATAAGAGATTGGCATTAGATCTAGGATAATGTTTCTCATTATTATTCTAAAATGTTTGTTTCCAAGGGGCTTTTGGGCTCATTCATAAATATGTTTGTAAATTTTTGCTCTTTATTGTGAGAAGAAGGAACATAGTGCTTCAGGAGACAGTTCTTATCCCATAGGTCAGAAGGAAGTATATAACATTAGTTGGAATAAAGCACACTATAAATGAACGTTCTTTATTTGTTCTTAGGCCATACACTTTCAAGTCCAAAATTGCATTTGGTCAAACATTCAGCAGCTTCAGTTCCTGTGTTTCTGATCAATGGCCCAAATCCTCCAGAATGAAACAACTTGTCAGTCCCTTGTTTAATCAGAATTTTAGGAAGGATTAAGTCTGTAATGAATGCTTGTAAAGTTGCTTTCAATCTTCTCCATGTTGATGACATCCTTGCATATGTATATCCACATTTGCCACTCAGTGGGAATGCATATTTGACATTTCAAAGACTACAAAATATGATCTCGAAAATAAACACTGCTGTAGTAATTTTGATGGTTGATCATCTGTTTAATGTAATGTCAGTTAACTTTGAGACTATAAATTAGTCTGACTTGATTTGTTACCAATTTTCAGTGCTTTTTAGCATCTTGACAAAAAAACTAAACAAAATAAAACACAAACTCCCATAAGATCTAGGAAGGATGAAGTATGATTTTTTATCTTATGAGAAGAACTGTCAAGTGTTTTCCAGCATCTAAATGTAGGTTGCTTTGATTGATTTTTCAGATGCAAAAAGCTTTTTATATTTTCAGGTTTAAAAAAATTATATTCTAGGGGGCAGCAGATGGCATGGTGATTGAGGTGCTGGACTCCCCAGTGGCTGACCATGGATCAAATAATGAACCTGGCAGCTTGCTTTCTCACTCTCCCTTTCTGTCTTTCTTTCTCTGCTCACAATGGAAGGGTAATGATAATAAATAAAATTTTAAAAATTGTGGGACCAGCATATAGCCATATGGCTATGTCGCTGGACTCCCATGTAGTCAACTGCAGTTTAAGTCCCAGACCTGGTGACTTAGACTCACAACGGTCGTGTGTGCATGCGTGCCCGAGATCCTGAGAGGAGAATGGAGGAGAAGGGATTGCAGTATGGCCATCTTCCCTGGGGGGTGATTTCTCACTTTCTGTCTCTCTGTCTTTCTGGTGAGCACACGTGCCCTATAGCAAAAACCTCTCAAAAAAAATTTAAAAAGTTAATCTTTAAAAAATTAAAAAAATTATGTTCTAGACAATAGACCATTTGTTTCATTCTTCATCTAATTTCATAATATTGATAAACTTCTATTCATAGAAAAAAACAAGGCCTCTCTTTTAGGTTATACTGTTTCATAAAAATAAATTTTTATGAGATTCTGTAAATAGGTATTTGGTGAGTTTTGTACTTATATGACATTGCCTTTGTTAAAATGTTTAGGTTTATTGCATTATTCACAATTGCTAGGACATGGAATCAACCCAGATGTCTAAGAACAGACAAATGGATTGAAAAAATGTGGCACATGTGCACTATGGAATACTATTTAGCTGTAAAAAACAATGAAACTCTGACATTTGGTACAAAATGGATGAATATCAAAGATTTAATGCAAAGCAAAGTAAACCAGATTATGAAAGACAGGCATTGCATATCCCTGCTTAATATATGTCAATGTCTGCACTCTATAGCAGAAACTGAAAGATTGGATGGCATAATAGCAGTTAACTATAGCTAACTAGAGACAGTATAGGAGTGGGTGGATTATAGGGAGTGTGTTATAGGGGGTGAGAGAGAGGGCATCAGGAAAAAAACAAACAAAACATTTAATATATACAAAATGAAAAGTTATCTGTTGATTATAATGTATATGCTAACGTCTTTGACTTGACTAATATGCTGTACTCATGCTGGGAAAAACCATTTAAGTATGTACAGTGATTAAATATTAAAAAAAAAAAAGAATGGGCTGTAGGGGCACAGATTTAGTTCAAATACATTATAACCCTGATGTGACAGTGCTGTGTCATTACCTGAAAATCACGAAGGAAGACCAGATTAGTGACGTTTTCCATATTCAACAGGCTGAAGTGCATTACAGTTTTCTCCTTGGAAAGGGAAAGTTTGAATGAAAAGTTATCTATTAATAAAAATGTACATGGTAACATCTATGGCTTCACTAATATACACTGTCCTCATGCTGGGAAAAACCATTTTGCATGCTGTAAATACATACAGTTATTAAATATAGATTTAAAAAAAAGAAAGAAAAGGCCATTACTGACCCATTATATACCTCTTCTTAAAAAATCAGGTTTTTTCTTTAACTAATTATGTCAATGTCATACAAGACCTAGTTTTATAGTTAAAGTCATTATTATGGTTCAAATTGTGTTGTAGAAAACTTATCTGGAATTTAGAAACTTTCATGTCTATTAAATTTCATCTTTTTTTTTTAAGATTTTTTTCCATAGGTATGTGCATGTGCTCACCAGAGAGAGACAGAAAGATGAAAAGTGAGAAATCAACCCCCAAGAGGGAAGGCCATACCACAATCCCTTATCCTCCATTATCCCCTCAGGAGTTTGAGCACACACATGTGCCTGGCATGATTTTCAAGCCACCAGATCCAGGACTTGAACCTCAGTGGGCCATGTGTGGGAGTCCAACACCTTTACTACCATGCCACCTGCTGGCCACTCAAAATCCATATTTTGAAAGTAAAGTTATGAATTTCAGAGTCTTATATGTGACATATATCTAAGGAGGGCAAGAGTCTTAGTTTGTTATTGCATTTTTAACAGAAATACCTTAGACTGGGTGATTTTAAGACAATAGAGGTTTATTTTGACTTTGGAATTCTGGGGCTGTGAAATCCAAAGGCCAATAGAAGCAGCACAGAAAATGGAAGCTACATTCAGACAGAAAGAAAGGGCTTTGAATAGCTCTCTCTTATAACAACCAGCTCTCGCAAGAATTAACTCTCACAAGAGCTGGAACTCACTGGATCTCCTGAAACATCATGAATCTATTCACAAGAGTGATGCAATCCCTGTGCCCTCACCATCTCCCAACATTAAATTCTAAATAATGAAGCTTTGGGGACAAATAAAGGGCAGTAGCAGATATTCCACAATCCAGCTCAACAAATACCAGGTGTATGCTGTAGAGAGAACTCCTGCGATTAGTGCCTTCTTTCCCTATGTTGCTCATTATGAAGGTATGTGCTTATGTATCTGTGGATGTTTATAATAAGGGAAGGAAAGGAAAAAGGAGTGGAATGGTTGGAAAAGAAAATTAATTTCAAATGGTAATTGTTGGGGTTGGCAGGTAGGGTGGTGGTTGAGGATGCTGGACTCCCACAAGGCCAACTGCGATTCAAGTCCCAGACCTTGTGGCTTGCTATCTCACTTTCCCTCCCTCTCTCTCTCTGTCCCTCTCTGATCAAATAAAAAAAAATTCTTAAAAAAAAGGCAATTGTCTTCCAAAAATCATATTGTGTGCTATAGGATGTGCGACAATTAAATGTGAATAAGAAATAATAAAATAAAAAGTTATTGTCTTTATCAAAATAACACACATATAATTTGAACTGTGAAGACTTTTTCATAAAAACATACAAGGACAACATAATACAGCCTCTAACCTATTTTTCGCTGCTCCTTAGTATTGCTCCCCAGAGACAATTACCTTCAAGACTTACGTATTTCTTTTGGCCTTTACCTCTGCATTTATATGAAATATACTTAAACTACTATTAGGTTAAATTAATTTAATCAACTGTAAGTTGATTTATCAAATCTAGGAACACATTGATTTGCTGCTGTGGTGGAAAAGAATATCTCTCTTTAACACACCCCTTATTCATATCAATATTGTTATATCTATTTTTAAATATAGTTTTATCTTTTTTTCTTTAGTCATATAAATTTTTATTTAAAGGCAAATGTTTCAGTACGCTAGCAGAAAGAGAATACAAGATAGTGTTGAAGGTACAGGAGATATCTAGGCAGAAGCTCTCCGGGATCCTGGTTCACCAATGGGTGTCCTTAATCTCTAAGTTGAACCACCAAGATCTATGCAATGAATTTTGCCTATGGGAGAAATCAAGGCAGAATTTCCCTGTATTGTTCATTATGAAGGTATGTGTTTATGTGTTTGTGATGTTTATAATCTAAGGGAAGGAAAGGAAAAAGGAGTGGGATGGTTGGAAAAGAAAATTAATTTCAAAAAGTAATTGTTGGGGGTAATTGTTGGGGCTGGCAGATAGGGTTGGCAGCAAGACCTTTTATACATCATGATTTTTAATATAAAAACCTTTGTGTTTATTCTGACAATGTAATTAATTTACTGTGGAGAAAAATGATGTTATTAAATTTCTTCTAAAATAAAATTTACTTTCCTAATTTTAGTAACTTCCAGTTACTTTTGTTAAGTTTTCTGTTCTTTTTCTTTTTTTAAAGTTTTGGTATAGGATGTGTGTGCTCACCAAAGAGAAACAGAGAGAGTGAGAGAAAAGGAAAGTGAGAAAACCACTCCCTAGGGGGGGATGGTCATGCCACAATCCTGTCTCCTTTAGTCTCCTGTCAGGATTTTGGGTGTACATTCACATAAGCTGCTGGGTCTGGAACTTGAACCATGAAGTTGGCCAAGTGGGATCCAGCACCTCTAACTCCATGGCACCTGCTGGATCAGTTTTCTGTTATTTTTATAAATTCTTTCTAATCCTACTAACAGTCTCTCAATAGTTTAAGGTGATCAAATTATCATCTGACAAGTTCATTCTCCCACCCCAATGTCCTTCCTGCAGCCCTTTGTCCACTCTAATCTATTATTATCACCCAGAAGTTCTTTTTACTTTTCCTGTGTTTGATCTCCTGATTTTTGGATTCTATGTCTTCCTCTTTCTCAATTTACTTTTTCTCAGTTTAATAGAGAAAACACCATTAATTTATGAGAATGAGTGCATGGGAAATAAATAATTTGGGAAGGTTTATGTCTGAAAATATCTCTTTTTCTACCCTTACACTTGGTTGATCATTTGACAGGGTATAAAATTTGGCTTCGAGACCAGTTATGGTTTGGTGGTTAAGATGACTGAATTCCACATGGCTGACTAGACGGTTTGAGCCCCAGACCTGGTGGCTTGAGAAACATACTGGACATGTGTGCATGCATGCCCAAATTCCTGAAAGGCGGTGTGTGGAGAAGGAATTGCAGCATGACTATTCCCTATGGTGAGGCGCTTTCTCAATTTTCTCCTCTCTTTGACTTTGTTTCTATCTCTCTTTTGAAAGTCTGAATGCCCTCTGGCAAAAATTCTTTTCTTTTGGAGAGTTTTATTTATTTATTTATTTATTTTTTTGCTATAGGGTGTGTGTGCTCGCCAGAAAGACAGAGAGACAGAAAGTGAGAAATTACTCCCCCAGGGGAGATGGCCATGCCTCAATCCCTTGTCCTCTATTCTCCTCTTGGGATCTTGGGCACGCATGCACACGCACCTGGTGTGAGTTTAAGCCACTGGATCTGGGACTCGAACCGTGGTTGACTACATGGGAGTCCAACGTCATAGCCATTACACCATCTGCTGGTACCCTGGGAAAAAAATTTTAAAAATTGGTTTTGAAAATATTTGCTTCTTAGAATTTGGGTCTTCTTAATTTATTGTCCTGGATTCTTAATAATTCTTTCCATATGAAGACTTGTTTTTCAATTCTAAAAAGTATTTGTTTCTTTGATATGTTTCTTCTTTTCATTGTCTATCTTCAGAACTTTATTGTATGATTGTGGGGCTTCCTAGGCTGATCCTATCATTAAAAACAAACAAAAAACCTGTCCTGTCTTCTTCATCACCACCTTGACTTTTACCTTAGTTTTTTGACTATTACTCTTTGTCTGTATTATTCTGACTTTGTCTTTCAATTGTTCTATTAAAGTATGTTTTGAGCACTTACAGTTTTAATTTATCAAGGTGCTTTCATGTTCTCTGCCTCCTCTCTAACTTGCTAGATAAATGGCATCTTGTTCTTGTATGAAGGCAATCTCTTCTTTTAAAAAACTCCACTGAAGATACTATCCTTCCTCCTTTGCTTTTATCTTGCCTCCTTTCTTTCTTTCCTTGCCTTGTTTCAATATTCTTCAATATTCTATACCAGGTAAAGTATTTGTTTCTCCCTGCCACGCCACATTTCCATATGTTTGTATTTTAGATTTCATTTGGAGGCTTTCCTCAATTTATGGTACTCTTCTATTGTAAGTTCTAAATGTAAATGGTGTTTCTCAAGTAGCGAGTATTTTAGTTTATGGTTAGCCTGTATTTTTTTTTTTTCAGAATAGTATTAGATATTAGTATCTGTGTTTGTATTCTCTGGAGCATCTAATTTTCCCAGAAGAAAAAAATCTTGAATTTCCTTTCTTGAAACAAAGAGTTTAGAGTAGAAACTTGGTTATCAGGGATTGGAAACTTAAAGTTGAGTTTGCTGAGGAGCTGAGGGTTTCACTGTGTTTTTTTGATTGTTTGTTTTTCTTTTCTTTTCTTTCCTTTTTTTTAAGAGATATTTTTGCTATAGGTTGTGTGTGCTCACCAGAGAGACAGAAAGAGATGGAGAGACAGAGAGAGATGGAGAGACAGAATGAGACAAAGAGAAAGCGAGAAATTACTCTCCAGGAGGTATGGTCTCACTGTCATTCCTTCTCTTTCATTCCCCTCTCAGGATTTTGAGCATGTGCACACTTGTGCCCAATGTGAGTTTTAAGCTGCCTGGTCTGGGACTCAAACAATTGTGAATTATGTGGAAATCCAGCAATGTAATCATTATACCATCTGCTGGTCCTGGTTACTCCATTTTTAATCTGATTTCTCAACTCTATCTGTCTTTAGTACCTGAAGTCCCTCTGATTCAATTCTCCAAATCTCAAATTCGCCAGTAAATTTCCTTGGGGAGTTGAGAGGGTGGTCATTTGTTTTCAGACAGTACAAATGGGTTATTTTGACATTTCACCCATCACACCTTTTTATAACCCCATGCTTTACCACCACTTTATGTATATTTGATATCTCTAATTATTGAGCCTTTCTACGGCTCTGTGACTGAAGACGCTTGCTTCTCATTAGAAGATATGCAGGTTTCAATTCCTACATCTTCAAAAACTTTTCATTTTCCAAAATTTGGTACAATTTTATGTACTATTTTCTCCTCTCCTGCTCTTTTTGTCTCTGTATATTTATGATTTTCATCTAATTTTCGTTTTCTTAAATTTTATTTTCTGTAGGGTGTGTGTACTCACTCACCAGGAAGAGACGGAGAGGAGAGTGCAAAGTCATCCTCTAGGGAGGATGGCCATGCCACAATCCCATCTCCTTCAGTCTTCTCTTGGGATTTTGGGCATACAAGCACATGTGCTTGGTGTGATTTTCAAGCCCAGGGTTCTGGGATGCTCACTGCCCAATTGGTCATGAGGGATCCAGTGCCTTAACCTCCACACAATTTGCTGGCCCCTTTATTGTTGCTTTATTTTTGTTGTAATGTGAGTTTTAGGAGTGGAGGTAAATGCATGTATTTAAACTGACACATTTACATAGAGGTCACACATTTAGCTTAGTAGCTATACTTGTACTTTGTAAGATATTTTATAGGACGGACTCTTGTCTTATCACAACAATCTTCAAAAGAATATAGTCGCGCCTTTACTATGTAAATGAGCAAACTAAGTTTCAGAAAAAACAAGCAATGAATCCAACATCACATCATGGATAAATTGCTGAGATTGGGCTTGAACTTTGTGAATCTGGCTCCCAAAGGCCATCCTTTTCTGTGTCATCATGGTGCCTCTTCATGTGCAAGGCATTATATTAAACCTTCATCTTAAGATATCTATAGGCTCAACAGTGTTCTGATGCTTTAACTACTATTTTGCAGAAAGCTGAGCTAAAATTCTGTCTCGAAACAGGCAATCTCTTGATGGACATGAGTACTTAGGCCATCGCCCTTCTTGTTCTGGTTCCCAGGTGGCTTTCCAGTGCCTCGCTCATTTCTGTATGGCTCTCTCTTTGGTGAATCACTTGACATGTTACTCCCAGTCTCAGTCATTTCTGTTCTCACATGTTGCTTTGGTTTCTGGCTGCTACTCTCCCAGATGACTACTTTACAATCACTCTGTTCTCTTGTATTTTATTTTTTAATTTTATTTACCTTTTTATTTATTTATTTTTAATTTGACCAGAGAGAAACAGAGCAAGAGTGAGAGCCAGAGAGAAAAGGAAAGTGAGAAAGGAAGCTACAAGGTTTGGGATTCGAACCGCAGTTGGCCATGTGGGAGTCCAGCATCCTTAACTACACCACTTCCGGCCCCTCACTCTGTTTTCTTCTAACTTTAACACTCTGCTTCTCATGCTCAACTTGAGAACGTGTTCCTTTTATCACTGATAAAATGAAATCTATCAGAAAGGATACCTTCCTTATCCTTTCACCAAGTCTACCTGTGTACATACCAAACACATGTTTCCCCTTGTTGTACTGAATGAACTATTCCTTCTCCTAACTTGGGTCAACTCTACCTCAAGGCCTGAAATTGATTGTTTTTCCTAACTGAAGATTCTTGTATCATTTCCCCCTCTCCATTGGAGTAAACATACATTATGGTGTAATATTCCCCATTAAAAAAAAAAATCTTGCCTTGAACTCTGATTGCCCTTTTGGCTACCATTCCATGTCCCTCCTCCCTTTTGCAGCAAAGTTCCTTGAGATGCCTGTGTTTATTTTCCTCACTTTGTCATGTTATTTCACAAGCTCTTTTTTTTTTTTTTTTTGGAGAGGTTTTTGCTTTAGGGCGCATGCACTCTCCAGAAAGACAGAGACAGACAGAGAGACAGAAAGCGAGAAATCACCGCTGGGGTATGGTGGGGGGGGGGAGGCCACGCCGCAATCCCTTCTCCTCCATTCTCCTCTCAGGATCTTGGGCATGCATGCAGTAGGGAGAGAGAAAAAGTGAGAGGGAAATTGAGAAAGCATGCCACTAGGTCTGGGACTCAAACTGTGGTTAGTCACATGGGAGTTCAGCATCTCAAGCACCACACCACTGGCTGGTCCCCAGAACATTATTTTTTAAAATAATTTTTATTTATTAATTTTAATTATTTATACATTTAATCGCTATACATAATTTAGATTTTTGTAAAGAGACTTTACCTAGCATGACACACACCTCAGTTCAGCCCAGTTGAGAATGTATGAATGTCCTCATCCACAAATAATAAACCATATTCATGTCCCACAAATGCCTTACCTCTCCATTTTTTCCCCCAAATTTCCTTTTCTACGCTCTTTCTCTCCCCCACTCTTTCCACTTTGGCTGTAGTGTCCATAACAATTTTTAATGCTTGTATGTCCTTCAGTCTTTCAGTCTCTGCCATAGAGTGCAATATATGTTAAGGGGAGACATACAATGTTTCTCTTTCATAGCCTGACTTACTTCACTCAGCAACAGATCTTCCATATTTATACACTTTCTATCAAATTCCAGGCCCTTGTTGTTTTTTATGGCTAAATAGTATTCCATGGAGTATATGTGCCACACTTTTTCAATCCATTCATCCGTTTGTGAACATTTGGGTTGGTTCCATGTCTTAGCAATTGTGAACAAGGCTTCAATGAATATAGATGTGTAAGCATTTTTTTAGGAGGGAGAGGTTTTTGCTACAGGGCGCATGCGCTCGCCAGAAAGACAGAAAGTGAGAAATCACCCCCCCTCCCCCAGGGGTGATGGCCATGCTGCAATCCCTTCTCCTCCATTCTCCTCTCAGGATCTTGGGCATGCACACACACGTGCCCAGTGTGAGTTTAAGCCACCGAGTCCAGGACTTGAATCAGGGTCGACTACATGGGAGTTCAGCGACATAGCCATTACGCTAACTGCTGATCCCAGAGTTTTTCTGATTGGGCATTCTCCCAGTCGTTTGGGTAGATACCCAGGAGTGGAATTGCTGGATCATATGGTAGTTCTATTTGAAGGTCTTTGAGGAACCTCCATATTGTTCTCCACAGTGGCTGGACCAATTTACAATCTCACCAACAGTGTAGGAGTGTTCCCCTTTTACCACATCCTCTCCAGCACTTATCTTTTTTTTTTTAATCTTCATCATTCTGACTGGGGTTAAGTGGTATCTCATTGTGGTTTTGATCTGCATCTCCCTTATGATGAGGGATGTTGAACATTTCTTCATATGCTTTTTGGCTGTTTGTATGTTTTCCTTAGAGAGTTGTTTATTCAGCTCATTTTTCCATCTTTCAATTGGGTTAATCATTTTTTTCTGGGTAAGCTGCTTGAGTTTCCTTTGTATTCTGGTTATAAGTCCCTTATATGAGGCACAGTTAAGAAAAATTCTCTCCCATTCTGAGGGTTGTTGATTCACACTGGTAACAGTGTCCTTTGCTGTGGAGAAACTTCTTATTCTGATATAATCCCACTTGTCTATTTTGGGGATTATAACCTGTGCTTTGGGGGTCTTACTTAAGAAATCTTGGCCTACCCCAATGTCTTCCAGAGTTTTCCCAGTGTTTTTCACCATCAGTTTTATCATTTGTTGTCTTAGGTTTAGATCTTTGATCCACTTTGAGTTGATTTTTGTTAATGGTGACAGATAGGGGTTCAGATTCATCGTTGTGCAGGAAGATACCCAGTTTTTCCAGCACCATTTGCTAAAGAGGTTTTACTTTTCCCACTGGATTGACTCATACCCTTTGTCAAAGATGAATTGGCTGTATGTTTTGGGGTTTATTTCTGGGCTCTCTACTCTGTTCCTTTGGTCCTCATATCTTTTTTTTGTGCCAATACCATGCTGTTTTGATTATCACGTGAGCTGTGGTAGTTATTAAGAACCTGTTTGGTGCCTTGCATTTTGTTATGTGTGTACATGTGTGTATGTGTTTGTGAGTGTGTGTCTATGTAAATGTGCTTTAGAAACTAGGATAGTTACACAGTAGAAGATACAATCTCTGTCATCAGGACACTTGTGGTCTGTGTTCAATCTCTACATTTTCTAATACAGAATAGTATTTTGTTATCTAATGACCTTCATTTAAGACAGAGAGCACGACAGTATGGCCGTTGTTAGAAGATAATAAAAGTCTAGCTCAAAGTATTTTTCCTACCCCAAATGACTTGGGCAAAAAAGTTTGCATGCTACTTTAATGTGACACTTTCCTTCTCTTTCATCGAAATATTTGTGCAATAGTTTTGTACATATTTACAACAAAATGACAAGTCTTTCACACACAGGAGTCTATCAGTTTAACTTAAGAGCATATGGCAATTTACATATAAACTGCTTTATGTTTGGAATAATAAAAATGTCAGAACAAATAGGAAATGTTAAACACGGTTATATTTTTATACCACACAAATTTATTGCTCCATTTCAAAATTAAAATTATAAAGGAATATGATTGATACTGTTCAATGCAGTTGCTAGAGAGACCATGCAACATCACCACTGGGAGTGTGTGTTCACTTTCAGACTGAGTGCTGTTTTATTTAGTAAATAATCTGACTGCTGCAATGCACTCTTTCGTCTTGTAACCCCATATGAAGCCTACCTGGAAAACTTGAGAATGTTCTGGATGTATTGACTTATGTGTAAACAAGTTTCCTTTGCAGCCTTCCTCGTAGGAATGGAGCAAAATAATTGTTGGCTTCTTCATTCTATTTTGTTTCCCCCTGTGGAGTTTACAATGGTTTGGTGCTTCTGAAGTCCCAGAAGAGAGCTGGTTTTCAGATCACTCTCCCAGGTTATACAACAGGATTGCGAGGTCCTTAGTGGGTGCAAACGGAAGAGGCTTACACTGGCCTCTTCAAATGGAATAAAATAGACTAGGAAAGAAGGAGTTGTGGAAATGTTCATGTCTGAACAAAGAGTGTGTTAGACAGACAGTAGATCTTGTATGATTTACTCTAGGCTCGTGTTTTCATTCCTTCTGAATTTTGAAAGAGGTGAAAGATATGTGTGAACACCTATGAGTATATATAAAAACAAATGTGTGCATAAAATTTTGTATCTAAACCATCAGAAATAACTCAGGCCTGTCAGCTGGATTCCCTTGAAAAAAGAACTAGTGGATAGAAATTCTTTAAAGTAGTTATGGCCTCTTTTGGGATCAGAGAATGAATTTTGACTTGTGTTTAGAGACCATATTAATATGAGTAGTACAAAGATCTAGATAACATATCCTAGCCATAAAAAAAGAGATAAAACTAGAAAAATGGAAATTTTTGCATCCACTCAAAACTTGGACAGGGGTCAACAGGGAGTCGTTGAAGCTGTACTTTTCAAGCACAGAAGTGTCGACTGCTCTTTCTTGATGAAACGTTGAGATGGAAGTGAATCGTGCGCATTTCATGCCTTTGGAGCAGACAGGTGCCTAGTCCTACTGGCACTAATTATAAATAATGACCTCCTGGAGTGGCTCACTACATCAAGTCCTGGCAATTACTCACATGTGTGCTGTCCCTCAGTGCCCAACAGTGGAAATTTCAGAATCTGCACCTCATTGCTGGTAGATTTCTCAGGGGGACAAGTAGAAAATTCCTTCCAGCAGCTCTTATTCTTTTTCACAGCCTTTTTGCCAAAAGGAAGCAAAAGAAGTAGTGGAAGGGACAGACCAAGCCAAATCTAAAGTCCTTCTTAGTCAGGTGGTTGTGCAGCAGTGCTGCAACTGGGCCTGGATTCAAATCCTCAGACCTCTCTGGGCATGCTGACTGAGACGGAGGGTGGATGGTGGCAGGGAGGCCCTGTGGCGGCGTGCCTGCCTTTCTCTGTCTCATGAAACAAACAAACAAGTCCTTCTTGTTTATGATTCAAGTTCTAAAACTTTCTTTAGTAAAGTATTCAAGGCTAATCAGGACATCCCTTGCTTCAGTGGAATCTGTTCTCTTATAGAATGTTGTGTGTAGTCAAGTGAAAACACCTCGTCTTCATCTCCACAATTACACAAAGTAGATGTTGTTGTAACTGCTGTTATTATTAATATTATCATTTCAAAGAGCAGAAATTTGAGGCTGAGAGATGTTAAGTAATTTCTTCATGTCACATAGCAGAGGGTAAAGTGGAAATTAACTGATTTCCAAATGGAAGTATTAATGTGCAACATTAAACTCAATAAATATTTGTGAAATAAATTGATAAGTAAGTGGAATCATTTCAAGGCAATTCTACTGTTGTTAGCATATAAGAAATATTTTGCTTTTTTCACTATTAGAATCAGCTTTAGAGATCATGGAAATCGTTTATTACCCTCCCAGCATACTACTAATAGTAAATAACGCTCTTATAATAGAATAGCACTTTTCCATTAGAGGAGCACTTTAAAAATAGAGATTTACTTATATTATGTACTTAGTTCTTGCAAGAGCCCTGTGAGGTAAATAAACATTATTTTCTCTATTTTACAAAGCTATGGAGGCTCATGATTGTCAACATCTGTCCACCGCCAGCGTGGGCAGTCAGGATCTTCTAATCTAAATTCTTCCTCCTCTACTTCCTCCTCTTTGCCATTGCTGGAGGCAACTGTTGCTTAATCCCCCATGAGAGATATTGCCAAGAAGCTGCAAGAAATGCATTTCATGGCTGTCATTCTAAAAAGAAAAAAAAATGGGGAAAGCATTGGTGCTTGTTCTCTCTTATGATGTGCAATGTCCCCAGGCACATTCAACATGGAAACTATAGAGAGCAACAAGGGAAAAGCATGACCATGGGCTCAGCCAAGGTGCAGTCAGGGTGTGCCTCTCTGTAAAGCTGGTTGGAACCCACATAGAAGTAGTCATTGCAGCAGCAGCCAAAATATGAGATAGGGGGAGAGAATCTAAAGTCATATACAAGATAGGTTCATTACAGATGAAATAACAAATATGCAAACAAAAATAAACAAATAGGTTAGATCCCCAAATGTCAAGAAGCATTGAAAACAGGGCAAATCAAAAAGATGCTTAAAACAAATCCAACTGTATCACACATACAAAAAAGAAAACTAGACTAACCACATTAAAGACATGGATAATCAAATTAGATTTAAAGTATTCTAGCTCACATCTAAAACATAAAGGCCATAGAACTGTTCAAAGAGTAGAAAAATATATACCAAATAAATGTTAACCAAAACAAAGATGATACTGACATACATCTTATATCAGACAAAATAGACCTTAAGACAAAAAGTGTAACTGGGCACCTAGAAGCTCTCTAAACAATCCTATGTGAGTTAACATCACATAGAGTGATGCTGTTAGTGCTGAATGAATCTACAACCTTGGGTTACTGGTATTGGAAAGGGAATGAATAGGCTTTCTTAGAAGTTGAATTATGAGCTGACAAACTACTTCCAATGATGCCTAGATAAAAATAAAAATGCGCACGTGCACACACACACACGCACACACACAGACACACAGACACATATTTCTGTTGCAGAAAATGCAAAAACAGAATTGGTATTAGAGCAACTAGGCAAAGGCTGAAAAAAAATTCAGTTAATCAGCAGCTTTAGGTGGCCAGTTTCTAGTGTGGTAGTTATTGGAAATCTAGCTAAACCAAGGTGGAGAGATGTTTAGTTTATTAGAGGAATGAAAAATTTTTAGGTGTTGAACTATGTCAGAAGAGGTCAGATTGCATGAGTTAATGTGAAACTAACCAAGTCTGCAATGGCTGTTTCATGCTGTGTCTACAATTTAAGGCCAGTTCTTCCAGGTGGTATATGCTATATGTTCTGCCGCATACAATTTTAATTTTCTGGATAATATCCTCATTTTGGTTCCTTTCACTGCTTTTTCTTCTTACCCAATCTGTGTAGTTGATGCAGTCCTTCAATTCCTACTCAGTTTTTAACCTAGGTGATATGAAATTGGATTGACATGTATACATCGCAAACCATTTTGATTTTTCTTTCTTTAAGGAGAGTTGATATTCTGGAGGCAGAAAATATTAAGTGCTAGTTGGGCACTAAACTTTACTACTGACATTACCTATTAAGTATCTCTAAAGGAAATAATAAAATGGCAGCTTTTTAGAGCCCATTTGTGACTCATAAAATATGGGTTAAAACCTCTCATTTTATTACACTTTTACTTCTGTAATTATTACTGTAAGTGATAGATCAGGGCGGGCAATCAAGATATCAACTCTCTAAACTCCTACAAAGAGCTGCAGACTCTCTGAAAATGACACAGAGCATACATTTCAAGACTATCTATGTAAGTCTGAAGACTAGCCTAATGAATAAAAAATAAACACAGCAAACAAAAAGTAGACAAAAACAGAAGATAAATTCTGTATAAAGTAAAGCAATAAAAATAATGCTAAAAGCATAGATCTGCATCCCCTGTGCCCATATAAACCCACTCACACCCTGCTTTAACACTTAGGGATGGCCCCCGAAGATTTGCTGAATATCTCCACACTGTAATTTGCTCATTCAGAAAATGCGGGATAATCAGCCCAGCCTGATGGTGTAGGCTGTCTTGTACTGGACTGCAGTGCTGAAAGCCACCTGCCAATGCTGTGTTCTGATCTTTTGGTTGTCCTGAAAACATGCTGGGCACTCAAAATTCTGAGAAAGTCAAGGGGCTGAGGAAAGGGGATCTCAGGTTGACATCCTTTATCAAGGGTTCTTTTCTTTCTTTCTCTCTCTCTCTCTCTATTGTAAAAAAATAAGAGAGAAGAAAGTGGGAGCTAATCATTACACAATGAATTCTATGTTGTGCAAACCAGTGGGCTGACATATATAAATACAGTTTATATACATATATATATACACCTGTTCTCACAGTTAGTAACTGGTCAATAGCACTTAGTTAATTATTTTCATTGTTTTATTTCAATGACGATTGTTTTCTTACACATGTTCCACTAGATTTTCTTATGGGGATGTCTGACGTGATCTTTATGAAGCTATTTGACTGATAGCCTTTCTATTTTTTCCCTACCCTCATATGTGCTTAAACTAGTCATCATCATTGACTTATCATAGTAAAAGCCCAATTTCATTTTAACTGAGAGTATATGAGAAGACAGTAAATCTCTTAGTTTTTACAAATACCATGTGAATGTCCACTATCTTCAAATCATTGCTCTTTTAGTTGTAAGGATAAGCCATGGTCCCTGCTTTCAAGAATTTATGGTGTAATATAGTACACAGACACAGATATGAACACTGTCATGCAATACAGAGAACTACAAAGGGGTTGCTTGAGGAGAGGAAGTGTGCCTGGATTAAGATTCAGATTTAAATTAAACCAATATTTAACCAATAGGCTACTGGATTTAAGGCACTTTTCTCAGCATTCACTGCTGTTTCATATTGAACCAATCACCCACGGCTTTAAATTGGAACATTAGTTATTGTGATATGCAGTAATCACTTTAAAGTCCCATTGCAATAATGTTATTTAAGATATTTCTGTCTGTGTTTGAAGTCAGGAGGAAAGATAAAAAGCTGTTACATAAGTTTGCATTGCTGCTTGGAAAGTCACATTTTTGGTTCCTCCTAGGTTTTGTGTCATAATTAATTAATTAGTTCACTTCATTAACCAATTCAAAAAATATTGATTAAACTCCTCTTATGTGCCCTAAACTGTGCTAAACATTGAAGACTGAAGGATGAATAAGGTACCTTCATTGGATTCAAGAGGCTCACAGTGTATCAACAGATATATTCCTGTTATGTGATCAATTCCATTATTAAAAAATGGAGAAATAATGTGTGTGTGTGATTTTCCTCGAATTAGTTCTACTTTAAGTTGGGAAAATGGAAAGTGTGTGTAATGTGTTTTGGGGCTCATTGGTGCATGCCCTGGGTGCTTTTGTAAGCCTTGATTTTCTACTCTTCAAATTCCCGGCATCTTTCTTCTTTCAGGGTTAGAGTTTCAATAAGGACATTGTAAAGACGCAATTATTTAATTACAGAATGAAGAATGAATGTGATAGAAGCCTGTCTGAGGGCTCCACCTGTCCCACAGTAGTGTCCTGTCATATAATGAAAAAGAATGGATCTTGGAGACTGACAAGTATGAGTTTACCCCCATCTCCCCTTTTTTCCCCCTCTTTTTCTTTTTAATAGGTAGGGAGGGTTGTAGGGTACTATACCACAGCAAAGATTGTTGGTGAATGTTCAATATCCCCAGTGTAATGGCATTGGGAGGTGGTGAGGCCTTGGAGGTAGGACCTAGTGGGCAGTGTTTAGATCATGTAAGGACCATTCTCATAAATGAGTTAGTGTTGTTTTGTGAGTGGAAATGTGTTCTCACTCTTGTGAGAAGGGGTTAATTCCCATGAGAGTGGGTTGTTACAAAGGTGTGAGCTGCTCACGGGTTGCTGTCTCTCTTTGCTGACATCTCCTGACCTTTCTGCTTCTCTCTACCAGGTTGTGATATGACAGAGGCTGACTTGATTCTCGCCCCACAACTTTGGACTTTCCATCCAGTAGAATGGTGAGCTAAATATACTTTTTTTTTTTTAATTGCCAAGGCATGTGTGCTTGCGCTTGTGTGCATGTGTGCTTGCGCTTGTGTGCATGTGCATAAGACTGAGACACATACGCACAGAGAATGAAAGTGAAAGAGAGAAAAAGGAAAGAGCAGCTCAAAGGAGTGTGGTCATGCTGTAATCCATTCTCCTCCATTTCTCCATCCTCTGCCAGTGGAGTGTGTACCGGCCTGTTCAAAATCTCAACACAATGAAGAAATGGAGGAGAGGGATTGTGATGTGATCATTCACTGCAGAGGATGCTTTCTTCCTGTCCTTAAACCCCTATCTCTGTCTCTCTCTGGTGAGAGAACAAACCCTCTAGGAGTTACAAATCATGTATAAGTACATGAATGGCTCTGTAGCACAGTGTTGATGCTCTGCACATAGGGAACCATATCCCACATAACTGACTGTGGTTTGACTCCCAGCCCTGGGGACTTGGAAAACATGCCAGGGTATGTACAGTGTGCCTAAAATCCTGACAAGATGTAGAAATGGAAGGGAAAGAATTGCCGCATGACCACTCCCCATTGGGTAGTACTTTCTCTCACTCTCTCTCAGCAAGCACATGTACCCTCTAGAAAATAAAAAGAATTAATGCAATGACAGATGTGTGTGTGTGTGTGTGTGTGTGTGTGTGTGAAGGGATGGGTCCAGCTTGTACATGCAGTCACATTATTCTGCAGCTCTATCCTATGTATAAGTCCATGAATATGTGGTCTAGTATATGAATACCATGTTAATAATATCATTGATAATTAAGACAGAAAAAATGCCAAAGCAAAAGTAAACTCTTCAAAATAAAGAAGAATCAAACTGTTAAAAAATTAATATTTCACGTAACCACTTTTTCCAGCACATGTGCTTACAGGAGACAGAGAGAGAGACAGAAAAAGAGAAAGTGAGAAATCACCCCCTGGGGAGATGGCCATGCCACAGTCTCCTCTCCTTCATTCTCCTCTCCCTAGACACATATGCACATGTGCCAGGCATGAGTTTCAAACTGTTGGATCCAGAACTCGAACCACGATTGCCCATCTGAGAGTCCAGTGCCTTATCACTATGCTACCTGCTGACCCCAGGGTTCACATCTTTTAACCATTTTTAAGATTTACACTTCATTTTTTTTCAATATCTTTTGAATAACATAATTTTAATTTAGATAAAGTCCAATTTGTTATCTTATCTTATAATTTGTGTTTCTATTTGGTCATATTAAGAAAATGTTTTCCAAATCAAAAGTCACCAAGACTTTGTCTATATTTTCTTCTAAAATTTTGGTAGTTTTAACCATTACATCCAGGTCTGTGATTAATTTTGAATTAGACTTTGTACTAAAGCCATTGTTTATGAAATGTTTATTTAATTTATTAACATAAAGTAATTGCACATTTGTGGTGATACAATGTGGTTTTTCAACACATAAATACAACGCATAGTGATTAAATCAGGGTGATGAGGATACTTATCATCTTAACCATTTATCATTACTTTGTGTTGGGAACATTAAAAATTCTCTTTTTGTAGCTTCTCTGAGATATACAGTAGTAGTTAAAAAGTAGTAGTTAGTCATTACAGTGTTTTATAACACCAAACTTTGTTCCTCTTATTTATCTGTATATTTTGGAAAGACTTACATAAATGAAAATATATACTAAGTTCATGGATCAGAAGGCTCAATATTGTTGAAGTGTCAGTTCTCCACAATTGATTTATAAATTGAACACAATCCCTATTAAGACCCTAGCAACCCTTTTTGTAGAAATTGACAAGCTGATTTTATAATTTAATTAGTAATGGGAAGTATCTAAAATGGTCAAAACAATTTTAAAAGAAAGGACACATTTGGATAATTTATACTATCTGATATCAAAACTTAGTAAAGCTTTATTTAAGAGAATATAAAACTGGTGTAGATAGATAAATGGACTAAAATAACTGAATATAAAATTTAGAAATGAAATCACAGATTTTTTTGATGAATGTTAAAATAAATTTTGTAAAAGTTTATATATGTCATGGGAAAGAGGGAGAGAAAGGAGATGGAGACGTAGAAAGAAAGACAAACACTCTCAACATGGTCATCTCACCGGCTTTTCTAGCCGGCCAATATCATAGACAAGCACATACATGCCTGCATGTACAGTTCGATCCAGGAATCAAACCCCTATCTTTCATATGGCTTCCAGCACTTCAGAATGTTGTCTATTGCTGCACCAGTGTGGCTGAGCCTGCTAAGGTAATGTAATGGGAATGGATAATCTTTCCCACAAATGGTGATGGAACAATTAATTATATGTACAATAAAGTGAACATTGATATTGAGTCATTTTAATGGATCATTATCAAGAATCTAGTAAAATTTCATGATTTAAATAGATTTTTAAATAACAAATAGAGATTAGAAGATTAATACAAATGATGGTATAAATAGTATCAGTGTTGACAAATACAGTGTATTAGTCCCTATTTTGTTTTGTTTTTAATGCCATAGGGCACATGTATATGTTTGAGAGACAGAAAGCACACTTGCAAGGGGGCCTGTCATGCTGCAACGTTTTTCTTCCAGTTCTCCATCCTGTCAAGATCCTGGGCATATAAACACATCTAGCTTAAGCTGCTGAGGTTGGGATTTGAACCCTGGCCACCCATGTAGGATTAGGCTTCTTTTGAGTAGTCATTAACCTCTGTACTACTAGGCCAGCCTCAGTCCTTGGTTTGACTTTTATAAAAGTATGCCAAAAAAAAAAAAAAAAAAAAGTCCAATAGTACTTCAGTCTAATGGAAACAGCCAAATACAGTCACATGCTCTATCATTTTGTCTACATAGGCAAACCAGTTTATAAATGAATTTTTAATAATGATTGAATAAAGAGTGAGACTACATTGCTTTGAAATAGTTTGATAAATCAGTAAAAATAAATGAAATCTTTTGGTGTCAGCTATATTTACCTTTATTGTGTCAACATAGAGCCTATAGCAGGAAATCCAAAGTTGAGATGTAAAGGTGAAAGATTTATTAATTAGGAAGGAATGTTTATTTGTGATCAGTTCCCTTGATACTGCTTACGTTTACCTCTTTACCCCATAGCTGTTATCACTGCTTCATAACCAAATAACAAAAAACTATTTTGTTTTATATCTTTTCCTCATTTAAACCAACTCTTTAGAGTCTTGCTGCTTTTCAGGCCAGTAGATGGCATTCTTATTCTTGTTTTTATTTTAATAGTCTAGGTTCTTGATAAATGAAATGCTAGATACTGGACTCACATTCAGTTCTAGTTCCTAGAGTCCAAGTTCAGGATGACCAATTTCTGATGCACGTGGAAAGGAAGGAACGTATTTAAGAGAAAAGTAAAAATGCAACACTTGTCAAACTAAGATATGACCAACACATTGTTGCCTTTTTAGTCTTCATTTTGAGTAAGGGTGGGAGTTTGTGGCATGAGTTGAAGCTGGAAACTTGGTCATTCAGAATATCCTCATCTCTCCAGTGTAGCACTGTTTCTGATAGGTTAATTCTGTCGCTGGTGGGACGTGATGCCACGGACTTTCAGGCTGTCTCTTTCCTTGTTCCTCTATGCAGGATGGTGGCTGGTATTGGGGAACAGGAACCTTGAGGATGGATCTTGGGTCTGTGTAATGGCTGTTGGGATGTCCCCATTTGCCTGGCTGCCGTGGTCCTTATCTCTCTGCTGCTGTGGCCTATTCCCTTAGCACCAACAGAGTTTCCTTCCCTGGCTCTTCAGATGCTATAGTACGCTGATCTCAGACATAGCCTCCACCCTGCCATGGATTGACCATCCACTCCACAGGTTCTACTTCAGCATCTCCTCAATTCCAGCAGAGTGAGCTGTAGCTAACCTAGTTTACTATTCTTGATTGCCATCTGATTTCATTACTGACAATACCTATGGATGTCTGGATTCCTTCTACATCATTCCCATGGAATCAAAGGAAGCTCAGGACCAGTATTTTTGGCCTATTGCCTATGTGTGTGTCCCCTGCCATGTTATTCTGCTGGGATTATCATTATCTGGATAGGGAGTAACATCTTTTGGGGTTCTAAATGAGGAACACACCCAGAGGTCCTTATCTTCAACTTAACCATCCATCTTTCTGGGGTGGTTTCATATTCACTAGGTCTTTGGAGCTGGTCATGTCACACAGATTATTTTTGCCCTATATTTTTAACATTGTCAAATCCAAGGCTCCCCTTTTATAAAACAAATATCTTGTAATACCTCCTTGACTATCAGTACTAAAACATTATCCTCACTTTATTATGAAAAAGAAAGAAAAGAAAAAAATTTTGTTCTAAAAAGATGTTTGGGGACCAGCAATTGGCGTAATGGCTATGTTGCTGGGCTTACATGTAGTCGACTGTGGTTTGAGTCCCGGACCCAGTGGCTTAAACTCACACTGGGCGCTCATGTGTGTGTGCGTGTGCCCAAGATCCTGAGAGGTGAATGAAGGAGAAGGGATTTCCGTGTGGCCATCCCCCCTGGGGGGGGGGTGATTTCTCACTTTCTGTCTCTCTATCTCTGTCTTTCTTGCGAGTGCACGTGCCCTATAGCAAAAACCTTCATAAAGAACATTAAAAAAAAAAAGATGTTTGCATCATACATAAAATCACTGAATCTTGCAGCCTCTAACAGTCTCATATAAATGTAAATATCGCATTGTTAATTCACATGGTGAGCCATATGATTTTCTAAAACTGTGACCATTGTTGCTAAGAATCTGAACATAAAATACATTTCTTTGATTGACATTACAGTTGTCATCCTGTTAAGTCAGTATATATTAAAACTGTACAAATAATGCTATGAATTTATATGTTAAAAAAAAACTAATTATAGGGGACGAGCAGCTGGCATGGTGGTTGAGGCGCTGGACACTCCCACATGGCAAACCATGTTCAAGTCCCAGACCTGGTGGCTTGCTTTCTCACTTTCCCTCTCTGTCTGTGTCTATCTCTCATCAAATTTAAATAAGTGAGTGAATAAATAAAATAAAATAAATAATTAAAAAAAGATACATGTAAAGTAAAAACAAAGCAAAAAACCCTAATTATAACCTTATCTTTGTTAATTTGATGATGTATACAAATTTTGTGGAAAGTGGGACAGTTCTTTGTGAAAGAATATTTTGTGCATTGCAAGACATGTAGCAAACTTCGCCCTTGCCAACTATATGCCAGTAGTGTCCCCAGTCATTGTGAGAATGAACCCTCAATCCAATCTCCAAAATCTCCTCTGGAAGGCCATAAAATTTCCAGTGAGAATCATTTTCTAGGTAATACTTTCCTATAAAATAAGTTTCCCAAGTCTGTAGGTCATAGATTTTGCATTACTCAGCTAAGTGAGCTTTTTATTCATATTGTTTCAGGTTACCCCAATACATGTGCTGTGGGACTTCTTGTTACAAGTCTCCCATTATTCATGCATCTGGGGACTCCTGGGTTGACCATACTTGTTTGAAAACCATCGTGTCATACTATACTGACTTTTGTTCTTGTGTTTGTCCATTTATCTATTGAATTAGTTTTGTGCAGTTTAAGAAGTTTACACTTTTTACACTCTTAAATTTTTTTTTTTTTCATTTTAGAGAGAGATGTTTGCTATAGGGTGTGTGTGCTCAACAGAGAGAGACAGAGAGACATAAAGCAAGAAGCCACTCCCCACCCCCGCCCCAAGGGGAGTGGCCACCCCACAATCCCTTCTTCTCATTCTCCTCTCGGGATGTTGGGAACACAAGCACCAGGTCTGGCACTTGAATTGTGGTAGACTACATAGGGGTCCAGGGCTTTAACCACCATGCCACCTGCTGGACCCCACTTTTTTTTAACTCTTAATACTCAATTGGGAATATAAGGACAACTGAGAACCAGGAAGCCAAGTGGTGGTTCATACTAAATTCTAGAGGTAGAAACTGGATGGACCCAAACCATAGCTTCAATCTTCTCTCCAGAACTTTCCTACTAGGCCATATCATTACTGTACTATAAAATTTTTTTGTCTCTTTTATTCCTTTGGAAATCAGTATCCATTTAAAAAAAAATAGTAAATACAATTCAACAGGACTTGACCGTGCCTGAGTAAAGCGACTCACTGAATTTCTTAACCTGCAGACCTATAATGTGGGAACCCCACTAAAGCTACAGTCACCTAACGACGACCAAGGAAGCCTTACCTGCAGCTCCTTTTGGTGTTAAGATGCCATGAACTTCCTTGTTTTCCTATTCCACATTTTTACTTTGCTGTTGTTATTGTTAGGTTCTGTTTACTATATCATCTGATTTTTAAAAATGTTTCTTTCTTTCTTTCTTCTGAGAGACAGTCTCTCCACAGGGACTTGATGATCTACCCCAGTCTCAGCTGATCTGGAAAATGGAACTTCAAGTGCCTGGCATGCTCAGGGAGGTCCTGAGTCATTAACCTGTGGCCTTTCCCATGTAAGTACAGTGGAGATACCACTGTGCCACTACTTGTCTCCGTTTTTTTTTTTTTTTTTTTTTTTTTTTCCAATTGCCTAGGTCTCCAGATGCTGTCTTGGAACCATATAATTAGGTGAATCAAACATATAAAACAAAATCAGAAATAGTTTTACCTTCTTCTTTTGAGGTAACAAGTGCTATTTAAAAAGAAAGAAATTAGTGTCTCTACATAAAATTCAAAAAAAAAAAAAACTGTCAAGAGCAAATATTATGATCTAGTCCCTCCAACTTGAGTACTTCTGATATACCAGTTATCTTTTCTAAATCAAGAAAAGAACATTAGGGATAATGGTTCAGCTGTGAATGATAAAATCCGTATGTGTATTAGGGAGAGAATGCATATGTAGCAATTGACTTAACAAGGTGTGCAACCCCGTCTGCATTTATGTCTGAGATCCACATCAAGCCCTTAACAGGCAAGATTCTTTAATATAAATGAGAAATAGGCTTTATCCTGCCATAATGACCTGCAGCCTCTCAAACATGACTCTCTATAGACCGATCACTCCACAGAAAGGTTGGCCAGCTCACTGAAGCCATTATCTTTTATTTATGCAGATCAGATTGTGACAATCCTTGGAATTCTTTGTTTTCTGTCTCTCTCTCTTTTCTATCCTCCTGTATATGATCCTTTCTTTCTGTTTCTATATAGGCAACTCCCAAAACAAGCATTGTTATGACTTTTCAAGTCATCGAATGAAAATATTAGAGTATAATTTGGTTAGCTTGTATTATTCCACAAAGAAAAGAAAACTGTTTTAATTTTGGAGGCTACTAGATGAAGGAAGGAGGGAAATTTTCTTAATTTTTTAAGCCACGCAGGGAACTATATACTGTGCCAACATACTAACCAGCACCAAATCCCAGTAGTTTACACTTCCATTATTTAATATGCTCTCTGGAGTTTTGGATGTGGCTCAGAACTTTTTTTAAACAATTTTTTTACATATGACCTTAATTTCAATGGATATGCTTTAAAAAGCTTTAGCTTTTTTTCCTTTTACGTTTCCCATTAGTCAATATTAGCTACATATTCATGGATGTGAATTTAAATAGCATAATTCTTCTAAAAAACATATAGGGGTGTTTTTTTTTTTATGGGTGTGCTTGAAGTGATCTTTTTCTCTGGGGAGGGGGTAGTGTTCAGCAGTAGGAGTTGAAAGAAAAAGAGAAGATTACTTTTGAGTATGGCAATTTAGTCTCCATTGCATATTACTTTTTTTTTTTCTCCTGTAGTGCTGTTCTTTCTAGCTTTTATCTGAGCCAAGTAGCAAGGCAAGAAGCCCACTGAGAGATCAGGAAAGAACGATGGTAAGAAGGATTTTCCCAGTAGAGTTGGAGTAGTGCTGAATTCAGCTGACATCCTTAGGGTTCTTTTTCCTGCATTTAATCCATAAGTATTTTATTGAATGCTAATTATGTTTCAGTTTTTCTGCTAGATATTATGGCAGACATACAAAAGAATCAAATACTATTGTTGCTTTTATTCTTCATTTGATAAACATTTGCTATCCACTGGCAAAGCAATACTGAACTAGGAGCCCTAAAGTTCTTTAGTCTGATGTGGACGACAGCCTGAATAAGTAATGGTGGCTATTACAAAGCGGAGTTGAAATATTACGAGAACATTAAATATAGGGCACTAGTGTAATGTGTATATGCAAATGCTATGATTTGGATAATGGTTTGTTTGCCAAAGTTTCATTGTTTGAGATTTGGTTGCCAGTGTAATGGCATTGGGAGGTGGTGAGACCTTTAAGAACTAAGGCTTAGTGAGCAGTTATTGGATCACAGAAGCATCACCTTTTGAATGAATTAGTGATGTTTTGCATGACCTAATATGTTCCAGCTCTAATAATAAAGGGTTAATTCTCATGAGAACAGGTAGTTATAAAAGGATGATGACTGCCTCCAGGTCCCTATCTGCATGTGTGTGCCATTCTTTCTTCTTCTGTTGGCCATGTTGTATTGCAAAGCAGCCAGCCTGATGAAAACTCCTCAAGGCCTTTGGACTTTCTAGCCCTGAGATCATGAATCAAATAAACCTCTTTTTTTTTTTTTTTTTTAATAATAACCTAGTCTCAGGTATTTCTGTAAGCCACACAATAGTGGACTAAAATAGTGAGGGTCTCCCTGAAGCAATAAAATTTATGTTAAGACTAGGAGCATGAAGCTAAGTTAGACCCTGGGGTGATAGGGAATAGAGAGTGTTCCAGAAAGATGGAACAATGGCTTGTAAGAAGGTTGAGTTGACTAAGGTGAGTGGTATATTGGAAGAACTAAAAGAAAGTGTAAAGCCAGGTCAGACTTAATTCCTTGTTCTCATTCAGGTAGTTAGTTTCAAGGACTGCTCTTAAGTGGTGGCTTGTGGCTGTCTTCAGTGACTGGAAGAGATGAACTGCATTAGGAACTGCTCACTATTTGCAATTCACATCTCCCTAGGAGTGGGGGAAGCCCCTCCCTCCCAAAGCAGAAGAGGGGGGAAGGGAAAGAGTTCAAAAGCAAATTGTTTGGGATGGAAGTAATATAAAGAACCAGCAACCCATAAAATATTAATTGATGCTAAGAGGAAAATTTCTCTCCACCAGCAAGGAACCACTGAGCTCCTGAGAGTAGAGCTCATGAATTGTATTGCAGACTCCTTATCAGCCAATATTAACAGCTTACTAGGAATGAGTTTTTAGCTGTTGCTTTAAAGCAGAGGATTCAGAATGTGAGATCTGGGGGCAGGAACATTTCTTTAGAGAATGGAGAAGAGATGGGATTGAACTGTTGAGAAAGAGGGATGGGAAATGTTAGATGACCTGGGCAGCCAGAGGCTTGTAAGGATGAGGCACTGGGTGGAAGGCTTTCACTACAGTGCTCATTCATCTTGTCAATATCCAAAGCCATTCAGGGGGACAACTGATGTTTCCATCTGCAGCTGAAGGTGGATTGCTCATAATTTACTAATTATGAAGTTTGCTGTAGTCTCCTATGGTCATCAGGAAAGCCATTTCCTACCACAAGAAAGGAAATTGCACTATCAGTAGGAAGAACTGTGGCTGGGGCTGAGCACGAGGTGTGACAGAATAGTTCTGGAAGGATTTTATCTATATGTCTTTGGGAAAGAGGTTTTTTTTTTTATTTATTGCAGCTATCATTGAATAGTGTACTAAATTATATTGCATTCATATGAGTTTTTCGTTATGTTAGTTAGGGCATTTATTTTTCTATTCTTTTTAAAATTGACTTTAAAAGTCAGGAGTAACTCTAGAGAAATTGCTTGCTCTGAAAAAATATTTCATGGTTTTAATTTCTGATGGATCAGGATTATTATTCAATTTTTGAGATAAACTATAGAAGAAACTGTTTTTGACTATGTTTATGCAGAAAACCAGTGGTGAAGTATGTAGTCAAAGTGGAGGTCCTGGGAACTCAGAAATAACACAAGTTTGAGAATAGCAAAAACAGACAGGAAGACACATGTTAAAGTAGTAATAAAAAATTGCCCAAACTCGTTTATACAATAGAGGTAGCATTTTTTAAGCAGGGCTTGCCAGCCTGTACTGAAACTATCCTTGTGTGTGGCTTAATGAATAAATGTTAACTTAAGATGGGCGAGTTTCTGGTTATACTAATCCCTGAAAATGACCACTGAATTTGAAATATGATGGTCCAGGATGAGAGTTCCTTTCACAGGGCACATCTATGAAAACACAGCCGTTATATATTGCATTCTGGGTAAGGCAAGTTATCTTGTTCACAGGTGAGAAACTATAATGCATCTTTCACATTTAAAGTGCCCTCTGAAGCTTTCTGCTTCACAACCTCTCTCCTCCTTTCCCTGTTACCTCTAAATTTTTCATACCGTCTTGAGCATCTCTCAAAGAATTGCAAATTCTAACTGGAACATGATTAATTTAGCATGTGGCCTCCTCCGATGGAGCGCTCTGCCGTCCATTCTCCTTAGACAAGGCTACCTCTCCTCCTGGCTCTTAGCGGGAAAAGTGAATTAAGGCAAAGGCACCACTCGTTCAGGTGTGCGGCTTGAAAATGAATTTTTACTGGCAGTGCCAAAAGTCAAAAGTGTGGTGTTGCAAAGTGAAATTACAATATATAGTTGGTGTTATTTTAGGTGGGAAGCTCAGTCACCCCCATTTCCCTCTCTCAGTTTGCCAAGGGAATATCTATTATTCTTTATTTGGAGGTGAAAAGCACAACACAGGCATTTGTCCTCTTTAAAGGCACCCTACCTTTATTTTGCCTGTGTTTCTAACACCCTCTTTATTTATTTCATCAGTTAATATTTTCTGTGAGAAGGTCTCCTCCCTTTAATATTGAAAAAGAGGCACATTTATTTCCATTGCTGGGATTCTTTCAATAGAACTCAATGGAGCTGAGCTATTAAGGCCACTGTCCTTGCAGTTGCTGATGACTTCCATTGGTACCCACTGAGGAAATCTGCTCTGGGATATCTTTTAGACTTGGGCCTATTTGGTTCCCATAATCTTTTTCTTTCTTCTTCTTCTTTTTTTTTTTCCTGAGAGATTTTTGCTATAGGGCACTGCACTCACCAGAGAGACAGCGAGAGAGCCAGGGAGACAGAATGTGAGAAATCACCTCGCAGTGGGGATGACCAAGCTGCAATACTTTCTCTGTTCTCTTCCTGGGATCTTGGGCACATATGCGCATGTGCCTGGTGTGAGTTTGAAGCCACTGGGTCCGGGACTCAAACTGTGGTCGACCATGTGGGAATCCAGCGATGTAACTGCTATGCCATCTGCTGATCCTATGGCTCCCATAATTTTAATGAAGAACAGAAGAAACTATCAACCTTTTCTTTGGAAGGTATTTTGAAATCTCATTTGAATATACCTCTTATAATTTAATTACTTTACCTGTTTCAAATACATACTCTATTTGTGTGAGGATTGTGGTTAGTAGGCATCTAAAGCATTTAGCAAGTGCCTGGGACATAGTTAGTGATGATGATGGTGATTATGACGGCCATGAGGAGGATAAAGGAATGCTGGCATTCTGAAAATATTGCCAAAACAACCTGTTGATAAGACAAAATTGTGTTTATTCTTATTGTAGTAAGTAAGACCACTATTTCTACAGAGTGGAAGATGAGGAGTGTGGAAAGGGAATGCTAACTGAGGTTGGGTAAGAATCATGATACAGAGATTGGTGGAGTCAGAGTTTTGAAGGACCTTGGGAGTAAACAGTCGTTTGATTGAAGAGATGTACAGTTAGATATTCACTTCAGTGGGATTTCTAGAAAGTTGTTGCAACTAACAATAAAGTTTTTAAAAACTTTTATTTTCCTGGGCAAGACCTTTCTGAACTAGTCAAGTCAATAAGGCAGTGAAATAGTAAGGCTATTAATGAAGAATGAAGACCGCAAATAGTCAAACAACATTAACAGACACTGGACCTTGTGTGGTTGTAGACGGCTTTGATTCATCTTGCTTCTCCTGTGCCCTAGTCCTCATCTTCCTCTTACTTTAACTTTTCCTGGCGTTTTGACGCTGGAGCCATTTACTATTAGGGAATTAGTTATTTGGTACTAGTTGTATATGAGTGAGTGTGTATATGTGTGTTTTATGATATAGTAAATATGTTGTGCTAATTTGAAAAGAAAGTCGGTGAGCTAGGGAAAACTTCTCAAGGCCCATGTCAAACATGACCCTCTCCCTTGCTTTTTAAAGTGAATAGAAAATGTTTATGCACTTTCCAAGGGAGGAAAGGGGCAGATACAGAGAGTTGCATTGGCCCCGAAGACCCCTGCCTCCTTTTTCTATGATAGGAAAGTTCACGTGCGTGAGCGAAAGAGAGAAATAGAGAGTTATTTTTTTTTTTTTTTTAAGTTTTTGCCATAGGGTGTGTGTACTTGTTGGAGAGACACAGAGATAAGAAAAATGAGAAATTACCTCCCAGGGCCATGCTGTAATACCCTCTCCTCCATTTTTCTCTCAGGATTTTATGTGTCCAGCATGATTTTCAAGCCACTGGGTCTGGGACTCAAACCGTGGTTGGTCATGTGGGAGTTCAGTGACGTAACCAGTACACCATCTGCTAGTTCCAGTTCTAGCCTTTTTGTCTCCTTGAATCCGCAGTTCCATCTTCCTTACTCAGGACTCCACAGGGCTGAGCCTGAGTTTCTCCCTATTCTGGTAGGACATGGAAACACTCTCATTGCACTAAACTAGAATGACCACAGGACCATCCTTAGTTAAGTGTCTTGAAAACATCTGTCGATCTGTTGATATATCTTGTCCATATTCAGTTGTTTCAGATCGGATACCAAATCTAGTCTTGGGAGCTCTGTCTTGAATGGAAGCAGAAGTCTGAAGCAGGGAATGAGAATTAAACTAGTTAGGATCCAAAGCTGGAGAAGGCAATTTGGAAGAGCTAATTTTGTGGATCAACAATCTGAGAGTTCAGGACAAGCAGATGGCGTATTGGTTATATCACTGGACTCCCACGTAGTCAACTGCGATTCGAATCCCGGACCCAGCAGCTTAAACCTCATGCCAGGCACATGCACGTGCATGCTGAACATACCAAAAAGAGAATGAAGGAGAAGGATTGCAGAATGGCCACCTCCCTGGGGAGGTGATTTCCACTTTCTGTCTCTCTGTCTTTCCAGTGAGCACATGCACCCTATAGCAAAAATCTCTCTCTAAAAAACAAACAAAACAAGCCATCTAAGAGTTCATAATGATACAATAAAACTAGATGAGCAAAGTAAGGCTTGGAGAAGTGAATTGACTTTCTAGGTGTGACCTGTGTACTGAACAATCATTACTATTCAGGAAATAAGATGGTGGTTTAGGTTGCATTTTGCCTGAGTTCTGGCATTACACTTGAAAAGACAAGATAAGATAGATTTTTTTTTTTTTCTTGTGTTCATGGAACTTAGAAGAGAATGCAGTTTGGGCTGGGATAGAATCGGAGTGGTCTTAGGAAGAGAAAGAGACTTCCTGAAGATGGAGGCCTAAGTTAATGCAAGGCTTCCCTTTCCTCCAAAGTCCTGCAGCCTCACTTCTATGTCCACGGGTAAAAAGTGAGTCATGGGGTTGGCCCAGAGGCAGATAATGAGACAAAATATGTGAATCCCAGTGTGGTTATTGAGAACATCTTTGGAGCTACTTAACAACGTACAAAATCTTTCAAGTGGAGAAATGGAGACTATAGTAAGATAGGATATGGCCACATTGTTAGAACCCTGAGTGCCAGAACATAGGCAAAGAAAAATTCAAGGCACTCGTGTGTAAGATTAATAAAGCAAAATTAGGGTCAACTGGTGGCATGGTGGTTATGGAGGCTGGCTACCACATGGCTGACAGTGCAGTCTGAGTCCTGGACCCAGTGGCTTGACAAGCACACCAGGGGGCATGTGTGTGTGAGTGTGTGTGTGTGTGTGTGTGTGTGTGTGTGTATGTGTGCATGCTAAAAGTCCTGAGAGGAGAATGGAGGAGAAGGGACTGGGGCATGACCATCCTCGCTGAAGGGTGCTTTCTCACTTTCCCTCTCTTTCTGTCTCTCTGGCGAGTGCATGCACACTATAGCAGTTTGTTTGTTTATCTGTTTATTTATTTATTGTTGAGTAAAATTAGTGTAGTAGTAGTTCTGACAAGTACAGGGAGTACTGAATACAAATCAACATGTTGGGAGGATGTTGCAATAACTCAGGTGTGAGTGGTAGAATCAGAACCAAGGTGGATATAGTGGGAATAGAAAAGAGAAGGAAACTTCTAGGATTTTTTTTTTTTTTTTGAGAGATTTTTGCTGTAAGACATGTGTGCTCACTAGAGACAGTGAGAGACAGAGAGACAGAAAGTGAAAAATCACCCTCTGGGGGGATGGCCACGCCATAATCCCTTCTCCTCCATTCTCCTCTTGGGATCTTGGGCATGCCTGCACACACTCCCAGCGTGAGTTTCAAGCCTCTGGGTCTGGGACTAGAATTGCAGTTGTCCATGTGGGAGTCCAGTGACATAACCATTACACTCTCTGCTGGTCCTTAGGATATTTTGATTATGATTTAATTTATTAAATTTCTGCTCATAGAAAGATGGCGTGTGACAGATTTAAAAACCAAAGAAAGGACCAGTTACCATGGTGCAGGTTGTAGGGCACTGCTGCATGATGCTGGAGCCACATGGAAGGCCTGGGTCCAGATCACAAACCAACCTAAACACTTTGGGTAGCAGTCCACACCTGCAACCCTAGCTAACTGAGGGGTTGACGTGGGAGAATGGTAGCATAGCAAGACCCTGTCAAATCTCTCTCTCTCTTTTCCCTCTCTCCATTCCTCTCTCAGGGAAGGAGATAACGTATGATGCCTTCATGTAATATACATTTCAGAATATTTACCACACACAGACAATAGACTCATATCTGACACTATTATGTATAGAGAGATGGCTCTTAGATGTACCCACAAGAAATCTGCCATTTATTGATGTTTTTGGAAAAAAAAATGGTAATATTGCAAAGTTCTGAGTGAAAAGTAGCGATAGGAAAAAATTACTTGCAACACAGAGGAGGGAGTGCATAACCTCTCTGAGCAGATGATGTCATGAACACCTGAGATGAGCAGGAGGAATGGAAATTCAGCAACTGGAGAAGATGGACCATTTCTTTCCAGCTAGAGGGGATGGTTAGCATGTGCAAAGGAAGGAGGTGTTAGGAAACATGGTGGATTGGAAGAGCCAACCTACTTTGGAAGAAGCTCCATCTACTTTGCTTACCAAAGAATGGAGGTTGAGAAACCACCTACACTATTGAAAAGTACTGAAATCTTTGGTATCCAAAATGCCAAGCTATCAGTTACCTGTGAGTCTGTCAGTACACAATAGCTCTAGGCTACTAAAACTTCCCCCAAACCAAAGTGTTTCTTTTTTTTCTTTTCTTTTTTTTTTTTTTTGGAGAGATTTTTGCTATAGGGCGCATGCGCTTCGCCAGATAGACAGAGAGAGACATAGAGACAGAAAGCGAGAAATCACCCCCCAGGGGGGATGGTCACGCCGCAATCCCTTCTCCTCCATTCTCCTCTCGGGATCTTGGGCATGCACGCACACGCGCCCGGCGTGAGTTTTAAGCCACCGGGTCCGGGACGCGAACCATGGTCGACTGCGTGGGAGTCCAGCGACATAGCCATTACGCTAACTGCTGATTCCCCCAAAATGTTTCTTAACAGTATTGACTACTATTGTCTACTCTTAGTCTATTTCCTTCACTATGGTGGTGTGATACCAAAAGATTTGTTGAATTCTCAAGTACATTAAGAAGCTGCAGAACTGAAGTATCTGGGTTTTAGGCCAGAAGGTGGTAAATATAGACTCTGAGATACAGAAGGTGTGAAGGCCTAGGCAGGGGGACATCTATTTCAACCAGAGAAATCAGGTTTATAAAGGAGGCTTTTTGGAACTGAGTTTGCCATATGGGTAAGACTTCAAAAGGTTTCCATCTATTTGGGGTGGGGCAAAAGACATACGTGTTTTCATATGTTTTGAGGCAACCATGCAGATTTATAGAGGCAGAAAAAAATTATGTATTAAGTATTCTTGGGATAGTCCGTGTGATTTGGAAAAGCTAGACAAAACAGGTTAATCAATATGTCATATTATATCTTCAAATTGTGATATAAAATGCCCTTGCATAAATTTCTATTTTCAAATGTAAGAGTTAGCACCTAGCATGGAACAGCAATGCAGAATGCAAGCCATCTGGACTGGATTACCATCTTTGCCAATATTATCAGGCAGTTTCTTAAAGCAGTGGCAATATTCTAGTTCATTAGATTTATCTAAACCATGAAGACTGCTCACTGAAGCATGTTTTTTGAGTAAGTTTTTTACTCAGAAAATTACTAGTATATAGTCCTTGTAAAGCTGCAATTCACAAAATATTGGATCATTGAAAAAGTCCTGACACATTTTTGCATAGAAAAACATAGAAAAATAAGTCATGACTTTTCTGAAGACCCAAAATTATAGCATCTATTAGTTTCTTTGGAGGCTCACTACACCTTTAAGAGGTAAGCTTTCTCTCTTATCTTGTTTTACAGACTAGAAAACTGAGGTACAAAGACATTTAGGGTCTTGCCTAGGATTGGACACAAAATAAATGGAAGAGACAAGATTTGAACTTGAAATATTTTTTTTTTTTTTTTTTGGGAGAGGTTTTTTCGCTATAGGGCGCATGCGCTCGCCAGACAGACAGAGAGAGACATAGAGACAGAAAGCGAGAAATCACCCCCCAGGGGGGATGGTCACGCCGCAATCCCTTCTCCTCCATTCTCCTCTCGGGATCTTGGGCACGCACGCACATGCGCCCGGCGTGAGTTGTAAGCCACCGGGTCCGAGACGCGAACCGCGGTCGACTACGTGGGAGTCCAGCGACATAGCCATTACGCTAACTGCTGGTTCCCAACTTGAAATATTTTTGATGGCAAGCATTTTACTATGTGTGAACATTACAACTTCTCCCAGCAATTTGTTGTAACAAAACATATCAACACGTGGTGATTTTATTTAAATCTTTATCATTAATGCAAAAACACATAACTTTAAAAGTTAAGGCTTTTAAGGGACCAGCAGTTAGCGTAATGGCTATGTCTCCTGACTCCCACATAGTCGACCGTGGTTCGAGTCCCGGACCCGGTGGCTTAAACTCACACCGGGGGCGTGTGTGTGTGTATGCCCAAGATCCCGAGAGGAGAATGGAGGAGAAGGGATTGTGGTGTGGCCATCTGCCCTGGGGGATGATTTCTCACTTTCTGTCTCTCTGTCTCTCTTTGTCTGTCTGGCGAGCGCACGTGCCCTATAGCAAAAACCTCTCCAAAAAATAAATAAATAAAAAGTTAAGGCTTTTAAACACATTATTATTCTTTCCCTCTCAAAAAAGTGTATTTATTTTTATGAGGGAGGGAGGGAGAGAGAGAGAAATAGAGAAAGAGAAAGATATGCACCCTCAACAGAGTCTCACACCACAATCCTCCCTGCTGCCTTCCCAGCCAGCTGGTGTGATGGGCACTCATGTGTACCTGGTGTGTACTATCAACCCAGGAATAAAGCCCTGGTCTTCCACCTGGTTTCCAGCATTGATGAGCATTGTGCTACCACTGTGCCTCTGTGACTGGGTTAGAAACACTTTATTAATTACATGTCTTCCAATAAAGAGATACAGCAACTTCTGAAATGTGTAATTTGTATATTTCTGTTGAAGATAGTAGCCTGCTGATAAAAAACAGTTTGTTTCATGGTGGTTTTATTTTTTATTTAATTTTTAATTTTTTTTTTTTTTTTTTTTAGATTTTGCCATAGGGTGTGTGTATGTGCCAGAGAGAGAGACAGACAGAAACAGAGACAGAGTGAAAGCAAGAAATCCACCCTCCAACCCTCCAGAGGATGGCTACACTGTTATTCCCTCTCCTCCATTCTCCTCTTGGGATTTTGGGCACACACACACATGCCTGGTGTATTTTTCAAGCCCCTGGGTGGAAGTGAAGTCAGCCATGTGGGACCCAGTGCCTTAACCACCACACCACCTGCTGGCCCTTACTTTACTTAGATAAAGATGGTAGAGTTGGCCCTGACAAGCACATGGCCTAACAAATTCCACTCTGTTAACATTGCCCGGACAAGGTCCCTGCACTTGAGCAGGGATGGACAAGTAAACACAAGGCTCTTCAGTAGAGGGCAGAAAGTGATAGGCGTTGACAGGGGTGGGAAGGTACTGAAAGTGTGAGGAGGTGAGGAAGAGGGATGCCAAGAAAAGATCACGGACGTTTCTTGGAGCGGAGTTTACCGTTTGGGTAAGATTTCAAGATGTTTTTGTCTGTGCGAAGCTGGAGAGCTGGTGCAAGAGAAATGCAGTGGAAAGGTTAGGAAGTGGGGAACCGATAGCACAGAGCCTCACGGAAGGGCTGGAGGCTGGCAAGTGCTTCTGTGTATCGGCCTGGGACGGCGTCAATATTCTGAGCTGAAGAGAGACACGACTGAGCCGTGAGCGAGGAAGAGGGCTGCGGCGGCAGATTACAGAGAGTGGAGGGAGTACCTGGGGAGAGGCCACGCATCGAAGGGGAACGTGGATAAAGAAAGGGAGATGGCTGGTAAGATCCAAATGAGATCCACACTGGACAATAGGAACAGAGGAAAAGCTTGTTCCAGAAGAGGTCACATGCTGGGGTCAAGGAGGAGGAGTCAAAGACAAAGGAGAGATTTTCAGCTCCGTGGATGGGAACGATGGAGATGAATTAAGAAACACGTGAAATGAGAGGTGGGGGAAAAGACATTCGTTTTGTCTTTATTTATTTATTTTATTTAAAACTGTCAGTATTTTAGTTTCACGGATGAAGCACAGTAGTATTTTCCCTTTAAAAAAGGAGAAAACCTCAGCAGGCAGGAGCGAGGTGTTTTGTGGACTCTGATTTACGCTGTGTAGCTATTGGGTAAGTTTTAGTCTCTTTGGCCTAAGCGCTCAAAAGAGAGCTCTTGCTGGGACACACGCTCCAATTTTGTGTTTCTGTATTTTACAAGGGAATTGAAATGCACCACTTCAGAGTGAATTAGTAGTGAGTTTGTATATTTTTTTTCTGCTTGGTGAAACTCAAATAGTTTCCCAGGGAATACGTTCTCCGTTTTTCCAACACCTTTCCCTTATTCCCCAAACAGATTAGCACGTGTCTCTCGTATTTCCCACATTGTCATCAGAGTGAGAGAGTGTGAGGGAGAAATCGGGCGTAGGGCATGATAATTTTACACTTGGGACAGTAATGTGTAGGATCTGAAGTTTCTAAACTCCTAAAAGACTCTTGGGTGCAAGGTATCTTTTGTGTTCCAGCACAAAACCCACACAGCCCATGGAGTAATCCCTGAAGATATCTGGGCCCATAGACTCTGCACCTGAAAGCTCTTATTGTTCAGTGTTTGGAAACATTTCATAGCGTTTTCTCAATGCCAGTTTCACATTTATACCACACGATAATTAAAAAGAAAGCCTTTGTTAATATTCAACAGGACTGACACTGGGAAATGTAGATGCGGTTTCTTTTACGTATCCTTTGAGCAATTTTCTCCCATAGTTAATCTCATGGGAGTGTCTTCCTCCTCTCTACCATCCTCTCTCTTCCTGCCCATGAACTCTCAGAACTCCCACACCCTCTAACTTCTCTGAGCAACAATTGAGAGAAATACTTTCTAAATCCAGCACCACTCACAAGAGCTAGTTGATTCATCTCATTCAGAGGAACACACTTTAGGAGTATATATGTGTGGGTGAGTGTGTGTGTGTGCATGCCCATGTGCATGTGTGTAAATATATTTATATATTTAATGAGGCCACTTACATAGTTGGGTTGCAAATCTATGTTTATTATACCTAGATGTACCCAGAAAAATGTGTTCTAATCTAGAAAGTATAGGAGAGAAAACATAAGTAAAGGTCTAATCCGCTTTAAACTGCAGTTTAGTAGAATTTAAATAGCCCTTTTGGGTGTGCTTACTCTCTCCCTCCTTCTCCTTTACCCCAAGAGAGTGCCTATCTGTCTGGGAGCATTTTCTCACAAAGGGATGAGCCTGGGTGTTTCCAGCAAGGTCCTCATTTATCCCTTGTCTTCTCTGTCCTGTAACAGTGTCCTTTATTCTACCGGTGGTTGCTGCCCTACTGGTGATCAAAGCTGTTTGTGGGATGATGGTTCTTGCTCAGTCAGGACCTGGGAACGCTCTGAGTGCAACTCAGAATCCCAAAGGCTTCAGGTAGCTTCAGATCTGACCATAGCTATTTTGGAGCCTACCCATGAAGGAGGGAGAGGCTTGTGGGACATTCTGAGTCCCATTGTCACACCTCTGAGTGCATGAGAGTGACCCAGAAAGCACAATTTTACTACCTTCTGCATGTAGCCCAGGTGGTCTATTTGCTGTGGCTGGGTGTTCGGTGGATTTAGGCTGCCTTTAAGGACAACTGGTTGACTATGCAGTGACCCTAATGGGAGAAAGATGGGTATCATTCTTAATATGGATTTCAGTGTGTGTCCTTCTCATTAAACTTCATCAAGCAAGGCAACCATGTAATTAAATGTCTCATACTGGGATAGTTTTGAAATTGAAAAGACTTGCTAAAAATAGGTCCAATTATACAATATTTTGAAATATATTTTCATCAATAGCATATTAATTTTAAAATTGGTCTATGACCTAGTGGTTAAATGAGCTGAATCCCACATGACCAACCATACAGCTTGAATAAACCTACTGGCTTGAAAAAAATGCTGTCTGTATGTGTGCATATATGTGTATGTGTGTCAAATCCTGGCAGGATGGTGAAATGAAAGAGATGGGATTGTGGCATGACCACACCCCATTAGGGGTCCTATCTTCCTCTCCTTCTCTCTCTGGAATGCACACGTGCTCTCTGGCAATTAAAAAAAAATAATGGTGGTATCAAATATTTCTTTCTTTTTCTTTTTAGGTTTTGCTATAGAGTATGTGCACTTGCCAGAGAGAGACAGAGAGAGAAGGAAAGTGAAAAATTACCTCCTTGGGGAGATAACCACACTACAGTCTCTTCTTCATCTTTGCTTTCTGGATTTTGGACACACATGCATATGCACCTGGCGTGTGTTTCAATCCACTAGGTTTGGAACCCAAGCTACAAAGTCAGCCATGTGGAATCCAGCTGCCTTAGTCATCATGCTACCTGCTGTCCCTCAAATATTTGCATTCAGAAATAATTTCCATATTCTGAATAGAATATTCAGTTCTTTCAATAAAGTGCTTTTGACTAAAAATAAAATGATAGCCCTAGTTTTTCCTCTGCAACCTATTTTCTGGGACCCCGCCCTTCTTCTTGGGAGCCCTGTTTTCTTCTTCTCTCTTCTACAATAAACTCTCCACCTTGCTATTAAAAAAAAGATAGCTATTGGTGTGCAGGTAAAAATGAAAACAAACATATACCCTGTCCTTGAACTAAGCCTAGAAGAATCTTGGATTTACATCATCAGTAGGGTCTTCAGTGGCAGAGTAGGGCACTCGAGGCCCAGGGACATGGAGATGAAGGAAAGAGGGGCCTCCATGCCAAGCCTGTGCCATCTTCAGAAGGTTTCTAGATCTTGGCCATGTCAGGGGAAACACTCAAACTGCCTATGGCAGAGTGTCCACTTGCTGGACAAGGGACATCACTATAGTGTCTTAGTTGATTTTCTTGCTGCTATAACTGAATACCACAGATTAGGTAATTTATATTTTTAAAAAAGAAGGTTTATTCAGCTAACAATTCTGGACATCCCAGTTAAGAGGCCATATATTGAGGGCCTCCTTGTCGTAGGGATGTTCTGCAGAGTCCTGAGGTAGTTCAGGGCCTCCCATTGACAAGGGAGCAAAAGATTGTGTCTGTCTTGTGCTTCTTACAAAGCTACCACTTTTGAATTTTGGTCCTCCCCCATCCCCGATGACCTCATCTCCTCCTAATTACCTCTCTAAGACTCTACCTCTCAACATTTTAATTTCTGCTCTATTAATACCATCACAACAGCAACCAAATTTCAACATGTGATTTTGTGTGTATGTGTGTGTGGGGGGGACATATTCTAGCCACAGCAGCCAGTGAATCTGTATTATTCCATTTCTGGCTCTGGATCCCATATCATTGAACAAAATTTGGAGATGCTTACGCTTTAAGTCCTTTACCATCTTTGTAGGAATTATCAGAGTTAGAAGCTATAGTTAGTCTGCAGGAAAAAACATCTATGACATTAAGAGTTAGAGGCAAAGGAGAAGACCTTCCACAGAATTCTTTTTCTGCTGATGATCTAATGACCACAGAAAGTTAAAAAAGTTCAGGCTAAAGCCTTTCAGGAGATGGGACCAGCAGTTAGCGTAATGGCTATGTTGCTGGACTCCCACGTAGTAGACCGCAGTTCACGTCCCGGACCCAGTGGCTTAAAACTCACACCCGGCGCATGTGCGTGCATGCCCAAGATCCCGAGAAGAGAATGGAGGAGAAGAGATTGCGGCATGGCCATCCCCCCTGGGGGGTGATTTCTCACTTTCTGTCTCTCTGTCTCTCTCTGTCTATCTGGCGAGCGCACGCACCCTATGGCAAAAAAAAAAAAAAAAAAAAAAAAAAAAAAAGCCTTTCAGGAGAAAGAGCCCTTTAAGTACAGTGAAATACCAGAGTTAGTCTGATAGTCATAATGTAGAAATATGCTTTAGTCATAAATGAAAAGAGACTTGGTATGTTGTGATTAAACAAGACAAATATAATGTAAAATTTATCAGATGAAGAAAGTGAAACAAAAAAAGCAGCTTAAATTATTTTCAAATAAGATGGAATGGCTTTCTGAGCACCATCATTAATTATCTGCCTCAATTTCAGCTAAAGTTTTCAGACAATCAGTGTTCTATTCATATTTCTGTAAATGAACCTGAAAATGCTGACTTTCAGATTTCATTGAAGGAATGCAAATGTTCTGGAAGAGGATGTTCGAATCACAAAACCAGCTCAGTTCCATGCAAAAGGAGTCCTGTGGAAATGGATCCGTCGTCAGTTAGTGGAGGTCTTCATCAGTTAGTGCAGGTCTTCATCAGTTAGTGGAGGTCCTCATCAGTTAGTGGAGGTCCTCATCAGTTAGTGGAGGTCCTCATCAGTTAGTGGAGGTCTTCATCAGTTAGTGGAGGTCTTCATCAGTTAGTGGAGGTCTTCATAAGCTCGTACCCCAGATTGTCTCCCAGTTCCCTTGTTGGAAAATGGAAGCTGGGAAGTGCTAGTCTGGGGCCATCATTTCAGCCTTTGAAGGATATTGAACTTTTTCATCTTTGGATGGTAGGAAACAACCACAGTGATTTAAGTATCAGAGACATGGTAACATTTGGGTTTTAGGAGATCACTCTGGCATCATTCTAAGGCAGAATAGAGCACTGACACAAAGCTGATCAATATTTCTGGGATGATGGCCAGAAAGGGAGTAAAAAAATCTCCCCAGAATTTATCTGCATCAGCCCATGATTGAGGAGGCTTTGTGAAGTCTAGTCAGACCAGTGGAAGTCTGTTGTTACTGAGGACAGCAAAAAGCAGAATTGTTCTTTGCTCATACAGAATTTCTACAGCTAAAGTAATTTTTTAAAAGAATTATTTTATTTAATTTTATTCATTGTCATTATTTTAATTATATTTTTTTGAGGTTGATCAGAGAGAGACAGAGAGAGAGAAAGTGAGAAAGCAAGTTGCCAGGTCTGAGACTCAAACTATAGTCAGCCATGTGTGAGTCCAGCCACCTTAACCAACATGCCACCTGCTGGCCCTGCTAAAGGTATTTTTTTGGTGTGTGTATCCAAATATGGCCTATATCGTATTGAATTTTTGGTTCGTTCTATTATTTTTTCAAACTGAGAATAAGGCTCTTTGGAATGTAGATGGGATATTGCTATCTTAAACCTCTCAAGTAAACATTAAGATAGATACCCTGGGGACCAGCAGATGGTATAATGGCTATGTCATTGGACTTCCATGTAGTTGACCACAGTTTGAGTTCCATACCCAGCAACTTAAAACTCAGGCCAGGCGCATGTATGTTCCTGCCCCAAATCCCAAGAGCAGAATGGAGGAGAAAGGATTGTAGCATGGCCATCTCCTCTAGGGCATGATTTCTCACTTTCTGTCTCTCTGTCTCTGTCTCTCCAGCAAGCACACATGCCCTATAGCAAAAATCTCTCTCTAAAAAAAGATAGATACCTTGAACAAATTATTTTTAAAAAAGAAGTAAGTCATTATTTTATAGAAATCTAGTAAAAGTAGTAATATATATTATATATAATTTTGAAACAAACGACAATTGGGGTTACAAAATGTGAACACTCATAAACACATTCAAAAATGTGAACACTCATAAACAGAGTCTAGCAAATCATATTTATCTCCTGGCAAAGTCATTTAAGGCCAACGAAGGGCAATGCCTGGTTTCACGGCTCCACAATCTGAGGCATGTAGGTCTTTCCCATTGCCTCCTAATTGCAAGCATTTTCCCTGGTAACCCAGGTCTCATGTAACTGGGGTCACTCTTGGCAATTTGCTAGTATTTACCACAATGTTCCTTCCTACCATTTGTTATTGTTGTTCTGAAAAACAAGACACACACAGAGAATTATTGTTTTTCTAGTACAGATTTTTGTTTTTTAAACTTGATCGGTCCACATGGTACAACTCTGCCAGCCGAGATTTTAAAATGAGGATGGGTTTACTTAAGCAGCTGTATTCTGTTATAGAGTATCTTGTGACTTGCCTCAAGGAGAATGTCTGTATTCCCCAGACTGTTTGATTGCAGCTCTTGTTTTTGCCTCTTTGGGGCTGGCTGTCTCTTTATGCTATCTGATGCCAGCTACCGCAAGCGGTGGAGAGCTATCTTTTCTGCTGCTCGCTGATGTCAGGGTCTTAGAGAGCTCAGATTTCAGGCCCTATCTGCAAGTCAGGAGTACTTTATTTGTCTTGCTTGTATCCCTTATTTTCCAGATCAAATCCTGGGAGCCAGGAAAATAGCTACAAAGTAATGTATACATTTTTTTTCCCCATCAAAATCTGTCCCAGTGCTTTTTGAGGGACCTACCACCCATGGGAAACTTATTTCAAGTAATCATAGGAGTCCTCAGGGAGTGTCTCAAGTTTTGAACTCTTACGATCAAACACGTCCAGCATTTTTCCCCCTCCTAATCTGACTTGCTATGATAATCGTCCTGTTTCCTGGGTAACTATTGGGTCATCAAAAAGTCATGATGCATTTTGGCAAAGAAAAACATAGAAAAAATACTCATGACTTTTCCGATGACCCCAATATATGCAGACACCCTGTCCCTATCACTCACCAACAAGACTGTCTCTGAGACCTGTGCCCACAAGGGGACGCCTGAACAGGAGACAGATCTCATTTTCCGTAAATGCTGGTGGCCACAGAGGGGGAAGTCTCAGCAGAGGATAACCTCTTCTGTCTGTCTTTCTTTCTTTTTTTTTAAAATTATTTTATTTAACTTTATGTATTTATTTACTTTTAATTTGACCAGAGATGGACAAAGTGAGAGAGAGAGAGAGAGAGAAAGAGAAAGTGAGAGAAAGTGAGAAAGCAAGCAGCCTAGTCAAGTACTTGAGCCATGGTCGGCCATGTGGGAATCCAACACCCTTAACCATCATGCCACCTGCCGGCCCCGACCTCTTGTCTTTCTAAGTGATGATGCCCACACTGTGAATGACTTGCTCTGAGACATTGCTTTTAGATGACGTTGAACATTTCTGTTAACTGTTCCCTCGTTTATAACTTAGCATCAGCCACCAAGAGCCCCAGAAAAATCCCTGCTCCCTGCAGGGTTTAGGACTCTGGTCTCCAGCTGGTTTTCTGAAGAGAAAGTATGCAGCTTTCTATATCTGTCTGGAGCTTTCCTGACTCTACTCCCTCAGGAAGGCGTCCTTGTTTTTTTTATCCTAAGATAATTACTAGGATTTTTTTCAAACCTGCTCACTCTGTCTCTTCTCTTCTTATAAAGACACCAATTGCTCTGGCTTAAATGTGTCCACCTGGGGCAGCAGGTGGTATAGTGGTTACAACACTGGACTCCCACATGGCCCACCACGGTTTGAGTCCTGGATGGAGCAGCTTGAAAATCATGCCAGGTGCATGTGTGTGCATGCTGAAAATCCCAGGGGGAGAATGGAGGAAAAGGGACTGTGGCCTGACCATCGCCCAAGAGGGATTTCTTACTTTCCTTCTCACTGTTGCTCTCTGGTGAGAGCATGGGCCCAATGGCAAAACCTTAAAAAAAAAAGTGTCCCACCAAAACTCATGTGTTACATTTCAGTCAGCCATTGTGATAGTGTTGAGAGAGTAGAAATTTAATCGAATTATGATATTGAGTGGTGAGGCTGTTAGGAAGTGATTGGACAGGTTCGTCAAGGTAGGGCACCAATGATTGACTCCTGTTACTTTATGAGAAGAAACACAGAGAAATAGACACAGACATGGATAGACACAAGCTCTTCCTTCTTGTCCTGTGATGCTCTGTCCCACTTCAGGACTCTGCTAGAGTCTGCACCACAAGAGGACCCTTATCAGACATGGCCCCTTGGTCATGGACCTCCTAAATTGTGAGCTAAGTAAGTCTTTGTTCTTCAAAAATTACCCAGCGTGCTACTTAGTCATTAAGTATCAGAAAAACAAATTAAAACAGCAGTCATGCTTGATGAAGAGTTAAACCCTGAATCAACTTAACCAATTTATGACCTCATTTCAACTTAGGGGTTAGGATATCAACATATCTTTTTGGGAGGACACCATTTAACTCATAACAATTATTAAAGAAGAGGAGTGGATTCCTGCTAGAAAGTTTGAGTGTGTCCTCCAGAGTTCACATGTTAGAAATTCAATCCCCACTACAAAGCCATTGAGAGGTGGGTCCTTTAAGAGATGTTTAAGTTATGAGGACTTGGACCTCACAAATGAATTAATGCTGTTATCATGGGAGTGGGTTCCTAGTAAAATGGGTGAGATTAGCCTACTCTCTCTCTGTCTCAGGTGCTCCCTTGCATGTCCTTCCACCTTCTGCCATGGCATGCAGCACAAAGGTCTTCACTAGTCTAGAATGGTGCTCTTGGACTTCCCAGTTTTCAGAATCATGAGCCAAATAAAAGTCTGGTCTTTATAAGGAGCCCAGTTTGTGGTATTTTGTTATAGCAGCAGAAAAGGACTAAGACAGAAGGGAATAAAAATGTGTCAAATGAAAGATTAGTCAGGATGCCTAGATGTTCTCCAGGAGCAGAGAAAAGCCTCATAGATCTGCTGCCTTAGTGTGATCAAGAGAAAGGTTTCTTCAGTTCCGTAAGACAGAGCCTGCTCCTCTGGGTGGGCTGTGGGAAGGACAGGGCCAAAGGGGAAGCTCGGTATACGTGGTCAGAGTGGGAAAGCCCAAGGAAAGATGGGGTATATGAGGAAGGGGGCTGAGGGCCCACCCAAGAGGTCTGTGCAGGAATCTCTCCATCCTGCCAGGAGAGCACACTACACTGTTCTCCTGTCCAAGCTTCTGAGAAGTGCTCTATAAACTGTTAATTGTGTATGGAGAAAGGAACCAAGAGTACCCAAGTGCTCATTCCACCGGTAGATGTGGTTGTATGTGGAATGTTTAGGTGGATTCCTTTCTTCCTTTTCCTTTCTTCCTTCCTCTTTTCTGTTTTCTCCTTTTCCTTTCCCCTTTCTTTCTACTTCTTTTTATTTGCTTTCTTCTTTTTTTAGTCCCAGAGAGCATTTGCACTCATTAGAGGTGTACAGTAGAAGAGAGAGAAAAAAAAGTACTCCCTAGTGAGGCATGGTCATACCACCATCCTTTTTTTCTCCATTTATCTATCCCATCAAGATTTGGGACACATAAGCACATACACCTAGTGCTTTTCAAGCTGCTGGGGCTAGGATTTGAATCATGGTTGGTCATGTGGGATCCAGTTGACTCTGCACAGGGCTTTACCACTGTGCTATGGGGATGACCCAAGGCTAGCTCATTCTTATTATTAGTCCACACTCATGACTCTTCCCACTCCGCACTCCCATTGCCTCTACCCACTTAACTTAATGCTTTTGTTACTTCTGTACATATCTCTATGCTTTTTAAGATTTTAAATTTTTTTGAGGGATGGAAATCTATCTTCTTTATTTTTATACCCCTTTCCAGAATGGTGCACTATAATTTGTATGTAGTAGATACTCAACAGATGTTAAATTAAAAAAGTATATGACAGTGTGAAAACATTTCATTTATTTTATTAGTGTGCCAAGGACTGTCCCTGGTGAGAAATTCTTTTTTTTTTTTTTTTTTTTTTTTTTTTTTTTTATGAGAGGTTTTTGCTATAGGGCGCGTGCGCTTGCCAGACAGACAGAGAGAGACAGAGAGACAGAAAGCAGGAAATCACCCCCCGGGGGGATGGCCATGTCGCAATCCCTTCTCCTCCATTCTCCTCTCGGGATCTTGGGCACGCACGCACATGCGCCCGGCGTGAGTTTAAGCCACCGGGTCCGGGACTCAAACCGCGGTCGACTACGTGGGAGTCCAGCGACATAGCCATTACGCTAACTGCTGGTCCCCCTGGTGAGAAATTCTTGATTTAGTTCCCACTACATTTGTCATCTGTAAAATGGAGATAATCATAATCCCTCATTATGTTAGTAGTGTTATTATGAGCTTAAGAAAAATAATCCATGTTAAGAACATGCCACATTGTTAAAGTTTAATAAATGTTAGCTAATGTGATTTTTCCAAAGCTGATTAAGTATAAGAATGACTGAGATCAAAGTGCCTGTGAAAGTTTAGAACTTCACTGATTTTACTAATTTGAACACTATCAAATGGCCAAAGGGAACTTATGTGAATAAATGGGGATTTTCAGTCTACTTTGCACAAAAATAGTTCATAAAAATGAGCTCATAGCTAGGTGAATTTGCTTAGATGTGGCAGATCTGTATGTAACCTGAAGATCAAGCCAGTCAGGTAAGTGAAGAGGAATGTCTCTTGACAAATAACACGGATACTTTTGTAGACTGGCATGTCCTGTGAAGGCCAGGGAGAACTTGGTTTTACTCACCCTAAATCCTCAGCCTATAGGAAAGCATCTGTCCTGAAAAGAGTCTGAAAATATTTGATAAAACAATTACTATATGAGCCAATATAAACATGTTTTGATATTAAAAATTATACAAAATATATCAAATATAATAGGACCTATTAAAAGAAAAGCTATGTGTGCATGGCTCTGAAATTTGAATGTTCATATCAAGGTGTTTATTTCTGATTGTGAACTGTAAAATCAAGCTAGTTCAGCTATTTGTGACTGAATATCTACCTAGAATGAGCCGGGTAGAAACAACTTCAGAAAATTTCTGTAAGGATCAGTGGTCTGAATGGCCAGGTCCAAGTGCTTTTGGTGAATACTACACAGTAGAAAGCTAAGCAGCTCAATGAAAAAATTGGTAACTTGTAAAGAATATTTACAGGGATCCCACTTTCAGTAACGTCAGTACAAAGGCTAATGTGGAGTCTCTCCCTTCCCAGAGCTCTTAAAATAAATCTACTACTCCTGGGCCTTAGCCGAGAGAAGCTGCACCAGCAAGTGTATTGTTCTTGCCACACTGGACAGCCATATTAGAGATAAGCCCATGGGAAAATGCTGAAGAGGGTTCTCAATTTTATGTATTTATTTACTTTTTAGAGAGACTTTTGCTATAGGGTGCATACACTCTCTAGAGAGACAGAGAAGACAGAAAGCGAGATCACCCCCAGGCGGGAATAGCCAAACCACAATCCCTCCTCCTCCATTCTCCTTTCATGACTTTGGGCACACAGGCACATGCATCCAGCGTGAATTTTAAGTCCCTGGTCTAGGACTTGAACTATAGTAAACTAGATGGGAGTCCAGTTACGTAACCATTACTCCATACACTGGTCCCTCTCCACTTTACATATAAACTGGAAAAAGAGTCATTTTTTTTCCTCCCCCATAAAATACCAGCTCATAAAGGGTATTAAATGAGCCAATCTGTATTAAAATGTTTTGTCAACTGTAAAGGACTACTTCGTCACAAGTTGTAAAGTAATTTAATGTACTTGATCTTGTTTGATTCTCACAATAATTCTGAATGGTGGGGACTGTTAGCAACTTCATTTTATAGATAAAAATAATGGTGGCTAAAAGATCAAATGCTTGTCTAATTCTTTTGTCTGCCTGAGAGCAAAATGTGACGCCTTGGTTGTCTTAATACCTGCTGAATAATGGTTCGATGGAGGCGGAGTGGGGGAGGTGGGGGTGAGCAGTTTTGCTGATGAATAGAACCCACGTTGAGTGAGCACTGCGAAGGCTGGAGTGCCTTTCCTCTGCGGAAGCTCTGTGTGTAGTCACACTCTCACAGACAATTGAGGACTCCATAAATACCATCTTGAAAGTGGAAGTAGCTTAGGCTCCAGGATGCTACCTCAAAAAGAAAGATCTAGAGAGGGAGGATTAAATTGCTATTTAATTGTTGGGGACACGTCCACAATGTAACAAATGCCCTGAGAGAGGTAATTTGGAAAAGAGTGAGTCGGAAACCTTGGTGGAAAGTCAGAATCTTTAGTCATAAAACACCTGAACAAGACATAATTATTAGCCCCGAGCTTTATTTTAATGATGTACTATGTCTTAAATATAATACCGACAGTTCGCTAAAAGATACCAGCTGCTCAGAAGGAAGGAAACAAAAGGAAAAAAAGGGCCATTTGTAATGAGCCTGGATCTTTGTACAACCTGTCATTTTGGTCGCCTGATGCTCTGGTGCCTCCCAGGGGTTGACAGAATGTGCTGGCATATGCCAGGGGACATCTGCTGACAATCCCCTGGGCTGGGAGTGGTCTCTTCTTTGATCCTCCACTTTTGATCCCGGGTGTGTGCCTTGTTGCTTTTCTATGACAAGAGCTGGTTGTGAGAGGTGACGGGTGCTGGCCCCTGAGCAGGGTGGTCAGTCAACATTTTCCTTGGCATTTGGAGATCTGAGTTCAAACTGTAAGTTTCACGAATAATGTAGTTCTTTGACCCCTTAGCTCTTTGCAAAATAGGATTGAATCTGGATCTTTTAAAGGATTAAGTAAGATTCTCTTTGGGGAAAATGCCTGGAAAATAGCAGAAGCGCTTAGTGCCTCCTTGGGAAGAGAAAATCCAATATTATCAACCTAATGTTTCTCTGCACCATCAGACCTTTTTTTTTTTCCTAATAGTACCTTATTCTTTGTGTTATATAAGTATATTCTCTCACTTAAAGTCCTTGAGATATTACAGCTTTCTGACCTGGCTGAAGGGACAGGTAAGTTCATTTAGAAAAAAGAATAGTTCAGCAAGTGTCTTTGGCACTTTTAATTTAAAATTATTTAACATTTTTCAGTCTTTTGGAAAAGGATAATATAAGCAATACTGACCAAGGCATTTAAATATTATTTCAGTATTGTTACTTCTAAGGAGCCTCTTAGGAACTCTCAGGCTGGGTTCACGCAGTCATTTACTCGCTCCACAGCCAGGTGATGGTCCACACATCCCTGCTCCCATAGTGTCCATACACATCTCTATCACTGCTCTCACATGTCATAGTACAATCAACTGTTTATAGCTTCCTCTTCGCCACCAGGTTAACATTAATATTTGTAATAGTTGGCCTAGCCTCTGTGGTACCATCAGATGCATACTGGACTGTGGAGCTGGAAACCAATTGCTAACCACAGTTGGAGTCTATGACCCAGTCAGCTTGAAAGCACGCTAGGTAGGTGTGTGTGTGCTCAAGACTCCAGAAGACTAGAGGAAAGGAATTGCGGCATGAATGAGTGCTATGGAGGGTGCTTCTCACTCTCTATTATTTTTTCCTCTTTCTCATGTGCACACAAGTGCTCTACTATATAATACATTTAAAAAATTTGTAACAATAGCTAAAGTTCATGTGGTACATTACAGTTTATAAACTGTTGTCTCATATATTACCTCTTCTGCAAGAACACCCTAAAGAAGAAGGATGAGTATTTTTATTAATTATTGTTAGTATTATTATCATGCTTACTTTATACAAAAAGATCAAGCCCAAAGGCAAATTGTAGGATGGGAAAAGATATGTGCAAAGAACTTGCACTTGAAAGTAACAGATACAACCTAGCATTTATCTATACTCCCCTACAAAGTCCACAAGGACAAACCAAGGAAACGGTCAAGAACAAGAGATGTCTCATATTTTTAGAAGATGAAAAACCAATGCGTGAGAGGCAAGTGACAAAGAAAAGTGGAGAGAATTGAAACCTGGGACTGGAAGGGGTGCAGGAATGGGGTTGAAAACAGGGACTTGATTCAAATACAGGACGTGCTTGTACCTCTAACTCCCAGTCTCATCCCACATTTCTTGATGAACATTCCTCTAATCTGGCAGGTGACACAGGTTTATTCTCTAAGAGAAAATTTTCCAGAGTGGATTTAGTTTCTGGTACAACAGACAGTCATGTTGAGGCTACTTGTTGAAAGCAAAAGAGTAAAATTAAACTCTGCTGGCTGAAGTGAGAGTTACCCCGCTCAAACCCTCTGACTGGCATCCAGAATCTTGGAAGTCAGACTTCTACATCTCTGGAAGAAATGAGCAGTAACAACAGCAACAACAAAATCCAAGTCCTGAATTTTGTGGTTTCCCTAAATAAAATGACAATGCCATGCAACCTTACAAGTCAATGAGTCTTATGCACTTGCACAATGCTGCCAAGCCACTTTTCAGTAATTCACTCGTAATTATGAGTATATAATCAAGCCTCATCATACAATTAAGGAAATCCTCTAACATTAAAAGTGGGGGAACAGGATATATGATAATTTGGAAGGAACAGATGTAATATAGGATGCTTAAGAAAGCATAAAAATGATATTACATTGCATTAAATAAACAACAGGATGCTATAAAAAGAACAAAGAGGGGCCAGCAGGTGACATAATGGTTAACTCTCTGCACTCTCATGTGGGTGACTGCAGTTTGAGTCTTGGAACTAGTGTTTTAAAACTCAAGCCAGGCACGTGTGTGTGCGCGCTCCAAGTCCCCAAAGAAGTACGGAGGAGAAGGGATGGCAGCAGGGCCATTCCCTGGGGGCTGATTTCTCGCTTTCTGTCTCTCTGTCTCTCTGGTGAGTGCACGCACCCTATATCAAAAAACAAAACAAAACAAAAATCTCAAAAAAAAAATGAACAAATAAGAAAGATATCTTAGAAATCTGTAAATATATATGTATGTGTCTGTATATGCGTGTATTCATATATAAACAGATAGATGCTATGAACATTCAGTTGTGTGTGGCTAAAGTTCATATGTTAAAATTCGAACTCTCAATGTGATAGTGTTAGTAATTGGGGCTTTTAGGAGGTGATTATAGCATGAGGGTGCCGTTCCCATAAGAAGAGACAAGAGAGTAAAATCTCTCTCCCTCCACCATGTGAGACTACAACGAAAAGGTAGTCATCTCCTCAAGAAATGTGATAAATAAATTTCTGTTGTTTGAGGTACCCAGTCTACGGTATTCTGTTATAGCAACCCAGAATGACTAAGACAGTGTGTGTGTGTGTGTGTGTGTGTGTGTTTGTGTGTGTGTATACATGTGTATGCTTACACAGGCACAGATAAATATGTATGAAAATATATTTAAATATATGGACTACAAATGCCTCAGGAAGTAAAATGAAAACATAGAGATACAAATTAGATATAAAATGAATAAGAAAATTAGGAGATTATTCCAAGAGTTTCAACATAAAGTGAACAGAAGTTTGAGAGAGAGAGAGAGAACAAGTGCATGTGCTAAGAAAATGGAGAGAAGAAAATTATCAAATAAATAACAAAAAATAATTTTCCAGACTTAAAAATTTGAATTTCCAGGTTTAAAGTGATCTAATTCTACCATCCTGAGGAATTGACATGATGAACAACAAAAAGATAAAACAAAAAACAAAAAACAAAAAACAAAAACAAAAAAACAACACAGGGCAAAGAAGGTGGTATGGTTAAGGCACTGGATCTCACATGGCTGACCATGCAGTTTGAGCCCCAGACCCAGCAGCTTGGAAAACATACCGGGTATGTGTGCGTGCCCAGAATCCCAGGAGGAGAATGGAAGAGAAGGGATTGCTGTGCAGCTATCCCTCCTGGAAGGTGATTTTTTACTTTCCCTTTCTGTCTCTTTCTGGCCAGTGCTATATGGAAAAAAAGAATAAGATCAAGAAGGAGAAGAAGAAGAAGAAGAAGAAGAAGAAGAAGAAGAAGAAGAAGAAGAAGAAGAAGAAGAAGAAGAAGAAGGAGAGGAGGAAGAAAAAAAGCACAAACATTACTATAAAATTTCAGAATGCTGAAGATAAAAGAATCAAAAAATTCTTAGAGGAATAAAAACAAGTTGAAATTGAGACTTGTAAATTAAAATTATATTAATATCTTTAAGGACATTGGAAGCAGACCAAAAAAGAAAAACTATGAGAAAAATAATTTTTATTTTAGAATTGTATACCAAGCTATGGGTTGGTATGTAAGAGATACTAATTTTGATAATGGGATAAATGTATTTCAGAATGTAAAGTGTCAAAAAATTCTTCCTAAAGTCACTGAGTTATGTGCTCGGCTAAGATAATGGAATAAATCAAGAAAAAAGGGAAAACTCAGGAAATAGAGCAGAATCTCACAGAGGGGAGAAGCACAGGAAATAACCAGGGTGAAAGTAGGAGGTCCCAGACAGAGAGCTATGAACCAGTAAAGAGAATAACCAGTCTGAATAAGAGCAGAAAGACAAAGGAGTTCAAAAGGAATAAAAGATAATTGGACATATTTATGTGGAAAATAGTACTAAGAGAAATCGGAAAGTTTAGGAAGAATTAATGACAAGAAAGCATATAAAGAAATAAGGGAATTATTAACTCCAGGAAAAACAAAAGTTATGTTTAAAAAATACAGTAAAAATAATAATAATTTAAGTAGTGATCAGTACTTATATAATCATAACATTAACATTCTAAATTATACTATTTTATAAATAATTATTTTATTGAATTTTATTTATTTATTTATTTAAATTTGACCAGAGAGGAAGAGAGAGAGAGAGAGAAAGAGAGAGAGGGAAAATGAGAAAGCAAATCGCCAAGTCCAGGACTCTAACCATGATTAGCCATGTGGGGGTCCAGCGCCCTTAACCACCATGCCACCTGCTGACCCCCTAAATTACACTATTTTTAAGAAAAAACTGAGTTATAACTTTATTTAAGGATGATATAGTGGCAGAAGAATGCTAAACCCTTATCTTCTGCATCAGAAATCAGTAACATAATAATTATACTATTTAAAATATGGGAATAAATGCTAAGAAAAAAATATAAACTGATACTCAGAAGAAATTATATATATGTGTGTGTGTGTGTGTGTGTGTGTGTGTGTGTGTATTCCTACAAACCAATACGATAAAAACAACTTACTAAAACCAAGCTAAACAATTCACAGAAGATAAAATTCAATGGCCAATTATATACCGGTAGGCCTGCTCAATATTAAAAGTAACCAGAAAACAAAGTGTAAATTGAAACAATGACATAACTATTTCATATTCATCAGAGTAGCAAAGACCTCAATTGTTGATAAGATTATTAGGAAAATAGGGTCATATCCTGTTTGTGGGCATGTAAAATTTAACTTTTACTTCAAAGAATAATTTGGCAATATCTTACTAAGTGGAAGATGAGCACATACTATCACCCAGCGGTTTTATTTCTAGGCATATACTATCAGTCTAGACCAGTTTTTCTCAAACTTCCTTGAGAATAAGAATCAGAGTGGATGAGTGGGAGACTTGTGAAACATACAAATTCCCACTTTTACCCCTGGAGATTGCTACTGAGAATAAAATTAAGTTAGGGATTCTATATTAAAAAAAAAAAAAATTTGACTATATGTGCAAGGCTGTTTGTTGTAGTATTTTTAAAAAGTAATTTTATTTTAATTTTGAGGATTATATCAATTATAAACAATCATTTTTTCATCTTTTAAAAATTTTTACTAAAGAGTGTATGCACTTGCCAGAGAGAGACAGAGGGAAAGTGAGAAAGCACCCTCCCTCCCAGGTGCAATTCCTTCTCCATTCTCCTCTTGGGATTCTGGGCATGTGCGCACATGTGCCCATGGTGTCTCTCAAGCTGCCAGGTCCAGGATTCAGACCACATAGTTGACTATGTGGGATCCAGCTACCTTAACCATCATGCCACCAGCTAGCCCCCATAGTATTTTTTTCTTATTTTTTTATATTACATTTGATCACATGTATCTTTACTGTGTATAACGTATCTTTTTCCAGCATGATTACCATGCATATCAGTCAAGACAAAGACATTACTATCCACATCATTATCATCAAATATCTTTTCATGTTTAGCTATAACTTAGAACTTATGTAAATATCTATTAGCAAATACATGGATAAATAAATAGAGGTACAATTTATGCTGTTGAAATAAACTATATACATTACTATGTATGTATATATTAACATGGATAAATCTGGAAAATGTAAAATTGAATAAAAATATCATAAAATGATAAGTACAGCACATGCCTGCAAAATTTAAGCATAGATATAGTTTACATAGTGCTATTATGTATATTATTTTAAAGCATGAGATATACTATTCTATGTTTTCATAGTACTTTTGTATATTATTTATATACTTATACATGAATAACATAAAATAATGGAGGAGACTGATATGTTTCAATTTCTTTTTGACATGTTAAAATCCTTTCCTTTGGGTATATGCCAACTAGTAGGATTATTGTCATAAGGTAGTTTTCTGAGGAAACTGGCTACTCAAGGTCATTGGGATTCCAATAAAATTTTTACAATTTCTTTTCCTATTTCTGTGAAGAATGTCATTTGTAGATCACTTTAGATAGTATCCATATTTTAACAATATTGATTCTTTCAATCCATAACCATGGGACATACTGGTTTTTATAATACATGCACTAATTTAAATTCTCATCAACAGTGTATGAAGGTTCTCCTTTTTTTCACAGCTTCACAAAGACTAGTTAGTCTTTTTTGTTGTTGTTAATAGCATTTTAACTCAGTTGAGGTGACATTTCCCTGTGGTTTTGATATTCATTTCCCTCATGATAAGTGATGTTGAGCATTTTTTTCATATGCTTACTGGCCACTTATCTTCTTTTGGAAACTGTTTGGATTAAATATCCATATTTACATTGGTTTTTTGTTTTTTCTTTTATCATCTTATATAATCTTAGTATTAATCCTTTGTTGGATATGCTGTTTGCAAATATTTTCTCTCGTTCTGAGGTTGTCTCTCTACTTGATTGATGTTACCTTTGCTGTGCAGAAGCTTTTTAGTTTAATATAATTTCATTTGTCTATTTCTGGTATTAAGGCCCATGCTCTTACAGTCTTATTTAAAAAATTTTTGCCTACACCAATGTCTTGAATTATTTCCCATAGGTTTTCTTCTAGTAATTTCATGGCTTCAGGTTTTACATTAAAGACTTCAATTCATTTTGAGTTCATTTTCTTTTTATGATAAGACATGGGGGTCTAGTTTCCTTATTCTGCATATAGATATCCAAATTTTCCAGCCCATGTTTTATAGAGACTGTCTTTTACCCACTGAATTATCCTGAGAGCCTTGTCAAACAGCTGGCTGGTGGCCAACAGAAGGCATACTGATTAAGGCATTGGACTCCCACATGGCTGACCATGGTTCAAGTACCAGACCTAGTGATTTGAAAATCATGCCAGGTGCATGTGCATGTGTCCAAAATCCTAAGAGGAGTCTGAGGGAGAAGGGAATGTGATATGGTTACTACTACTGAATGGTTATTTATAATTTTTATTCTCATTGTCTCTCTTGAAAGCACATGTACCCTATGGCAAAAACCTAAAAAAAATTAGTTGGCTGTATGTTCATTGATTTATTTCTGGATTCTCTATTCTGTTCCATTGGTCTATGTGTCTTTTCCCCCCCAATACCATGCTGTTTTGATTACCATGGTTTTATAACATGTTTTGAAGTCAGATGGTGTGATGCTTCCAATTTTTTTTTTTATGAAGAATAGCTTTGGCTATTCAGGGTCATTGGGATTCCAATAAAATGTTTACAATTTCTTTTCCTATTTCTGTGAAGAATGTCATTTGTAGATCACTTTAGATAGTATCCATATTTTAACAATATTGATTCTTTCAATCCATAACCATGGGATGTCTTTCCATTATTTTGTGTGTGTTCTTCATTTCTTTCATCAGTGCTTTATAGATTTTTGTTTGTTTGTTTGTTTGTTTTTGAAAGGAAAAGGAAGTTTATTAAGTAAAAGTGACAGTACACTCCTGAGAGCTAGGAGTGGGCCTGAGTAGACAGATAAAGAATGGCTCAAGAGACCCTGACAATTATACTCTGTGAGATTTATAATTTTTCATTCTAGGTCATGTTGTTTGATCATTGGCTGGACCCACTGATTGTTCTCATTTCATTGGCTTTATCAAATGTGGCTGGGCCCACTGATTTCTCACTGGCTGTATCAAATGCGGCTTAATCATCTAGAAACCCTCCACTAATCTCCTGCCTTCCTTACCTTGAGAAGGGAATTTTTCACCCTGATTGACTTTTCCATCTAGCCACATGAGCTCCAGCCCCCTTACAAACTTCCATTTTCTAGGTTTTTCTTGCATCATTATTCTCTTGAGGCATAATTCCATAAATCTTTTCTGAGGAGTTGAAGGTGGATGGTCTGTTTTCTGTAACTGCTTCATGTGGGAAAGGGGCATTGACCTTACCTATTGGGGATCATAAACTCTCTCCCTATCTGAGCAAGGTGGGAGAGTGGGATCAGGGACAGGTTGTCGAGGTAGACCCAAGGTGTGTCATTGGGAAGGCTGCTGTTGGTGCTGGATGAGTCACAGTAGGACTCAGTGGAAAGCCCAAGGGGTGGATATCCCCGTTGTATGGTCATTTGCAATTTCACAGCTTCTAAACAAGAAGAGATAAACTTGGTTAGGAAATTTAAGAGATAGGGCCCAACATGGAGGGAGAGAATTAATATTGACAGGCATCCCAAGAGGGGCAACAACCAAAGGAACCTGTTACTGATTTTTAAACCAGATTCCCCATGAATCCAGCAATTTCTGTTTGATTCATGAAGCAATATGATTACGGAGAGACTGGTCTAAGGCACCTATAGGTCAACCTTGTGTTGCATAAGTTTTTGTAACACAGATATGTGCTTGGAATTTTAAGTGACTAGTCAACATTATAGGTCCCAAACTGGGACTCTCAGGCCTCAGAGACTAAATCCCATTGGAAGGACCTAAGAGGATTAATTGCCTTTCCTATTAGCATGTTTTTAGTCCATTCTATTATTTAAAAATCCTGCAAGTTATTAACCAGAAAGATTGACCTCCCTTATATCTGGGATGAAGAGTCATTGAACTAGTGGCCCATAGCTGAATAGTAATAGAGACATTTGAATATTGGACTGAGCATGAGGATAAACAAAGCCAGCAATCCTTAGTCAGATTTGATTAGAGACCTTAGGTCTTGGACAATCCTGTACTCTTCAGTTGGCTTAAGTACTGGCAGTATGAGTATTGCAGGGGGCTGGCAAGGCTTTAGTAGACCAAATTTAAAAAATTCCTTTATTATGGGTTCAAGTCTCTTCCTGGCTTCAGGTCTTATTGTATTTTGTTTACAACCGGGGAATTTGGAATGGTCCTTGAGTTGTGTTTTTACAGGAGATGCTTTTATAGCCCTTCCTGGTTGTCCAGAGTACCAGGCCATTGTGTCATTGTTATTATCAATGTGGCTTGGTATCCCATTGAATCTTGAATGATCATAATTTTTGGAGGTCTAAACTTAAATTGAAGGATGGCCCCCAGCTTAGCCAGTATGTATCTTCTCATAAGGGGGACGGGGCAGTGGGAACCGTTGTAGAGATTTTTCACCTCTTCTGTTAAATTTATGCCTAGGTGTTTTATTTACTTATTTTGAAAGAATATGTGGCTATGATAAATGGGATTGCTTTCTTGATGACTTCTTCAGCCAGTTCATTACTGGTATAAAAGAACACTACTGGGACCAGCAGTTAGCATAATGGCTATGTCGCTGGACTCCCACGTAGTCGACCGCGGTTTGAGTCCCAGACCGGTGACTTAAACTCACGCCGGGCGCGTGTGCGTGCATGCCCAAGATCCCGAGAGGAGAATGGAGGAGAAGAGATTGTGGCATGGCCATCCCCCCTGGGGGGTGATTTCCTGCTTTCTGTCTGTCTGTCTCTCTCTGTCAGTCTGGCGAGCACACGCGCCCTATAGCAAAAACTTTTCCAAAAAAAAGAAAAAAAAAAAGAACCCTACTTATTTTGTATGTTGATTTCATATCTTTTAATTTGTTTATTAGTTCTAAGAGTATCTTGTTGGTGTATCCACATTTCTCTCTTCTATATTTTTAAGAAGAATGGAGAGGAGTAGGTAGCCAGTGGCTTGGTGGTTATAGTGACTGGATCCCACATGGTCGACTGCATGGTTCAGGTTCCGAACCCAGAAACCTGAAAAACTCACTGAGCACGTGCATGTGTGTGCCCCAAATCCTGAAAGAAAGGCAAAATGGAGGAGAAAGGATTGTGACATGACCATTCCCTGTGGGGGATGATTTCTCAGTTTCCCTCTCTGTCTCTTTTTCTCCTTATGGAAAGTGCATATGCCTTCTGGCAAAATTAAAAAAAAATTATTTGGTTGTGATAGTATTAAGTAAATGAAAACTTAGTTTGACCATGGGATTAAGAGGTGGGGGCCTTTGGGAGGTAATTAGACTTAGTTAGGTCATCAAGGTGGGGGGCCTGATTGAATATATGTGGGCTAGTAAGGGCTGAGAGAAGAGATACCAGAGTAGAGACACAGACATGGACATAGACATATTGTCTTGACCTCTCACCACATGACACCCTACCCTGCCTTGGGATCCTGCAAAGTCCTCACCAACAAGAAGACCCTCACCAGATATAGCCCCTTGTACCTCCAAAACTATGAGCTAAATAAATCTTTATTCATTACAAATTATAAAATCTGTGGTATTCAGTTTTTAAACAACAGACAATGGATTAAAAGAGAGGTAAAAATGAAATCAAATACCTCAAAGTAGGTGGAACACCTAACAGTGCTTGGGGCTTGGTAGCTTCCCCGAGTTTGTTTTCTCCTTTCCTCCTTAAACCAAGTCAACAGCCAAGTGTCTAAGGAATTCAGTGTAAATGTGCAGACTGCTGTTTTGGAAATAACATCAAAATCTCATGAGATAAATAGTTATTTGACCCATCTCTAATTATATTGTTCCCATCTGCTTGTTCTTTACAGAAATTTAGGTCTAAATCACTTACTTGCTTTTTCAGAGAAGAGTTGTTATTTCTCCTCACAAATTTTTTGTCTCCTAATTGAGGAATTTACATTTTAAAAGAAAACAATCCCTTAACAATGTACTTTCATGCATTTTCACATGAAAGATTGACTTTTGTCCTATCACTGTGGAGCCCCAGTTTTTGCTTTCCTCTCTATGTAGTTCAGCAGCTTCCCTAAAAGAACTGCTATGAATATATTTAAGATTTTTTTTTTTTTTTTTTTTTTTTTTTTTTTTTTTTTTTTTTTTTTTTTTTTTTTGCTATAAGGACAGGCGTTCCCTGAAGAGAGATGATGGAGAGGGGAGAAAGAGAGAAGACACCCCCTGAGGTGGTGACTATATTGCAATCTCTTCATTTTTTTCTTGGAATTTTGGGCACACATACACACCTGGTGTGTTTTACAAGTCATTGGGTCCAGGACACAAACTGTGCAGTCAGTCAAGTGGGATCCAGCCACTTTAACCAACACCCCACTGACTGACTGACCCAATACATGTTTTTATATTGCTTGTATATTTCTTTTTTATACGTAAAATTTTGAAAAGTCCTATGAATTTTTATTTCTCTTCTTGCCTATTTATATTTCCGTAGCGGCACGGCATGATAGCAGCTTTTAAAGGGGCTCTAATTATAATGGGTTATTTATTGGTTCATTGGGAAAAACGTCACTTAACCAAGGAAATTATTAAATTGATGAAAGGTTTAAAAGTCTTTCACAATTCATACCTAGCAAAGACTGTGGCATACTCCATAGTGTACTGGACTGTGGTGCTAGAAGCCACTTGGCTGACCTTGGGTTCAGATCCTGAGGCTAACCTGAAGGCATGTTGGGCACGCACATCTGCTGTGGGCAGACAAGATCCCGAAGAGTTGGACGGCTGAGGAAAGAGGATTGTGGCATGATAGGTCCCTGTTGAGAATGTTTTTCTCTTTCTCACACATGAAGAAGCACTCTCTATTATTAAAAATAAAAAAAAAATCAAAACCGAAACTTCATACATAGATACACAAATCTGCAAATTCATCAGCTAGTATGATAGGGACCGAGGTCTACGCTTTCTGCGTGGTCTCATTGAAGGGACCACGATTTCTTATGTACACCAAGCTGATACGGAATCCTTGATGATGTCCAGTTTGGGATTCTTTAAAAGGAAGCAAAAAATTAAAGTCCCCTGGAAAGTAATTCGAGAGAGTATAAACTTCTCTTAGGATTTTACTCTTTGTTTTCTCTTTGTTTTATATTTTTCTGTAATTTGAGAAAACTGTTCAAAACAGTTTTACATTGGTAAGTCTTTTTTTTTTTTTTTTTTTTTTTGAGAGGGTTTTGCTATAGGGTGCATGCGCTCTCTGGAAAAACAGAGAGAGACAGAGAGACAGAAAGCGAGAAATCACCCCCTGGGGGTATGGCCATGCCGCCATCCCTTCTCCTCCATTCTCCTCTTGGGTTCTTGGGCATGCATGCACACGCGCCTGGTGTGAGTTTAAGCCTCCGGGTCCAGGACCATGGTCGACTGTGTGGGAGTCCAGCAACGTAGCCATTATACCAGCTGCTGGTCCCCATTGGTAAGTCTTTTAAAAGTATTTGTCTGAGTTTTCAAAAATACCTTGATTTGTTTTAGAACCTGTATTTCATAAGTTTATGTAGGATTTACCCAAATTAAATAATATAATAAAGCTGAACTCTTGGACAAGTTTGTGAATCTACACAATTAACTCTTGATAAATTGTACCACCCACCTGGAGGAGAGGAAATAATTTCAAATAGTATAGAGCACCTAACAATTGTTAGTGTTCTGCTTACTGTTGACAGTCAGTGGTGCAGTTTGCAGAGGAAATGAAATGTGGTGAATCTGATAAATTAGTTAATTAGAGGTTGGTTAAAACAGCCTTTGTATGCTAGTCTACCTACATGTAACTACAAACAAGAGCTGTAAGCTTTTAAAATTGTGGTGATCAGAAATATACTTTCTCTGAAGTACAAGGAGCCTGCATAACTTTACAGACATAAATGATTTTAAACAGAGCTCTACTTTATGCCCTATGACAGAGCAGAAATGTTCACAATTGCTTAGAGAAGAAGATAATGTTTTATGTGGCACTGGAGGAAAGTGTAAAACAAATATTTTACATTTTTTCTCTAGCCCATTTATCGTTTTGATTTGACTCAAATAACCTTTCCTTGTTATTGTAATCCACTTCCTAATGCATTTTCTCAATCGCATGGGGTGGATACATAGAACTTTATATGCATGAATAATATAAGTTGATGTAGCAATATATTTTCTTTGTTTTCACATTGCACACAAAGCACAAATCCTAATAAAACTAGACTGGAATATATTACAAATTCATTTGGTTAGGGTTCAGTTACCAAGTGGGTGAATAAATATATATGATTTAAATTAAGAATGTGCAGTCCATTACTTACATGTCACATCTTCTATTTTATTTTGACTTTTGCACTTATCATGTTTTATTAACATTTTAAAGTCATAAGAATGAGTAGAGTGAAAGTCATATCCCAAAGTTTAGGTTAGGGGTTGGTTACATGTTGGAAAATGGAAGTCCTGAGAGTAAGTAACTGTAGAGAAACTTGCTCTCAGACGCCTTTATGGAGAGTATTGCCATGACGGCGATGTTTCTAGCTTTCTTTTCATTTGCTGATGGTCTAGTGTAGTGTTTCACAGAGTGTCCAGAAGAATACTGTATTGTAACCATATTCCGTCCTTGTTAAAACAACTAAGCCATGGAGCCAGCAGGTAGTGAGGTAGTTAAGGCGCTGGATCCCACAGGACCCACTCCACAGATTGAGTCCTGGACACAATCACACTGGACATGGGTGTGTTCATGCTCAAAATCCTGACAGGAGAATGAAAGAGACAGGACTGTGGTGCTGCTATCCCCTGGGTGGGGGGGTAATTTCTCACTTTCTGTCTCTCTCTGGTGAGTGCACATGCTCCATGGCAAAAAAAAAAAAATAGAAAAAAAATCTAAAATAAGTAAGTAAGTAAGTAAATAAATAAATAAAAAGACCAACGCTGGTCTCACTACACACCTAGCTGAATTAAATTGACTTAAATACTAAAGAATCTGCATTTTAAATTAACCATCTTGTTAATTCTTATATAAAAAAGTTTGAGATTGTCTCAGATCCTGCTCCTCAGGAGCAGAGTCTTTGATAGGGCAGTTGTAACCATGACCCATAATTTGTTCAGGAAATGCTTTTCTGTAACACCTGTGAGGTTAAGAGTAAAGAGGATGGAGAGGAGGAAAGAGCAGAGCAATAGTGATGTAGTCTAAAGTAAAAATCTAACCTTTGTCTGGTCCACAGGAGGTGTGATATGGACTTGTGCAAGGGTGGCAGCATTTAGTACACTGCTTTTAGTCAGTCATACATCGTGAGATGTATGGGACTAGAGAGTGAGGGAGACTGATGCATACCGTCCCAGGTTAGGCAGTCCCTGTTGGCAGAAGCCAGTCTTCAGAGAAGGAGGTAGGCAGCCATGTACCCTTGGCAGCCAATAGTCATAACAGCTGGAACATGGGTGTGTTGGTGTGGTGAAGAGGATCTGGGTTGGAAATCAAAACAGCATCATTGTAATCTACCCCTTACGCTGCTCAGGTCCACTTTCTTCTCACATTAAATTCATTCTAACCATACAGATTCTGAGATCACAACTCTTAGGAAATATGAAGGTTGAGAGGATAAAGATGCAACCTCCACTCCTGCAATTAGTATCAATGTATTAAATGATACTCATTATGTCTCTCCTGTGTCACCCATTTATGACTCCTTTACCCTGAGCCAGCACTTGGGGCTTGTGTAGGTAGCTTGCCTTTTATGCCAATGTGGTCCTCATCCCCAAAGAGCCCAGGCTCCTGGTTACATGACTTTTTGAAACTGAGGTTGCTCTACTTGCTCATTTATAGTCACGAGCGGGCACGGATGTGCGACGAGATGTACCTACCAACAGATGTGCCAGACAAATTTATGTCCTATTAAGTGGTAGTTCTTCTATTTCATAATGATCAGGGCCCATTTTCTTTAGGATAGCTCTTTTCAGGCCTAATGACTGATTGGGATAAAGAGCCCAATGTCACTAGGTGGCAGTCATTACTTTGAATTTAGTTGGAGTTCTTTAATGTTTTATTTTCTTCCTTCCTTCCTTCTTTCCTTCTTTCCTTCTTTCCTTCCTTCCTTCCTTCCTTCCTTCCTTCCTTCCTTCCTTCCTTCCTTCCTTCTTCTCTCTCTCTCTCTCTCTCTCTCTCTCTTTCTTACTTCTTTTTCTTTCTTTTTCTTTCTTTCTTAAGGCTCAGAGAGAGGAGAGAGAGAGAGAGAGAGAGAGAGAGAGAGAGAGAGAGAGAGAGAAAGAAAGAATAGAGCCTTTAACAGGGTCCCATACCATGCATTCCTCCATCCACCTCCCAGGTCTTCTAACCAAGCAGGATCATGGGCACACCAGGATGGTGGACACACATGCCTAGCATGTACAGGTTGGTTGGGGAATTGAAACTATAATCTTCCTTATGACTTTAGCATTACTTGAGCAGCAGTCATGTGCCTTTTCCTGTGTCTTTTGGGTGGATATGCTTCTTCCTTGTTTTAGGTCAGTAAATCCTACATCTAGTCATTCTTTTTTCTTTTTTCTTCTTCTTTTTAAATATGGTCGAGAAACACACACACACACACACACACACACAAACACACACACACACAGATCCATGCTATAATTCTTTTTCCTTCATACTTCTCTTGGAATTTTGGGCATGCATTCACATGCTTCCAGTGTGTTTTTCAGAACTCAAACCGTGTAGTTGGCCATATAGGATAGAACTACCTTACAAACACATCAACAGTTAGCCCAACATCTAGTCATTTTTATTGTATGTAGGACATTATAGATACTCTAATAGTGAGAACTTAGATTTCATTTCATTATCTCTTTTATTATTATTATTTTTTAGGTTTTTGCCATAGGGTGTGTGGCCTCACTGGAGAGAGACAGAGAGAGACAGTGAGAGAGAGAGTGAGAATTTACACGGCAGTGGGGATGGCCATGTGGCAATCCTTTCTTCTTCATTCTCCTCCTGGGATTTTGGGCATGTACACACATAGTCCCAGTGTGATTTTCAGGCCACTGGATATAGGACTTGAACTGCAGTTAGCTGTGTGGGCCCAGCACCTTAACCACAACACCACAGATTGGTCCCTCCTTTCCATAAAAACGAAAGTTGAGTTTTTATTTTCCCAGGCAATGAATTATCTTATGAATCAGCTTGATTTTCTTCATGCTTATTTTTAAACTTTGTTACAGCATATCTATAGTGGTCCTATTTTAGAGGTAGACAGATTTATTCCCATCATGGACTTCCTGGAGTCCCTGATGCATAATGCATTAATTGAAGCCTCCACCCTCCTACTATTTGGAGGCCCAGCATCAGTCAGTACTATGAAATGCCTAGAATCTCCAGTTAACTCACAATTCCCAGTAGTGTGTGTGTGTGTGTGTGTGTGTGCGTGTGTGTGTGTGTTTCCTTCAAAAAGTCTTAATCTGAATGGGGGGGGGTGAAGAGAAGAGGATAGAGAAAGATAGCAAGAGAATAAATAGAGAGGCAGGAGGTTAGTGGAAAACAGATATAGCTTATTACCTGTTGATGATGACATGTATAGTATTCTCAACTGGATTGGTCTGAGAAGTATTTCATGATGGGTAAAGTCTATTTCCAAGCAAAATGAGAAATAGTGATTGACTGATTAAAAAAAAATTGGAATAATAATAATAATGATTGAGAAAAACATTGAAAAGATATTGAATGATGAAGTGGGGAGATTAATGTCTCTGTATTGAGTGACATGCATGACATTCCCTTTTCAAAAAGCAATGTAATACACTGTAAAGTTATATGCAATCCAATGTAATATAAATAAGATTATGATGATAATAAAAAATAATTAAAAAAGTCTTATTCTGACTATTTGCATTTAGAAATATTAAGTCTTGAGGGGATTCCATGCACATTTCTAGAGCTTTTTCTCTGTGTAGATTCCTTTTAGCAAATTTTTCAGCAGCCCAAAGGTCAACTTTTGCTTCAACTCACTGAAGCTTTTACTTCAACTCCACCTTCCCATAATGTGTTCTAGAAAGTGAACAGAATGACTGTTAAGATACACTTTGTGGGGAACCAGCAGTTAGCATAATGGCTATGTCGCTGGACTCCCATGTAGTCGACCGCAGTTCACGTCTCGGACCCGGTGGCTTAAAACTCACGCCGGGTGCGTGTGCGTGCGTGCCCAAGATCCCGAGAGGAGAATGGAGGAGAAGGGATTGCGGCGTGACCGTCCCCCCTGGGGGGTGATTTCTCACTTTCTGTCTCTATGTCTCTCTCTCTCTCTGTCTGGCGAGTGCATGCGCCCTATAGCGAAAAACCTCTCAAAAAAAAAAAAAAAGATACACTTTGTGTGTGTTTTTCTTTTCTAACTGATCTCAGTTCTTCACTATTGTTTTCTAGTAACTAAAACAATCCCTTCATATGGTTTGTATAGTTTTATAGTTGTTTATAATGGAAAGGATAGTCTAGTAAAGGTTACATTTGGAGATAGAAAATTTAAAAAAATCTCAGTAAAAAATTCTAGCATTTCCCTCCTCTAGAACAAAAACAAAATGAAAACAAGAAATCCAAGAATCCACTTGTATTAGGTAGAGAGAATTTGATTTACATGCTCTGTGAAGTTCAAAATTCTGAGCCACGCTGACCTACTATCCTAGGAGTAGGAAGGGCTTACATGATATTTGGGCTTCATTGATAGCACTCAGCATTTAGCCTTATGACAGTGGCTGGGACTTGCATGCCTAACTTGTATGACTGCACAACAAAGGCTTTTACATACATGTCACTGAGAGCCTTACCTATAGTGGGTAAAGTGCCATACTCTGTGGAATATTAGATCGCTGGTTGATGTAAGTTGCAGGGGAAGCCTTGTATTCATAATTATCACTGGAGAATCAGACTGAGAGAGGTAAGTTCTCACTGAGTGCCACATTATCCTCCCCCATTTTCTTTTCTTTTTAATTTTAGGTTTCTTCCATAGGGTGTGTGCGCTTGTCAGAGAGAGACAGAGAGATAAAGTGAGAAATCAGTCTCCAAGAGGATGTCAATGCTGTAATCCCTTCTCCTCCACTCTCCTGATGGAATTTTGGGCACACACATGTGCACCTGTTTTTTTTTTCTTTCCAAGCTGCCGGTTTTAGGACTTGAACTATGCTTTCATCCATGAGGGATCTAGCACCTTAACAACCACACCACTCTCCTCAGTTTTCACAGTTGATAAAACTGCTCAGGAAAATATGGAGGCGAAAAGGGCTAATCTGAGGAAGCAAGACAGAACAAGAGTGGCTAGCCAAGGTACTAGTTCAGACCTTAAGAATTAGAGTTGATACAGGAATGATTTAGATGCTACTTATTCCCCTTACCCACTCATCTAACTGTATAAAAAAGGAGTAAAGGGGAAAGCAGGTTTTCTCACCATTGATGAGGTGGTGGCCCAAGGCAAGCCTAAGCATTCAATCAGATATTATTGTTTTGTGATCCTCTTTTGAGAAGTTATTCTCTCTTACATGTGTAAGTACTCACACTTCTACTTACCTCTAGCCCTTCAGAAGGCTTAAGTATGTGTGGGATACATTAAGGAAAAAAATTTTGCTGCCTAGGACTCCATAAGATGAAAAACTCAGTCTTTAGGATTGTTCCAGTTAAGGAAGACATCTTGTTGTAGGTTGTCCCTCAAAAGGCTCTAAGAAACTAATGTCTGGATATAAGTAGCAGGACCAATGAGCTCTTCTGAGTGCAAGAGGGGAAAAGTTATGAAACACATTATCCTCTTTCCCAGAAAGTAGTAAGACAATTTGTGAAGTTGAGCTTCAGGAAGAATTCTCAACTATAAATAACTAAATGATTCTTCTCACCCATTCTTCAGGGAAAGAATTGTCAGGAGAAGTTGTACTAAGAGAGGGGAAATATTATTACCCAGAGTTCCAGACTAAAGCTAATAGGGCTGCTCTGTGTCCCAGAACCCCAGAAGCAACAGACATAGACCATGGTAGGCATGGATGTTTTTCAGGATTGTGGTTCTCTGAGTGGTGAATGAACAGGAGGTAGACTAGTGGGCTAGAGAAAGATGAATGGAAAATAACACTCTCTCTGTTATTAACAAGCAGAGCTGTCTTAGTAACCGCAGAATATTCATAATCGTGATTGACTTTCCAGACTGAAAGGGCAGACTCAGGAATAGTACATGCAGATAGGTCAGGTATTCCAGCCTACTATGTTGCTAATAACAAATACTTGAGACTGGGTAATCTATACAGAGTAGAGGCTTATTTTGCTCACTGTTTTGAAGACTGAGGTCCAGGGGCCACATCTAGTGAGGAACTTCCTGCTGATGGGTAATACAGTAGTCATCACATGATAAGAGAGCAGGAATATGTATGTGTTCATATCTGTTGATTCAAATATACAGGCATGGGGGTCTCACCCTAATTCTAATTTCCCCAAAGCCCCACATCTCAACATTATAGTTGAAATAAATTTTTACCCTCATAATGTCGTCACAACTGAATTTTAATATGTGAACTTTTAAAAAAAGAATTTTTTATTTACTTAATTTCATTTGTTATTATTTTTTAAGTTGATGAGAGAGGGAGAGAGAGAGAGAGAGAGAGAGAGAGAGAAAGTCACCAGGTCTGGGACTTGAACCAGGTAGGCCATGTGGGAATCCAGTGCCTAAACCACCATGCCACCTGCTGGTCCAACACATGAAATTTTGGGGGAACACATTCAGACCATAGTATCAGGAATATGTAGAACATGTGTGAAAGATTCTGGATCACGTGGAAGGGAAATCAGGAAAATATGACAACTCTTTGAGGGTCAGGGAGGCCCCAAGTGACACCTGGTTTACATTAGGTGAAATTTTAACAAGATTTCCAAGGATACTTATTTTTTCTTTTAGTAAACAATATGGAATCTTAGCACTCCAAATGCTTTTTGGGAATTACAAACTCTAATAATTATCCTTCTGAATCCTACCCTTAACTTGAGGGAAGAATCATGATATTCCAGAAGGTAATCTCAGGAACATGCTTTTCCTAATCTTAGGTCAAGTTTGGCCACCAGAAAGCTAATGCATGGGCAATATTGTTTTATTTATTATGCAATAAACTTTACATTTATATAGTAGCCATGGGTTTTAAGAATTCTTACTAAGAAAAGCAATCTGAAAAATGATAGCAAAAGTGGGACCAGCAGGTGGCAAGGTGGTTGAGGGCGCTGGACTCCCACATGGCCAACCGTGGTTTAAGTCCTGAACCTGGTGGCTTGCTTTCTCGCTTTCTCACTTTCTCTCTCTCTCACTCTGTCCCTCTCAGGTCAAGTTAAAAATAAATAAATAAATAAAGTTAAATAAAATAATTCTTTAAAAAAAATGATAGCAAAAGTGTGGTTACTGAAGACTTTATTCATTGCTTACTCAAAATAATCTGTATAAGTTCTTACTTGAGAACAATATTTAAAGTCCAGAAATAAATGGTAACCTTGAAGATAATTGATATTTCTTCAAGATTATTAAAATGAAATATCTTGGGCATGGTGTTTAAGACACTGGACTGACTACAGTTGGAGTCCCGAGCCTAGTGGCTTAAAAAGCATACTGGGCACTTATGTGTGCATGCCGAAAATCTGGAGAAAAGAATGGTGAAAAAAGGATTGTTGAATGACCATCTCCCTGGAGGGTTTTTTCTCACTTTTTCTCTTTCTGTCTCTGGCGAGTGCACGTGCCCTATGGCAAAGACCAAAAAGCAAAACCAAACTAAAACAAAACAAAAACAAAAGCAAAAACAAAAGCCAGCAAGAAAAGAAATGTCTTATGTTTTCTTCTTTCTTGTCCTTATTCAGTGGACAATCAGGCTTGTTTCAGTGCACCCAAATTTGTTGAGAATTTGTAATAATGTTATAATTTTCAAAGTTAGTATAACTTATCTGTTACCTATACTTTTGAACTCTAATTTTTTCATTTATTAAGCTTGTGTAAATAACCTTTGTTGTAAACCACCAAAGTTCTCCTGATTATTATAATCTATTACTTATCAGATATAAATACATTTGGTAAATTAAATTATGATTTAATTTATAAATTAATGATCTATGGATTAATATATCACATGCTCTCATCATAATAGCTTAATTTCCACCCACTTGACATAAAATAATTGTTTTGATATTCAATTTTCAATTCATATGTTTTTTAACTTCTCTTTGATTACAGAACTAAAATCAATGATGTGAATAGAGAACATGGAAAATATTTACCCAGATACATGATTTATTATGTTCTTTATTTTACATTTCTTTATTTCTTTTCTTTCTGATAGTTTCTAGGTAAACTGAGAAATTACATTTTCTATTTACCACTTTTTATTTATTTTTTCTGGTCCAAACAGATGGCTCTGTTCTGTTATACTTAGTTCAAGAATAATTATTTTTCAGTTCAAGGTGACAATTTAATCTATTTTATTATGAACTGAATCAAATTTCCCAGGCAGTGTATTTATTTGGGGACTTAATATGCTCCATCGACTGCCAGCCTAAGATTCAATAGTTAATTTATTCCTTTTGAGCAATTGCAGGTCCACAGCCTTTGGGGTTTGCACTGAAATACTCCTTTAAGAAGAGGTAACGCAGGGTGACTTTTTAAGATAAGATAGATCTGCGGAGCCGGAATTTCATTGTAACATCAATTACATTGAAAAGTATTATATAAGAAAAGGTTATTTGCATAGCTCCCAGCAATAGGAATAAGCATTATTCCGAAATTCTCTCTTTTGGTTTGTTCAGCAGACTTCCCATGGGAATTTGGGGCTCACATTCCTAGTCCCTTCAGGGAGAGAGCAAGGGTGTGAGATTAAGTTTAATATAGGAATCCCTAAATGAAAGGTAGGAATTTGCCTGAGAAGGATAGTAAAATCTTAAACACTTTCAAAACATTGAGAGACAAGCAATTTTCTGGCCCTGAGTTTGTGGCACTCTTGGTAGCATACTACATGGTGGAGCTGGAAGCCACATGGTGACTGTGGTTCCAGTCCCTGGCCTGACTGGCTGGAAAACAGGCTGGATGTGTGTGGGTCTCTCCAGGATTCTGGTGGGCTGGAGAACTAGAAGGGGATTAATGGTGTGACTGAGCTCTGTGTACAGTGCTCCTTTTTCTCTTTCTCCCTTTCCTTCCCACTCTCTGGTGTGAGCAGAAGTGCTCCATCATTCATTTTTTTTTTTTAGAGGTTTTTGCTATAGGGCGCGTGTGCTCGCCAGACAGAGACAGAGAGACAGAAAGCGAGAAATCACCCCCCAGGGGGGATGGCCACGCCACAATCCCTTCTCCTCCATTCTCCTTTCGGGATCTTGGGCACGCACGCACATGCGCCCGGCGTGAGTTTAAGTCACCGGGTCCGGGACTCGAACCGCGGTCGACTACGTGGGAGTCCAGCGATATAGCCATTACGCTAACTACTGGTCCCACCATCATTCATTTTAAAAAGTTGAAAAGTAATTTGATCTAAAGACTCTCCTTCACAAGAAGAGGTGTACATAAACTGATAAGCAAAGTTGCAAGAGGCTAAGAGATTACCCTCCAAACGGAATGTTTCACAGTGTTCCTTAACATTTCTATGCCTGCTTAGCCAGGGAAATTCTTACCGCACAGTGGTTCTGTTTCTCTGTATCTACCATTGCTGGAGTGAGGACGTATGGGATAGAATCAATGTAATTGACTGTAATTTTAAGGCCCATTGGACCTTGCATATCTATTATTTAAATGCATTCTAATAATCTAACAGGAGTAAAGGTGGCCTGATGGCCTCTATGCATCAATATGACCATGTCTTTGTTCTGCCTGAATCTGCACTCCTCTTTGCTGGCATATGCCTCTGACCAGCATCCCAATTCTACAAATCACATTGAATGACGTAATTATTGCTCAGGTATCTCTAGTATTTTGGGGACACATAGAGAAAAGAACTTACTGATTGTACTATATTAATTAAGGCTAATTATAGTGGGCTTTTTAGCCTACCTAAGGTTGCAAATAAAAAAATTAGTATGGGGGCCCCACATTTACACTTAGGTTCCAATGATTCTGAATTAAATACAAAGTTGGGTTAATTTAACTGAGCATAAATCATAAATCCACACCAAATTGTACTCTCTCATGAAAGCTGCAGAAGATTGAGAGGGGACAGTGGAGTCTGTCCGTTTTGTTTCTCATCTGACACTTGTTGGATTTTCTTTGACCCTGCTGGTCTTGTGGGAAGATGTGGGAGAGAGACGCACTACGAGCAAAAATAGGAGACCTGGTTTGAGCCTACCTGTGCAATCATTATTCAGATGACCTTTATATATCACTCAAGCTTTCTGAGTCTCAGTTCCCTGACCTGTAACGTGCAGACTAAAATCTTTTTGTGTTGGGTGGCTGGGAAGACTAAATATGTACACGTTTTTGTAAACTATAATGTATGCTAGTCATATGAAGAATATTAATAATTATTACATAATGGCTTAATTTATATCTTACAAGCTAGTGTGATAAAATTTGGGAATGCAACCAACCAGATTTATTTCTTTCAAAGGTGTCCTGTGTGCCTATAGTGGTAAATAAGTAATGATGATAATAAATAAATCCAGGAATTAAGTATTTATGTATAATACTTTACAACTTCATTTGGTGGAGCATCTTTCATGCCAACTATATCCCCAAACAGATTACATTCAATAAAGACTTACAGTGATAAGCAATAAATACTAGCAGTGAGAGACAGACATTGAGATAAACAGGCCGGGAAAGTGCTTTTCAGCTAAATTCTGAAAAGAAATGAAGAATTTAGGGGTGAAGAGACCCAGGAGAGATGTCACAATAGGCAGACAGTATTGGAAATAAAGTTCTCACACTCAATTTTCTTAGTGGAAGGCCTGAGGCACAAAGCAGAAAGGCCTCGAACTTCTGCCTGGGTCATCTCACAGGCTGCAAGTCTTCACTGTAGGAAAAAAGAGATATTAAGTCTAAGGGAGGTGCATTTCAACTCTGTGGGAATTATGAAGCAGGAGAAGCCATTAGTAAATGCCTTTGCTTTGATGTGTATGAACCAGAAGAGAACTCTGTAATGGTATTTTATTGTTTGACGTCTATCCAAGAAGTACAGTACTCATCACCAAAAATCAGCTAGAATTCTGATTTGTCATCTAGGGTAAGAATTTTCAAGTTACTTCAGAATACACTGATTTCTGAACATTTCATAACTTTGCCTTTGGCTCAGTCAGTGTGGGTACAAGAAGAAGAATGACTTCCCATTAAGATGAGTTTTAGAACCCATGTAGATAACATAAACTGTTAGTCACCGTGTGTATTGTGTGTGTTGCATGTGTGTGTGTGTGTGTGTGTATGTGTGTGATTGGGATGGAGGCATTTTACAGGTGGTAAGGACATTCGTTTTGGAGGGCCAAAGATGGAATGCTATAATTTAAATGTGTCCTCTCCAAAACTATGTGCCTAAATTTAATGGCTGATGTGATAGTATTAAAAAGAAATTGAGTATGATAAAAAAAATAGAACAACACACCCTGTTCTTGGATTGGAAGAATCAATATAATCAAATGATGATTCTACCTAAATAAATTTACAAATTAAATGTAATTCTGATCAAAATACTGATGACATCCTTCACAGAAGTAGAAAAAACAATTATAGAATTTGTATGGAATCATAAAAGGCCTCATGTAGTCAAGGCAATACTGTGCAAAAAGAATAAATTAGGAGGCATCTCACTACCCAGCCTTAAAATTGTTTTCAAAGTTGTGATGATCAAAAGAGCATGGTACTGGCTGGCACAAGAAAAGAGACATAGGCCAGTGAAACGGGACAGAGAATCCAGAAAAAAACCCGAACATACAGCCTCCTGAACTTTAACAAAGAATACAGGACAATGCGTTGGAGAAAAGAAAGTATTTTCAGCAAATGAAACTGGAAGAATTGAAAATCTACTTATAGAAAAAAGAAACTAAATCCATATCTCTCACCATTAACAAAAGTCAACTTAAAATGGACCAAATATTTCAATATAAAACCTCAAACCATAAAACAACTGCTGAAAAATATAGGAAAAATTCTTGATACATCAGAATAGGCAAACATTCCTTTTTTTAAAATTTCAATAATGATGTAATTGACAGAGATATTTAGCTGTTTACATTGCATGCAGCACTTAAAGATAACAACTGCAGAGGGGCTTGTGCACAAGTGGTAAAAGAATTAGGGACCAGCAGTTGGCATAATGGCTATGATGCCGGATAGGTTAATTAGGGCCAGGCAAGAGTATGTGGAGTGAGATCTGAGTAAGTTCAAGGGTTTCTTTTTGTAGCCTTGATCACAGGATGAAGTTAAGGAAAAATTTTGTAAGCTCAAGTCTGTATGAGGTGGTTGTTTCTCATGAATTTAGGACTTTTTAAAAAAAGAATAAATGTTTTATTTAATTTTATTCATTGTCATTATTTTAATTTTACTTTTTTGAAGTTGACCAGAGAGAGGCAGAGAGAGAGACAAGGAAAGTGAGAAAACAAGCTGAAGGTCCAGGACTTGAACTATGTTCAGCCATGTGGGAGTCCAGTCATCCAGTCACCTTAACCACCACACCACCTGCTGGCCCCATGAATTTAGGACTTTTGTTAGACAGGAGCAGTTGTAGGTGGTGGTGCCAGAGGGGCCAGAACATTTTCTCTCTCTTTTTTTTTCCTGCTGCTAGTGACATCTGTTTTTTTCTTTTCTTTTCTTTGTGTGTGTGTGTGTGTGTGTGTGTGTGTGTGTGTTGTAAAGCTTGTTTTGGGACTGATCTTGGTCCTCTTCATTAACCCTCATTTTACTTAACTTCTTATGAACTCTTGCCCCCAAAACAGAATCATGATTGAAAGAATCACATCAGTGCTATCAGAACTTTTCAAATCTTGGTCTTTCCAAAATGGACAAATAAGTTGAACAACAAACTCTTCAATGAAGACATATGGATGGCCAAAATGTATATGAAAAAAATGTTCATCATCTTTTATTGTCAGAGAAATGCAAATCAAAACTACAATGAGATATCGCTTAGCTGCAGTAAGAATGACTTTGATCAAAAAAATAAAGAACACATGCTGGTGAGGCTCTGGTGAAAAGGGACCCCTTCTACACTGCTGATAGGAGTATAAATTAGTACAATCACTGTGAAAAACAATTTGGAGTTTCCTCAAAACATACAAATAGAACTACCATATGATCCAGTAATTCTACTTCTTTCTATTATATTTACCCAAAGGTCAGGAAAACAGTTGGAAAGACACTTGCCCATTTATGTTTATTGCAGAATTATTCACAATTGCTAAGACACAGAATCACCCTAAATGCCCAAGAACTGATGAATGGGTTGAGTAACTGTGGCACATACACACTATGGGATACTACTCAGCCATATGGAACAATGAGACCCTGCCATTTTACTTAAAGTGGATGAATATAGAAGATCTAATGCTAAGCAAAGTAAGCCAGCCTATAAAAGACAAACACTGTATATCCCTACTCAAAATATCCAAATGTTTGCACTCTGGCAGAAATGGAAAGATCCAAAGATAACAATAGTAGGGAGAACAAATGTAGAGTCCAGAAAACGTATGGGAGAGGAGTGTATAGTAGAGAGTATGTGGGAGAGACTTAGTGGAAAATATCTTATCAGGTACAAGATTGTAACGTTCTCTGTTTAAAATAAGGTCTATGGTGAAAAAAAATGTGGTATTTAAGAAGTGATTAGGTGAGGCCAGCAGGTGGTGTGGTGGTTGAGGATCTGAGCACTCCCACATGGCCAAACATAGTTCAACTTGGTGGCTTGCTTTCTTGCTTTCCGTCTATCTCTTCCTAGTCAAATTAAAATAAATGAATAAATAAATAAAAAAAAAAGTCATTAGGTAAGGAGGGCTTGCCCCTTGCAAACAAATGAGTATCATTATACAAGAGCTTGATGGAGAGTGTTCACTCCCTTTTTGCTCTTTTGTCTTTTGCCATCTGAGGACAACTTGCCCCTCCAAAGGGTGCAATGTTCAGGGTGTCATCTTGGCAGCAAAGACAGGATTTTCAATCAACAATGAATGTTCTGTCACTTTAATGTTGGATATCTGAGTCTCCAGAACTCTGAGAAATAAATTTTTGATCTAGCCTGAGTTATGTTTTTCATATGGCACAAAACAGTCTAAAAAAAACATTATGTGCAGTGTATTATGTGCATGTGTTTGTGTGTTTGATGGAGGGGGTGGTAACATAGACTAGAAAGAAAGATACAAAGGAAAATATTACTAATTAAAGTCTGAATTTAAACTGATTTTATTCTACTAATAAAACTAGTTATTCAAACTAATTTTATTCTACTCTGATTTTTGATTCTCCTACATGAAGACAACTTTAATTTCAGTTGATAGGCCCCAGAAATCTTTGCAAAGAAAGGGGACATGCTCATAAGTTCTTACTGTATAATTTAAAAGCTAAGCTAGTGTTTTAAACTAATAAAACAATAAAGAAAAACTCATCATAGGGATATGTACACGATTTAAGGAGTGTTTTTAAGAGAGGTTAAGTTTATTTTTTATGAAAAAATTGTTTGAATTCCTCAACATTAACTTAGAAAATTAAGTTCTTTAAGTGTTTTTTCTCAGTTAATAGGATGTATGATTCATTCCAATGAGGAGCTCTATATTAAATTCTTTATTGTTGTCTTAAATTTAAGTAACATTTAAATAACATTTGATATACAACATATTGCCAAATCATAATGGATAACTGTTTGGGATCATCATGTACTTAAGTATGTGCTAATTCTAAATACTGAACTAGTATTAGAACTTTAAAGTTTATGATTATTCTATTATACAAAAACAAAAAGAAGAGAATATTGTGTCCAATAAAATGAGGACAATAAACCAGATTATTTATTTTTTTAGTTTATTTATTACAAATCAGCAAGTACCTTTGGTAGTTTTTATGTATTCTTATCAGCACAGATATTTATGGAAATGTTATTTGGTATACACCAAGAGTGTCAATGCATTATAAAGAAAAACCATTGTTTTATGTAAAATTATTCTAGTTTGGCAAAAGGAGACAGAAGAATGATTTAGAAAATGTTAAGAACACATTGGATTTACACAATTCTCTACTATATAATACTGTGCAATTTTTGAAGAAAACTTTTAACTCATTTTTCTTATCTATTCTTAAAAAATGATACTAGCGGCTTAATAGAGTTATGTGAGATAAAATAAGAATGACAAATCGTAGGATTAGTGTATTATAACACATATACCTTTTAATAAACATTAGTCCCTATCTTCATTAGACTGAAAGTACTACTGCCATGAGTTCTAGAAAGAACTAGAAGGAGGTATCTCCTCTCTCTTTTTTTTTTAACACAGAGAGCAAGAGACAGAGTGAAAGTAAGAAGGCACCTCATGCCCAGGGGGGATGCCGAGCTGCAATCCTGTCTCCATTCTCCAGTCCTCTGAGAATTTTGAGCATGCATGTACATGTACCTGGCGTGTCTTCCAAGCCATTGAGTCTGCTACTGAACTGTGCAGTTAGCCACGTGGGATCCTGGCACCTCAGTTCCCACATCATGGGCTGACCCTCAAATAATTATTTTATAGAATTTTTTTTTTTTTTTTTTGAGAGGTTTTCACTATAGGGCACGTGCGCTTGCCAGACAGACAGAGAGAGACAGAGAGACAGAAAGCGAGAAATCACCCCCCCAGGGGGGATGGTCATGCTGCAATCCCTTCTCCTCCATTCTCCTCTCGGGATTTTCGGCACGCACGCACACGTGCCCGGCGTGAGTTTTAAGCCACCGGGTCTGGGACGCGAACCGCGGTCAACTACGTGGGAGTCCAGCGACACAGCCATTACACTAACTGCTGGTTCCCCTAGAAATTTTTTTTTATAAAATATTTTTTTGGGACTAGCAGTTGGCATAATGGCTATGTCATTGGACTCCTACGTAGTTGACTGCGGTTTGAGTCCTGGACCTGGTGGCTTAAACTCACGCCAGATGCGTGTGCATCTGTGCCCAAGATCCCGAGAGGAGAATGGAGGAAGAAGGGATTGCAGCGTGGCCATCCCCACTGGGTGGTGATTTCTCGCTTTCTGTCTCTCTCTGTCTCTTTGTTTTTCTGGCGAGCACATGCACCCTATAGCAAAATCCACTGAAAATTTTTTTTGTTTTGTTTTGTTTTAAAGAGATAGAGCACCATAACAGAAAATTCATAGATCAAAATGTTTATGTTGATTTTGGACCAGCAGTTAGTGTAATGACTAAGTCTCTGGACTCCCATGTAGTCGACTGCAGTTCACGTCCTGGACTTGGTGGCTTAAAACTCACGCCGGGTGCGTTGTGTGTGCGTGCCCAAGATCTCAAGAGGAGAATGGAGGAGAAGGGATTGCGGCGTGGCCATCCCCCCTGGGGGGTGATTTCTCGCTTTCTGTCTCTCTGTCTCTCTCTGTCTGGTGAGCACACGTGCCCTATAGCAAAAACCTCTCCAAAAAAATTATTTTGATTTAAAGATGCATTCTATGCATTTTTCTGCATTCTATGCATACTTACCTTTGCAAGACTCTCCAGGTTAGTATTAAAATGAATCTATTACTATAACTCAAACTGACTGAGATGGGGGAAAGCTAAGAATGGGGCAAGTTAAGTAGGCTCAAAGGCTAAGGGAAGGTTGCTTATTGTAGGAAATTTGATTCAGGTAATCTCAGGAATGCTTAAGTAATAGTTACTGTATTTGGTATTCACAATGTGCTTTTGTTGGTGGTGGTGTTCTTTAAAGGCAAATTATTGCTTTCCAGTGAAAGATGAAGAGGGCTTTGAAGAGGGCCACTAACAGGTCTCTCATGGTACTAAAGGTGTGTTAGGTTGACATATTCGTTTTAGAAAAGTATATTAAGAGTTTTAAAAAATACTTAACCTAGTAGTTCTAATAGGAGAAGAGACTATCCATAAATTAATAAAAAGCTTAGTGCAAAGTAGGGACAGATACAAATTGGTTTCACTACTCCTTCTGATGTGGCAAAAAAAGATAAAGAATAAAAAAAGCATCACTCAATCAGCTGTGAGATTAGGACCTTGAGGATGTGTCTCACGTGTGCTTGTACATGGTGTACTCAGAAATGGTAGGTACATGGTAGGTTTTCACTATTCTACAGTAAGAAAAGGAGGGGGAGAATACAGACAGACAGGCAGACAGACACATACACACACACACACACACACACACACATATGAATAAATAAATACATATGTATGTATATATATATATGAATAAATAATACATATTAAGGGAGTCAAACCTCATTTTTTTTTAAAAGGTCTTTTGGTTACTTGGGCCTCATTTCAGAGGCTGTCTTTTACAAAACGTGCATGCTTTTCCAGTTGTCAACTAGGTAGATATTTCTATTAGTAATGTTCTTTGTGAGCTAATAGGTGCAGGAGAGATGCCTCAAGGATCTGAAATTTTTTAATTTAAAAAAGTTTTCCAGGCAAAGAAAAAAAATGTCCTGGAGTCTGCTCCTGGTTAGACATTTCACACCTGCTGACTGTGACACTTTCTCAGAATGATGAAGAACATACTTTAGTCTGGACTACATCATGTTAGTTTTGCAACTGTGGTGTTTCAAATGGAAAATAAGAGCACTGAAGCTTTTTCTACAACTTGAATTCCCCAAATTTCAGTAAATCCAACAAAGGATGCGCTTTATGGACCATATGGTAGAGGGGAGAAGATTGGATCAAGAAGGGAATCAAGGAAAAGAGAGGGGCAGCAGTCTGAGTTCCAGGATATTAAATTCCTATAGCTACTGGGAGTTGGGCCTAGGGTTTGAAAAATAGTAAGGCATATGAAGATAGCAATTAATGAGTAGAATCACACCATACTTTGGAGGAGGAGGTTGAGCTGATTTCTGTAAGTATGTGGTCTTGGATACAAAAGGAAGCCAAAGCTGCAATAGTTATGAAGCTAATTGAGGTGAGAAAAAACTTGCAGAAAAATGATAAGTGTCTGGATTCCAGGAATTAGATAGGTCAAGAAGATGACAGCATCTCTTGTAAAGTAGAACTTGCCTGTTTATTCTGATACAGAGATTGTTGTATTTAAAGATTTTTTTCTCTTGCTGATTTGGAACTTGCACCTCAGTGTTTCAGGTACTCACGGAGGGGAAATAAATCGTGTTTGTAAAGCCCTGTGCCCAGCTGGGGCATGCATAAGAGAGTGAGAAGTTCAGGAATTTTTTTTTGTGTGTGTGTATTTTCTGTGATCAGATCATCAAGTCTCTCAGTTCAGTAGGGGAACTAGGGGAGGCTTTGCTATGGAAATCAAGGAAAAACAAGAAATAAGAAACATGACATTCCAGAATGGTCTATTCCAGTCAACTCTGGGATATATTATAGAATTGTATTTTTTTGCAAATGATCACCGAGACATTCTTGAAAGTCTCTTTAAGAGAAGAGAAAATCAATTAATTCTCCCTAATCTGGACCCCAGATACACACTGGAAAACTGTCTGAGTGAGGGACTCCAGAAGTTAACAAAAGTCATTTTTGGATTTAATGATTCCAAGAGCCATGAGTGTGCCATCTCTCTGGCTTCCTGCACAGCACTGCAGATGTTCTGTGGTTAGACTGCCCACTCTAAATGATCTAGAAGTAAAAGTGCTTCTTTGATGATGCCTAGATTGTACGATCCATAGCCTCCATTTTTTTTTCTTTTCCTTTCTTTTCTTTTTTTAAAGCTCTTATGATAACACAGCACATTTGAGTATGCTTGAAGTATTCGAGTGGTGCTACTGGCTATAATTAAGTTCTTTCAGCGGTTCCATTACAAATTCTTCTTTCCAAAGTTTAATATCTCAGAGACTTCTAATCCCACTGGGCCAAACTTGGCATAGAAATTGTCAGCAGGAATGCAAATTTTTCTGCACAACCTTAAATATTTCCAATCAAACAAATCTGGTTTTTTTTTTTTTTTTTTTTTTTTCTTTTTCTCATTATAGCATAGGTATAAGCAAGTAGGTTTCAGGCGCTTTCAAAAGGCCAAAAGAAAAAAGTGATCTAAGCATAAAATTGGAGAGAAATGTACACGAATGCAAAACCTATCTGGTTTTGGGGTTGGTGGGCAAATATTGAACACTTGCAGTATCAGAGAATTTTTACCTTGTGTTTATAAACTAAATTCAAGATGTAGACATGAAATAAACTGAAAGCATAATTGTTTATTTGAACTTTTATTTTTCTAAGACAAATTTTTGTTACTTCTGTGAAAAGTTAAGATTCTAACATATTCATCTGAATTGGGCTATAAATGATATGTTTCTGGGGACCAGCAGTTAGCGTAATGGCTATGTTCGCTGGACTCCCACGTAGTTGACCGCGGTTCACGTCCCGGACCCGGTGGCTTAAGACTCACGCCGGGCGTGTGTGTGTGCGTGCCCACGATCCCGAGAGGAGAATGGAGGGGAAGGGATTGCAGCGTGACCATCCCCCCTGGGGGGTGATTTCTCGCTTTCTGTCTCTATGTCTCTCTCTGTCTGTCTGGCGAGCGCACACGCCCTATAACAAAAATCTCTCCAAAAAAAAAAAATGATATGTTTCTTTTTATTTCCTTTCTATGGGTCTTAAAGCTAATTGAATAAAAATAATTTGTGATACGATTAGTTTTTGTAAAAGTTACTACATTTTAAACATTTTCACTTTTATTTTTATTGTGGTAAAAATACACATTAGTTAATAAAATAAAACTTACAGTCTTAACAATTTCTAAATGTACAGTTCTGAGCATTAAGTATATTCATGTTACCGAGTAACCAATCTCCAGAACATTCTCATCAGGCAAAATTAAAACACAACATCTATTAACTCATAGAAACTCATACTCATAGGAACCTCATCTAAATGAAATCATACAATAGTTATCTTTTTGTGACTGGCTTATTTCAATTATCATTATGTCTTTAAGGTTCATCCATGTTGTAGTATGTGTCAGAATTTCCTTCCTTTTTAAGGTTGAATAATATAAAAGTTATTAACATTTGACTTTTTGAATGCTTCTTCAGTATTTCCTTTGTTCTTTATTATTAATCAAAAGATCGAATTCCTTAAATAGAAGATCCTTTTATGTCTTCAAATTTCTATCATACTTATTAAAATTCTTCTTTCGGGATATTAACTCATTAAGTTAATTAAGGCTACAGGTCTTCAACCTTGGCTTTCCTACTTGAGGGAATGAACTGGTTTTTGTAGCCAGTTTTCTAGATTGTGGCAAATATACCTTTTAAGGTCCCTGACAGTGGCTGTGTGTCCCCAGATCAGAGTGGCCCTACTCAGCTGTTTCGTGGTCCTTGTTCTTGTCACCACTGCTGTTATACAACCATCCTTCGTTCTGCCTCTATGGGAAGTTTTCTTCTCTGTAGTCACAGTTTTGACTGTTCCAGTCTGGTTAACACTTCTAAATGCTCTTTTTTGCCGCTGAAATTTTCTATTGCATTCATTGATTCTTCTTCTACTTCCATTCTTCTGTTCTCTTATGCCTCATAGAATGTCTCTGATATTTCCTGTTTTTCCAAGAGATGATTAACCTTTTTAAGATATGTAAACCCTCTTTTCCCTTTTCCCATTGAGCTCTGACCATTTGGTGCAATGCCATTGAAATCTCTTGAATATTTATAGAATGTTTCTGGGTGTCAACTGAGAATGCCAAGACAAACAGACAAAGTACATCCTTGAGGGAATCATCAGTTAATGAAGCATATAAGTAATGCAGACAATCCCATGGCAGTGTGAAAAATGGGGGAGAAGGGCCTGTGACCTTTGTGAGGGGCACACATAAGGAAGAAACTTCTCATATGTAAAAATAAATAAATAAATAAATAAATAAAATCTTAACAATGAAGCATTTTAATGTCTCCAGAATGATAAAAAGTTGCTTGGGGAACCAGCAGTTAGCTGGCTATGTCGCTGGACTCCCACGTAGTCGACCGCAGTTTGCGTCCTGGACCTGGTGGCTTAAAACTTACGCCGGGTGTGTGTGCGTGCGTGCCCAAGATCCCAAGAGGAGAATGGAGGAGAAGGGATTGCGGCGTGACCATCCCCCCTGGGGGGTGATTTCTCGCTTTCTGTCTCTCTGTCTCTCTCTCTGTCTCTCTGGCAAGTGCATGCACCCTATAGTGAAAAACCTCTCCAAAAAAAAAAAGTTGCTTGGACAAAAATGGATTTGATCTGGTCTCTCTCTTCTTTAACTTTTGGCCAATTTGGTAAAAATACTCTTTTAAATTTATAGCTCCCAGATATCTTTCTATCACATTATATAAAATTGGTAAATTTTCTCAGGTGTTTTTGTTATTTATGGCTAACCTAGTGCCACTATATATATATTTAATATATATGTATAAATATATTTGTATATTTATTTATATATATAACATGGAAATATATATAAGTATATATTTATTTATATATAAATAAATATACATATTTACATTATATTTATGTGTGTGTGTTTATATATATATATGTGTGTGTGTGTGTGTATATATATATATATATATATATATATATATATATATATTCAGGGAGGTCTCCAGACTTGAACTGAGAGCCTTCCCATGGGGCATTTCTTACAGAGCATCATGTTTTACTGCTGCACCACCATACGGCTGCTGAAGAGCTGAATTCTAATGAGTTAGCATGCTATAAACTGTCATTTACATCTAGGCGTGAACAAGTAAATGAAAGTTAGTTTTGGTAGGGGCAGAGAAGATGACCAGAAGGTAGGAAGAATGGGGAAGGCATCGCTGAGGTTCACTAGTGGAAAGAACTGGTGAGGTTGAAGAATAGAGGCCTTGAACAAGCTAAAGGCCTGACTCTTTAAAAGTAGCCCTGCTTATGGAAGAATGCCCTGAGGCATATTTTATTTGAAAAATAAAGGTTTAAGGGATCTCTCTGGTAGTTTCCATTAATTAGCTACTTTCTTTCTTACCTGGGTTCCAAGCTCAAAGAGTAAATATGGGATGAAAAAAAAAAATGCCCCCTTTGCCATTTGTAGAGTTTGGGGTGATGAAAGAACTTTCAGTTTGTTATCTATTGAGCTAGCTGATTTTAATCTCAGAATTGGGCAGAATTTGCTCCCCACTCCTATCCTGGTAGTTCTGGACTGGAGTAGGTCACGCCACAAGTATAAATTCAAAACTCTTCTCCAAATGTACCAAGCAAGATTGCCACTCCTTCTCTGGACTGGCATGAGGAATGAGAACAGGAAGAGATTATAGTGATTCTAATGTTAGTTTCATAGAAAGGAATTAAAAATAAAAAAGAAGAAAGAGAAAGAAAGAAAGGAAAGGAGAAAGAAGAGCAGAGTTTCCCCTTCCAACAAGTTACTCCACTTAATTCTTCTTTTTTTTTTTTTTTTTTCAACTTGCTACAGGGTGCATACACTCCTTGGAGAGATACAGACCAGAGTGGAGGTGGTGGGGAGGAAGGGGGTAGGGAGGAGGGGAGGAAGGAAGGAAGAAAGCCATCACCATCCTCCCTCTTTCATTCTCCTTTCAGGACCCTGGGTACACATGCACACGCACATAGTGCGTCCTCCAAGCACTGGGTCTGGATGGAGCAGCAGAGCTAGTCTTACACCAATGGCAGGTCCAAGTTTTTTCTTCTTTCTAAAAAACAGAGCTCAATATCTATATGGATGACATTGTATTTTACTTCTTTTATTCTCAATTCTTTTTTTTTTTTCTTTTCTTTGAAACATTCCCAGCTATCTCAGAAGAGGCTGTAACTGCAAAATAGCCTCAAACTATCCCTCTTTGAAAATCTCATTTTAGTTCTTCCAGGTTGTTTTATTTAGTTTTCTTATGGATTGATTCTATTTCTCGAAGCACAATACAGAAGTGTGTAAGAACAAGGTGCATTAAAGTCCTTGATGCCGATGCTGATGCTGTCTTTTGCTCTGGCATCTTTCAGTTCTTTTGGTTTATGGGGTAGATAGCTCCCTTTGGGTGCAATGTTGATGTGCTTGCATTTTAGCATAGTGAATGTGAAAGCAATGGTCTGCTTACCTGGTTCCTGCACTGCAGTGTGACTGCGGTGTGCTTATTATGAGGCATTTAAGTTACCTTTGCATGTGTTCTAGGAAGTCACCTTCCTTGTATTTTGGTTCCTTCTGTTCAACATTGCTTTTATGGGGTTTATGGGAACTTCGGAGACTCAACAATGGAGAAAATGGCTCTCCAAAGAAAGTAGGAAGTGTGAACTGCTCGGAGTTTGCAAATGCGTGGAGTTGATTCTTACCATGAAACAAAATCAATGCAAGATAGACATGTAATGAAAATGACACTTTGTTCCCATGGGTAAATCTGACTGGTGACAATTAGGTATCCTAATAGTCAAGTTTCATAATCTGGATTGATTTCTAAAGAAATTTAAAAACCATCAATTGTTACAATGCAATGAATATGTAAGAGTACCAGGAGAGAGGATTGTAATCCAAATGAAAGCCAATGGCATCAATGCTAATTTGCTTTCTGTTTTGCTCATGAGTCAGCCAAGCAGCTGAAGACAGTTTTTGTTGTTGTCACTCATCTTTCAATGTAAGGAGACCATAGTTTCAACATCATGTTCCTAAAAAGTCATTTCTGCACAGGTGGTATATATTTATAAAGCCACAAAGCAGTACACGGCAGATAGTGAGCATTGCATGAAAAATTTGTTAGATAAAGTGTTATGGCACTTTAAAGTGATGGTTTAGGCACTGGACTTCCACATGACTGACTACAGTTCGAGTACCAGATCTGGGGGCTTGCTTTCTCACTCCTCCCGCACCTCCCAGTCTCTCTCTCTGGTAAGTACACATGCCCTATAGCAGATAATAATTATAAATAAAATGAAATAAATAGTTAAAAAAATAAAATCAAACCACGTTCATGAAAATTCGCAAATATATTGGTATTATTAATCATTTACATGTCAGGTCATTTTCTCTGGGCTTTACATCTTTAGCGGCAGGGCCTCTTACGGTATGTTAGATTAAAGGTTTTTCTCCAATGTCAGTTAAACGCGGTCTACAAATAGCCTCCTTAGAATGATCGAAATTCAGAAATCATTGTAAAAGTAAGGGAACTATAGAGAAAATGAATGAGAATTTATTTATAAAGGAATACAGCAAATTCATTGAAGCCAAAAAGATTTAATTTATGAACAAAACATTGATACCATTAAGATGAAAAGAGGCAGTTACAATGTTACTGGAGAGACTCAACCTGTGGACGTCTCCACCTGGAGTGGGCAGATTCCTGGCTTCAAGTAGGAAAGCATTCAAGAGCAAGCCTTGGAGAGAGTAAAAGTGAGTTTGTTATGGAGTAGCGTATGGAGCCATTGCTCCATAGATGTAGCAGCCCTGAGAAGAGAGTCTTCCTCAGGGTGACAGGATCAGGGTGTGAAAAAGCCTCAAGAGGAAGGGGAGAATTATTTTCCAAAAGCTAAGATGTAGAAAGCTACCCCCTAGGCAGGGTAGTCTTGAACTTTGGTAGATATCTGGCTTATCTGGCTTAGCCTAAATGCCAGGCTAAGTAAACAGTGGTTTATTCCGGACTTTTTCTGGGAAAGGGGTGGTGGTTTTCCTAGAACCACTGTCCCTCCCATTTTCTAGCCTTCTAGGGCAGTTCCAGTCATTACTGTGTTAACTCTAAGCTGTCATGGCATGACTGGGGCTGTCATTAAACCTGCTAACGTAATACAATGAGGGTAAAATGAGTTTGGAGTTTAGGCATGTACTTCCTGGTACAATCTTTCTTCTGAATGGTTCAAACCCCATCTGTCAACCACCCCGGTCCTGTCAGGTTTTTTGTAGGTGTTGGAATATTGCTTACTTTAAGTCCCTCTCCCACCCCCATCTCAGTAACAATACTTAAGATATTTGCCAAAGTCAGATATAGAAGGAAGAAAAAATGTGTTGGTGCCTAACATTAAAAGTTAGGTCTCCCTTATATGAAAGGCTTGGGACTAGAAGTGTTTTGGATCTTGGATTTTTTTTTTTTTTTTTTTTTTTTTTTTTTTTAGCATTTTGGAATATTTGAATATATCTAATGAGATATTTTGGAGATGGAACAGAAGTCAAACATAAAACTTACTTATGGTTTATGGTTTATATATATACCTTATACACATAGCCTGAAGGTAATTTTATACAATATTTTTATATTGCAGCATTTTGACTGTGACTTGCCACACGTGAGGGCAGGGGTGGAATTTTCCATTGGTGGCATCGTGCTGGCATTTAAAAAGTTTCAGCTGTTGGAGCATTTCATATTGTAGTTGTCCAATCTGTTATGTCTCTAAGAGACTGGTCCTAAACTTTGGGTGCTTAGCTTTATGAAACAGATAAAACAAAGACCTTAGAACTCTGAGGTTTGGCTACTTTGCCCATATTTACACAGTGCAGAAAGCTAGCTTTTCCTCTGTGTGAATTTCCATGTTAGTAATCTTGTAAACACAGACCAGTGTAAGGAGAGAGGAGATGGTTTCAGTTGAATGTGTTTTATGTAAAACTTGAATTTAGTCAATTCACACAATGCTTAGAATTTTCTTTTGAAACATTTATAGATTGCCTCATTAGTTCTTTGAAATCTCTTCTTAGAGGATCATGATATGCAGTGTATCCATGATGAAAAATTCATTTGGTATGCTGTAATGATACACAGTGATTAAATGGAAAAAAGTAAAATTAAGAAAATAAAGAGGGGCATGTTTTTGTTTTCTGTAAACAAATAGTGGTGGCTCTATGAAAATAGAAATCACCTAAAAATGTGTCTAGATAAAGAGAAAAGTTGTGAAAGATGTGATCAGAGAAAATAGGGAAGAAGAAAGAAGTGCAAAGGGTGAGTTTGAGGATGGCCTTATCTACCCAAACCCAGTTTGATCTGGTTAAGAGAACATTTGAGAGGCTCAGATTCATTTAGGGATACCTGGAGTACATATTATAAATATTAGGTTGTCAGAAAAGTCATGACATAGTTTTCTGTTCTTCTATGAAAAAATGCATCCTGACTTTTCTGACAACCCAATATTTAGAGTCTTTACTCAGAATGGCCTAGAAAGTGCTCCTTTTATGTGCTTGGCCAAAACATTTTTTGATTTTTGGATCTAAGAAAGGGAGTAGCCTTATCCTAGGTGAGTTCGAAGTTGGTTTTCAGGCCCTTAAGCTTATAGAATGTTATTTATTTGCATTTAGATCACTCAACTATATTCCTTCCTCTCTCCATGACACTTAATGTCTTCTGGTATCCCTTGACTTCACGTTTATGTCCATCTCAAAGAAAGGAGCTATAGTTTTAGGTGTCTTGTTTACACTGTGCACTTCCCCATATGAGGGGGCTTTTAAGAAGTTATGAAAAATGAAATAAAAGTACAAGTTGGTTTTGGTGTAACATCTTTTGAAATTCATGCTTAGCTTTTTTAATACTAAATGTTTTCCATGACCTTTTTTGGAGACCACATGTATTATTCCATCGATTCTTCCATCAGCCCTTATAGGACTATTTTATTTGCCCGTGAAGAAAAAGAAAGCCAGTGAAATGACACACACTACTTATTGCCATGTAGCCAGTGATGATAATGCTGGCAGTTGACAGACAAGCTTGACCTCCGACTTTAGAAGTTTGCTCTTTCTACTGCTCCATACCACTCGCCCTATGAATTGATTTTCCCCTAGACTGTGCCTGGAGCTGGGTCTTGCTTCTGAGTTATGAGACCCGACTCCTCTTCCTTAATGTATCTGTTCTTGCTGATTTTTCTGATCCTTAGAATCATGCTATGATGTTGGTGGCTTTCGATGTCTTTTAACAGAGGTATATGTCTTAGCCTTAAAAGAACTCATGATAGAAATGTAAAGCTTGTCTTCACTCTACATTGCCTGTATGATGCCTGCAGGTGGAAAAGCTTAGGCTGTATTTCAAGAGTCTAAGGATAGAGCACACTGCAGTACTTGGTGTCTATAGCAGACTTGGAAAATTGTATCATGAAAATGAACAACTGAGTTGAGGGACAGCCTTCAACTGCAACAGGAAGGCCGTGTAAGAAGACTTCCACCGTGATAACCTTCTTTTCCCCCCAAATGAATGGCAGTGCTATTTGCACAAATACAGGTTTTAAGCTCCATAGAACATGGTGGAATCTAAGAAATCATATTTGATGAGTGTGAGGAGTTTATAAAGTTGAATTTTCTGGTTCTAGATACATTCTGTTATCCCTTGCTGTGCATTTTGATATTTGAATAAAGATTGTAGCGTAAGGTGGTTGCTGAACGCAAACTGTGTTAAACTGCCTGACTGCCCTGCTTCATTGTTTGAGACGAGAGGTAAGGCTGGGTGATAGTGAAATAAAATATTGATGAAAATGCACTGAAAATGTGTTAAAGCAACGTATTTTGAAATGTATGTAGAGCTCCTTGAAGTGAAATAATAGTTTTAAGTGAATTCATCAAGATGTGAGTACCTCTCCTTAGTGATAAAATTGAGGTGACTATGGAAATTCCTAACCTCATCCAAGAGCATGGATTAATTTAGAGTTTATTAATTTTCCAAATGTAAGAATAACTTAATAATAATGATGTAGGAAATATACACTACAAGGACTGAATTTTAAAAATAAATCTCTTTAATATTGGCATGACCTAATAAAGATGTGCGTGGCTACCACAAGATTTACACAATGCTAAATGTTTTTAGATTGATTTCAACAAGAGAGATTGGAGAACACTCCTTCAGAAGTCTCAGGAGAACTATTTTAGCATTTTCTTGATAAAGACCTATATGCGCACAATAAACAACCTCAAATGTAATATCTTTTGAACACTTAATCTAGTTACCTTTTAACCTTCATGAAACGTTAGACCTAGATTTCAAACTTAATAAAGGAAGTGAACTGTGTGACTCTGGACGAGAGTTTACAAATAACCCAGATCTGTCCTCAGAATAACCAACTCCACCTATTTTCAAGGAAGACAAAAAGAAACCAACTGGTTAGAAGCAAATGAAGATATAACAAAATCATTAAAAGTATCTGTAAATGAGGTCACTGATCTGTCCATTTGGTAAGGATCTATTTTAGAAGAGACTATATTTTGATGGTAGCTTGTACAAATTATTTTACATTGATGGATTGTGGACAGAGGAACGGTACAGGACGGACAGCTAGGTGGAGCTGGCTTTCCGTGTCACAAGCTTTTTCATTGCTTGAAAAGCAAACTCTGGTGGTTTAAATTCTGTTCTGAAGAGAAATATAAAGAGACCACTCAAGTGCTCTCTCTGGTGGAGCAGTAATGACCATAAATGATGAGACCCATTCAAAACAAAAACTGAAAAAATTGTCACTTAATTGAACACAATCTGCAGACTGACAGTGGGCTTGCTTTACCACAAGAAGGATTTTGTTATAAACATCCAAGATCACAAAAAATTCCAAATCTACATCAATTCTAAATCCTCATTGTGTAATTGCCTTATTACTAGGTAACTAGATTAAGTAAAATGTTTAAACTGGAATATCTAGGTAGATAGACAACATATTCAATTTCTTTTTTTCTTTTTTTTTTGAGAGAGGTTTTCGCTATAGGGTGCGTGCGCTCGCCAGAAAGACAGAGAGAGACAGAGAGATAGAAAGATAGAAATCATCCCCCAGGGGGGATGGCCACGCCGCAATCCCTTCTCCTCCATTCTCCTCCCGGGATCTTGGGTACGCATGCACACGTGCCCGGCATGAGTTTAAGCTGCCGGGTCCAGGACTCGAACCACGGTTGACTACGTGGGAGTCCAGCGACATAGCCATTACGCTAACTGCTGGTCCCAACAACATATTCATATTTAAATTCAAATATTTAAACTGTAATATCTAGGTATATAGACAGCATATTCAACAAATAAACAAATTTATTTACAGATGATTTCTATTTAATTATACATGTCTTTTTAAACATATTAATGGAAAGTTTTTATCTTTCTGAAGTAAGACCCCAAACTATACCACATTAGGTTTAGAGAGAAAGGCCTGCCACTTTTTTTTCTAAAGACCAAATAGCTGGTAAAACTCCCTACCTCTTTTTTCTCTCTTCCCTAGATTCCAATTATGTTGGGTCTCAGGTTCTAAGAATTTCTATAAATCTGATAACTTAGCACAAATGACATCATTTACATCATCTTCTGCCGAGCCCATTATGCATGGTGTTTCCTGGGAGAAACAAAAACCCTACATTAAAAACAAAAATCCCTCCCACATTCTTTTGTGGGAATGTGAATTAGGTACAATAATGATATAAAACAGTATGGAGATTACTAAAAAAGTTTCAAATAGAGATAACATGCGATAATGTGTTATTATTGGTAATCTTACTGCTGGGCATGTATCCAAAGACAATGAAGTCAGTATGTCAAAGAGGTATCTGCGCTCCCATGCTTATTGTAGCACTACTCACAATAGCCAAGGTATGGAATAAATCTAAATGTCTACCAATGAATGAACGGATAAAGAAAATGTGGCATATATACACAATCTAATAGTATTTAACAATAAAAAGAAGAAAATGCTGTCAACCTGGATAAACCCAGAGGACATTATGTTAAGTAAAATAGACCAGGCACCACAAATAAAACAGAAAGAAAGAAAAATTAAAAGAAAAAAGATTTTTTTCTACAGTGGAAGTAACCAGAAAATGCAATGGAAATAAATCCCATTTACGATAGCAACAAACTCCTTAAAATAAGATCTCATAAGACCTAAATGAGATACTTGTACACAACGCTTTATTGAAAAATATACAAAAACCTAAAAAGTTAAAGGATATTATAGTCTTGGATGAGAAGATTCAATGGTGTGAAAATAACAAATTTCTCTGTAACTTATCTGTAAATCAATGTAAATTTTTAAAAACACCAGTGATAATTTTTTTAATGCAGGTTGATTCATTGATTTATCTTGAAGAGAAAATGGAAACAATAAAACAGGTTGAAACCAAAATAAGACAACAAAATTGATGGAAAATATTAAGGGAAGGACTCACCCATCAATATACAAGGCACTTGAAAAAGTTCATGGGAAAATAGAATTAAAGTATGAATTTTTTTTGGACCAAAAAAGTGAAATTCATACCTTTTTTTTTCATAATACACATCTTCCTTGAACTTTTTGAATAACCCTTGTATACTGTGGAGATAAAATAATGAAAAAGGTGTGATTATTGGAGCAGGTACATACAATACAGAGACTCCAGAAACAACAAGTATATGTTAAAATTAGCTGCCACAGAGGGTTGTATATGGAAAATGTACATATTTGACAGTATAATATTATATTGTATTTTTTTAAAAAAGGATTTTTCTTTTTAAAATGTTCTCACCACGAAGAAATGGTAACTATTTGAGACAATGTTTGTTAATTACCTTGATGTGATCATTGTACAATACAGACATGTATCAAAACGTCACAGTATATCCCATAAATATATATAATTATTAATTACCAATTAAATATAAAATGAAATAATTAAAAAAGCAGAATGAAACAAAATAGAGAGCTGGGAAATAGGCATGAATTCTGGTTATTTTTCTGGCACTCCCCCAATAGCCTTTTTTGTTTGTTTGTTTTTCTTTGCTCTCCCCTCTTACGTGGGAGTCATCAGTTGGGTTCTCCTTCAAATTGCAGGGAGACAGCAGATGACGAGTGGCACTAGCAGGAGATGAGAAAGCAAGAGGAGGGGGACCAGCAGTTAGCATAATGGCTATGTTGCTGGACTCCCATGTAGTCGATTGCAGTTCGAGTCCTGGACCCGGTGGCTTAAAACTCATGCCAGGCATGTGTGTGCATACCCAAGATCCCGAGAGGAGCATGGAGGAGAAGGGATTGTGGCGTGGCCATCCCCCCTGGGGGGTGATTTCTCATTTTCTATCTCTCTGTCTGTCTGGCGAGTGAATGCACCCTATGGAAACAAACAAACAAACAAACAAAAAACAAAACAAAACAAAAAAAAAAAAAGGAAAGCAAGAGGAGAAAAAGTCAGGGTATTTCTTCCTCACTAGTTGTATTTCTTTGGCAGTTGCTGCGCCTCCATAATTCCAGCCCTCACCGGGTGCCAGTGAGGGTATTCCTGTTCTTGCTAATAGCTTGCTGGTTAAAATAATCCTGGGGAACCTCACTATCTCTTGATTGTTGCCTTCTTTCCCCTGCTCAGACCTCTGTAGGTACTCTCATTTAAACCACCTGTGTGAATTCTCTTTTCTCCTGTGATCCTGTCTGATAATGTAGTTGGTGCCAGGAATGGGGTAGTCTCATTTGAGACCTAACGACACACTTAGAGAAGTTATAGTTATAATCTTGGTAGTCAGAGGCTCAATAGTTAAGAGGTCCCAGTTCTCAGGGAGACACTTTTTCACCAGTGAATACAGTGATGGCTCTAACGATATGGAAGCTGAGATTTCTACCTAGACATTTTTATTTACTCATGGCACCAAATCCTCAGAGAAAGCAATGCTTTGGCTTTGGGTGGTGAATCCTTATTACCAAGGGAATTTGAGTTGCTGTTCAATGTTTAAAAAGGAAGAACAGGAACCAGCAGGTGGTGTGGTGGTTAAGGTGCTAGATTCCCATGTGGTCGACTGTGGTTTGAGTCCTGGACCTGGCACAGCTTGGTTTCTCACTTTCTCTCTCTCTCTCTCTCTCTCTCTCTCTCTCTCTCTCTCTCTCTCTCTCTCTCTCTGTAGTGAGTGCACACGCCCTATAGCAAATTTAAAAATAGTAAATAAATAAATAATAAACAAACAGAAAAAGGAAGAATCTCACTAAAACCCAGGGCATTCACTAGAGCACCTCTTACCATTACAATTTTCATTAATTGCCCTCAATGGACATCTGTGGCAACCCGTTAAACACAGGGCCACTAGAGCTCAGATCCTGGGAGCGTGAAGGTTTGGGTCATTATTAGCTAAAGTGATAACTGAGGCAATGGGTGGTGGAAAGAGGAAGTGATCATTGTCAACTTTAGCCTGGTGACCAGTCACAGAGGATAAAACACATACACAGTCATATATATCTTATAATAGTGGATGACCTCTTTTTAATTCTCATTTTCTGATCCTTTTTATGAGGAGAACAGGTAGAGGCTATTTTTATGTTTCTTTTTGCTAATATTTTATGCTAGGTTCCAGGTGGTCAGATAATTGAACTATCGTCATCCCCTTGTGATATGGAACTGATAGGATTATGTGGCCCTTTGTGTAGAAGATGCATTTTTTTTGGTTGTTGTTTGTTTGTTTTGTTCTCATTCAGAAAAAGGCAAAACAACCACAGAAACATAAGCTGAGAGGCAAAATTAGTGGGCTGTGCTTGGTGACTCCCCACTCCCATTCACCATTTCCCATCCATCTCTCTGTAGCCCCATGCTTTGGGGAGTTGATATCTACAGACTGCCTCACCAGGCCTTCCAGACCTCTGGCTTGGGTTCAGGTTTGACCGATGGGCAGCAGCTGCAGAGAATCAGAGGAATGGAAGAGATTCCTGATTTCTTCTGGGCGGCTCTGTTTCTTTGCAACTTCAACTGTCATGCATTACTTCAACTCTCATGTATCACTGCACTCTCGGGGATCCAATAATGCGAATTCCTTCTCAAGATCTAATGTTGCAAGAATAGGAGGAAACTGGAACTCTTAGAGTGTGCTGATGGGAGTAAGATCAAGCCAACCTGTTTGAAGAACAGTTTGACAATTTCAGCATTGCTGGAGATTTTCATGCCACGTGGCTCAGCAGTTCCCTTCTAGCTGGATGGTCTGGGTGGCACTTTTGCACAGAACACATAAGCACATGTACAAGAGTGTCTATAGCTGTATTGATTGTAGAAGAGTGAAAAGGAAAAGAACCCAGGCAAACCGTAAACAGTGGGTTACAATGTGGTTTACCATATGGCAATTAAAAAGAATAAACAAGAACTGCACATGGCAACGTGGATAATCTCATAAGCATCATGTGGAGCTGCAAAAACACACAAACGGCAAAAGCAGTGGAGACTACTGGAGACATATTTGAAATCTAGATTGAATACATTATGCCTGTGTTTCAGGTTTCCCCATGGCAGTTGATAAGTGATTTAGCTGTGATGTCAATGTTACCTATTCTGGTTACATGCCCCTTCAAGACCAGGAAACTATACAATGAAAAACTGGATAGGTTACATTTTTCATTTTTACTGAACCTTTTAGTAGACTTGTTTTTCACTATCCTTTTATTCTTCTTTGGCACAGTTGGTAGTTGACAAAGTTATTTTTTTACTTTTTACTTTTTTCCAGGGAGGTAAGGCAGGGAGTCTGTTGAAGGAGAGGGAAGGAAAAACAGCTTCTGAGAAAAAAAGAAGGGTCCTGGAAAATGGGTTGTCAAAAAAGAACTGGGGTGAGCGGTTTTTATCTCTGTGAGAGGGTTCTTGTTCAGGCTTCTTTTCAGGTGGAGCTCACACGAGCATTCCCCCTTGGGGGGGAGGGGCTCTCTAATTTTGGAGTGGATACAAAGGTCAGGAGATTCTTTGTCTAGAGGCTTTGGGCCATAAAAACCATTACTTTATCCTCTTCCTGGAATGTGGTGGTGCCTGGGTAGGTTATTATTTTTTTTAGTTATTTTTATCTTTTACTTCTAAATTTATTCTTTAAATACTGTTTCTTCAGAACAATTTTAGGTTCACAGTCAAATGGAGGCCAAGTACAGAGATTTCCCATAAGCTCTCTGCCACCACGCTTACATAGCTTTTCTGTGGTAGATTATTTTTAGTGTGACTTAAAATGTAAAGAAAATTTGGATGGATCCATTGGCCCAAGCAGCACTTGGCAAAGACTATGTTTTTCCTTGTGTACTGACGGCATTGCTGTCACTGTGTCAATGCAGACTTGGGGGTCGGCTCGAGTATTTCTTCTCTTTCACTTCCTTCCTTCAAATCCAGTACCTTGTAAACATCTCCAGGTTCCACCCTCCGTTCCCACAAATACTGCCTGACTTTAGACTGTTATTGTGTTTTCCTTGAACGATTACAATACCTTACTGCATGTCTTCCTGTCTCGGTCTAAACTCTCTTCAGCCCATTTTCCATACCATCACCAAAGTAACCTTTCTAAGTTCAAAACAAACAAACAAAACAAAAACCAAAATTGGACCATGACTTAACACTAAGTAGCACCCTCCAACATCTCTACATTTTACTGGAAAATCCAAGCCTCTTAGCATAGAACGCAAGTTTCTTCAGGATTGGACTCCATTCCATGTCTCCAGTTTCATTTCCTGGCTCACACACTTTCACACTCCCCCAGGACCAAGCATTCATACCTTAAGCAGCCACCTCTTTGTCCACAATAACATGACCGTTCAGAATGCAAGGTATTACTTCTTCCCACAAGTCCTTCCTCACCCTTCCTGGTAAAGTTCCTACCTCTGTGTTTGCTGTCCTCGTATCATCCTGTCTTGTCACATTATAACTTCATTGGTTTGTGCGTCCAACTCCTCTTCCTGCTGAACTCATCATTAAATTCTTTTTGGTTGTTGTTTAAAAAAAAAGTATTATTTTATGTGAGAAGAAGATTGAGTCTGCCATGAGTGCTGAGATCTAGTGATTTCAGGTATAAGAACAATGAAGAAGTTCTGCTGAGAATTTACCCTGGTAGAGCCCTTGTATCCTTTCTCTGTCTCTCTGTCCCTGACTTTTCATTTTTCTTTTAAAAAATTTTTTTAAGGTAGCTTTTCCTTTGCTCTGAAATCCTCCTTTATCTTGGTAATAATCTCCTCCCCTTTACCCCTCCCATCTTTCTGCAAACAGAAAGGGCAGGCCAGAAATAGACAGTCTGCCATGAGAGCTGAGATCTAGTGATTTTGCGCACTGTGCATGCGCACCGTGTGGTTTCCATTTTTTTTTAAATTAACAGATAAATAATTTTTTGTTTGCTTTTTCCTTTTTTCTCTCTTTTCTCTCTTTCTCTTTTTTCTTATCCTTTGTTTTTTTACCTCATCACTTTGCTGCTCAGCCTCCATGCACTGAGTGTCTAGACAAGTCTAAGTGAAAAGTTGCCAAAATCCAAATACTATTTGGGTCCTCATATTCCTCAACTCCCACTGAATCTGCGACACAAAGGGAGAAAAACGCAACGCCAAAGAGTTTGCAAACCACATCCTCCTGTGCGCCTCTGATGGCTCAGGCAGATCTTCTAGAAATTAAGAAGAAATGAATAACCCATCAGATGACTACAAATCACTGCAGGGGCACAAGAAACATGCAAAACCAAAAAAAAAAAAAAAAAAAAATACCTCTCCCCTAAGGGAAAAGAATAACTCCTCTTCTACCACAGACAGCACAATGTAACTTCTGGAAATGTTGGATAAAGAATTTAGAGTATTCATAGTGACAAAGTTAACAGAAATAGAAGAGAAGAGAGATAATGAATGCCAGAAGAAAAAAGCCGATGAGTTTTAAAAGGTGAGTAAGTTCTTGCGAGAGCTGAAAGAGGAAATACTCACTATAAAAAAGAATCAAATGGTACTGTTGGAGATGAAGGCTGTAATACAGGAAGTCAAAACCTCCTTTGAAAGTATTAAAAACAGACTAGATCATACAGAAAATCCAATCTCAGTTGTAGAAGACAGGATCACTGGACTAGTAAAATCAACCACGAAGACTGAGCAAATAGCCCCCCAAAATGAGAATAATATATGAGAAATACTAGATACTATTAAACTTCTGAACATCTGGATAATTGGTATCCCAGAAGGTGAAGAGACTAATCAGGGCATTGACAATCTATTCCATGAAATCCTGGAAGAAAATTTCCCAAACCTAGAGAGGTATTCAAAGATCCAGACCCAATAAATACGAAGGTCCCCAAATAGGATCAACCCAAGAAGATTTTCTCCAAGTCACATTTTAGCCAGAATGACCAAAACCACAGACAAAGACAAGATATTCAGACTAGCAAGAGAGAACTGTCAAGTTACCTACAAAGGCTATACCATCAGGCTAACAGCAGACCTTTCATGGGAAACAATGTGAGCAAGTAAAGAATGGGAAAATATATTCAAAGCGTTGAGTGTAAAACAATTTCAACCAGGAATACTGTATTCGGCAAGATTGTCCTTCATATGTGAAGAGAAAACAAGAACATCCTCAGATAAATAAAACCTGAAAGAATTTGCTAACACCAGACCAGCTCTCCAAGAAGTTCTGAAGGGAGTGCTATCTCAGGAAAACTAAAGTCAGACACACAGAAATAAGAGATATAAAACAACTAAAAAAATGGCCAGCTTGATGATAGGAACAAGTCCAGAGTTGAACATTATCTTCCAGGATTTAAACGAAAAGATCAGACCACAACAGAAGATAAAGTACATGAGTTTAAACTGGTGAAATAGAATTTTATGACTTTTGACTAAAATATTACTGATCTTCTATGCTTTGTTTTTCAGTGTTAAGGAATTTTGTCTTCTCTTGAGTTGTGGACAGGTCCATGTACCTACTATTCAAACAGAACCTGTTTCCTATTAAAAAAGTTCTCTTAACATTTTTTTATTTTGATTTATTAAAGCTAAAATGGTCTTTCTTTCTTTTTTTTTTTTTTTTTTTTTTTTTTTTTTGAGAGGTTTTCGCTATAGGGTGCGTGCTCTCGCCAGACAGACAGAGAGAGACATACAGACAGAAAGTGAGAAATCACCCCCCCCCCGGGGGGATGGTCACGCCACAATCCCTTCTCCTCCATTCTCCTCTCGGGATCTTGGGCACGCACACACACGCGCCTGGCGTGAGTTTTAAGCCACCAGGTCCGGGACTCGAACCACGGTCGATTATGTGGGAGTCCAGCGACATAGCCATTACGCTAACTGCTGGTTCCCGTCTTTCTTGAAAATAAAAAATGTATTTAAAAATACCTATTTAGTGACAACAGTAAGCGGAATAGCCTCAGCTATCTTCTATTTTATAGTATATTCATTCTACCCACAGAGTTTCATGCCTAAAGTCAACTTTTGTTCACTTCTTGTTTTGGAGAGGATTTTTTTTTTTTTTTGCTATAGGGCCTGTGCCCTCACCAGAAACACAGAGAGACAAAGAGAGAAATCACCTCCCTGGGGGGATGGCCACGCCACAATCCCTTCTCCTCCATTCTCCTCTTAGAATCTTGGGCACGCACGCACACGCACCCAGTGTGAATTTAAGCCACTGGGTCCAGGACTCAAACCATGGTCAACTACATGGGAGCCCAGTGACATAGCCATTATGCTAACTGCTGGTCCCCTTTGCTAACTTCTTGTAAACAATGAGCTGATTGTTTTCAATCATTGTTTAATGAATGTATTTATATCTACCTATTATCTTTTAAAATAGCATACCTTTAAAATTTCAACAAATAGCATTTGTACTGTCAACTTTTAAGTATTTAGTAATTTTATATTTTTAATTATAAATATATTAGTACTTTAGTTTATTTTATATATATGAGATGTTTTACCTCCCCATGTGTTATTTATTTCTAATTTTTTTTGCATTCTAGTCTGATAAAATAGTTTATATCATATTCCACTTATTTTTTTTTTTATTGAGAGATTTTTGTTATCGGGGCATATGCACTTGCCAGAGAGATATATAGAGAGAAAGTGAGAAATCACCCCTCCCTCCCCAGAGGTGATGGCCACGATGCAATCCCTTCTCTTTCAGTCTCCTCTTAGGATTTTGGGCACACGTGCACATGCGCCTGGTATAAGTTTCAAGCTGCCAGGTCTGGGAGTCAGATCACAATCTACCATGTGGGAATCTACGTTACTTGCTGATTCCTATATTTCATTTCCACAATTTTTTGAAGTTTCCTAGTGACCAGTACACAATCAATTTTTTGTAAATATTCCTGTGTATTCAAAAACAATCTATCATTTCTGTTTGTTGTATTAATAGTTCTACATATCTATATTTATAGACTAAACAAAATATTGTAAAATCTTTTCAGATACATATTGCAGTTTTTTGGTATGCTTGATCTATTGGTCTCTGATAGAAGTATATTAATATTTCTAATTGGAAATATCAATTGATGTATTTCTCCCACAATGCCATCATTGCTGCTTTATATATTGGGACACTATTGTTAGATGCATATGAATTCATGGTGGTTATCTTTCTGCTCTATTATTTGTCCCAACTGATGTTTTATGTTTTAGCTACTATTTTGCGAAATATGGTGATTCCTGTATAAACTTTTTAAAATATGTGCCTGGTGCACCTTTTTCCAAACTGATTGTCACCGTTTCTGTATTATTTTGTTAACACTGTCGGCTTGAGTTTAAGCCACTGGGTCCAGGACTTGAACCGCGGTCGACTATATGGAAGTCTAGCAACGTAGCCATTACACCATCTGCTAGTCCCGAGAAAAGAGACTTGTTAGACTGTAGTACATTAATGCTGAGAGTTCAAAAGGGAAGAGGTAAGATAATGGACTTACCTCAGTCCTAACATTGTGGAGCCCAGGACAGGGCCACATACTCTTATTTATTTATTATTATTTTTTTAATGATGAAAAGCTTTATTCTGCATCAAAGTATCTGAAAAATGAAGCTGTTTTTTTTTTTTATTAATTACTTTATTTATTTTTGTATATACTTTCAATCATATTGTTTGGCTTACAATGAGACCATTTCGATATGTGAACATTTCTCCCCAGACCCGTTGATCGAAATATCTTCAACAGATAACACCACACCTCCCCATCCCGTCAATGCTCTACCTCTGTATCCCTTCTCCAAATGTCTTTCGTTGGGCCCCACTCCTCCACATACACCTCATCTGACATTCACACCCATCTCTTGTGTTTGTTCAACTGTTGGTCAATCAGTTTTAGACATAGAATGCAGACAAACGGTATATGTTAAGTGGGGACATACAATGTCTCTCCTTCATAGCCTGGCTTGCCTCACTCAGCAGTACATCTTCCATATTCTTCCACTTTCTGTCAAAAGCCAGGGCTCTGTTGGTTTTTATGGCTGAGTTTTTGAGGCACATTATAGATAAGGAATGATCCTTATTTGGTGGGTACAAAACTTAGTTACAGAATTATTTCTTAGCCAGTACCAGATACCCCAAATTACCAATGCGTAAGTGAAAGTAACACACAATTGGCCACACGAAAAGGCTAGATGTGAAATACGACAGAATTTAAACCAGCAGGTATAAATACAGCACCTATTTGTATTTAAAAAAAAGAGGGCCACATATTACTTGTTTAAATACCTAAAGTTATAAGCCACATAAGCAAAGTGTTAAATAACATATATTCAAAACTTCTACATTGACAAATATTCTATAATAATTACCTAGAAGGCCAGGTCTACATTTAGAATTTTTGATCTCCTTTGAATTACATGACACAGTGTGACAGAGGTGAGAGCTGACTCCCTGACTTCTGCACTTCATATGCTGAAAGGGGCCTTGTCATGTCTGGGGACCCTCCAATCCTCCATCCCCAAGCTCAGTCATCCAGCTGTGATGGGCGTGTGCACTCTGTTGATGGTGATCTGGTTCACTCTTGAAGAAATCTGTGCAGAGCTTGGCTATGGGTTCAGGGCAAAATGAGTAGTTGGAATCTGGGCCACAGTGGGTGCGTGAGCTCTGGGTGAGGACAAAGAAAAGGGCTCCCTGTTGCCTGGGAATATGTGCAATACTGCTTAGGGTGGCTGATTAGTCTACACCTGTTTCCATTTTCCCTAAGCTCCACAGGGCTCTCAATCTGCCCTATACTATCCCAATACTTTGGGAAGGCTGGTCTTTGGCTGCTCATTTCTACTTTCCAGTAGCAATAGGGCTAGTCATCACCTCCCTCAGGAAAATAGGGGGAAGGAAAGCAGATATGGAGGCTTTACTCATCACATCCATTCAACCTTCTGCCACCGTCCTAGGAGACCCTTATCTTTCCATACTCTGGGTAGCCTGACAGCAACTCCTGATAAGCCTTCCTTTTCTCAGGAGTTTCTTGCAATTTCCATTTTAGTTTTCCCAGATCCATGCTTACGTCTTTCTTTTCTAATTTCTCCAGGGTAGTTTTCAGGGAAAATAGCCTACAACAGTGCTGGTTCACCATCTTATCATAAATTAAAAGCTCATTTCTTTCTCTTCTTTTAGAATGTGAGCTACTTGAAAGCAGGGATAGTGAATTATTCATCTCTGCATCTCAGAAAATAGCATAGTAACTGCATTGCAAGGAACTTTGTGGAGTTGACAAAGCAGACTCGAGAGCTGTAATAGTCAGGCTGAGGGCTGACTAGACCAGAAGGCCTCTCTTATCAGTATGGCTTCCTGTCATCGGGGCTAAAGGAGTCAGGGACCAGAAATATTAGACCAGTGTTATCAATGTTCTTGTATTTGTACAATCAGGGAATGAAGAATTTATGTGTCTAAGAACTACTAACATAATTATATAGTCAATGATGATATAAATCCTTGAAACATAAATTCTGAGAGACGCCCAAAAAAGGGAGCAGAGACTAGCAGAACACATTGTTTATGTTGATGATTAAAACAGAAGACAGCCTGGTGCTGGCCAATGGTTCAGAAGAGCAATGCTCTGTGAAGATGATCCAAGTGGAAAGGACCCAGGTTTGCATCGAGACCTCCCTGAACATGCTGGACATGTATGAACACATGCCCATGTCTGGGGCAGGCTGAGGGTGGGAGTGGATAGTGGTGTAGGGACTCTGTTGGGGGTCCTCTCCCTCCCTCCCCATCTCTGTCTGTCACGTATGCAAGAAAGAGAGAAAAATTTAAAAAAGAATGGAGGACAATGAGATTAAACAATGTAAAAAGTATAAAGTTCAACAGACAAAAAATGAGTGCATGCAAAAATTAGTAAAATCTGGGTAAAGTCTGTTGATTATATTGTGTCAGTATCAGTTTTCTGGATTTGAAGTGTACCGCAGTTACACAAGGCGTTACCGTCAGGGGAAGCTGAGTGATGGGTACATAGGCTTGCTCTGTACTGTCTTTATAACTTTTGATGAATTTATAATTCTTCCAAAATAAGCTAAAAAAAAAGGAGAGCCAAGTTTTCACAACTAAAACATGAATAAAAGATGTGTAGAATAGTAAAACCAGGGGGGTAATATGTTTTATATTATGGGAAATAAGAGAAAAATGTTACTATTAAGTAAGTCTTAAACACTTAGACTCTAATTCTGTGCTTAACTTGCTGTGGACTGGTAATGAATACATCAAACGTTGGTGTGAATCACCAATGAAGGGTCTTCAACTCAGAGCTTGCTGTAATAATTATGCCTAACAACAACCGCCATGTAGACCACTTCTTGCTCTTATTTTTTCCTGTCGAAGTTCTTTAAAAATTTTTTTTGATAGATCTTGTAGATATTTATGACTTACAACGTGATGTTTTGAAATATGCATACAATGTGGAAAGGCTAAATTGAGCTAACTTACATATGCATTGCTTCACATACTCATTTCTTTGTGGTGAAAACACTTAAAATCTATTCTCATTATTTCACAAGTGTACGAAACATTGTTAGTAACTATACTTGCTATGTTTTTATTTTTATTTTTAGATATTTTTGCTATAGGGCATGTATGCTTGCCAGAGAGACAGAGACAGAGAGACAGAAAGCAAGAAATCACTCTCCAGGGGGAATGGCCATGTCACAGTCCCTTCTCCTTTATTCTCCTCTCTGGATTTTGGGTACTCATGCACATGTTCCAGTGTGAGATTTAAGCCACTGGGTCCCGGACCCAAAACCATGGTCGACCATGTGGGAGTCCAGCTCCTTAACCACTATGTCACCTGCTGCCCACGCTTTTCGTTTTGGGGCAAGGTCTCACTGCATTGCAATCTTTTTTGCCTAGACTCCCTGGTTTCTGGAATGCCAGGTACATACCATACATAGAACCTGGCTGTTAGGTTGAAATAGGAATCGAACCTGAGTCTTTCAAGTGGTCCTAGCATGCAGAGCACAATGTCTCAGTAGTGCATGCTACCGTCTCGGGCCGATAGTTGCCATGTTGTGCAATAGATCTCTTGAATTTATTTATCCTGTCTGACCAAAATTTCTGGTGCATTGACCAAAAGAGAACCCCCGTCCCTCACCTGCTGCCGCCAGCAACTCCAAACCACAGCCCTCAGTAACTACCGTTCTGCCCTCTGCTTCTACGATTCTGACATTTTTAGATCCAGCATGTAAGTGAGATCACGTGGCGTGTGTCTTTCTCTGCTGAGACTACTCCACTTAGTGTCAATGTGGACCACTTAGCTTTATTAATGTGTTTTGTTTTGTTTTGTTTTTCCTTCTAGTTTCTTCTAAAAAACAAAATGAAACAGAATAGCACCTCCTTTTCTTTGAGTACCTTTTTGTTTCCTAGCAAACCCCCTACCCTTATGGCTGACATCGATTTCTCAAGGAGGAAGCCTCACTCTGAGAGGTCAACTTCCAAAGTAGTAGGCCTGGCCTTTTTGGTGTCTACATTGGAGCATGAGAAAGCATTCTTCAAAACTATCTTTAAGACGTAAAATGTTGGCTTTAATATCTGGACTTGGAAATTCCGTGAACTGGGACTATACAAAAAACAGCAATCTTATAGAAAATTGGAGTCTGGAAAATTTTTCTCCTGTGCATCATGTTGAAAATATAGCACATGTTAATAAGGCAGTGTGGCTCATGACTAGACATGCTAAATACGAGGTCAGGACTGTGCCTTCCACTTTGGGCTATAATTTTCTTCTTTTTTTGTGTGCACAGGTTTTTTTTTTTTTCATATTCATTGAGGAGAGAAAAAAATATCATGCTTCCAGGGAACTTCATTGATTAATGATTTTAACAATTCTATTGAACTTTTAGTTAAAACACTGTTGAGAAGTAAGAAATTCTTAGGAATCTCAAAAAATAAAGCATTTTAGACTTTTATGTGCCTTTTAAAAATGCACATAATGCACACTTTATTAAGACAGCAGGATTGAAAACAAATGGCTTCATTGCACTATGACAGGTGTAGTCACAATGCTTTGTTTAGTTTCTTGTCGATGTTGCAATCTGTTGATAAAATATTAATGAATACTGAGCACAATAACATCAAAAAACCTTTAAAGTACAACTTCTCTAACTATGTGGAAAGCTATTTACACCTTAGCCAATGGAAAACCTATACGGGTCCAGCCGCAGTGGTAGGAGTTAGAGAGTGCCACTGTGTAGTGGCTAGGGCTGCATGGGAGGCCTGAGTGCTGTTCCTGACCCAGGTTAAACAGGTCTGTGTCCTAGCTAAACTGAGGATCTAGGGTGGAGAATCATAATGTAGTAAGATCCTGTCAAGAATGCCTATCTCTCTGTTCTCCTCTCTAAAAAAAAAAGGGAATTTTGCTCATGTTTATAATGGAATTACCTTAGTACCCCACCAAATTAAAATATCCTAATTAACTACTAACGATACCATAGCTTTCATAAAGATATAAGAAGTTACAGGTTTGTTTTCTGGGTATTTATTAATATTATATAATAGGTTAGCTGACAAAAGACTCAAAATTGCATTAACGTTGTCATAAATCATGAATCTCTTCTATTTCCAGTTTAAAATTTATATTGATTTAATTCATATTGCTTATTGATTATAAATACATTTAAGTAAAAACATTATCTAAGAAAAAACACTTTAAGGTGAGAACTTTTAGTATTTTCTCTGAATAGAATAACTTTGTTTTGGTATCATCTTTAATTAGATTTATTTAGTATGATTAGATATTATGCTACATATAATACAAAGTTAGTATATTACATATTTGCAAATGCCTTGCATGGTAATTAATTTGAAGGATTAAATGCTAACATTTATGAAAGGAGGCTGATTCTTTTAAGTTGAAATTTGCTGAAAGTAAATGCAAAAGTTTTTGACAAGTTGACATATTAAGAAGAGACAGATATAAAACTAAAAGAAGATATTCATGTATTACAAAAGTCAGTTTATATTTTAAAATCATATTTGAGATGAAGAAGAAATACATAATAAAGGATTGACTTTTATTGGAGGAAAAAAGTCAAGCAATCATTTGAAATCATAAATGTCTTTTTGGCTCAGAAAACACATAATTTAGGAATGATTTAGTGGTGAAAAAGAGCCCCTTACTTGTTTGGCTTGCCCCTAGGTGGTGATAAAAGCATTGCAAAGGAGAAAAGACAGGCCTGAAAGACAAATGTTACCAGGATACTAAGTTCTTTCCATAGGCTTCTCATTGTGATTCTTACGAATAAGTTTTCTGATGTTCTCTGTTCCTTCGGATTTCTGCTCCTGTGAACAGCATGCTATTTAAGTGTTGTATATATGGTTATTTTCTTTATTCTTGCCCCCGCCCCCCCCCCCCCCCCCCCCCCCCCAACAAGGACACACACAAATCTGGCACAAACATACCATTCGGCACTTTTTTCCCTCAACTATCATCTTTGACTCACAAAACCTCAATTTTTGAGATCCCTCCTAATGATAAGATGATGAAATAACAATGGATACTCATACTAACTAGTCGGTAAAAAATTGTTTACTTAGGGGTTACGTTGCATATTCAATCCTTTGCCTACAGGCATGAAACATGCTAAATGATTATGCATCAAGATAATCACCCGAGGGACTAGCAGTTAGCGTAATGGCTATGTCGCTGGACTCCCACGTAGTCGACCGTGGTTCGAGTCCTGGACCCGGTGGCTTAAACTCACGCTGGGCGCATGTGCGTGCGTGCCCAAGATCCCAAGAGGAGAATGGAGGAGAAGGGATTGCGGTGTGGCCATCCCCTCTGGTGGGTAATTTCTCTCTTTCTATCTCTCTGTCTCTGTCTGTCTGGCAAGTGCACGCACCCTATAGCAAAAACCTCTCCAAAAAAAAAAAAAGGAAAAAAAAATGATAATCACCCCACAAATTAATGCCAGATTTTCCTATCCATTTATTTGATATGAAGACATGCCATTTAATAAGAAATTCTCTGACAACTAAAGAAACTAATTTCTAGTACGTATGTTTTCAAAAAAAATTGCTATTTGGAGTGCATGTGTTTGCCAGAGAGGAGAGGGAGAGAGAAAGAAAGCCCCCCTCTGGAAGGATGGCACTCCACAATCCCTTCTCCATTCTCCTCCTCTCAAGGTTTTTGGCACACATTTGCACCGAGTGTATTTTCCAAGACATTGGGCCTGAACAGTAGGTCATGTGGGATCCAGCCGCCTTAACACCAAGTCACAAGCTGACCCTTTTGTATGTAGTTTCACCAAAACTGAATATCATTTTCTATTTAAAAAATAGAAGTTTCTCAGAGAAGCTACAGTGTTAAGTTTTGTTTTGGTTTGGAGTTCAGATGCATTTCTACATTGTATTTTATACATAGCACATTTTTCAAGCTTTTTTCTTTTCTGTTAGTGCTAAGCCTAATAGATACATTTTATTAGATTAACAAAATTTTTAGTGCTTTACCATCTCTCTATAACTATAATGTTCACTCTGGATTAAGAAGCATACCACTAAGATTACAAGTTCTACTTAGTCTGAAGAAAAAAGAATCCAACACCTTATTAACAAATATTTCATCAACATTTTAGAAATCAGAGCAGTTATTTGAGATCTATTTTAAAAATAAAACACAGGCAACAAAAGGTCACATTGGTATTTGGAATTCTGATATTGTGTTAATTATTTTTTAAGATAAAGGAGATAATTAAATAACTAAGAGTAAAGAATAAAGGAGTCCCAGCTCATGGTCTTTGTATTACCTGCACACATCCAAAGCTGAAACGGAGTTGCTATTTCTGTAGGCATTTAGGCTGAATTCTGTACTCCAGGAAGCAACAGTTCTGTGGACTGTAATGTAACGGTGCTCCCTGAATGTGGACAAAACGGTGTCTGGGCTGAAGGTCTTCTTATCGTAGAACGTCCAACAAGATTCTTGCTTTCCAGAAAAGGCATAGGGTGCTTTTTATTTTACAGAAATAAATTTGTTCATACTATATAGAGCAGGCCAGTTTCTTGAGATTAGACATTCTGTACAACAGAGACAAAACGGATGAGCACTGCCACTGCTCTTGCAAACAGTAATTAAGCATGCTAGTATCTATCGTACGTGATGTCAAGTGATTTACATTTTCAAATTTAATCTCATGATAATCTTATGAGGAAACTGACGTTTAGAATGACAACTTACTCAGTGAAGGTAATACAGCTGATAGCGTTGTGCTCAAACTCAGTAATTGGAACTAACTTGGGTTTCTCTGTCACAAAAGCAGAGGCTTATAACGCATGCTGCGCTGTGGTGCTGCCAGGGTGCTTTCGACAGTTTCCACTGACTTGTGTGAAGTGTGGACTTCCTGGTCAATGAGCACTTAAACTGTTACTTTGTCTGAAGGTTGTGTACTGGTTTATGGAAATGCTGTGAAGATCAAACCTTAGACACCTCCTGATAAATACAAAAAGTTTTTTCCCTAAATGCCAGAGTGAAATATTTAGGTCATGGGCAACTTCTCAGTAGTGTAATTTGGAGGACTCTTGCTCCTTTTTTTGCATTTAATCACTTTTTTAAAAAAAGGTTTTTGCCATAGGGCATGTCTGCTTGCCAGAGACAGAGACACACAGTGAGAGGGAAAGTGAGACATCACTTCCCCAGTGGGGTGGCCATACTGCAATTTCTTCTCCACCTCTGGGGATTTTGGGCAAACATGCACATGTGCCTGGAATGATGTTCAAGCCACTGGGTCTGGGACTCAAACCATGGTTGGCCATGTGGGAGTCCCACATTTTAACTGCTACGCCACCTGCTAGTCCCAACATTTATTCATTCTTATGTGAAAACAGAAAGGAATTCTGGCTGAATTAAATAGGACAGACATTATTGAAAGGTTACTGGGGTCTCATGGAGGTGCTAGGAGGGGTGGAGAAGCAGGCTCTGAGACTGCTTGGAGAAGAAGAGGCGCTGTGCAGCTGGAACCATAGCTGAGACCAGGCTCCGGAAACAGGGCACCACAGCTCACAATGCTTTATTTTATTTAGTTGTTATTATTATTTTTTAGAGATTTTTGCCATAGGGCATGTGCACTCACCAGAGAGACAGAGAGAGACAGAGACAGTGAGAGGAAAAATGAGAAATCACCCCCCGGGGGATGGCCATGCCACAATCCCTTCTCCATTCTCCTCCTAGGATCTTGGACATGCACATACATGTGCCTTGTATAATTTTCAAGCCTCCTCCAGGACACGAACTGTGGTCAGCCATGTGGGAGTCCAGTGACATAACCACTTTTCCCTATGCTGGCCATGTTAACAGTATTTTTTATCCAGTACTCGGATGTTGAAGCCCAGGGCTGAGACTAGGATGAGGCATGTGTAGCATTTGCTTCAAGCACATAATTATAAGGAGAATTTCCCACCCCCCCCCCCCAAAAAAAAACACACAGAAAAACCTCACTAATCAAAATAAGTTATATATGTACATACTACATACATATGTATATATACATATATATATATATATATTTTTTTTTTTTTTTTGGAGAGGTTTTTGCTATAGGGCATGTGTGCTCGCCAGAAAGACAGAGAGAGACAGAAAGCTAGACATCACTCCCCGGGGGCGGGGATGGCCACGCTGCAATCCCTTCTCCTCCATTCTCCTCTTGGGATCTTGGGCATGTACGCACACGCTCCCAGCATGAGTTTAAGCCACCGGATCTGGGACTTGAACCGTGGTCAACTACATGGGAGTCAAGCGACATAGCTATTACACCAACTGCTGGTCCCAAGTTATATATTTAAAAGAAGTATTTATATATTTCTCTCACAAGAGAGAAAAAGAACAGTCTCAACAGAGTCCCTAAGCCATGATTCACCTCCCAGCCCCACCCAGCCCCAGACCATGGGCAAGCCTGTGCAGGGAGGTGTCCAGACACAAAACCAAAACCTTCCCATGTGGGTCAGCCTTATAGAGTGCCATGCCTTACTGCTGCACCACGGTCTGTCCCCCAAATGATATTTTAATGAGGTCTTCTTAAAAATGAAAATCTAGTCAAAAAGTTTATAATGAATAAAATAAACATTTTTCCCTTCTTTTTAAAGGTTTGTCTGAGGGCATGTGTGCTTATTGGAGGGAGACAGAGAGAAAGAGATAAAGTGAGAAAGCCTCCCCCCACTCCCATGGGGAATGGTCACTCCACAATCTCTTCTCTTCCATCTCTCTCTCCTTTCGGGATTTTGGGCACGCATGCACAACCAGTGTGTTTCTCAAACTGCTGGGTCTGGAACTCGAACTGTGCAGTTGATCATGTAGGATATAGCTGCTCTAACTACTACACCATGGTTTGCTACACCTCTGATTTTTAAAAAACTGTCAGAGGCACGTATATTAGCCAGAGAGAGACAGACTGATAGAGAGAGGGAAAAAGACAAAGCATCTTCCAAGGTGGATGGTCATGTTACAGTCCCTTCTCTGTTTCTGTAAATGCTGGAATTTTGGAAACACATGAATATGCATTGGCATGTTTTTCAAACCGCCAAGATGGGGATTCAAACCATGTTTGGCCATGTGGGATCTGACTCTTTTAACTGGACTGGCCACAGGACTGGCCCTCAAAATTTTCAGTAAAGATGGAATGATGATAAAAGACAGAGTATGAGGCACAGAATTGAGGAAGTGTGTGTGTGTGTTTGTGTGTGTGTGTGTGTATATTAGCAAGATCAATTCAAGGAAGGGTGAGTTTGTTGTAATATAGGATATGCAGTGGTGGAAATATTTAATTCCAGCCAGAAATGCTGTTCTGAAACTCACAATATAATAGCACTAAAGGTTGAGTTTAAGCACCTTGTCAGAGTGGTGGTATCTATTGTGGGAAAGAAAGGGGCTTCTTAGAAAAAAAACAGAGAAAGTAAAGTAAGGAGGGTTTCAGGATAGCCAGGAGGAAATGTTCTTTCAGAGACCATGAGAGGAGACACTGTCAAGATGAAGAGGAGTGGGAGTGACTCAAAGCATTAAGCAAGTTGCAAGGAAGTTAAGCAATCATAAAAGCTACCTTTTCCAACAGCAGTCCTCAACCTTTTTGGTATCAAGGACTGGTTTTATGGAAGACAATTTTTTGTGGTACCAGGATGGTTTCATGGAGTGAGGGAAGATGGTTTCAGGATAATTTGAGCACATTGTATTTATTGTGCACTCTATTTTTATTATTACATTGCCATATGAAATAATTATACAACTCATCATAATGCAATATCTACAGCTGCTCCCCAGAGCTAGCATCATTGCCTCAGCTCCACCTCAGACATTAGATTTTCATAAGGAACCCACAACCCAGATCCTTCAAATGTCCAGTTCACAATAAGGCTCCTATGAGAATCTAATGCCACTGCTGATCTGGCAGGAGGTGATGCTCAGGAGATAACATCAGGAATAGGGAGTGGCTGTAAATACAGATAAGCTGTGCTCACTCAACCACTGCTCACCTCCTGCTGTGCAGCCTGGTTTCTAACAGGCCATGTTCAGGTGCCAGTTCTGACCTGGGCATTGGGGGCCCCTGCTTTATAAGTATTTGGCACATATCAAGCATATCAATGTATTTACTGTGCAATACATTTAGCACATAAATGTATTTTAATCCTCATGCAAACCCCCAAAACAGGTATTATCCTCATTTTGTACATGAGGAAATACCAAGATTTTGAGCGGTAAGGCGTTTGTGGAGATCACATAATGTCTGAAGGCTCTGGAACTCGGGTCTGTCTGAATGCAAAACTTAGGCGGTCTTGTGTTATAATTCCCACTAGACTCACAGTTCTCATCTCTGGTCATCAGAATCACCAGTAAAGCTGTGGAAAATTCAGGTGCTGAGACCTCAGTCCTGAAGATTCTGGTTCTGCTGGTCGTAGATGTCTGTGAGACTGTGGTTAAGTCACAACCTCTCTGTAGTTCAACGCTTTTAGCTGTGAAAAATAAAGGGCTTGAACCAGATGATACAAATATTTAAGGATTTGTGACTAATGTTCATGAGAAATGCAAATAGTCATCTAATCAAGTATGCATGTGTTTATTAATTAGAAAAGGACTTTATAGTTTCAGGAACAGGGATTTTGTATTCTTTTATAGTATAGGGCTCTTCATTCCAAAAGTCAGAAAGGTAGTGTCACAGTGAAATCACTGTGCATGTTATTCTCAAACCCTGGGAATCTGCAAAGCAACCTCTACTGAATCATCTTACGTCAGCACTTGGGTATAAGACAATGCACAACACACCTCATTGCCTTTATTGTTTGAGTTATTTGCTCCACATCATCATTTTTCTCATAAAAGAGAGAGTATCTATTTCATTAATGAAGTAAATAGGAGCAAAAAAAATCATTATTGGCTTTGAAAAGAGCTTTCGTTTCAGTGCTCTGTTAAGTGAAACTTTTATTCAGTGTAACGTTTGGTTTTGATTACTTTAGTGCCACTCCAAAAAAAAATAGCTTATATGTAGACTCCTCTAATCATTTTATGTTTTATTTGGAACCAAGCACATCTTGCATAAAATGGATGCTTGATATTATTGAACGTTTGTTGAATGACTATAAAGCATAAAAAGCTGAACATACTATGGCTGTTATTTATATGGCATTTACAGGATGCTGAGAAAACTTCATTTCTGATCATTAAACTTATGAAAGTGCAAAATTAGAGACAAAATGCAGATTTAAATATAGTGTCATAATGGTATTTTACAATTTAAAGTTAAATATAAGAGACTGGGGCAGCCTGGTGGCCTAGTGGTTATGTGAGCTGCATCTCACATGTGATTTAAGTCCTAGACTGGAAGAGCTTGAAGAACACGTCAGGCACATGTGCAAGCGTGCCCAAAATCCCCAAAAAAGGGAGAATGCAGGAGAAGAGATTGCACCATGACTATTCTCCATGGGGGATGCTTTATCGTTTTCTCTCTCTCTCTCTGGCAAGCACATTTAGAAAAAACAGCACATTTTAGAAAAAAAGAAAGAAAAATACAAGAGATATTAAATCATTTCTATTTTCTCTGTATAAAATCTAGATTCCTGTAACTTATTAAATTAAAAATACAACTATGAAAGTATGTTTAATTGACAAAAAAATGGAAAACTAATTGCTGATGATAATGTATATAGTAATCTCTTTGTCTTGACTGATATGCATGGTATTCATGCTGAAAAAGCCATGTTGTACACTGTAAAGATATATGTGATGAAGTGTAAATTAAAATGAAAAGTTACAATAATAAAAAATACAGCTATGTATTATAGCATGAGATTACAGGTTATTCATATCAATATTGCCTGCACATGCAACAAAATAACATTTTAACAATGGGATTACAAATACAACCTACAAATAATGACTTTTTTGATTATATTTATTGTTACTTTGGGAATTATTTTGTCAAATCCTAACACTTGAGACCCATATCTTTTATGAGAAAGACACATAACATTTTGCATATACGAATACCATTTTTGATTTTACTGTTAAATGACACATTGGTAGTTGATTTCCATGGAGTACCTCTACACCACTTGCACTCAGGACCTTATAAGACTTCATACATACTTCCTTATTTCGATTACATTGGAATAAACATTACTCTAGCCTTTCATCACAATTTCCACTGAAGACTAACTCCTGTGGGAACAAAACGAATAAAGTAGCTACTGAAAAATCAGCATCTAAAGTGCATTATTGTTCATTTTTGGTATCCATAGGTGATCATAAATAAGTTTTAAAATAACAGCAAGTAATCATAAGAATTACTATTTAGCAAGAACTTATTTTAGGCACTTTACATATATCTCATTTAATCCATACAACAACTACTTAAGGTGGATTTTGTCAGTCCTTTCTGAAAAAGAGTCAGAGGTTCCTGTTCTACCCAAACTCAGAGGAGTTATTAAGTGGTAGAGCTAGAGTTTGAAGTTAGGCTTTTCTGATTCCAAAGTCTGCACAGTTCATCCCTAAGAACAATGCATCTGTACCTTTATGGTAATTAATAGGGCTGACTCCTATAATTCTGATTGGAATGACACACACTTGGAGAGATGAGAAGCCCACCTGTCTCTGCTGGCTGACCTGAGGCATAAAACAATGCTTTAAGAAGTCTGTATCATCTCAAATTTGCCCAAGGGTCATAAGATATTCTTCACATAAATTATTCAAAACTTAGCATATTTCAATCTACTAATTCCTTAATTCAACCAATACAAACACAGGCCATTCCTAGAAATAACACAGTAAAAAAGTTTTATGGGGAACAATAGTTAGCATAATGGCTATGTCACTGAACTCCCATGTAGCCGACCACGGTTCAAGTCCCAGACCCGGTGGCTTAAACTCATGCCGGGCATGTGTGCGTGTGTGCCCAAGATCCCGTGAGGAGAATAGAGGAGAAGGGATTGCGGCGTGATCATCCCCCGGAGGGTGATTTCTTGTTTTCTGTCTCTCTCTTTCTGGTGAGCATACGTGCCCTATAGCAAAAACTTCTCAAAAACAAACAAACAAACAAAAAAACCACACACACACACAAAAAAAAACAAAGAAAAAGCTTTATGTTATAAATAACTATCGAAAAGCTCTGGCAGAGATTTCTTTTTTTAAATTTTAAATAATTATTTATTTTAAATTTCATTTTTTCCTTCGCTTTTTAAATTTCACTAGAGAGACACAGAGAGAGAGAGAGAGAGAAAGAGAGAAAGAAAGTGAGAAGCAAGTCACTAGGTCTTGGACTCAAATCATAGTTGGCCATGTGGGAATGTCCAGTGCCTGAACCACTATGCCATTTGCTGTCCCCTGGCAGAAATTTCTTTTATTTATTTATTTATTTATTTATTTATTTATTTATTTATAGAGGTTTTTGCTATAGGGTGCGTGCACTCGCCTGAAAGACATAGAGAGACAGAGAGACAGAAAGTGAGAAATCACCCCCCAGTGGGGGATGGCCATGCTGCAATCCCTTCTCCATTCTCCTCTCGGGATCTTGGGCATACATGCACACGCACCCGGCATGAGTTTAAGCCACGGGGTCTGGGACTCGAACCACGATTTACTGCCTGGGAGTCCAGTGACATAGCCATTACGCTAACTGCTGGTCCCTCCCTGGCAGAGATTTCTAATGAAAGAAGGTAGTCTTTGAGTTATGGTTTTTCCAAACTTCAAAATTATCACTCCATTGTCTTCCGGTTTGCAGAATTTCTGATGAGAAGTATTCTGTAATTCTCCTTTTCTTTTTGTTCTTCATATATAGCATGTTTTATTTCTTTGTTTTCAAGATTTCATCTTTGATTCTGGGCAGTTTTGACATTATAGGTATTTTGTTTGTTTTTGTAGTAATTCTTGTGTCTGTGAGATTTTGTGATCAGTGGTTTGATACATTTTATTATTTTTGGAAAATTATTTGAAATCTCTTCATATATATATATATATTTTTTTTTTGAAAAAAATATATATTTGTCCCATTCTCTCCCATGTTTCCTTTCACCTGAATGACAGCTCCATCATCAGGTCATGGTCTGTTATAAACGAACCATGCCTATTGTCCCAGGTCTTTTGGAGTCACCTGTCTTTCTTTAGATTTTAGACAAATTGATTGTCACGCAACTCTGATGAGATTAAGAAAAATTATGATTTTGTAGATTATCTGATTTTTCTTGTTGTTAGGGTGGGAAAACAAACTTTTCCCCACTTTTTATTCTTTAGTTACAGCTGGAAATACCTTTGAACTATTTTGAGAACTTTATGATAATTAAGATATTTCCCTTTAGGGTGATTTGGAATCTACTTGTTATCTTATCATAACCTTTGATTGGTTTTTATGGAGAAGACAGTTCAGCTGGAATGTTATTTTGTCATGTAATATAGCTTTTGATAGTTGTTTCTTCAGCATCATTATCAATTATATGTCACCAAACCTAATATAGTAGCTGGTCAATTTTTTCCCTAAATATTGGGTTATCTGAAAAGTTATAATGTATTTTTTCTATGCAAAAATATGTCATGACTTTTCAGATGATCCAATAACATCTCAAATATTCCCCATGTACTGTGGTCAAGAAAACATGACTACTTTCTAGAATAATGATTCATTTTCTTTATAAAATATATTTAGAAGTTTAACAAATGTCGACAGTTTATAAACACTTTGAATTCACTGGGAGTATTTTATACGTCAATACCTTCTGTCAAAGAAGACCACCACTCATCTGAAACACAGCTGAATGTATCACGATTTAGTATTAGTTGCTATGCGAGAAGCAATTGTGTAGAACACAGTGTTTCTGAACCAAGCAAAGAATAATCTTGTAATAGATTCTGAGAAACTTGGATTTAGGAAATTTGCTGACATTCAGGAGAACTGAAGAAATTCTATGTCTGATATTTTTTTTTTCTTTTTTTGGAGAGGTTTTTTGCTATAGGGCGCATGTGCTCGCCAGAAAGACAGAGAGAGACAGAGAGACAGAAAGCAAGACATCACCCCCCAGGGGGGATGGCCACGCTGCAATCCCTTCTCCTCCATTCTCCTCTTGGGATCTTGGGCACGCACGCACATGCGCCCGGCGTGAGTTTAAGCCACCAGGTCTGGGACGCAAACTGCGGTCGACTACATGGGAGTCCAGCGACATAGCCATTACGCTAACTGCTGGTTCCTGTCTGATAAATTTTGAGAGGGCTTAAAAATGTTCTTTGGTTACTTGTTTATGACAGAAATAGGACCAGAGAAAAATTAATTATGTGTTTCTTTTTCTTTCTTTTTTTTTTTTTGAGAGAGTTTTCTTGCTATAGGGCGCGTGCGCTTGCCAGACAGACAGAGAGAGACAGAGAGACAGAAAGTGAAAAATCACCCCCCAGGGGGGATGGCCATGCTGCAATCCCTTCTCCTCCATTCTCCTCTCAGGATCTTGGGCACGCATGCACACGTGCCCGGTGTGAGTTTAAGCCACCGGGTCTGGGACTCAAACAGCAGTCGACTACATGGGAGTCCAGCGACATAGCCATTATGCTAACTGCTGGTCCTGTGTTTCTTTTCTTCATTGTGGAGAGTAAACCTTTTTATTCTCACTCCATACTTAAGATAAAACAGATTATTATTATGTAAGCTTATTATTATATAGCTAGTTACTATTATTGGCATATTATTATTATAGTATTATTTAAGTGTATTCATATATCTCTTCCATGAAAGGGAGAGGCAGAAAGAGAGAGGTAAGAAGAAAGAGACATGCTCAGGGAGGTCCTGAAACAAACCCACAAACTTTCCTACCTGAGTCCAAGTTTGTTACTGCTATGCTATCATCTTGTCTCATCACATTTACTCAGTTGAGAGGGTTCTGGGAGATGAAAGTTGCACCAAAAAAATTGTAGACACATAGTTACAGGCAGCAAAGTACATTAGTGAATCAACCAATCAAACAACAGAATCTAACTCTGAATTTTAGAGGAAAAGAAGGTGGAATTGATTGGGAGGAAATTGAGGATCACAGATTCAAGGAGAGGTTAGAGGGCTGCACTTCAATCTTGGGCAGAATTCAAGGCAGTTTCATAGGCTCCAAGAAGCACAATTTGGAAACACAAAGCTGTTTCTAGCAGAAACTATCTGCTCAGAATGTGACTGCATCCATAGCCACCACCACTGCTCTTATGGAGAGTTCAGATGTTCATCCTTTCATATAAACATGTGAAGTATGTAATGAGTAACTATTATATACCAGATTTTGTTCTAGGTCCTGGAAGTACAGTTTCCACTGACTTCTTGAAATTTACATATTGAGGAGAGAGACAGACAATAAATAAATAAATATATGTTCTATCTTGAGCATAAGGGGATTATGGAGTGGTAGGGGTTGGAGACATTGAACTGAAATTTGATATAGGATTTCATGGTGGCTCTCACAGATTATGCAACATTTTGTTCAGAAATCTAAAGAATAAAAATTGAAAGTTATGTGATATATAAAAGAAGAGTGTCCTAGAAAGATAAAATAGCAAATGCAAAGATTCTGAGACATAAATGTGTTCAGAGTACAACAAGGAGGACAACACGACGAGAATACAGTTAGGAAGGGAGAGAGTGAGAGGAGATGAAGCCAGAGACCAATAGAAGGAGGCTAGATGCGTAGGATTTTAAAATCCTTTATAAAGAGGCTGGCATTTATTTAAATAAAATAAGAATCCATTGGAAGGTTCTGAGCAGAGGAATAACATGAGATACTTATACTTTAATAGAATCACTTGGCTACAGTGTTGAGATTAGAGTGTAGGTGAGAGGAGGATTAATAAGGGTCAGGCAATAGATGCTTATAGAGATTGTTGGATCATCAAGGAGTGAAATGGTGGGGCATGGATCTGGAAGAAAATGGAGGTGGTGAAAAGTGATTAGTTCCTGGGTGTATTTTGAAGGTAGCACACAAAGCATTGCTGATGGAGTAGATGTAGGATGCAAGAAAAGGTGAAGAGTAAAGAAGTTCAAAGGTGATTACAAAATTTTTGGCCTGAGTTTCTGGAAGGTTGGAGTTTCTATTTACTGCATTTACTTAGATGGAAATGACTCTTCTCGGGATTTTGTGCACACACGCACACACACCTGGTATGGCCTACAAGCTGCTGCATCCTAGACTCGGTTTGCCATGTGGGGTCCAGTGCCTTAACCATCATGCCACCTGCTGGCCCTGGACATATTAATTTTTATTTGTTTTCTCTCTCTCTTTATAAATTTTATTTTAGATTTTTGTTATAGGGTATGCGTGCTCACTAGAGTGACAGAGAGAGACGTAGCGGCAGGAAAAGTGAGATATCAACCCCCAAGGGAGATGGCCACATCACAATCCCTTCTTGTCCTTTCTCCTCTTGGGATTTTGGGCATGCACTGTCTGTACCCAGTGAGTTTTTCAAGCTTCTGTGTCTGGGACTCAAACCACAGAGTCTGCCCTATTGTGCTCCTGCATCTTATCTACCATGCCACCTGATGGCCCAATATGTTAATTTTTAAATATTCAGTTAAAATAGTCAAGTAAATAAATGTCTATATGTCCAGGGAAAAAGATAAAAACCCAAGAGAGAGTGATATTCTGAGTAAATGAAGAATTTGTTACAAGGATGATTAATCAAGTGTGTTAAGATGACAAATGAAACCTGAAAAAAAAATTACCGCTAGATAGAACAGTGTGCATCCCAATGTCCCTTTGTTTTGCCTCACTTTCTCTAGAGTAAAAGTCCCATGTCCTATGATGTTTTAAGGCCCTGGGAGGCCCAAGAGCAAAGAGTGAATGTCTGTGTCACAAATTAAGAAATGCTATTCACCAAGACTATGTGATTGGCGCAATGTGGAATTCTCCAAAAGGAGGAAGCATAGTCAGATACAGTGTTGATAAAAACACTAACATGTGTCCACTGCAGTCAGCAATTACAACGTGTTTTTTTCTATTTGTCATGTTCCTGAAAGCATAGTATATGTATTGCTACAAATTTGTCCCATCTCTGTAGGTACACCTTTTCCAAGGTGACTTTGCATCTGTTCCCACCAGGAGGTAATGTTTATTTCTCTACTACTTGAATCTGAGCATATAAGATTGCTTTATCTAATGGGGTATTAATAAATTTATCATGAAAAGAGACTTAGGAAGAGCTTGTGAGCATTGGGGCTTGCACTGATGCTGTTTTTAGAAGTCTGCAAGCATGGCTATGTGAAGAAGCTCAAGCTAACCTGATAGAAGGTGAGAGACACATGGCCCAGTCAACCATCTCACCAATCCACAGCCAAATGAAGGCATGAGATGAGGCTATTTCAGATCATTCAACTCCTAATAAATCCACCAGCTCAGTAGAGGAACCTGTTGACTCAGCCAATTCACAAAATTATGAAATAAATAAAATGAGTAATGGTTTAAGCCAGAAAGTGTTTGACTGGCATGTTATATAGCAGAAGGTAACTAGTAATCAATTTAATCACAGTCTTAATTATTTTGTGGATAGCAAAACTGAATGGAAAGTTTATATGGAGAGGCGAAGACCCACTGTAGTCAAGACAGAATTGAAGGAGAAGAACCAAGTTAAAGAACTGATACTACCAGACTTCAAGACTTACAGTAAAGCTGCAGTAACCAAGACAATGTGGTATTAGAAGAAAAAATTGACAGAGATCAATGGAGCAGATTAGAGAACCCAGAAATAGACCTATATAAATGTGATCTACTGACTTTTCTTTTTTTAATCAATGATCAAAGGCAATGCAATGAGACAAAGATATATGCATGCATCTGTCTTTTCTTTTCAATTAATGATACCGGGACAACTGGATATCCACATGCAAAACAATGACTCTAGACACAGTCTTTATCTCTTTCACAGAAATTAACTCAGAGTGGTTCATAGACCTAAGCATAAAACATAAAACTATAAGGACCCTAGAAGTTAACACAAGAGAAAACCTACATGACCTTGGATATGGCAATTACTTTTATATACAATACCTAAAACAATCCATAAAAGCAATAGTTACAAGCTGGAAATCATTACATTTAAAAGTTTCTGCTTGTGAAAGACAATGTCAAGAGAAAACAAGCCATTGACTTGAAAATATTTGTAAAAAACATAATTGACAAAGAACTGTTAATATATATATATATATATTATATATATATATGGCATGGTGGTTAGGGTGCTGGACTTGCACCTGGCCTACTGTGATTCAAGTCCTGGACCTGGTGGTTTGTTCCCCCCCCACTTCCCCATGAGTGTATTTGCCCCATAGCAAATTAAATAATAATAATAATAATAATAAAATTAAATAAATAGTTAGAAGACAACAAACAATTAAAAATCTGGCAAAAGACCTGAAAAGACACATCATCAAAGATATACAAACAGAAAATAAGCATAGGGAAAGATGCCCAAGATCATATGTCATTAGAGAAATGATGAGGTATCACTAGACATCTATTAGAATGGCCAAAATCCAGAATACTAATGACACCAAATTCTGATGAGTATGTGAAACAACAGAACAGGATGGGAATGCAAAATGATACAGACACTTTGGAAGACAATTTAATAGTTTCCTATAAAACTAAACATACATGAATCATATAACCCAAAAATCATGCTCTTTGATATTTACCCAAATGAGTTGAAAACATGTCCGCCACACAAAAACCTGCATATAGATATTTCTGGCAGATTTATTTATAATTGCCAACACTTGGGAGCCATCAACGTTCACCTCCAGTGGGCGAATGGATAAAAAGTAGTACATGCAGACAACAGAATAACATTCGACTCTAAGGTAAAATGAATGATCAAGCCATGAAAAGTTAGAAAAGAACCTTAAATGTCTATTGTTAAGTGAAAGAAGCCAGTGTGAAAAGGCGACGCACTGCATGATTCCAAATATATGACATTCTAGAAAAAGTCAAGTAGGGAGATTATAAGATGATCAGTGGTAGCCTCGGGTCAGAGGGAAGAGATAAATGACAGAGGATTTTTAGGGTAGTGAACTACTCAGTATGATACCATGATAATGGATTCATGTCATCGTACATCAATATAAACCCATACAATGAATGAACTAAGAGTAAACCCTCATGTACACTGTGATAATAGTGTGTTAATGTGTGCTCATCAACTGTAGGAAATGGAGCACTCTGATGTGGGACTTGAGAGTCGGAGAGGCTTTGTATGTGTCAGCAGAGGCAGGTGTATATAGAAACCCTCCATGATTCCCACTCAATTTTTTTGAGAATCTAAAACGTCTCTATAAAATAAAATCCACAGAAAAGAAAATGAGTAAAGGTAATAAATACTTAATGGCCCAGCCATAGCGATGCCATTTTGCTCTTTAGGCCAGGACCATATGTGAGGCCCAGGTTTGATTCTGAATCGAACCTAAAGTCTACGTGAGGTGGTGTGCACCTGTAATTCCAGTGACTTGGGAGGCTGATTCTGGATGATCAGGAGCTTGAGGCTGGTCTGGGCCGTAGCCAGACCCTGTCTAAAAATGAGCCAGTTTGATGACATGTGCCTATAGTCCCAGCTGGGAGACTGAGGCAAGAGGATCATGACAATGAAACTTTGTTTTAAAATAAATACAGAAGGGGCTAGCAGATGGAGTAGTGGTTACATCTCTGGACTCCCACATGGCTGATCGTGGTTCAATCCTGGACCCTGTAGCTTGAAACTCACACCAGGCTCATGTCGTGCTTGCCCAAAATCCCAGGGGGATAATGAAGGAGAAGAGATTGCGGTGTGGCCATCCCCTTGGGGGTGATATCTCACTTTCCCTTTTCTCTCACTATCTCTGTCTCTCTTTCTCTGGTAAGAGCAAAAACCTCTTAAAAATAAACTAAATGAATAGTCCAAATTCAAAACAAAAAGCTGATATTTGCTTTTACTTATAAATAATTACCAAAGTATTTGTGTACAAAGACCACAAAGGCCTAAACTTACAAGTGGTTGTATGAATTATTAACAGCAGCAAGATTTTATATATATATATATATATATATATATATATATATATTTTTTTTTTTTTTTTTTTTTTTCCCAACTTGGGTGTGATAGCAGAGAGTTGAGCAAATAGTGGAAAACCATGTTATTTTTATTTATTTGCCAGTATATTTTTCCCCTCATACTGAATAAGGAAGACACTGGTGGCTAAAGAGATAATTGCTCATCTTTGAGGAAGAAAAGGATTAAAAAATAGTAAAGCCTTAGGATAGCACAATCAACTCACTTTGGATTTTACCTATTAGCAGTGCTGAGCAAACAAGGCAGCAGTTCTACGCCCAGAAGATCCAGTTCACTTCTTTTCTTCCACTTTCTCTGGAACAAATTCCCAGAATACACTTGCTCCCATGAGAGAGTGAAATTCTCTAGGCCTATTTCATTGTGAGTAATTCACCTGGAGACCTCTCTGAATGAATGAACACATTGGCAATCATCATATTATACACTCATTGATTTTAGAAAACCAATTCAAAGTAATTTTCACATGAAAAACGTATCCCAAATGATTCTTGAAACCAAACGAACAATTTACTTGTGAGAATTCTGTTTTGCAGACTAGGAAAAGTTGCATGGCCCTATTTGGAAAGAAACTGTTTCCACAAATTCTAAAGTGCTCATTCTCAGAGATAATAAGATCAAAGGGTATTGGGTGGTTAAATTAGCCCAAAGAACATGCTACATTCTCCTCTTGGGAAACGGAAGTGGAATACCTTTGCTGGAGACATGTTTGGCAGAGGAAATACACACTACATTAGGATGCCAACTTCAAAAGAATGTTTAAAGTGAAGTTTGTCCCAAATATGAAACTTAAAGGCAGTATTTTAAATCATGACAAAGTTTGTAATACATCTATTGGTTTGTGTGACTATCTTACCAAAAAAAAGATTATGTTGTTATATGTATATAGTATATATAGAAATGATGAGTCCTGATAAAGTTCATGGGAAATGCATTTTATAAAAAAACTATGCATAGATTTCAAAACTTTTTGCACTAAAATAAACTGGCACTTCAATTTTACTTTTTCCATGAACTTTCAAAAGTGCTCCTGTATAATATATGTATATAGTATGCATGTATATGTGTATTTTATATAATATATGATATATAAACATGCTCACTCTTTTCTAATTGCCAGAGGAAGCGTGTGCTCACCAGAGAGACAGAGAGAGAGAAGGAAAAGCAGAAGGTACGCCCCAATGGAGCATAGTCACACTGAGTCCACGTCTCCATTTCTCTGTCCTGTTGGAATTTTAGGGATGTATGCCAATGAGCCTGGCATGTTTTTCAAGTTGTTGGGGCTAGGATTCGAACCACAATTGGCCATGTGGGATTTGGCTCCCTTAGCCACTAAACTAAGGGGTCAGCTCTAAATGTGTTCCCTATTCCAAATTTTTTCTATCCACTTACTGTGCAAATTATCTTCTTTATGCTAAATATGTACTCCTCCTGAGGCCAAGCTACTTTAGACTTTTTCCAAGATGGATTAAATGTATTTTTGAAACAAAACTAGCAAAAACTGCCTAACATTCCAGCAACAGAGGTAGCGAGGTAGTTCAGAGGCATTTGGGCTAATATTCTGCCTAATGCAATCTCCCTGTTATCAGCCTATCATCAGCTCATCATCCTTTCAATAATGTAATATAAGTGACTAAACCCCCTTAGAGCTGATTGTATCACAAAGGGATTACCCCAGTCCCATTCTGGGAATTAAACCTACAGACAAAGGGCAGACAGCTGGGCCGCCTGCATCAATTTGACATCGGTTATTTGCTATGTACATTAGTAGAATCTGCTGCCACAGTGCAGAATTGTAAATATGCTAGCTGTATTCTCAAGACTCTATTTTTAAAATATTAACATCCTTTAGTGGGCTTTAAGTACTCAATAGTATAGTTAAATTCACAACAAATGAGAATATAAAAGAAAAACTTAATGAAGTGGGAAGGACTCTGGATTTTGCAAGATGTATTTGTGAGTCTGAAAACTGAAAGCACTGAGTTGAATTTCAGCAAAGAGCTGAAAGCATTGTCTATTATCATTCAATGATGATGCCTTTTCCCCACTTGGCTGCTTAACAACTTTTTCCTTCCTATTAATTGCTTGAAAAACTTAATGCCATTTTTATTTGGAATTGAAGAAAACGATTTTTATTTCTTTTCCTGACTTTTACTTCTCTTTTTATTCTATTTCCTGATTGTCTTATAACAATTTAAATGAAAATATGTCAGCTTTAAAGAGTTTTTGCTTTGGAAATATAATACTCAAATGGAAAATTTTCAGATGCATTCCACATTATTATAGTATCTGAATTTACAATTTGTAATTTACACACTTGCATGCAAATACTATGGCAGAGTTTTAAGATATTTTTCTTATTGCTCATGATGAGAATCAGAATTTCCAAAATGCTATCAATTCCATGTCTTTCAAGATGCTGCATCTATGCCCTTTAATCATTTTTCAGTCTTAGTGCTTCCTGTTAAATGCGCTTGTCAAATGGGATTACATGTCTAAAGGAACTACATTTGAAGCAGTTTTCCTAATAACACAATTTGATGATTCCTATGATATGCCTGGCAGCCAAACATGAATCCTATTTCAATTGAACTCTATTTAGGTCCCCAAATCAGGATGTTATACAATGTGACTTTAATACAATCAGTTAAATTAGCCTAGTCCTAGAGGCCAGGACTTGATAGATAATTGGGTGACAATGAAACTAAATCATGTTAAGAGTAACAAAAATAATGTGAACAGAAAATTGGACTTGCAGGTCTAGAATGAATTTAGATAATTTACAATAAATGTGGCCTTAGATATGCTAGGCAGTGAGCATTCTTTATCTCATTGATAAGTAAAGAAATGAATTTTAAGGATTATGGAAGGTCAATAAAACTTTTCCTGGGACATTATAAACAGCTTTTGAAATCTAGTACCCCTAAAGCTAATTGAAGCCAAAAATAGGGATATTCACTATTACATTCGAATTTTGTTAGAATTTTACCAGCAGAAGTGATGAACACGAAAATAAGTATTTTTTTACGCTGGTTGGAACTATTAAATTTTATATGTAATTGTGATGTAAAAGACATTCTACAAAGAAAATGAAAACATGCACCTTGGTGACAACCTCATACCAGTAATGTCAAGTGCAATTTGTCTGTATTTTCCCAGAACTCCTTTACTTTGTCTGGTTTGTAAGGGATGGTCCTCAATTAGCTGTGCTATGTTTCCTCTTGCTTGGTAAGCATTTTTGGTCAAACAAGGAATGGCAGAGTTCTACAATTAGATCAAAAGATCAATCCTAATGTACCATTTTCTCCTCACCCTCCTGCTGTAATAAAGTGGCTGCAGTTCTCCAGGGGACAACTCAAAATCCTAAGACTGATATTTCTAAATTAGCTGACTCTCTGACCTTGCTGGTAATTGCGTTAGTTTATCAATGTTCAACACAATTTATTACTCTCCAATATGTACCAAAGTGTTTATCTCTCAACACTAACAATATTAAAAAATCTAAACTATCTATAGCAGCACAAAGAGGCCTCCTTTCATTAGGAAAAAACATAAATAAGTGGGAAACGTCACATGACCTGCCTTAGCACAGAAGAGTTGCGACTCCTGGAAGGAAGAGGGCAGCTGCCTCTTTCTCTGATTTAACAAATTATGTTACTAAAATTAGAAAGAAGAAAAACGAAGTTTTTACTGCTCCTCTTTTGTGTGTGTGCTATAGGGAGGATATGATTGATGCCTTTTGCACTACTACCAATGTAATGGCTTCATTCCAAGAAAAATAAATGGTACTGATAAAGGCTTATCAAAATATTTGAAAGTAACATGGGTACTCAGAGCAGCTCATTTTAGCTTTAAAAATGGTGCACTTTGGTGGAGAAAAGCATTAAGTTCCTGGGTCCTATTTTAGGATGAAGAAAATGCACTGCATTCATTCACTATCTTCATCTTAATCCTATTATTTATGTACATTATTTAAACCTTGGGTTTGCTTACAGGGTGAACAAACCATGACAAAACTCAGGATCTATGAGACTATCTAAATGTAATGTGACAGTAAAGTTTTGCAAAAGAAATGTCTAGCATCCTATGGACATAAAAATGTAGTATGACCTGGCCTTGAACAGTGATCTGCTCAGGCAGAAGTAGGTGTGATAAAGATCACGCTGTCTGACCTTAAATAATGGGCTACCTTTATCTACCTTATTCCTTCCCCAGAAGTAAACTCTTCTCTACCGCCTCTTTACAGATGATGGAGAAGTTAGGAAGTGTTCACTACACATCCATCCACTCACCTACCAACTATCTCCACTAAACTGAATTCCTGTGTTCATCTTTGCTCTTGAGAAATGAGTTTTGAAGGCAGCTCTTATACAAATGAAACTGGTCTAAAGCCTTGCAAAGCATTTGGTATGTTCATCTTAGAATCTTCAAGTCTTAATGTTATAGATCATATTATTAATGCTCTTCATTTGCTTTATTATTAGCAGTTGGACTAATGTTCTTTTAAAGGCAGATATGTTTGCATTATTTTTGTTCACCAATAGCTGTCTTATGAGCTGCAAATATTTTTCCTTGCTCTATATTAGCATTCCCTATGATAGGTGTTGTCATAGAGTTCACTGAGGAAGTGAAATCTCTTAAACAATGTTGAAACGTTGGAGTTGGTATCATCCCTGTCTTACAAAAAAGGCCTCTGTATTTTCTGTCTTGCTTAAGAATGCTCTACCATCCCCAAATTATACAGATAATTTCTTAAATTTTCTTTAATATTGTTTTACTTTTTACATCTGGATATTTGATTCATATAAAATTTATTAATAGTTTTGTACATGATATAAATTGGACTCAGACTTCTTTTTCCCCACATTGACATTAGCATCAAAGAAAATATTCTTTTCTCCATTGGATGGAAATGCCAATTTTGTAACTCATTAAGTTTCCATAATTTGGGTATGTTTCTCCACTGTCTGCTTTCTCTCCGTTTTCTGCCTTATTCTTGTGCAAATCTATGTTGTTTTGAATTATACAATTTTTTAATACCTTTTATAATTTTAATAGTTATACTTTAACAGTTTTTTTTTAAAGTTTTGTTTATTTTTTATTCATGATAGAGATTGTGTGAATGCACCCAAGTGTCAGGGGGAGAATGAGAAAGAGGGAGACAGGAAAAGAGAAAGGAGAGGAGAGAGAGACTGAGAGAGAGGATAGAGAGATCAAGCGCGAAACACCCTCAATAGGGTCTCACCAAGCTACAGTTTCCTTCCTCCAGTTCTCCAGCTCCTTTAGAGTCTTAGGCATTCATGTGCCAGCCCAGTGTGTTTCCAATCAACTGGGCTGGGGATCGGAATTGGTGGTCAGCTGTGTGGCTTCCAGCATTGCAATCCAGCATGCTTCCAACTGTACCAACCAGACTGGGTCTAATAGAGTTGTTATGGCAGAGATTTTATTACCTTTTTATTACTATCTGAAACATTTATAATATAAAATGGAGTATATTTTTGCCCAGTTCTAAGAAAATAAATTGGCATTTCGATTGAAGTTGCATTTAATTTGAAAGGATTAATCACATCATAAAACCAAGTCTTTCCACTCAAGAATATGTTCTCTAGTCAGTTCTCATCACCTTTAATAAGACTTTTGTTCATATAGGGCATGCGTGTTATGAATTTAATTCCTAGGTAAGTTATAGTTTTTATTGCTATGGTGAATGGAATATTCTTTCAATTCAAATAGTAATTGTTGACTAGAAGGGTTGAGAAAATCAATGGACTTTTGTGTACTTATCCTGCATAAAGACATTTCCCAAGTTCACTCATCATTATGGCTCATCATTATGATAAACATTACATGAATAGAAAAATTGTTATTATGTAATACTTATTTTGGTCATTGATTTTTTAATCTTGAGTAAGTGAAACCTTTTCAAAATGTTGAAATGTTAGAGTTAGTATTATCCCTTCTTGTTAATTTTAACAAAATTTATTTAAGTACATAACTATTGTGATTTTTGTAACTGGTTTTGTAACAGATTGTTCACACTTAAGTAATTTGCTCCTATTCCTTTCACAGTTAAAGTTTTTAATAAAATAATTATTGAATCTTTTATAAAGTGCCTATTTAGCATCTACCAGTATAATCATATTGGTTATCACATTTAAGTTTTGAAGTGATTATTTTGTCGAATCATTTTTGTTTTCCTAGGTAAAACTCTACACGTCATTTTTTCTTGTGGATGGATTTGATTGGTTAGTCTTTTACTTAAAATTTTTATCTGTACTATAAGTTAAAACTTAATCTGCATTTTCCATGTTGTATATGTGTTAAGCTTTGTATCAAATGTTGGTGGCTTTTATTATTGTTTTCCTCATTTTTCATACCCTTATTTCTTTGTCTTCTGTATTCAAAGGTAAGAAGTGATATGGAAGGGTCTATATAATTTTGTTTCCATACAAGGAACAAGATTTTTGAACAGCAAGTGAGGTGTCCTTTGTGGTATTATGTTTCTTATCAAAAGTCTGCTAAAATCTTTTGTAGAGCGATTATTCCTCTGGAGATTTGAACTAGATGCCTTCTAAATCTCATCCAACCCTAACAGTCATAATTATTGAATTATGTAGATGTTAGGAGTGTGGTCTCCAGAGTCAGATTTATGGAATTGGATTTGAACCCTAAGATACACTGGTTGTGAACAATTTACTTAACTTCACTAAGCCTTAGTTTCTTCATTTTTCAAAGGTAAGCATTAAATGAATAAAAACCTGTGTAAGGTATTTAGCATGGTGTTTGACACGGGATAAGCACTCTTTAAATATTAGTAAGTAATTTCATGAGTGGAAACTTTCTACTAATTTATCAGAAAGAATGTTCTCTATTGATGTTTAAAAAATTGTTTTAAGTTGACAGATAACCTTGTTTGTATTCATCATATACAGCATGTTTTTTCTTTTATTGTCAGAGAGAGAGAGAGAGAATGACCCCACAATGGGTTGTAGTCATCTTCAATTCTTTTCTTTTTTTCCATTTCTTCATCCTATCAGGATTTTAGGAATGCACACACATGTGCCAGTATGTTTTCCAAACCACAGGGGCTGGGATTTGAACCATACAGTCAGTCATGTAGGATCTGGCTTTCTCTGCACAGTCCTTAGCCACTGTGCTACGGCACTCACCTTGTAAGTACTTCAGGACATCATGTTATAGAGCTGGCCCCATAGTGCTGCCGTTAAATATTATACAGGGGTGGTTGGACCCCACATGACTGATAGTGGCTGCATCCAGGCCCTGGTGACTTGAAAAACGTGGAGGGATCCTGAAGGGTTGGAAGAAAAAAGGATTGTGGTACAGCAGACCTTATTGGAACGTGCTTTTTCTTTCTTACTCTCTCTCTCTTTTTTTTTTTTTTTCTCTTTCTCTCTCTTCCTGGCACAAAAAAGAATAAAAATACTTTCCTCTAAAAAGTGAAGTATATACACATTATGGAATGGCTAACTCTAGCTAATTAATAAATGTTCTATCTCACATAGTTATTTTTGTGGTAAGAGAACTCAACACCCACTCTTGTATTTTTAAAGAATACAATATATTGTCATCAGATGGTCGCTGTACTGTACAATAGGTCGCTTACATTTATCCTCTCACATTACTGTGATGTGTATCCTTCGATCTCCTCATCTCTACCTCCCCTCTAACCACTGTAGCCCCTGGAAATCACTGTTCTACTCTCTTCTTTTATGAGATCAATGATCTTTTAGATTTCACATATGAGAGACATCATGTAATATTTGTCTTTCTGTTCTTGGCTTATTTTACTTAACGTAATGCCGTTTAAAGTGTGGTTTGTGTAAGAAAGAAAATTTCTCTTTTTATATATTGTGATGTTCTAGAAGGCATCTTCACTTAATCTTGGCCTCTCCTTTTTTAAAAAAATATTTAACCTAATTAATTTTATTATTTGAAAAATTTGACGAGAGAGGGACACAGTGAGAGAGAGAGAGAGAGAGAGAGAGAGAGAGAGAGAGAGAGAGAGAGAAGGTGAGAAAGCAAGCCACCAGGTTCAGAACTGGAACTGCATTCGGCCATATGGGAGTTCAGTGCCCTTAATCACCATGCCACCTGCCAGCCTCCCTCTCTCTTTTTAACCTACTTATTAGGTGGTCTTATTTTTCAATGTTTATTTTGGGCTCTTTTTCAACTCTGCCCTCACATATGTTTTGGGTGATTTCAAACATAGTTTTTCTTCCTTCCTTCCTTCCTTCCTTCCTTCCTTCCTTCCTTCCTTCCTTCCTTCCTTTCTTTCTTTCTTTCTTTCTTTCTTTCTTTCTTTCTTTCTTTCTTTCTTTCTTCTTTCTTTCTCCCTTTCTTTCTTTCTTCCTTTCTTTTTTTTCTTTTAAGGTTTTTGCCATGGAGCATGTGCACTTGCCAGAGAAACAGTGAGATGGAAAGTGAGAAATTCTCTTGGGGAGACAGCCACATCACAGTCTCTTCTCCTCCATTCTCCTCTTAGGGTTTTGGACATGAACACACACACATACCCCTTGTATGTTTTTCTAGCTGCCAGGACTGGGACTTGAACTGCAGTTGGCCATGTGAGAGTCCAGCACCTTAACCACTATTCTGTCTGCTGGCCACTCAATTATGGTCTTTGCTTTAATTATTATTTGTTTTCTGATGATTCCCATACAGCTTCTCCTGAGCTTCCCTGCCTACTGATGTTTCCACTAGTAGAAATCCTACAGGTACCTCCATCTTTAAACAATTGGAATGATCCCACCATCTTCCCTAAGATCCTTTTGCTTCTGTGTTAGTTGTATTAAAAATGGATTGTAGCATGTTCTTTGCTCAAGTAAGAAATCTGGAATAATCCTTGACTCCTGCTTGCTTTCTTTCTATCCCCACCTCTAATTTATAAGTTCTGAAATGTTCCTGAAATCAATCCATTATGTTCCATCTCCACTGGCATATCTGTAGTTTTAAAAATAAGAGTGTTCTAGCTTATTCGGTTAGTGATGACAGAAAATACCTGAGTCTGTGTCATTTACAAGAATAGAGGTTTGGGTTGACCTAGTAGCACAGCTGTTAAGCGCTATGCATTGGAAGCCAGATCCCACATGGCTAACCGCAGTTAAACGCTGGCCCCAGCAGCTTGAAAATAACACTAGGTACAAGTGCCTGCATGCCCCAAATACTGATGGGATGGAGAAAAAGAGGAAAAGGATTGTGGCATGGTCATGCGCCATTGAGGATTGGTTTCTCCCTCTCTCTCTTTCTGGTGAGTGCATATACCCTCTAACATTAAAAAAAAGAAGAAGAAATACTGAGTTCCCCCCGCCCCCAAAAGAGAATAGAGGTTTGTTCAGCTCACAGGTTGGAGGTCTAAAATCCAGAGGTCACATCTCAAGGGGGCCTTCTGGCTGCATTACAACATAGTAGAGGATAAGAGCACATGCAAATGTGTCCCCCTATCTCTGTTCTGGTCTCATTCCTTCCTTTATAAATCCACCAGGAACTAGTGGTGGGGGCCCTGCCCTAACAACCCTTGATCCTAATCTCCTTCCAAAGGCCCTGTTTCTCAACGCTGTAATTCAATGGTCCCCAACCATTTAGGCACCAGGGACTGGTTTCAGGGAAGACAATTTTTCCACTGATGGCAGTGGGGGTGGAGGGGAGGTGGCTAAGAGGAGACGGTTGTGGGATGATTCAAGGGCATTACACTTATTGTGCACTTTATTTCTATTATTATTATTGAGTTTTCAGAAAAGTCATGTGCATTTTGCATAGGAAAACATAGAAAACTATGTCATGACTTTTCTGATGACCCAATACATTATAGTAGATCATGAAGTAATTACACAACTCACAATAAAGCAGTATTTGCAGTCACTCCCCAGTGCTAGCATCTCAACCTCAGCTCTACTTCAAATCATCAGACATTAGATTCTCATATGGAGAGCACAACCCAGATCCCTCACATGCACAGTTCACAATAGGGTTCATGCTCCTGTGAGAATCTGATACCACCACTGATCTGAGAAGAGGTGGAGCTTAGGCAGTGATGAGAGCTATGAAGGGTGGTGTAAGGACTGATGAAGCTTTGCTTGTTTGCTCACTGCTCACCTCCCTCTTGTTGCCTGTTTCCTAATAGGCCACTGACAAGTACTGGTCTTAGGCATGAGGCTTGGGGACCCCCCTTTACGTGGCTCCAGCATTATGGAGTGATAGGACACCACTCTACCATCGCAGCTAGCCTTAATAATTGAATATACTGACAAACCACATCTGGTAAAGACATTTATATTTTCATGGGTAATTCTATGTAGCTATCTTTTAGGTTCCATATTATGAGAAAGAATTGGTTATGTTTTTTTTATTGTTTATCTGTTTTGGGCTCTGAGACAGTAAAGAAAAGTGTCCTCTACTTCTCTGTTTCTGGCGCATGATTTAGTAAAATGCTGTGTGCAGAGTAGGTACTCATTTAATAGCGAATTGATTGATTGAGTAATTATTCCACCTATAAACATTTCTATAGTACATTACCTGATGAGTGTCTATTTCAATATGACTATGACTGTGACCTTCGTGTAGTTCATTAGCAAATGAAAAGTATGCTCATTTCCATGGAAGGAAATGAGAATATAAAAAATGTGGTTCTATTTGTAGTGCCATTACTGTCTTAATATTTGATTAAGAACAAATTCTTAACCTTTTAATGCTACCAGTTACCTATGACTCTGATCTCAAGGGCTACTACAGTATCAAGATCCTAAGGAGGATAATATAATAACCCTGATCTATTTGAAGGGATAAAAATAGGCCACAAAGGAGAGAATTCATTGACCAGAATCAATCAGTAATAGAAGAGAGGTCATGTCTTTAGAAACAAACAAACAAAGAAAGAAGCAAACAGGCAGTTTCACAGTCACATTTTGCAATCATAACAATTCCCAGTGAGAGAATCACCATTTTTGCTGATAAGGACATTAATGCGGAACAATTTTAAGTAATTTGAGTCAAGCCATGTAACTAGTAAAAGGCAGCCATTTCTACTGCACTGTTATCCCTCCTTGTCTCCACCACACCCCACATTCACCCCATTAGGCTTTGTCACCTTCTAGTTTTGAAATGTTTATGGTAGGCAAAACCATGGCATCCTAGTTCCTTAGAAAAAGAAAAACAGAATTATACTGGACAGAATTAGCTGATGAAACAGAGAAACAAGTTAGTAAAATCTGAACACAACCTGTGGGCACACATCTGATTCCATGTATGGAACTCCTTTTCTATACCAAGTACTCTGTTATGTCCTCGGGGTATACAAAGATCTGCCTGTAAGAGGAGGTTCTCAAATGGACAAAAGGAGGAAGGACATTTCAAGTACAAAGTCAGAGAGGCAGGCAGGTCTGTGCATCTAGGAGCTGTGAGTATTTCTAACTGGAAGGCCAAGAGCCATTGCAGCAATGAAAGCGAAGGACAGTGGAAATGTAAATAGAGACAGAATCAAGGAGCTGAGGAGTTTAGCTTTACCTGGGTTTTGCCTGTAGGAATGGAGAAGCAGTGAAGAATTTTAGCAGGAGACTCCTAGGAGCAAATTGAAAATGTATTGAAGAGGAAATGATTTAGACATAGGTAGTGGGACTGGGAAAAAGCAGAGACCAGGAATAGGACACTACTACTGTGAATCGGAAGCTGAAGTCTCTTTGGCAGGTAAATGAGAGACCCTACATGATTAGCTTTGCCCAGTGATTTGGTTTAGGTTGTTTTCATGTGAAAGTTGTACATCGGATAACACTGAAAAATGATTAGCTAGCAATTCTAATTGCTTTTTCTTCTAAATTCAATGATCGTATGACTGTCTTTGTGCCAAGCTTGTAACGTTTCTCTTCACAGTACCTTGTCCTTATTTGCTTGCACTGTTTAAATTCTCTTCTGCCCATTTGCCATTTCTATCATAACCCTCCCGTGTTTGCTCCTAATGTGTAATAATTCTTCATAATCTGCTCTTCACCTGATCCTGATTTCCACTAATATTTCTTTTTCCTCCCTTGAGGAAAGTACATCCATTTTTGGTTTCAAATGTTCATCATCTTTTGTAAATATTAAGGCAACGATTCCATTTAATTTAAAAAATAATGTTTTTCTATTTCTTCTTCTGTCAATAAATTACTCTTGTCATCTTTTAAAAGCTGTATTGTCTCATAATTTTCTTCTGTGCTCTTGTTGTTCCACTTTGTTGTTCCCCAGAGGATGTAAGAATATATATTGATACAATGAACAATGTAGGGGGAAAAAAAAAAACAAGAATAATTTAGGGTCCTATTCATACTCTACAGTGTTTACTAGTGATCTATTTCAAAACAAGACATATATTTCAGTCCTAATGAATCAAATATTTAAGGAACATTCTTTAAATGGAGAAATATACATGAAAAAAATAACTGCTGACCCTGAGAGGCCTCCTTGAGAGACTCTAGCTGTGGATGATTTAACTTCAATTTCAGTCCTGCTACTTCTTCCAAGGGTTACCACAGTGAGCATTGCTCATGAGGGTTCTGGGAGTATAAAGTGGGGTCAGAGATCAAAAAACATAAGATATAATATTAGATAAAATATTAGCAGCCTTGGAAATATTCACAAAGTCATACATTACGTTAGAGCTACCGTATTCCATGTAGGGAAATAAAAATGGGAAATTGCACAAGCCACTTTCTTTTTTATTACAGAAATTAAAGGTCTAATTTAGAATTGTGAATTTATGTAAATAGCCATTAATACCATTTTATTAGTTCAGGTATTCAGGGTATGAACATATAAATATAACAGGATTTTTATAGAGTCTGCATTAGTAATTAGTAATTTAGAATGGTGTGTACGTGTGTAAATATATATATATATAGATGGTTTTTAAAATTTATACAACTACAAAAATGCTCCAAGCAGCCCTTCAAATGCATGTTAAAACAAGTTGATGTAAGTTACTTAGTAGATACATTTTTCCTTCATCTCTGTTAATCACATGAAGGTGTGTGATGAGGCTGATGCTAACAATGACGATGGTAACAACTGTCAGTTCTTTGTACCTGAGTATTTTACTTTTTTACCATGTAAGTGCTGTGCCACTTAAACTTCTTGTCTCTACACTTTGGACATTTTAATTTTGCATATGAAAAAAGGCTCATGGAGAAATAGAGGACTTTGCCCAAGGTCACATAGGTGTGTAGTAGAACAAGGAATAAAAGTTAGCTTTGCCTGTCACCAGAGACTGCTTTTCTGTTGACCACAAGACATTAGAAAAAGGGGCACTGAGGGTGGACAGAGGTAGAGTGATTCCACTTAACTCAATAGGAACATGGTAATTTTTTCACTACTGGGAATCTTCACTAAGAATTTTGATGACAATTTCTGCGCAGTTTTTCTGTGTTATGACCCAGAGCGTCATTATACATCTCATAAACATCTAAGTTTTAAGTAAAATATAAGAATCTTTGCTTTTTTCCTTTACTATGTCCTTTGAGCTCACTTAAGGATTTGTGCCTATACTGGTAAAATTAGAGAATTAAATAATTATTGATTCAGTAAACTTGATCGGCCTGAATTGTTTAATTATTTCTTTTCATTGCTTTACTTCTATCTTTAAAAAATTGATAAATGCATGGCCTGAAAGTGGTGTAGTGTTTAAGGTGATGGATTCCCACATGGTTGGTTGCTGTTTGAGTCCTGGACCTGGTGGCTTAAAATTCATGCCAGGCATGTGTGGACGTATGGCCCAAATACCAGGTAGAGAATGGAGGAAATGGGATTGCAGCATGGCAATTCCCCTGGGGTTGATTTCTCACTTCAGCTCTCACTGTCTCTCACTAGAAAGTGCATTCACCCTATGTCAAAAATCTTAAAAAAAAAATAAAAATGTCAGAACTAGCAGGTGTCGTAATGGTAACATTGTTGGGCTCCCATGCAGTCAACATCGGCCTTAAGTTGCCTCAGTGGCCTTGGCAACTTAAAACTCACGCCAGATGTATGTGGGTGCATGCCCTAAATCCCAAGAGGAGAATGGAGGAAAAGAGATAGCAGCAAGGCCACCTGCCAGGGGGTGGTTTCTCACTTTCTGTCTCTCTGTTTCTCTCTGTCTCTTTGGTAAGCATATATGCCCTATAGCAAAAATAGCTCTGAAAAAAAACTTGATAAATGTAATATACATGCAAAAAACATAATTAATGTATACATGTCATTTAAAGAAGTACAGCCATTTACTCACTAGCCCAGCTTACCAAATGGGACAATACCAATATGTTGAAGCTACTATTTGCTTTTTCTAGAACTCATCTCCCTCTCCTTCCCAGAAATGACCTTTATTTTGAGGTGTATACTGAGCATCCCTTGCTTTTCTTCAAGATTTTAATATATGTGTGGATACTTTTATACATTTGTTAATGTTTTCTTTTGGAGTTCAACAAAAGCTTTAGAGATTCATCCATCTTAACGTCTGCAGTTTCAGTTTTCTTACACTGTATTTTATTAACACTATTTGTGATATAATTGTACCACAATCAATCCATTCTTCTATCCAGAGACATTTAGATTTTCCCCAACATTTATACTGCCACAAATACAATTGTATGAACGTTTTTGTACCTGTCTCTTGATGTACACGTACCCCACAGTATTTGTCTAAGAATGGCATTAGTGGGTTATGCTGTTATAAATCTACTAATTTTGAAGGAAATTTTTCTTAATTTTTCTCTAAAGTATTGTCACTATTTCCCCCCCATTCAAGCCATAGATAACTCATATTCTTGCTGATACATTGTATCATCAGAGTTCTTAATTTGCCTGAAAATTATATCTCCCTGATATTTTGTTTTACTCATCTTTTATTTCAATGACTTTGATTTTTTAAAAATATAATTGTTAGACATGTATGTAACTATTCTGATAAAATGTCTGGTCCTAACTATTCCCAGTTTTTCTAATAGTCATTAGTGTTTTCTTTATCTTTTCCTTCCCAAGAATAAAAAGAACATTTATTGGGATACTGATCCTTTGCCAATGAGATGTAAAGTTTCTGGCTTGTCAAATAAGAACTTTTGTCCTCCAATTCTTTCTCCTCCCTTCCTGAATCTTATCCCCAGTGTGGTCAGAAATCTTGGGTGAAAAATTGGAAAAGAAGAAGCAGGGAAAGATAAAAAGAAAGAAAGAAAGAAAGGAAGAAAGAAAAAGAAAGAAAGAAAGAAAGAAAGAAAGAAAGAAAGAGAGAGAGAGAGAGAAAGAGAGAAAGAAAGAGAGAAAGAAAGAGAGAAAGAAAGAGAGAAAGAAAGAAAGAAAGAAAGAAAGAAAGAAAGAAAGAAAGAAAGAAAGGTATTCCCCTACCTAATTCAGAGCTTTTGCTTCCATCTGGAGAAAATAGAACTTAAAATGAAGAAAGAGACTTTGTAATTACATTGAACTGAGCAGCCAAATGCAGAGCTGAGAATATTGGCAACTTTAAGTCAGTGTGGAACTTTGAGTTACCTAAGGCTGACCAGTATAGCCATGGGACTCCTCAAGTTTTATGTACAGGAAGGAAGTCTTTTCTACAGCATACATTTTCAAGGGCGGTAAGAGACAAAATTAAGTTGCATTATGATTAAGTCCCACAACTCTTCATTGTTCAGTACATTTATTCATTTAACATCTATTTGCTGAAGACCAAGTGTTGGGTGCTAGGCTAGGATTTAGGGTAAAAGTGAAAAAGATAAGCACTGTTTCTGCCCCCAGTGAAGCCTGCTGTCTAGTGTACATCAGATTATCTTTGGGAAGGAGAAAGCGATTGCCCAAAGTTTTCTTCAGTTTCTGGTAGAATTTTGGCAGTGTTGCCAGCAGGGACTACAACTTCAATGACTAGGCACCTTAGACTAAAATTACACGAGAGGAAAAAAAATGGTGATCTCTTATGCTTTTCACATATATGAAATATGCATCTCTATACATGAAGGAAATCAGCCAGTGAACTGTGATTTTATTCATTATCATACAGTGATTCAGTTATTTTCAGTTTTAGTGAATACGTTGCAAAGTCTCAGTGGAAGTCTGTGGCAATAGAACATAAATGTAACTAATCACTATTTCAGAAACGAAATCATATTTAATGTCGATGGGTATGGGCCTTTCAGCAAATAATCATGTTTTAATTTCAGAAGTAAGGGTGCTAATAGAATCAAATGGGAAACCGATAATAGTTTCCCACTGATAGTGTGAGGATAGTGACTTGATAGCAGCTATAAGGGGAAAAGCATTTACAAATACCTGTAATTTAAGATAATTACTGAAAGATACAAGTCTAGCAACATTGAAATAAACACAATTACATATATACTGTACAAAACCCCTTTGGATGTGAGTCAAATTATAGTACTAAATTGAAGTTTTGCACAGGAAATGTTGTTAGGATAATTGCTACATCTAGGTAGATCTGGTAGAAATATGTAGAATTTATGAAGGGTCTCCTGAACTACTCCTCCCACTAAAGATTGAAGTATTGAGGGGACCAGCAGTTAGCGTAATGGCTATGTCGCTGGACTCTCACGTAGTTGACCGCGGTTTGCGTCCCGGACCCGGTGGCTTAAAACTCATGCCGGGTGCATGTGCATGCGTGCCCAAGATCCCGAGAGGAGAATGGAGGAGAAGGGATTGCAGCTTGACCACCCCCCCCCCCGGGGGGGGTGATTTCTCGCTTTCTGTCTTTATGTCTCTGTCTGTCTGGCGAGCGCACACACCCTATAGTGAAAACCTCTCAAAAAAAAATGATCGAAGTATTGAGAAATTGCATATAGATGTCAAGAAATAATACTTGTAAAGAGGTTTTTGTTTGATTTTGGGAGAAGAATTTATTCTATGCATATTATGCTCTACAAGGGAGTGGAAAGTGGCTAAACATGACCTCCTAAGCCCATGCCTGAATATGAGGAAAGTCATACTGCTTACTGCTTAACTCTGTTTTATGGGAAAAGTGAGCCATAATAATATACTCTAGGAGAAAAAAATAACCTAGTTAGAGGTTTAACATTATAGCAAATCAAAGATCATGTTTTGAAATGGTTACATTTATAATTTATAATGGGAATATTTCTCTGCACTCTGGCATTATACTGTAATTCCTATTAGGTTGTCGAGAAAGTCACAACATTGTTCTATGCAAAAATGCCTATGGCTTTCCTTGACAATCCGATAGCATACAACTATTTGAGTACTCTTAGCCTATAATTGGCACAACAGATTAACTCCTCCTACTCCTCCAGAGGGGAAGTACAAAATGATTTTCTCCCCATAAATGCCTGAAATTAGTACTGCTTAACTCTTGCAGTTATTTGTTTACTCTGACATGGCCTTGGAAATCTAGATGGCAGGAAAGAAGGACCACTGAACTGTTTCAGGAGCAAAGTGAAGAAGAGTGGCTGCTGGGAGTTTGGGGGGAATTGAACTACACGCCCAAGGTGAGTTTTGTGAGTGTTTCCTTAGACCAGGTGCAGGTCATGTGGGAGGAAGAGCTAGCCTGGAACCATTTAAAGTTCTACACAGTGAAATGCAGAAAATTTAAGAGTTGCTTTACAAATCCAAGAAGGGAAAAGATAAGTAGAAAAAAAATGTCCTTAAGTGTGGAAACTGTATAATTTATTCAAGTGAATTAATTGTAGCATCCTATCTTGGGAATGATCACTAATGCCCCTAAAGAAAGTTTAGGAAACTCCTCGAGGACCTCTATGGCAAGGCAGTGGAATTCCAATGGACAACTTGCTTGGCGTGTGCCCTGGCATGCCATGAAGGAGCATTGAGGCTGGAGGAGTAGAAGGCATGATCTTGTCCAGAGAAGACAAGGAGAGGGACCCAGTGCTTGGTAATCCATAGAATGTGTGAAAGCATCCTACATGGGGAAAAGTATTCTTTAGACACTTTCCATCACTGACACTTCCAGTCAAGCAATAACTATCCAATCTCCATTCATTTTTCTTTCTCTTTTTCACAAACAACTCTGGTAAGTGAATAGGTGATAAGCAAGAGAAAATGAATGTGATACTTAAGAGCAAAGAAGAAAATGAAGAGGAAGCAAGAAGGAGAGAGAGAGAGAGAGAGAGAGAGAGAGAGAGAGAGAGAGAGAGAGAAGCTGTATACCCCATTTCAAGGTGAACAGGCAGATGGTGTGCAGTTACCTCCAGGGAAAAAAAGAAGTGAACACATCAGATAGATAGAACAGGAAGACCACATCCTTCCTATCCTTTTAAGACCTGCATGTAGCCAGGTTTTACTGGGTATCGGCAAGGTTTTTAATTCTAACTCAAGATCAAAGTTTTAGTTAATAAATAGAACTTGACAGTTCTAACGACTAAATAGACATCTGGTTTGTGAATGAAAGTAAATGCAAGACTTTGTACTATCTGATAGTGCCTGCAGAGTCAGATCCGGCCTCAGTTTTGTCCAGTACAGGAGACGAGCTCCCTGTGTGGAATCCACTGAGACGTTTCCAAGTGGCAGGGTGAACTGTGGTAACGTGCTGCTCAGGAGAACTGGACCCATATGGAAGGTCATGGGTTTGGATTCCTGGCCAACCTGTACACTCTGGGCATGATCCTGGCTGGCTGAGAAGACTCGGAGGCTGGAGGACTAGAGGGGGCTCAAAGCATGGGAGTGAGTGGAGGATGCTTGTCTTTCTCTCATGAAAGACACAAACAGAATAAAGGGGTAGATTGAAAACAAAAAAGACAAGATGCTTTTAGTTTACCTTGCAAGAATGATGTATGTTTGGTTTTTTATGTACACCTGTATTCTTTTATTTGATCTCATCGCAGCCCAATCGATGATCAAGGGAAGTATTAGTCACCGCGTTTTACTGGTAAAAATAAGGAAGTGCAAAGAAAATGGAATGATTTGTCTAAGATCGCTAAATGACTAAAGCTAAAGTAACACCTGGGTGTTTAGTTGCATTTTGGGCCCAAGCTTTTGCACATTATCTCCTAAATCCTAGAGATTTAGAGAAACTCTAGAAATAATTCAAAGCTAAAAACGCTCCTGGAGAGCTACCTTGTGAATTCGAATACTAGCCCTGAAACCTGCTCTTTCTAAACCCCAGAGCCATGTCCTCTTTCTATCAATCTCAGACTGACAGTTAATTCATATTTAAAGAAGGCTGTTGGTGCCAACAAGCCCCATTTTACTTCCTGGGATTAAACGGAGGCAGGACCTTGAAGGCTGTGATTTTTTTCCTGGATGGCTCAGGGTTGTTCAATCAATTAATCAAACATTAGATTTCTTTTTTTTTTTCTTTCTTTTCTTTTCTTTTCTTTTCTTTTCTTTTCTTTTCTTTTCTTTTCTTTTCTTTTCTTCTCTTCTCTTCTCTTCTCTTCTCTTCTCTTCTCTTTCTTTTCTTTTCTTTTCACTTTTTTTCTTTTCTCTTCTTTTCTTTTCTTTTCTTTTCTTTTCTTTTCTTTTCTTTTCTTTTCTTTTCTTTTTCTTTAAGAGGTTTTTGCCTTAAGGCATGGGCACTTGTCAGAGAAAGAGAGAGAGAGACACCGAGACAGTGAAAGAGAAAGTGAGAAATCACCTCCCATGTGTGTGTGGGTGTGTGGCCATGCTGCAATCCCCTCTCTCTCATTCTCCACCCTGGAACTTGGGCACACCCACACACATGCCCAGTGTAATTTTCAAGCCACTGGGTCCAAGACTTGAACTGTGGTTGGCCATGTGGGAGCCCAATAACATAACGGCTATGCTATCTGCTGGCCCCCATTTAATTTCATGGAACAGCTAGTGTATCCAGCATTCTGCATGACTCCCATGTGCCTGTGGGAGTGCTCTGCCAGCTGTGATGTTACTGAGCTGACCTCTGCAGAAATCACTTTCTCATGTATCCATTAGGTTCTCAAGGTGGAGACCAGCATATTAACTAGTTAATTCACATTTAAGTAATTGTTGGATAAATGAATATACACCTTCAATGTGTGTTTGGCACAGAGGATGCAACTGATGGAGAAGACAGAAAAAGGCATGAGGGAGAACAGAGAAGGAAAAAAAAAATCACAATCTTCAGGTTGATGGGATTTACAATCTAGGAGGGGGTACAGACATGATGAAAGAATGTCACAAATGAAAATCCAGCATCATCCGTGGGAAGTGGTAAGGAGAGAACACAGTGTTGTAAGAATCCAGTGCAGGGTCTGTGCCCTGGTTAGCAGAGTCAGGGCCATCCGAAGGAATTGAACAATTTCTTCTACAGAGATTATCAGTACCTTCTGCTGGGGTCAGAGAGAAAGGGAAACGGTGTTTTGGGACCAGCAGTTAGCGTAATGGTTATGTCGCCGAACTCCCGTATAGCCGACCGCAGTTTGAGTCCCGGACCCGGTGCCTTAAAACTCATGCCGGGCGCATGTGCGTGTGTGCCCAAGATCCCGAGAAGAGAATGGAGAAGAAGGGATTGTGGTGTGGCCATCCCCTCTGGGGGGGGGGGTGATTTCTCGCTTTCTATCTCTCTGTCTCTCTCTGTCTTTCTGGTGAGCACACGTGCCCTATAGCAAAAACCTTTCCAAAAAAAAAAAAAAAAAAAAGGGAAATGGTTTTTAAAGACTTCCTTTTCAAAAGTGTTATCTTCCTTGAGAAAAGTAGACTATTAATATACATAGAATTAAAATGGAATTAATCTCCATGGGGAGAACATCTTATTTTCATTGATCTAGGAAACATGAAAAACCTGAACTTAGTACTTTTGTAACTTCTGTGCTTTTAATTTCTGTAGACTAAGCGCTTTGTTATGCTCTAGGCTTCGAGGGAGCAGGAATTAAGTCTTGGACTTAATTTCTTTTTAATGAACATTGTGACAAAAAGAAACTTTGTCAGGGCTCAGCAGCAGGCTTCCCAGGCAGAGGAGGGCTGGCAGGGAGGACAGGAGGCCTGGGAGGGAAACTAGCAGCCTCACCTCACCGCACAGTGCAGAGGGCAGGGGAGGGGGCGTGATAAGTCATGATGAGGGGGAGTAGTGGGTCTTGGGAAAGAAGACTGCACACAAAAAGATCCAGGGTCTCAGGAGGGCTATGGTGACCCAGGGATAAATCTTGAGCACTGAAATCTTCATGTCTTTCTCTGTGATTTATTCCCGTGACAAGTAGAAAGCATTGCACAAAACCGGTCTGCGAAAACATGTTTCCTGAGTGAGCGATGAAACTACTTTGGAATGCCTTGAAAACCACAGATTCACACAAAGCCAGGTTATCAATAGTAAATGAAGACCTTTGCAAGAATGGACAAAGAACAGTCGCCCTCTGTGTCCTAGCAAGCGGCCCCTTGTCACACCTTGGGTTTTGGTTTAACGCTCCAGTGAACTTGCGAGCCACTGCCCTTCTTTCTCGATGTTGTACACACGTCGTAACTTTCGGAGCCCTGGAAAACCCTGCTCAGTCTCCTGAGTGGGGAGAGTAGGCTGATGGGGTCAGGACGACGGCTGTCAAATTACTAAATTTGGAAAGGACACTGCATGGGGCCATGCCCTGGAGAAATGGTAATAGTCAACATTTCTCTCGAGCTCCGGGAAGCAGGAAAGAGGACAAGAGACGCTGAAGGGAAAGGGTTGAAAACAACCTGCTCCTCTTTTGGTCTGGGTAGGAGGAATGATAACAGAGCTTTTTCGCTTTCCTTAAGACATCTGTACATGTTCACTGAATTTTTAATTACTTGTAGCCGTCACATAGTGGCAGCGTTCAGTCAAGTGTCAGATACACCAAGCCATCATCATTACATCAAATCAATGATTTTCTACGCTCTTTTGAGAATTTTCATCACAGCACTGTAGCCTCATATAATGTGATTAATCAAATCAGAAAAACACATTGCAATAAGTCAAAGGCAAATTGCAGAAATAATAATGTAACAATGTGAAAAAGGGGGAGAGAACTGCGGCTCTTTCAAAAGTTGGCAACAATTTCAGTTTGTCAAATTGTCTATCTTTTCTCGCTTTAGATAATGTTGATGTCCAGAACAGTGTTTCGCATATTTGGGTGCTCAATCAATATTTGTTAAATGAATAAATGAAATTTCAGGTCCTGTCAATACTCATCCTGTGGCCTTCTACAAATTAATTATGATTACTTTCTTAGACTAATAATAGACTCAAAGAGGGACCAGCAGTTGGCATAATGGCTATGTTGCAGGACTCTCAGGTAGTCGATCGCATTTAGAGTCCCTGACCCAGTGGCTTAAATTCACGCTGAGCATGTGTGCGTGCATGTCCAAGATCCCAAAAGGAGAATGGAGAAGATGGGATTACAGCGTGGTCATCCCCCTGGGGAGTGATTTCTCGCTTTCTGTCTCTCTATCTGTCTCACTTTCTGTCTCTGTCTTTTTCTGGCAAGTACATGTGCCCTATAGCAAAAACCTCTCCAAAAAAACCCCAAAAAATAGACTCACAAAAGTGAGTCCCTCACTGTTGCCTCACTGTTGAACTTAGTTTTAGGGCTATATATGGCTTGCTTTTTAGAGTTGAAAGAAATAAATGTTATTCCTCAGGGTTCTTGGTTTCTGTGTTCTTTATTTACTCTTATTTTTGTTTGGTGGACCTGTTTGAAATTAGCCTGGGTATCCGAGTAGGAATCAGGGCTATTAACATAAGCGACTGAAATCAGATACTTATGTTAAAAATAATTATTTTTCTATATAAAGTGCATGCATATGTACATGATGGGCGGAAGGGGGAGAGCAAGAGCACCTTCCACAGAATTTGGTGACACCATGATTCTCTTTCTTAATCCTTTAGCCTGCTGGACCATGGGCACTTTTGTGCATACAGGTATGTTTCAAGTTGACGAGGCTGGGAATTGGAACCACGGTGACCATGTGGGAGCTGGGCTTCCCCTCATTACTGTTGTACTATGGAGCTGGCTCATGGAATTCTTAGGTTGGGATGAGCTACTTCTTGTCATTAAAATAAAAAACACCCCCCAGAACATAACATTCATAAGGATCAGCATACAATACAAAGTTACTCAGACAAACAAACAAACAAATAAATGACAACAGGAAAATATAACCAATTCTCAAAGGAAAAGACAATCAATTGATATAAATCTTAAGATGATTCAGATTTTAATTTATTAGATGAAGACTTTAAAGAAACGATTATGTCTTTGGCCTATGTAATAAAAAAAGCACACATTACAGTAGAGAAATAGAAAGTATAAAAGAGAACCAACAGAAATTTAAAAACTGAAAATTAAGTATGTGAAATAAATATCTCACTGAATCTGCTCAGCAGAATAGAGATGACAAAGTAAAATGTCTCTGAACTTGAAGACCCGTCAATAGAAATTATTCGGTCTAAAAAACAGAACAAAATGTACTGAAACAAACAAATGAACAGAAATTCAGGCAGCTGTGGGTAATATAACAAGGCCTAACATGTGCAAATGAATTCCAGAAGAGAAGAGAAAGATAGATATTCAAAAATATTTGAAGAAGTCATAACAGAGGCAAAAGTGTACAAAATCAAGTTGGATGAAGTATAAAAAGAAATGAACTGGGGCCAGCACGTGGCGTAGTAGTTAAGGCACTGGACTCCTACAAGACTGGCCATGATTCAAGACCTGGACCTGGTGGCTTGAAAATCACACTGGGTGTGGGTGTGTGTGTGCCCCAGATTCCAGGAGGAGAATGGAAGAGATTGGATTGTGGCATGGCCATCCTCCCTGGAAGGTAATTTCTCACTTTCCCTCTCACTGTCTTTCTCTGCCTCTTTCTTCTCTTCTATGGCAAAAAGGAAAGAAAAAGAAAAAAGAAAAAAGAAAAGAAAACCATATTTAGCCCCATTCTTATTGAACTGCTAGAAATCAAAGATAGATTTAAAAAGTACTGAAAGCAGCAAGAAGAAACTATACCTTGAATGCAGGCAGTGATTTGGATTATTGTGGGCTGCTCACCTGAATCTGTGGAGAATATCCAACTCTGTAGAGACAGGAAAACAGCAAAAGTGGTGAAAGAAAAGACTTGTTAATCTAAAATTTGAAGTCCTATGAAGTATCTTTCAGAATTTAAAGTGAAATAAAGATAATTTTTGGCGAAAAGAGACTAAGAAAATCTGTCTCTGGCGTAACTGCTCCATCAGAAATACTAAAGAGTGCTTTTCAGGCTGAAGAGAAATGGCACTAGAGGACAAACTGGTCTTTAGACATGAGAGAAGACTAGCAGGGATGGCACATGGCTGAATAATTATGAAAGACTATTACTTGTCATTTTAACTCTTTAAAATACATATGACTGATTAAAATAATCAGTATCAGAAAATGAACCACATATGGCAACTACAACATAAAGTTCAGTGGGGAAAGGTGGCAAAATAATTTTCTATTTTCTAGGAAATGGTGCAAAACTAACTCTATGTAGACTGTGAAAATTTAGATACAATTATCATAATCCCTAGAAAAACCCCTAAATGTAATATAGAGAAATAGCTGGAAACCTAATAGATTAATTAAGACTGAACACTAAAAACATTCAAATAACCAAAAAAGAAGACATCAAAATACAGAGGACACAAGCAAAGCAAGTAATAGAACAAGGGGCCTAAGTCTAACTATATCAATAATTACATTAAATATTAATGGCTAAAACACTAAAATTAAAAGGCAGACATTGATGGGATGACTGCTATATATTTCTTCCAAGAGACACATTAAATATGAAAACACAGATAGGAGTCAGGTGGTGACAGGAAGTGTTGCAGCGGGACCCACATAGGAAAGGTCCTGGTTTCATGTCCTAGGACCTTCCTATGAACACTGGGCACGTGTGTGTGCATGAAGATCCTGTTGAGGGTATCTGACTCTTTCTTTTTCTCTCTCTCTTTCTTAGAAGAAATGAAAAAAATCTGCAAAAATGTATATAAAGACACAAATAGGTTGGACATAAATTGATGAAAGAAAATGTGTCATAAAAATAACAAACATTAGCAAGGCTGGATTAGCTTTTAAAAATTTTAGGTTCATGTTGGGTCTGTGGCACAGCAGTAAGGTGCTGCTCAAGAGAAGCCCACAGTTCAAATCCCTGGCTTGGTCTGTGTGAAATGCACTACGCATATGCTCGCATGCCCAAGATCTTGATGCCCAAGACCAAAAGACTGGAGAAAGGGGATCATGGTGTGGTCAGACCCTACATATTGAAAAACTATGTCACCACTGGAGTTCTATTTGTGTCTTCATATTTAATGAATGGAAGGTATTCATCTGTCTTTCTCACATCCTCACCCTTGTGTGTGTGCACATGCACTCTATCATAAACAAAGAAAAAGAAGTTAAAATTATTAAAATTTCAGCCTAAAAACTCAAGAGTATTAGAGACAAATTGAAATATTTTATGATGATAAAAGCGAGAATTCCTTAGGAAGACAACAATTATAAATGTGTATGCATCTGACAAAGCTCTTTAAAGGCGCTTTCTAGATTACCTGGTTACCTTGGGAAAGGTGATACCAAACTTCTTTTGTCCCCACAAGTCTTCACTTACCTTGGCTTCAATGATGCACAACACTTTCAGCTTCTGAGTCATAGTTGGGTCTAGGATAAAATAAAGTTAGTAGGGCTGATGTTCTCTCACCACTAGCTACCTAGTAGTCAACTTTCCATTTTGAAATTTTCAGATATTTTAAAATAGTAACTACAAATCCAGCAAAGGTAATTTTTTAGAGAAATTCAAATGAAATAAATCAAAATCTTAACTTTTGCGTTTATTTTGCATTGTGCTATAAATTCAGCAGGCTCTCCCTTTTGACACAATACTGTGCTAAGTGGCATAGAATAAAATAATATAACCATTTGGAACTGAAAAATCATCTTTAGGTAGTATGGGCTCGTTTGTGCTCAGACAAAATTCATATGTCAGAGTCCTAATCTCTAGTACCTCAGAATGTGCCTATATTAGGAGATGACATCTTTAAGTAGACAAGTGAAAAGGAGGTCATTAGGGTGAGGCCCTAATCTGATGCGACTGGTGTCAATATGAAGAGGAAATGGAGACACAGATGCTCAGAGAGGCAAGACCATGAGAAGATATGGGCAGAGCCAGCATCAGCCAAGGAGAAAGACCTCAGGAGATGCCAGAACCAACCCTGCTAACATCTTGATCTTGGACTTCTAACCTCCAAAATTTTGCGAAAATGAGTTCCTATTATCGGAACCACCCTATCTTTGGTACCAGGCAAATATCAGGGAGCAGTAGAAACAAATCCCTTCTGAGACTAAGCATCACCTAGATAGCCTGCAATGGCAAGACTTTCCTCCTTGCAAAGGTGGCCGCTTGCATCCCAGGACTTGTTTGTTGCTATAAGTGAAGTTTTTCAATATGTCTAAGTACATATATAGGATTTTCTGGTATAATGAGAATAATGGCTATAATACATGTTGGAGTGGATGTAATTATAGCTGAAGAGTGATTTCATTACATGGGGAAGGATACCGTTGGCCAGAGCCAATTCATTAGATTACTCTGGCAGTCTGTTATTATTATTATTATTATTATTTTCTAGTCTTTATAATATGGCATTCTTTTAGATAAAAACATGCATATCAGCTTTGGAGTTTGATTGCCTTATGGGCATAAAGCTTTGCATATTTACTGCCCATGAATCATACCACTATGTGAAATCCAGAGAAGATTCAATTTTTTCCTGCTAGATGCACCTCCAGCCGTTTAATTAAAATATGTATTATTAATAAAACTATATTTAAGTCATATTTTTTACAGATATGACTGAAACATTAAGTGCAAATTGTTTCATACTTTCATAGTAATTTGCTTTAACGTTTTGTGCCTTAATCAAGGTAATGCGCCAGTCAAAGGTTTGTGGTACTGCAGACTTCTCCACAGTGAAATTTTGAGAAAACAAGTGGAAAGTAGTGATTAATGATAGGACACATTTACTTTTCAGAAGGACATGGTTTCACTGCAAAAAGAGATCTGCACTAAATAGGGAAGTGCGATACAAAAAATGGCAGAAAAAGATATTTAGTCCTTATTTTAGTGCATAGCAAAGCCTTTACCATTTGCAGGACAGATTTTTGCATTTCTGATCCAAGTCTGTGTTTCAGCCTGGCTGTCTGCCTTTAGATGTCACAGTTGTTCTTCCACTGAACAGCTCTGTGCACTCACAATTCTTGCTCTTTCCAGAAACCCTGTGTAATCATTAACACTGATTAGAGGTCCTATAGCTCACTTACATAATTCTTAGCCAGGGATTGATTCACAAGAGTTTTATTAAAAGAGGTGACAAAGGTGACGGCTGGGTGACTCTATCATACTCTGTACTGCTTGCTGGAAAAATGTTTATGTGGTTTAAGGAATTTGTTATTTTGGATGATAACCTTTCCAAACTCTTGCATTCGGTGCAAGTAGTGATGGTGGGAGATGGGGGACAGGAAGCAAAAAGAAGAAAGCTAGTATGGGGACCAGCAGTTAGCTTAATGACTATGTTGTTGGACTCCCATGTAGTCGACCAGAGTTCGAGTCTTGGACCGGGTGGCTTAAACTCACATTGAGCGTGTGTGTGGGTATGTGCATGCCCAGGATCCCGAGAGGAGAATGGAGTAGAAGGGATTGTGACGTGGCCACCCCCCTTGGGGGGGGTGATTTCTAGCTCTCTGTCTCTCTCTGTCTTTCTGGCATGTGCACAAGCCCAATATAAAAAACAACAACAACAAACCTCTTAAAAAAAAAAGCTAGTATGTAATTAATGACTACCTACTATGTGCCTAGCACTGTGCCAGCCTGATTGCCAGCTATGTATTTAATCCTCACCACAGAGCTTTGAGGAAGAAATGGAGGTCTCATGTGTTTACTGTAAGGAAATGTAGGCACTGGCTCAGCTCTGTAGTTGGGAAATGACAGCGTCTGAGTTTAAACCTTCGGTTTTTTAACTTCAAAGCTCAAGTGACAACATTATATGCATTCTCTTGCATATTGAGTCTCTAATCAAGGCATGCATTTGTCATGTTAGTCTCTAATTAATTATATAAATGCCATCACCGGCCTCCCAGCCCCCCACACTACAAAACTTGCAAACAGTCAACAATGTTCTTCCCTTACACACTGCTACTCTTGTCCTTTCTTAGTCTTGAAATTCTTCCCTTTCCCTCACTGCTTTTTCTCTACTCATGCATGGAAATATATTTTACTTTGAGGAAGAGCGATGATGAGCCCTTTATTTTGACATAGTGCTTAACATAAAAATCTTAAATGTTAGCATTTTCCAAGAAATTTCATTTTAATAATTCTTTTTTAAAAAAGATTGATTTTTATTTATTTTATTTTATTAGTTATTATTATTTATTTTTCAATTTGACCAGAGAGAGACAGAGAGAGAAAGAAAGAGATAGTGAGAAAGCAAGCCAGGCCTTGAACCACGGTTGGTCCAGAACTTGAACTACGGTTGGCCATATGGGAGTCCAGCACCTTAACCACCATGCCACCTGCTGGCCCTTGTTATAATAGTTCTTTACTCAGTGGCTTGATTTCTTAACTTAATATTTTAAAGTAAAATAATTTATTTGTGACTCTGGAGCCTGTAATCATACAGTTGAAATTATTGAAATACCTCCTTTACATTAAACTGAGCTAGATTGGAAGTTATTAGCTCAGCTTAGAAGAAGAAAAGAAGAAAAGAAGAAGAGGAAGAGGAAGAGGAAGAGGAAGAGGAAGAAGAAGAAGAAGAAGAAGAAGAAGAAGAAGAAGAAGAAGAAGAAGAAGAAGAAAAGAAAGGTTTTTGTCCTGGCCTGAGGGTAGTTGGTCGCACATTGAACCGCAGTGCTGGAGACCACACAGCCAACTGCAGTTTCAGATACCTGGGTTGGCCTGAAAACGTCCCAGGAGTATGTGTAAGTCATAATAAGTTGGAGGACCAGGGAAAAGGGATTGAGGCATGACAAGACCTGGTCAAGGGTACTCTTATCTCTTTTTTTGTGTGTGCTGGCATGAAAAAAAATACATAAACTTTAAAAAAAGAAAAAAAGATATTTTAACATGTTTCCTTTGGAGATAAAATGTATGTGTGTGTATGTATATGTACATTTGTATAGATACATATATATGTTTGTGTGAGTATATGTGTGTGTATATATATATGTGTGTGTATATATATAAATATATATACATATATATAAATAAGTAACATTATTGTATTAGTGCATACTGTTGCAGTAAAATATTTGAAGAACAATAACAACAAAAAAACCCAAACCAAACAAAAACAATGACAATGTTCAAAAACCAAAGGAAGTCAAGCAAAATTAGATCTAATTTTCAGTAACTACAAAAATAAAAGTCTAACGAAAGAAACAGAAAGCCCCCCAATCTCAGAATGATAATAAATTTCAAAAGACTAGTCTGGTTTTGTAGGGTGCTGGTGAGTTTCTGTACTCTGTACATTTTTAATTTTTGTCTTTCAAGCTTTCCTGGAGAGAATTCCATAGACTTCTCAAGAGATGTGCTGCTTCTTGACTCCTCAGAGGTGTTGGCATGGAAATTAACCACACTCCAGAAGCACTTTGTGTTCTGGAAAACAAAACACACTCTGAGGAGCTTACTGTTTGCAGCACTTAAATTCCAAAACACATGTGCACACTTGCACACAGACATGCACACAATTATTCATATTTCAAAGTGTGAAAACCTATCTTAAAAATTTTGTAAGTAGTCCCCAAAGTATCACGATCTCTGTCAAATTAGCCTGACACACAAAGTAGAAACTATCTAAAACAAATACAGTGAACTGGACACCTGCATTGTATGAACACCAGTCTTCAAAGAAACAGGGCCTGAGAGGAAATAAGCCAGAGAAAACCAGCGACTGGCAGGGATAGTAACGGAGAAGCCCTTTGTTTTAACAGCAGCTGCTGTTAAAACACCAATCATACCTGATGGTCTAGTTGAACAAGGCTTGGCCTCTGAAAATATTTCTGAGTTAGGTGATATTTTTTTCCAATGTGCCACATACATTTTCAGAGTTGAAAATGTCCCAAGAGAATCTGATGGCAGCAGAAGGACCGAGATCTGTTTGCTGCTTGGTGTTTTCCTTTTTTATAATTTCTTTGTTTTTGTTTTGGAGCTGTGGGAAGTTTAGTAAGTCTTCTTTATGGACAGATATGAATGAGATAAGACATGAGAAATTTAGTGATGAGTTTAATCAGTTTTGTTTTTAAAATTACATGATTAAGGTGCTAGACTATGACACAGTGACAAAATGCAATGCTCTACAAGGGTGACCCACAGCAGAAGGTCCCTGGCTTGTATCCACAGACCTCCCTTAGTCTACTTTGCTTGTGCCTATGGTCTGGGGCTGGCTAAGGCTGGTGTGGATTGTGGCATTAGGACTCTATTAGGGTTCTGTTTCTCTTTCTCTCTGTCTTGCTCATGGAAGAAATAAGATGAACTTAAATCATATACAGTTAAATTAAAAATTTCAAATGCCTTATCTAGTTTCTTTTTGTCTTGTAACAGTCAATTCTATCAGGCTGGATCTCATTCTTCCTGACTGCTCTCTGTCCTCCATGAAAATCTAGGATTGTGCTTGCATTAGGATGGCACGCAGCAATCAGATGGTTTCATGTTAACCTGAATTCATTCTGATGGTTTGAATGTCTTGGGTATGGCAATGACTTTTTAGACTTTTTTACACTAAAGGAACAACTTATGAAAGAATGAATTGATAAGCTGTACTTTACTAAAATTAAAAACTTATTGTCTACTAAAGAAATTGTGAAGAGAAAGAGAAGTCACAGACTGGAAGAAAAATACTTCAAAAAAACACACTTGATATTGGTCTCTTATCTAAAGGAATAAAGAACTCTTAAAACTCAACAATAAGAAAACAACCAACTAAAAAAAAAGAAAAATGGATCAAAAAGACCTTAATAGACACCTCACCAAAGATACAGAGATGAGAAATAAGCATGTGAAAGTATACTTTATATCATATACCATAAGAATAATTCTTTTATATTTATTGATACTTTCTTTATGGCCTAGAACATAATTAATTTTTAAAATGTTCCATGCACACCTGAAAAAGGGGATATTCACTGATTGTTAGGTTTGGGGTTCTATGTATCTCCAGTGTTGTTTAAACCTTCTTCATCTTTATTTATTGAATACCTAAGCTACATATTTTTGAAAGAAATGTGTTTCTTAGAAGAAATGTATTTCTAAATAGCCTTGATTTCATGATAAACTTTTACAGTTTCTTAATAACCAAGAAATTCTGGCTTTATGCTTTTTGAGACACTATTATTGAATGCACAAATATCCAGAATTGTTACATCATTCAGTAGAACATTTCTTTTATTTTTAAGAAATATACACTTTTGGGAACAACAGATGGCATGATATTACTTCGCTGGACTCCCACATGGCCAATCATGATTCGAATCCTGAACTTGGAGGCTTCAAACTTCAAACTTTTAGACGTGTGTGCATGCATGCCCAAAATCCCAAGAGGAAGATGGAGGAGAAGGGGTTGCAGCATGGCCATTCCCCCAGGGGTGTGATTTCCTGCTTTCTGCCTTTCTCTCTCTCTGATAAGCACACATGCTCTATAGCAAAAGTCTCTGCCAAAAAAAAAAAAAAAAAAAAAAAAAAAAAAAAAAAAGAAAAGAAAAGAAAAGAAAATGAAATACTCACTTTTAATCATAAGAATAAGTATTCCTTTAATATTTATCCTGTTTTTATTTTTATTAATATTGCCTGATCAATATGCTTGTTTTATTGAATTTTGGCATTTCTATTGTAAATAGATCCGGATTGTGATTTTTTAAAAAAATTTTTATTCTAATTTAAGTGTTTCATTTTTCAACAAAAAAACTTAATCCATTTACAACTAGTACAATTACTGATTGTTGAGGTTACAAATTTATAACTTCTAATTTATAAGCATCTAATGTTTTAGATTTGTTATTTTTTTTTTCTTCTTTTCTTTTGGTTTTAGTTTTAGTTTAGTTTTGTTAGAGGGTGCATGAGCTAGTTGGAGAGAGACAGAGAGAAAGAAGGAAACTGAAATCAACTCCCAGAGGGTATGGCCTTGCCACAGTTCTTCTTCATTCACTTCTTGGGACTATTGGGCATACATGCTCACACACCCAGTGTATTTTCAAGCCCACCAGGTCTGGGACTTGAACTGCGCAGTCAACCATGTGGGATTCAGTTGCCTTAACCATCGTACCACCAGTTTCAGTGCCACAGCTCCTAGGATTGTACCTAGCTTTAGTATGCATCTAGTGGCTGGCTTTGTGGCCTGGGGGTTGGGCAGCTGGATCCCACATTGCTGTCCAAGCAATTTGAACCCCAGGCCCAGTGGCTTGAGAAACATGCTGGGCATGTGCATGTGTGACAGAATTCCTGAAAGAAGAAGAGATGGAGAAGAAAGGATTGCTGCATAGCCATTTCCCATGGGGGGGGGGGGGGTGCTCTTTCCTCTCTCCGTCTCTCCTTAGAGAATGTACACGTATAAAAAATAAATAAAAGGAAGAACACACCTAGTATCTAGATGGCTGAGTTTTTTTCTGTGTGTGTTTATTTATTTCTACTACAATAGGGAGAAATACAGAGAAAAGGGACCCCCAATAGTGTCTTCACATTGCAATCCACCACCAGCCTCAGACAACCAGGATTATGGACAAGTGTGTGTGCACCCGGTATGCACAGGAAAACCTTGGGTGCATGTCTTCACATGTGAAGTTTTCTGTTTCTGCTGTACCACAGCAGCTAGCAATAGGTAGTAGAGTTTTTCATAGAACTGCTCTGGCTTTGAGTTCCTTTATTATTCCTGTGTCTGGAAGTTTTATCTTCTTTTTCAGGTTGACTATGTATTTAAACCTATTTAAAAAAATAATGATTTAATTTAATTTAATTTATTTATTTTTAAAATTTTGACCAGAGAGGATCAGAGTGAGAGAGAGAAGGAAAGTGAGAAAACAAGCCAGTTGGTCTGGGACTCGAACCGTGGTCGGCCATGTGGGAGTCCAGTGCCCTTAACCACCATGCCTTCTACCAGCCCCTAAACCTAATTTTTCATAACTTCAATATAGTATGGGGAATTTCTTTGCATCTATAGGTTGTAGCTAGAAGGAAGTGACTTTTAATTCAATCTGCTGTGATGCTAGTAGTGGAACCAAACTATTCTTTAAAGAAAAAATTTTTTATACAAAATACATTATTAAAATATGTTTTAAAAATTTCAGTAATCTATACAAATACATTATTAAAATATGTTTAAAAAATTTCAGTAATCTATTTTTGACCCCACTCCCACTTTTTCTTTTTAATACACAATCCACTTTGCTTTGGGTGTTTACTAAATTTTTTTTGCTTTTGTTTACTCTGAACAGCTAGGTCTTCAAATTCACTTGAGAGGCAGAGCTATTTATTGTCTTTGTGGATATAAAGGGGCCTAATTAAAATATATTTTGTGCAGAGAGAAGGGAGGCATTGTAATTTTTCTGTTTGTTTTCTCATTTTTAATTGGTGTTTGAAATTCTAAGCAATATTTGCCTATAAGAACCATGCAAGAAATGTGTTTTCCAACTGAAGCCAGCTATCCTAGGATATTAGATCCTAGGATATATTAGGATATATGCTTAGACTCAGGACTATGCCCATTCGTTTACCACTCAAATTCCATGCCTAGACAGTGCTAGCACCTGGTTAATACTGAAGAAATACATCTTAAACAGCATTGTATGAATCGATGAATGTGCCCACAGCAGTTCTTCAAATATAGTAGCGAAAAAGTAGTTTATAAGTTAGTTATTACCAGAGAAATACTGCTTATAAAACTGTCCCCACCATTCAGTGGCTTAAGATAATCACTTAGTTTTACATTAATGTGGTTTAGTAAAATACATTATGTTCAGCTGGGCTTACTCCTTGTGCCTGTGTGCTGGGAATCGAATGAGCTAGGCTGGACTCACTGAAGGCAGCTTGGTTGGGCTCCAAGTGTCTCTCTTGGAGTTGTAGAAATCCGTGTTCCAGTTCGTATTCTTTTAAGGCCAGGGCAAAGGTGAGGTGAGCAAGTCAATTGCTCAGCAGACTCTTTCAGGCCTGTTTGTCTCATGTCTGCTAACATCCCATTAGTGGAAATAAATCACATGATCAGGTCCAATAGCAATGAAATGGAAAGTATAGTCCTCCTGTGGAAGAGAGAAAAGGAAAGAGGATATTTTTGTTTTAATTTTAATTTTATTTTATGTTTTAGGTTTTTTGCTCTAGGGTACAAATGCTCACCCCAAGGTGTGTGACCAAGTCACAACCCCTTCTCCTCCATTCCCTTTTCAGGGTTTTTTGGACACACATAGGCACACACACACACACTCAGCATGTTTTTCATGCCTTTGGGTCTGGGACTCAAATTGTGCAGTCCACCATATGGGATACAGTGCTTTAATCACCATGCTACCTACTGGCCTGGAAGGTTTTTTAAAATTTTTTTAACATAATTCAACTTTCCTCATGTGCAAAAGCCCAGTCACATACTTAAGGCTTTTTCACCAAAGTACTTTTGCTATGTAAGGAGTCCTGGCTTTTTTTTTTTTTTTAATTATTAAAAAAATTATGCATTGTGGCCAGCAGATGGCGCAGTGGTTACATCACTGGACTCCTACATGGCCAACTGCTGTTCAAGTACCAGATCCAGTGGCTTGAAAATCACACTGGCCATGTGTGTGTGCCCAAGATTCCAGGAGGAGAATGGATGAAAAGGAATTGCTGTGTGGCCATCCCCTCAGGGGGTGATTTCTCACTTTCCCTCTCATTGTCTCTATCACTCTCTCCAGCGAGTGCATGTGCCCTAAGACAAAAATGTCTTAAAAACATAAGTAAAATTCATTTATTTATTTATTTACATTTAATCACCGTACATCCTTACAATGTACATGTTTTTTTCCCCTAGCTTGAATACAGTGTATATTAGTCAAGACAAAGACATTATCATCAACAGATAACTTTTCACTTTTGTGTCTATTAAATCTTTTGTTTGTTTATTTCCCTAATGGAGGTCCCTCCTCTTAAAGAAATCCATTTGTAATTGCAGGCAGTTGTGAAACTCTCCTTTTAAAAACTTGCACTGGGAACCAGCAGTTACCGTAATGGCTATGTCGCTGGACTCCCACGTAGTCAACCATGGTTTGCGTCCCGGACCCGGTGGCTTACAGCTCACGCCGGGCGTGTGTGCGTGCGTGCCCAAGATCCCGAGAGGAGAATGGAGGAGAAGGGATTGCGGTGTGACCATCCCCTCTGGGGGGTGATTTCTCGCTTTCTGTCTCTATGTCTCTCTCTGTCTGTCTGGCGAGCGCACACATCCTATAGCAAAAACTTCTCCAAGAAAAAAAAAAAAAAAAACTTGCACTGCCTTCTTTTATTATTTGGAATGGCCACTCTTTTCTGAGTGTTCATCATGTGCTAAGTAATTTATAAATATAAGAGGTTTTCAAAAGTTCATAGAAAAAAAAGTTCATAGAAAAGCATACTATGGGGACCAGCGGTTAGTGTAATGGCTATGTCGCTGGACTCCCACGTAGTCGACCGCGGTTCGAGTCCCAGACCTGGTGGCTTGAGCTCACGCCGGGCGTGTGTGTGAGTGCATGCCCAAGATCCCGAGAGGGGAATGGAGGAGAAGGGATTGCGGTGTGGCCATCCCCCCTGGGGGGGGTGATTTCTTGCTTTCTGTCTCTCTGTCTGTCTGGCGAGCGCACGTTCCCTATAGCAAAAACCTCTCCAAAAATAAAAAAGAAAAGAAAAGCATACTATGAAAAAACTATGCATGGACTTCAAAATTTTTGCATTGAGGCTGGTCTGTACTTTGAGTCCATTTCCATGAACTTGATGAAGCTTCTCTTAGTCTATCAAATTAAGCCTTATTATATTCCAATAAAGTAACTATTTTATCCATTTTTCACTTTTCAAATAAAAAAAAGTGGCTCCCGATAGGTAAGTAACTGGTTTTAGGTCAAACAGCTAGGAAACGGTAGAGGAGGTGCTCTAAATCCAGTTTTTCCTGAACTCAAAGCCCATGATTTTAATTCATGCCATATTTTCACCATATTTTACAATCCTAAATTTAGCTTTAGAAGGATGAGTTTTGAGCTCTGAATAATAAAATATAAAACAAAACATCATGATATGTAGACAAGATCTGTTTTTTTAGAGGGCTGCATTTTTCAACGGCCAAAGTAGATATTTTGTTTTTAAGTGCAATATCTCTGATGTATCATTCACTAGACTGTTATCAACTACTGACCTTTTCTATGGCTTTTTGAAAGTAATATCAATTTGTTGCTTTACTTCCTTTTAGCAATATTGTCATCTTATTGAATACTTGTACTTCAAATTACATTTTTTTTTTCCCAAGAAAGCTGGTTTGCATTTTTCACATATAAATCTATTTGGGTCCAGGATTCCCGGAAACTCAAATGTTCACGTGTTTTTTGATGTCAAAAATACATTTACAGATTTTTTTCAAAAGTGATTTCCTGAGTGTTAAATCATAAAGTTTATGTTCTCCATATTTCCCTTGATGGAGCTGTCTGCAGCAAACAAATGTCACCTGCACGGGACTAAAATATATGCAGAATTACAATAGAGATATCTAGCTAGCTGTCTAAAAGCTATCACTTTCAAGATGGCGGAAATAGTTAACAAGTTAATCTCTATAGTGTGAACTGCAGGTACAGTGTGAGTAGAGGTGAGAGTCAGTGACTGAATAGAGGCCTTAGCACAAGGAGTCATGCTAGCATTTTCGCTCTGCAATCTGTTTTGTATCCAACCATCTCTCTGTTCTTAGTAAAGCCAGGCGCTCCTTCAGTGAACTATTCATTCTTAACCTCCTCCATCTCCCAACCACCCTGTCACTTATTTTAAATTTGCTACTGCTTCTTTTTTTTTTTAAAGAATTATTTATTTATTTAATTACATTTGTTATTTTTATTTATTTATTTTTTAATTTGACCAGAGAGATAGAGGGAGAGAGAGAAAGGAAAAGGGAGAAAGCAAGTTGCCAGGTTTGGGACTCAAACTGCAGTTGGCCATATGGAAATCCGGTGCCCCATCCACCATACCACCTGCCGGCCCCACTACTGCTTCTTAACATTATTATTTTTGATGTAGAAAAGCTTTACAATGAGAGTGTACTCCTTCCTCTTCTTCTAGATACAGGGAACTACCCATAGATTGATGAATAGGAAGTTTCTGTTGTTTTTCAAAAAGTCATGTAGATGGGGGGGGGGGGGGTGCTCTAGTGCCAGACAGGAAAAGTGTACTGACTTACAATAGGACAATGAGAACACTCTTAGTGTAATCAGATCATAAGAGAACCAAAGTGACTTGGGAGCAGCAGATGACATAATGGCTATGTCACTGGACTCTCATGTAGTCTACCGAGGTTCGAGTCCCAGACCCAGTGGCTTAAACTCATGCCAGGCCCGTGTGCGTGCATGCCCAAGATCCCGAGAGAAGAATGGAGGAGAAGGGATTGCGGCGTGGCCATTCCCCCAGGGGGTGATTTCTTGCTTTCTGTCTCTCTGCCTTTCTGGCGAATGCATGCACCCTTATAGCAAAAACCTCTCCAAAAGAAAAAAAAAAGAGAGAGAACCAAAGTGACTATGTTGTACTTAGTCTTTTGAGTCCATCTTTTTTTTTTCCTTTCTTTCAAGAGATTTTTGCAATATTGGGCATGTGTGCTCACCAGAGAGACAGGCAGAGACACACAGAAAGAAAATGAGAAATAACCCCTGGGGGGAGGGGGGATGACCACACCAAAATCCTTTCTCCTTCCATTCTCTTGGTATTTTGGGCACACAAGCACATGTGCCCAGAGTGAGTTTTCAGCTGCTTGGTCTAGGACTCAAACCTTAGTCAACCATGTGTGAGTCCAGTGCCCCAACCACTATGCTCCCAAGAGTCCATTTTAATAGATAAGCCTTAGGAAAATTAGTCTTTGACTTCTTTCACTTCCCATAACATATCCTATACCTCCCTCATAACGGTTGGAGCACAATGCTTAACTAATGTTAACATAGTGATACTCTTGCCGAGTCTTGACAGATGCCTGGTTATGGAGACAGGAGAAGAAAAGATACCACTGACCCCTTATCATATGACCATTTGAGACATGTTATTGGCTCAAGCATTTACAAGGCAATATCTAGCTTTTTTTGTTTGTTTGTTTCTGAGAGGTTTTAGCTATAGGGCACATGTGCTCGCCAGAAAGACAGAGAGAGACAGAGAGACAGAAAGTGAGAAATCACCCCACAGGAGGGATGGCCATGCTGCAATTCCTTCTCCTCCATTCTCCTCGTGAGATCTTGGGCACACACGTACATGCGCCCGGAGTGAGTTTAAGCCACCGGGTCCGGGACTCGAACTGCAGTCGACTACATGGGAGTCCAGTGACTAGCCATTACTGCTGGTCCCAGACAATATCTAGCTTTTAAACCAGAATCTAAGAATTGCCTTGACTGACTCCATTTGCTTCTGTTGACTTACTGATCATTGCTTATCATCAAGCTCCTTGGAGAGAATGGAAACTGTCTTCCTGTCTTGCCCTATACAGCCCGAAACATGGAAACTGCTTCCCAAGCAGTACCCCTCCCTCAGCCTTCTGGTCTCCTTGTGATCCTGAGGACAAGTCTCCTCGATAACCTATCCTTTGTTTCTATCTTTATAGAAACAAAAATGTGTCTTGTCCAGTATGGGGAGATGGTTATGGGTTCAGGTATGCCCACTCCCTAGTATTGTCCTCACTGAATACATTCCTTTTCTTCTCGAGCTTTTGTCTCTTAGTGTGTTGAGTGGCATGAACCTAATTTGGAGCTCTCTGAGTGAGCATCCCTGCCTGTTCTGATATCATTAGTTACGTCAGAGTATCATTAGCCTCTGTGAATCCTATGTATACTAGCCATCTCCTTTTCTTTCTGGCTAACAATTCTAATTTTCTTGTGTAACAATATCGATAGTTCTAGGTTTTGGTCCTGTTCACATCACTGCTTTCTGAGTATGGGATGACTGGAGTTGAAGTAGCTCTCTTTCTACTCTAAGGGATAGGTCCACAGTGGTGCAGTTACTGGTCCGGTTTCTCAGTTCATTGAGCTCTTGAGCCAATTCTGGAACTACTCATCTCCGGACTTCTTGTTATAATGGATAATCAAATGTCTTTACTAATTTTAGCTTCTATCAGTTGGGCTGGTATTTGTAGCCAAATGCATTCTTAAACACATTGTATACGGGAAATCCTAATTTATCATTGAAGTGGATTATTTTCTTTTGATTTTTTGGCTTTTTAAAAAAATGTATCATAACTTTTTAAATTTAAAGTCATCTCCTTACTTGTTTGTAAATTGTCATAGGTAGCAGAAAAAAATGATTTGCAGTTCTGACTCTACTTTTTACTTGACCTCGGGTAGAGAGAAAGGTGCCTTCTTTGTACCATAGTTTTTTTTTTTTTTTTTTTTTAATCAAATAACATAATCATGTTAAGAGTTTCTAGAGTGTTGGGGATGGCAGATGGCATGGTGGTTAGGGTGCCAGACTCCCACATGGATGATTACAGTTCGAGTCCCAGGCTTGGTGGCTTGCTTTCTCACTCTCCCTCTCTCTCCCTCCCTCCCTCTCTCTCTCTTTCCCCTCTTCCTTCTCTCTCTCTCTCTCTCTCTCTCGCTGTGTGTCTCTCTCTAGTCAAATAAAAATAGTAATAATAATAAATAAAGTTAGGTAAAATGATCATAAAAAAAGAGTATCTAGAGTAATTTAGGACCTCGGACTAAATAATTTCACTAAGATAAATTAATACTTTTTTCAAATCTCATTTGAAAAAGAATTTAAGTATTCTCATTTGAAGAATTTATTCTCTAAATCTTGCTGTTTATTTATTTATTATTTATATTTTGGGGGTGTCTATTGATTCTTTGTATATCTTTCCTCTACTATTTGTAATATTTTACAAATATAAAGTGTATAAACCGTAAAGTGTTATAAAAACACACCCAGAAGACTTCAGAGCCACGATATTCAACCAAACGCTTGAGTAAGAGAAGGTAGTCAATATCAGCATGCCTTTGAGGTGCTAAGCCTGCTCATTTAAATCTATGTGGAACAAATCCTTCCCTCTAAGAAATCTGATTATGGAGATGAGCAATTGGGTTTGTCTGACAACCTCTCTTTCACTTAAATTGCCAATCTACAGGTCAGATATTGAAAACAATGGGAACTGGAATGACCTTTGAATAACCACACTTTACTCAATATCTAGCATGTTACCTGTGACTATATAGTTGTTAATATTAAAAAATGCATGACTTGAATGAAATTCAGGATTATGTCTTGACTTATGTGTGTCACCCATGCCACATATCCCATGAAAGCCTTCTCTAGCTATGCAGGAGAGTTATCAAGTCGTGGCTCAGTCTTTCCTTCTCCAGGCGAGTTACCATAATTACACCACCTTACCAAAAACTGTTTCCCTATCAATCAAAAAGTATTCTTTAAGCCACAGGGTATAGCAGGTTCCTTGAAAAATCGCATCCCATTTTCAGCATCTTGCATCTCAGAATGAGCCTGAAATTTGAACATGATTTACTTCAAAGTTTTTCTACCTTGTGTCATTTATTAATCAGGTTTTACAATTGTACAGATTTGCAAGGGTTCTTATAGGGTTTATAAAGTTGATCTCAGATCATTCTTCTTACATTGTGACTGGATAACCCCACCAATGCAAAAGGTGTGAAATGGCTGTATAGAAAAAGCTCAGCAGCAGCTACTGTTCTTAGTAAGAAAACATCATCTGAGGTCCAGTGGCAAAGATTTCATCTCAGATCCCAAGCAGGAAATTTTTCTTCTCTTCCAAGAAAATCTTGTTGCTGTATGAAGGAATGCTATTGGTGATAGCCTGGGAGAATGCAGGCCAGGCTGCATGCTGGACCAGTGAACCCTGGGGTGCAGAGAGCTGTCTAGGCAACCATAGCATCATAGGGTTGTTCTCTAGCCCTCATAAAGGAGGTGCTAGCATTTTGTAAAGTACATCGAAGAAAATCAACGTTTATTGGAGAGAGGGCATCCTTTCTGGATATCTGAATTGTGTACACTAAGAACTTAATGACGGTGCTTTGAATGAGTGAATTAGCAAAGATTAAAACATTTCTGTAGTCAGCAACTGAGAGGAAAATAGCAGACATCCCAGTCTAGACTAACGAGGGGCAAGAAGCAGTTTAGTACCCACAGAAATTGATATGGGAGTAACACTAGCTAAGGGTCATCAACTATGTCTCATGAGTACAAATGGAAAACTTGTATCAGATCCCACCACATGTGCTTCATATTCTGTGTACACACATAGTAAGTGTAGTGGAATTATTATCAAATAGTGCGTGTTCACTTTGTAGTAAGATGAATGTAATTGTCCTATGTAGTATGTGCTTTAAAATCTCATCTTTTTCACATAGTGCTATGGTTTGAATATGTCCTCCAAAATTCATGTGTTAAAATTTAGTGAGCTACGGTGAAGGTATTAAGAGGACAGGAATTTAATCAGACTTTGGGATTAAGAGGTAGAACCTTCGGGCAAGCCAGTGAAGTGGTGGTTAAGGCTGCTGTATCCCATGTGGCTGACTGCGCAGTTAGTCTTGAATCTGTCATCTTTAAGCATGGGTGCATATGTGTGCAAACCCAAAAACCCCAGAAGAGAATGAAGAAGAAGAGATTGCAGTATGGCCATCCCCCTGAAGGATGTATTCTCACTTTCCTTTTCTCTCTCTGTGTATGTCTCCATTGATTATGCATGCCCTATATCAAGATAAAAATAAATAAACAAAAAGAATAAAACCTTCGGGAGGTAATTAGTAATGGATGAGGCTATCAGGGTGGGGCTTCTACCTGAATACTCCTGGGTTAATGAACAGAGGGACCAGCACCAGAGTGGAGACACGGGAGCACAGACGTGTGTGCTCCTGATCTTGAAATACGTTGTGCCCTCCACCATGTTACCCCCCAGCAAGAAGACCTTCATCAGATGAAGCCCCTGGACTTTGTACCTCCAAACCATGAACTAAAGAAATCTTTCTTTTTTTGTTTGTTTGTTTGTTCTCCAGAGGGCATGTGTGCTGTCCAGGGAGAGAGAGAAAGAGAGAAAAAAAGTGAGAAAGCACCATGTGAGATGGTCACACCACAGTCCCTTCTCCATTTCTCCCTCTCGAGATTTTGGGCACACTCACACATACAGCTGGCATGTTGTCTAAGCCACTGGTCTGGGACTTGAACTGTGTAGTTGGCCATGTGGGATTCAGCTGTCTTAGCTACCACGTCACTGGCTGGCCCAAAGCTTTTATTTATTATTATTATTATTTTTGGAGAGGTGTTTGCCTTAGGGCATGTGCACCGACCAAAGAGAGATTGACAGTGAAAGGAAAAGTGGGAAATCAACCCCTTGGGGGATGGCCACACCATACAATCACTTCTCCATTCTCCTTTAGGGATCCTGGGCCCGCATGTACACATGTTCAGTGTGAATTTTAATTTCTTTCCTTCCTTCTTTCTTTCTTTCCTTCCTTCTTTCTTTCTTTCTTTCTTTCTTTCTTTCTTTCTTTCTTTCTTTCTTTCTTTCTTTCTTCCTTCCTTCCTTCCTTCCTTCCTTCCTTCCTTCCTTCCTTCCTTCCTTCCTTCCTTCCTTTCTTCCTTCCTTCCTTCCTTCCTTTCTTTCTTTTTCTTTTTTCTTTCTTTCTCTTCATTTTTTTTTTTTTGAGAGAGATTTTTGCTATAGGATGTATGTACTTGTCAGAGAGACAGAGAGAGACAGAAAGACAGAAAGCAGGAAAATATCCCCTGGGGGTTTGGCCACATGGCAGTCACTTCTCCTCCATTCTACTCTTGGGATTTTGGGCATGAGTTTTAAGTCTTCAGGTTTGATACTCAAACTGCGGTTGACTACATGGAAGTCCAGTGCCATAACCATTATTCCATCTGCTGGCCCCCAAAGCTTCTATTTTTTATCAAGTACCCAGACTCAGATATTTCTGTTATTAGTGACACAACAGACAAGAACACATACTACCACATAGAAACACCATCCACCTATGGTTTAGAGAGTTACCTGGGTTACAAGATATTCTGGTCAGTTGAATGCTAATTAAGTGGGAACAAAGTACTAAGCTTTATAGAAGTCTTAAGGCTTATTTAAATTTTATTCCATTATCTTGTGGTACATTTCTAGCTGCCTGAGACTGCAAGTGCATACAACAGCACATTCTTCATCTAATATTTATGTAGTTCAACTCCTCCCTCTTTAGTGTTAAAATCTATTGATTAGTATGTCATTTGTTCTACTATTAATTCATTCAACACTTTTTGAGGTCTTAATTTGCGCCTGGCATTAGGTTATATGTTGTATATCCAAAGGACTCTATGATCTGGTGTGGGAGGCAAAAATTCACAAATAATATATACTACAAAGTCATGCATGCTGATTAATTGTGAGCAGCTTAGAGATGCTTTTCTGAAGAAATAATTCTTAAACATTACTTTGAGGGATGGTGAATTTCAAAGGGGAAAAGGAAGAGGAAGGGCACCAAGGAGGAGACAAATGGGGACTTGGCAGTAACTCATTCCAGCTAAGGTGTTCACTTCCTGTGGAAGATGCAATACGGGAAAAGTAGCTTAGATCAGACTCCTGAGGTTTGACATGTAGATGAGGTCATAAGATTTTAACTTTGTCTTTCAGTTGGAGGGTCCCTAAAGGCATTCTAGCAAGAAAGAGCTATATATATTTTAAATTATTCATTTAATTTTATTTATTCATTCATTTATTGTAATTTGATGAGAGAGAGAGAGAGAGAGAGAGAGAGAGAGATAGAGAGTCATAAATCAAGCCACCAGGTCCGGGACTTGAACCACAGCTGTCCATGTGGGAGTGTCCAGTGCCCCAACCACCATGCCACCTGCTGGTCCTAAGAGCTATATTTTTATTTGTGTTGTAGAAAGCTGTCTTTGACGGCAGCATGTAGAATCACACCTATAGAAAACAGACAAATTAAATTAGGATGGTTTTATAATTAGGCAGATAGAATGTGCGCTTAAAGGTGGAGGCAGTTGGCCTGGTGGTTAAGGTGACTGAATCCCATATGGCCTACTACGTGGTTCAAATCCTGGACCGATGGCTTGAAAAACACATGGGGCGCAAGTGAGTCTGTGCCTAAAATCCCGAAAGGAGAGAGAGGAATGGAAAAGAAGTTATTGTAGTGTGACCATTCTACATGGAGGGTGCTTTCTCACTCTCTCCTTGGTGAGTGCATATACCTTCTGGCAAATAAAAATAAACTGAAGATGGAAAATAGGGTTTCCTAACTGCCTGTCTTCAATGTATCAGGCTGCTGATAGGAAATACAGAGCATTACTCTCTCCTCCACTGATCGAAAGACTTCCTTAGATCTAAGTATTGTGTTTCATTCGTTGTGTACGATCGGTACTATGTGACCCATGGTATGATAAAGAAAGCACAGCTTTTTTGAGAGAGGCTTATGTTCAAATACCATCTCTGTAACTGAATAAATGTGTGGTCTTGACTAAACCATTTTCCTCCATTTGGAAGATGGGATAATTTTTTTTTGTAGTGTAAGGGCAATAATGCAAAATATAATATGCATGTACATAATTTTTGCTATGGCTGTATATATGGTAAACTCCATGCTTAAGAGAGAATAGGTGTTAGGGAATCTTAGGTAAGCCAGTGTCTTTCACATTCTCTTTGCTATTCACTTGTACTTGGTGTCCAGTTTCCTACACAGCAAATGCCTTTTCCCTCCATCTCCACCTGTCCAAAAGCTGCCTCTTCCTCATTTCCAAATGCAAATGTCACCACCACTTCATCCAGCTAACAGGCATTTTTCTTTCTTTGAGCTTACTCCTCACCTCTGACTTTATATTAGGAGATATTTAAGAGTGAAGCAAAAGCACCTCCATCTTTGAACTTTACATTATATTTACTTCCTCCTTTTGCCCATAGTATATAGAGTGATTAATAGTCTTACTGTCGGGACAAGCAGTTGGTGTAATGGCTATGTCACTGGACTCCCATGTAGTCAACCACGGTTTGAGTGTCAGACCTGGTGGCTTAAACTCATTCCAGGTGCATGTGCATGCGTGCCCAAGATCCTGAGAGGAAAATGGAGGAGAAGGGATTGCAGCATGGCCATCCCCCCTGGGGGGTGATTTCTCTCTGCCTCTCTGCTTTCTGACTCTCTGTCTCTGTCTGTCTTTCTTTCTTTCTTTTTTTTTTTCTTTTTTTTTTAATTTATTTTTTATTATCATCATATTCTTCTTTATATTACATTGAATTACATATAACTTTACATTGTATTACATTACTTTTTCAAAAGGGAATGCCATGCATGTCAGTCAGTACAGAGACATTAATCTCCCCGCTTCAACATTCAATATCTTTTCTATGTTTTCCCCAATCATTATTATTATTCTAATTATTTTTTAAGACAGTCCATCGCTATTTCTCATGTTGCTTGTACAAATACTTTGCCCATCATGAAATACTTCTCAGACAAATCCAGTTGAGAATACTATACATGTCAACATCAACAGTTAATAAACCATATCTGTTTCTCACTAATGTCCTGCCTCTCTATTGTTCATTTGTTATCTTTCTCTATCCTCTTCTCTTCACTTCCCCCATTCCACACTGTCCTATTCTCATTAAGTACCTTCACTGCTTTTATGTCCTCCAATTTTTTTTTTTCACTATCATAGAATGCTGATAGTCGGTATATATTGAGTGGATACATACAATATCTTTCTTTCATATCCTGGCTTACTTCACTCAGCAATATATCCTCCGTATCTGACCACTTTCTATCAAATTCCAGGGCCTTGTTATTTTTTATGGCTGAGTAGTATTCCATAGAGTATATATACCACACTTTTCCAATCCATTCATCAGCTTGTGGACATTTAGGTTGGTTCCATGTCTTGGCAATTGTGAATAATGCTGCAATAAACATTGATGTGCAAGCACTTTTCTGACTGAGCGTTCTCCTGTCTTTTGGGTAAATACCCAGAAGTGGGATTACTGGATCGAATGGTAGTTCTATTTGTAGATCTTTGAGGAACCTCCATATTGTTCTCCACAGTGGTTGAACTAGTTTACATTCCCACCAACAGTGTAGGAGGGTTCCCTTTTCACCACATCCCCGCCAACACTTATCACTTTTTATATTCTTAATCTTTGCCATTCTGACAGGGGTTAGGTGGTATCTCATTGTAGTTTTTATCTGCATCTCCCTTATGATGAGGGATGTTGAGCATTTCCTCATATGCTTTTTGGCTATTCGTATGTCTTCCTTAGAGAGACTTTTGTTCAGCTCATTTTCCCACCTTTTAATTGGGTTAGTCATTTTTTTTCGCATAAGGCACTTGAGTTCCCTATGTATTCTGGTTATCAGTCCCTTGTCTGAGGCATATTTAACAAAAATATTTTCCCATTCTGAGGGTTGTCAGTTCACACTTGTTACTGTGTCCTTTGCTGTGCAGAAACTTCTTAGTCTAATATAGTCCCACTTGTCTATTTTAGGGATTATTGCCTGTGCCTTGGGAGTCTTATTTAAGAAGTCTTTGCCTACTCCAATGTCCCCCAGAGTTTCCCCAGCATTTTCCACCAGTAGTTTTATTGTTTGAGGTTTTAGGTTAAGATCTTTGATCCATTTTGAGTTGACTGTTGTTAGTGGTGAAAGATGGGGGTTCAGTTTCATCTTTCTGCAGGTGGATACCCAGTTTTTCCAGCACCATTTACTAAAGATGTTTTCCTTTTCCCAATGGATTGACTGATATCCTTTGTCAAAGATCAGTTGGCTGTAAGCTTTGGGGGTTATTTCTGGGGTCTCTATTCTCTTCCATTGGTCCACATGTCTGTTTTTATGCCAATACCATGCTGTTTTGATGACCACAGCTTTATAGTATATCTTGGGATCAGGGAGTGATATGCCTCCTACTCCACTCTTCTTGCGCAGGATTGCTTTTGCAATACGAGGTCTTTTATGGTTCCAGACAAATTCTATGATTGCCCTTTCTAGATCTCTGAAGAATATCTCTGGTATTTCGATTGGAATTGCATTAAACATGTAGATTAATTTGGGTAGAATTGCCATTTTGATTATGTTAATTCTTCCAATCCAGGAGCATGGGATATCCTTCCACTTTTTTATGTCACTTTCAATGTCTCTTTTAAGATTTTCGTAGTTTTCTTTATAAAGATCTTTGACTTTCTTAGTTAGGTTTATCCCTAGGTATCTTATACACCTTGTGGCTACGGTGAAAGGGATTCCTTTCTTCAGCTCTGCTTCGTTCAACTTGTTGTTCATAAATAGAAATGCTATAGATTTTTGGATATTGATTTTGTATCCTGCCACTTTACTGTATTCACTTATTACTTCAAGCAGTTTTTTCATGGATACCTTTGGGTCTTCTAAGTATACCATCATGTCATCTGCAAATAAAGATATTTTCAATTCTTCTTTGCCTATTCGAATGCCTTTAATATTGTTCTCTTCTCTGATTGCAATGGCTAAGACTTCCAGTACTATATTAAAGAGCAGTGGAGAAAGTGGGCAGCCCTGCCTAGTACCTGTTTTCAGAGGAAAAGCTTTCAGCTTTTCCCCATTCAGTATAATGTTAGCTGTAGGTTTTTCATAGATGGCTTTTATTGTGTTCAGAAATGACCCTTCTATACCAATCTTACTGAGAGTCTTAATCATAAAAGGATGCTGTATTTTATCAAATGCTTTCTCCGCATCAATTGAGATGATCATATGGTTTTTATCTTTCTTTCTGTTAATGTGGTGTATTACATTTATGGTCTTGCGTATATTGAACCATCCTTGCATCCCTGGTATAAAGCCTACCTGATCGTGATGAATGATCTTTGTTATATGTTGTTGGATACGATTTGCGAGTATTTTGTTGAGAATTTTCGCATCTATATTCATCAATGATATTGGTCTGTAGTTTTCCTTTTTTGTCATATCCTTATCTGTTTTGGGGATGAGGATGATGGAGGCTTCATAAAATGAATTTGGAAGGTTTCCTTCCTTTTGAATCTTTAGAAATAATTTTAGTAGGATAGGGGTTAACTCTTCCTTAAAAGTTTTGTAGAATTCACAAGTGAAGCCATCTGGGCCTGGGCTTTTCTTTGTTGGGAGGTTATTTATTACTGATTCAATCTCCTGGCTTGTTATAGGTCTATTCAGGTTCTCTATGTCTTCCTGATCCAATCTTGGTAGATTATATGCATCCAGGAATTTGTCCATCTCCTCCAGGTTATCTTGTTTGTTGGCGTAAAGTTGCTCATAGTATCCTCTAATGATATTTTGTATTTCTGCTATGTCTGTGGTAATATTGCCTGTTTCATCACATATTTGATTAATCTGGTTTCTTTCTTTCTTCTTCTTAATCAGTCTAGCCAATGGTGTGTCGATCTTGTTAATCTTTTCAAAGAACCAGCTTTTGCTTTCATTTATTTTCTGTATGGTTCATTTATTTTCTATTTCATTTATTTCTGCTCGAACCTTTATTATTTCTTTTCGCCTGGCATTTTGGGGATTTGTTTGTTGTTGTTTTTCCAATTCTCTGAGGCATGATGATAAGTTATCTAGTTGCCATCTTTCTGTCCTTTTCTTATGTGCACTAATTGCTATGAATTTTCCTCTTATGACTGCTTTTGCTGTGTCCCATAGATTCTGGACACTTGTGTACTCATTATCATTAGTTTCCATAAATTTTTTTATTTCAGCCTTAATTTCTTCAGTAGTGAAGAAGTCATTCAGAAGTAGGTTGTTCAGTTTCCATGTGTTCGTGTATTTTCGGGGTTGTGTCTTGAAATTAATCTTGAGTTTAATTCCATCATGGTCAGAGAAGATGCTGGGTACAGTTTCTATGCCTTTGAATCTATAAAGGCTTGATTTGTGTCCTAATATATGATCTATCTTTGAAAAGGTTCCATGTCGGGGTGAGAAAAATGTATATGTTGTGGATGTAGGGTGGAAAGTTCTATAGATATCTGTCAAGCCCATTCCATTTATAGTATCATTTAAGTCCTGTATCTCTCTATTTATTTTCTGTCTAGAAGACCTGTCTATAGGAGATAATGGGGTGTTGAGATCTCCAACAATTATAGTATTTCTCCCTATCTCTCCTTTTAGCTCCAACAGTCTTTCCTTCACATATTTAGGCGCACCTGAGTTGGGTGCATAGATATTTATAAGGGTTATGTCTTCTTGCTGGATTACCCCATTTACTATTATATAATGCCCTTCTTTGTCTCTTCTTACAGTCTTTGTCTTGAAATCTATTTTGTCTGAGATCAATATCGCTACTCCAGCCTTTTTTCGATTTCCATTTGCATGGAGTATCTTTTTCCAGCCCTTGACTTTTAGTCTATGTATGTCTTTATCCATAAGGTGAGTTTCTTGTAGGCAACAGATAGAGGGTTTCTGTTTTCTTATCCAGTCAGCCAGTCTATGTCTCTTTACTGGAGAATTTAATCCATTGACATTCAATGTAATTATCGATATTTCCGTACCTGATCCTATCATTAAGTGAGCCATTTTCTTGGTTGCTCTTTGTTCTCGTATAACTGTCTCTGATTTTTTTTTAGTTTTCCTGGTATAATACTCCCTTCAGAACCTCTTGAAGAGCTGGTCTGGAGTTGGTAAATTCCTTCAAATTTTGTTTATTTGAGAATGTTTTTATCTTTTTTTCCCATATGAAAGATAATTTTGCCGGGTATAATATTCTTGGTTGAAATTGTTTTTCACTCAACACTTTTACTATGCTTCCCCATTCTTTCCTTTCTTGCATTGTTTCCGCCGAAAGATCCGATGTTAGCCTGATGGGGTGACCTTTGTAAGTAACCTGGCGTTTCCCTCTTGCCAACTTTAGTATCTTGTCTTTGTCTGTTGTTTTTGCCAGTCTGGCTATAATGTGCCTTGGAGAGGATCTTCTTGGGTTGATTCTACCCGGGGTCCTATGTATTTCCTGGGTCTGGATATTTGAGTGCCTTTCTAGATTTGGAAAGTTTTCTTCCAGGATCTCATGGAATAAATTATCTAGGCCCTTATTATTTTCTTCCTCTTCTGGAATACCTATTATCCGGATGTTGGGGCGCTTGATAGTATCCAGTATTCCTCGTATATTATCCTCATTTTTCATGGTTGTTTTCTCAATCTTCTTGATGCTTTTTTCTAGGTCAGAAGTTTTGTCTTCTACATTAGATATTCGATCTTCTGCCTGGTCTAACCTACTTTTAATACTTTCAAGGGAGGTTTTGATTTCCTGTATCACATTCTTCATTCCTAGAAGTTCCATCTGGTTCTTGTTTAAGGTATCCATTTCTTCTTTCAAGTCATTGAAGGACTTCCTCATCTCCTGGAGCTCCTTGTCTCTTTTCTCTTCCATCTCAGTTAGTTTGGTCACTACAAATAATCTGAATTCCTTATCAGACATGTCCACGACGTCCATTGTATTGACTGTGGGTGATGTAGGCTTGATGATTTCCCTTGAGGGAGAGGCCTTTTGTTGGTTGCTCATATTTCTGGAGCCTCTGCGATTGTTCTTAGTCATTAGGTATTCTATATGTTTCTTCCTAACTGATTGTTAATAGTTGTACAGGCTTAGAAAATTGATGATTTCCCTTATGGTTGGCTTACCTGTAGCTCACAATTACCATTAACTGTTGCCACTACCCTGGATGGCCCAAAGTCCTCACTGTCTCTAAGGACAGGTGAGCCTACAATTGACTGAATAAGCAATACCCCAAGAGCAAAGAAAAACAAACTGAAAGCGCGCCGCGCGCTATTCAAATCACCAGAATTCAGAGTCCAAAGGCTAGTGGGAAAGTGTCAGAAGATGAGTGACAGGACCAGGTTGGTCAGGTCTGGAGCCTGAGTCCGCCTGGTGCCCGGAACTGCTGGCCGGCTCGATCCGGATTGCGGGTGGGGTGGGGTGGGAGTTCGCCTTAAAGTCCCAGACAACCAACCTGGGGTCCAAGGAGGAGAAACGGTGGGGATGCGTGGAGATTCAGAAAGGTCGGGCCTGCAGCCTGAGTCCGCCTGGTGCCCGGAACTGCTGGCCGGCTCGATCCGGATTGCGGGTGGGGTGGGGTGGGAGTTCGCCTCAAAGTCCCAGACAACCAACCTGGGGTCCAAGGAGGAGAAACGGTGGGGATGCGTGGAGATTCAGAAAGGTCGGGCCTGCAGCCTGAGTCCGCCTGGTGCCCGGAACTGCTGGCCGGCTCGATCCGGATTGCGGGTGGGGTGGGGTGGGAGTTCGCCTTAAAGTCCCAGACAACCAACCTGGGGTCCAAGGAGGAGAAACGGTGGGGATGCGTGGAGATTCGGAAAGCTCTGTCTGTCTTTCTAGCAAGTACATCCATCCTATATCAAAAACAAAAACAAAAACCTCTCCAATAAATAAACAAATAAATGAAAAAATAAAAACTGTCTTTGCTAACTAGCCCCAAACTTTGTTGTTTAGATATTCCTTAGCAGTGTAACCATCAATCACCAGACCTCTGCCTGGAATCGTGGGGACCATTAAACAAAGGTCTGGAGAGTGCCCTTAGAAATTATTAACCTGCTTGATTTGGTTTCTGTAACTGCTTTTGCGTAGGAGCCCAACTCCCTTTCTTCTTCACCCTTCCTCATTTTTCACTGTAACCACCATGTGAACTTAGAAATGATTGTGATTTTTGCTTTTATAAGCATCCCTCTCCTTTTACTCAGGGCTGCGGGGTCTTTGAGAGACATGAGTCCTCCTGTATGCCACCGGCTTAATCAATAAAACTCCAATAATTTCCTATGTCTGGGAAGAGATGAGGCTGGAGGAGTTAAAGTGAGTATGACTGGGGACCAGCAGATGGTGTAGCAGTTACGTGGCTGGATTCTCACATGGTCAACTACAGTTTGAGTCCTAGATCCGGTGGCTTCAAAATCCTGTCAGGTATGAGTGCATGCATGCCCAAGATTCCAGGAGGAGAACGGAGGAGAAGGAATTGCAATGTGGCCATCTCCCTGGGATGTGATTTCTCACTTTCCCTCTCACTGTCTCTGTCTCTCTCTGGCAAGCACACATGACCTAAAGTATTTTCTTAAACCTCTGGGGAAAAAAAAAGTGAGGATTGTGCCATTAGGAGAGATAGGGAATTTAGCAGAAGATGCTTCTTCAGTGGCAAGTGATGGTTTCTGTTTCCAACAGGTGATGATAGAGCCACTTTGGTAGATATCTAGAAGGTGATGGTCTATCTTGGGAGAGAAATCAGTGCTCAAGTTGTAGTTCTGAAAATCCTTTTTATGGAAATCATGATTGAATTGCTGTTAATCAAATGCTCTCAATTTATACTCTTGATTCTCATGATGGGACTGGGAATGGATCATCAAGTAATGTGTAAAGTGGAAAAACTAACCCATTTGTGAGTATTCCTGGACCTTGTCCAAGTCTTTCCATATTTTCTTAGCACCTGTATGCTGGAGGTGCTAAACCGAGACTTTCCCATCTCCATAAAGTCCAACTGGAATAAGAAGATAAAAAAATAATTTTTATTTCCACTTTACAGATGGAATTAAAAGGGCTATTGGGAGCCAGAAATTATCCGCAACTCCTTGGGCCTTAGCTCCCAGAACTTAGGTCTTCCACGTAGGAGAAAGATGTATTACTTCTGGGATATTAAAAATGTACAATATAACTCTCATTTTAAGAACAAATTCCCTTTGCCACTATGGTTGTCTCCAGGAAAATGCTCCTTAGGCGTATTCTTAGGGTGGAATTCTCTTAACAAGCAGCTGCTTCACCAGAACTTTGCCTGAGTGGTCCCCAATCCTAATATTGAATAGTTAATCCCCGCTGACTATTATAAATTGTGCCTTCAATACATAGAACTATTTTAGGTGGCTTTATTTTAACATTGAACTTATTAATGAAATAGTGCATTATAAATGAAATAGTGCATGAAGTTTAATAGTAGAAAAGGTGAGGATTGGAAACTAATTCTTAAACTTTAAACCAATTTTCTTTTGTATGAACAGTTGAGACAATGCTTAGTGATCTTAGTTTCTTAACTGAGGAGAGTCATTAGAAGAAAAAAATATTGAATCCATGTTGTCACAATTAAATTATGTCATTATTTTCTTTTCCTCTGTTTTTACATTTTCAGATGAAGTTCAAAGAGTTCTTTACATTTTTCTATGAGAAATATCCTAATCAAACCTCTTCCTGAGATAATTTTCAGGTATTAACTAAAGCACACATAAAACCCTCATTTATTTTATTTCGTTGTGGAAATATATTTTATTTGCTTATTTATTTTCTGTAAAGGATTTGAGGTAGCTAGGTCAAATTTAAAGACAATTTAATTGAGATTTTCTTTATTCCTCCTTCTCTCCTTTCCTACCTTTCTCTTCTTCTTCTTTTTTTTTTTTTTTTTTCTTTATCCCTAAGACTTTCTTGGGAGTGATTGGAGCATCCATGTAAGAAGCAGGATCAGTTGTTTTTGGAGTTGCTCATGTGCTCTGGAGAGGGGTGGGAAGAATTTTCTTATGAGTAACTTGATTATTGTTCTTGTAACCAATGCATGATTGTGGGCACATGTGAGAATATCATACATATATCAAAAATATATATGAATAAATCTATACATATATATGAGTATATATAATCACGCACACATTTATGTTTACTTATTTTTTCCATAAATGAGAGAGACAGAGAGAAAGACAGACAGACATAGAGACAGATAATACTGCTAACAAGATTTTCATGTTACAATTCACCTCCAGCCTCAGCCATCCTTAATTAACGGGCAAGCATTTGCCCAGAATATTCAGGAAGGTCTTCAGGCATCAACCTGAAACCCTCATAAGTGAATCAGCCTTGTGTTGCTTTTACCACTTTGCCACCACTCAGCCCAAGAGCATAGATTTTGATGAAAGAGTTGTCTGAAGAAAAGACAATACTATCTCTTCCTTTCTAATATTTTAGGTCAAGAGGTTATGTGGTAAGGTCCTTGATTTGGGGTCAGGTGACCTAGAGACTAATTCTGACCTGGATATAGCTGCAGACCCTGAGGTAAAGATTCTTTTACTCTGATTTTATTTCCTCTTCTGTAAAATGAAGTGGTTATGTTCTATGATCTATGATCCTTTTCATTGATCCAGCTGATGGCATAGTGGTTATGTCACTGGACTCCCACATGGCTGACCATGGTTTGAGCCCCAGATTTGAAAGCTTGAAACTCACACTGGGAGTGTGTGCATGCATGCCCAAGATCTTGGGAGGAGAATGAAGGAGAAGGGATTGTGGCATGGCTAGCCCCTCTGGGGGTGATTTTTCACATTCCCTCTCACTGTTTCTGTCTCTCTTTCTCTGGTGAGTGCACATACCCTAAGGCAAAAACCTCTCAAATAAATAAATAAAGATTCTACAATATAAAGCAAAGGTTTCTGGGATAGCCATATCTCTTCAAAATGTTATTTTTAGAATAAAGCAATAGTCCCAAGCCCATTTTTGAATCAGAAGAAAGCCCCTGGACATTTCCAGATAAGTAAGTTTTAGAATCTGTTCTGAGAAATTTGTGTAGACAAAGTAGTTTGACTTATGCCATTGTAACCATCACCAAAATTTACAGGAGAAAGAAGAAAACAAGCTGAGAAGACCCTTATAGGTTTGTTTGGGTATGTTTTTTATAGCTTTTGTACCTGAAATGAATTCATGAATTTATATTTGATTTTAAACCAAATATTAAGGTTCAGAATCTAGGTTTATGTCTGGTAAAGAAGACTGTCACAATTAGTGAGTCCTACAGTATCCACAGAGAATTGATTCTAGGATCTCAGGAATAGCGAAATCCTGTGAATTCTCGAGTTTCTTGCCTAAAATGGTGTTGTATTTGCATATAAGCTACACACATGTAAAGTGTACCCACCTGTATACTTTAAATCATTTTTAGAATACTTACAATACCTAATACAGTATAAATGCAATGTAAATAGTTGTTATACTGCATTGGTGTATTATTATTTTTAATTGTTATATTGTTTTCTGTTGTGTGTGTGTTTTCTAAATATTTTCAGTCCATAGTTGGTTGAATCCACAGATGGGGAACCCATGGATATGGAGGGCCAACTATAGTCTCATGTCAAAGAAATAGTGAGTTTTCTTCTCTTAGTGTTTGCCATTCGCAAAGATGCAGCTACTGGAATTTCGAAATGGGTCAAACTGTTTTTAACCTAGCTACTGTTATTCAATTTGATCAATTCTTTATTTTTTATTAGCAGAAAATCTGTTTCATGACTTCAATATATGAAAGGTAGAAAGATCAAAAGGCAGCCTGAAGCAGATAAATATTGACCTAATCAAACAGGCATGCTGCTGAGAGTTAGAAGAACTCATACTTTTGCTCAGGGACTGGACCAGGGGAATGCTTAGGCTGTTCATGCCTAACTTACCTTCTTGATTTATTTCACTTGCCGCCATCTTTTGTTTAGTAAACATCTGCTTTCTATTAGATTGTTTTATCCCCTTAACCTTTATAAATGACAATTAAGTCCGTCTAGCCTGTCAATAGCATGTCATTTATTTGTTGCTACAGCTGAGACTGACCTTCATTGATTTTATTGGAGTAATTTGCTGGAAATGATTTTTTAATGTTAGATTTATTGCTGAGGTACTTCATTGTCAGATAATTGGAGTAAATTGTAATGTTTTTAAACCAAATGCAAGAAATATGTGAAAGAGATATATTATTTTCAAAAGTTAGTTCCTATTTGGGGTAGAGAGATGCACATTATGCATGATGTCATACACTTCCAAATTTGCAAACACAGATTGTTTTTTAGGGGTACACGTTGTTTCCCCTTTTGGCTTTTTCTTAAGGATAGCCTAGGTAGGAATAAGTGCTGGTAATGAATTAGCATTTGAAGATGATGCTGCAAATTAGTTTTGTACTTAAGTCTATCAAATAATTACAACATCACCCTTCATATAACAGGCCCTTCTATTTTTATTTAACTGCAGATTCAGTTTTGAATGTACTGATGTGGCTTAGTTCATCTTAGCTTTTACACAGATATTCACTTATTCCCCAGTATCAGTGTTAACAAGGGTTTTGTTGTATTGTGTTTTTAGCTCTTCAAGACTTTGTCTGAGTAATAATAAGCGTTTCTGTTTCTAAGTGAAGCTTTCTTGGTATTTGTTAATTTAGCCCACTGATATTAGAGATGGCCTTACTGTTGCTCTATCTATGCAGTTGAGGGGATACTGAACCATACATTTTACAGTTTTGAAGAGCACTTACAAATCTGTGACTCTTCTCTTGATGTGCTGCTATTGTGTCCCAGTATGGGTAGCGCTGGGTCAGCAAAGATTTGCCAACAAATTGGTGCTCTAGATATTCTGCAAATGAATTCTGAAATCCATTTCAGCTTCTCAAAATAAAGAAAATAAACTTTTTTTTTTAATTGCTAGAGGACTCATGTGCTCACCAGAGGGGTGGGGTGGCACTCTGCATTGGCATGTGGTCATTCTGCAGCTTTTTTTCTCCATTATGTCAGGATTTGGGGCATACATACACATACATTGTTTTTCAGGCCATGGGGCTGGGATTCTAGTCACCAACAGTCATGTTGGATCTGGTTCCTTGTGCATAGTGCTTAATTGTCATGCAGCAGGACTGGCCCAAGATAGACTTTTTAGTTCAAATTTACACATTAATACATGCAACATGTGTGTGTGTGTGTGTGTGTGTGTGTGTGTACTCTAAATAGTAACACGTTGTTGAATGGAAAGATTTCCAATACACTGAAAGCAGTTAAGTGAAAGTGGAGCAGAACTTCTGCCTTACTCTTTGAATGAACATGAGCATTTTTTAACTCTCAGGAGCAGACTCAAAGAAAGTCATCCTGTAATCAAAGGCAAAGAGAATGCTGATCAACGTTCTCTGGAAATCTATTCTAGTTGCAACATTCGCTCCATTCATTCACAATTGCTTTGAAGCAAAACAAAAATAGTTAAAAACTAGAATTTTAATGTGTTTTAAAACACATTTTATATAGTTAAGAGATTGCTGGAAATGACAGCCCTCTTGTCATTTTTAAACTAAAACTATGACAATGTAAGTGAATATTGGTGATATAATAGCTCCCGTTCACGTTGCTGATGACGTACTCTCCCGTTGTTTATTTTTGAGTGAACTTGAGCATCCACTTTAATAAAAGCAATCAGTTACTACATCTCCAGGTTTTTAAAATCTGAACTTGCTGCATCTTGAAAAGCAATTTCACAGGCGTAGGGATCATCGTTCCAAAGGATATTCATATAGTGATGTTCAATAAAAGTAGAATCTGCTTTCAAATAAGAAAGCTTATGGAATAATTGACTAGTAAAAAGAGTAGGCAAGCAACAGCCTCCTTCTCAATAGATTAGACCTTGAGATTTTATTTTAATTTGAGCAAAAATTATGGGGAAAAAACTAGACGGAGGGAGAAAGTTCTTGCTTTTAAATTGTCATGTCTCTTTCCCGTGTCTGTTCCTGTCACTGTTATTGATATAAAGAATCCATCAACATACTTTTATGGGTGATTAAGAAAGGCTGACCTTTCCTTCGCAGGTACAAATAGGTAGTTCTTCAGAGGCTGTAACTGAATGACAAGATAATTCTATCCATTTAATATTGAAGTGATGTTGATAGTATCATTCTTCTCGTGTTGGAAACAGGACAGTGGAGAGGCCTTTTCTGCCTCAGCCTGTGCTGCCCTGGGTGATGGATTTTCCCTCTGACTAATCGCTGTCACATTAACCCGCACTATTTCATCCTTCAGAGCTGTCAAGATAATGACGATAATCCAAGTGGCTCATTGTAGGTAAAGGAAATTATATGAGCAAAGTAATATCATAAAACAGTGTTTAAATATTTTAATTTCATTTGTCAGGGCTGCCCCAACACTTCATTACACATATAACCATCTCTCATCAGTGGAATTAGTGCATTATTCATTACTGTTAATTATTTTCACATAATGGCTGCCCTGATATATTTAACCTCCACATTATATCTCAGATAATGGGTCTGTAAAATTGAATTGTGTGAAGAGTGTAGTTCTAAAGCTCATTTGCAGAACATCAAAGAACAAAGAAGAGGAAAAGAATTCTAAATGGGACATTTTGCCCAGCTGGGGCCAAACATTTGTTTCTGTCTGATTTGCATACAGAAAATAGGTGGTGCAAAAGTGGCTTAATACTGTATAGGCTGTCTGCTCCTATTACACAACCAATTAGGATTTGTTAATACTGCACACATCAGAACTTGAGAATTATGGCACACAAAATGTAATAGTTCAGGCAGTACTCTATCTAATATAAACAAAATGGAATTGCCACTACAGTGGTAATAGGCAAAAAGTAGGAGGAGAGAAAGCAGACGCAAGCGAGAAGGGATGTTATTCAGTTCTGGATTAATTATTTACTTTTATGAATAACTTTAATAATAGACATTAAGTTTTGAAAAGTAGTAAAAGCTAAGAATAACCGTAGTGTCCATTTAGATTTTAGCCATATATTTCAATCATAGTTAATACAGAATATGCCACTTATAACATTTTCTCAGTAACTTAGACTTTCAACGTTCATGCACACAAAGCATCAATTTAGATTCACCAGCCTAAGCATGGAGGCGAGGTTTTTATGACAATTTCATTCTTCATGATTTTGCATTACCATTCTTTCACAGAGCATTTAACAAGCTTAATGACTTGACTAACAATGTCCAAACACACCTGTATCCAGGGTTTTTGAAAAAAATATTTTTTATATACCCTTTTCAGGGTAGTTAATTGAACCAAAAAGCCAACTGAAATTGCTCAAATTTCAGTCAGAAAATTCTGAGGTTGGAATTTAGACATGCATATATTTGAAAAGCTATGCAAGTAATTCTGAAGCATTTTCTGCATTCAGAATCTTAGTTTTAGAGGTTAGGAGAAGGTGTACTTCCTAGCATGCTCATAGGTTTCCTTTTTTTCTCCTTCCTTCCCTCTCTCCCTCCCTTCTCTCTCTCTTTCTTTCTTTCTTTCTTTCTTTCTTTCTTTCTTTCTTTCTTTCTTTCTTTCTTTCATTTCTTTTTCTTTCTTTCTATTTTTTTTTTTTGTCTTTTGAATGACTCCCTAATTTTTGAGCAAGAACAGGAAGTTCTGTCTTGAGTGAGTTCATGATGGCATGAGCTTGGATTCCTTTATTGTTATCTCAGAGGGCAATGTAGAGTCACTCAGTAACTGCTTAAACTATTAAATTTACTTTGCCATTCTCAGATTGTCACTGCTATAATTACACTGAAATTAATTTCCTCAAGCCTATAAATTTTCCTACTTTTGGATTTTTTTAAGATCAAATCCCAAGAGAGGGATTCACAATTTTTACGGCTCTTGTTCGTTTTGGCAAATAGATTTCCAAGAGTTGCACTAATTAATACTACTATAACAATGTATACATTCAATAATTTTATTGCAGTCATGACAGAATTGGCTATTAACACCAAAGCATAGCTTTTGTTAACCTAATCGATAGAACATGGCACGAGTCTTTTAGCATGATTTTGTTTCTTTACCATCCATGTAAAACATTTCCCATTGTGATTTATATTCTTTTTATCCCTTAGTAAATGATCTCTTAGTTAGCTATCGATAAAGCCTTTGACTTTGCTGTACTGACTTCTTGTATTTTTATCAAATTGAATAATTTCTTTAGAAATAAATATATTATGGGACAAGCAGTTAGAGTAATAGTTATGTTGCTGGACTTCCATGTAGTCGACTGAAGTTCGACTCCCAGACCCAGTGGCTTAAACTCACACTAGGTGTGTGTCCCAGGATCCCAAGAAGAGAATGGAGGAGAAGGGATCGTGGCGTGGCCATCCTCCTGAGGGGTGATTTCTTGCTTTCTCTACTCTCTGTCTCTCTCTTTCTGGTGAGTACACACGCCTTATAGTAAATATCTCTCCAAAAAAAAAAAAAAAAAAAATGAAAGAAATAAGTACATTATACTTTTTATCTGTCTTATTTACTGCAAAAATATTTTTATCATATATTATTTGCATTAATCTTTAGCTTTTATTTTTACTAGTGCCAAAATTTTCCCATTTCTTATGTAATCAGATGAGTTGATTTTTTTGGTGTGTGTTTTTATTTCTTATGTCTTCAAGGCTTAAAACATCATCAAAATGAGTTCCTTTTAAGATGGATTAGGTCAAGTCCTGAGAAGTTTGAAAATATAATGGAGAAAGGCTAATATAGAGTTGGAAATAAAATCGTGATAACTTACCTCTCGGTCTGCCACATCATTCTTGTATTTTAATGAATTAGGTGAGCTCCCCTCCTGAATAAATACCCATCACGGATAGACCCAGTTGGTGGAAAATAACAGAAGAGAAGTTCATCCCTGTCACTCCCTTCCCTCTTATTCTCATTCATTGCATACCAAATGGTTAAGTTGTCTGATAGCATCAATCTGTGACACCATTACATATGAAATAAGAGCTGAACTTTTGGTCTGGGCATTGGCATTCAAATATTTCTTTTCTCTTTTGTTTCTATGTAAGTCTTTAATTCTACAAACATTACTCAATGCCAATTAACATCTCCCAATATTCATTTCCTTAACATGTATTGAGCTTTCCACTTTGTATCAGCAAAGTGTTGAAAATAAGCAAAAGCAATCTTGCCTTTAAGGAGCTAATAGAGCAGCCAGATGCGTTCTCTTGGAATATTCCATGTATTCTCATGCTTCTAGAGGCTTCCTGCTCATTCTATTTGGACATTCATAGACCTTGACTACTCCTTTAAAACACTTTACTCCTGTAAAGAAACCCCACTTTCTTTAATATTGCAAAGCTTTTCTATTCATTATACCCCCTACTGGAATGACTTGCCCTGTTTCAAACAGCACCCTAAAATGTTTTCTTTATTTTATGATAAGTTTATCTTTATGAGCTTTGTAATAGAGTTATTTTGGTATACCTCTGTCTCCTCCACAAGATTATGGCAGTCATAGCAGTAGCAATTGGATTTTGTTCAAGTTTGTGTATTTCAACATGCATTGCACAACCTGATCCCCTGGTAGGAAATGAGCAAATTTGTGTCCTCCTTTTTAACTTTTTGTATCAAATCTCAATGTCCAAGATTGTAATCAGCTCCTCTAGTACAAAATCACAATTACATGATTTTTGCCGTTCTCTAATTTGTTTATTCATTGAGAGACGGTAGAGATGCCATGTTCCACATGATTCAAATTTAGTATCCAGTAGTTGTTCAGTATTTATTCTTGACGGGCCAACATTAAATCTGGTAGCATTAAATCTATCTAGAGAACATGCAGGAACATTTATTACTCACTTTGTTTTTCATACATTTCTATATTTTTGTAATTTTAAGAAGTGGTATATGGCATCATTTAAGCAGTTGTCAACTGATACTTGCTAAGCCAATTTTATGATTGAAAATCTTGCTTTAATACCACATGAAGTATTAATTTACATAGTTTCCAGTTTTCATCATCTGCTGAAAGGGTTTATCTCACAACTGCCAAATGGCAAAGAGATTTTTGACTCTTTCCATTAAGTATTAATAAAACATCCTGTAATCCAGATCCCCTTTACCTGGCTCATCTGGGAGTTGTTTGGAAGAGATCCACTTATTTCACTTAAAGTTTGTTACATCCTTCCATTTCCGTGACAAATCCCAGGGTACCATCTTGGCCCAAAAGGGTTGGTGTTCATTTGTTTAGAGACTTAGGAAAGATTACACTTTGCTGTTAGTGTCAGGCTATGTCAAAAGTGGGGTCTTTCTTTTGTTTTTACTTGGCAACCTTACTCAAAGAGACAATCTGATGTTTCTAATGAAAGTGACTTTTATAAACAAGTCATCATGCACTGCTTGCTTGACAAAATACCAAGGCCAATACTAGGAAAAATTGGAAAACTGAAAAAGTTTATTTTTCAGTGGCTCAACATTACTTTCAGAGCCACTATGCCATTTTGGAAAGCATCTTATTTTAAAACATACTTATCCATTCTGTTCCTTTCTACCTAGGCCTACCCACTGATGTTTATTCTAGGACCATCTCTTGATACTCTTTTGCTTTTCTTGGCTCTTGTAACATAGGGAGGTAAATAAAAAATGTTTTCTGATCTCTTATTGTGACCCTGGTGCTGTACTAACCAATAACATGTTATTTTGTCAATCCTTAAGACAATCACATGATGTGTTTGTTATTATTACTATGATTTTTCAAATAAAATAACCAAATCTTGGTAAGTTTAAAATATTGGTCCAAGGTAACATAGCTAGTGTGGAAGATGGTAATTTCCACAGACAGCCACCACACTCTCATCCTCCAAGTTCTTTCACAATGTGTCCTTGGAAGACCTCCCATTAAAGGGTGGGGTCGACGTTCTGTCCTTTTGGATCTGGATGGGTTTATGATCATCTCATCTAACAAAACCTGGTTGACCTGACACTAATTTCTGAATCCAGAAGACACAAATGCACTTTTGCTTCTTCCTGGACCTCTTGTGCCATGAGCCCTGAGTTGCTGTGTGAGCATCTGACCATTCTAAGGCTACTACCCTGGAGAAGTCCAGCCACATAGACATGTCACAGGCAGATGCTCATTTGCACAGTTTGAGTCTTTGAGGGATTTTTGTTGCCAGTACCAAATGTGAACATGCACAAAATTGTATTGGACCTTCTAGATCAGCTTACCCAGCAAATAAAAACCACTGAGTAGTGAGCTTAGTCAATGCAACGAGAAGCAAAATTATCAAAAAGATGAACACTTGGGACCAGCAATTAGCGTAATGGCTATGTCATTGAACTCCCACATAGTCGACCGTGGTTTGAATCCCGGATCTGGTGGCTTAAATTCACGCCGGACACGTGTGCATGCATGCCCAAGATCCCGAGAGGAGAATAGAGGAGAAGGGATTGCGGCGTGGCCATCCCCCTTGGGGGGGGGGGGTGATTTTTCGCTTTCTGTCTCTCTGTCTCTCAGGCGAGTGCACATGCCCTGTAGCAAAAACCTCTCCAAAAAAAAAAAAAAAAAAAAAAAAAAGACAAACACTTTACAAATCCCTGACCCACAGAATCTGTTAGCGAAACAAAATGGTGTTCATAGTCACTGAGTTTTGAAATTATTTGTTATATAGCAAAAGTAACTGGAACAGCTCTCAGTAAGTGGTTGAACCCGAATGGGGGCTGGGCATTCTATCTCCAGAGTCCTTACACTTAACTCCTGTACTCTAAGGTTGAATGAACCCTCAGTAATCCGTGACACACACTATATTTATTTATTTGCTAAAGGGTCATTGGTTCATCAGAGAGAGACAAAGAGAGACACAGTGAAGATAACAACTCCCATGGAGAATGGTTATGCCACAATCCCTTCTCCATCTCTCCTTCCTTTTGAGATCTTGGGCAAGCATGCACTCTTGTCCATCATTGTTCCTCATGCCACTGGGTCTGGAAGTCAAAACGCATGGTTTGCCATGTGGGATTTGGCTGCCCCAAGCACCAGGTCACAAAGCCAGCCAGAGGTACACTTGCTGCCAGTGTCTGTATGTACCACGATACTGCCTTGACCTCAGGTGGTGGATTTCTAACAGTGGACATTTTTGCACAGTGGAAAAGGTGATAGAGTTCCTCCAATCAAATCACGGTCCTCATTACCCATTTTTACACTTCAGACACATTAGCCTCAATCACACTAAACTAAGTATAATTTTCTTTATTTCCTGTTTATTTGAAAGCATGTTTCTCAGGCTGGCACTGTGGCATGGTAATGAAGCGAGCTAGATGCCATGTCTGACCATGGCTCCAATTCCAGACCCTATGACTTGAAAAACACGACAGCACATGTGCCTGCATGTTCAAAATCCCAATAGGGTGGAGAATGGAGAAGGGATTGTAGTGTGACTTTGACTCTTGGTGGATGCTTTCTTCCTCTTTCCCTCTCTGTCTCTGATGTGCACAAACACCCTCTGGCAAATAAAAAAGGTAACATCGTTATCAACTTTTTATTGGCATGTAATACATATACAGAAGAATGTGCAGTAACTAGTGTATGATTTAGTACATTATCATAAACTGAACTTCCCCATGTAATGGCCATCCTGATAAAAAATACAATGTTACTAGCCCCTAGAATCTCCCTTGAGCTGTGTCCAAACCCCTCTCTCTTCTTCAAACTTCCTTCTCAGCTTCACCAGCATTTATTCTGATTGCTTGGTTCTTAGGCTGTGCAACCTGTTAATATATTATTACTATTTTGACTTCAGGCAGATTGGAAGTATAGATAGAATTATATTTTTTTTTTGTAAATTTACCAAAATGTTATTGTTGAGAACTCATTGGAAAAAGTTGAAAATAGATCCTTATTTTTCTTGGTCTTTTAGATTTTGTGTGAATTAGATTTGAAGAAGTAGTGGAGAGGGGACCAGAAGATGGCATAGCAGTTATGTTGCTGGTCTCCCACACGACTACCTGTGGTTGGAGTCTTGGACTCGGTTGCTTGAAACTCACGCCAGGCATGTGTGTGTGCATGCCCGAGATCCCAGGAAAAGAATGAAGAAAAAGGGCCATTTAGGGGTTAGTTTCTCACTTTCTGTCTCACTGTCTCTGTCTCTCTGTCTGTCTCCAGTGAGCACATCCACTCTAAGGCAAAAACCTTTTTTTTTTTAAAAAAAAAAAAAAGTAGGGGACTAGCAGTTAGCGTAATGGCTATGTCGCTGGACTCCCATGTAGTTGACCACGGTTCGAGTCCTGGACCCGGTGGCTTAAACTCACGCCAGGCGCATGTGTGTGCATGCCCAAGATCCTGAGAGGAGAATGGAGGAGAAGGGATTGCGGCATGGCCATCCCCCCTGGGGGGTGATTTCTCGCTTTATGTCTCTCTCTCTCTGTCTGTCTGGTGAGCGCACGTGCCCTATAGCAAAAACCTCTCCAAAAAAAAAAAAAAAAAAAAAAAGTAGTAGAGAAAAGTAAAACTTAACTAGGAGTCAGCATACCTAGGTTTGGGTATCATTTGCACTACTGTACATTTTGATTATGTGGATAAAATTTCAAAGACCAAATCTGGATTTTCTCTCTCTCTTTTTTTTTTTTTTTTTTTTTGAGAGCTTTTTTTGCTATAAGGCGTGTGCGTTCGCCAGACAGAGAGATAGGAAGCGAGAAATCACCCCCCCAGGGGGGATGACCATGCCGTAATCCCTTCTCCTCCGTTCTCCTCCCGGGATCTTGGGCATGCACGCACACGTGCCCGGCATGAGTTTTAAGCCACTGGGTCTGGGACGCAAACTGTGGTAGACTACATGGGAGTCTAGCGACATAGCCATTATGCTAACTGCTGGTCCCTGGATTTTCTCTTTCTCAAAGGATCACCAGGATATGGTTTGTTGAACTGCCAGTGCTCTGCCACCCCTTCAGTCTCAGTGTCTGTGGAGGAGGAAAGAATCTATGATCCAGATTTACAATCAATTTCTTCAGCTATTGGTCTCCAGAAACATCAGAATTTGCATTAGCAAAATAATGCAGACATAGAGATGTCTCAGGGGGATTTGATTCCATTAAGAGTTATTAACGCATCACAGTTCAATAGGACGGCCCAAAGAGCTGGAATATTAGGAGTATAGATTTAATCGTCTTTCTCCCATTAACTCACTGTGGAATAAACTATGTGGTCTAATCTTTCTCAACTCTTGGCTGGAAAAATGTTAACCTCCCCACTAGGATATTCTAGACAATGAAAATATCTTAGATATATTGTGCAAGAAAAATACGATGTAATTCACATATGTAACTTAAAATGTTTAACTAACCACCTTCAGAGGAAAAAGAAACCGGTGACATTGATTTTTAAAATATATGTTGTTTAACCTAATATACCCCAAATATTATCACTTTATTTTGTATCGATATGAGATCTATTTATGCAATGCTTCACATTTTTTTGAACTAAGTGTTCTAAATTTAATGTGTATTTTACACTTAGCGCATCTCAAATTAGATACCAAATTTTCATGAGACGGACTTGGTCTATGTTTAGATTTGCAAACATTTATGTTGAAAAGTTTCCCAAGTGGCCAAGCCATGGTGGTATAGCAATAACTTTCTGCCCTGGGGTGCTGGAAGTCACATGACTGACCATCGGTTCAGATATCTAGTCAACCTGAAACACACTGGTGCACATGCCCCCAGGATCCTGATAAGCTGGAGGGCTGGGGTGAGGTGACGGTGGTATGATGAAACTCTGTTAGTGGTGCTTGTTTCTTGCTGTCTCTCTCATGCATGTGTGCACTCTTTTAAGCTCTTTCTCTCATGGACGAAATAACATAAACTTTAAAAAGTTTCCTAAGTTGCAGTAGACATATATTAAAGTTTTCCGATCATTGAATGTAGTTATCTGCTTTCAAATTTTAATTTAACTCAATTAAAAAAAAGATACAAATTCAGTTCCTCAGTTGCACTAGCCACATTTCAAGTGCTCTAGCCACATGTAGCTAGTGGCTGCTGTATTGGACAGTGCAGGTCTGGATCACAAGCATATATATGTGTGTGTGTGTGTGTGTGTGTGTATATATATATATATATATATATATATATGCCTACACAAAAGTCTATAAGAATAAACACTTCAGCCATACTGCCAATACAGAAAATACATTATTTTTCCAGGTATTCCCCCTCTCATATTGCTTTGTTTAACCCTTAAGTACCAGAATCCTTTCTACTTCTAAACAGACTCTAATAAACTTTACAAATTTTCCTGACTTCTTCAACACAGAACATTAAACACAATCAAAATGTTCCTTGCTGAGCCAAGGTCAAAATTATAAACATCAATGATAAGATTGCGCTTTCATATGGTTCTGCCATCGGGGGTCATTAAAGTGTCTGGTATCATTGATTAGACCAGAGCTGGGACCAAAAGTGGCCTTCCATCTGCTGAAGCAGTCAAGTCTCACGGGAACAGAGACACACAATTCATTTGTGGACAGTCTGTGCCTGGTTTCGTACTACAATGATAGAGCTGAGTAGTTCTGACAGATACCACATGACCTGCCAAGCCTAAAATATTGGATATCTGACCCTTTACAGGAAACATTTACTGATCCATGAAATAGACTACACTACATCACCCAAACTGGAGCGCATGTAGGTTCTTAGGTTTGCTGATTTTTAAATTTTTTATTATTTGTTATAGAGCATGTATGCTCATCAGAGAGAGAGAGAGAGGGAGAGAGAGGGAGAAAGTGAGAAAGTACCCCCTTCACAGGGGGGATGGTCACTCCACAATCCCACATTTTCTATTCTTTTCTCAGGATTTTGGGCCTATACACACACATACTAGGAGTGTTTCTTTTTCCAAGTCAAAGGATCTGGGACTCGAACCGCACAGTTCGCCGTGTTGGATCCAGCTGCTGCAGTCACCATGCCACCAGCTGGGCCAGGTCTGCTTTTTTTAAAACATTCTCTTTACTCCTGTAGTTAGCAAGAGGCTGTTTCTTCATTGCTCTCAGGATACCCATGTATAGCCACAATTTTTTTGTTCACTTATACTACTATGAATTTATAAAATGAGCATTTTATAAAGGTGGCATTTTTAATATCAGAAGCAAATTGATCATTATAGATTCAACTTTGGGTTTTGCAGCATTTATTTGGCTCTGCAAGGCCTTTTCAATTTTTTCCTTTTATTCATGATAAAGTGTGAACAGAGAGACAGAGAGAGAGAGAGAGGAAGGATCCCCTGACTCGGTCATGTCACTCATCAATTCTTCCCCCAATTCTCCCTCCCGTCAGGATCCTGGGTGCTTGTGCGAGCACCCAATTTGCTACCAGACCCAAGATTTAGACCCCATTGGGCCATGGGGGATCTGGCTTCACCTGCACGACATTTAACACTGTACTATAGAGCTGGCCCCACCAGGAACTTTATTCTTATTTCTAAGTCCTCAGACATGTTTACCCCTGCTAAGTCTTCCCGCTTCCTCACCCGCAGGCTCCCATCTCAAACTGTGTGCTCAAGTAGAGACCAGTCCTTATAGTTTCCACACACACTTTACATTTTTATCACTGTCTGCACCAATCATGATTCTCTGTCTTTCTGTGTAAGAATTATTTGATTTTAACTTTATATATTATAATTTTCCAATTTGACAAGAGATGAGAGAGAGAGGGAAAGAGAGAGGGGGGAGCCATCAGTTCTGGGACCCGAACCATGTGGGAATCCAGAGTCTTTAACCACCATGCCACCTGCCAGCCCCACGATTCTCTATCTTGGAACACCTTACTCTCCCGTTTTGGCCTAGTTCCTGGTGCTCCTCATTCTCACCTCCAGATCTTCCTTGCCCCTGTATGGCTTCCAGTGACACCAGGGCTCTTCAGTGTCTCCACAAGACTTCCTGAATGTACAGTATTATCTCGGTTACTTGCTTTCCATACTCTCAATGATTTGTACACATTTCTGCTGCCAAAGAAATAGAAACGTGTAAGGGGCAGGACTTGCCCAGCACATTTCCTGCCACTTGGCAGGAAATCAGATAATTGTTGAACTACTTGGGTGACTATAGATCTGAGTATCATCTTTCTAAAACATCACAGGAAATAATAAAAACGTTAACTCAAACCATATTTTAGACATTCTTCATCTTAAAAAATCTGCTTGGTATAATCAACTAAAGTGTCAGACTAAGTGTAAAATATACATTCAGCATATGAAGGCAAAACGACCGTACTTTTTTCCCCATTAATACCGGCCGAGTACTGATTTAGTTAAAAGATCTATAACAATGAGGATCTTTTATTCCTTTGGTACTTAAAGATGTATATCTAAGTTTCACCAAACTGTGAGTAGAAAACATATAAACATATTTAAACAAGGTCACATTTCCATTAATTATGATGATTTTGAGTCCCCACTTCCCAGTTTCAATATTCAAAATATTTCTCCATGTCTCACAGTCTCTCACAGAAAATAGTGCTCTTTTTGATCTTGGACACGCACATAGAGCTTCCCCCACTGGCTGCTGATTCTCTCCTATCCTCCCTTCTATTTCCGTCTCTGTCTCTCTCATTGTCTCCTTCTGTCTGCTTCTCTCTCTAGCTTTCTGTCTCTCTCTTTCCTCCCCTACCTCTCCTTTTCCCTTTCTTCTATCCCTTCCCTTCTTCCCAGACTTCTGGGTTCCCAAAATAGGCACAGAGAAGACTCAATTCATTTTAAGATAAAGAACATTTCTCCGAAGGAACATAATTTGCAGAGATCCAGTGCTTGTCTACACTGGAGGCAACACTTTAACACACCCAAGGCAGTTTAGCTCTTTTTAACCAGTGGCCTTAAATATTTCCACTTCAAAAGAGTTGTTATTTTATTTTATTTTTTGTCTTACATTTAAAAACTAAAAGGATTCTTTCCTTGATTTTCCCAGAACAGAAGAAATAGTCTGCCCCCAACACAGTGTTCAAAGAGAATTAAATGTTGTTTTTAAATGACAATTTCCCAGCTACTTTATTTAATATTTTAAATACCTTTAGGGTTGAGTTTTAACAATGACATCCCAATTCTGTACAGGAGAAGAGTAAAACATGGCATAACATACACATTCCCAGGAGAGTTTTATTTTCCTGTGAATACTCCCTAGACTATTACCAGGAAACACTGATGGAAGGATATCTTATCCCATGGCGATTTTTTAAAAAAAATTTATTAGATTAAAACTTCTAATAAATCTATTTCAGGGCACAGAGAAATTATATCCACAAGGAAAAATGAAACATCAAGCTACTGGGGAAATGTGCATTACAAAAACAAATTGAAATCAAGAACTCGTAAGGCAGGTTTACTATCAGTGACCAGAGCCCCGAGTGCCTTCTATGTGGAGAGGCACCTTCTAACACTGGATTTTAGAATTCTGTCCAAATAAGTAGCCTTCTCCTCCCTAAATCTCTACATACGGTTAAGGATCAAACGCAGTGCTCTGAGGATACTTATGATCTGAATACCACCGTTTTCTGGTAATAAATAATTCCTTATTTAGATCAGAAATATAATACAACAAAGAGGTTAGAACTGCTGAGCTCTATAATCTGACACAAAGGAAACCTCATTCTTCAAATTGTTGCTCACTGGTCTTTTAGATGAAGCTTGAAAGATTTTGTTTGCAAAAAGCTGTCGAGAGGTTTTAAGGTCATCCCTGGCTACAAAGCTCCTTAGGGTTTTCAAAGTACTTAACCATTCTCTGAAGGTACCCTTTCCCAGGGCAGTGTTCAAAGCCTCCCTAGAAGATACTTCAATATTTCCTTTTCTTCAGTCAAACTAGGCTCATTGTTTAGAAGAAATGGATTAGGTGGCTGTCTTTGAACTGCATTTTGAAGGGACTATGAAATCAGATGGCCTTAAACAGACACATATATGCAATGCATAGTGAACAAAGTTCTTGAAAGTGTTACCTATCGTGATGAAGGAAAGATGTGACTGAAAGGGAGGTGAGTTGTGTCACTTGAAAAGCAGACATGTTTTCTTGAGAGAGCTGAGTTTAAAAGTTCTATGCTACATTTTCCATGTATGAGTTTGAGTTCCATGTTTGAGTTCAGGACATAGGCCAATCTGCCCTTTTGAAGTATTGCTGTTTGAGTCATGGTAGTTCTTACACTCAATAGCTACATGGACAGAGTAGAAATTTAAAGCACTATCAAGATTAGTCAGACCAGGACCAGCTGGTGGTATAGGTTAAGGTGTCTGGATCCCACTTGGCCAATTGTGCAGTTGAATCCTGGACCTAGAAGCTTGAGAAATGCAGAGTGTGTATGCATGCCCAAAACCTTGAGAAGAGTAATGAAAGAGAAAGGCCTGTGGCATGACCATCTCCCATGGAAGGGCGTGTGCTTTCTCATGTTCTTCCACTCCCTTTCCCTCTGGCAAATACATATGCCCTATAGCAAAAGTTAAAAAATAAATAGAAAAGTTTAGAGAGGCCAAAATAATCCACTGCTATCAAATAAGCAATTAGTAAATAATTATTGAGCACAATCTGTGTGCAAGGTAATAGTGTGGTTTGTGGCCTTTTTCTTTAAGTAGAATTTTAAATCTATTCTTTCTCAGGCTTTGTAAAAGAAAGATGTATCTCATTTCTATAATTTAAGGCAAATGGGGGCCATTTATTCATGGTTGCTCTGATGGGTGCTGTCATACACACTTCAGAGTCCTAGAGGTTAGCAGTTAAGAGAATTTATACCATTGACAAAAAGCAAATTTTAAGTGAATTTCTGTCTTTATTTTTAGCAACTGCAGAAAGTGAAAGTACTTTTACTATTCCAAGAAGCCTGGATATAGTTTTCAAATGCCTATTATCTCTTTTCATCACTTGAGAAGATCTTACTCCACATATATACGTTATGGATGTACATATGCACACATACATATCTTTTCTGGACACTTGCTATGGAGACAGGTGATAGGGAGGTTGAGTAATTAGTTGTAGACTTACCAAACCAGAGATCACTTGTTCCTACCATTTTGTTGATAAGGAACCTGAAGGCTGATTTGAAATACAGCAGTTACCCCAGGAGCAGAACTAAAACCAGAACCCAGGCATTCTGACTCTCAGCTAAGTTTTACTTTTCTCTGCAACTTCTCACTCAAACCCAGTTCACACAAAAGATAACAGTGACTAAGGCAAAGAAAAGCATTGATCTGTTTTCAACATTCTCCAATTTGAGATTTTAGCAATAACATTTTGGATAAATTTACAATAGTTATAATTCCACCTCCCTTTCCTACCTACCCAAAGCCAAAAGAGTGATAATTAAAATATTAACAGATTGCATAGACTGAGAACCAATCAGAATCAATGCTGGCAGAGTTGGAAGTTTGGAAACCACCTAATCTCTGGGTCCCATTATTCTTACCTCCTATCATGTTCTGCTTTACATTCCTTGCGTAGAGTTATAGATGACCCCTACAGAGCTGCACTGACTTTGTAGCCCCTTGGGCAAGGGTACTGAATTCTTTTTTGCTCTCCCAAGATCCCCCTCTGCCTGGTAGCAGAGCAGTCATTGCCCCCAAATCCCAAGTTTCTGATATGGGTCTTATGCTGAACTGTGCCTCACCTGGAATCATAGCTCTGCCTTGGTACGATACCACCTACCGCAAGGACTTTGCTGAAGACATTTTTGGTTTTTCCCTTTGAACTCCATCTGTCTCACCTTCACAGTGTCTGCAAATCCACCTTTGGATGGAGGTCTTGAACTATCATTACAACTACCGTTGCTCTCATGGGGAATTTCCTCATCCCTCCCACTTTCTCTTTTTTTCTTTCCGGAGAGATTTTTGCTATAGGGCACATGTGCTTACCAGAGAGACAGAGCAACAGAATGTGAGAAATCAATCCCCAACATCCCTCTCACATTCTTTCATCTATCCCAAACCCCCATATCCCTGCCATGTCCAATCTTAGCTTCATGCAAGTCTGAATGTGCCTAGCTCTCAGAGGTCTTCACAGCATGTAAAGACTTTGTATGTCTTTATTCTCATTTGCCAGTGGGAGATAAAGGATGGACATTTTGTTTTAGTTGGTGGTTATTCCTCACAAGTTATGTTCATTCTGTATCTGTAACTTGAATTTATGAAAAGAATATGTTTTTCCTAACTTAACTATCTTCTATCAGAAGACTGAGTAAGCAAAGACTGGATTATGATCTATTCATTCCATGGCTGAGTATCAACATATACCTAAGAACAAATGAGCTACAACTACTTTTGGCAACATGAGTCATTTTCATAAACATGCTGAGCAGAAGCCATACTCAAAATAATATTTAATGTCCATTTCCAATTACAGAAAGTTCAAATGCAGACAGACAATCTATGGTGTTAGAAGTCAAGATAGCAGTTACCTTTTTGGCAAGAAGGGAGAGGGAACTAAGGAGTGGCTTCAGTGGGTACTGAGGTCTGGTAATACTCTATTTCTTACCCTGGGCAGTGATTATACAGAAGAGTTCACTTTATGATAATTCATTAATCCATACATTTAAGATTTGTTCATTTTTCTGTATGTGCTCTATACTTCAATAAAAAGTTGAGAAACTTGTGTTTCTAATAAACAGGAAATAAAAATGAAAGAAATTATCTTCAATATTCAGTGGCCAGTGCTAACATTTCTGAAATGTGAAAAAGATAATGAATACCTTGATTTGCTTTGAAGAATCCTACCAACACTTTTATTGGTATTACCAATTTCACCATTAGAAAGTTGGCCTTTAGAGAAGAGATTGGGAGAGATTAGGTCAATAAGTACAAAACTAAAATGAGAAAAGAGGAGGTTCTGGTATTTTATTGCACAATGGGTTAACTATAGTTAACAGTAATGTACTATATATCTCAAAATAGCTAGAAGAGAGGATTTGAATATTCTCATACAAAGAAGTGATAAAGCATTTATGGTGATGGATATGTGAGTAACTCTGACTGATCAGCACCATGTATACATGTACCAAAACATCACACTGTACCCTATGAATATGTACAATTATTAGGTTTCAAGAATTTTTAAAAACAAAAAAAGGTTTGTCTCTTCTGGTGAAGACAAGATCATACTATATGGAAATAGTGGTAGGATTATAAAATAATCACAGATTCCTGGAGTTATTTCAATCTTTTTTAAAAAATAATTTATTTAATTTTATTTATTATCATTATTATTTAAAAAATTTACTCTAAGACATGAGAAAGAGATGAGAGAGAGACAGAGAGAGAGAAAGCCACCAGGTCTGGGACTAAAACTGCAGTTGGCTATGTAGGAATCCAGCACCTCAACTACCATGCTGCCTGCTGGCCCTGAGTTACTTCATTCTTACTTAGGATTAAGTGTGAGAACTCCAGATTCAGAATGCCCAGGTCACTCTTTGGTTCCACCACTACTTAGCTGATCCAGTAGTTCAAACACATGTGTCTAATGACCTTTTGAGATCGAAAGAGCCAATAAGATCTAGATTTTTTCTTTGAAAATTTCCTCACACATATAAAATGTATGGCAATAAACCTGTATTTTCAGTGTTGTTATAGATGAGAAAAACAACAACAAAAAAGAAAACTTCATGTTTTTATCCCAACTTCCTTTTCTGGTGGTTTGAAAAACCATACTAGTTAATTTTAGTCATAACTATAAATATATATAAAATTCAGTATTTCTGTTGACAAAGCTACAGTCAATCTGTTCATTTTTCTTGTGTTATGTTGCAAATGTAATAAGCAGAAACATTAAGTGTACCCTGATTTTATAAGGAGACATATTTTGCCATGCCAGTCATAATCTAAATAATAATAGCTACTAACAAGTGCCCCTAAATTACACAGAGAATATCCACACAACAGGAATTTTCAATGTGATGGAATTCCTTTGTACATTTTACTTAAAGTTTTCATTCACATTTTAATTAAAAACTATGTTAAGACATACAAGGAAATTTTGAAATATGCTTGAGTTTGTAGCCTTTTTTTAATCTCAAAACAAAACAAACAAAAAACTCCATAGAAACAAATATGAGACCAACTTTGTCAGTTAGAATTATTGCTTAGAAATCTTCCTTTCTTACATAAAACTTTTTCACGGCTAAAGATAGATAGATGATCGTGAAACTTGTATCTGAAAACAACTTTGCTAATATTTTCCCTCTTGCGAGGGAAGTTAGAACAGAAAGGTTGGGAGGAAGTTATGGTAGGTACATGTGCTATTTCCCCCTCTCATCCCTGAGGTAGTTAAGATTGTGTAGAATGGGAGTTTTAGGGAGGGAAAGTGTGGTGAAAAGCATTTGACTTTAGATTAATAAGTTGAAAGAAAACAAAGAGCAAAACATGACCGAGAATCATATTAGCCAAGAATCAGTTTAAAATATATCATAAGAAAATATTTATTTAAAAACAGCTTTTTGCCCATTTAAATAATAACACTCATCTTAAAATTATAAATATTTATAAAGAAGAAATATAAAGAACAAAATAAAAATCATTGGCAGTTCCACTGAGATAACCACTGTTGACATTTTGTGGTATTTTAACTTTTTTCACTGTCAGTATTTATTTATTTATTTTTTGAGAGATTTTTGCTATAGGGCACGTGCGCTCGCCAGAATGACAGAGAGAGACAAAGAGATAGAAAGTGAGAAATCACCTCCCCGGGGGGTGATGGCCACGCCACAATCCCTTCTCCTCTGTTCTTCTTTTGGGATCTTGGGTACATGCGTCTGGGGTAAATTTAAGTCACTGGGTCCAAGTCTCAAACCATGGTCGACTACATGGGAATCCAGCAACATAGCCATTATGCCAACTGCTGGTCTCAATTGCCATCCCTTTTATATTCAAAATATGTGTGTGTGTTCTTTTCATGCACATACCATGATCAATTTCATTGTGTTACTAAACATTTCCTGAAAATATGATTATTATTTGTTATATTCTATCGATGATAAAGATTTTATGAATTAGATAAGGGGTCTTGGAAAGTCTCCATGGAAAATGTGAATTACGGAAAAATTCTCCATAGATTACAAAATTTTTTGCACCAAAATAAAAGTATCTTAATTCCATTTTTCCACTAACTTTTTGAAGTCCCTTTGTACAATTTTTTTTTCCTTTTCTTTTTTTCTTTGCTTCTCTTTTCTTTTATTTTTTTTTGTTGCCAGAAAGTATATGCATTTGTCAGAGCAGGAAAGACAGGAAGCACCCCTAGTGGGGTGCAGTCATGCTGCAATCCTTTTTTCTCTATTCCTCTGTCTCATCAGGACTCTGGGCAGACACAAACATTCAGTATATTTATCAAGTCTCTTGAGCCTAGATTTAAACCACAGTTGGCCAGATGGACTCCAGTTTCCTTAACTTCGGAGCTACAGGGCCCATCCTCAACCCTTTTCTATAGACATAATTTATAAACTAAAGGGAGTCTTCCATTTGTAATACCTTGCTTAGTCAATGGCATCTGATGAAGGTACTACAGTGAAGTAATGGTTTTCTGTAGCAGGACTCCCGTGGTTCCTACAGACCCATTCAGGAGAACTGGTGGCAGAGACATAGTAACGCCATAGGTTGGGGGTAAAAATATTAAGCTCCCGTAAAATCCAAACCTCATTCTCTTTTATAGAATGAATAAGTCTTGGGTCAGCCAATAGTGTGGTGGTTAAAGTGGCTGAATTCCAGATAGACCATATGGTTCAAGTCCTGGACACAGTAGCTTGAAAAACATGCCATGCATGTGTACATATGTGCCCAAAATCTCAAAAAGAGGGAAAGATGGAGGAGAAAATATTGCAGAGTGACCATTTCCTATGAGAGATGCTTTCTCTCACTTTCCTTCCTTCTCTCTCTCTCTCTCTCTCTCTCTCTCACGAGTGTACACGCCCTTTGGTAAACTTAAAAACAAAATAAAACAAAACAAATCAAAGCCACAATGGATAAGCTTCATTTACTTTATCTCAGATCTCAGAATCGTTCTCCCAAGTACCCTCGATTAGCTCTGTACAAACTGTTTTTGTTTTCCAACTCTAATGATGGAATAAACTCTACACCTGCACTCTAAATTTCCCTGTTTACTTTCTTATCTAATTCATACAAATTCCCCAAATTCTACTCAGTCTATATGGTTTCCCAAATCCCTGAAACTGTGAATTTTGCTAAAATGAAGATCTTAAAACTCTCCTTGCTGCCCCATAAAATCAGTTTCCACTTGGTATTCACAATGGAAATGTTTACTAGCTTAATATATTTCTGTAATGTTTTCATCTATGTGCTTTTTAATGTTCTGCCTTTATTGCATCACCAAAGACAGGGTCCATATACCATACAATAGGAAGATTTGTGCTAGAAATAAAACGGTACTCTGCACCAGTATTTGCATATGTGTGTGTATGTATGCACATGTGTGTACATGCCAAAAGAGCCTTTTTAATCTCTTTCCTCAGATATTCTTCACCGGTATAGTTTTACATATTACCTTTGTGCTCAAATGCATTCTGGAAAGTCTTGTGATGGTTGGAACTAAGCAGAGGCGAAGCTGGAGGGCATTAACCTTGGAGCTAATTTTGGAATATAAGGAAATGGGTCACACGAATCAGTAATCTAGATATCAAATGCACCATCGACAGTGATTATTTGCATGGTCAGTTTAACCATATGACCAAATCCTGGTGTGTACAGGGAGACCTTGGGGATATGAACCCGGGACCTTCCCATTCAGCTTCAGCATTATGGAATATTGTGTTATTGCTGTGTCACTGCAGCTGACCTTTGCTCTGCTTTTTTTTTCACCTTAGATTTCACTGCTATGTACACAACCTCATTATTTGCCCTTTGTTGTATTTTTTAATACTTGCTTAGTAATTTGGACACTGTTTAACCAGGACCTCAGTTAATTCTCAAGGATGTCTTTGAGCCCTTTTCCCCAATTGTAGTTCCTTGGAATAAGCATTAGATGAGCTTTAGTCAACTTACCAAGCTCAGTCCATCTCTCTTATTATTGGCATGAGTGAATAGGACGAGTCTGCTTTAACATTTAGTCACCATGGCTCATCTCCGGTTGGAAAGTCAGACCAGGACCCTGAAGGGCTTGCTCCGTTCTTTACTGAGTGAGAGTGAACCATGCTGGTCAAATTTTGCCATTCTATATCCACTTCATTATCATTACACAAACCCAGCCTCAATTAAGCAATTTTCTCTGCAGCAGGAGGAGGTCATTTTGTGAGTGAATTTGAATGTCTGCATAGATCAGCATTATTGTTAATCACATCTGCACTTACATATATTTATATGCACACTCGCAAGTGCAAAGATGCAGTTTCAAACTTAATTAAAAATAGAAAGCAACCTAAAGTGTGCTAGTATTTCCCCTGACTTCAGCATGATCTACCACTTTGACAAAATTTCATAAATCTCCTGCAATAGAAAATTCCACCGCACAGAACCATTTTATGCAGCAATATAGGTACTTAAAATATTCAACAACTTTCATCATGTTTTGCCTCTTGGTACATAGGATTTTTATGTATTTAATAGTTACATATGTTATATATTTTACACAGTATTTTTTACTAATGGTTCCCAACAGTACATTTTTCTGAAACTCTAACATCTGTGTTTTGTTCTTGCAGCTTATGATGATAATCTTAAATTGAGCATGTTCAACCACAGAGGAAGGATTAGTGGCTATTTTTTTTTTTTTTTTTTTTTTTTTACAGTGGCTGGATCCAGTGATGAAAGCATCAGAAGTTATCAAGTTCTGGTGACAGAAAAGCCTCGTTCCTCACTTTTTCGAAGGGCAATTCCGGATCTGGCATCTGAGCGGCTCCTGCTGCTGCCAAGCCTGCAGCAGGTACCCAGAAACTCAGAGGAGAGGAACCGTGGGGAATGTTCATTTGTTATTTATTTATAAACTCGCCCTGCCACATCATGTAAAATTAACACCTTTAATGGGCTCCTGCCTCAGTTGCTTGAAGGACAGGCTTTCACCAGCCAAGACCACCCACCGCCTTGCAGGGAGTGCTGTTGTATGTCTCTTTGCTGCTAGCCTCGTGTGATCTACCCGCCGAAGCTATCCTTGTGCTCAGCAGGTCAGCGAAGGTCTGTCCCATTAGAGAGAACATTCAGGAAGTGAAGTCTTAGGGTTTTTGCAGCTGAAGAGACGAGTGATTGGAGCATAAAGTCCTTTTTCTACCTTGTTAATGAAGAGATTTACTCCAACATTCATTTATTATAAATTGGGGAAGTAAGGGCTGGCTTCTCCCATGTGCTAGCATCCAGAGGGTCCCTTTCCTGTAAGAGTTCATAAATAATCAACGTTTACAATGAAAAGGTTTTGTAAGCATTATCTTTTCCTGTCACAAAAATTCCCTCATGCTTCTAAAAGAAGACCAATATAATCTGCAGATAGAGTCTGGAACCAAAATGGCTTTATGCATCAAGAGTAGATGCAAGTGTTGAAGGGCAAAAAAAAAATTCCCCCAAAACAAACAACAACAACAACAACTCACTTCCCATCCACCATCCCCACTTAAAGTTTCAGTCTAATATATAGTAGTTTTCAAATGGAAGGGATATCTGTGGATCTAGGAACACATTCAGTCATTCAACGAACATCTATCAACTTAGCATGTCCTTTGCAAGAACTTGTTAGATAGGTAGGTTCTTAAAGAGCTTATAGTTTAAAGAAGAAACAAGTGGCTGATAACTAAAATATAACCAATTATCATAGCTGAGGGTGACACTGAGTGCTAAGGAAATGAAGAGGAAGAAGCTAATATTGTTTGAAGAAATCATGAAATGCTTCATAGAGGAGGTGATATCTGAACTTGAAAGACTGATGAACACTTCTCAGGATCAAAGGAAACACAACTCCCGGGAGTTTTCCAAGGGGCAATATGAGCACAAGCCTAACAGTAACATGTGTTTGAATGCTGGCCGGTGATGTGGCAGGTGAGTTAGACACATCATCTCATCCAGTTCTTACAATAGAGGAGTGTTAACAGTGTCTCATGTTGTGAAAGAAACAAACAAAATCAGATGAGGCCTTGAGACATCGAATAACTAGTCAATGCTGGAATTCAAATAGGGGTCAGTCTGCTCCTGAACCCATTGCTTTGACCCCGAAACATCCACAGAGCATTTTCTAGAGCCATGAGGAAGCATGACCTCTTGGGAGAAGGGAAAAATCTAGTGCAGTTGTGAGGAGAGGGGAGGGGTACAGGAAATCAGGTTGTGGCCAGATAATGAAGAGTCTTAAAATTTGTCAGAAGTTGAACTTTATCCTAAGTCCTGTAGGTAATAGGAAGTGAACCATCAAAATTTTGTATATATGTGTAAGAGAGGAGAGAGAGAGAGAGAGAGAGAGAAGAGAGAGAAGAAGTGAGAGAGAATTGAAAAGGAGAAGTGAAGACCCACCCTGTGAATTTAATGACTGTCACTGAAGTAGGCATGGCACTCATCCCAGTCATCCAGACAGGTCCCACAATACCCAAAGCCTTCTGACACTGAAGTTTCATAATATTTAATAAGACAGAATAGGGTGTGGGTTGCTGTTTCAACTTACACTGATGAGCGTGATGACAGACCTCAGGCCAAAAATCTTGCTTTGTGAGAAGAGGCTGGCCAGTACAGAATCAATGCTGCTCAACTTCTCCAGCCAGGGCTTGATTAAAATGTTTCTCTAAATGAGTTAAGGAAAGAGACTCGGAGAATCTGAGCTGGAACTGAAGACAAGGAATCTCGGGGCATCTTTACCAAGCTGGGTTCAGTGAATTCCGGAAATTGGTCAGATAATTGACTTTACCAATTACTTTTTCTCATATTGACCAAATGCAACTTCTTGCCAAAATAACTTAAGCTTTGAGGGTCAATATCACTTCTTTTCCTAAAACTCTTTGTTGATTTTTCTTTGACTTAAGAACATCATTTGATATTTTTTAAATGGCTTTATGATCTTATTTCTATTGCTCCATCCTATTTCTTCCTCTTCTTCTTCTTCTTTTCTTTTTTAATGTTTTTATTTGTTTCTTTCTCCAGAGAGAGAAAGAACCTCAACAAGGTCTTCATGCTGTGAGCTATTCATGATCTCAGCTAGCTGAGGTATCAGGAGCACATGTGCACAATGTGGAGAGAGAGAACTTGAGACAGGATCCTGGGACCTCTGCATGTGGCCTCAGTATCACAGAGGAAGGTTGCCTTACCACTACATCACTACCTGGCCCTCGTTGTCTTCTTTTCTTAACTTCTCCCCACTCGTGCCTTGTGATCCAACCATTTAGACCTGCCCAAGGTTTTCCCAATGGGCAGTAGACTCTGCTTCCTTTTTTTTGGGGGGGGGAGATTTTTGCTATAGGACGCATGCTCTCGCCAGAAAGACAGAGAGAGACAGAGAGAAAGAAAGTGAGAAATCACCCCCCAGGGGGGATGGCCACGCTGCAATCCCTTCCCCTCCATTCTCCTCTCGGGATCTTGGGCACGCACGCACATGCGCCTGGCGTGAGTTTAAGCCACTGGGTCTGGGACTCAAACCACAGTCCACTACATGGAAATTCAGCGACATAGCCATTACACTAACTGCTCATCCCAGTAGACTCTGCTTCTATGACTGCATTTGCTATAAGCTCTGTCTTAAAGACTCTTCCACTGGTGGACCTAGCTGACCCTCTTGGAAACCTCCATTGACCTTACACAACAGGACTATGGTTCTGTTTTTGGTACCCTTAGTCATCGTGTTCATATTCCCTTGACATGAGGCTCATGAAATGTGTCACTGTTGCTTTTTTATTTGTCTACATTTTCTACTAGAGTGAGAACTCTGCCTGTTCATTCTGTACATCTCCGGTAGAGTTCCTAGACTTAGGAGAAGTGTTGGGTAATACCTTTTTCTTTTATTTATTCATGATAGACCATATGAGTACACATGTGAGTGTGAAAGAGAGAGAGAGAGAGAGAGAGAGAGAGAGAGAGAGACTCTATAGGGTCCAGTCATGCCATGATTCTCTTCTTTTAGTCCAACCCATTGGATCTTGGATCCATTTCACCAGAATGGGGAAATCTACATTTAGGTCTTGATGCTTTTCTCGGCTGGTTTTTGAGTCAGTCCTACATCAAGCCCCATGCAGGCCATGCTGACTGACCTGAATTCTAGTAGGGGAGTGGAGTTCAGTTTCCTGCAACATTCTGTCTTTTGTTTTCTTGATTCTTTTCCTGTTAGCATTGGCATTCTCAGTTACTTTCTTTCTCTTTTTTCCTCCTTTTTTTAAAAACAATTTTTTAGAGAGGTACAATTTTTTGCTATAGGGTACGTGCACTCAACAGAAAGAGAGAGACAGAGAGACAGAAAGCGAGAATTCACCCCCCAGGGAGGATGGCCACACCGTAATCCCTTCTCCTCCATTCTCCTTTTGGGATCCTGGGCACACACGCACACATGCCCGGCGTGAGTTTAAGCCACCAGGTCTGGAACTTGAACCACAGTCGCCTACATGGGAGTCCAGCGACATAGCCATTACACCAACTGTTGGTCCAGGCATTCTCACTTTCATAACACTTACAGCTGTCTTGTGCTTTTTTCTTCCCATTGATTCTGATCTTTACCGATGGCATTGAAAAACAGCTGCTCTGCACACCCCAGTTGACCATTTCTGTTGAGAAAGAATACAAATTTCAGATGCCATGACTGGATTTTTCCTGCCATGCACAGGCCAGCTCAGCTGCAGTTCTGAATATTGGACTTCAGTCCTTTATGCCTTGGGCAAGGTGAGAAAGGGAATTTTGGGTATGTGTCAGCCTGAAAATGATACTGGAACTGGCACTTGCAGTGTGTCTACATTTTACAGTATTTTCTCAGTTCAGTCTGCTTGGTGGTAGTAGGTGTTTTCAACTTGATTGAGTGGTTAAAAGAAATGTTAATGAGTCAGCACTTGTAGTTATATATAATATAATATTCACCAGTGAATACTAATCTCCTCTGAAAATATGACTGGCACCCTAGATTCTAAGTGTTATTTTGGATCAAACTCTGCCCGTGCTGATGAAAATACAGTGGAGGAACAAATACCTATGCCCTTCTCTATGAGAAGTAGATGGCACTTCCAGGAACAGAAATCTGGTGAGGATGAAGGAGTTTGATGGGCTGGCAACCTCTTCAATCAATGCCTAATGCTTGAGTAGTAGAACAAGTTTAGAATCCTTGGCAAAAGGTTCCTTTTGGTGTGTACTTGCCTAGTTCTTCCTTCTCACTGGTCAATGTTTTCCTCCTTAAACTCACCTTCTCCTCTGTTAAGTCTCAGCTCTGCGTCCTCTCCCTGAGCCATCAGGCCTCGCCAGGCTGAGCCAAGGCCAAGCAGAGCACGGCTAGCTAGCTAAGCAGTGCTGGCTGACCAGGTGCTTCCTTCTTTTAAAGGGGCTATAGACAATAGTGGCTCATTGCCAAATCCAGACTGTTGCACACACACGTTTGTTGTATGCAGTAAGGTAAAACAGCAGTCATAATTACATAGCAAGTGCACACACACAGTACGACTAATAACAAACGTTGTTTACCCTGTGGTCTTCAAACATGATAAGATAGGAGGTGAGGAAGCCAGACTAAACCATCCTGATTCAATTTGCAATACAACCAACCTGCAAGTTTTTCTTAGTCTTCTGATGTATTTGGAAGTTTTCTTCACTAAGATTTTTTCAAGACATACTGTTTTCATAATTTTGAGTTCTGTTAAAAATATCATAGCCTCACCTGTTCCAGCATGTTATCCCCACCAACCTAGCTACTGAAGTGCAAAGTCATGTACCTCCCCTCCTTCCAATCTTGTCTTCTTATGGAAGGGCCAGGACTCTAGAAGAAAGTAGGAGAACTGTGGGGATCCTGTTTCTTCATTATCATGCTCCTAAACATAAGTTGCAGAATAGTATCAGTTCATGAGGCTTCTTTTTCTTATTTTGCTTTGCTTCTAGATTACTGTCCTAGTGAGCAAAGAAGTCTAAAATGGGAAGAACTTTTTGAATAAGGAGTAACCAAATGACCAATCTCTCTATTTACATAGCTAGGAAACGATATCGGATAAAGAGTGTGCAGAAAAACGGATGTCTCAAATTTGATAATACACTCTAGTGTTTTTCCTCTAAAGCTTTCTATAATGTATAGACAGGATTTTTTTTTAAAGAAAGGATTCACTACACTAATCAGATTCAATTTTGTAGGCGAGTACAGTGGTCTTGTCAAATTTCACTTTTTTTCAAAGACTTTAAGAGGTTAGAATATGATTCAGACATGCTTTTTTGATGAAACTGCAGACCCCAGCTTAAATTATCAATCTACAGAATCATGAGCAAATAAAAAGGTATAGTTTTAAGCCACTTGAACTTTGTAGAAGTTTGTTATATAGGAATATCAATACATTCTGCTTAGGTGCAATTACCCTCCATAACACATGAGGAGAAGATGGTACTTGGAAAGTAGTAGCTATTGAATAAATGTTTAATTGAGTGAGTCAGCAAATGAATGAATCAAACCGCACAGTCATTTTTATTTTCTTAGTGAAAATTCCAGGTTATCATGTCCACCTTGGTATCTTGAATGTTGATTTTCTCCTCCACTGCTAAACTACCCTCACACATCTTATTTATTTACTTATTTATTTATTTTTATTAAAAATTTTTTTTCTTGTTCAAACTTTTTATTATAGAACATTTAAAACACACAAAAGTAGGGAGCATTATATAAAGAATCTTGGTTACCCAGCATTATATTTCAATATTATCTGTAGGTATTTGGTGTTTTCCCATGATAAACTAGAGGTTATAGACTTGGGAAAGTAAAACCACAGAAATGAAGTTTCATCTCGTCATGTGAGGGTGACCCCACCAAGATGATGCATCACTACTGATGCTGACCGTGACCCCTTTCTGACGGAGCGTTGTTCAGGCTTCCCCACTGGGCGGTCATTGTCCTTCCCTCTCGCTATTGTATTCTTTGGAAGGAAGTCACTACGCACCGCCTATGACTTCCTATTTATTTATTTTTAAGAGAGAGATTTTTACTATGAGGTGCATGCACTCACCAGGGAGACAGAGAGACAGAAATTGGGAAATAACCTCCTAGAGGGGATGACCATGCCACAATTCCTTCTCCTTCATTCTCCTCTTGGGATCCTGGGCATTCATATACACAGGCCTGGCGTGAGTTTTAAGCCTCTGGATCTGGAACTCGGACCATAGTTGATACGTGGTAATCCAGCAACATAACCGTTTTGCCGTCTGCTGGTCCCATCACACACCTTTAATAGTAGTAATTGCAGTTATTTATAGGTCCCTTTTATTAGATTATGAGCAAATTGAGAGCCATCAGGTCGTCTAGATTTACAAATCATTTCTGTATCCTTAGTGCTCATTTGCACAATACTCCCAAAAGATAAATCTTTGGGATTTTAGAAATCTGAAGTTTTGACTTTTGGAAACTGGATTGCAACTCTATTGGTTGCAGGGATTATAAGACTTGGCTAAAAATTAAAATAATCTGAAGCTCATAAAATATATCAATGCCGAGTCTCATTTCAACAGTTGATGCAGAATCACTTGGCTGGCAGGACTAGGTAATGCCAATGTGCAACCAGTATTGAGAACCTTTGGATTTATTTATTTATTTTTATTTATTTATTTTTTGGAGAGTTTTTTGCTGTAGGGTGTGTGTGCTCACCAGAAAGACAGAGAGAGACAGAGAGACAGAAAGAGAGAAATCACCCCCCCACCCACCCCCCCCCCCCCCAGGGAGGATGGCCATGTTGCAATCCCTTCTCCTCCATTCTCCTCTTGGTATCTTGGGCATGCAAGCACATGCGCCTGGTGTGAGTTTACGTCACCAGGACTGGGGCTCAAACCATGGTCAACTACATGGGAGTCCAGTGACATAGCCATTACGCCAACTGCTGGTCCCGAGAACATCTGGGTTTAAATGTCTGCAAGGTTTATAAGTGCTAGCACCTGAGAGATAATCCTCTCCAGCAACAAGGAAGACCTGTCAGGGAATATATTTGGAATTGCTGAATATTGTAATTCTCCAAGTTAAAATGAGTGATAATTGAAGTACTAAATATTATGCTATAATATGAATGCATGTGTCTGCATCAATTGAATAGAGCAATTAATAGCAAAATTGTGTTGTTTATTGTTTGACATAAAACTGTCTACCTTTTATATTTAACTTTTAAAGTCAAATTTATAAAATATTTCTTAGTTTTTTATTTTTTGCCAATTTCATTTTTCCAGTTTTAGCCAATAATTTTAAGATATTTTAATGTCCATTCTTGGTGTTCATTTTGGATATCTTAAAATGGCTCATTTAAAAAAGTTTTTTCAACAATAGCTCATTTAGAACACTCACACATGAATATTTATACTCTAAGGTTTCAATTTGACAACATTAAGCTCTGTATCCTTATTTCTTAAACAACCAAAACATATTTATGGATTGATTTTAATGTACTTTTTCCCCCAATTGAATTCACTATGATTAAAAGTTCACAGCCTTGGTTACATTATATAATTTGAGAAATAACCAACAATGTCCGTAGTGATTAAATATTCAAGTTTGCAATTATTTTGTAACTTTTGTTCTGCTCTTCACTCACTCTAAAAATTATCATAAAATTTTGAAAGATGTCCTCAGTGTAGAATATGTCCATAAAATATTAAATATTCAATTTTCCTCTATCATGGCTTGAAAAATTCATAATTACATGATGATCCACATAATAACTCATTCTGAAAAGTCATATATGGCACTCCCTCTGTGACTGAGTTAATAATTTACTGCTGTGTGGGATTTTCACTCTGCACTGTTAGTCTTGGGAACATTTATTAAGCAAATGTTCATTTGCAAAGATCAGGATGTGAATGAAGAGGGTAAGAATTTAATGAGGAGTGACAGACAGGTGAACTGATTCCATATAGAACTTTAGTACAAGGGAAAGCTGAGAGCTTTATCTTTCGTTGCCTCGATAGACACCTGAAATGAAATATAGAAGACAGAGGGCAGGAGAAAAAAAATGATGCTCTCCTGCAGGGGCCAACAGAGGGATAAATCAAGAGAAGTGAGGAATACAATTCAGGTCATTTGAAAAGATGCCATTGAATATGACGCTTTGAGCTTATACAGCAGAAGGGATGCTGACTTTTTATTTTAAAGTCACTAAATGCTGCCAAAGAGAATATTTCATGCCTTATTTTTTTCCTTTGGTCTTCCAGATTTTCATTGACAATAGCTGAAGTGACCAAATCATGTAATTGAAAATAAGCAGAAAGAGAAAGAAGTTGCCACAGAATTCATGGTTTTAGGGCTTAGAATTGTTTACAGAGTCTTTTAGGAAGCCTATGTTATTTAAACAAAGGCCTGAAATGGTTATATAACACCTAGAAGTTACTCTTGGATATGAGTAATCCATGTTGTCTTATTTGGTTCTGTTTTGTGGCGTATACAAGCAATGTACATAAAGAAAGAAGTTTGTGTTAGATTAATTGGGTAATTACATTATGTGGGTAACCGTGACTTTGACCTTGGGCAGATCTTGGAATGCACATACGCAATGGGTCATCTAGAGGAATCATCAGCAGGCACCAAGAAGGAAACCTAGCCAGTGGCCTTATTATGACATTAATTTTTGATTGTGCTGTTGAGGCTTGACAGAGGGATAAGATACCCCAAACATAGATCATTTCTGTTTCACGTAAAATTCTCTTTGGATTCTGGGACCAGCAGTTAGCGTAATGGCTATGTTGCTGGACTTCCATGTAGTGGACCATGGTTCGCGTCCCGGACATAGTGGCTTAAACTCACGCTGCGCGCGTGTGTGTGAGTGCCCAAGATCCCGAGAGGAGAATGGAGGAGAAGGGATTGCAGCGTGACCATCCCCCCCGGGGGGTGAGTTCTCGCTTTCTGTCTCTCTGTCTCTCTCTGTCTGGCGAGCGCACGTGCCCTATGGCAAAAACCTCTCTCTCAAAAAAATTCTCTTTGGATTCTAATGAGGGTTAAATAAATACATAAATAAATGAAACAAAGAAATTTACAATAAAAATTAAGAGGCCACACTACATACATATAATCTGAAATTTATTGAAAATTTATCTGCAATCATCAGTTCTAATACCTCCACACTCAATATTCTCACTGACTCTGATAAGTAATAAAAACCAAAGTGGGCCACCAAGAGGCTGTAAAAAGGAAATCAAGTTTCATCGACAGGAGGTAGATTTGATTGAGCTTGTTTTTCTTTAAAAGCAGTGGTTTCATTTGATGTCCTGGACAATGTTGAATTTGTCTTAGTCCTTTGCTCCTTAATAACTGTGAGGATTAAAATACATGTAGATATAAGCAGGTTTAGATTCAAGTCCTGGATTTGCATTGATTGTCTTACAACAATTCTGAGTTTGTAACCTATGCTGTGAAAATGTGCACTGTAGACTACAGATTCTTTTCGAATCCCTACCACCCTAAAATTCTATGGTTAGAGAATGATGCTGGTGTTTCCATATAGGGTGACAGAGACAATTTTAAAATCTTGTTTTCTTCTTGCTGTTCCGTTTATTCTTTTAGGAACATATGTTTATAGAATATTTATAGGTCTTTTGGATTAATTTACTTTATAACATTTTTACCTTTTTATTTTTAATTTTTTAGATTATTTTTTGGCATAGGGTATGTGCACTTGCAGAGAGACAGAGAGAGAGAGAGAGAGAGAGAGAGAGACAAGTCACCTGTCCCCCAGGGGTCCGGCCAGGTTGTAATCCTTTCTTCTCCATTCTTCTTTCAGGATTTTGGGCACACATGCACGAGTCCGGTGAGCTTTTAGGCTGCCAGATCTGAGACTAAACCATGAAGTAGGCCACGTGGGATCCAGCACCTTAATCTCCATACTACCTGCTGGTCCCTGTCATCTTTTATTTCTAAAAACCAAACCACTTTATTGAGATATGATTTACATACAAAAAACTGTACAACTTAATGTATGCAACTTGATGAATTTGAAGATAAATGTACACACATGAAACCATCACCAAGATCTAAGCCATAAACATATATCCATTATGTCCAAAAGTTTTCTTCTATCATCTTTATTTATTATTGTTATTAATATTGTGTGCATGTGATAAGAACACAACATATAGCAGAGTGCTTATAGTTAACAAGTACGGTCTACTTAAGACATCATATAAGAAGGTAGATCTTACATTACATAATCTTATCAGGGCTAATGCTTTCTTTTATTTTTTTTTCCTACATAAAGAGGCTACAGATGTTTTAGTTTGAACACTTATTTTGAGGGTTAGCTAGAAATATTTGTGCTAAAATGTATCTTTGGATTTCTGTTTTATTACCTGGAGATGATTGTCATTTTGACAAATAGTAAATATCAGATATTTTCCTCCTGTGCATTTATACAAATCTGGGGCTACAGATTTATATAAGGGCTTGGGTGAAATGACAAGATATTATGGCTTCAAATACCCAGGTACTTTAAAGAGACCTGTCTTTATCATTCTCTTCTTGGTGAAGATGTTAACAGAAGCTGACCTTGACTAGTATTTAATAAATTAATGAAACATTTTTCAAGGTGTTTCAAAAGGTGTAAGAAAGTTTGGATTCTGTTTTGGAACTCAGACTTACCTTTTAAAACTGAGCTACCCTTGTTTTACAAGTAGAGAATAATGATTTTTGCAGCAGCATATTTTACAGATATTTCGAATGGAACCATGATCCTGCATTCCATTTTGAATAACTTAGAAGGGTTAAATATAGTGGTTGCTCTATTCTGTTTTTATTTATTTAAGAGAAAGCATTTAATATTTATATTTCTTTAAGAGTTCAAATGGATCTAGTGTTTTCTCTTTAAAATCCTGGCTTTTTGCTCATTCTTTTTCTCATACTTAACTTTTAAAAAATCTAGAACCTAAACTCAAACTTGGTTGGTGAAACGTACCCTGTACCAATGGTCCTTTTGCTTATATTCATTACAACCAAGTATCATTCTAAGAGACTCAATGTTCAAGGCTGATAGAGACTGAAAAAGGATTTATAACCAAGTTCTTCTATCATAAGTCAATTTCCTCATCAAAAATATTAGTAACCAAGGTCTATATGAGGTCACTTCCAAATGCCAGGTCAGAAATATAGTACTCAATGATCTACCCTAAGTAATTCCTCTGACTATAAATTTCAAGATGAAGCAAGGTAGAATACTAATCACAGCACTGTAAGAACTCAAACTGATCATATCTCTAGTAAACAAAATGGTTAAAGTGATGGTAACAGTGAACGCTGAAGAAACATTTTTCTTAGATATCAAATACAAGTTCATCATTAATGTGCGTTCTTGCATAATACCAAAACCATGAAGATGTATATATAAAATCTATACCTCCTTATATATGCCATTAAAAGTTGCCAACAATATAAAGTACAAATTTTGTAACTGCAGTGAAAATATTTTGTAGGTTATGTAAACTGGAGGCTCCACTGAGTTGCTCAAAAATTATTTGGTTAAAGGGTAAATACACCTTGTACATCGTAATGAAAGTCTTATAGGTAGGGGTGGAGATTAACACTTCAGGCTGTCTACAGAATATTAATAAAATTCAATATATTTTCTAAAAGGTATAATTTATATTTTGTGGAAATGAGACCCTTTTCTAATAAAATTCTTCTGTCCTTCATTCTGTTCATATAATTTTGCTATAAATCATCCTGTAGGAATTTTTCCCCCTAAATATTCATCTCAGGGAGAACCTATTTAAATAAGCCCTCTTAGCAAGATCTTTCAGAATTAAAATTACACCACAAGCAATACTTCATCCAATATGTTTCCTTCTATACAATTTTTTATGCCTAAAATAATATTTTTTTGAATTCCATTATGTTAAAATTGTTGATTTGAGGTGACTTTGATAGTAAAGAAGCACTGTGTTAAATGATCAATAAATTATCTCTAATCTTTTTAATTGCACGGCCTCTGAGTCTGTACCATTGCAGTTCTTTTCTGCTGCCCATCTACATATATAGTGAGAAAAACCTAAGGGCATTATTCTCAGCTTCACCACAAAGAAAGAATAAGAAGAAGAATTGCTGCAGGATGTACTAGCTTTCCTTGATTTCTAGTAAACTAAAACGTTATGCTCTTTCATAGTCATTTGAAACTAATTTTTCTCTACTGTCTGGTTGGCATTAAAAGAAATTCTTTTATTTTGTTCCTGATGTGAGTATAAGAAGTCACTTGATTTCTTAGGATGTGAGGTATAATATGGACAATAGATAGATGTATCAGCAGACATTCTTTACCTCCCTTTCTCCCTCTATCTCTCTACACACACACACACACACACACACTCTTAATGTCAGGTCCTATGTAAGACCAAGGGATGTCCCTTCAGTGTATATAGGATGAGTCTATGGGTCAAATGGATGTTGCAGAGCTCAGAGAACATTTTTGATGGTGTAATCAGCAAATCTCCAGTTTTGTAAATTACTAGGTGTTTTATAAATGAACATTTACATGCTCTAGTTCATCTACTCCTTATATCTACTCTAGAAGGTAAGTGGAGCAGGCTTTATTATCTCTATTTTCCATATGGAAACTGAGATTTGGTCATAACAAGGGACTTTTCAAGATTGCATAGCTCATAGTATTGTTTTGTGAAGCAGAGATCAGGACTCTTTTCCATGACTTTTACATGACATAACAGAAAGCTGATTTTCTATCACTAACCTTCTCACCCTCCTGGAATCCTGGGGACACTCACATTAACTTAGTCCTCAGCATTGAGCAGATAAAACAGGGGCTCAGATTAAATGCATGTATTTATTATTTGTTATGGGTCATATGTGAGAGTGTGCACAGTCTACACAGTCCTGTAAAACATTAGGCACCCAGTCATCCCTCTGTGTGTGACACGGCATCAAAGGTTATAGCATAATCACATAATCAGTTTAGGAACAGAAATCATTGTCCTTATTATCTGGCTTCAGCATTCATTTCATTTCCTGGAGCAGAGAGTACACTATAGGGTAACTGGAGTAAAGTAACTTCAGTAAAGTTCACAAATATTTTTTGAGTGCTAAAATTTTAATATTAATTAGAAAATATAATATTTATTGGATAATTACTATGAATCAGTCACTATTCGAAATATTTGTTCAAAGATAAACTCAATCCTCACAACAGTGCTATCAGGAGTAGTAGTAGTATCAGTTACAGCTACTACTATCTTCCCTACTTAGTAGGTAAGGAAATGAAAGTACAGAGAGGTTAACTAAATTGCCCAAAGTCATATAACCAGGATGTGGCTGTGCCAAGATCTAAACCCAAACAGAACATGACCTATGCCGTGTTGCTTCTCCATGTCTTAGGAGATGAAGATACACAAATCAGTAAGACATGTTTTCTAATAAATCCATTCTCTACAGGGAAGAGAGATGTACAAAGTGCTGATCTGTGTGAGAGCTACCACAGGAAAGGCACAAGCAAAGTAGAGTTAGTGCACAAAACTAAGCCGTGGTTCTCTGAGACTCTCAGTGAGGTGCTTGTTTATGCAGTGAGGCTTCAGTGAGTCAAGAGGGTGAATGATGGGTTATCTGTCTATAGCACTTGGGATAGCTGACTCCAGCCACTCAGAATATCCAAGAAGCACAGAGGCAGGACATGATTCAGCGAGTCCAGTAACTTATATTTGAGGTGACTGGGATACAGAATGCCAAGCAGTATTAGGCAGAAACTGAAGCTGAAGTAGCAGGGGCCAAGTCATAAAGAACTTGGTAGAATGTGTGGTAGGTTGAGTTTCATCAGGGAGGCAGTGAGAGAGTCACCCGAGATTTGGGTTTTAGTGAGAGACTCCAGAAGCAGAGAAGAAAAAGAAGTGATGATTGACAAGAAAGGCAGGCAGATAGGTTAATGCAAATTACTATGAGAAATGACGAGAAAATTCTATTTTTAAATTTTGTTTTAAGAGAGATTCTTGCTATAGGGTGTGTGTGCTCACCTGAGAGACAGGGAGACAGAAACTGATAAATCAACCCCCCTTGGGGGGGGTGACCACACTACAGTCCCTTCTCCATTCTCCTCTTGGAATTTTAGGCATGCACATATACGTGCTCAGAGTGTTTTAAGTTACTGGGTCTGGGACTCAAACTGTGGTTGTCTATGTGGGAGTTCAGCAATGTAACCATTATGCTATCTGCTAGTCCTGAGGAAATTCTAAAACTAGGGCAGTGGTGCTGAAAATCTTAAGTAAAGGAGACAATGCTGAGCTTTTGTAGCTGTTATTTCAAGGGTTAATCTTATTAATATCAGCAATTCCTTTTAATATTTTGACCAAATTAAGGGGCAAACAGGTGGTATAGTGGTTGTGGCACTGGACTCCACATGGTGGACTGTGGTTTGAGTCCTGGAAGTGGTGGCTTGACACTCATGCTGGGCACATGTGGGTATGTGCCTGGGAGGAGAATGGAGAAGGGATTCCGGCATGGCCATCCTCCCTGGGGTGGGGGGTGGTGATTTCTCGCTTTCTCTCTTTCTGTCTCTTTCTCTGTGTCTCCAGTGAGTATACATGCCCTATAGCAAAAGCTCTCATTAAAAAAAAAAAAAAAAATTTAACCACATTGGCCAGGTTATTTCCCTGCACAGTTGCGAAGATTGAGTTTATTCTTGAGCAAATATTTAGAACAGAATGCTACTGAGAGATAGCACATCAGTTACAAGACTTTCAATTACAAATAATGAAAGCTCAAGTAGAAATGGTTTCGACAATAAGATAAATTTAGTTATGTAAGAAATTCTGTATTAGCATACCTTTAGGTTTGGTTAATTCAGTAGCATAATGACAACATCCTGGATTCTTTTTCCCCCACTGTATCTACTCTACTACCTTCAGTATCAATTTCCCCGATGTCTAGTTCCCCTCATTGGTTTCAAGAGCTGCCACAGTCCTAGGAACCATTAGCAAACAATATCAGCTAACTCAGTAGGAAGGAGTTGATTCTCTCCTGATGCATTTGGCTACGAGAGACAAAATCAAATTCTGTGGCAAGGAAGAGTGAAGGAAGCATTTGAAGACGTAACAAAAAAGTTTCTGCCCAGGATGTAAAGAGAAAGACGTAATGTTTAGATTCCTGCATTTTAAAAAATAAATTTTTTATGTCAAGAACAGAGCTTTATTATTTAAATTCTTACATCTGCTCTTTTAGTGTGCAGGGGGCATTAGCAGAAATGACTGTAGAGTTTTATGTATAGAAGGTTCAGAGCCAACCAGTGGTGTGGAGGTTAAGGAGGCTGGATCGCACATGGCTACCAGCATGGTTTGCATCCTAGACCAGGCATTCTGGGGAAAAAAAACAAAAACAAAAACAAAAACACTAAGCATGTGTATGCCCCAAATCTGGAAAGGATAATGAAAGAGAAGGGACTGAAGGAATGCCCCCCCCCCCCCCGGGGGGTGCTTTCTCACTTTCCCTCTCTCTTTCTATCTCTCTCCAGTGAATGCATGTGCCCTATAGCAAAGAATTAAAAAAGAGGAAGAAAAGAAGGTTCTGGTTGCAGAAAAAACTAGGAGAAGACAGTCTTTTTTGGTCCTATGAAACTATGAGAAAAAGAAGAGAGAGGAAGAGAGTGAGATGTCCTGTTTTCCCTTCGTGGGCTGGGACTGGGTAGTGGCAGTGGTAGAAGTGTGTAGAGAACAGCCCTGGTGTTAAACAGATGTTGAGAATCACTGAGAGCACAACGTCCATGTCTCACTTCCCCATTCAGAATTCTGAAGGACACCGGTGTACAGAGAGCCTTATTAGCAGGGGGTAGCAGTGTGGTCTGACAGAACAAAGATCTAGTTAGCATTCTTGAGGTTTTCTCAGTTTTTATACACTACAGAATCTGAGTTGATGTGTCTTGGGGGCAGCATGGCAGAGAACTGAGTGGACCATGAGCCAAGGGATTGGATGGTAGACATGATGGCAACCAAGAGATTTCCAGGAGACAAAAGAATAACCACAAGTCCATCACCTCTCAGCTTAGAGGCAGACTTAGGACTTCTCATCAGAGATGTACATGTGCCAACCAGAACAAAGCAAGGACTAGCATGCCAGCTAGTGTCCATCCCCACCACTTCCATGAGCCACATACCCATTCCTGTTAATATGTGAAGCTATAGTTGGGATATAATCAATAGGCTGAGAAGCTGAACTAAACAAGATGAAGTGAGAGTTAACATTAACTTGGTATAGTTTGAATATTTATGCCCCACCACTTCATATGTTGAAATATTAACCTCCCAAGTAATGGTATTAGGAGGTGGGACCTTTGAGAAGTGATTAAATCATAGGTCAGATCCCCCATGAGCAGAATTAGTGCCATTATAAAAAAGGTGCAAGAGAGCTCCTCACCCTTCCTACCATGTGAGGTTACAGTGACAAGAGTGTCCACAAACCAGAAAGTTTGCTCCTACTAGAAGCTAAATCTGCTAGCACCTTGATCTGGGACTTCTAGCTCCTAGGGCTTTGAGAAATAAATTTCTAGTATTTATAAGTTATGTAGTTTATGATATTTGATGATAGCAACCAGAATGGACTAAGTTATAACCCCTCCAGATTGTCTAGTTTGAAAAGTAGACTCCTGAGACAGATAGGGTTTTCTTTTTTTTTAAAAAAAAAACCTTACCCTTCTAGAAACTTTAAAAATTATTTATTTGAGAGATAGAGAGAAAGAGAGAGAGATAGTCACCCTAAACATTATCTATTGCCATGATCCTCCCATCAGCTTCCCAGCCAACCAGGATCATGGGCACACATTCATATACCCAGTATGTACAAGTTCACCTGAGTACCAGACCCTGATCTTTCATATCGTTTCCAGCATTCCAGAGTACTGCCTACTGCTGTATCACCATGACTAGGCAGGTTAGGGTGTACATAAACATGGTTTCTTCACTGAAGTCTTGGTTCCTCTGATGTAGTATGTGAGATTTAAACTTACTGAAAGAAAAAGCATTATCTATCATGCTTATATGATTCCTACTGTGTATCATAAGAATTTTTAAATTCCTCATTAAAAGAAGGAACTATTTAATAGTAATGTAGCGTAATAATTTAACCAAAGGAAACGTGTAAACTAAGGAGGTATTTGCTAGGAAGTGTTTTCTGAGATAAGGCCTAATTCTTTAATTACCATTAATTTGCACCCAATTAAATCACAGGCACTAAAAACTATAGTGCATATAAATAAAGGGAATCAAGGGCATGAGAGGTCTAAAAACTCTGGGGAGTTCCAGCTAAGATAAAACCAAGTTAAATTTTAAGATAAGTGGTGACTAAAGGGTGGCTATGAATACGTGAAGAGTTATGTTGATACAATCAGATAATCACTGTAAAATTTCTTTATACATTCTGAAGTGTAATGGAGATGTTAGCTTTGTATGGTTTTATTTTCTCTCTAGTTTTAGGTAACACATGTAGACCTAATGAATCAAAGATATAAGGGAACAGTTTGGATCTACCCATGTGTAATTAAGAGGTACCCCAAGGTAGAATGTACTATCTTAAAAATGTAAGTAGAAAAGGACTCAAGGAGAGGATAGTTTTTTCTTTTAGGCCTAAGCTAGATGTACCTTAAGATCTCTTAAGACTTTAAGTCTCTACTGTTCTGAAAAACAAATCCTTAACTTTCTTAGTAAAGCATTTGTTCATTTGCAGGGCTCCATACCTCCCAAACCCAAGATTAGAGCAGCTGTATGATTTAGTATCTAATAAATAGTGGATTTTTAGGCCGTGGAGATACTTGAGCCAGACACTGAGCAGCAGCAGTTGCTTGTTACTGAGTGGACCCTGGACCAGTGCTGGTGGCAGCACCTGGGAGCAGGTTAGGAATGTAGAAATTCGGTCGCATTCTTGAAATTCTCAGGGTCAAATCTTTCTGCCAATAGGATCCACAGATGCATTCTGTACACAGTAAGGTTTAAGAATCACTGAGCCAACACTTAGAGATCTACCATAACCATCAAATCCTACGTGGACTGAAAGAGCCCAGATCTAGGGGTCTTAGCGTTCCTTAGAAGAACAATTTACCCATCTAAGAGGAAAAGTTACCAAATCCTCAGTGGCCCATCATTCTGGGTTAAAATCAGTGGTGCCTTTTGTAAGGACAAATACAAATTAAAAATAGGGAGTTTCATTTTCCCAGATGAAAATGAAGGCAGAGATTACCTTCCCCTCCTTTTTCTTAGACCATTTACCTTACAAAACTTGTAATTAAACGTACTTTCTCATCTCTTTGAAATGTATATAAACCCTTTTTTTTAGAATTATTTTATTTAACTTTATTTATTATTATCATCATTATTGTTTTCCAGTTTGATCAGAGAGAGACGCAGAGAGAGAGAGAGAGAGAGAGAGAGAGAGAGGGAGAGAGAGAGAGAGAGAGAGAGAGAGAGAGAGGAAGTGAGAAAGCAAGCCACCAGGTCTGAGACTTGAACCATGGTCGGCCATGTGGGAGTCCAGCGCCTTTAATCACCTTGCCAATAAACCCTTTTGAACACTAGATAGGGCTTTGGTCAGCTTTATGACCTAGCATTGTCTTCTCAAGGCCCTGGGCCAGGGAGCCAAGTCTCTAAAATGTAATTGTAAAGACAGCTAGTGCCTCTACCTCCTGCTTTCTATGGGCAGGCAGAGGCCTAACAAGTGTGCGTGCCCGTAGCTAACATGGGTGATGAACCAAATTACCAGGGAAAGTTAATATTAACAGTGTTACAAGCCATGCTGTCCTCTTTCTTGAGGACTAGTAATTGCTTATGTTGAAAACATGTGTTTAGAGTTTAATCTATGTAGCTGTACAAAGAAAGAAATTCTTTACTTGTGCAGTCTCTTTGTGCATTGCCTATGATGTTTCACCTTCTGGTTTGGTATTTATTCAACAATAAAACTATTCTGTCTTTTCTACCTTTGTAGAGAGGTTTTCTGTGTGGAAGATGTGTGCATGTGTGTGTGTATGTGTGTGTGTTTTGTTTTCAGTTTTGCTGTAGAGAGTGTGTGCTCTTGCAGGCACGGGGGATATTGTGGAGAGAGAGAGAAAGTGAGAAATGACTCCCCCAGAGGGAATGGCCATACTTCAATCCCTTCTCCTCCATCCTCCTCTTGGGATTTTGGACATGCATGCATGCCTGGTGTGTTTTTTAACCCCCTGTGTCCAGAACTTGAATGGCACAGCTGGCCATGTGGAATTCAGCTGCCTTAACCTCCACACCACCCACTGGCCCTTGATTTTGGTTTATTAAATTTCCTCAACATCATACTGTTATGTTGATGCATTATTTCTTCTTCCTATATTCCTATATTGCCATAATCCATCCATCCCTTCCTTCCTTCCTTCCTTCTTTCCTTCCTGTCTTTCCAGCTGTCATTCATCTTCCCATTTTGTCTTTGTTTTCATATTGGCATTTAAACCTATTTCTCTCTTCAGCTAAATTAACCCAAAGTATGCCTTTTATTTTGCAGTAAGGAAATTTTGGGAATGGGCTCTTTGGCTTTAACCTTGAGAAGTTGGAAGAAAGAGAGTTTCTGACATCACAAAGAAGGTTTATCTGAGGAAACTGGTTAAGTATAAAAAATACGGATTTCTAATCTAAGGAGGTGCTAGGTTGGCAATTGTAAAATGTCACTATTATGTCAAATAATGACATGTATCTATATGTACATACATGTATATGTACCTATGTCCATCTATCATCTATCTTGATATATGTTGGGAGCCATTTTATCTGTCCTTTCTGGGATAGAGGGAAAAAAATACATTTATTTGAAATAATGTGACAAACTCCATGTGCAGGAAGACAAGGGACATGCAAATTATTACCATCATTTATTTCTAAGGCATCACTCTTTGGTTATAAACATACCTAAAGAGCATTAGCAAAGCAATGTATTTAAAAGTGCACATTAAATAAAAACACAGAACCTCTATAATGATTTAAGCAAATGATATTATGATTTTGTTTCTACTGATCTGATATAGGAGTTTATAAGCTAATGCTACTCCCTAAATCTTTGGTGCAGCAGAAGTTCCTGACGGGAATACTAGAACTGGAACTATCTAGATTACCCTAAAATCTGTACAGCAATTATGTCTCTGGGCTTTTTAATAAGCAATAGGAGTGGTGTTTCTGATTGAACACTCTCTTTTGTCAGTATCAATAAATACTTAACCTCTTGAAGCCAAAATAAACATCTGAGGTAAACAATAAAATAGCCCCTAATTTTCTAAGAAGCTTTAGATTCGGAATTGTTTGCACAGGCTATGACTTAATTCCTGAACATTACCTTTTTCACCTCTGCTACTTTGATCCTGTCCTGACTGGAGAGCCACCAAACACTTCTGGCCTGAAAAAAAGAAAGAAAGAAAGAAACACAAGTAAAGCCCTCACATTTTGCATAACCACAGATCTAATTTTGTACTGGACAGCACTATTTAGTACTGTCCTAGGTCTACCGAAGAATTCTTTTTTAACCACCAATGCAAAGCTATCCGGTATTACTTTTCTTAATTAAGCTGGGCTGCTCTCACAATTCAAAAGCTTCATTTTTTTTTCCTGCTTAAATTAAAGTCCCTGTGCAATGCAGTGACCAAAACAAATAATCTATGACCTACAAACAAGACACTTGCATTCCCTGAAGAATTACGTTCCTGCTTCCTCGAGGTTATACATCTTTGAATCTCTCTTTGCCATAACGACCTTCTGGTCCTCATTAGCATGCAGATTACCATTAACACAGCTATAATGCAGCAATTTTCTTGGTGTATGTTGAGGAGAAATGCGCATCTGAATGTAGTCAGGGGACAAAATTAACTGCATAAATCTACAGCGCAAACTGGATCTTGGCCAACTTTGCACGAGTCGTCTTTCCTCTCCTCGTTGTGACATCATCATCTAGATTCCCACTGACGGCTTAATAAGTATCTCCGGGTTTCATATTTAATTTCCTTTCATCTCTGTATATTACATTTCAACTTAATTTCAGGAGAGCCTGACCACCTTATTACCATGCCTCATAATATATATTTACCTTTAATCTTTCTGCTCTGGCCTTTAATGGCTCTGTTATGAGATTCCTATTTATGCTACCTTTTATATCTTTTTTTTCACATTTATATCTTTAAAAAATATTGTCTAATAGAAAAGGATTTAAGAGTGTGTATATGCATGGGGTGCACACACAAACACACAAAGAAGAGATACGTTGATACAATGGAACTAAGAATATGTAAGCTGTTTGTATTTTGGGAGACAGGCATATATATTGTTTTTGCAAGATAAAATTCTAAGATGAGTCATAAAGAGAGGTTTTAGCGGAGAGTAAAATGGAAGTTTGAGACCTAATTTCCTTCTTGCCAATCAGACAATTAAATGGTTTCTTGTCAACACTGGTCTCCAGGAGTATACTGAGGACTACCAATATACAGCTTTCAGGTTATCAAACTGACAGGAAGGCTCACATGACTCTAAAATTTGTATTCTGGATTGTCCTTCAAGGATGGTATTTTAAATGTTGTAGTTAATGAAATAAACATATGACTTTAGGATGATTATGAAACTCAGTGGCCTAAATATGCACATAACTGGAATTAGAAATGTTACAGATTAAAAGTCATTATAAAAATAAAACAAGATTTGTTCTGATGATAAAGTAAATCTTAGTGTAAATAATTTAGAAATGAATTTGAAAGTTATGCATTTTATAATCAAGTCTGGGCTAACATTCAAAATTAATATATTTTTTAAAAATATTAAACTGTGGCAGTTTTAACTTTTAAACACATGAAATCATTTCTACTCTGTTGTTTTCCAGTTTAGAAAAGCAGACTGGGAATTACTCATTGGCTACCTCGGGGTGAGTAAACCTGGTGATGAGTAGCTTCCTGGAAACTTCCTTCCACCTTCCAGCACAGAGGGAGACAATGAAAGGGTGCAGCCAGGAGAAATGAGCAGCACTACCACGTCACTTCTTGTAATGCACCCTGATCCATTCTACATTAGTGATATGAACTAATGTGGATTCTATTTTTTTTTTAAGAGAGATTTTTGCTATGGGTGCATGAGCTCTCCTGAGACGAGAGAGAGAGAGAGAGAGAGAGAGAGAGAGAGAGAGAGAGAGAGAGAGAGAAACCAACCCCCAGGGGAAATGGCCATGTCACAATTCCTTCCCCTCCATTTTCCTCTTGGAGTTTGGGCATGCATGCACATGTGTCTGGTGTGAATTTCAAGATATCAGATCCAAGACTCTAACTGTGGTCAGCCATGTGGGGATCCAGTGCCTTAACCACTGCACCACCTGTTGGTCCCATTGTGGATTCTTATAGAGGAGGAAATCATCCTAATTCTTTTCTGTGGACATAGAGGGACATGACAGAGAGGATATGGAGGAGGATTGAAGAAAAGGCACTGTTTGAATTGAGTTTTGAAGATGGAATTTTGAATTTCATGAGACTGAGAAGGGTGGGTCAGAGCGCCCTCTCTTCTTGCTCTATTTCTTTGATAGTGGTAGAATTGTTGGGTGTAAAAATCAAAAAGAACTCAACAATCTACTCTCTGCTACTCATCCCTCCAACTTACGGAATGATAGGAGTTACCATTTTCCCCTGGATCTCTGACCTGTTTGTGGGATAGATGATAGATCATAAGGTTTACAACTATAGCACTAATACAAAGAATGATGAAAAACATTTTCGAGTGAGCAGGCAGTGAGGTGATTGGGGTACTAGATTCTCACATGGCTAACTATGGTTTGACTCCTGGACCTGGTGGCTTGAAAATCATACCAGGTACATGTGCGTACATGCTCAATAATTTCAGGAGCAGAATGAAGGAGAGAGGATCATGGCATGGCCATCACCCTTGGGGGGTGGGGAGACTTCTCACATTCCCTCTCTCTGTCTCTCTCCAGTAAGCACATGTGCTCTATAGCAAACAAACAAATGAACAAAACCAAAACCAAAACCAAACCAAAAAAAAGAAAAACTAAAAAAAAAAGAAAAAAAGAAACATTTTAATCTTTTCAATTTACACTTTCATATACAAATTCTAAAATTGTAAAATGAAAAAGAAACCAACTCATGTTTGTCATTACTTACATAAAATACTTGAGTTTTGTATGTATAAGCATTATAAGTTCTGAAATTGTCTCAATAAGATTCAAGTCCTGCTTTGAGTAAGATTCTTTATGTGAATCTCACGACAGTCATTGCTCTAAAATTGATTGCTTAATAGAGCCCACGTTTCATTGCATAGTCCATCCCTCCAGCGTTTAGACTCCCAAAGCATGATTTCTTTAATACAAGCAGTAACCTCAAAAGGTTAATATAGTTTCTCAGTATTTCCAGCTGATTCCCAAGGAAAAATTTATCATTAGGCAAAACTGCTCCATGGATGCCCATGACATTCTATATACTGTATATTCTATACAGATCATACAGGTAAATTTTCTGCAGCCTGGAGAATTGCACAGATTTGCTACATGATATCAGAAATGGTTTGCAAGCACAGGCAATAATCTCAAAATAAACAAGTGGTTTTACATCAGATTAAGAAGTTTCTGCACAGCAAATGGCAGAGTAATTAGTGTGAATCAACAAGCCTTGGAATAGGAGAATATTTTTGTAAACTATACCCCAGATAAGGGACTGATAACCAGAATAAACAAGGAACTGAAGTGGCTTACCTGGAAAAAAATGATTAACCCAATTAAAAGATGGGAAAATGAACTCAATAAAAAACTCTCTAAGGAAGACATGAACAGCCAGCAAGCATATGAAAAAATGCTCAACATCCCTCATCATAAGAAAGATGCTGCTCAAAACCACAATGAAATACCACCTAATCTCAGTCAGAATGGTGAAGATAAAAAAAAAACAAAAAGTGATAAGTGCTGCTGGAGATGTGGTCAAAGGGGAACTCTCCTACACTGCTGGTGGGGAGGCAAATTGGTCCAGTCACTGTGGAGGACAATATGAATGTTCCTCAAAGACTTACAAATAGAATTACCATATGATCCAGCAATTCCACTCCTGGGTATCTACCCAAAGGACAGGAGAAACCAGTCAGAAAAGTGCTTGCACATCTATGTTCATTGTGGCATTATTCACAATTGCTAAGATATGAAACCATCCCAATGTCCATGAACAGATGAATGGACTGGAAAAGTGTGGCACATATACTCTATGGAGTACTACAGTCATAAAAAACAAGACTGTGGCATTTGATAGAAAGTGGATGAATATAGAAGATTTACTGCTGAGTGAAACAAGCCAGGCTATGAAAGAGAGACATTGTATGCCTCCACTTAATAGATACTGACTGTCTGCACTCTATGGTGGAAACTGAAATATTAGAAGACATAGAAGCACTGAAAATGGTTATTGATAATGGAGACAGTGTGGGAAGAGAGTGGGAGAAGGGGGACAGGAGTGTAAGGAAAGAAATTAAGGAGGAAAACATAGAGAGAAGACATTTATGGGACACAGAAATGGATTATTATCTGTGATGATAATGTGTTTTGTATCCTCAACTGGGCTAGTGTAAAGTGTATTTATATGGGGTAAATTAAACTTACAAGCTGAGTGATGTATAGTGATTAAATGCATAAAATAAATTTTTAAATAAATGTCACTTAAAAAAAGAGAAACGGTTTGCCTCAAATTAGAAATCTGTAAACTAGTGTATAAGAGGACTTCAAAAATGTTTTGGAAAGATGAAATTAATTTTAAAATTATGAATTTATTTTGGTGCAGAAACGTTTTGAAATTCATGCAGTGTTTTCGTAATATGCACCTTCCCTGAATTTTTGAAGACCCTGAGTATGTCTGCATTGTGAAAATTCAACTGTATGAGTGCTTATCTTTCCATCCTTAATCACTTGTTTCTTCATTTATTCATTCTTTCAACACGCAAGATCTTTTTGTTAAATTGCTGTCTACTATATTCCAGTCACTCTGACAAAAACTGGAGTTATAAACACAAATGATGAGCAGTTCACATTGACAGGCCTCACAGTATTATACAAAAATAAGTAAGTCAGGATTTAAGTGCTGGCGCTGATACTCAACAGCTGTACTAGTTTGCTTGGGCTGCCATAACAAAATGCCCTAGATTGGGTTACGTAAACAACAAAAATTTAGTTTTTCATATTCTGGAGGCTGGTAGTCTGAAATCAGGATACTAGCACAGCTGGGTTCTGGTGAGAGCTCTTTTCTTGGCTTGTAGGCATCTGTCATCCACATGTGTCCTTGCATAGCAGAGAGACAGAGAGAGAACAGGCTCTCTGATGTCCTTTTTTCTCAGGGCACTGAGTTCATCAGAAGGGTTCCATTCTCATAACCTCATTTAACCCTAGTTATCTCCCAAAAGCCCTTTTGCAGAGATCATGATGTTTGGGGGCAGGGCTTCAACACAGCAATTTGGAGAGGACACAATTCAGTCCATATCAACAGATGTGCTACTCTGAAAAATTTTCAAAACTTCTCCCAGAGTCTATTTCGCTTTTTGCTAAGTGAAAATAATACTGTATGCATTTGAGGTTATTTGATACTAACATAAGGTAGTGTGTGTAAAAACACCTGCCATAGATGGTGCTTGATAAACCGTAGGGACTGAACAAATATTAGTGTCATATCTCTCTTCTCTCTGCCCTTTCCTAAAGGGCTAAAAGTTCCCAATTGTAGGACTAGATTATTATAGAGTGAGGCAAGGAGAAATAAACTGCAAAGCCTATCCTAATGCATTAAGATTCATTCTGTAATAACAGTATGAAAAAAAGCGGTGGATGCTCGCAGAAGGGAGACAGTAAGTCTTCTTCTGCCTTCTGGGAGTACTGAGTGTCATGGCTGGAGGATTATAAGGATGCATCTAGGAAGAAAGAGATATCTGAATTGAGTTTCAAAGATGGGATGGAATTAACTTGGGCTGGCAAAGTGGAGGAGACCTTCCAGGCTGAGGAAAGACGTGAATGCATGATCAGGCAGAGTTCACGTGGGGAACCCAGTTGGCAGGACTGGAACACCTTTTTAAGGAATTTCAACACTCTAGGGTGATGGCTTTTTTTCCTTCTAAAGCTCATCTATCGTCTACAGGTAAGAAAAAAATATGCCATATATTACTGAGTACAAACTGAGACGCTTGCTGCGCTCTGGGTTTTGGAGTTACGCACGTAAATCTCTGCAGCAGGACTTCCAAGTGCAAGGAGCCATTGGTGACAGGCTCAGCCTTTGCAGGGCCTGGCTCAGTCTCTGAGCAGCTGCTATTTTTGTCCTTGAAAGGGCATCTATCGAGGAAAATCTTTTAGCTTACAGTCTCTCATTTTATGAATTCCTTTTCTAGATGAGAAAAAAAATATTTTATTTCACAAATAGGAGAAGTAAATTAGGAGAGCCACTTGTATTCACAGTTGAGGGTATCCAATTTTTCTTCGTAAAACAAAGTATAGCGGCCGGCATGTGGTGTGGTGGTTAGGGGCGCTGAACTCCCACATGGCTGACAGCAGTTCAAGTCCTGGACCTGGTGGCTTGCTCTGTCTCTCTCTCTCTGTCTCGCTCTGGTCAAATTGAAAATAACTATAATGATAAATAAAACAAAGGAAATAATTTTTAAAAAGCAAAGTATAAATCCCCTATTTTTTCTTATTACAATGATAGTTCACATTCATTTTAAAAACTACATAACACAGATAAACAAAGGGGAATAAAAATAAGTCACTCATATTCTTACTAACCAAAGAGAATTAATGTTTAAATTTTAGGGAACCCAATACACCTTCATTTTTATTTTATATATGTAATACTTTACTTTCCTATAATTTTCATCTACTTTTATCATATTTTATTGGAAACACAATGTTTCCATAATATAACTGTAATGGCCATTTATGATTTTTCTATAAGTATTGTGCTATAATTTATTTTAACCAATTTCATATTCTTGTTTATTTAGTTTTTATTTTTTTAATTCTTTGATACTACAGTCTCAGAGCTTGTGACTTTTGTGAAGTTAGTACTTCTTAGGATAAAGTTCTAAAAGTGAAACATTTTAATTTCTAGGTATATACATTTTACAGGCAGTTATGTATTATAAGTTGCTGACCATAAAGAATGTACCAATGTAAAATTTCGTCTAAATTTAATGAGAAAATCTACTTCTCTCTATTGTTTTCTAATATTGGGCACTCATTTTTTAAATTTACCAATTGGTATCTTTATTTTTAATTTTTTTTAGAATAAGCTTTAATAGGGAGGGACTACTTGAGCTTTAAAAGAGCAAAGACTGGGGAATAGAAATAAAGACAGAAAGAAGAGACTGAGAGTTTGAGAATGTGGCTTGTCTAATTTATGTCTTTGCCTGGGGTTAGCCCTGAGTTGTAAGATGTATATACAGCATTTGATCTGAGAAGTCATGACATACTTATTTGGAATTTTTAAAAAATTCATCTTTCTTTCTTTCTTTCTTTTCATTTGACCAGAGAGGGACAGAGAGAGAGAAAGAGAGAGAGAGAGAGAGAGAGAGAGAGAGAGAGAGGTGAGAAAGCAAGCTGCCAGGTCCAGGACTTGGACCACGGTCAGCCATGTGGGATTCCAGTGCCCTTAACTACCACGCCACCTGCTGACCCCTTATTTGGAATTCTTAAAAACAAAAACCCAAAAATACCTTCCTGATTTCTCTATTTTCTACAAATCAGCCTTTCTTTCTCAATGATGTGGCCTCCATTATTGCAGGAATTAAATAAAGTAGCGGAGATCAGACTTTGGCTTCACCACAAGAGTTATTTACATCATCTTCCAAGACCACTGTGGAATAGGATCAAAAAGATTCCTATTCTTTAGGCAGGATTACCTGGTAAATTTTCAAATGCTATGTTTTTATTTATTCAATGATGTAAAGAAATTGGGATTTTTTTATGAGATAAATTATTGAGGTGATGATGAAAATAAAACCAACAAAGGGGAACTATACAATTAATGTTAGTAATAATAATTTATTAAATTATGAATCTAGAACTGTGTGCAATGGAAAGGCTTCTGCCCTGAGGTTGACTTAAATTGTGAACAGTAGTTGCAGTGTGATGGAGAAGACTGTGCATCTTGCCTAGGGTAGTAAGGGGAAGAAAACTAGTTATAGCACAGGATAAACTAGTTAAAGGACAGGTTACAGAATGGGATAAACTAGTTAGAGGACAAATTGTGAGACAGACACCAGAGTTAAAACCCACTTCCAAAAGCCGTGTGCAGTGGTGAGTGTCTGTGATCCTAGCTTGGGAAGCTAGGGGAGTGACACCTTGCCTGAAACACTACACACACACACACACACACACACACACACACACGCTTAAACAATAAATCCATTTCTATCATTCAGTAGCTGTGCAATTTTGTCAAGTGGCTTAAACTTCTTATACTCCAATATCTCATCTGTAAAATAAGCATAATAAAAACCACTTCAAATAGTGTAGAGATTATAATATTTCTGTAAAGGACTTGGTCAAATGTCTGTTCTGCTCATAAGTGGTCAAACACTGGTACCCATAGTTGTAGCTGACTGAGACCCCAATAGCCTAACTTCTTCACATCACATTGTAGCCTCCTGTATTAAAGTGTGGGATGTGAAGAGGTTACATTCTATTAACTCTTCCTTTATAGCTTTAAAATGTTCACAAGTGGTGAAAACAGGGAGGGAGTGGACACATATGGGAGCAGCTCTCAGGTAGAAGAAAAGATATAATGTAAGTCATAGTCCTGCTACGTGGCTCAGATTGTTCCAGCCATTTCAACTAGAAAATTGATCTTGGCTGGAGCAGAATTTAAGACAGAGTGATTTATTTATTTTAGGATGGGCCTCAGTTCCTACAGGCTTCTTGGCTTGAGATGAAAAGTGGATGATGTTTATATAGAAACAGTTGTGTGTGTGTGTGTGTGTGTGTGTGTGTGTGTGTGTGTATCAGTTAACACAACAAACTTCCAAACAGGCTTTATCCATTGGTATCTCAGGAAAGTGAGAATTCTGGCCAATCGACAAATCAGATTTTAGAAAATAAATCCAGATACAAAGACCATTTAACAAGATACTGGAGACAATTGATTAAAGATTCAATGATATCTATCTGTCGATTAATGAAACAAGGTTATTGAAGATGGTATAAATGAATGACTAGATACCAAGATGTGTGTTTATCCTCTTTATCCTCCTCCAACGTCTAACAGGGCTCATATATATATATATGTGCTCAAGAGCTACTCGTTTCTAATTAATCTGAAAGCATTAGATGCATTTTATTACCAAGTGTCTAATACAGCCCTCTCTAATAATTAAGTACAGAGTGTAGCATTCGGTATACACCAACTACTTTAATGTTTAGTTCCAGAAACAGTTGTTTTATCAAGGATCCATTGATTTCAACATCACCTCCCTACCAATGGGAAGTCTTAAAATCTTCTTACTATAACTATATTGGGGGGGATATGTATGGCATTGTTATTCAAGAGAAAACAAAAGTTGTTCATCAAATGTACCTGTGTTATTCTCTTTCAGCATTGTTTTTCAGAAAATGTGGTATTTTCGGCAAGGTATTGACACAACCTGAAAATAAGCTTCTTCTCGATGATCACAGATGGCATGACTGAAGCCATTTGATACTGCTGCTGTATAAATTTTGTTACACTTTGTTCTGGGCGTGGGGTCAATATGGCCATAGGTCGAAGCCTGGGCACTCGGCAGCCGTGAAATCAATGCTGGTTTGCATTTCCTTTATCGATAGGCTTTAAAAGACCACACTCAGACCCAACTCTGCAGCCACATTTTGGTAAACACTTCTCTAAAATGTGGATGCTACCTATTCAATATCTGTTAGATGTAGACAGAAAGACATCTCTCCTTCAAAGTGAAAGAATTATAAGCTATCAATAAAAATATTCCTTCTTTTATTTCTTAGATCTCTATTTTACCCCCTTTTCTCTGTTTGTGCGGTTGATGGTTATGATTGTTAATCTTAAGTATCAATATGCAAAAAAAATACACTTTCCACACAAGTTTTTTAAAATTCCCATTCTTGGGACCAGCAGTTAGCATAATGGCTATGTTGCTGGACTCCCACGTAGTTGACCATGGTTCGCGTCCCGGACCTGGTGGCTTAAAAGTCACGCCAGGCACGTGTGCGTGCATGCACAAGATACCAAGAGGAAAATGGAGAAGGGATTGCAGTGTGGCCATCTCCCCTGGGGCGTGATTTCTCACTTTCTGTCTTTCTTTCTCTCTCTGTCTTTCTTGCGAGTGCACGTGCCCTATAGCAAAAATCTCTCAAAAAAAAAAAAAAAAAAAAAAAAAAAACCAGAAAAGATTTTGTAAGTTTTTATTCCCCAACTTAAGAGGAAGGCAAAGGCACTTAACCAATCTTGCCTTTTGCTTGAGCTTAGTCTCTTAGGCTCTCCTGAGTTTTATGAACCAAGAAGCCACTAGAGGGAAATAGGAAGTTGAAACATATTAAAATGTCCAAGTGTGGAAAGGTGAGCCTCAGCACTTCCCATGTTGATGTGTTTTGATTTCATTTCGATTTGCTTATTTTCTCTCTTCCTTGGAGATTCAGAGGCTAAAGCTGGAAGTGTGGGAGACTCTGAAATGGTAAATTACTCTTGTCAAGGCTGTGATTTCACCTAGCCTAGCACCCCAGCATTCCGTGAATCTACAGTACAAGGCAATAACTTTTTTGTTTTCTTTAAGAGAGATATTTGCTTTAGGGTGCATGTGCTAACCGGAGAGACAGAGAGAGACAAAGAGACAGAAAGTAAGAAATCACCCCCGGCTGGGGGGTGGCCATGCAACAATCCCTTCTCCTCAACTCTCCTCTTGGGATCTTGGACACACTCACACACATACCTGGTGTGACATTTAAGTCGCGGGATCTGGGTCTTGAACTATGGTCAACTATATGGAAATCCAGCGTTGTAACTATTCTGCTGGTCCCAAAGGCAGTTCCTTTTTTTATGTTTGTTTTCATCTCCTATCTGTCACTAATATTTTAATAACATATTAAGCCATGATCTTGGTTATTATGGCTATGCCAAATCTCTCTCTCTCACACACACACACACACAAATTATATACTTACTTTCAATTTCTGCATCAGTTCAGACACTTTCTATACAAGCAACTTGAATAGTACTAATCTCCTTATGGATGCTGAAAGTTTAAATGACCTAGTTAGATCATCTAACTTTTCTAGGGCTTTTTTTTTTTTTTTTTTTTTTTTTTTTTTAGGTTTTCAGTTTCTCAGGGTCGTTTTAGGATCATATGAGATGTTAGATGCTAAACAGCTTTGATTAAAAATGTTTCAAGCACTGCACATAATCTAAAGGGAGAATGTGTTGTCAGTTGATTCAGTAACTGAGAGCAACTTCAGTGCATCTGATTTCAGCATTTTCTTGGAAAATTCCTTTCTTAACTGAGCTGCTGGGAGGAATCATTAGTAATAGGTAATAGGAAAGTAAGAATACAACACACAAGTAATACAGCCATCCTAGGTATGTGTGGTCCTGCTAAAAATGTATAAGAAATGTGAATGGGTCTAAAGCACACAAGATTGACTGTGATGTCTTTTTTTAAAGCATCGTAAGAGTTTTTCAATGACAGGTAAATGTTCTCACAGAGGAAGTGGCGTGAGGAATCCTGATTAGATGGGTATTAGGAATCCTTACCTTAGATGGGTATCAATTTTTTTCTCTTTACTCTGAGCCAAGGATTATTGGAGCAGAAATGTATGTATGACTTGGATGAAATGAGTTTATTACCATTTCTAATGGGAAATGTGCGTTTTTTAATTGGGGAGAACTAATGTATCTACAAACTTTTTGAGCCTATCTCCGAGACAGGGCCATAAATCCATGAAATGTTTATACGTAGGTAGCATCTGTGGATATAGACTTCTGTGGGGTTACTACATTTTCTCCTCCTGACTTTTAGTCTACAAACAGTCCAAAAGTTTGCCTAAGCTGAGTCAAAAGACAAAAAGGTAGGCAGATTCCATCCAAAGGCATCAGCAGTTGAACAGATGTGGTAAGAACGATGGTTCTGATGTAATAAGGCACCTGGTTACTGCCTCCCAGATTCTCAAAAACTCTACCCAGAGGGACCAGCAGTTAGTGTAATGACTATGTAGCTGGACTCCCATGTAGTCGACCGCGGTTCGCGTCCTGGACCCGGTGGCTTAAAACTCACGCCAGGCACGTGTGCGTGCGTGCCCAAGATCCCGAGAGGAGAATGGACGAGAAGGGATTGCGGCGTGACCATCCCCTCTGGGGGGTGATTTCTCGCTTTCTGTCTCTCTGTCTCTCTCTGTCTGGCTGGCAAGCGCACGTGCCCTATGGCAAAAAACAAACACACAAACAAACACAACTCTACCTAGAGAGCTGCTTTGGAAATGAGTCAAATTATCCATGATGAAAGAAGCTGATTTATTCACCTAAATTTAGTCAGGAAGGCATTGAAACTACCCCTATGCATCAGGATTTATGCAAAGCCATTATAGTATTTTCACATTATCTCTTCCTTTATTAATTCATCCAAACATTCTATTTGCTTTTTGGTCCAACATAGCCCATTGAGCTGACATTTTAATTGAGCTATTGATAATGATGGTTAGATTTTTTTTTCGTGAGAGGTGCCCGCTAATTCAGAGCCCATTAGACCCATTAGTGTGGAGGAACGGGTTTTTTCAATATACATTACTTTGCAATGAACTACTTGGGACTGTACTGGCCATGCATAACCTAATCAACTTCTCTTTTAGTTTCTTTTGGAATTTCACAGAATCATCCAGTGTTTCAGATAGCTTTATAAGTAATGTGATCTCGTGGTTTAACTGGTTGGTCAAATTCTAATTCTTCTTTCTTTCAGTACTCAGATTTTCAGAGATTGGCTAACAAAACCCTAAGGATTTTATCTCAAGCCAAAGTTATATTTGAAGACTTTCTTTTAAAATCTCACACATTTCTACCTGAAAAAAGCTTTGAGCATTACAAATCTCCAAAAAATGAAGCAAATAAGAACATATATACCTCATAATCAAATCTTATATAGGGGATGCACATGTTATTATTATTTTTTTTTGAGAAGTTTTTGCTATAGGGTGTGTGCACTCGCCAGAAAGACAGAGAGAGACAGAGAGATAGAAAGTGAGAAATCACCCCCCAGGGGAGATGGCCACGCCGCAATCCCTTCTCCTCCATTCTCTTCTCGGGATCTTGGGCACGCACGCACACACGCCTGGCATGAGTTTAAGCCACCGGGTCCGGGACTCGAACCACGGTCGACTACATGGGAGTTCAGTGACATAGCCATTATGCTAACTGCTGGTCCCCTGGGGAAGCACATTTTAATAGTCAACCAAGATAATGGATTCTACAGTGATTTCCAAAAACACATCTAATAATTCTGCAGATATTTTAATCTAGCAAAACAGTGATTTCATTTACATTCTATGATTTGAAATTTATTGAAATTAGTTGCCATTGTTCTCTCTTTCTCTGTTTTTTTCTTTTTTAATTCTCCCGGAATGATCTTGATGATTTAAAACTGGAAGCAATCTCTAGGCTCTAACCTACTAAGAAACGGGCTTAAACGGTTTGCTGAGGACTTGGGTATCTAATATATTATAAAGAAGAAGAATTGTGTTATGTGATATTATGGCTATTTCATCTGTATTTTCACACCTATAAAGTAAAAATCAATCATAATATTTCCTCTCTAGAGTATGGATTATTTGAATTAGTTATAAGGCTAACCTACTAATTAAGCTACATATGGTTTCAACCTTGAGACTACTTCAAAGCTACATAAAATATAATTCACAATTTTTCAAGATCCTGATATGGTTATCATAAAAAATCTTACTCTATGTGGAGAAATAGAATTTGGCTTCAGCTTTATTGATGATCTTTCTCATCATCCATTCATCTCGAGGTCCCAGCAGTAGTGTAGTTTTGTTCTTTGCCTCATTTTCCTGAAACAATATATAATGATGAAAGTAAATACAACCTGGTGACGTCTTTCAGTTAGATAATTTTGATTGACTTAAGACCTCAATAAAATATTAATGGTAGTACTAACAAGCATTACTATCTATAACGATAGAAAACAACAAATACATCTATATTTTGAGAGTAACTTATTTTCCAGGTGGTAGGAGGTCAATAGGAATCATTTGATTGTCTCCAAAGTTTTAAGTAAAATTTCAACTCAAAAGCTGTTAAAGAAAGCTATTTATATTGCAGGTGTCAGTGAGAAATAATGTCAGGAGTCCAAATACATTTCACCAAGCTCAGATTTTCCCTCTCTAATCATGATGGGATTTTGATCATCAAGGGTGATCAAGTGAGAAGTTGATCATTGACAGAGATTTCTTTTGGTATATAGAAGCCAACCATCATGTTCAATTTTTTTTAAAATAAATGATTTTAGTGATATCAGTTTTACATGTTGTGATTGTCACTATTTTTGTCTACTGGCCTAATCTCCTGTTTTTGGTTTGCCAATTACTTCCAGATCCCAAGATCTCAAATTCCCTGGAGAACTGATGACACTCAATGGTACCTAGTGTCATTGCAAAGAAACTACCAACAAAAATAAAAAATGAACTGTCAAAAATTTTATTATCTAAATAAATATCTACACTGTGATATACACAGTAGTATGCATCGAGGATTCATAAAATTATATATGAAAAGGAAATACACTACTTTTTTGTTATAACACTTTGATCCACTTTTCCGTAACTCAAAATTGTGGAATTAAAAATAGAATAAGACTTAAGAATTCATCATTTCAATAGTAAACACACATCAATACTCCACACTTCATCTCTGACAAACCAGAAATATAGACTCATTTTTTTATTTCAAGCTCTTAGCAGTTAAATAATTTTATGACAAAACTTACTTCTAATGTATTTTGTGAACACCTCTTGCAAAATTGTAGATTATGAGTAAAATTTGATTGGAAAAAAATATCCTCATGGAGGAGCTACTGCTGTAGAAAACTGAACTTCTCGTGCTTGTTTAGGACTAGGTAGAGATAGATACAGTCATTTAATTACTGTCTTCTTTGGTCCAAAGACATTAATTATTACATTTGGAGTATTTTACTAATCTCCAGTGTAGACTGTCATTCACCTAGCTTAGCACCAACATTTATGGAAATAAATTAAAGCAACTTGTCTTTCATAGTCAAGCGCAGAAAGGTAGCTAATTAATATAAATTAGTAGGATCAAAATTGTGGAAAAGAAACATAGGGTAGAAGGATAGTAAATTTAATGTAGTGATAAAGTAAAAAAAGTGAAAAATTAAAGAAAGAAATCTTCGAGTTGGAAAAGGCTTTATTTATTTATTTATTTATTTTTAATCCAACTGTTTCTTCTCCTTTCCGCTCTTGGGATTTGGGGGCACGCATGTACCTGCACCAGCCTTGTTTCTCAAGTAGTGTATCCAGGACTCACACTGCACACTCACTCAGAGAGTGAGATCCAGTTGCCTTAATCACCACACCACCGGCTGGTCCAGATAGGGCATATTCTAATGCCTATAATGTAATTAAGATTTTCTCATTAGGAAAAAAGAAAAGGCTGATCAGATCATTGTAATGAAGGTGAGAGTTCAACGCCACCTTATGTGTGCACATGAGTTTGTCCAATTATTTTTACCATTTTGATTGTGGTATAATTTACAGATAAGAAAATGCACAAACGCTAAGTGTGGAGTTCAATGTGTTTTGAAAATAGATGTTCCATATAACCCCCACAAAATCCAGGTATAATTTACAGATAAGAAAATGCACAAATGCTGTGTGTGGAGTTCAATGTGTTTTGAAAATAGATGTTCCATATAACCCCCACAAAATCCAGGTATAATTTACAGATAAGAAAATGCACAAATGCTGTATGTGGAGTTCAATGTGTTTTGAAAATATATGCTCCGTATAACCCCCACAAAATCCAGATATAAAACATTTTCTTTTAATCTAGAACTCTCCCTCCTTGTAGGCAGCACCTGGATAGCAGTAACTGCCCCAGTGCTTGAGAACTAGAGTATTGGTTTCAGAATGGAGATTCGGCTTAAAAGCTTGAGTCTTGAAGTGCGAAAGCCAAAATTTCGATTAGGCTTAGGAAGAAAGATGACTGAGCTTTCTGTACAAAAATTTTCCTCTCTTGGTCTCGCTAAAAATTTCCTTGACCTGTGAAGATGAAGACGAGTCAGAAAAGCTGAGATTTGACCAGATTACTCTAGTACTGTGAAACGGTAGGATGTTGAATTGGTGGCATGGTGTTTCTCTGTACACACGGCTAGTTTTTCACATCTCTAGGAGTCTCATCGGTGGTGTATGAGGACATCCAACACTTTCCATCCCTCACCAAAAGGCAGAGTGTGCTAGAGAGAACCTATGGGCTCAGGGTGGGGAGACAGGGTAACTGACTGACAGCTGGAGACTGAAAGAACACAGACTTCAGCAGTGGGTGCTGAAAGGAAAGGGTGAGTCCAGTGCCAGACTAGAAGTCTCTCTTCTGCCTTCTCTTCCAGGAGTCTGGCTGTGAAGTAAGTTCGCTAGAACTTGAATGAACTCTGGGGAGAACTGAAAAAGGAAAATCCTGAAATGTCAGTACCAATTGGACAGAAATTAAGTTCTCTGCTCCCAGGTAGAAAGAGACTTAAAATAGAAATTTGGTTGAATTATAGGTGGGAAGAAGTTGTATTTTTTTTTTTTTTTTTTGCATACTTCAATTCTGAGAAACTTTTATCCATAACATGATAGAATAAATAAATCAAATATTGATATAAGGGCAACTAAAATTTGGGACAGCTGGTGGCGTGATGGTTAAGGCAGCTATATTCCACATGGATGATTGCATAGTTTGAGTCCCAGACCTGTGAGTGCATGGCAAAAATCCAAAAAGGAGAAATGAAGGAGAAAGGATTGAGAAGGGATTGTGGCATGACCTTCTCCTATGGAGGCCGCTTTCTCATTTTCCCTCTTTCTCTCTCTAGGAAGCTCACAAATCTTCTAGCAAATTAATAAAACAAACAAAATAAAAACCAAAAAACTAAAATTAGTAATAAATGAACACTATTTGACCTTTTTGAGTAACTGTGCTTTTATGACACTTGAGAGTTGATGATTTTGTGTGTGTGTGTGTGTGTGTGTGTGTGTGTGTATTTAATCCAATTTGGTACACTCAATAGCCTGCAAGGTAAGCTAGTCAAAGACCTTTCCATAAAAATAGAGACAGCTATGAAATACCATCTCTGAATATTCATTGATTCAATTCATCTAAGAAATCAGCGAAATGCCACTACTTGTCATGTACTTGACATCTCATTTTCCCTTGAGTGCATTTCCAAGAAGCCATGCACCAAGGTCACAAAAGCACCGTCAGAAGTAAGAACATGAAGTGACCAAGGTGTGACAAAGTCCATTAAGAGAGTGGGTGAGTGGCAAAAAGGATAAAAGAGTGAGCTCTTGAGAATTTGCTAGTGTTGCAGGAAGGATGGAGAATTTCAGTTAGGGATCTCTTTATTCTGCTAGTGGTGATTTAAAACCGTATGGTGAAGGGACAAAATGTTCGCGGGTGAAATAGTCTTATTTATCTAACTCACACAACTATGGAGGCATCAATAGCCCTATGTGCAGGTTAGGAAAAGTCTAGACCAAGAAAGCAAAAGGATTGTAGAAGTGAAACTGGTTTTAGAGACTTAGTCTTTGCATTTGGGATCAAAGGAGTATGGTGTTTCTGAGCTTGGCATGTAGCTGAATAAGACCAGACAGGGAGACCTGGACAAGGTGCTTGTAATCCAGGGAGCTGGGGATGCCAAAGCCTGGCAGGGGGCTCATGAGTTCATTCATAGCCAGGGCTTGGCCACAACTGGATTATAGAGTCCTCCAAGCAGCTCAGGGATTAGAACAGTGTCAGCTCCAGCTGTAAGAGACACCCTGCAGGGAGATCAAGCTAGTAATCCCATCTGTGTTCTCGGCCAAGGAAATGGGGAAATAATGGAGATGCATCTGTGGCAGAAGGATCCCTTCCCTGACATTATGGGCTGGGAAGGCTGTGAGACTCAAGGGATCCTAGCCTGCAGGTGATGCCCATAGCGTGTAGACATGTCCATGTTGTGATATCCTCGGTGTGTAGAGAAGACAGTATTTACATATGTACAGGTGAAATCTGAGTCTGGCCTGGCAGAACATATTAGCTATTGATTCGGCACACTGTTGACACGTGAAAGAGGCTTTTGGAAAAATACAGTGCCTTGACTAGTAGGCCATTTATTTCATTTACTTTTTTAAGAATTATTTATTTAATGTTACTTATTTATTCATTTTATTTTAATTTGATCAGAGAGAGACACAAAGAGAGAGAGAGAAAGAGGGAAATGAAAATCAAGCCACCATTACTGGGACTTGAACCGAAGTTGGCCATGTAGGAGTGTCCAGCGCCTTAACCACCATGCCACCTGCTGGTCCCCTAGTAGGCTATTTATAAAAACAAAAATTTTATACATACATACACACACACACACATATCTAGTCATTGGAAAAGTCATGACATATTTTTCTGTTTTTCTATATGCAAAAATGCGTCATGACTTTTTCAATGACCCAATATATACAGTCATATACATAATGATTTTAACCAGATAGCTAAAGGATTTTGATAGTAACCTGTGATTTTTTTAAATTAATTAATTTTTTTTTTTTTTTTTTTTTTTTTTTTTTTTTTTTAGATTTTTGCCGTAGGGTGCATTCACTCAGTGGAGAGACACAGAGAGAGAAATGGAGAGTGAGAAATCACCCTTCTGGAGGGATGGCCATACCACAATCCCTTCTCTTCCAGTCTCCTCTCAGGATTTTGGACACACTTGCACATGTGCCTGGCATGTTTTTCACACCACCGAGTCTGGGACTCGAAATGCAGAGTTGGCCATGTGGGATTCAGTACTTTAACCACCATGCCACCCGCTTGCATAATTTTTAAGGCATAGGAAAATTGTCCTAGATAAGCAGTAGGAAACATTTTTGTGATTTTTAAGGCATAGGAAAATGTTTCTAGATAATAGTAGAAAATGTGCCATTTTTCAAGCTAGGCTCAGGAATGATATGAACAATGAAATAATTGCTGATTAGTTCTGTCATATATAGATGTTCATTTAACTGTTCATATGACCAGCCTGGTCTTGTGGAGCACTGGCCAGATCAGTCTCATGATTTCAATTTCTTTCTTAAGTAGTTAAGGGCTGCCAATTTTTCTGACAGGACCCTGAGAGGGGAATTCAGAAACAACTCCCTCCTTTTCTCTCTCTCTCTCTGCTTAGAGAGAGATTTCATTCTTCATGTACACAGGGCAAAAAAGTGTAAGTCCTGGAATAATAGAGTGAGCTCTTAGGCATTCGGAACACCTGTAACAGCAGATTCACTACATGGCTTTAGGAGTGCCCAATGTACAACAGTTCATCTTTAATTTTATTTTTATTCCATTTTTAGAGCACTTGAAATATATTGTTTTCGCGAGGGCCTTGTTTCCTCCCATGTAGCATAAATAATAATAATAATAATAAGGGAGTGTATATCCATGGATAGTGTGCTGTGTACTTGGTACCCTGAAATGCTTCACAAGGATTCTCTTTTTCTATCTTCACAGTAGACTTATGAGGTAGTTATTGTTATTTTCCCCATTTCCCTGGATCTAGGGAAACATGCATACATAGAATTTTAGATCTGAAAGACAAGCATGTAGCTCTGTTTTCCTTCTAACCCTCGTGTTGCACCAGTGTCTCATACAAATAAGAATGAGTGAGATACCAGAGTCTCACATGAATAAAACACTGAAGTCCAGACCACTGAAGTCAGTTGCCCAAGGGTTTACTTCTGTTATATGACAGATCTGGGATAAATGTAGGTCATTCCATGTTCATTTATCTTTCAATGACACTTGCCTTCTCTTAATTATAATTAAGAAAGAAGAGTAACACTTCTTAGAAATAAAAATATATACAAATAAATGAGGTCTGGTAAAATCACCAGGGTTAAATAGATGAAATTCTATGGGCCCTTATTTTACACACACACATACAATTTTAAAACACATATTGCCTTTAACAAAAACATCAGCAAAGGAAATAAAGGACTACATAGAGATTCCAAATCTTTGAGAGCTCACCAGAATTCCTAATAGTCAAGTTTGTGTCAATGGTTTGGAGTCCCTTTGATCTTGATTCCTACAAGGGATCCGAAGAAGGCACCTATTAAAATTTCATAAGTCATAATTAATGATCCTGCTCATAAAATTGCTTCTAATATCTCTAGCTCTAGATAGACAGTTTACCTGCAGGGGGAATTTTCTTTGCAGCAACACATGGAAGATCATAAATTGGCCTAGTTCATTAATTTCGCGGGTCTTGGAGAGCGAAAACCTCCCTCTTTCTAACTTGATAATTTCAAAAATAAGTTTACTGCTACAAGAAATGGAGCGCTTGTTATATACCTGCTTTCTGAATCTACGACCATGTCCTCAGGTTGTGAAAATTTGAGGAAACTCTTGATTTCCAGCTCCTACCGCTGTTTTCCCACTTTCATGTCCTTATGTTGTAAGTCAGGCTTTCCCGAGAATCAAGTACACATCGTGAACACAGGAAAAGTCTGCTTCTCTTGTGGCCTCTGTGGCGTACCGCACAGGGGCGAACGAGGAGTAATTTCGTGTTTCCTGTTCATTGAGGCCCTTCCTTTTATCTACTTTGTCCTTTTCCTCTACTATTTCCTCCTCGGTTTCCTTTTCCCCCCTCAAAAATGCCCCTTCCCAAGTTTCTTAATGTTTTTTTTTTTTAGAGGTTTTTGCCTTAGAGTGCATGCACCCTAAGAGTGAGAGAGAGATAGACAGAGACAGTGAGAAGGAAAGGGAGACATCACCCTCCACTGGGGGAAAGCCATTCCACAATCTGTTCTCCTCTGTTCTCTCCCTGGGATCTTGGGCATGCATGCACCTGTGCCTGCTGTGATTTTTAAGCCACCAAAGAGCGTTCCTTGATTTCTGCTGCACTGTTAAAAGAAATGACTTATTTGAATAATACCTTGATTTAAGCGTGCTTCCCAAATGCTAATCGACATTAATATTTGTTCTTGGAATGTATAAGTTTGATGGTAAATCTATTAGATTAAAAAGTCACATATAAAATGAAACAACAGGCCAATTTGCTTATTTAGCACTTCGAATTATCTGCACAGGTTCTCTTCAACTTAAGGACTGTTAACAGAACCTAGCATTTTATCTGAAATAGTCTTACATCTTTCACAGACTTTGAGAGCAGTGCAATGAAAGTTTTGAGTCTGACAAAAAGTGATTAAATTTGCTTTAGCTAATAGACCCAAGTGGCACAGCATACCAGAAATGTTACCTAGGTTTTCTATGCCTTATGAGAACAAATTAAGGGGAAGGGAAAGAAGACTTACGCATGAGGGCCAAGGTATAATTTAATGTTGGTTCATAACTTAACCAATGTGACTAGCTCCTTAACTTGGGACTAGTTAGAAATGGTAAAATGTTTTCCAATCCAATCAAATGGCACCTGCCATCCCCGGTATGAATATTACAGGGCTTAAAACTTGATAGAACAAGCCACCTCATGCAGATTTTGAAACATCGCCACTGGGACACGACATCTCGAGAAACCAGAATCAAATATGACACGTTGACCTAAAGTGAAGAAGGGGTCAAGAGCCCATTAGCCGCTCCCCAGAGACTTTGTGTTACAAGTGACCTTCCCTTTCTGCTGCCACTCTTACCCAACTGTATCAAAAGCTGCTTGGGGAAGAGACAAACTAATCACTTGCATATACTAAATTTGCTGCAGGCCATTGTGTGATAAATTGTCCAATTTCACTAAGCGAGGTAGCTTTGAAAAAGAGAGAAAGAAAATTCAGTCTCCCAGAATATCAAGTCGTTGTGTGGTCAGGTCTTCAGCTGTAATGCAGGACGAAAAATATCTGCTTTTGTTTGGCAACCTCTCTAGTGTGGCTAGGTACGTGGTGCACAGAGTGTCGCTTTTCAGAACAGAAAATGGTCAACAAATGCGTCTGCGTGGCCAGAAGACTTCAACTTCTTAACACTGATGCGCCATTACATTGATTTAGGGATTGCATTTTTTACAACTTTATAATTTTGTGCTCTGAAGAAGTCAAAACATGATGTATAAACCCTAAGACAGAGGTCAATTTGGACTATTCTATATGACTAGTCAACTCGACAACCTCTGATACATATTTTACTGGCTATAAAGATATAAAAAATAATTTAGGTCACAGCAGTTTGGGTATAGGAAATGATAAAATCAATACTACGGACTGATCTAAGAGTTAGGTTCCATGGGAAAATTCTAGTAGCCTTTTGCCTTATTCAATAGGCAGTCAGCCACAGAATACGTTTAAGCTGAACTTTTATTGCTAATGTTGTCTTTACATTTTTTTGGCAGTGATGTTAAGGATACCACTTTTTCCTGTTGGCTATTTCTGAACAGACGTGGAATAGGACATCGGGTAGGGTTAATAAATGAGATAGCTGTGTCTCTTACCTGCCCAGTTTGATCTTGGCCCTTCTTTGTTGCACTGTTTCATCTGAAATGTTAATTCCTTTCATTTCTGGAGTAACTTTGACAAGCTATGCTAAAAGGTATGCTTCATAGCATGCAAAGAGGTGCTACTTTTTATAGGAAGTTGCTTGGGCAATTCTGTGTTACATACAGCAAAATGGGAACTTTTCTATGAGACTTCTCTACTAATTAGATTTTACTAATGTTCATTGTGGCCTACCAAGAGGCATAAGTAATATCTATCTTAATTATTTGTCCCAATGTATTTTTATTAATCTAGGAGGATTTGGGGTGAGTAATATCCTATGAAGCAGGCTTGGCCAAACATTTAATTTAATCAATTTCAAATTGATGACATCCTTAGAAATAATATGTAAGGCCCGCCATTTGAATTTTCTGTAAAAATATAAATATAACAAGGTTGGGCATGGTGGCATGTACCTGGAAATCTAGTAACTTGGGTGAGTAAGAAAGAGGATGCCAAAATCAAGGCTGAGCAACGTATCCGGGTCCTGTGTAGAAAAGGAGCCAAGTGTGGTCACCGGTACCCAGAGTCTCACCTGGGAGGCTGACGAAGGTGGCTCATGACCTGGCCAGACCCTGTCTTAATGTAACTAAATATATATAATTGGAGTGGAAGTAATAGACAAAGATACAAGTTCAGTGTGAGCTGCCACCATCGAGTAGTTTTGGAAAACTCTCAGGCAGGTGTACAAACATCCAAGGGGCAACAGGGCATAATGGCTTCCTCCTGCTTTCCCCTCCCACAGATGGCCAGGTCAGTTTTCAAGGGCGACAAAAGATTAAGAGATGCTCTACATCTAAGAAAGCTGGAAGCGAATGGCGTAACAGTCTTAGAATGTTCATTCTCCTGTGCCCAAGCACTCCTGAGAATAGTGAGTGGGCACGGAGGGGAACTTACCAGGGAATAAACAGGGCAACAGGGGCTCCACCCCGTTCAGATAGTATTTACCCTGCAGGGGAGCGTCTGCAGCCCCAGTAGGAGCTCTTCTATTGGGGACATGCTTAGTCGTCCTTTTCCTCTAGAACCAGATAGATTCATGAGCAATCATAATGCTCCTCAATATAGTTAATCTGGGTATAAAATATATATATATGTGTGTGTGTGTGTGTATATATATATATAAATGATAATTCCTTATCATTTGTAGATTAATGTAACTTGGAAAGCCAAATAATTAAAATGTTCAACGGGGCAATACACGCTCTTTAATAGTGTATCTATGTATTTACTGGGTCATCGGAAAAGTCATGATGCGTTTTTGATTAGAAAAACACATCATTACTTTTCCAATGTTATTTTATATAATTTTGCAACTCTTTTAACAATGGTCAGTTATCTTCTGACTCTTGCCCTCTTTCCCCCCCATGTTTTCTGCTCTTTGACGTCTCTGTCCCTTCACCCTTGCTTCCAGCCCCTGGCACACAACATCAATGTATTTGTGACAGGAGCACTTGAAAAGATCACATTAAAAAACTTACATACTTTTAAAGTCCTAGCTGACTCAGCAACAGAAGAGAGAAATTTATTGACAAACCTTATTCTTCAGAAGATAGAGATCTTGTATCATAGCACTCAGATACTGTTACTAATGTTTGGAAAGAAGTTTTCAGTGGTCAGATCTCTGAAAATGAAGTGGATACACATTAGCAACTAAAAGCAAGCCATAGATGGAACAATTCTGGCAATATGAATTTTTACCCAAATTAAGTACAATTCCACTTAAAATATGATTATTTTAATGTGCAACTAATGTTTCCAGTTGTGCTTACTTGCATTTAAGCATAAATGTTTATATGTCTGAAATTCAAACTTAAATCAAATTATTGTGATTTTTTCCCCCTTATCTGGTTGAATACAAATATGTCTTCTCCAAAGCCTTTTTGTGTGCTATCCAATATGATGACAAAGAAGTTCTTAAATTGCATAAATTTGTGAGAATAAAATAAATACTATTTTTCTTGTATACAGGTCAAGGAATACACATTTTAGATTTCTTCCATTCTGTCTATCAATATGTACTGCCACTTAGAAACATCTAATGTTTTTAAAGCCAGAAGTGCTTTGTGTATTCATCATTTCTTAACAAATATAAGAACTGTTGCAGAAATGCCTACTTTTAAAATTTCATTGCAGTATTAAAGAAGCTCAAGCCTAAGCAGAAAATCAGAATACTGAAGCTTGAGGAAGAAAAATGAACATAGCTTGCTTCTGCTGACAAGCAGATTTGTAGTTCTCTCTTTAGGCTGTGTTCTTACAAAGCGAGATGCTTCTCATGGCTGCACTGGAATCTCCAGCCTCCGTCATGGAAACTCTGCAGAGCTGAATGTTTCTGCCGAGTCTGGACAACGGGGAAGATAGCAAGCAGCTCTTCTCTCTGAACATGGGCTGTCACAGCAAATGACCAGTAAGCCAAAGCTTCCTCTTCCCCGTATCTTTGTATACTAGCCGGGAACGAGGCCACGTTGCAAATATCTTGTCCAAAGTTGCAGAATCAAAATTAGCCTCCATGTCTCTGACATCCAGACCAGCAGTTACTTACATTCAGGGCTCTTCAAGGCTATGTCTCTGAAATCTGCAGTTGGTACTAACCATACTCATTTTCAGAAGACAATTCTTCCTGTCTCTATTTAAGAGATCTCATCAAATAATTTTAAAATGGTTTAAGGAGAACTCAGCTTCAAATTGCCTAGGATACAAGTGGTGAGAGGAAAACATAAAGAAGTCCTCTATTGTCTCCTAACAAAGGAGCTGGGAACAGTGCTCAGGCCCTAAGAGAAGGACCTCCTCAGCAGGACAGTTCTCACGGTTGGAGGGGTCTGTAAGGTTTGCGAAGGTCTTAGACAGGCAGGATTAGGTTTCAGGAACAACAGTTATCCCACAGGTTACTTACTTAATAAGTACAGATTTTGACATTCAACTCCTTCTGATAAAACCATCTTAACTTTTAGAACTATCAAGAAAACTCTAGATGGCCTGGATAAAGTTTGAGATATCAGGTATCAGAAAAACAAGAAACTGTATGCTCACACACTTTTCCCGGATCTTGACAGGATGGAGACTCAGAGGAAGAAGGATTATGACACCGTCTAGGCCCATGGGCGGCTGTGGGAGGAGTGAGGAGTGGTAGCTTTCTCCCGCTCCCCCTCCCTTGTGCACACACGCGCGTGCGTGCACACACACACACACACACACACACACACACACATATGACCTCTGACATGAAAAAAAAAGAGGAATTCTTTTGAAAGAAAGAACTTTCTAGGTAAACTTAGAATATTCATGAATAGGCAGGCAATTTTATACACTTTCTATTTGATACCATTCTGCAATGTTCTCTGTATCCAGAGTGTCTTTAAAAGAAAACAAGTGGGACCAGCAGTTAGCGTAAAACGGCTATGTCGTTGTACTCCCATGTGGTCGACTGCGGTTTGACGCCCGGACCCGGTGGCTTAAACTCACGCCAGGTGCGTGTGCGTGCGTGCCCAAGATCCTGAGAGGAGAAAGGAGGAGAAGGGACTGCAGCGTGGCCATCCCCCCTGGGGGTGATTTCTCACTTTTTGTCTCTCTGTCTCTGTCTTTGTGGTGAGCGCATGCACCCTATAGCAAAAAAAAAAAAAAGAAAAGAAAAGAAAAGAAAAGAAAAGAAAACAAGCAAGATTTTATTAGATCTGATATGCAAGTCATTTTGACTGCCTTAACACCTAGACAGTTTTCATTACTATTTTAATTATTATTTTAGAAATGGCAACTTATTTGAGCACAATTGCTTCCTATTACACTATTTGGAAGCCTCTGGAGCAATGACTCCTTTGAGCAGAAGAGGAAGAGGAAGCAGAAGACTGAGGCATGAGGAGCTCAGGTCATTTGTCCTCAGAATCAAAACCACGTCTTCGACGGGGCTGGGCTGAACTACAGGTCTTACCCACATGAAGTATTTATACTTTTTAAAGATTTTAAATAAAATTTTTTGCTTCTCTCCACCATATTCATTAGTTCTAATCATATTATGGTCCCAATGTAGCTATTTTAAAGTGAAATTAAAAGGCAGCCCCGCTATGGAGAGTAAGAGTTATTGAAAGAGGTGTCTGGAGAGCCATTTAAAATTTTCAAGTTAAAAAAAAGAGAGAGAGTGTGTATGTGAGAGCTGTTCTTTCCTTTTAAAAATTAAGAAATCAAATATAGAAATAGTCTAATTTACATTAATGATCTGCAATCTATGAAACAATTTTTAACCATTTTAAAGTGAAAGGCTGGTGATTATGTGGGTGAGTAGACGGTGATAATAACCATAAATCTCGGAAAGCCGTGGATCTCCTAGGTAATGGTGTATAAAAATGAGGTTGGTGAGGTTCCTGGCCTGAGAACTTTCATCAGGAAAGCCCAAGCCATCATTCTGAGACCTTGAGAAGGTGGAACTTACTGTTTCTACGTGTCCTGCGAAGCGCTGGCCTTTTCCTTCCTGGCCTCTCAGCTGTCCCTGTGCACACCGTGGTGGGTAGAGTTAGGTTCCCGGATGGGCGCTGGCTCTTCTTAACTGCCCTCCCCCGGGAGAGGAGGGCCAAAGGCGGAGCAGGAAGTGGGGACACTGGATACTCCGTAATTAACCCCCTGCGAGACTCCAAAGGAGAAATGCCCTTGGTGATGCTAGCGCCCAGAGTTCTTTGCACTTAACTTGGATCCTAAAATCCCGGTGTGCATTACCTGGCCCAACTATGTTTTCCTTCCTGCTTGGCCCAGTACCTCTTAGGGAAATAAGTATTGTTACTTTACAGGGGCGTACAGGACGGAGAATAGAGGGAGAGATGGGAACTGGAGGTGGCTGAACCCACCAGAGAGTAGAAGAAATCCTGACTCATGCAGAGAAAGGACCAATGACGACCAAACAATCTTATGAAGAAGCAGAGGCCGTCAGGAGATCTGCAAATTAAATTAGAGACTCAAAAGAGCATGACTGCTCTGTTTCCCAGTTCTTGATCCCAAATCATCACTGAAAAAGAACATGTCATGGAAATCCACATGTAAAGCACAATCAGAAACAAACTGACTTTAGACATTCTCAGTGATGTTGTCAAATATGCCACTAACAAACTTTCAAGGAATTCTCCTCTATCACTTAGAACATGTAAGCACTAAGGGCCAGGTGGTGGCACAGTGGTAATGGAACAGATCCACATGGGAAAGGTCCTGGGTCCACATCCTGGGACTCCCCTTGAACACCCCAGGCGTGTGCCATGATCCGAGACTGGGACCAGATGATAGTGTGAGGAACTTGTTGGGGGTGCCTACTTCTCTTCTCTCTCTTTCCTCTTTCTCTCTTTCTTGTGGAAGAAATAAATAAGCTCTAAAAAAGCATGCCCATTCAATGAAAACTATGCTTGACTATGCTGCAACAAATAGAATGTTCTTAATTTTTTTTTTCTTTTTTTGGAGAGATTTTCGCTATAGGGCGCGTGCGCTCGCCAGACAGACAGAGAGAGAAGTTAGAGACAGAAAGCGAGAAATCACCCCCCAGGGGGGATGGTCACACCGCAATCCCTTCTCCTCCATTCTCCTCTCGGGATCTTGGGCACGCACGCACACGCGCCCGGCGTGAGTTTTAAGCCACCGTGTCCGGGACGCGAACCGCGGTCGACTACGTGGGAGTCCAGCGACACAGCCATTACGCTAACTGCTGGTTCCCAATGTTCTTAATTTTTACATCTAGACTATAACCCCAAGTCTCTTAAGATAAATAGTTAATGGTAATTATGTGTAAATGTTATACTTTAAGGGAGGTTTGTTGCATGGATTTGGCTTTATCTGACAGGTCAATACTATGGGAAGAATTTCAAATTTTAGCTGTGTTTTTCAAGGTAAAAATGGACTTTTTTTATAAACAAGTCCGTGGAGAATTGGTTCTAGCAATGCCATTATGTGTTATACATATTAGAGAAGGGGGCATGGCACATACTCAGAGAGTTTTAGAGGAAATTAGAATGCTACAAATGATTCCCTTTCTTGAACCTTGAAAAATTCCACTTTGATTTAGCACCAGTGGAATTGTTAATAAAAACTTCTTTGCACATCGTGTATAAACAGCACAGCTCGGCCTGTATCAACTTTATGCTCCAATAAACAAGACAATAATGACAAATTATCAAAGCAGGCCTCAGATGTGACCCTCAATTGGGAGAGCAGCAATTTAATGAAGACAAAAGCTAGGTGAAAGCTGCTAATATCATTTACTGATAAACAGATTTTCTCGAGAGGCTCCTAGCTGAATCCCCTAAGGACCCATAAACCTGCATAATTCCATTTAAAATATTGTGCAATTCACTAAATTAGTCTTTGAACATCCTTACTATCCAATTACGAAGCCCCAGCATGGACAGAATAATGAAATTTTTCAAACTGTGGAATGCATGTGGTCTTAACAAACTTATGACAAACACCAAAATTAGCTTTCAATTTTGAGGCCAATGTAGCTGAAGTCAGAGTGGCAACAATAAAACACTATTGCAGGGCTAAGCAGAACAGAAGAAAAATAAATCTTGACTTACTCAGAATTCCGAACACGGTCTACCTTCAGGAAAAAAAAAAAATCATAAGAAGTTGAATGATGTTTTGCATTTGCAAGCTATTTGGTCGCTTAAAATCTAGTAAAAGCTTTACTGAATAAAGGGTACAAAATACCTCCTGGACAGTTCTATCTTCCAGGCAGGCAGAAAAAGGCGAGAGTTTGAGGAAGTGAAATTTATTTCTGTTCAAGCATTGCAAGCTGCATTATTAAAGTCATTTGTCATGGTTTGAATATTTCTGCCTGATTCACCATTAAATCGGCCTTCTAATTACCAACTTTGTCATGAAAAGTGGTCTGGCTGCTTCATTCACCAGAAAACTTCAATTTTTTAATCATCACTTGCTTCATGAAAAATAAGAAAAAAAAAAAAAAACCTAGAACATAAGAAATCATATATTTTCATCCCCCAAATTCGAGAGAAATGTCAACAATTATACTTACATCATCCCATAGATATACATTTAAAACATGTTGGTAAGTATTTAGAGAGTTATGATTTCATCTTTCTAAAGGAACTTGCCAACACAAAGCTAGTCTTGATGACACAACTCAGACTTGCTGGTGCCGCCATGGCGTCTTTTGATGGTTTCAGAACTAACAGGCACCAACCGTAATCATAATGGGCAGGTCCGGTGAGTTCGCCTTCTCACATTTTTGAGCTTCCTGACTTCTTGGTTGTTATACTTAGGTCTAGACAGAACAAGATCTGGGATCCCTGACTTTTCCTAGCAGCCTAATGAGATCACTGATGAGTTGTTTTTTGTTTTGTCCACACTTTAAGGCAAACAGAAACAGGGAAGTGTGGCTGACAATCATAGAGATACAATATCTTTCCCTCTTGATTCATTTCTGTTGGTTATGATATTGTTTCCGCAATCCCTCATATTTTAAACAACACAGTATAGCTTCCTCCAGTGTTGAGGGGAAAGAAGACTAACCTACTGGTGTTGACAGAACTTCAGCAAGGGCTTAGTAATGCAACTATATTTAGCAAACATCCATTCAATAAAAACAGAGACTGGCAAATATGTTTTGATTCAAAGGATGCCAATTTGTTAGATGTTTTACATTTTGCAGATAAGGAAACTAAAGCTCAGAGGGGTTTTGTAGGTTTTAGAAAGTCACACAGCTAGCAAGAGGCAGAATCATTATTGAAATTTTAAAAATATGGCCAGACAGTATGCATGTTTTACAGAGAGAGAGAGAGAGAGAGAGAGAGAGAGAGAGAGAGAGGGAGAGAGAGAGAAAGCACCCCCTAATGGGATGTGGTCATACCACAATACCCTCCTCCATCTCCCCATCCTGCTGCGATTTTAGGCTTACAAGCACATGCACCTGACTTGTTTCTCAGGCCTTCAGTTGGTCAAGTGGGATCCAGCTCCCTTAACCACTAGTCCCCAGCCCCAGATTCATAATTTGAATCCTTGTCCACCAGACTTCCTGGAGCCCATGAATGTAACCATCTCCCTCTGTGCATGGGAAGGACTTAGCACAGTGCCTAGGGTAGGCATGCACGTGCTCTCTGTGAACTAGCTAATGTCTATGTTTAAGCTATCTTTAAAAAAAAATGAATACACTTCGGACATTCTTATTTTTAGGCTCAAAATAAATTAATATTTGAACTTCTGCAAAAGCAACTGATGTTAAGTCTGAAGAACTTATAATACCTAGTACAATGTGGATGTTATGTAAATACCTTTTATTTTATTTTATTTTTTTTTGGTGATTAGCTTGTTGTTTTTATTTAAAAAATATTTTCATCCATAGCTGGTTGAATTTATAGATGCGGAAGTCATGGATCTGGAGGGCTTACGGTATTAGCAGGTCTTGCTCACTCTATGCCTTTATTATGAAAGCAACCCTTGGGTAAGCATTTTCTATTGACCTACAGTCACAGCAAAAATGAATACTTCATCTAAATAAAGTTTTTGAGTGTTGAAAATTTGTTTTTATGTGTTCTTATTGTGTTGAATTGCTAATTTTACTTGAAGGAAAGTTGCATCTACTAATGAGACAATTACTCACAGCACAATATTCTCACAGCTTAAGATAATTGTGCATATTTTCTGATCCATTTATTAGAATGTTTATAAATTGTGCCTCATGTCTTTCAACATTGAGCCAAGATGGGTAAATTTGGTTAGGAATCTTGGATGTCATAAAATATTAAATTAGATATCCACTTGTCAAAAATAACTAGGATAGTTTAGAGAATAAAAGGTATGCTGCTAACAATAGACCAAAACAATAAAACTAAACCAAGACTGTTACATATATATATATATTTTTTTTTTTCTTTGAGAAGTTTTTGCCATAGGGTGCGTGCACTCTTTTTTTCTTTCTTTCTTGAAGAATTCAAGATTTTTGTGTTTATCCTCAATGTTCTGAAGATTAGTGAAAAGGTGCTTTAGTGCTTTTTTTATCATTTATTGGGCTAGATATTCACAATATTCAGATAATTTCTAGACAATTATCATTCAGTTCTAAATGCTTTTCTTGTGTTATTTCTTACATGATTTCCTTTGCACCATCACCTGTATTCTCTCTAGACCTATTAATAAAATATTCTCTTTATATCTTCTCAATTGACCAGTTCTTTTTGCTCTACTTTCTACTCTGTCTTTTTGGAATTTGTCTGGGGAATTTTCTTGTCTTTATCAAATATTCTGTTGAATTGGCTACTCTCTTCTTAATTCTTAGACTATCCTCTTTTTAATCCTTTCTTGTTCTCTATTTTTACAGTACCTCGTTCTTTCTCTAAGAATACATCTTTTCTTGACTCTCTAAGGACATACTTTTTTTTAAAGTTTCTTTTGTTCTGTGCATTATCTACTCTGAATTCTCTTATTTGTATGATTATTTTAATACTCTTTTTCGTAGTGGACACTTGACTCAAATGCCTGATGATCCCTTGTTGCTAGTTAATATTTATGAGTGTGGCACAAAAACACCCAAACTAGAGACTCTATTATATGTGGAGGAGACGTGTCCAATGAGAGGGCTTCTGTGTGGGCTTATCATGAAGCAAGATGACCTTTTTCTCATTCAAAGATCTTTAAAAGTTAGTTCAATTTCTCCAGAGAAGACTCTGTTTCCCGCTTATGGGCTGGTGGGGACATTCTGTGCGCCTCTTTATGTCTTTTACGCTCTCTATTTTTATTTTATCTGCTAGAGGACATGTATGCTCAGAGAGAAACAGATAGAGAGAGAGGAAGAGAGAAAAAGCTCCAACGGGGCATGGTCACGCATAATCCCTTCTCTATTTCTCTACCCTGTCTGGACTTTGGGCATGCGTATATATGCACCCAGTGTTTTGCATCTGGGACTCACACTGCTTGATTGCCATATGGTAAAGGCCTTCCCAGTCACTAGGCCATTAGACCAGGCCAATAATGCTTTTTCTTAATCACTGCTTTGGGGTCCAGAAGGTACTGGTTAAGGCACTGGACTCCCACCGGCTGACCGTGATTTGAGTCCTAGAACTGATGGCTTATTTTCTTACTTTCCTTCTCTCTGTCTCTGGTGAGTGCACGGTAACAAATTAAATAATAATAACAAAAATAAAATTAAATAATTATTTTTTAAAAAAATTACTATTGGGGCCAGCAGGTGGCATGGCGGTTAAGGACGCTGGACCCCCACATATTCAACTGCAGTTTGAGTCTCAGACTTGGTGGATTGCTTTTACTCTCTCTCTCTTGCTCGCTCCTCCTCTCTGGACAAATTAAAATAAATAAATGAATAAATAAAGTTAAATAAAGTAATTCTTCTTTTTCAATCATGATTTTCTGCTCCACACCTAGACTGTTTTTGTTTCTATTGTATCTGAATCTGAAAATTCTCTGCCGCTCAGTTTCTCCCAGAGAACAAAACTCCAGTGTCCTTGGAGATTCAATGACCACATCGATTTTTAAGTGCAAATATGTCTTTTCGGCTTTGCATTCATTCGGTCAGGGGATGTTTCCACATTCAGAACCTCTCAGGGCTTGTGGGACAATCCAGCTCACCTGTGCTGCTGTCCCATCCCGGCTAGGCTAGCACCCATGTCCAGTTTCTTCTCTGCTCAATCCGTTCCTACCCCTTGACTAATTCTTACTCCCCCTCCATTTCATCTCTGCATTTCAAAAATCGGATGAAAACTCACTCAAGATTTTTACAGTTTTAATCTCAGTGGAACATATACTCTAAAATGCAGCTCTTGCTCTTGTTACTAAATTCTAAGGATAAGTGACACAATGAGATGAACATCTGCTGATGCCCAAATTTCAACAATTTTTCAGAGGCGACTGAACCTCCAGAGTTCAGACCCAAATCCAAATCAGAGATCTGAAGTCAAAAAGTACTTCTAATTTCACAAGATGCCTGCTGCAGTATCAAAGCAGGCAGCCTCCAGCAAATAGGACATTGCTGGTCTTGAATCAGAAAAAAAGAATCGGAAAAGAAGTGGTGAATTTGCAGAGAAAATAATTTTTTTAAGGCAAAACAGACCTGCATTGTTAGCAGTTGACATTTAAAAAATTTTTTAAATGATGAGCTTGTGGTTTTAATATCACTGCTCTATCCAAGCTCTTGAATCTTTTTATCATGCCTAAAGAATTGTTCATTCATCTTTCAGGAATACATTAAAGCAGGAGAGTTTTCCCATAGGCAAAAGCATTATACATATTTGCAAATGTCTTACATAATGATGCAAATACTATGCATAGAGATGTTTGGAGAAAAGGCAGAAACAATGCAGCAATTTCCATTCCGTTTCATTAGTTATCATATTCCCAGGTAAAGGGAGTTTTCTTTGTTGCTTATGCTTTTTTCCTCCACACATTATAAAGCTCGTATTTAGAATTCATGGTGCTGGCTATAAGCAGGAAACCTGGTTGTTATCAGATAAAAATATTTGTTTCTTAATACAGATATTTTATCTCATAGTCATAGTTCTGGTCAGTATTTCTGATCATTTTGTTTAAAATATCTGCTGATTCAGAAAATAAGGTCAGTATTTTTTTTTTTTTTTAAATCGGGCTCCTAAGGTATTTTCAATAGAGTTCAAAGAGAAAAACAAAATTGTAAATCCCAGCTGCAGGTTACCAAATACATGTTTGTCTTTTTATTTTGCTCATTTTGGTCAACTCAGGCTTAAAAATTTTATTTTTGCCGCAGAAGCTTAAAACTGATGACTTACATTAGGACTTAGTTGTCCATGTAAAAAATAAATAAATAAAATAAACAAAGTTCCAATCATTTAGTGCCTGCTCTGCATCTACATAAGAATTTCCCTTTCATTATACCCCAGCTACCAGCAGTTGATTGTGGCCATTGTTTAATTTGTGCTCTGTTTTTACAAATGACACTTGTACAGGCCTCTGGGGGCAGCTGATAGGAGCCAGGCCCCACTCTTCCCCTTGTGTCAATTCTTTTGTGAACCCTTATAATTAGCCACTTAACAAATTGAGGGAAATGAACCTTCAGCTACAAAGTATATCCTGAAGTTAAGTCAACCATGTGACAGGCAAAGATACACGAAAATCTCCTTAACTCAATTGTTGCATTGCCTCAAGGGTTAAGAGGCATTCTACCAGTAATACCCTAAAAGAGAAGCCTTTAAAAGTGATGGTTTTGATGCTTCACTATCCAAATGCCTGTTAGCTTTCTCAAGACAGAGCACACATTAGGAAAAAAACATGTATTTCAAAGCAATTTGGTTACTTCTCTTTTTCATCTTTTGTTTTGCAGGAGAAAAATGTCAAGAGCCTGATTTTGAAAGTAACAAGATCCTCAGGCCTCGAATTTACAGATTAAATGTAAATAAATAAATAAAGCTTACATCTTCTGGGCTGAAGTATTTAAGTATAGAAAATAACATCATGTGGATTAAGATATTAATGAATTTGTTTTCAGAATCTATAATAGGGACCCTAAGAGCAGGGTGCTATCATTACCAACTCTTCCCTTTTTATTACTAATTAGACTTCTAAATGTGTCTGTAAATGTACCTCAGAGAGTATGTATTAAAAAGTTGCATATGCATAAGAGAGCATTTCAAATTCATCTTCCAACAAAAACTTCAACTTTGATATTTTCTCATGTTCCCATTTATACCACATTAACATAGTCTTTTGTATTTAATTTCTAAATTCCATTGTGATCATTTTATCAAGGTATTTACTTTTGGGAACTATCTGATATCTTAATTCCCAGTTCAATAGCCAAGAGTCAAGTATGGTATTATCAATTTAATGTATTTCATTATTTATCAGTGATGCTTTTCAGTTATACATATATTGTCTCTAATGTATATAATGAAATTTATCTACTTTAGTGGTATGTACAAATTAAATATATATATGACACCTTTTACATGAAGATTTAGAAACTTATATTAAAGGATAAAACACAGCTAAGATGCTGTAACATATTAACATACTAAAATCCTTTGTATCTTGAGAATAATAAAATGAAATATTGTAACACTTCTGCAGTGATCAGTGAGGTTTTTTTTTTTTTTTTTTAGACAGGTTTTCCTTCATATAAGCTCAAAGTATTATTGTTAACAAAATTTTTGTTTTTTAGTATGATAGCTATCTCAAATAACTTAATTAAGGTCTATGGCAACATGCCTTTTGCTTTATAGACAATTGTATTTGCTATAATCTATTTTTTTTCTTTTTTGAGAGAGAAATTTTTGCTATAGGAGGCATGTACTTGCCAGAGAGACAGAGAGAGACAGAGAGACAGAAAGTGAGAAATTACACCCCTACACCCAGTGGGGAGGGCCACACCATAATCCCTTCTCCTCCATTTTCCTCTTGGGATTTTGGGCACATACGCACATAAGCCTGGCATAATTTCGAGCTTCCATGTCTGGGACTAGAACTGGGGTTGGTCACGTGGGACTCGAAATATGGTCAGCCACTTGAGAGTCCAACATTGTAACCATTGTGTCATCTGCTTGTCCCATGCTGCATTCTATTGAAGTAGTCTTTGACATTGCTGCAACTATACTAAGTCTTTTAAATCATCCATGCCTACTTTTTAATTTTTTTAAAGTGTATTGATTTATTTCTTTCACAAGTGAGAGAGTAAGACTGAAAGAAAGAGAGAGAGTGCATCCCCAGTGGGAACTCCATGTCACAATCTACCCTGAGCCTCAGCCAACCCTAGATCATGAGCACATGCATGTCTGGTGTGCTTAAGGAAGTAGGAACCTACCCGTGTAGGTCAGCCTAGTGAAGCATTGTGTTTCACCACTACGCTGCTCTCTGGCCCAAATGCCTCCTCTTTGATACCACACACAGTGAAATCCCTCTTTATATAACCGACAGTGTGACAGGCATGGTTCTGGGCACTTTACATATATTAACTCATATAATCTTCATTGCAAACCTGTTGCTGACATGAAATTACACTTTTACAGATGAGGAAGCTGGGTAAGGTCACATGAGCAAGAAGGGGCAGAACGGGGATATGGCAGAACTGACAGCCCGGCTCAGGTCTGTGCTCTTGACCACCAGACTACAGTGATTTATTCTTTTGTTGACCAAACTGACTAGGTTGCTAGTATCATGTAACTAGCTCAAGAAACTCTTCTAGCAGTTCTTGGTTAGAAATATTTTAATCTGTTGGGAACCTTGCCCAAATTTACTGGTGGGCTTAGATATCTATTATTCAAGACTGAAGGCAGATAGTATGAATGTGACCATATAATTTATTGCATCAGTGGGACACTTTTAAAAAGAAAATGAGGTGCTATTAATAATTTTATACCTGGAGGGCCAGATGGTGGCACCCTGGTAAAGTCTGATGTTCTACTAGGTGACCTGAAATGAGAAGGTTATGGGTTTTCGTCTGACTTCCCTGATTACCCAGATATGTGTGTGTCCCTGATTTGGGTCTGGCTGAAGATGCAGATGCATTGCAGTGTCAAGACCCTGTTGGGTATGCTGTTGCTTTTTGTGTCGCTTGCTCAGGGAAGAAAGAAAGAAACTTAAAAAAATAATTTCACACTTGGACAGCCAGACAAAACCAAGACTCGCCTAGACAAATATGGATGTATAATCACTCTACTGAAGTGCTTCAAAGTGCAGAAGCTCAGCTTTCTTACGGTGTAGATATGAGAATAGTTGGCCATCTTTTATAAGTTCCTCAGTGCCTTGGAAAACTAGACCAAATACCATATGTAGATGGAATCACCTCACTGACCTTTTACTTCACACATCAGAACACCATTTCAAAATCAATCAGAGCCCTAGATTAGCCTACATTTTAGAATTAGTCAAAAGGAACCGGGACTCTGGCTACTTCTTTTCTATTTTTTAGAGAGAGATTTTTGCTATAGGGTGTGTGTGCTGGCCAGAGAGACAGAGAGACCAAATGAGAGGAATCACCACCGGGGGGGTTGGGGGGGGTGGCCACACCACAACCCCTTCTCCTCCATTCTCCTCTTGGGATTTTGGGTACGGACGCACACACACCCAGCGTGAGTTTTTTTTTTTTTTGAGAGGTTTTTCGCTATAGGGCGCGTGTGCTCACCAGACAGACAGAGAGAGACATAGAGACAGGAAGCGAGAAATCACCCCCCAGGGGGGATGATCACGCCGTAATCTCTTCTCCTCCATTCTCCTCTAGGGATCTTGGGCACGCACGCACACGTGCCCGGCGTGAGTTTTAAGCCACCGGGTCCGGGACGCAAACTGCAGTCAACTACATGGGAGTCCAGCGACATAGCCATTACGCTAACTGCTGGTTCCCACCCAGTGTGAATTTTTAAGCTGCCGATCTGGGACTCAAACCATGGACGACTATGTGGGAGTCCAGTGTTGTAACCGTTATGCCATCTGCTGGTCCTATCTGGCTACTTTTTTTTGGAGAGGTTTTTTGTATAGGGCATGTGTGCTCACCAGAAAGACAGAGAGAGACAAAGAGATAGAAAGCGAGAAATCACTCACCAGGGGAGATGGCCATGCTGCAATCCCTTCTCCTCCATTCTCCTCTCGGGATCTTGGGCAAACATGCACATGCACCCGGCATGAGTTTAAGCCACCGGGTCTGGGACTAGAACCGCGGTCGGCTACATGGGAGTTCAGCAACATAGCCATTATGCTAGCTGCTGGTCTCTATCTGGCTACTTTTAAAAGCAGTCTTAACCTCCTAGATTATCAATGGGAAACCATCTAAGAATCTTGGCAGGGTAAAGGTTCAGTATCATTGTCATCCACCACTTACTGATTGTAGCCTTGGACAATTGCCTTAGTCCATTAATGCCATCATCATCACTAGGTAACAAGGAATACTAAGCAGAATTACCCTCAACTCACTTGAACTGCACATGGCTTATTATAATGCATGGCACATAGTAGGTGCTTTAACTCAGCTTGCCAACTGTATGAATGAATGAATGAATGAGAGCAAACATGGAGAAATGACGATTGCCTCCTTGACAATTTTAGTAGCAGTAATACACTGAATTTGAAATGAAATTATAGGTAGTGTTTTCATAGCTTGCCATGTTTTAGGGAGTCGGTCATAAAATATCCTAACTGAAAGTCAGGTTGCCTATAAAAAATAGAAAATCTACCATCTTTATGCCTGTGTGGCCTATTAGAATAGATTGATTGTGATGGTATAGCTGCTAAGACACCTATAATTTGATGATAATGTTCCTTATGTTCAAAATGTTGTTCCAATTTTGATGAGTTGAATAAGGAAAATGTAATTCACAAAGATGTGAGCCTGCTAAGGTGTTTCCATCTTCGATCTTTTGCTGAGTCCTAGATGCTTAGAATGCCTTTGCCCGTTCTATCCGAGACTGACTTTTCTTGGGAGTGTAATTTCATGTTGACCTCCATTTACGATTATTTCCTTGGTCACTACAACCCATGGTGAACACTCATCAACATGAATCCTATAACATATTCTGTTCCATGGTAAAATATACCATATGTGTTGCCTGAATGGGTAGGCACTATTTATATGCATAATAAACTTATATTTAAGAATGTTTTCACAGAACAGGGTGTCTATTTTGTCCCCCTTCCCCGCTCCTTTTTTTTTTTTAGAGAGGTTTTTGCGATAGGGTGCTTACGCTCACTGGAGAGACGGAAAGTAAGAAATCACCCCCAGGGGGATGGCCATGCCGCAATTCCTTCTCCATTCTCCTCTTGGGATTTTGGGCATGCATGCACACACATCTGGCATGAGGTTTAAGTCACTGGGTCTGGGACTCGAACTGCCGTCAACTACGTGAGAGTCCAGCAACATAACTATCACACCATCTCCTGGTCCCTATTTTTGTCCCTTCTTAATGATAGACATGTTATGTGCTATAAGGTTGATTCCCAAACATTCTTTCTCTTTTCTCTCTCTCTCTCTTTCTTTTTTTTTTTTTTTTTTTTTTTGAGAGGTTTTTGCTATAGCGTGTGTGTGCTCGCCAGAAAGACAGAGAGAGACAGAGAGACAGAAAGTGAGAAATCACCCCTTGGGGGTTGGCCACACCACAATCCCTTCTCCTCCATTCTCCTGTCAGGATCGTGGGCACACACACACACACACCCGGTGTGAGTTTAAACCACCAGGTCTGGGACTCAAACTGTGGTTGACTAAATGGGAGTCCAGTGACATAGCCATTATGCCATCTGCTGGTCCCCCAAACTTGCTTTCATTGTAACACACCATCAGGTATCAATATTTGGGGGAGAAAAATCTTAGCCTGCACCTACCTCTATTACAAGCTATGTGTATGTAGCCAGAAAAACCTACTAATTGTGAATACTCCACTAAGCTTGGATCAGGGAGAAGGATATTAATAAAAGACATGGAAACTTAAGTGTTACGGTAATTTTCTTATTGACAACACTGTGTTGACTTATAGGTGAGTACTAGATTCACATAGCTGATTTCTATTAGTGAGAGGACATGGGCACACATAGTGTATTTATAGCACTTCTTATATAAATATAAATAAATGCAATTATGTATAGCAGTTTGAAGGCAGCAAATGTACTGTGAATCAGAAGGGTATGGACAACAGGTGACAGAGAAGTTCAGATGATACATCACTATGAATTTTAAAGTTCATTCCTAGAAAAAAATAATAAAATAAAAAGTAAAGTTCTTTCCTAGTACTAAAGCAACCCCTAAGCATATAAAGAACTTATTCCTAACACCTACTTAATATGAGAATGAACAATGTTATACAGATTATAGTGCACAGGCCCAGCCCTGGAGTTCCAAAAGATTTAAAACATTCACATGTGGGGTCCAACCTATACCAGGACTCCAGTGAAAATAATCCGTTGAGTGTTCTCTTGACTCTCTAGCTCTGTTAATTAGGAGGGTATGGAAGGGTAAACAGACACAGGCAGCATGTGGGTATTTCCTGATTCCCAGCTCAGTGTTTTCTTCTCTAGCCTGCTCCATAACGACTTTAAATTTGTAATGGGTACAGCACACAGAGGATGTTGGCGGGAGGGTGGACCGCCCTATTTCCCCTTGGTGGGCCCCTCTATGTTAACCATCTCTAAGTGGTGATAGCAGAACTTAAAACGGTCTGATGATAGTGGATGCTTTTGCAGTCCTTCTGGTAACATTTCCACAACACTTTTCACATGCAGGTACTCAATAAATAATGTCTGGTGTTGCTTATGAAGAATTTATATTCAGAAGGAAAGTGGTTTGGTTAGGTATGAGTGAAAAATATTCTTTTTTTTATTCTCTAAGGACTTCCTATTTTGAGTGATTCTGCAGGGGGGCTCAAAAAAACATGCTCTCTTTAAAATTTATCCACCTGTTTCTTCCATGAGTTGGGGTGGGAGAGAACCCTCCTAACAGAGTTCTGATTCTGCCATCCACCCCTGGTCCCTGGCCAGCCCCAAAGCATGGCCAAGGGCACGGACTAAGTAAGGAAGTCTCCAGTCTTGAACCAGGAACCTTCCCATGTAGGATTTCTGCTCAGAGCATCATATTCTACTACTGCAACACCATCTGGCCCTGGAAAGTATCTTTTGTATTAGTAAATATAGGGTATGCGGGTGTGCTGATCAATCAAATTAATATAAATAAATTATATAGGGCCAGCCACATAGTGCAGCAGTTCAGTCGTGTGTGTAGGGAGCCAGATCTCACATGGCTGTGGTTTGAGGCTTGAAAAGCACACTGGACATGTGTATTCACAGGACAGAGAGACAGAGGAAACAGGATTGTGGTATGAGCACACCCCATTTGAAAGTGCTTTCTCTCTTTCTTCCTCTCTCTGGTGACCTCGTGTGTCCTCTGGAAATTAATATATATATATATATATATATATATATATATATATATGTATATGTATATATAATATAACGTTCAAGGTGTCATGTGTCCATGGGAAAGGAATGCAGGAATGCATGACATCTTTTACAAACATTATACCCATAGAGCAATTTTATAAATTTTTCTGCCAATTTTACAAATCATTATTTCTGGTGACAAGTTGAGATTTTAGGCATATTGTTCTTAACTACATGAGCATGATGAATAGAACCAAATTAGACATATTACTCTGTATAGCGGGCAGTATTGACCTATTCTAAAATGCATTATCGGGCCAATTTTAAAACAGAAGAATCAAAGTAATTGATTGGTGGCTGTAGGAATGTTGCTTCCATCAATACTTAAGTGTATTTTGAACTCTCTGTATTCAGTTAAGCAAACCTAATTGAAGTCACAGAAGCATAATTTTTGGTGCAACAAAAAACAAAGAAAATATTCTGAAGGACAAATTTGAAACCTGTATCACTGTGGTGTTTCATTCAAATAAAAATGAAAAGTTCTTGTTTACATGAGGATAACATATTTTTTCCTCCTAAGATAATATATAAAATAAGTGATTTCTTACCTCAAGAAAATATATTTTAGATAACTTCTCAGTACATGTTTGGAAAAATAGTAACAAGTATGTAAGACCAATTGTACACTGCCAAAATTCTAAGAATATAAAACAAAATAATGTAATAATGTGTTATTTCTTCTAAGAGAGATATCCACATTCAATAGAGTTTTGCTCTGTCATGGTCTACCCCTAAACCTTGGGGTCCAGGCAGTTAGGAGCATAGTACCCACCAGCAGGTGTGTTTTAGGTTGACCCAGAATTTTTTTTTTTTTTTTTTTTTTGAGAGGTTTTCGCTATAGGGCATGTGTGCTAGCCAGACAGACAGAGAGAGACATAGAGACAGAAAGCGAGAAATCACCCACCAGGGGGGATGGTCACGCCGCAATCCCTTCTCCTCCATTCTCCTCTCGGGATCTTGGGCACGCACGCACACGCGCCTGGCATGAGTTTTAAGCCACCGGGTCTGAGACGCGAACCGCGGTTGACTACGTGGGAGTCCAGCGACATAGCCATTACACTAACTGCTGGTTCCCGGTTGACCCAGGATTTGAACTGCTGTCTTCACGTGGTGCAGCACTGCAGAATGATGGTCTACTACCTGCACCCCCACAGGTAGGCCAAGAATGTACATTTTAAGAATGCACAGATTTGAGTGATAATTTTGGCAACTATTACAATAATTACTGTAAGTCTAGGTTTGCTACAAAATTTGCTGAATAAACACATGCTAATTGTATCTTTATGGTAATGGTACCATACTCCTAACATGTTATGGTATCTATACTGTAATTTACACATGATTCTTTAATTACTTTTCTTAGTGTCACAGAAAACAAGCAAATGATTTATACTTTTATTCACAGAGGGGAACCAAGACACAACAACTGGCATGCGTCCAATGTTGTGCACTTGTACACAACAGTTACGAGATAGTTTGGGAACTGAAATCAAGTTTCACATGAATTGCACGAACATTCCTCTTCTAGTGAGAATTCACCAATCACTGCAGGGATGTCTTGCATCGCAGTTCCCCCCTGTATTCTTTTCATGGTTGAGAAATACTCATCTTTCTTAAGCAGATCTGGGGGCCCACTGAGCACATGATGACATAATGGACATATTAGTCTCTTTGCTGATCTCTCGAAGCTCAGCGCACACTGATGGAAGTCATCCAACATACTCTACTCTTCACTTAACAAGCATAATAATAAATGAATATTTAAAGTAGCAACAAATATATTAACTGGAAACAAATAGGTTTCATTTGTAACAAGTGCACACAGGTTAATTAAGAAGAAGGAGCTTTTGTGTTGAAACAAGGCTCCCTGATGCTGCTAGGGCAGGTGCTGTTAAGGGCCAATTGAGCTCTATAGGATAATTAGGAAGTACCAGCGTGCTCTTCCGTTTGTTCACAAAGGGCTGCCCACAATTTGCCTAAACCTATAAACCATCATCTGTGATCCTCAGCAGCAATTAAATGACAAACATCTCCTCATCAGAAACATGGGAAAACAAAAGGATATGATCGCATTTAAGGAGCCAGATGGATCATTTTGAACGTTAACTTTGAAGACCTCTTTTTCAGTAGCAGAGCATTAGACCAAAACATATTTAATACTGTTTAAAAAGGGAAACACCATTGTATGTTTTATAAAAGGGGAATTAAAATAGGCATATTGAATAATTGAAGCAGTACATATTTGAACAGCTTCGGTTCCAAAATCTTGGAGTACTTAGAAAACCTAATGAACCACACAAACCTGCCTATGCCTCTCCTTATAGAACTGTTGAATCATTTTTCTCTTTTTTTCCCTACTACTCCAAGTACCCGCCCACCCTTCAGGAGGGGCTATGAAAAGCATCATAAAAGTCCCTCCCAGCAAAAGGGTGGGTCTAACCAATATGGCGCACTTCTCCCTGGACATGAGTTTCTAATTAGTTCTGGGGAGAAAAAAAAAGCTTATTACTGAAAATGATACATCAGCACAAGAAAGTAATTTCAGGCCTAGGAATCGCCTTCTCTGACAAACTAATTTATCTAGAGACTTTAAGGATATAACATTTAAAATGTTTCTGGAAGCATGGCAATAGTTCTAGGAGCTAGAAACCTTACAAAGATACCATTGAGGGGACCAGCAGTTAGCGTAATGGCTATGTCGCTGGACTCCCATGTAGTCAACCGCAGTTCGAGTCTCGGACCCGGTGGCTTAAACTCACACCGGGCGCATGTGCGTGTGTGCCCAAGATCCTGAGAGGAGAATGGAGGAGAAGGGATTGCGGCGTGGCCATCCCCCCTGCGAGGTGATTTCTCGCTTTCTGTCTCTCTGTCTCTCTCTGTCTGTCTGGTGAGCGCATGCACCCTATAGCAAAAACCTCTCCAAAAAAAAAAAAAAAAAAAAAAAAAAGATACCATTGAGTTAATTCAGTTAATTGTGTGCTTAGAAGGCCCTCCAGAACTTGCAGAAACTCTTGTATTTATAGTTAAGATCTTCTGGGCAGTTAGTCCTCCACATTAAACAGTGTTGTCTAACTGGTTTGCATAATTGGTAGCATTAAAAGGCTATTTCATAACATTAAAATATGCAATTACAAATGTATGAGTTTTCATCCATCAGAAGGTATTCTTTTTTTTTTTTTTTTTTTCCAATGCCAAAATAACAGCATTTACAAATGTTTTCATGAACTGGGAGAAGCTACTGCTCAGTGTGTTTTAATGTAGTATTAGGTCAACAGCTCTCTTGAAAGAACAAAATCAACCCAGGGCCAAACAGGCAGACAGGCCTAATTAAGCACTCTGGAGTAAGTAAAACTCTCAGAAAACTACAACTGACTCGACCCCTGCTTTGTACTTCACCGGGTTTCTCTATACCTTTGCCACTTTTCTCTGGAATTATTTTTTTAATGAATTATTTAAACATGGCCATTTCACTTCTACAATTAATTTTCAAAGAAAAGGCAACAAGAGGAAATAATCACAAGTTAAACAGCTTGAGAACAACTCCAGTTTTGGCAGAAGGTAAAAGGCCTGCCTTCCTGTTTTAGTGCCTTTGGTAGTGGCTGCCCAGACCCTCTTCTGTTTTAAGTCCTTAGAGTCAGTCTACAATAACAGCTCAAACTCCAGTTTCTAACAGGGAGGACATACAAATATCACAGAGTCACTCTTTTAGGTAATCTGCCTGTGCTTCTTTTATATAAAGAGATGGAAATTAATGATCATAACTACAAGTAAAAAAAAAAATACCTAAAAAGGTTGGGAAATTGTTTCTTGTTTTTTATGAAGTAACATTCCATTAAAAAATGGAAATAATAGCACCAATAATCATTTGCAAATTTGAAGTGCTTAACAATTGTTTTATTTTAGTTATCCTTTCTCCAGCACATGGTACTCTTGTGTTGTTGCAGGGAATGGCTTCCAAAAATCATGAGATCCTGCAGACCAGCAGGTAGTGTGGTGATTAAGGCACTGGACACTCTCATATGGCCAACTGTGGTTTGAGTCCTGGAACTGGTGGTTTGCTTTCTCTCTTTCTCTCTCTCTTTCTATCTCTCTCTGATCAAATTAAAATAAATAAATGAATAAATAAAAAGAAAAATAAATAATCCTTTAAAAAAATCATGAGATCTTGATGCTTTAGTCCATTACCAAACCATTAAATTGAAGTAGACATCAAAGGATCATTAATTTCACCTTTCTACCCTCCTATATGGCTACCTTGTGCTAGAACTAATCATAATGAAATATAATATTGATATGCCATAAGAACAAAATATAACATAATATCGTACAACCAACATAATCATAACATAACGTGTTTTATCTATCATACTAAAAACTTCTAGATTAGGAGTTAAGGTTCAATCACTGTTACTCCCACAGCCTGGTATATAATAGGTCTCCAAAATATGTACAGAAAAACATTAAAATTTTAAACATGCAAAATCCATCTTTCTTTTAGGGAAAAGGAAACCTTTAGGCTAAGAAAAAAGACCTTAAGATCCACTCACTAATCCTTTCTGCCTGTTTTGGTATTTCACAATACTCCCTCTGGGAGTATTCTTTATAGCTAAACAAACAGCAATTTCCACTTCATTATCAGCCCAGTGAAAGAATTACCTTGAGAATCAATTTTTCTAAAACGTATGTGGACTCCATAGTGACACTTTTATTTCAAATTTGAGAACAAGTCATTGCTCTTTTATATGAGTTCAAAGCAAATTGTTAAAATACATAACTAGGACAAGTTTTATTTGATATAGTGTTGAAACTATTTAAGATTTTAAATTCACATTTATAAAAGAGCTACCATTTGCTAGGCCCTCAATAAAAGATGATTACTATAACTCTTACAGCAATCTTACAATGTAAATTTTGTCATCACCACCAGAGAAATATGGATGTGAAGTCCAGGGAGTCTACATGACTTTCCTAAAGTCACACAGCAAGAAAGCAGAGGAGTGAGGGTGCCAGGGTCCTGATATCCCAGATGCTTGTTGACTGACTCTAGGCCGGGACCACTGCCTATTTCTTCTATGTGACTAAATGAACTCCACATTAGGATTGGACATTTCTTCTTTAATTTAGAGGCTCACATCCACAAGTGGTTAGTGACCATGAGCAGATTTGCCAAGATGTGAAGAATGGTACCAGTCCCAAGTTACCTTACGGCATTCAACTATAATAGAGTAGAGTGCTGTATATACTGCATTTATCAGGGTCATGTAAACATAAAGACTTCATTCACAGAAGGCCAGGACACTTAGGGTTCTTTATGAAGGGCATTCAGCAGAAACCTTTCCTTAATATCTTGGGAATGACTTTTAACCATGATAAGGGAGATTGTGCCTCCTGTCCCTACCATCTGCCACCATGAAGTCAGCATGTGAGGCACTGTCACTTCCTCTCTGTCTCCTCATGACAAGGCACTAGTGAATCCACCACTCATTAGCACTTAGATGAGAAGATAGAACAGGAGGAAAAACCCAAAGGCTCAGCTTTAAATTCCCACATTTGCTAGCAAAGCATCTCGAATGAAAGTGATGTGGCCAAAACTTAGACTTGAAAACCAATGGCGTATCCGACAATTTCATGGAATACTAATTAAAACTTAACCACTCTCATTGTTTTATACACTGACAATAAAAGGCAGAAATCTAACATACTAGCAGATGCTATTTAAAAGTGACTGCTAAAATGTCTAAAAGCTTAAGTGAAAATTCTGGTTAGTGAATTAAAGAGAGAAGGCGAAGGCCATCACTGTCAGTCACAGTCACAACAAGTCAGAGTGGCAGCCAGGACAGTGTGTTCCTTTTCCTGCAAGCTTTTGTTCTCTGTGAGGTTTTCTGAGCCTAGGAGTGAATGGAAGGAGAAATGAGTACCAACGTGTCATCATAATTTACATTTTATATAAAAAGAAATGGAGCCTTACAGTGGCTAAGTAACTTGCCTGACCTTATGTAGCTAGAAGTAGCAGTGGGAAGATTGCAATTCAAATCTAAAGCTTGTGGATGTATTGATTAATCTGTGCTAGCTCTCCCTTCTTCCTCTTCACTCATTTCTCTTTCTTCAACATCCTTTGAAAGCTCATAACCAAATGTTTTATAGACAATAAGTGTTTTGGGTGAGTGAAATATGATGTTCTTTGAGAAAATCTAAACTGCCTTGAGTATTTACCTCTCACTGACCTTTATAATAAAAATAAGCTTCAAAAACTAATGATAATATATGAATTTATGCAGTAAAAGTTGTATATAAGATTGTCTTTGGGACTAGCAGGTGGCATAGTGGTTACATCACTGAACTTCCACATGGCCAAACATGGTTTGAGTCCCGGACCTGGTGGCTTCAAACTCACACTGGGTACATCAGGGTGTGTGCCCAAATTCCAAGAGGAGAATTGAGGAGACAGGATTGCAGCATGGCCATCTCGCCTGAGAGGTGATTTCTTGCCTTCTGTCTCTCTGTCTCTCTCTGTCTCTCCAGTGAGCACATGTACCCTATAGCAACAATCTTTCCAAAAAAGAAAAAAAAGATCTTTAAACACTATGAAATAAAACACTACATTACTCATAACTAGAGGATATTAACCTAATTAGTGTACTAAGTGGGAAATATAAATGATTATACTATATTGTGAAAAAATAATTTAAAAAATAATGGCTAACCACATTTTAGAATTATACGCTTTATACAATAAATTTGCTTTATAAATGTTACAGTGACAGGAATATTGTTAAGTAAATGAATTCAAATGATGATTTTTAGGAAATATTTTTACAAGGATGACTTGTAATTTCAATATTATCTGTTAGGACTGAGCCTGAAGCTTTGAATATAATTTAAATCAGCTACTTTAGGGTTCACTAGGGAAAGTCAAAGTTTGCCTTCCATGGCGCTGTAGCTGATGTCAAGTATTTAGTCTTTCTGCTGGATTAATAGGAACAGCAAGCTTCGAAAATCCAGAGAGAGGTTAAGAAGCATGAATAAATAAAAGGCAGATGAACTACAACTTACAGTGATCTTCAAACATGACCCAGATTTGAGAATAGGAAAAAAAGCCATGGAGACCCCAGAATGGAGACAGTCTGTAAAGACAGAAATCACAAGTGGGATTATATCAGGTTAAAAGTTTCTACACAGCAAAAGAAACAATACTAATTAACAACGCTTGGAATGGGAGAATATATTCAGAAACTCTGCCGCAGATAAGGGACTGATAACCAGAATATAGAGGAAACTCAAGCAGCTTACTCGGGAAAAACAAAACAAAACAAAACAAAACAAACAAATTAACCCAGTTAAAAGTGGGCAAATAAGCTGAACAGACAACTCTCTAAAGAAGACATAGGAATAGCCAAAAAGCATATGAAAAAATGCTCACCATACTTTGTCATAAGGGAAATGCAAATCTAAACCATAACGAGATACCACCTAACCCCAGACAGAATGGCTAAGATTAAAAAAATAAAGATGGTAAGTGCTGGTGAGGCTGTGGTGAAAAGGGAACTCGTTTACACTACTGGTGGGAATGTAATTAGTACAGCCACTGTGGAGAACAATATGGAGGTTCCTCAAAGACCTACAAATAGAACTTCCATATGATCCAACAACTCCACTCCTGGGTATCTACCCAAAAGATAGGAAAGCACTCAGTTGTACATCCATGTTTACTGCAGCATTATTCACAATTGCTAAGACATGAAACCAACCCAAATGTCCAAGAACAGATGAATGGATTGAAAAAGTGTGGCCCAAATACGCTATTGAATACTACTCAGTCATAAAAAAACGATGAGATCCTAGCATTTGATTGAAAGTTGATGAATATGGAAGATTTACTGCTGAGCAAAGCAAGCCAGACTATGAAAGAGAGGCATTGTATGTCTGCATTCAATATATACTAAATGTTTACACTTAATATAGACAAGTGTATACATGGCTATACACTCATTTTTAGAGATGTATAGACAAAAAAATAAACTAAAAATAAACTAAAACTAAAATATTAAACTAAACTAAACTAAGAAAGCTAAACAAAACTAAAATAGTTTAAAGGCATGGTATAAAGGCATGGAGAGTAACTGTGGATACTAGAGACTATGGGAGGAGGGTGGGAAATGGAGAAGGGTGAGAGGAAGGGAATCAAGAAGAAAAAGAAAGAAACAAAATATTTAAAAGACACAAATATGGAAAATGATCTGTTAATGATGATATGTATAGTAGTATCTTTGACCGAACCAATATACAGTGATGGGAAAACTCATTTGGTATGCTATAATAACACACAGTGCCTGAATGTAAAACAAAGAAAAAAGAAAAAAAGAAGGAAAAAAAAGGCAGAAACCACATTTTTTTTGGTCATGTGTTCCTCAAGCATCTGATCTAAGACAATCACTCAGTGAGGAAAAAGTCAATAAATTAAGAATTTGGAAGAGAAAGTGGGCCACAAGGAGTGTCTGCCTTACAAATCTAAGCACCAACTATCTTGCTGAAAGTCTTCAGTGTCTTCCTAACACCAAGTAACAGAATTCAAATTCTAGAATGAGGCACACAGGTTCTGATCAGCCCTTGCCTGGTGTGCAGCTACGTTCTCACCCTGGGGCTCTAGCAATATCAGGCCCTTGGGAGATCTGTCCACAAACTACCTGTGGCTGGTTTTGGTGGTTTGGAGTTTGTCTCACCTCCTAACACCTGCATGGATGATACGCTTCTACTTCCTTGTCTAAACTCCTCCTTAAAGTTGCCCATTTATTATTGTCCACTTGAGTTTTCCACTAACGAAACACACTCTATAATGTGTTGTGTGTCTTAGGTTGAGAGCTGAGTCTGATGCACCTTTGAATTCCCAGCAAATCGCATGTTCTAGGGCACCACAATGGTTTTTTGAACGAAAGAAGGAAAAATGTGCTGGAAAAATGAGAAGAGAAAGTGTGAGACTGAAATAAGCAAAGGACTGATTTTCAGCTAAGCATACAAAGAGGGTATATTCTGGAAACCATGGTTTCCAAACTCTATCTTCAGTGTCTGAAATTGAGTTTATATGGTACTAAAACAGCTTGCTTTTTGCATATTAAAAAAAATGATAACTCGGGACCAACAGTTGGCATAATGGCTATGTCACTGGACTCCCATGTGGCCAACCGCGGTTCGAATCCTGGACCTGGCGGCTTAAACTCACTCCAGGTGCGTGTGTGTGCGTGCCCAAGATCCCGGGAGGAGAATGGAGGAGAAGGGATTGCAGTGTGGCCATTCCCCCGGAAGGTGGTTTTTCGCTTTCTGTCTCTCTGTCTCTCTCTGTCTTACTGGCAAGTGCACTCACCCTATAGCAAAAGAACTCTCAAAAAAAAATTTTTTTTTAAATTGATATCTGTTATTTGGAAAAATAACAGTTGACTTTTATGAACTGAAAGTTCTGGAAGTTTTAAATTTTTTTACTGATGTTTTTCTCTTTTCTTTTGAAAATGTTAGTCTTATAGAAACATTGCAAGAATAATAGAAGAATTTCTCATGTACACAATTCTCCTAATATTAACATTTACTATATTTTCACTGAATAATTTAAGAGTACATTACAGGAACGAAATTCCCTTTTCTCTAAATACTTCACTTTGTTTTTCCCCAAAACAAGAAATATTATAACCACAATTCAATTAACAAAATCATGAGACAAACATTGAGACAATATAATCATCTAAACAAAAGACCTGTATTTAGGTTTTGCTACTTGACTTAATGTCTTTTATAAGAAAGAAAACCTAAGGTCAGGTGCTGCTCTTCGCTGTAGGGCTTCTCTTTCGTCTTTTAAAATCCGGAACAGTATTTGAACCTTTCTTTGTATTTCATAACATTGCAGTTTTTAGGACTGTGAGCAAGTTACTTTCTAGAATATCCCTCATTTTGGATTGGTGTAATATTGTACCGTGAATTTAAATTTAGGTTTTGGGCTGTTGGCAGGAATATCACTGAAGGGAAACTTACCAGTGCTTCTTATCAGGAAGGCCAGCCTCGGTTTGTGTATTTGTTTTGCGATGTTAACTTTGATCACTTCATTAAGGGGAAATTTACCATTTTTTCCCACTTTCAAGTCCCAATTTTATGGAGAGAAATTGAGATGATCTAAATCTCAAACTTTTACCCTTTTATTACCCATTGATGATACTTCCTGAATGAATTAGTGTTACATGATGGTTATAAAATGGTGGTTTCTAATTTCAGAATTTTCTTCACATTCATTAGTTGTCTTTTTATCCTAAAGAAAATCTTTTCCTCCTCACGCACTTGTTTACGTGTTTATATTAGTGCGAACTCATGGCATGTTAGCCTATTCAGTGGGTTACAAACGTTTCGTCTTATTTGTTTTGATTCTCACTTGGTCTCAGATTTGTCTGGTGAGACTCCCTCAAGCTGACTTCTGAGTTTCACAGAATTTAATCCAATTTCAGTGGTTCCAACAACCTCACACTTTGATCTTGTTCTTTTGGTTCTTTAAGTGATACAGCCACGTGTATCTCTCTCTTTTTTTTTTTTTTTTTTTTTGGAGAGGTTTTTTTCGCTATAGGGCGTGTGCGCTCGCCAGACAGAGAGAGACATAGAGACAGAAAGCAGGAAATCACCCCCCAGGGGGGATGGCCACGCCGCAATCCCTTCTCCTCCATTCTCCTCTCGGGATCTTGGGCACGCACGCACACGCGCCCGGCGTGAGTTGTAAGCCACCGGGTCCGAGACGCGAACCACGGTCGACTACGTGGGAGTCCAGCGACATAGCCATTACGCTAACTGCTGGTTCCCCAGCCACGTGTATCTCTTTAATGAAGAACGTTATCACAGTCAGTAAATAAAAATTGGGGCTATCATTTTTTTTTTTAAAGTCATTTTCTTATTCCTTCCATGAACAAGAGAGAAAAGGAGAGAAACAGTACTCCCCACATGGTCTTGATGCCATAGTCCTTCCCCAGCCGCAGCCAGCCTCAGGTGGTGGCGTGCTTGTACCCAGGTTACTCAGGAAGGTCTCTGGGTATGAACCCAGAACTTCCCATGTGAGTCAGCTTCACAGAGCATCACCTTTTACTACGGCACCACCATCCAAAATGGGGCCCAAAGTGGGGTCCTTCTTAAAACTTATCTTTGAAGATTTTATTCTTCATAATCAAAATTTTACACAGAACAAATCCCAGTATTCATTTAGGACAACGATTTAGGACAATAATAGCTGCTGAATTCAGTGTGCCTCTGTAGACACATTTACAAGCATTATATGATTTTAAGTTTTCTAGTACAAAATTTGATTAGGACATACAAACCCTTAAGCAATGCACATGTAAGAAAACAAGATCTTTCCTCGGTGCCCACCTTTTCAAACACTGGGGTTTTAATATGCAGTCTGTAGCAGATATAAAATAAGTGGCCATTGGTTCTTTAAAAGGCCTGCAGTCACATGCCCAGTTTGATAGCACAGGTATGTCATTAAACAGCTCACTTCTCCAGTCAGGATCCAAAGGTCATGATACCATAACTGATCCAACTAAATTATGGAGAAATTTAAGCAGGATATAATTCCCCAAACCATCATTTGGCCAGTCATGTATTTACCGTTTTCCAGAAATTAGCTTACTTGTGTATTTGCTATTCCGCAGATTTGCAGGTGTGGTAGCGTATTCCCTTATCTTCTTCTGACTGGCAGAAATCTTCCTTCCGTTACGAGAGCTCTAGTTCTTCAGCTCTAAGAAGTTCAGAAAGTGGCAACCAGGGAAAATATGGGTAGCCAATCCTGTTTTCACCACTGCAGTACTGTCTGTGCTTGTGTTAGGACTATCATATGCCATTACAGCTGATCAAGCTCAAAAAACTAAGTTGGATTTTCAAGCAGAGCAGTCACTAGAGTACATTTATGGGTCATGTTCTCACTCCAGTACATTCCTCCGGGACAGAGTGAATGGCACAAGAAACGTATTTGCTGTTCCTCTTAAATGTGAGTTTTGCATAAAACAGAAAGTATTAGTCAAAAACCATGTGAGCACAGGTCACATACACATGGCAACCAGGAGGTGGCGCGGTCTTAACATTGACCAAGGGCCTTCAGCTCCACTCAAATAGAGGCAGATTTATTTGTGATGGAAACTGTTTTTTGCAACGTGTAATTCACTTATGCATCTGAGTCTGTCCACAACTATGTACTTACAACCCATTTCCTCTGCTTGGAAACAGAACTCTATACTGTTTCCATTTTCTTTTCATCTTTTTCTCCCTTTAAATTAATATGTTTTGTTTTACGATTTAGAGGACTTGAATATTGTCCTGTACTTTACTTCCTTTTAGACTGTTTGGTTAATGAAATCCAAACAGCCTCATGATTTGAATCTTGCACATGTCTTATTTGTAATCAATATCCATCCCATGGAGAAGACCTTACTCTTTTTATGTGTTCATTTATTCATTCAAATGGTAATTAATTATTTGGTAATTAATTATTTGGCCAAAATTAGCAAGATAAATAGTATGAAGTGATGTGTACGTGTCCAATTTAAAAGGAATTCTGTATTTTGACTGTGTTCAACATTGGATTTGTATCACAGATTCCATTTAAAGAAAGAGAAAGGACATACATTCACTAGTATGTTTCTCTCATTAAGAGAAAAGAGCGGTGCCTTTGCAATTTATGATCCTGGCTTTATTAAGATGCATCAGAGGCCAAATAGAACGAATAATGTTTAAACAAATCAGCAGTTTTTCATCGCAGTTCATGAATGCTGGCAAATGGGCACCATTTTGCTACTCAAGAAAGTATTCCTCTTAAGACCATTAAATGAACCCTTGAAGTTATTCACCCCTCAGTTGTGAATAAATTCCTTGATGTACATTTTTGCATTTACTATTTCTTTCTTAGTCATTTTGTAGGAGGTCTAGAAACAAAACATTTTCCATTATTTTTCGGCACAGCTACCTTCATGCCTTCCTGCTCACACCCTCTTCACAAATGGGGATTTCTCTGTAAGCTATCCCTTCCACTCAGCCTTCCAGGCGTTCCCTCCTCCTGCCCCACCATCTGGCAGTCTCCCTGTCCCCACATGATTTCCTCTCTCTTCTTCTCAATGTGCCTGTCTGAATGCTTATTGGGAGGGGTCTCTCTCTCTGAAGAGCTTACTTAGCCCTTACATAATAGTCAGCATCTAAAATTAATTAAACTAAAAACTGACACTTAATCATGTGGATTTCAAAAAGGAATCCAGAAAAAAATTATATCTATTTTTTAATAACAGTATAAATTCTATTTTGTTTTGTTTGAGAGGTTTTTTGCTACAGGACACGTGTGCTCACCAGAGAGACAGAGAGACAGAAAGGGAGAAATCACCACCCAGGGGGGATGGCCACGCCACATCCCTTCTCCTCCCTTTTCCTCTCGGGATCTTGGGCACACACGCACACGCACAAGGTCTGGGACTTGAACTGCAGTCGACTACAAGGGAGTCCAGTGACATAGTCCTTATGCCATCTGCTGGTCCCACCAATATAACTTCTGAAGCAATAACTCACTTTTATAGACATCCCCTCCAATGAAGACTACTCCAAAAAAAGACATCACCAATAAACCTTATTCTAGATATTTCTTTCATCAAAATATGGAGCACATAGATTAAAAAAAAAAAAAGCCAAGTGGGTGAAATCTATAAACACAGGGGCTTTTCAACTTCTGAACCTTTTTTTTTTTTAAAAAAAGTCTATTCTACAGGAATGAACAGATCCTATCCCTGAAAGCCTAAAATTTTATTTTATATGTCCTAACCTCAACTGTCTATGCTTTTGAATCAATACTAACATTTTCTACTTATCCCCTGGTTCTATTTCTACTCATCCCATAAACAAGAGAAATGGAAGCTTAAGCTCATACTGGTTCTGTGACATTTTGGCTTTGCCCTCGGGGTCCTGAAATATCCTAGCATATGCCCGTTCTGGCATAGATCAGAGAATGGCAGGCTCAGGGGATGCCATATGGCCAGTAGCCTGCGCGTTACACTGGGGCATGCTGGGGCTTCAGGTACCCCCCACCAGGCGTAGATCTGCTGTTAGTGTCAAGGGCCAGGGCTGGATCCTGAGAAGCGTTGGAAGAATGAAAGTCCAGTCCATGGAGAGCTGAGAATAGTTACTTCAAGCTGAAAAGGTTTTAACAATTTACATGAATTGAGCTGAATTGTCATCTCGTCATGGGGATTGTGAATTATAGACCTCTTCTGCCCCGAGATAAGCATTGAAGTGAAGCCTGCTGACTGCTGTAGGGGCAAAGCAAGACCATTTCCCACTCCTTCCAGGCATAACCTGAGGCTCTTTAGGACCCAGGATGGTCTCCTCCTCCCCAGCTGAATAACCTCAGAGTAGGTGTAATAGATAAAGGATAAAGGACTCTTCCTGCCTCGTAGTAAGTGCTCAGAAAATGGAAAGTGAACCAATAAATTCTCAGGTTTCCTGAAGTTAAACATGAGCGGGGAATTTTATCCTGAATTTTTCCTTCTGTTTCTTCTTCTCTCTTCCCTTTATCTCATGGATTCTGTTTTCCTACTTCTTTTTACTCTACATCAGAAGTCAAATGCAGTATTTCCCTTTTAGAGGTGGTGCTGAGGGTGGAATAAGGGATTTCAGCTTGCCACAAGAGTCAACTGAGGCCTCACATTGTTTCCTTAATAAAGCATAATAATTCAAATAAACTAAATTTAAACTTCAGCATAGAATAATATGAATGATTATGTAGGAGAAAAAGGAATGAGGAAGATAAAGCAGACCGAGGAAAAGAATTCAGGAAGGGAATGAAAAAATAGAAAAATATGAGGATAAGAACACAACACTTTTTGAAGAAAATACACATTTACAATTGAGGAAACTCAAGCACAGAAAGAAAAGCAATTAAAAAAAAGAAAAAACCACTGGCCTACTCATTGCATATTTATTTTTCGTTGACACCCAGTTATTACAGCCCATTCTCTCTCCACCTCTCCCTCATGTTCTTATGCACATACTTATTTACCATTACCAGGTTACTTACCATTTTGCTTTCTCATTTAAACCCTCACACCTTAAAACTGGAAGCTGAACTTTAGGTGGATTTTCCAGAACAGCAGAGCAGTGTGGAAAGTATGCTAGGGTTTGAAGCAGCCATTATCAAAGCAATATCACCTGAGGTCTTGGGAAGGTGAGCCCAGGGTTTTGCGTACTAGAGGGTCCCAGCTGTGTCAACGCCAGGTCTTCATCTTTGGTCTGACGTCAGATGGTTGCTCCATCCTGAAACCATGGACCTGAAAATTGTAACTTCAGAGCTCACCATGTTCAGGTACTGTTCTGGTGGCCAGGGCTGCATATGACCTTTGTGACAAACTGGGTAACTGTGGAGAACTGCAGTCATAGTGTCCATCATAAAGCCCATGCTTCCACATTGGAGCGTGGCCTCAATGTTTTCTCGTCTCCTGCTTTTTGTTTTGCTCTCTTAAAATTAGGCTACAAAATTGAATTTTGTAATAATAAATCTTTCAACCCTTAAATCAGCAATTACTTAAAATATAGTCATTCTCCTCTTATCCACTGGAATGGGGTTTCAGTTATTTATGGTACAGTATAACAAAATTTTAAGATAGTTGACATTCACATAAATTTCATACCAATATGCTGTTATAGCTGTTCCATTATTAGTTGTTTTTTATCTCTTACTGTACCTATTTTATAAATTAAACCTCGTCATTTGTATATTTTGTGTAGGAAAAAAACATAGTATTTAGAATTCAGTACTGTCTGCGGCTTACCCTGGGAGTCTTGGAATATATCCCCTTTAGATAAAGGGGAAATAATGTATTTAAGCCCTGTGTTGGGCAACTCTTTGTGGGCCATGTAGAACACACTTGCTGGTCTAATATGACCCAAAGGTCACGATTCGAGACTTCTGTTTTGTAGCACTAGGCATCATTAAATGAGCTCTATGTTAAAACTAACATGCCAACCTCTGAGCAACCAGAGATGTGGAGATGATACACATGCTTTACCTTTAGGGAGTTTCACATCTGGCGTAAGAGAAAGATGTTTCAGACAGTAAGTCACAGTACAATAGTGTGCTGTTGCTGTAGGGAACAGAGCAAAGTGTGATTTAACACACGAAGTAGATTTGTCTGAGGGAATCATGGAAGGCCTAATGGAAGAGGTAGCACCAGAGTTGAGATTGCTCTGTGACTTTCAAATGCAAAGGGCCAAAAATAATCTGGTTTGTTTTCTGAAGCCAAGGTCATTGGAACCCAAGCTAAAGTCAAACCTCTTGTGTTCAATGACAGTTTTTTGTTTTTAAGGTTTTTGCCATAGGGCACGTATGCTCACTGGAGAGACAGAAAGAGACCGTGAGAGGAAAAGAGAGAAATCACCCCTGGGAGGGTGTGTTGGTCATGCTGCAATACCTTCTTCTCCATTTTTCTCTTGGAATTTTGGGCATGCACACACACATGCCTGGTATGAGTTTCAAGTCACCAGATCTGGGACTCAAACAGTGTTTGACCATGTGGGAGTTCAGTGCCCCAACCACCATGTCACCTGCTGGCCCCTCAAGGGCAGTTTTCTTTAAAGAGAAAACCAGTTTCCATCCTCTACAAGTAAACTACAGTGGGAAAAACAAACAAACAAACAAACAAAAACAAACTAAGTGGACAGTAAAGAGAGGATAATGAAGTATTGAAAGAAAATGAAAATATAAAAGGACAAGAAGCTCCAGGAAGCAGAATATATACATGAGGGGAAAAAAATCTAACAAAATGAGAAGTGAGCCCATAATGACTGTCAGCAATGCCTTAGAACTCTGGGAGGATCTGGACATCATGTTCCTTGCAGAGGAAGGGTGGGAATCATGGCAAAGGAAAGGGTACTCAGATTCACCTTTCTACTTCCTCTAGCAGGGAAGAATTGGTGATCAAAAATATTAACATTTAATAGCTTCTCCTAAGATGGAGATTATTTAAAAGTAATGGTGCACTGCCAACTCTAAGTGCTTAATACATATGGCTATAACCATGCTTCCCATGTGAAGGTATTTTGGGGACTAACTTTTCACTTAATGTCCTAATTAAGTGACCCCAATCAAATGTTTATGAAATTTCTCTATTTATCACTCCATCAGTATTCCAGGAGGCCTGTTATCCCTGACTGGATCAGCCTGTGTGTCATACATATAGCAGAGAGCAAAGAAGACTTATAGAATAGAAATTGTTATACTATTCTTACATACAGTTAGCTCCCAATTATCCTTCAAAGCAAATATGATTGCGCTTTTCATTCCATACATACTTCTTAAGTAATATTACCAGACTGGGACTCAAGTTCCTTTTCAAAGCTTCCTTTGATGCTAATTTTAATCTGAATTTGTCTGGGTAAGAGATCTGTGTGACAGGTAAGGAAAATGCAGCATGATTTACCCTCAACCCAACTTATCCTAAGAGGAATAATTCTGATACCCAAGGATATTGTACTGGTCAGGATGGCTAAGCTACATTGCAGTAACAAATAATCCTGAAACCAATCATCAGTGGCTTAATGAAAGAAAGGTTTATTTTTTCCTCACATTTTATGTGACTAAGTTTCCACTTACACGTTTCCCCGATCACTGCAGTGAGGGGAATAAGGTGTGCCAATCACATATTGCTGTTGCTGCTGCTGCTGCTTTTAATTTGCTAGAGGGATCATGTACTCACTGGAGAAAGAGGAGAGAGAGAGAGAGAGAGAGAGAGAGCGAGAGAAGGAAAGTGAGAAAGCACTTCTCTTGGGGACTGGTCATGCCACAATCCCTTCTCATCCATGTTTCCCTCCTTTTGTGATTTTGGGCATGCACTCACATTTGCCTGGCGTGTTTCTCAAGTGGTTGGATCCAGGGCTTGAACTGCACTTATCCACGTGGGATCCAGCCACCTTAACCACTATGCCACTAACTGGCCCACATACTGATTCCTAAAGCTTCTGTCCAGAGATCACTTCTTTGTCATTGACTAAAGCAAACAATACTCACCCAACCTCAAAGCTGGTAAGAACATGTAACTCTGTGACCTATCTAGAAGGAGAGAACGGGGATATTTGTGAGCAGCAATAATGGTTTTCAGAGGCATAATGCTGGTCAGAGAAATGTCCTCTTTAGGTTACTGCAAATTTAGGCTAATAGCGACCAGATGATGAGATAAGTTATTTTATACATTCCCAAAGTCATTGCTCACGAGGAGGTACAGAAATGAAAAGATAATTCTTTTTTCTCAAGAATCTTGTAGGCCAGTGGCAGGGAAAGATATACACACACACACACACACACACACACACACACACACACATATATGTAATCAAATCACAGTGTCTTGTAATAATTGCTGGGACTGAGGGCAGCACAAAAGCAATGCAATAACAGGAAAGGAGAAGGACTTAAGATGTAGAGAGGACATAACAGAAAGCACTTGGTGATCAATTAGTTGGGCATGAGAGATAAACCTTTGATGGTGTCCAGAATTTTTATTTGGTTAATCAGGAAGACATTGATTTAAGAAAGGGATCACAAGGTTAAGAACCATCTTGGACAATAGAAGAGAGAATGATGAATTCCACTGTATCCACACTGTGCTTGAATATTGACAGTCGATTTAAACAGAGATGTCCAGTTGATGTTTAAGCACAGAGATCTGGGATAGAGAGCTATTTACATTTAGTTGAACAGCTGCACACTGAATGGCCACTACATGAAGTACTTTGCAAGGTGTTTAGGATACAAAGTTAAATACAACATAATTCATGACACTGAGAGTTACGTTTAGTGGGAGCCAAACACAGAACACTGATAATTGTTCTGTAAGATACCCCCCATTGTGAGAGATATACAGGGTTCTCTACGAGGCTAGTAAAGAAACTTCTAACCAAGCTTAGAAGAGTGATAATGTCCACTATTCAAGGAAGCAATGATGGAGATGATATCTGAACTGAGTGTGGAAAGTTAAATAGACATTCTTTGGGCATAATGAAACATGGTAATGTGTAGTTTCTGGAATAGGAATTTCTGGGTATAGATCTTGGTTTGTTATATTCTTGGGTAAGTCACTTAAACTTCTCTGTTGCTTGGTGTTTAAATCTTGAAAGTAATAGTTATAGTAGTTCTATGATATATACTGCAAGGTAGTCCCGAGGAATCAGTGTCATGGTACAAGGACATGTATAGCTCAGACAAAGAATAAGTGCTCAATAAACATTAACCATTATTATGGTCATTATCTGTAGAGATGGAATGTAGATAGGATATTGCAGACAGCAGCTATAGCAAAACAAATGTTTTTAAAATCATAGCAGTGGGGTTATCTGGATAATTATAAGCAGTTTACTGTTGCTAGAGTTTAAAGTGTGAGGCAGAAAGTGGCAAGACAGGAGTCTGGAGAGACTGCCAAAGGGGAAATAAAACAGACCTGGAAACTGCTTTGGTAGAAGCTATTTATGGGTTGGTTTTAAGAAAAGTAGAGATGGGGGCCAGCAGGTAGCATAGTGGTTGAGGTGCTAGACTCCTATGTGGTTAATGACAGTTTGAGTCCTGAACCCCGTAGCTTGAAACTCATGCCAGGCGTGTGTGTGTGCTTGCCCAGAATCCCGAGAGGAGAATGGAAAAGAGGAGATTTTAGCATGGACCTCTCGTCTGGGGGCTCATTTCAGGCTGGCTGTCTCCCTGCCTCTCTGGTGAGCACACATACCCTATAGCAAACAAAAATCTCTCCAAAAAGGAAAAGGAGAGATGATCATATTTCTCTCCAGGAGTTGTTTGAAATTGGAGGTTGCAGAGGTCAGTAAGAATGGAAGCTGTAATACTCATTAGGGAGTATATTGCAATTTTGTAAGTCAAAATGAATTAAGACTTAGTTAAGCAATAATAGTGGGGATAGAACAAGGTACAAGAAAAAGATTATTCTCTCAGTTTCTTCCTTGAGTACCAGGGAGAAGACAGGGCCATCAGTTGTGTATTCTAAAATGCAGGAGAGAAATCAGGTTTGGAGGTGTTGATGCTGTATTTGTAAGACTTCTAAATGGAAATACTCAAATGGAACATGAAAGAAATACAGGGCTACAGTTAAATAATTTGGGGGTCAATAGCAAATAGCCTTTAAGAAAATGTGGAGAGTATGGGATTTCCAGGAGCATGAATTGAGAGGGAAGAGCAGTTGTCTGACGATGAAACCCTAACAAAGAGCCAGAAATCAAATGGTAGCAAAGGGAAAAAGAACCCATATCAGAAAACTAGAAAAAATGTCCATAGAGTTTTTTTAAAAAAAGGAAAATTTTGTTCATAAGGGAGTTAAGAGAATAATCATTTATTTATTTATACTGGGTTGTCAGAAAAGTCGTAATGTGTTTTTCTATGCAAAAACATGTCACAGCTTTTGCGATGACCCTGTATAACAAATATATTGAGCATCTACTTTTCCCAATGCTGTGGCCAACAGACATATTTGGAGAAGACTATTAACAATGTGAACTAAAAATTGTCTATTACATTTAACCATGAGGAAGTTAACTGAATACCTAAATTCTATGGATCATTTAAAGCAAAGTTATAAAAGCAAGAGTCTAAAAAGTAAACTATGGGTACCAGCAGATGGCATAATAGTTATGTCTCTGGACTCCCACATAGTAGACCATGGTTCAAGTCCTGGACCTGGTGGATTAAAACTCATACTGGGCAAGAGTGTGTGTGTGTGCCCAAAATTCTGAGAAAAGACTGGAGAAGAAGGAATTGTGGCATGGCCATCCCCCCTGGGAGGGTGATTTCTCACTTTTTGTTTCTCTGGCTCTCTGGTGAGCACATGCGCCCTATAGAAAAAATTTCTCTTAAAAAAGAAAAAATGATGGGACCAGCAGTTAGCAAATGGCTATGTTGCTCGACTCCCATGTAGTTGACTGCGGTTCGAGTCCCGGACCTGGTGGCTTAAAACTCATGCTGGGCACGTGTTCGTGCGTGCCCAAGATCCCGAGAGGAAAATAGAGAAGGGATTGCGGTGTGGCCATCCCCCGCTGGGGGGTGATTTCTTGCTTTCTGTCTCTCTGTCTTTCTGATGAGCGCACGTGCCCAATGGCAATAAAAAAAAACTCAAAAAAATTAAAAAATGAGCTGTAGATCACACCAGCCAAGTGGCATGGTGGTTAAGGCAGCGAGATGCCACATGACTGACTGCATGGTTTGAGTTCTGGGCCTAGCAGCTTGGGAAACATGCTAGGTGTATGCGCATACATGTCCAAATTCTCAAGAGGAGAGTGGAGGAGAAGGGATTGCAGCATGGCCATTCCCCCCTTGTGTACTTTCTCTCATTCTCTCCCTCTCTCTCTGTCTCCAGTAAATGTACATATCCTATAGCAAAATGAAAATAAATACATAAGTAAAGGATCAACAGTAGGTGAAGAGAAAGAAATGGAGTAGATAAACTGTATATAAACTTGCATATGAAAAATGAGAAAGTGCAACAATCATCTTGGTAGGAAGAACTGAACTTTCCAGTGAAAGATTACAGAGTTGAGAGCCAGTGTAGAGGGTTCACTTTAATATGTATTACCAAAATCAGATTCATCCAGTTTACTAGCTCAGTAGTTTCTTGTCTTTTATGATCTAGTGGCTTTCACCTTCAGTCCTCAGCTGCAACCCACTGCTGTGTACACGCACTATACCTTGTGGTCATCCAGGTCTGAGTGCTATCAGGCAGGATGTTAGGTCTGCGGAGAAAACCTAAGGATGTTAGATCCAGACAGAGAGATATTACCCTCAAGATTATTCAGAAAATCATAGTATTATATGGGAAAGAAGAAAGCAGTAGTTATGTAGGGGACTCGCTTTCTTAGAAGGAAATTAATCAGTCATCACACTGAAGGTGCTTAGGTAGATGCATAAATGGATGATGAGTTGAATGATTGCAATAAATCAGGTCAGAAGTATACAACTGAGGAGTGAGGAGTGAAGCAGGACCGGTGAAGAGGTACAAAATCTGAATCCATAGGGATCTAGTTGATCATTCTTTTTACATAAACTACTGTGCGACTCACAAATTGAGGATGGATACTTATAAATAACAGCAACTCAGAATTACTATACCTCTACAACTCAATTCTGGTACTTCACTCTCTGGCTATAATATACATTTGTTACATTTGTTAGTCATCTTCAACAGTTCTTTCATCCTAACATTCGTCCCCCAACAATTACTCTCATTGATCAGCCTATTCCGGCAGATCTTATTTTTTTATATCTTGAAATAGTGGTTTTCATTCCAGTCTCCTTTTCTTAGCACCCACAAATCTCATTTCATTTTCTTTCTCTGTCCTAACACCAAACACACTCCACCCTCAGCTCAATTCAATCTTCTGATCTCCCTCCCCCTACTCATTGAACTATTGAGCACAGCAGAAACACCTTCAGAATATTCCATGAATGGCACCATTATTCTTGTCTTTCCTCTGGCACCTAATTGATGCCAACACCTTCTCTCTCCAGGGTCGTCACAGCAGCCTCCGAACTGGCCTCCATCTTATACTTTGGACCCTCACGAACACCTCTTAGAGCCAATTCTCCACACAACGGCCTAGGAGAATTTGATTAAAAACTGACTCTGGCCAGCTTTCTGTCTCTGCACAGCAATCTCCTCTCCCTTTTCTTCTCATCCACATGGGCCTTCTTGCCACCTCTTGAACATGATGTGCTCACTCTCATCTCAGGGCCACTGCTCTAACTGTTCTCTCTGCCCTCGACCCCATGTACCTCCAGCTCATATAGGTCAACCTTTAATGTCAAATCTTTGACTATGTGAAATGAACCTCCACAGTTCACTGCTATCCTTGCTTTTACCCTGACTTTTTTCTCCATGGTGCTTATCATTCTTTGAAACTACGTAATTTGTTTGCTTTTACCTTTGTTGTAGGTCACACTGGAACAGAAAATTCTCAAATAGAAGACCTTAAAACTATCTTGTTTGGCTAGTAATCCATAACACACAAATCAGTGTTCAGAATGCAAGAGACACTTGGTAAATACTTGTTGGGTCTGTTGAACTACCAGCATGAAAGATAAAATCCTGTAAGATCATTGTGGGAGTCTGGTGGGGATGAGTTTCCAAGGTCACCCGAATAGCTGAATAAAGACAATTTTCCATTTGGGGCAAGACTGAAATGTAATACTCAAAGAGCTGTTATCAAAAACAAATTTTTGTAAGGAATCCATATGAAAATATGATGTGCATTACTCATATGGAGACATTAAAAAGGATAACTTTATAGAAGTAGAAAGTAGAATAGTGATTACTAGAGGCTGGGAACAATAGGAGGACAAGGAAGATAGAGAGATTGCTAACAGAAACAAAATTACAGACAGATAAGGAGAAATTTCTAGAAATATATAGTGCAGTATACTGACTAAACACCAATTGACTGTGTATCTCAGAATAGCTAAAAAGGAGGATTTTGAATGTTCTGACAGAGAGTAATGATAAATGATTGAGATGATGAATATGCTAACTACTATGATTTAATCATTATATATTGTACTGGAATAATCATATTGCACCCCAAAAATACATACAGTTATTATATGTCAATAAAAATAAAATAATTCAAATTAAGATGCTGAGCACTCATAACCTAATAGGGCATTTTTTTTTTCAGTGTATAAGGTGAGGTTCAGTATCTTTAAAAAATATTAATTTGAAGATCTCAAAGTAGATCATTCATAATGATCCAATTTTTAAAAACTTACTTGAAATATTTTTATAATAACATTCTATGGGAAACCAATAATTATATTAAATGTACTGAGTCCTTTTAAAAATATGCTGTACATTTGATTTTGGTGTTGGACGTCAATGCAAATCTTTAATAAGGTTTACATGTATCATTTGTGTCATCCTCAGTTTTGCAAGGAAAATGTTGCACTATTAAAAGATGAATGTAAGTAGCTTAAGCAGGAGTAATTAGGCATATTTTTCACTTTTCCTGGTCTAGATCTGGCATGGTTCCTAGGCATGTGAAATTAGTGACAAGGGAAAAATGTAAATATATAGCGTATGCAATGAGCTTCATGAAAATATTTTGCTCTATGCAAGGTTCAGTATTTTAACCCACTCCTCACATTCCAACAGCAGTTTCCAAAAATAATCATGCCTCTTTCATCTGTTAAAGAAAAAAAAAAAAAAACATGAATTTTGCTGATTTTAGATAGCAGACCTTGGAAAATAGCGTATATCCAAAAAATAAAGAGGCTGGAATCTATCCATTCATAGATTTAATTATTGATAAATGGTGATCCCTTAAGCTCTTTGGTTCAACAAGCACATGACAGTTTCCTACAAGGGCATGTATGGATCAGCCACTGCTTTCCTACTGACACCAGGCAGATGTTCATTAGACTGGTTTGATAAGAAAGCTAAAGTAACTGTCATTAATATCATTAACCAGAGGATTATTAACTATGCCAGCTCTGGAGATTCACGGTAAACTATACATACCCCTTAGTGTAACCAGGGGTTCTCTATGTGTGTCCCCTGACCAGCAGCATCTGGCAACTTATTAGGAATGCCAAATCCTGGGCCCCACCCCAGACCAACTGAATCTAACACTGTAGGGAGTTTGCTTTTGTTTTTCTTAGGGTTTTTGTTTGTTTTGGTTTTTATTTTTAGCCATAGGGCACATCTGCTTGTCAGAGAGAGGTAGTGAGGGGGAAAATGAGAAATCACACCCCCTCCCTGGAGGATGGCCACATTACGGTCTCTTCTCCTCCATTCTTCCGTCAGGATTTTGGGCACGCATGCCCATATGCCCAGTGAGATTCAAGTCGCCAGGTTTGAGACTTGAATAGTGATTGCCCGTGTGGGAGTCCAACACCTTTACCACCATGCCACCTACTGGCCCCTCTGCAGTCTATTTTAACAGCCCTCCATGTGATTCTGATGCATACTGACATTTGAGAATATTGATGTAAGTGAATAGTTTCTGCAGCTCAAGCGCTGATATGTAGAGCTTAACAAAATGCTGAAAGAATACACAGGAGAAGAGGCTAAGTGTCATGAACATTTGGACTTTGTCTCGTGAATAGGAGTTCAAAGTTGGGAAGGTCTTCCTGGGCAGAATGTTTAAGTATGACAAATGGGAAAGACCAGTCCAATCCCAAGACTTACAGAGGCCCATTGGGACTTGGGATAGCAAGGTACTTTCTTTTCTAAAGATCCTTCCTCCTCTCTGCTTCCATGATGCTACACATGATGCTGGTGATGAAGGGACTGAGCAAGAGTGGAGACAGAGCCCAACTAGGGCCAGCACATTGGTCAAATTGTGCTTCCAGATGGGCTATATTTGGGTGGCACAATATCACACCAATAAGCATGAACCAACATTTAATAATTAGTAGTTTGACACTTAAAATAAATCTTCATTTTAGCTTTTCATTTTCCTTTCTGGCTTTTCTTAAAGAAATGGAGAACTTTCCTCCATTATTACACAACAATTTATTATGCTAATAGCAGCTGCTACTTGTTTTGGTTCTTGTTGGATGTCTTCTTCATGTCTCCAAAATCCCTCTCTCTCCCCCTTTTTATCTCCATTAATCGTTATACTTACACTGTTCTCTTCATATATTAAAGCAGTTGTTCCTCGTGTTTATGTCAAACTCAAAGGTGAGAAAATGCAAGAAGGGCCAAGAGTGCTGCTCCTTTCAAAATGTGAAAAAGCATATTTTGGGGATGCAAGGAGAATATTTGTTTAAGTTAAGTAATAACTACAAAGAAACAGAATTTAATAGGAATGAAAAACGGAAATATGATGACTTCATGAATTAGGTAATACCAGAAAAGGGTCTTGAAGAATGAATAGGAGTTTTCCAGATGAATATGAACCCTTTTGACAGTCATCCAGTCAATAAAATGGGGGAGTTGAAGGTAATTTATCACTTCAAAGTTTGCCTATTTTTGTAATTAAAATAAATTGATAATCTCTCATCATGGGGCCACATATCACATGGCCATGATGTTCAAGGCTACATTTTAATTACCCTGACCTGGGGCCCTCCTTGAGCCCAGAGGTACCTGGAAGTCCTTTTTAATAAGGAGTGACTGCTCAAGGCTCACTGCAAAGCCATAGCCACTCTCATTTGAAAATGAGGAGTGAGATGTATTCCATAAATCAAAAGCCTGAGGAAAAAGAGTTAACCCAACATGTTCTGAGTTTTTCCAAGCTTCCTTGAGGGGGTTCATTATGAATGAATACTTTGCTCAGTCACTGAAATATTTAAAGGAGAGAGGCAAAAAGCACCCGAATCTAACCTTGTGTGCGTGTGTATGTGTGTGTTTCAAACCAGAGCATTCCTGAGAAAGGCTTCGACAAGGTAACCTTCCTTAAGAATCTTGACTGGCCACCTACACCGAAGCACAGGTAGCAGATAATCTTGCCATTAATTAATTGAGAGACTTTGGTTATAAGCAGTGGCTTGCTGTCCTGAAGTGGAGGCTGCAGTTCAGATAAAGATGCAGACAAATTCCTCACAGGGATGCCTAATTATGGGTCCCCACAGTCTTTGCCAAGTGCATCGCGGGTGAGTTAGTGTACATCTGTTGGAGAAGCCCCCGTGCCAGGGACACACTCACAGCACCACTCCGCCTGGCCTGTTTGTACATTTGTTGTTGAGTGCTTTGTGACTAGACAGGGAGGGTGTAATGGCGTCCCCTCCTAGCTGGAGGCCTGGAAAGAGGATGTAAGTATGATTACTGCTGACAGCTAATGGAGCATCACTGTTAGAGCTGGTGGTGGAGATGCTGCTTTTGGATCCCAGGTACTTTGGTTCCCGTCCCAGAAAATTTCTCACAGGGAGCTGATTGATCTTTCAAACAAAATGAGTAAATTGGCCAAGTTGTCTCTACTTCTTTTATTTCAGCTCCTCATCCCAGAACACAAAGACAGATGGCAGTTTAGAGGTGAAATGTTTGCTGGACAACATGGAGGAGCAGAATGAATGCCCAAAGGTCTTTGCCATCACTTTCTCTTCTCCAGGTAGTGCAGTAACTGACAGGCAGAGAAAAAGGAAAGAAGTGAGAGCTGCCATGTGGGATTTGCATGTGTCTGAATATATGTTGGTGTTGGAGGTTTACGCATATTGAGCTCCAAGAGGTTTGTGAGATAAGCCCATTAAACTTACAGTGATGGCATCTACAGTTTATAATGTCCATGGAGATCACTAGAAATATTGAGGTGTCAGAAAAGTCATGACACAATTTTGCATAGAAAAACATAGAAAAAAATGCATCATGATTTTTCTGACAACCCAATGGAACTGAGAATAATATGATAGTAAAGTAAAACTTTTAAATCCCTGGTCTGAAAGTCCTTTGCACCATACTTTGCTTCTATTTAGTTCAAGATTCAACTCAGGAAACTTTCCCTGAATATATGCAATTTATTGAAATTCTTGTATTATGATTACATGTATACCAAACTCTCCAACAGTGTCTCCCCTTTTTTCTCCCATAAATTCAACATATATTTATTAAACAGTTATGTGCCAGGAAACATTCTAAGCATGAAGAATACAGAGAGGAAGGGAGAAAATAGTAAACAGCTAAAAGAAACAATACTTCCAAGTGCTATGAAACAGGGCTCAATCATTTACAGGTAAACAGAGATGAGAAACTTCAGCGGAAACTGAGTAGCACTGCCATACAGTAAGAGTCTACTAGAAAAGAAAGCGTTTCAAGAACAAAGGAAGGCTCAGTTTTATCATCTTTTTCCTGCTTGTTAGCTGGGCAAGAGGGAGGTCACCGGGGAACTTAACCAAAATATTTCAATGGCATGTTGGGAATGAAGGCTCTTGTGGATGGAGAATGCAGAAAAGAAAATGACAGGCATCCTGTTTTGTTCATCATTGTATCATTTTGTACCTTCATTGGCTGAGACATTGTTGGAGTGTGATACATGTGGGCTGGACATGTGGGTACCCTGGTCACCTGCCACAGCCCATGTATCACGTCAACCTCATCACGTCCTATGTTAGCATCCTTCCATAGCAACCACTTATTGCAGCATCAATTTATTTACATGGATATTTCTCCCTACAAAACTGTGTGTTTCTTAAGGGATGGAGTTTTGCCATAGTCATATTTTTATCTGAGAACTCAACACTATTTCTGGACTATGGTAGTCAATTTTCTACTAAATAGTGAATGAAGGAGTATGTATCAGATAACATTTTGCATCAATTTCCCCCCTAAAATTAGCTAAAAATTTCAAGCTAAACTGAAGAATAGTATAAACAGAGGGAATATAGAAAGGATTTTTTTTAAGTTTTTTTTTTTTTTCTGCCATTGGGTCTGTGCACTCACCAGAGAAAGAGAGGGACAGAGACAAAGAGAAGGAAAGTGAGAAATTACCCCCTCAAGGGGGAAGATGGCCACACCACAATCCCTTCTCCTCCATTCTTCCTCTCTATGCATGCACACAAATGCATCCAGCATGATTTTCAAGCCGCTGGGTCTGGTACTTGAACCGTGGTTGGCTATGTGGGAGTCCAGAGCCTTGGCCACCATACAAAATGCTGACCCTAGAAAGATTTTAACAGAGCTGGAACTTAAGGAATATAATACAAAATTTATAAATGAGAGACATAAAAGGGCAAAATTCAGACTTCTTACCTTTGGGAATTGAATTAATAAGCTCTCTCACCATAAGAATAGTAGCTAACATTTATTAAATACTTATTGTTTGATAGAAATGGTGCAAAATTATATGTTTACATCCATGAACTTCTTTAATTTTCAGTGCAAGTTTGTTAGGTACGTGGTCATTATTATTCCCATTCTATGGATAAAGAAACAAAGGCTTGTGGAAATTTAAACTTGTCATAGGTCACACAGATTTAAACCCATGTGAGATGCAAGAACCTGCTCTTTTTCTACTGTGCTCTTCTGTGTTTGGATGGAACTTTGAGATGGGAGTTTTTAATAATGGGTGGAGGCATTTTACTCTCAAACTGTTATGAATTATGTTTCTATTTAAAAAGCACAGTTTCAACAAGAGAGTTCTCAGTTACTGTGAACTTAGTGAACCCTATACACTGCCATGCATGCACTTAGCTCTACTGGACCTTTAATTTTTTATATATCATTATCTCCATTTATAGCTATAAAATTAGACAATTAAAAGTTACATATACCGGGAACCAGCAGTTAGCGTAATGGCTATGTTGCTGGACTCCCACGTGGTTGACCACGGTTCGTGTCCCGGACCTGGTGGCTTAAAACTCACGCCGGGCACGTGTGCGTGCGTGCCCAAGATCCCAAGAGGAGAATGGAGGAGAAGGGATTGCGGCGTGACTATCTGCCCTGGGGGGTGATTTCTTGCTTTCTGTCTCTATGTCTCTCTCTCTCTGTCTGTCTGGCGAGCGCACACGCCCTATAGCGAAAAAACCTCTCCAAAAAAAAAAAAAAAAAAAAAAAAAAGGTACATATACCCACTGAGGTGCGTAATGATCAGGATGGTATTTTCCTCTAGGTCTTCTTCTAGATCCCAAAGTTCAAGCTATCTCCACGGGTAGTATCTTTCCTTATCTTCAAATATAACAGTACTACAGATATTAAACACATATCAAAACAGAACAATACACAATGGGGACCTATTTAACTTAGGTCAAATATAGCATCAGATAGAAGAAAAGATTTACCCCATGAAGAAGCTCAGGACAGCTGTGGTGGCCCCAGGGTCACACAATGGTCTTTGATCCTGAAGCCACATGGGAAGTTCCTATGTTTGCACCCTGAGGTCTCCCTGTACATGCTGGTTCCACGGAGGGTGTTGGCGATCCTTGTTGGTTGAGGTGGGGTGGATATCTTTGTGAAGGACCTGTACCTGTCTCTCTGGCTTTCTGTCTCATGAAACAAACAAATAAATAAATAGGGGCCAGCAGGTGGCAAGGCGGTGAAGGCACTGGATACCCACATGGCCCACCCAGAGGCTTGAAAATCATGCTGGGCACATGTACATGCATGCCCAAAATCCCAAAAGAAGAATGGAGGCGAAGGGACTGAGGTATGGCTCTCTCTCCTGCAGAGTGATTTCTCACTTTTTCTCTCTCCATCTCTCTCCAGTGAGCACATGCACCCTATAGCAGAAACCTAAAAACAACACCCAAATCGCAGAGACTGTTTTTAAGCAATTAGTTCTGCAAAGGTACTCAGGGTGTCCAAGAAGTGATACAATCCAGAAAAGTAGTTCATCCATGAGTAAGATACTCTCCCCTGCTCTTTTTCTCATCCTCTCTCCCTCCTTCCTCTCTGACAGCCAGCTTGGTTCATTTATTTATTGTCCATGTTCCAGACACCTTTGACAAGCTGCCCAGCACTGACTCAGCGGAGCTGGACCTTCACTTGGGGCCCAGTTCTCGGCAGCTGCTGCAGCTCTGCGTTTGCCGACAGCGATGTGCCAGCTGTCTCCGACTGCATTACACCACAGTAATGCGAACAACTGGAAGCAATAATGTGTCTCCCCATTTGCCTAACAATACCAACATGGACAATAACTCAGAAGCCTGAAGATTTGTGCTGTAATTTAATAAACCCCATGCACATTTCTACAATTGAGTATCACATCTGTGCAATGGATCCTAGAAGTATAATATTCTTTTATAAGGGACCATTAACCAATCTTAAGTTTATAGGTTTCCTTAAATCTTTTTCATCAGCTGTTAAACTACAGTAAAGAGAAAATTGCCTCTTATGAGACAAGGGCTAGTAAAATACAAAGACTGTGATTAAACGTCAATCAATTAAGGATTATAATATAATAAACTGCTGACTGATGATTAAAATGAGCACTTTCTAGGAGAACTGCATAAGCAATATTAAGAATGATTTTTGAAAGTCGGTAGAATAAACTTCCATGAGATCACATTATATGTGAATCCTTTCTCTATTAAAACAAAATATTCATAAGAATTATTCCTTGGATATGAAGAGCCCAAAACTTGTGTGGAACTTTTGTACTAAAAAGTGTTTTTGTTTTAGCTTCTCTTTTTTACTATTCCCCAGTCTACCAAATTTTAAATTCCTTTCTGAACAGAATAAATAACAGCGTTTTCGCTTCAGCTACTTTTTTTCCACCATTGTGTGCAGCTGGGCAACAGTTTATGAAAATGGATTGTGTAGTAAAAGCACCAAACAAACAAACAACATTGCAATTGAGGCAACAAAACACTGACTAGAACAGAGGGCCCAGGAAAGGAGCTCTGGAACTGTTTGCAAACAATAATATAAGCCTTTCTGAAGTGGTCCCATATAGAATTTTTTATTTGAAGGTCAGAACATACTAGTGTCTAGAAAGAGTTACCAGTAACCCAGAGTGATCCATTTTATTCATTACATTCTGCTTTGCAGTGGTCACACGATCTTTAACCATCAGCTTTGCTGCTGTGGGCTGGAGTTATGTTAAAAAAAACAGAGCCAATTAAATCAGATTTGGCAACCTCACATGTCAAAAACTAAGAGAAGCTTTTTCCTCTTTTCTCTTGCTGCCATATTTTCCCCTCCAAATTCTCTAGTTTTTTTCTCTTGCTCATAGTATTGGCAAAAGTACCCCCCCCACACACACACACACTGAGCTCCTCCTTCCTCAGACCTTCTCTACCACATCACCTTCTCAAAGCAATTTGCCTGCTACGTTGTTTGTATCTGGTCCCTTTGGAGTTCTGAGGGCATTTAGATGCCTGCCAGTTTGTAGGGAGCACTTGAAGCTTGTTGCAACAGCTGGCTTATATGAGCCTTGAAGGAAAAGCATGCATACACGTGGCAACACATTGGAAGTGCTAAAGCATCTGTTAAAGTAAGCAGAGACCAAAAGGTGCAGGTAACAGCTTTGCTAGAAACTGTGCTGGAGGAGACGCACATTACAGACAGTGACAGAGCGTAATTAATGAATAAATCCCAGTGCAACGTGGCTTCTGCCCCTATCACTCTATGGAAACTGCTCTGGCCAAGGGGTCACCAATGACCTTCTAATTATCCAACTCAAGGGATGCTTTTCAGTCAATGTTTTAGTAGGCAGCTCTGCGGGACTTGGTAGGAGAGTTGACTGACAGGTTGAAAATCACACACGTGCTAAAATACAATTTAACTAGAATTTAGAGTAGGTTAGTTTAACCCCAATTCAGGATGTTCCCTTTGAATCAAGTCGCCTCTCAACATTTCACTGATTCTACTTTTCTAAAAAGCAATGGGTAAGTGGGGGAAAATGTGGGACTGAGTACACAATTATTAGAATAGATCTAATGTGACTATAATTTTTTTTGAGAGAGTTTTTTTTTTTCTTTTTCTTTTTCTTTTTTTTTTTTTTTTTTTTGCTATAGGGTGTGTGTGCTTGCTAGCAAGACAGAGAGAGACGGAGAGACAGAAAGCGAGAAATCACCGCCCCCACACACCCCGAGGGGAGATGGCCACACAGTAATCCCTTCTCCTCTATTCTCCTCTAGGGATTTTGGGCACATATGCCCACTCGCCCAGAATAAGTTTTAAGCCACTGGTCTGGGACTCGAATCATGGTCACCTACATGGGAGTCCAGCAATGTAACCATTAGGCCATCTGCTGGCCACTATGATGGTATTTTAAGGAGGTCCACAAGACAAAGAGGACAGGAGAAGAGTCAAGGAAGACAGGAAGTTTAAAGAGATTTTTGGAAGACAGAAAGAAGAATCTCAAAGTATATACAGGGATCAGAAAAAAAGTCTAAAGATCCAATATTAACAGCCTAAGAGAGATAAAAAGAAATATATTTAAGAATTGTAAGAGGAGAAAGGAAGCCAATCAACTTGCCCAGCTGCTGAGACCCAGAAAACACAGAGGTCATGGGGGATTAGAAGGTGACACTTGGATTAAAAAGTATCAAGATTAGAGGAAAGTCTATGGACAGAGGAGTGACTGTCCTGTATCACATCCCTTCCCTACAAGATGAAGTTACTATTTCTTTTCACAATCCCCCCAAAATATTGGAAGTTTAGTGACTAAACAAATCTAGGCAGAAAAACATCAGACTTTGAGCACAGAGATGGATAGAGTAAAGCTGTGAACTGAAAAGATAAGGAATAAGTGGAATTCTACTCCATCAATGGTAGAATACCTTACTTGCCCCTCCTACTTGCTCTTCTTCCTCCTTCCATCATTCCTCCATTTTTCGTAGGTAGTCTGGAATGTCACAAAGACAGGTTTTCCAGATACATGTATGAGAAAGCCAGGCTGTTGCCTAGTCACTGTATGGTGAGGTTGACAAGACTCATTCATATGGAAATTCCAATCAGTTTTGTAGTATTGCCTATTAAACATGAGCAAATGGCTATTGAGTAATTCATTCAAACTTACAAATACAAAACAAACAGAATAAGGAAATCTGAACAATGCTTCCGAGGCAAGAAAAAAAACTGAACTTATTGTTCTTAGAGATAGAACAAAATAGTCGACTCATGAAATAATGCTTCTGGAACCAATTCTTGAAAATTGAAAATTAAATAGACAAAATAAGAAATGCACTAGAAAGTTTAGAAGATAAACAAATATATGGAAAACATAAAAGAAGATTTAAGGAAATTAGAAAATTAGCAATGCATTACATAGAGAAGGTCCACAACAAACAAAATACAAAATATGCAGAAGGAGAAATTGTTCAAATTAGTAGTAAAAGAATTAAAAAGAAACCTGGTAAGCATGAGTTTCTAAATAGAAAGAGCCCACTGGTCTCTAACACAAACATAGAAGAGGGAAAAAAGGACAAAACTTAACCTACGCCGATCACAATGAAATTTTTGAACCCTAGGGACAAAGATGTAATATTTAAAATGTTGAAAGAGAAAGAAATATAAATAGAATGAATAATCAAGACCACATCAGTCTTCTCAACAGCAACACAGGAATCTAACAGAACATTGCTTTCAAAATTCAGCTTACATTCCTTCAAATTATCATCACCTGACTCATCCTCTGTCCATTCTAAATTTTAGTGTGTGGTTGAGATTACAATAAAAAATTTGATAAGTACAAGAAAAAAATTAATTTATCTTTAAAGTTTCTAGAAAACTTAAAAATTATTTCTAAATAAGAATTTAATGAACTATCTTACCTGAGAGTAAATTAAAGACATTTTTAGATGCAATGAGATTTTATGAGTAAGATACTGGAGGATGTATCCAACAAAGTGAGGAAGTAAGTCAAGATGAAATACACTTTTTCAGAATAAGGAAAAGGGAAGTCCCAAGCAGCAGCTTTGCAGCAATGCCAGAAAGCAAACAGAGGAAAAAAGAGGATGGTAGGAGTAAGGTTTCCAAGGGAAAAAATGGAACCAACACATTATCTAGTTGACGATTCTGAGACTCTGTTAGTACACATTACACAGATATATCGGAGCACCTGATAAAAATAATTAAGTGCTTTGCTTATAGAAAAGTAAGCAAATGAAAAACTATGTACTTGTCACTTAAAGAAAAACAAAGCTGACTCTAGGGAAAAAACACTATCAAAATATACTCCTTGGCTCAAGAATGAAGAGAATTCACATTTTATGATTGTAAACATGACCTATGGGATTTCAGCAAAGATGGTACGAATCTATAATAAAGATAGAGATGTCAGAAAAATCCTCCTTTACCATAATAGGAACTTAAGTAGGTAATGTCTGATTAAAAATGAATTAGCAACATGAGTATGTTATTAAAAACTATAGGAGTAAATATTAAAAACTTAGAAGAGTTAACAGTGGTTGGTGGGAAACAGATATGGCTTTTCACCTGTTGATGATGACATGTATAGTATTCTCAACTGGATTGGTCTGAGAAGTATTTCATGATGGGTAAAGTCTTTTTACAAGCAAAATGAGAAATAGTGATTGACTGTTTAAAAATAATTAGAATAATAATAATAATGATTGGGAAAAACATTGAAAAGATATTGAATGATGAAGTGGGGAGATTAATGTCTCTGTATTGACTGACACGCATGGCATTCCCTTTTGAAAAAGCAATGTAATACATTGTAAAGTTATATGTAATCCAATGTAATATAAACAAGAGTATGATGATAATAAAAAAATAAATAAATAAAGAGTTAACAGTGGTGGCTCTGAGATATGTGCAGAACAGGCATGACAAAAAGTTTGTCAGGGGATGTTTTCATCATAAGTCTTCAGGTACTCCATGATGTTTTAAAAGGCTATATGTATGTCATTTTTATCTAACTAATAGGAAATTAAAGTTTAAAAGTAGAGAAACACTAATGCTTTACAGATAATTTTGCTAAACCCTTCTCTGCGGAGTCTGTTCTCACCTTCCCTAGTTGAAAATCACTAGGCTTTAGGGAGTGATCGTTAGCCATTGAGGATTTGGCCTCTTCGACAGTTATTTCGTAGCAACACCCATTAATAATTCAGTATTCAAGTTGTGAGTGTGTATGGTGTGTATGCAAACGTGCATGCATATATAGAGATCAGCAGCTTTACAGATTTGGGAACCAAGAAGAACAAGAAGCTTAAGGTACTACCACAATTTCTAGGGAGTGGGCTTCGATCATTTCTTGATTCTGTGCTATTCATTATGAGTGCAGTAGGGTTTCTCATCTTAGTCATATTTCTTTAGTTTTGTTGTTTAAGAACAGAAGGAAATCACTGAAGTGTAATTTCTTCAAAACCTTATGTTGTGAAATACAACTCACATTAAAAAAGTGTATAAACTCTAAGGGACAGCTTAATGAATAACTGCAAAGTGAATCTCCAAGTAACTATACTCCAGTCAAGAAATAGAACTGTCATCTTGGGAGTCCTCTGCATACTCCTTTCTTTTTCTTTCTTTTTAAGTATTTTTTTATTGTTTGCTTTTTATATTGACATTTAATCATTGTATTTTGTTTATAGCATAAGCATAGTTTTTCGAAGCATGAGTGCAGTGCATCTCAATCAAGTCAAAGATATTACTGTATACAACATTCTCAATGGGTAACTTTCCATTCTTGTGCCTGTTGGGGTATGGCTTTAAACCCACCTAGTTCAGGCTTAATTTGGTGTTTAAAATATGCAACATGGAGTTTCTACTTGGTAAAATGGAGTCAAGGTGAAGCATGTGTGGGAATAGGAGGAAATTGTGGTGCTTTCACATCTCAAGAGACCTTAAGTACTTCAGATTAAGCTTTGCGAACCTCAGCACTACTGGCCTTTTGGACTGGATTATTCTTTGTCTTGAGAAGCTGTCCTGTTCACGGTAGAATATTTAATAGTAGCTTTGATCTCTCTTTATGTACCGGATGCCAGAAGCATCCTTCTCCCAGTTCTAATAACCAAAAATGTCTGAAGAAATTGTCAAGCAACTCTTCAGGAGGGAGCAAAATCATTCCCTGGTGAGAACCAGTGCTTTAAACTAATTTAAGGACTCCCTTTGTCCAAATGTTACTTGATCTAAAAAGTCAACTTGAGGCTATTTTAGCGTTCTACTACTCAGTCTTAGCCATAAGGTGGAAACTCAACCAAAGAATTCTAAACTATTCCACACTTCAGGCAGGAGCTTTGAATTCTGCCTGGAATTAGCCAGGTCCACTGACTGGAGAGAGTCCCACTTCCAATTTCCCAGGGGGCAAGCATCCCCAGACACGAAGCTTGGACTCAGGTGAAAGAATGCCCAACGACTTTCCCCAAAGGTCAGTAGCCCTTGACTTTTATCCCCTCTAAACTCTTCTATTTTAAACCTGTAACAGCTTCCTGTTCGTTCAGGCAGTTTGTCACTCTATGACAAAATACTGACATTTGTACACATCACATGGGGTTTTCAAATAGTTCATGGAAAATGCATGTTATGAAAAATCTATGCATGGATATAAATTTTTTTGCACCCAAATGAAATCATACTTTAACTCTACTTTTCTCCTTCTTCCTCCTCTTCTCCTCTTCCTCTTCTTTCTTCTTTTAGTTTGTTACACATTGCTTGCACTCACTGGAGAGAGACAGAAAAAGAGAGACAGAAAGAGGAAAAGTGAGAAACACACACACACACACACACACACACACACACACACACACACATACACGGGGGATGGCCACACTGCAATCCTTTCTCTTCCATTCTCCTCTCAGAATTTTGGGCATGCTTGCACATACACCTGGCATGCTTTTCAAGCTACCGGGTCTGGGATTCAGCCACACAGTTGGGCACATGGAATCCAACCCCTTAACCAACATGCCATCTACTGGCCCTTAAGTCCATTTTTCCATGAGCTTTTTGAAGTCCCAAATATAGAGTTATAAGAGTTAATTATGTAAACTGAAATAATACATAAACATTAGAGATTAAGATCTGAACGAGTGCCAAATCTGATAGTTACACATTGCTCAACCTAAAACAAATGCTTCTAAACCTCACTTTTCTCATTCATGCTATAAAACTCATCAACTACATTTCTAAGGGTGGGTTTTTGATCCAATGAACTGAGGAAGTGTAAAAATAAATTATAAGTAGTAAATTGCAATATTAATATGTTAATTACTATTTTCTAGAGCCTCAGGATTTGCAGAAAATAATATCAATGGTACAAAGACTCTCAATAATGTGTTTTTGTTGGACTTATGGACTAAGAGCAGACTAAGAATTGACTCCTATACTTTAAAATTCTGTATTTTAGATTTGCAGCACAACTGAATTCAAGGGAATTCAATGCAGGAATAAATCCACCACATGCTGTCAGAGTATTATAGGGTCTTCCTGATTTCTGAAATCTTGTTATTTTTACTAACTTTATCTTTTACTTAGAAATGAAGTGTTTAATGAATGTATTTATTGCACATTCTAAATAAGTCTCAGTGAGATACTGTTGTTCTTTCCATGTTTTACCCTCCTGTGTTTGGGGTTGATGCTTGGGCTGGTGCCTAACATAGAGCCACATACAAGGAGTTACCAAATAATGATGTAGGATTAAGAAAGAAGTTTTGGGACCAGCAGGTAATGTGGGTATTAAGGCACTAGATCCCAGGTGGCCAGCTCCATGGTTCTAGTCCTTGATCTTTTGACTTGAAAATCATGCTGTGTGTGTGTGTGTGTGTGTGTGTGTGTGTGTTTGTGCCCCAAATCCCAAGAAGAGAACAGAGGAGAAGGGATTGTGGTGTAGCCATCCCTCCCTTGGGGGAAGGAGAAGGCAGGGGGTGATTTCTCACTTTCTCTCTCTCTCTCTCTCTCTCTCTCTCTCTCTCTCTCTCTCTCTCTCTGTCTCTAGTGAGCACACATACCCTAGGGCAAAAATCTACAAATAAAAAGAAAGAGGTTTAGCAGGAATGTGTGAAGATTCTAAGGGAGGTGGTGAGAATCCTCACAATAGAATCCTTCAGGGCAAGAAAAGAGAGTATTTTATTTATTTATTTCATTTTCTTTTTAAAAATATTTAATTGCTGTACATTTTTTTTCAGAATTCAAAATGAATCTTTCCAGCATGAATACACTGCATATTAGTTCATTCAAAGATATTACCATATATTTCATTCACACATACTTTTCCACTTTTATGTCTGTTAAATGTTTTGCTTTTCTTCTTCCCCAATCCTCAACTTCCTTTCTCCCTCACCCCACTGCCCACTCTCCTGCTACACTGCCTCTAGTATCCACAGTGGCTCTCCATGCCTTTATGCCTTCCACTCTCAGTTTCTGCCATGGAGTGCAGATATTCAGTATATGTTAACTAGGGACATACAATACTTCTCTTTTGTAGTCCGGCTTGCTTCACTCGGCATTAAGTCTTCCATATTCAACTGCTTTCTATCAAATGCCAGAGTCTCATTGTTTTTCATGACTGAGTAGTTTTCCCTAGTGAATATATGCCACACTTTTTCAAAGATATTCTTTACAGAATTAAAAAAAAAAAAAACGTAAAAATCATTGTTTGTCTGAAATCGTAAAAGGCCTCATATTGCCAAGGCAAAACTGTGCAAAAAAAGAATACAGTAGGAGAGCGTACTTTAGATAGAGTAGCCAGGGAAAATCTCTAAAGTAGGTGATACTTAAAGAGAGACTTGAATGACAAAGGAAACAAATTATATACTAGGAGTCTATATTATTAGAAGTATATAATATATATATCATTAAAAAAACTCTACATGATGTTATCATTGTATTATATAATCAATACTCATTTAGACTTAACCTATATTTTCTTTCTAATACTTCATTTCTCACTGCGTTTTTAAATATATTTGCTTTCTGAGAGAGAGAGAGAGAGAGAGAGAGAGAGAGAACGCTACATCCCCAACAGGGCACCCACACAGATTATGGGCATGCATGCGCATGCTTTAATTCTCTCCTTGCATTTTTAATGCTTCCTTCTGGAGTTCCTTCTCCTCTGATTGGAGAATGACTTCCAGTTTGTTGTTAGTTCAGATCTGCTGTTTACAAATTGTGTTCCTTTTTGTCCAAAAATAGTTTCTGTGTCTCTAAAACCATCTTTATTTCACATTCATTTTTAGAACATTTTAATTTCACATTCATTTTCTTTGGGTATAGACCTTCAGCGTAGTCAGCCATGTAGAATCCAGTTACCTTAACCTCCATGCCATCCGCTGGTTCCTCACATTTTTTTAAAAGTGTATTTATTTATTTCATCCATGAGTCAGATAGAAAAAGAGACACAGATAGAGACAATGTCTCCTCTTCTATGCGCTTTGAATGCTCTTTTACGTACCTGCTACCCTTTTTATTCTCGTGTTTCAGTCTAGATGGCTTGGACTGACCTATTTGGGTTATTTCCTTCAGAATTTTAAAGATACTATTGCATTATCTTCTGTTGGAAAGTCTGCTGTTAGTCTTGTTAGTTAAGTTAAAATTTTTCTCATGTTTTATTTTTTAAAATTTTCATGTTATTTGTTTTATTTACATTTCATCACTACAGATCTTTGCAGCATATGAAAGGAATCTTTCCAGCATTAAGACACTACATATTTGTTCAGTCAAAGGTATTACCATATACATCTTCCTTTAACACATAATTTTGTATCTGTGTGTCTGTTAAATGTTTTGCTTTTCTTTTCTTTTTTCACTCCCCTTATATTTAGCAGTTTTATTATGGTATGTCTAGTTATAGGTATCTTTGTATTTATCTTACTTGGACTTTATAGAAAATCTTGAATCTGATCCTCAGTAACTTTTTGTTAGTTTTAAGGAATTCTTAATCAGCATTTAAAAAAACTATTGGCTATGTTTTATTCTTTTTCTTCTGTCTTTTGGGTTGCCAAATGTTAAACTATCTTACAAAGTCCTTGTTTTATAAAAGATTTTTTTTTTTTTTTTTTTTTTTGCTTTAGGTCATGTATCCTCTCTAGAGAAGAAGGGGAGAGAATGAGAAATCATCCTTCTGGGGGGATGGCCATGTTACAGTCCCTTCTCCTCCATTCTCCTTTTGGGACTTTGGGCACACACTCACATGTGCCAGTGTTTTTCAAGCTGTTGGAGTCTAGGACTCCAACTGTGTAGTCAGCCACGTATGATCCAGCTGCCTTAGTCTCCATGTCACCTGCTGGTTCCTTACAAGTTTCTAAAAATGTATTTGTTTCATCCTTAAGTGAGATAGCAAAGAGAGAAAGAGACAAATAGAGACAATGCCCCCTATATGGGTTGAATGATCTTTTCTGTGCCTTCCACTCTTTTTATTCTCTGTGCTTCAGACTAGTTTGGGCTGACCTATTTTATAGATCACTAGTTTCTTCTACCGGGGCTAATCTGCTGTTAGATCCATCCATTATTATTTTTAGTTATTTCTTATATGTAGAAGTCCCATATTTTTCTTTTGTATAATTTCAGTTCTTTGAAAAATTCATCTTTCCATCTATTTTCTTAAGCTTATTAATTATAATGATTTAAAAAATATGTATCAGATTATGCAAATATCTGAATCTCCTGTGGTGTGTTATCATCTATTGTTTGTTCGCTCTTCATTTTCATCATTCAGCCCTGTATGCTGACAACCTAGTATTTTTGTTAGAAATAATGTGTACAAAAAAAAGAAGTTTTGTATACGCTATCTTTTTTCAAGAGGCGATTTAGTTTTCTTATGGTAGGGGTTTAGAATTGGAGCAGGCCAACTTGATACAATGGGGAATTGAGAGAGTCAAGGTTGGGTTTCGGTCTTTACAGATCTCATCTATTTCTGGTTTGCCCTTAAGTCTAGGTCATATCCTTCTAGGGGTTTCAACAGAAAACCTCAAGTGTTTAACAAGAATCCTCTACCATTTACCTTGGAAGGCCCTGAAACCAAAATTGTATCTCCTTAGTGCTGTGAAGCTGTCCAAAATGTTGCTCAGATTTTTACTCTTTTAATTTATACTTTACTCTTGGCTTCTATAAACCTCTCAGTCATTGCAATTTAAGAAGTAGCAAATGTCTTGGAGAAAAAAAATAGCACAAAATGTTGAGCTCACTTTACCAGAGTACCTTTTTTCTGAGACTTGTATTCCTCGTTTCTGGCACCTTAGTATCTCCAAACCACAGATTTTTATCTCCGGAGTACTCTGAGTCTGCTATATGCTTCAAACCACTGCTTTTCACCCAGCTTCTTGAACTCATGCCACAAATTAGCATATATTTCAAGTGAAAGACAACAGAAATGACTGCTTTCTGCTAGACTAAATTGTGCCTGCCCTCCAATGCATATGTTGAAGACCTAACCCACAATGTCACTGTATTTAGGGATCTACTTATAAGAAAGATTTTAGGTTAAAGGAAGTCCTAAGGATGAGGTGCTAACAAGTTGAAAGTGAGTGATCTTATAAGATCTTTTTCTCTCCCTCTGCCTTTTCCATTTTCTCTTTCTCCTGTGAGGACATTTCAAGAAAGCATCCTTCTGTAAGTCAGGGAAGAGAGTCTTCACCAGAAATTGAATTGGTTGGCCCTTTGATCTTAGACTTCTCAGTCTCCAAAACTATGAGAATTAAACTTCTGTTGTTTAAGTCACCTAGTTTATGGTATTTTGTCATGACAATCTGAACAGAGAGACATCCCCTTTATGTCATTTTCTTCTCTTTAGGATCTTGGTTCTTAAAATTCATGATGCCATGATAACTTTCTGATTTCTTTCAAGTGTTTTGCTTTGTTTAATTTAGGCTTTTTGTTTAACTTAGGTTTATTTTGTTTGTTTGTTTGTTTTCCAGAGAGTGCATGAGCTCACCAGAGGGAGAGAGAGAAAGCTGCCCCACATGAGCATGATATGCCTCAATCCCATTTCTCCAACCCATCAGGATTTAGAGCACACATGTACACATTCATGCTGGCAATTTTTCAAGCTGTTGGTGCCAGGATTTTAATCACAGTTGACCATATTGCATCTGGCTTTCTAGACACTGCATTTAGCCACAGTACTGTGAGGAAAGCCTTTAATTTGTCCTTCTTTGTTTTGTTTTTGTTTTTGTTTTTGAAATGACTTGTGTGTGCTTTCCACAGAGAGACAGAGAGGGAAAGTGAGAAATAACCCTCTCAAGGGGGATGGCCACACCACAATCCTGTCTCCTCCAATCTCCTCTTGGGATTCTGGGCACACAAGCACATACACCTGGTGTGACCCTTGAGCCATCAGGTCAGGAAGTGGAAGTGTGCTCAGCCATGTGGGAATCTAGTGCCTCAATCACCATGCCACTTGCTGGTCCTATGTATAAATTTTGATGGCTCTGTTTCTGTGGAGAACTCTGATTAATACAACAACAAAATGGAATTACCAAGTAGACAGTTGGATAGATGAGTCTGGAGCTTCGGCAAGAAGTTGTGTACAAATCCGGACTGAAAATACTACTATCAAACTATTATAATGTTATATAATTATATTAGATTTCTAGGGCTGCAACAACAACTTATTATAAACTGAGTGGCTTAAAACCACAAAAATTTATTCCTCTCACTGTTCTAGAGGACCAAAGTTTAAAATCAAGATGGCAGCAGTTTGGTTCCTTCTAGAGGCTTTGAGGAAGAATCTGTCCTGTGCATTGTCCTAGTTCCTGGTGGCTGCCACCAACCTTTGGTGTTCCTTGCTTTATAGAGGCATCACTCTGATCTCCACCTCTGTATTCACATTGCCTTCTCCCCTGGGTCTTTGTGTGTCTGCTTCTTTTCTGTCTTTTATAAAGGACACCCGCCATTGGATTCACAGCCCATTGTAGCCAAGATGATATCATCTAAAATTCTTACATAAATATATTTGTAAAGATCCTTATTGCAAATAATGTAAAATTCTGAGATTTAGGTGGACATATATTTTGGGGGGAACACTATTCAACCCACTGCAACATGTACTGTTGATACTATTTCTACTATTACTAACCTATATAATTAGCACTAGAAGTTCCTATTTTATCACCTTTATAGAGAATTACATTCATCCTTGAATTATGTTTTTGAGAAATACCATTGTAAAAAAGATACTCTTACAAATCACATAAGATTTATAAGAGATTGTTACCCACATTTGTACTTAACATTGTGCTCAAAGTAAAATTATTTCAAGGTTTTATGTTCCAGAGGATAAGAACAGTGTCACTTCTATCGGCTTTTCCATAGACACAGAAGCAGCTTTATTCAATAATAATGTTCCAATCCATAAAACAGACCCAAGTAACTGATGGATTGCTGTGTGTCTAGTTTGCCTCAGTGTGAGTTTCCATCTTTCAGAATGTAAAGAAAGTTAGGTGGTCAATATTCTTGACCTCCTGGCTCTGCTAAACTTCTATGGCTACCTACCCCTAGAGATAGGCCTTTTTCTTTGCACTGAAAGATCTGCAAAGTGTCTGACCAAAGTGACTAGAATTGCCCTCATTTCACAATAGGCCTCTGAGAGCATATTAAAGACCGATTCCCCTCCTCCACTGCCTTTTCATCTGACTTTTGTGGTCATTTCTGCTGATGTCAGCTCCACTCTCTCCAGCTATCACCCTCGTTTTCCTACAGAGATGGATGTCTGAGTGAACTGCTGGCGTAGCTATCCATCACTTATGCCTATGGATGATCAAGGCCATGTCTGTGGTTCCAAATCGGGCAGCAATTATGTGTGGGTTGTAAACAGTTTTCTTGTGCCACCCACAGAGAATCAGGGAATTTGAAATGTTTTCTACCTTATTTCAGAATGCTGCCAACTGCTCACCTACCGAGATTGAAAGGTGGAAGTAAAAATGGGATGAAAAAGGAAGAAGAGATGTAAAAATGGAATAAGGATAATTAGGAAGAAAGGTGGTGGGATGTAGTGGGTCTTTGGCCTTGTTGATTTTGTGGCTAGGTGTTTGCTCTGTGTACCAAAGCTTACAATTTGAACAATAATGCCTTTTGTGTCAAAGAAACCGGATGCACCTGAGGGTAAAAAAGGTGGTTTGCTGTTCATAAACATGGAAAAGTAAAGTTTTCTAGATAGCCTCCAGTGATGAAAACCAAGATATGGTGACAATTTAATGAATATTCCAGGATCTCTGTTCAATAGGCAAGATTTTATCTGTTCTCTAGAGCATGAGCTTGCTAATCATTTATTCAGTATTTATTGTGCAGACACTATCATGAATTCTCTGGTAAATTGTGAGGAAATGCAGTAAATGTAACATGTATATCTGAGTTAAGGACTATTTGAGAGCAAGTGTTGATATTTCTAGTTCCAAGTCGCTTAAAATCCATTTGAAAACAGAAAATGGGGGACCAGCAGTTAGCGTAATGGCTATGTCGCTGGACTCCCACGTAGTCGACCGTGGTTCGAGTCCCGGACCCGGTGGCTTAAACTCACGCCGGGCGCGTGTGCGTGCGTGCCCAAGATCCCGAGAGGAGAATGGAGGAGAAGGGATTGCGGCGTGGCCATCCCCCCTGGGGGGTGATTTCCTGCTTTCTATCTCTCTGTCTCTCTCTGTCTGTCTGGCGAGCGCACGCGCCCTATAGCAAAAACCTCTCCAAAAAAAGAAAAAAAAAAAAAAAAAAAAAAAAAACAGAAAATGGAATACATATGCTTTCTGACTTACGATGGTTTGACTATCAATGGTTCAATTTACAATTTTTCAACTTTATAATGGTGTAAAAGTGATGCCCTTTCAGTACAAATTAACCTCACCGTTAGCTGATGAACTTATGACTTCTGGTAGTTTCAATTTATGATGAATTTTTGACTTACGATACTTTCAGTTTGTGATGGGTGATTGGGATATAACCCCATCATAAATCAAGGAGCATGCCCAGCTGTGAAAAACAAACTTAAGAGATGAAAAACGTGAATATCTTCTTCTAGGTGGGCTAGGAAAATTCTTTAGGACTGCACAGGTCATCATACTCTCCAGGACTTTCCCTCTTTTCCAAGACAGTCATTCATTAAATACTAACAGAGTGCTCACTGTAAGCAAAAGGCTGCATTCTAGGAGTTTACAGTCTATCTAGGGACACCACTCTCATGCACCTTTTTATTTTCCTTTTTGAAATATTCTGATTTATACTTTCTTTCCATTCTCTAAGCAGGAAACTCTTTTAGGGTAGTAAATAACTACAAAATAAACCTATGTTAATACTGAGATTGCAGAGACCACCATGCAGTCCTCCTACATCCTTTGAGGTAGTAGCTGCAGTTTACAAGTGACTTCTGGAGATAGAATTATAATCCGTGTTATCGTTCCGTCTTCCCTGTGGTTTTACATTTCCACCACACACACACAAAAATAAAGATCTTATTAAAGCAAGTTAGAGAAATATTGTGAGAGGCTCCCACTCTTTTTATGTAGTTCTCTGGTGCTAGATCATATGGCCAACGTTTTAAAATTTGATTTCATATAGTTTATACATTGAGCTAGTCAAAGTCATGCTTAGTTTAGAGCTCTCTGTATTTACTGAGACTCATAAGAGGAGCAGATAGTTGAAATGCTATGAAGAAAACCAATGGCATTACATTATGAGTACAGCTCGCATCGTTTTTCATTCAATATCATGCTGTTCTGATTGGAAATCCATAGTCTGTTGTTAGCCCTGAAAATTTCCTTCCAACCAATGGACAAAGGAAATCATTTTTTTTTCCCCTTTAGAAATACTATTCTCTGGAGTCTCATATTCTAAAATGTGCAGAGTTTAGCTCTTTATTCTATTCCCAAGGTATTATGCCTGCAAGAATGTTGCAAGATTTAATGGCCCACAGTAGACAAATGTCTTTTGGGAGTGTAAGCGGGGGCTGCTGCTGCTGTTCACTGCTTTGCACACAGGCTGGACCCAAGCTGAGGGATCTCCTCTAGCTTTCAGAATTCCAAGATCTGCTTGATACGTCCTGAAATTAGGTAAACTAAGTCACCTGTACTATCTCTACAGCATCTGTGGATTTATAAGCAGAAGGAATAAGAACAGAACAAGCAGAAATTTATTAACTTGAGAATTCAAAGCACCCAGCAGAAAGGCGAGTAGGAACTGAAATCCAGTCCACACTTTGCTCACCAAGCTGTGTACCCTGGCAGATGCTGAATACACTCAGAGGAAGGGGCACCCTACTCTAATTTGCAAAGAGTCACAGCCTGAGGGGCTGCTGGCAGCCCTGCGCATAGCAGGATCCACACGAACCAGGCTTAGGAGACCAGTCCAGCCTCAGCTTCCTTGATACCCTCTCGTCTTCCTAAGCACAAAGTTCTTCTTTCCATCTGTAGGAACAGGCCTCGAGTAAATCTATAACTGTATTTTATTTTATTTATTTATTTTTAAAGAATTATTTTGTTTAACTTCATTTATTTATTCACTTCATTTTAATTTGACCAGGGGGACAGAGTGAGAGAGAGAAAGTGAGAAAACAAGCTGCCAGATCTGGGACTCAAACCATGGTCAGCCATGTGGGAGTCCAATGCCCTTAACCACCACACCACTTTCTGGCCCCTGTATTTTATTTTAATTTTTATTTATTTATTTATTTTTTGCTAGAGGGTGCATGTGCTCACTGGAGACAGAGACATAAAGTGAGAAAGAACCCATCATGAGGAATGGTCGAGCTGCAATCCCTTCTCTTCCATTTCTCTTTCCTTCCAGGATTTTGGTCACACATGTACACATGCATGGAGTGTTTCTCAAGCTGACAAGTTCAGGACTCAAACTAAGCAGTTGGCCATGTGGGATCCAGCTGTTTTCATTCACTATGTCAAGGTCTGGCTCAATCTATAATATCTTTTCATTTCAACCAGCTTGGAAGAGTATAAGAAACATTTTATGTCAACCTTACTTTTGAAACTGTTTTCGATGACCTGAATTTTTTATCATGGCATGACTTAACCAGGTTCTGTAACATCCCAAGTTTGGGACAGTAAGTATAACACTGCTAGCACTGGGTTAGATGCTATTAGTCATGAGAAAACAATTCATGGACATGAGTGCATCTTATGCATTTCTGTGTGGTTATTTACACTGCACAGATATGGATGTCTTTGCACACTTAGCAGTTTTTGTTCTTTTGCTTAATTTGGACCTAATTTGCATAATTAGAATATCTTTCTCATCTCTTTCATTTACTACATAATAAATTGTTTATTCTTCAAAGCCCAACTTAAATGTCACTTCCTCTGGGTAGCTTTCTACATCACCAGGCAGTAGCCTACATGGTCCCCTATACATTTATTATACATTTATTATGGCCTGTACCACTAGGAGTTTTTATTTGCTCTGTTGGGCCAGCCTGACTGTGAATAACAACTGCACCTTATGCATTTCTGTAGCTCCAGAGTCAGTACAGGGTTTAGTACATCTCAGCTTTTCAGGAAATGTTAAATGAGTCCAAAGTGAAGGGTTCAGTTTTTACAATGTTAATTTTGAGGGTTATGACTATTTGAAAATGCTGGGACCAGCAGATAGTATAATTAATGATTACATTGCTGGACTCCCACATAATCGACCGTGGTTTGAGTTCTGAACCCAGCAGTTTTAAACTCATGCCGGGTATGTGTGCGTGCATGCTCAAGATCTTGAGAGGAGAAAGAAGAAGAGATTGTGGTGTGGCCATCCCCACTGGGTGGAGGTGGGGGACTTCTCGCTTTCTGTCTCTCTGTCTCTTCAGTGAGTGCACATGTCCTTTGGGAAAAATCCTCTAAAAAGTGAAAAAAGAAAAAAAAATACCACTACAGACGCCTTAGACCAAAATTTTTAAAAAAGGAAAAGTGCATATATGCTGTACATGAAGATTTTGCATAAAATTTTAGGCTGTTGTGGGGTCTCTTAAAGCTCCTCAGTAGACCTGCTTATGGTCCTTTGAACTCAGATTAATAACTTGCTGAAAGAAATAGACTAACATGCTCAGTACCATAGGATGGTGCGCATTTCCTTGTTATTTTCTTCACTCAAGTATTTATTGTGCTGGGTGCTAAGGATACCATAATGAGTTTCATGAAAGTACTCACGGCCAGAGACACTGACAACAGAGTTAGTAAATATACAATACTATGGCACGGAAAGTGCTTTTTAGTAACAAATCATACTATAACATGTATAATATTAAACATAAGGCATTGCTATCTTTTGGAATGTCCCCTGCCCCCTCCCTCAAAAAAAATTTCAAGTGTTGGAACTTGCTTGTATTTTAAAGTTTTAAACGAAAACTCAATTTCTTCCTAGTATCCCAGGGTGGGATTTTTGAGCGTGTTACAGTCATCAGGGGTAGGCCTCTATGATTCAGTTCTGGGGACTTTTTAAGCAGAAGGAACGAGAGCAGGACAATCAGAAACTTTACTGAAAGCTGCTGTGCCCAAGATCCTGTCCTCCAAATGAGCTGAAGAGACAATCCTCCAAGGAAGACATACAAATGGCTACAAAGCATATGAAAACATGCTTGACATCTCTTATCATAAGGGAAATGCAAATCAAAACCACAATGAGATACCATGTAACCCCGATCAGAATGGCTAAGATGAAAAGAACACAGAATAATAAATGCTGGCAAGGTTGTAGTGGAAACGGAACTCTCCCACACTGTTGGAGGGAATGTAAATTAGTACAGCCACTGTGGAGAACAAAATGGAGATTCCTCAAAAACCTAAAAATAGAACTACCGTATGATCCTGCAATTCCATTCCTGGCTATCTACCCAGAGGATAGGAATACACTTGGTCAAAAACACTTGCACATCCATGTTTATCATAGCATTATCCACAGTTGCTAAGACATGGAATCCACTCAAATGTCCAGAATAAATGAATGGATTAATAGTGTGGCACATACACACTATAGAATGCTACTCAATCATGAAAAACAATGAGACCCTGACATTTGATAGAAAGTGGATGAATATGGAAGATATAATGCTAAGTGAAGCAAGCCAGACTATGAAAGAGAGGCCTAATAGGTCCCCATTTAATATATACCAAATGTCTGTATTCTATAGTAGAAACTGAAAGATTAAAAGTTATAATAACTGAAGATACTAGAAATAGCATAGGAGGGAATAGGTATCGGGGGAGAGAGGAAAGGCAACAGGGGAAAAATTTAACAGAATGGAAAGTTATCTGTTGATGATAATATACATGGTAATATCTATGACTTGGCTAATATGAACTTAATTCACACTGGGAAATAAAACATATCATATGCTGTAAAGAAGTACAGTGATTAAAATATATAAAAGAAAAGAAAAAAGTCATTACAACTCAATATATGCCTCTAAAAAGGAAAAAAAAACTAGTAAAATGATTATCAAAGATGCACAAAATATTGCAATGTTCTTTGTTGATGATGAGTATATTTATATCCTTGATTTGATTATTACATACTGTTCGCATGATTTGGAAAACTACATCATTCTCTACAAATATGTACAATGATTAGATGTAAATCAGAAATTATAATAAAATTTAATAATAATAATAAAAAATCCTGCCCTCTGCCATGCTGTAGCCTTACCAGAACTTGGCCCTTAGATTTTGGAGCTTGAAATTCTGATCTGAATAAACTTTTCCCAGTTCAGTTATTTCTGTGAGCAATGCGATAACGAGACAATGACAGGCACTAACCTTAGGGAGAGAGTTTTCAGATCTATGAATTTCACAGACCAAAACTAAACCCATGTATTTAAAAAAGGTTCCACCATAACCTTCATTTCATAAAATGTTATGACCTCCCAAAAAGAAATGTATAATTTTGAATAAAGGACAGTGCTTTAAACTAATTTTGTGAGAATGAATTTTTTCTTTATTTCTTCATGGACCTCTGAAAACCTCCAATACACAGACACCAGCTACTTAGTATTTCAATCCCCTTAATTTAGAGAGTAAGTGAAAGCTTCCCAGAAGGAGAACTGTCTAAATTGAATCATAAGGGATAAATGAAGGGTTAAGATGAAGGAAGAATCAGGGGGAAGAGTCTATTTCAGGTAAATGAAATCACCATTGAAAGACTCAGATATTTTACACACACACACACACACACACACACACACCCCTTTTATAATTTTTGCATATAAGGTAGTTATGGGATGAGTTCAATTTAGCAGGAAATTCTTCATGAGAAAGGTGAAATGACTGGGCATTGAAAATTCTTAGGGACTATACTCAAGCAGAGGAGGAACATCAGATGTTGGTTGGAACCAGAAGCATGACTGCTGTGTGAAGGCCAGTTCATCTAGAAACCATGTGAAAGAGCAAACTGGCCAGCTAGATGCTGCTATTACGAGAGCCCAGCACCTTCAGAGAAGACAAGGCAAGGCTGACAGTCACTGAAGACTGTGGGGCCCTGAGCAATAAGAGACTATGGAAGGCTGACTGAGGGAGGCTGGCTGAGAATGGATTCTGCCCAGGAGACTGATGGGAGGATGGAGTGACTAGAGTCAAGGCAACATCTGGAGAGCTATTCATTTGGAAAGATCTTTTGCTATGCAGAAGTAGAAAGAAATAGAATGCAAAAGTGAATGTAAGTTACAAGGAAAAATTAGTCAAGCGTGAGTAAGTACAGAGATTCAAAATTCAGAGGCCATATTCCCTTATTTAAAAAATAAAGATATTCTTGGGACCAGCAGTTAGCGTAATGGCTATGTCACTGGACTCCCACGTAGTCGACTGCGGTTCAAGTCCCAGACCCGGTGGCTTAAACTCACGCCGGGCGCATGTGCGTGCATGCCCAAGATCCCGAGAGGAGAGTGGAGGAGAAGGGATTGCGGCGTGGCCATCCCCCCTGGGGGGTGATTTCCTGCTTTCTGTCTCTCTGTCTCTGTCTGTCTGGCGAGCGCACGCACCCTAAAAGCAAAAAAACCTCTCCAAAAATAAATAAATAAATAAATAAAATAAAAAAAAAATAAAGATATTCTTTTCCATTATCTGCATGTCAGATTTTGTTTAATCAATAGATTGGGCTGATTAAACCTTAATAAATGTGAGGAGAGCCTTTAAAATTTTAATATAAAATGCATATTATGCAAACCTATGCATGAATTTCACTATTTTTTTGCACCAAAATAAACTTTTACTTTATTTACATATTTTTGAGAGTTATTTTTTGCTATAAGGCATGTGTGCTTGCTGGAGAGACAGAGGGACAGAAAGTGAGAAGTCATCCCCCAGGGGGATGGCCATGCAGTAATCCCTTCTCTTCCATTTGGCTCTCAGGATTTGGGACACACCTGCACATGTGCCCAGCATGAGTTTTAAGCTGCTGGGTCTGGGACTTAAATTGCAGTCGACTACATGGGAGTCCAGCTACATTAACTCTTACTCTATCTGCTGGTCCCTTAATTACATTTTTTCCACAAACTTTTTCAGATCCCCTCATTCATAATTTAATTTTTAAAAATTTCTTACAGTTGAATTAATACTCTTTGATGGTATTCATTGACACTGATTTTTTTCTTTAAGTTTTGACACTGATAGAGTTTGTAAGTAGATGAATTACCCAGATAGTCTAGCGATTTGAAATAGTCTAAAGTGTTACACTTTGCAAAATTGCTTTTTTCAGATGAACTGTAGATATATCTGTACAGGAGAGTCCTCACCTTATTGCTACTGAGGAAAACAAGGGAAACAAGCTATCAAGTAAAACAAGCTTTTAACAATAGGATTGCTAACATTTCCATGTATGTTTACATGTGAGCAGATGTAGATAAAGATCATTTGACAGAAAAACTCTGCTTATACCCCCAGTTTCCTTTTTCTGAATTCTAAGTGTTTTACTGTATTAGAATAGTGGTTTCCATTGCAAGACTATTGTGTTATCAACAGCTCACAGTCAGATGCCTTCTAGTTATGGCATGTGAATATTTAAAAGCCATCTTTGCCTGGAACCACCATTTCCTACCTGGCTTTTCCTCCACCCAAGATTATCCTTTTAAATCTGTAGAAATAATTTTTAGACGCATTTCTTATTATAGCAATACTACAGCCAGCACAAACAGCTTTTTCCTTTCTCCCCACTATGTGTACACATAATGGAGTTTCTTATTAAATATACATGCAATCCCTCGTTGCATATAAATGTACCTCATCAACGAATAAGGGAGACCCTGCAACTCTGCTATCGATTGGTCATAAAGACAGGGTAATATCTGAATGGTGTTCTAGGGCTTTCTCAAAAAAAAAAAAAAAAAAAAAAAAAAAAAACCACAGAAAGTCATGGATTGTTACCAACCATCACAAGGAGCTCTAATGTGGCTTCCTTCTTGCATATTTATTAGGATGCTTTATTACCTATTTCCAAGACCACAGAAAGTAGAAGCTGCTTATCTACTTCCTGAAGAGAATTTATAAAGTCGTGGGTTTTGTCTTCATGGGGCAATACTTTCATCTTTGGGAAACTTGTCAGTCTGAAGAAAGCCATGCTGATATTTTGGAAAGAGGGGAGGGAGAGGAGAGGGTTAAAATGACTGAATAGTAAACACTTTTGGATGGTTCAAGTGCACATCAAGAGAAAGCACCAAGCAGTGCATAGATGATAGCATTTGAACAAGTAAAGCAAAAGAGTATCCTTACATGGGGCCAGTAGGTGGCATGGTGAAGATGCTAGACTCCCAAATGGCTGATTGGGTGGTTTGCTTTCTTACTCTCTCTGTCTTTCTCTCTCTCTGTCTCTCTGGTGAGTGCATGTGCCCTGTAGAAAATTTAAAGTAATACATTTTTTAAAAATTTAAATAGTTCTTTCTCTTTTTTTGGGGGGAGGGGGGAGAGGTTTTTGCTATAGGGTGCGTGCACTCGCCAGAAAGACAGAGAGAGACAGAAAGCAAGAAATCACCCCCCCAGGGGGATGGCCATGCCACAATCCCTTCTCCTCCATTCTCTTCTCAGAATCTTGGGCACACATGCACATGCACCCAGCGTTTGTTTAAGTCAGCGTGTCTGGGACTCGAACTGTGGTCGACTACATGGGAGTTCAATGACATAGCCAGTATGCTAACTGCTGGTCCCAAATAATTCTTTTTTTTTTTTTAAAAAAAAGAATACCCTCATATTCAATTTCACTTTAAGTTTAAGTTTAGTTGCAAAAGACTTGAAATTCACAAAAACATTAAATAGGGGAGAAAAAAATGAGAAGCCTATTAGGGATTAATAAAATAAGGACTTAGAAGTACAATCTATTGTTTTCTTGAAGGTGCAGGATTCTCAGAAAGCTTTTGTCCCTCCGTTTTGGGAGTGCAAAATTACTTTGTTGGAAAACCCACTAGGACGGGTGACTTCAGCCAAGTCTGCATACACTAGGTGAAGGGACCTATTGACTTACAAGCTGGATGCATGTGTCAAAATGCAATCCAGTATTTTTGTAATAATAGCTAGCAGTCACGGCTGTAAATTATTTATGGAGAGTATTCAGTGCAAACAGGTTAGCGCACCACATCCTCTTCAGCTTGACTGCCCTGGTTTTAGATCATGCAGACATTCAACTCCTTGGAGATCTGCTCTTATCACTGCAAACCCTAAAAGGAGACCCCAACTGCAGTCAGTTCAGCAACTTAAGGCCACCTGACCACTTGCTAAAGCGCTACCTCAAGGTTCAGTGAGTAAACATGGTCCTCCTGGCCCCCTGTCTTACACCCGCCTGGCCTCTGCGATGTAAGGTAATATCAGACATGAAGGCGGATCGATCTCCAGAGCAGAGACATGGTCGTGCTCTGCTATCTTTGTGCAGAAACATGGAAGAATGTGCACAGCAAAGGCCACTGGTGATCTTAACGCAAGCTGACATTTCACTAATGCCACATTTCTGAGGCTGGGAAAGAGCTAGCTATCCAGCAAAGCCCTCAGTTTACATTTAAATAAGCCTGGTGCCCTGTTGCCACGTGGAGCGTAGACGTCCCCTTCTGCCCTGGACATTTTCAGCCATCGCCATTTCCATCTCTTCTCAGTGATCAATGGACACAGGTGCACCTCTCTCCACATAGATGGCCAGAAAGGTTACAACATCCTTTACGTTTTAAGAATTAAAGCCACAAGGGAAAGCAAACTGTCCGTTAATATTGTAGGAAGGCTACTCTACCTCCCCATCAAACAGACAATGAGATATGGACCTTGGATGTCCCAGGTCAGGCATGTATGCATTTCACTGTCTCTTTGTCCTTAGAGACGAAAAGATCATTACAGACTTTCCTCTTCTTAATATGGAAGAACTATTTTTGTCATACAAGATCACAGCTTATATTCGTGGTCATAGAATGGGGAATGAGTTAAGCTATGTGTCCACCAACTTTTAAATAGAACAGAAGAGATGCCAGCACAATCACTGGAGCAAAATTTGGAAACATAGTAGGCACTGCAAAGTGGGAAGAGCAGAGAGAGAAATCTGTAGGTTTTCGAAGCAGCTTTCTTTAGGACTGGGCAGCAGTGGTTTATTCCCCAAATGGTTTTGCAAAATTTTAGAAAGCAACATATATACAATGATCATGGGTAAAAGAACTTTGGACCAGTAGTCAGGGGCCCTGGTTCTGTCATAGAAAAACCTGTAAGATTTTTGAGCTTCATTAAACTCTCTGAGCACTAGTTTCTTCGTCTATAAAAATAGGGGAAATAAAATCTTTCTCAGATAGATTTTGTTGTAAGGATAAAATGATGGGACATAAGAGCAATAAGGTTACTGTAGTAAGTTGAATGCTGGCCTTCAAAAAGATATATTGATATTGTAATGCTTGGAATTTATGAATGTAAACTTAATTTGAAAGGGGGAAAAAAAGGTGTACTTGCAGATCTAATTAAATTAAGGTTCTTGAGGTAAGAGATTATCCTGGATGAACTGTTGATCTGTAAATCTAATGAGACATGCCCTTATAACTGTTGCTCTGCAACTCTAATGACACAGAGAAGACAGTCATGTAAAGAGGGAGGCAGAGATTGGAGCTACGAGGCCCCAAGGCAAGGAATGCCAACTGTCACCAGAAGCTGCGAGAGGTAGAGAAGTACTTTGCCGCAAGCATCAGAGGAACTATAGCCTGGATAACATCTTGATTTGGGGCCCTATGAAAGAATAAATTTCTGATGTTTTACTTAAGCCATCAATTCTGTGGTAATCTGTCATAACAATCATAGAAAAATTATATGGTTACGTTCAGAGTGGAAATTGGGAGGATAAGGGGGAGAGGTGCAAAATTTCACACACCCCTACCTCCATAAAAATCTCAGTAATCAAGATAAGTGACATATCTTTTAAACATTTGGATTTATTTATTTTTAAAGGTTTTGCCGTAGTCCACATGAGCTCGCTAGAGAGAGAAACAATGAAAGGGAAAGTGAAAAACAATCCCCCTTCTCCATTGTCCTGGAATGTGGGGCACATACACACATTCACCTGGCTTGATTTTTTTTTTTTTTTTTTGAGAGGTTTTTTTTTTGCTATAGGGCGCGTGCACTTGCCAGACAGACAGAGACATAGAGACAGAAAGCGAGAAATCACCCCCCAGGGCAGATGGCCACGCCGCAATCCTTTCTCCTCCATTCTCCTCTCGGGATCTTGGGCACGCACGCACACACGCCCGGCGTGAGTTTAAGCCACTAGGTCTGGGACGCGAACCGTGGTCGACTACGTGGGGGTCCAGCGACATAGCCATTATGCTAACTGCTGGTTCCTGCCTGGCCTGATTTTCAAGCTGCCATGTCCAGGATTCAAACCACAATTGGCCATGTGGGAGTCTAGCTCCTTAACCACTATGCCACCTGCTGGCCCCAATAAATCATATGTATAATTATTTTTTGTCTATAGTGTACGTGTGCTCACCAAGGAAACAGAGATCGAAGGAAAGTGAGAAATCATCCCCCCCCCAGAGGGGATGGCCATGCTGCAATCCCTTCTCCATTCTCTTCTCAGGATTTTAGGCATGCACACACATACCCAGCATGATTTTCAAGCCACCTGGTCCAGGACTCGAACTGCAGTCAGCCATGTGTGGGTCCAGTGCCTTAACTAATATGCCACCTGCTAGCCCTGATAAATCAGACTCATTGCCCAAAAATCCCATGATGAGGAAAATATAAAAATTTCTATATGGTAAAAGATTTGTCATTGATATTGATGAATTTTACTTTTGTTACTACAGTAAAAAAGCTGGTAAGGTGAAGCAGAATTTTTCTGTCAGTGCACCACATTGTGATGTACCTGTCATGAAGCCAGTTTTTAGTTGAATTATGCTTTGGGGGCTGATAGTTTAAGTCTTGATAAGTGAACATACAAGACCCTCAGAGTCAAATAGAATGCCAATCACAAAGAAAATATTTTTATATGAAACCATGGTTCTAATCTCTAGTTGCACATTAGAATCTCTTGGGAAGATTTACAAAATCCCAGTGCCTTGACAGCATCTCGGACGAATTATGTCAGCAGCTCTCAGGATGGGATGCTGGTGTTCATTAGTATTAAAGTGCCCCAGGACATTCTGATGGCAGCCAAAGTAGGGAACCACTGCCGCAAAGGCTGAAAGTGAGGATACTTTCTAGATGTCTGGGAGGCTGAGCTCTGAGACCCATGCCTTGGTATGTCACTTAAATGGCAAAGTGTTAAGCGATGATTCTAAGCCATGTCTAGGAATTAGCCATGAGGGCTGAACTTTTCAATAGTTTAGGTTCTTCAAAGAGTTGTCAATAGTAGTCCACTGGTGATAATAATAATGAGTGTGGTGATGCTTGTCCAGTTAGTTTTAGAGTTTGTAAAGCACAAAATGGTCTTCCGCTTAATTCCCAGAGGGATTGCTCAAACATAATTCTGTACTTCTGAAATACAATTTTTCTTTAATTTACCAGAGGGAAAGAGAAATGAAGAGAGAAAGTGAGAAAGCATCTGCCATGAGGAATGGTCACACCATGATCCCTTCTCCTTCATCACTCTCTTCTATTGGGATTTTGAGCATACACACACACACTCACACACACACACACACACACACACACACACCTACTCTGCATATTTCTCAAGCTGCTGAGTTCAGGACTCAAACCACATAGTCGGCTGTCTATCTGGAATCCAGTAGTCTTAACCACCACAGCCACAGGCTGGCCCTAAAATATCTTAATGCTTTCACACTGTAATAGAGTGAATGGTATATGCACACCCTCCCCCACAAAAATACACACACTCAATCTATTTGGAAAAAAAGATCTTTTTGGATGTAATTAAATAAAGGCTCTAAAGATGAGGAAGGATATCATCTGAGATTATCCTAGTGGTTCTTAAATCTAATGACAAGTGTTTTTGTAAGAGATAACACAGAGGAAACACACAGGCATGGAGGAGAAGGCTATGGGAAGATGGAGGCAGAGACTGGAGCTATGAAGCTACAAGCCGAGAAATGCCAGCAGCCACTAGAAGCTGCAAGAAGAAAGGAAAAATGTTTCCTTAGAGATTTTTGAGGGGGCATAGGCTGCCTGATACCTTGATTTTGAACTTCTGGCAATATTTTAATAATATGCCACACAAGAGGTTTTCAAAAAGTTTATGGAAAGTGGCTATCATGAAAAAACCTAGGCTCGAAGTTCAAACATATTATGCACCAAAATAAATTTGTACTTTATTCCATATTTCTACAAGGTTTTTAAAGTCCCTTCAATTTTTTATTTTATGAAAGATTATTTAAAAGTCAAGTGAAATGAAAACTAATATTATCCATTTTAAAAATTCATTAATTTAGTTTCTTCTATGAGAGAATGCTATAGAAAGAGAGAGGGAAGAGAGAGAAAGAGACAGGCAGTCTCAAAAAGGTCCCCATGCCATGATCTACCCCATCTCAGATGGCCCAAGTCACAGGCACACAGACATGCCTTATGTGCTCAAAAAGTCCTGGGACAGGAACCTGAGACTTCTAGCATGTGGGTCCAGCCACACCCCACTGCACCACCACCTGGTTCTTTATTCCCAATATTTTTACAGAAGAAAGTATTAAGGAAAGGGTCAATTGAATTCAAATCTAGGAACTTTGATGTTAAATTCAATATTTTGTGCATGTAGGCATTTAGCCACATATGTATATTTATATAGACCTGTCTATAACATGCATTGCTTCGTTGCTTTATGCTTCGTGTTAAATCTACTTATGCATGAATCTTTCCTAGAGTAAACTTATTGACAATGGGATCCAGATTTTATTTAATATTTTTGTTATACTCTATCTTCTTTTTTTTTGTTTGTTTGGTTTTGGTTTTGGTTTTGGCCATAGAATAGAGAGTGTGTACTCACTAGAGAGACACAGACAGAGGCAAAGTGAGAAATCACTCCCCATGGGGAATGGTCACACCACAGTCCCTTCTCCTTCAGTCTTCTCTCAGGATTTAGGCATACATGTACACATGCCTAGTGTGATCTTCAAGCCACCAGATACAGGCCTCAAACCATGATTGCCTGGTTCATGTTCTTAAAGTATTTAGAGTCCAGTTGAAGATAGAGATTAATTAATAACTGTAATAAACAATATGATACACCATAAATGAAGAATGCATAGTTATGAAAGTGTGGCCTCCAAGTGCTGGCCCTATAGTGCAGCAGTTAAGTGCCATGCATAGAAAGCTGGATCCCACATGGCTGACCGCAATTTGAATTTCAGCCTTGGTGGCTTGAAAAACATGCAGGGTACATGTGTGTTCAAAATCATGGTGGGATAGAGAAATGAAGGAAAAAAATTACAGTATGTTCATGCCTCATTCAGAGGTGATTTCTCTCTCTCTCTTTGGCAGGTGCACATCTTCTGGCATTAAAATAATAAATGTATCTTCCATAATGGGATATAAAATGGTGAAATAAGAAGGGACTCTGTTAATGAGAGCTAAAGGACTGTGAAGACAAGATGGGGATTTGAGAGGGGGATTAGCTATGAGATTAATAGGACCAACAGATGAAGCAATGGTTCTATCACTAAACCCCCATATAGGTGACCACGGTTTGAGTCTCAGACCCAGTGGCTTAAAACTCATGCTAAGCACTTGTACTTGAGTACATTCTCCTCCAGAGAGGAGAATGGAAGAGAAGGGATAATGGCATGGCTATTCCCCCTGGGGGGGGGGGGGTGATTTCTTGCTTTCTGTCTCTCTGTCTCTCCTGCAAGTGCATGTGCTCTATAGCAAAAATCCCTTAAGGAAAACAAGTATGAGATTAACAAGCCTGTGAAGAGGTTTATTCTTGGAATGGATGGCTGGTTTTTTTTCCTTTTAATTTCCCTCATTTGCTTGCCTCCTTACATAGCATTAGCAGAGGTAGTTTTTGTACCAGAAAATCTTTCTTTGTCCACTGACAGCAGTATCCCCACTCAATCTAGAAGTGTTTCCTCTATTTGCCTACCTTTGATGAGAAAGAACAACAATTTTGAGAACAGAATAATTAGAGGATTTTTGCCACTTTTTATTTTATTTTCTTAATTAGAATTATTTATTTTATAATTTTATTTCCATTTAGTTGAACATTTTTGTGTGTAAAATATAATTTTTAAAAATTATTTATTTAATTTTATTAATTATTATTACTATTTTTGTTATAGGCATGTGTGTTCACTAGAGAGAAATAGAGAGAGAGAGAGAGAGAAAGAAAGAAAGTGAGAAAGCAAGTTGCCAGGTCTGTGACTTAAACCACAATTGGTCATGTGGGAGTCTGGCACCTTAACCACCATGCCACCTGCTGGACCCAATATGGCTATTTTTTAAAAAGAATTATTTATTTTTTATCATTATTTTTAAATTTTGACCAGAGACAGAAAGTGAGAGCAAGAGAGAGAGAGTAAGCCGCCAGGTCCAGGACTCAAACTGAGGTCAGCCATGTGGGAGTCCAACACCTTTAACGACCATGCCATCTGCTGGGCCCAATATGGCGTTTTAAAGCATACATGCAGTGAGTGATAATCAAGTCAAAGATATTACCATATTCATTGTCTTCAATGAACAACATTATCACAACATTACCTTATGCTGTGCACTTTCAATTTTCTTTTTTAAATAATTATTTATTTAATTTTACTTATTTATTCATTTATTTTAATTTAACCAGAGAGAGACAGAGAGAGAGAGAAAGAGAGAAAAAGTGAGAAAGTAAGCTGCCATATCTGAGACTTGAACTATGGTCAGCCATGTGGGAATATAGAGTCTCAACCACCATGCCACCTGCCAGCCCTTTAATTTTTTTTTTTTTTTGAGAGGTTTTTGCTATAGGGCGCGTGAGCTCGCCAGACAGACAGAGAGAGACATAGAGACAGAAAGCGAGAAATCACCCCCCAGGGGGGATGGTCACGCCGCAATCCCTTCTCCTCCATTCTCCTCTCGGGATCTTGGGCACGCACGCACACGCGCCTGGCTTGAGTTCTAAGCCACCGGGTCCGGGACTCGAACCGCGGTCGACTACGTGGGAGTCCAGCGACATAGCCATTACACTAACTGCTGGTTCCCCCAGCCCTTCAATTTTCATTCTACTAGTTTTGTTTGTTTGTTTTGTGTGTGTGTGTGTGTGTGTGTGTGTGTGTACACGTATATATTTATATATGATTGACAATGCCCTCCTTAGTTATTCTGTTGTGCTATACAATTTTATAACCTATTTGCCTTGTTTACATGCACTCTTTCATCTGCTAATCATTTACTTGTGAGCCTCTCCCCCACTCCCTATCCCTCCATGCTGTCTCTAATATCTACAGTTACCCTCTCTACATCTTTTCCATCAAATATTTTGATTTTTGCTACAGAGTGCAGGCATTTTTGTATAAATATGTTAAGTGAGGCTATACAATGTTTGCCTTTCATAGTATGACTTATTTTGCTTAGCATTAAATCAGTATTTGTCCACTTGGTATCAAATGACAGGATCTCATTTTTCTTTAAGGCTGAGTTGTATTCCACTGTGTATATGTGTCATATTTTCTTAATCCAGTTATTCGTTGTTGGGTACTAAGCTGATTCTATATCTTGGCTATTGTAAATTATTATGTAATGAACATTGGGGTGCAGATTATCTCTGAAACATTCTAACTTCATTTCCTTTGGAATGCCACAAGTGACATTGCTGGATCATATGAGAGTGCTAATTGAATTTTTTTTGTTGAACCTCCATACTGTCTTTTCATATGGCTAAACTAAGTTACATCCCCACCGACAGTGTACAAGGGTTCTCTTTCATACACATCCTCATCGACATTTTTTTTTTTTTTGTCTTTTGGAAAATAACTATCTAATAGGTGTGGGGTTATATATTACTATGATTTTAATTTGTATTTCTCTGATGAGTAGTGATGTGAAGTATTTTTCACGTATATGTTGACCATTTGCATGTCTTTTGAGAAATGTCTATACAGGTTCTTTCCCCATTTTTAAATCATCTTGTTTTCTTGCTATTGAATAGTTTGAGTTTTTTATACATGTTGAGTATTAACACCTAATCGGATGTATGGGTGACAAATATTTTCTCCCATTCTGTAAGTTGTTTCTTTGCTCTGAAAATTGCTTCCTTTGAAATGTAGAAACTTTTAATTTGATGTAATTCCATTTGTCTATTTTTTTCCTTTGTTGTCTGTACTTTGAGGTCAAATTGAAAAAGTCATTGCATAAACCAGTGTTATGAAATTTTATCTCTATGTTTTTATCTAGTAGTTTTACAACTTCAGGTCTTATATTTAAGTCTTTATTCCATTCTGAGTTGATTTTTGTATATGATGTGAGACAAGAATCCAATATTATACATTATCATTCTTCTGAATGTAACTATCCAGTTTTCTCAACATAATTTATTGAAGAGGCACTATTTTCCCCATTTGTTTTATTAACTCCTTTGCAGGCAATTGATTGACAATAAATCTGTAAATTTATTTCCAAGCTCTTGGTTCTGTTTCAAAGTAAATCTGTAAATTTATTTCCAAGCTCTTGGTTCTGTTTCAACAATCTTAAATTTATTTTTATGGCAGTACCATGCTGTTTTGATTACTATAGCTTTGCAGCAGATTTTGAAGTCATATTTGTTTTTGCCTTTTATAACCAAGGGATAGGACAGTAAAAAACTGTTTATGATAGAGCATCTTACCCTAAAAGGCCAGGTGTGATGACATGCACTTATAGTCCCAGGTCATGTGGCTATGGCTGTGTCAGGCGTATCACAACATAGCAAGACCTTGTCTTTAAAAAAAGGAGAAGAAAAAGAATTTTTTGATATGTAGAGAAGTGATATACTTGAATCTACTTTTCAAAAAACCACCCTGGCTTGAGCTACTTTGCACATTTCCCTGAATGTACTAGGAAAAGACGGGGAGTCTGAAGTGAAGAATAATAAAGAAAGGAAAAAGGATTCTGATAAAGTTAAATGAGGACTGAAGACACAGATATGACTTATACTTCTGAATCGCTCAGACAACAAGAAGAAAGCACAGCTTCTCTTATCTTCTTCCTTCTGATCATTTTCCCCTTTCTTCATTCCTTTTCACTAAATTTTCATAAGGCCTATGAGGATAGAATTGGACTCAAAGCACAGAAGAATGGGGAGCAAAGTGAAGACGGAGGTTAGGGTGCACGGTTGGCTTAAAAGGGGCAGCTGGATTTCATCAGTGCATCATCAGTCTTTGATATGCACAGAAATCAAGGCAATGTGCACTGTAAGTAAATCTTCCAATTAGATGAAGTCAGGGGTGTCAATTAATCAAGAAGTCTTGTCTTTCGATGCTTGGAAAGGATGACCATATATTTTTAGTGGTATATTCTCAGAGAGTATCCAAGGTTTAAATTTTAGACTTATTACTGAGACCATAGCTTGACCTAAGAGAGAGAGTAGTGCATTGAGGTCAGAAGACCTGAGGGGTTTTCTTGCCCCTGTCACCTTCTTGTTCAATGACCTTAGGCAAGATGCTTAGCCTGAGCTTGAGTTTCTTCTTCTCTAAAAGGATGGTATCAGTGTGTAACTCACAGGGTCTTGGGAGCATGAGCCATGATAATGTATGCAAGGGGTTGGATACTGTAAATTGTGAGTATAATTACGGTGAGAAAATGATACAAAAAATTAACTTATAGAACTAAATTTTTATAGTTTTTGGACCTGTAAGACTATCATTCTGTGCTAGCTATCCTAAGATCAAACATTTTAAATACATTAAAACGTCTATAGTCTGAATCAAGAAGTCCAGATGAAATGAACAAACATGCTTACACATGTATGTTTAAGTGCCATAAACATAAATGTTTTGTGATTATACATATGTTTTTAATACAAGTAGAACATGGAGCATGAGTTGGCATGACCATTTCTCTCACAAAACTTACTTTTAAACAAAAAAACAGCAATATCTCTTAAAATTAGAAGCTTATAAAACTATCCTTTTGGATTATTATATTAGAGACTATCAATGCTCTTAATGGATAAAGAATTACAGAAGGAAGTCAAAGCAATGCTTTAGTCTTCTATTTAACAACTCTGCTGATAACAAGGGGAAAGGAGGAGCTATCTGTACCACCATGTATGTGCTCAGATTTTACTGAAGAGTAGAGATTATAGCAACCAGAAATATTTTCTATAAAAACTTATATTAGAGTGAAGAAAAGCTTAAAATGGTTATTAACATTGGAAAATATTCAACTTGCAAAATAAGATTATCAGATATCATACAGGACACCTAGTTCAGTTATAATTTCAGATAAACAGCAAACAATTGTAATAGTGTGCAATATTCGGTACCCACATATACTAAAATATTATTCATTGGATTTCTGACATTGGAATCTAACTGCCATTCTGTATTTTCATTTGTTAAATCTGGCAGCCTCGCCTGAAGAGATGCTCTGCTCCGTGACCTTGTATCACAGTGATCTCACCATACTCAGTTAACTTTGTGAGATAAACAGCTCTTTTCCTTTTGGTATTAGTGGAATCTGATATTTATCCCTACCCTCCTCCCTGACACTGTGAAGAGGGAGGTCAAATACCCAGTCATCAGACCAATTGTGGCTGCAAAATTATATATATATTAAATCCATGCCTGCTTGAAATTGCTTAGAATTCTTCAACTCCCTTCCTACTTCCATTGCAGAGGGCTGAAAATTAGTGTCCAGATGCTGTGGGGCAGCCAAAGCATGACTTTCCTTTCTGTAAGAGCTTAATTCAAAACTCTTGGAAGTGCTAGCTTCTAATTCGGCCCTGGATGAATAGTTGCAGCACAGTTACTGTTTATATTGTCTCATGTTGACATTTCTTTGATTATTGTTTAAAAGCAATGCCATTACTACAGAGCTCATTGGAATCTAATGATTTCCACATAGATTAGGGTTCTCAAGCCTCTGTCTCAGACAGGTCAAGCGATGGTGGTCTCAGAGCAGCTTCCTGTCATTTAGGTTATTAAATATATAGGGAAAGGATACTATTATGTATAATTAGCACCTTAATTAAAACTGAATCAAGATATCAGCTGTAGCAATGGCTTAATAAACCTCTTAGGGCTGGCTTAGATTCTATTGCCTTCTGATTAGAATGGTATAAATCTGGAAATATCCATGTCCATTATCTCAATAGAGACATGACACTTTCAGGCCTAGTACTCTATGCAAGCCAGGTAATCATTTTCATGAAGGTTTAGTAGTGAAGAAAATAATATCAAAGTTTGGTAAACATGACCCATGATTTATGATTTTGTATAATAAGCTAGCATTCAGTTACTGTTAGAACTGTAAAGAGTATCCCCAGGCTCCTTAACATATATGTAAGATCTAAGATCCTTAAGTATCACAAAGTAATTTGCAATTCTCATAGCTATTACATCAGATAATTTTCATAGGATATGCATTATAAAAGTTTTTTTAAAAATAAAAAGCAAATGAAAGTAATTGATCCAAGCTTTTATTTAACTGCCAACTCAAATGGTGAAACGAGTAAGGCACTATACTATAGCACAAGAATAAAATTTAAATTGTCCCTTTGGCTATTCTTTCAGCTAAACAGAAAGCTGAAATTGTCCAATTTTTGACAACTGCAATGTAACTACACGAAGTGAATTTTATGTAGAATCAGTAAATATTCTTCTCATGACTACCAAGTAATAATAGTCATGTATACTTGCCTGAAAATCATCTATAAAAATAATATATCCTAATTTTTGTACATGATTATTTTCATGGTTTGTTAGATACCAGATAAATTGAAGAATGAATTAAAGAATGCCTCCATCTCATGTGTAATTTAGAACACTGTCTTCCACAGAGGTTTTTGCAGCATTTATAATTAAATCACAGAGTTAAAAACTACATGAAGACACAAACAGGAATGAAATGAGGTAGTGTGGGGAAAAGGAAAGGGGAGAGAAATCAGGGGAATGATAAGAAAGACACATAGTTGCAAAAAATTCAATAGACCGATGAATTTAAATCTCACTTTCTTGTAACTGGAAGAGAAAATGAAGCAAACAGATCACTGCTTAAAGTTAAAAGGTATTCCAGTTTGCCAAGAGAATTACAGTTTTCCTTCTTCCCATACCCACAGATGGAAGTGGATAATTGCTTCAATATCAATAAGGATATCTTCACTTGTGAACTTGACAAAAGCCTAGTGTTTTCTGGCACTTTCAATACTGGATCAAAACGAAGCAGCCTCAGAGTGAGGTGCTCCAAATCTCTTCTCTTCCTAAGCCTCCTTAACATGGTGCTCTTCCAACATGTTGACCACCATTCAAGTTTGAAAAAGGACTACTCTCCTGTGTTACTGTGGTATTTTCTTATCTTTTTATTTTTATTTATTTTTAAACATCCAAAACTCACTAAGTGAACTTTTTCAACCATTAATGGAAGAAGACCCACAATGCTAGTAAGAACAGCATTTTCTTCAAATATAGAATAATGACAAAATATAATGAAAATATAATATCTATTCCCAAAACTCACTAAGTGAAGTTTTTCAACCATTAATGGAAGAAGACCCACAATGCTAGTAAGAACAGCATTTTCTTCAAATATAGAATAATGACAAAATATAATGAAAATATAATATCTATTCATGTGCAAATATATCAGTATGTGATATATTTAAGTCTGTATTAAGTCTGCAAACATCTACAAACATATATGTCATCTCAAAATGTATATTTAAAACTCTAAAGATGGAGTAATAATTTGCTTAAGAGCATGAGAAATCTTGAAATAAGCTTTAATCAGTTGAGTTAGCACATATTAACTGTTAAAGTGGTAGGATGCATTTTTTATTCATTGCATAGAGTTTAGTTTGTCTCAGAAATGCATTTTAATTAACTGAATCAAATAACCGACCCTTACAAATTCTTAAGTTTCTCCTATAACTTACTCTGATAAGTTTTCCTCAGTTTCCAGGCAGTCTGTATTGTCAAGCATTTGGTATGACATATAAGTGCCTGCATTATCAGCCTAGCACATCATTTTATTCAGATATAATTTAGACACTACATAATGATTAGCTTAAAATTTTTATGATTGATGTACCTTTTCCAAATAACAAGTATTCTAAAATAAAATCACCCACTTAGATATCTCTTTTTACCTGCCTACTACTTACTGATGTCATTTTTCTCTTTAACCATAAAATAATGCCAGCTCTCTTAGGTCACTTTATTAACTATCCTTCCTTACTAAATAAGGCTAGCTTTTCCTTCTCTTTTCATTTATCTTAGTTGAAACATCCCCTTTCACTAGGCATGATCCGGGAGAGTCTTCAAAGAAAGGGGTCAAAGTCATGGAAAGAGCCAAAGTAAGAGTTCATCCTGAACAATGAAAAGCAATGCTCCCAGTAGTGACAAAGAGTGGATCAGGAATTTGCGGTTTATTACATGGCTGAGGAGAGAGACTTTGAACGGTTCCAAGTAGAGGAATGATGATTAAACTTCCTTTTGAGAAAGATCACTTGGACAAAAATAAAGAGAATAGATGGAAGGGAGTTGAAAAATGAAGATGAGAAGTCAGTTAAGAGGTTATGGCAATAAATTAGAGGAGAAATATGAGTTGGATTAAGACTACAGTAAAATTAAAGAAGAGGGAACACTTCTAAAATCATTATATAAATCCAGCATTACTCTGATACAAAAGCCACACAACCACTAGAGGAAAAGAAAATTACAGAACCATATCCCTGATAAAAAGATGTATAAGTCTTAAATATAATACTATAATTTCTAGCATATAAACCAATATACCATAAATGAAATTTATACTATCAACCAAATTTAATAGCACTTTAAAAGGATAGTACACCATCGTGAAATATGGTTTACCCTAAGATGCAAGAATGGTTCAACAAATGCAGATTTCTAAATGAGGCATATTGAGAGATTGATGAATAAATGTCATATAATCATTCCAGTAGATTTTTTTTGAGAGGTTTTTACTATAGGGCACATGCACTCACCAGAAGGATAGAGAGAGACAGATAGTGAGAAATCCCCCCCGCCCGGGAGATGGCCATGGCCATGCCGCAAACCCCTCTCCTCCATTCTCCTCTTGGGGTCTTGGGAACACATGCATACGAGCCAGGCGTGAGTTTTTTATTTTTATCATCATAATCTTCTTTATATTACATTGGGTTACATATAATTTTACAGTGTATTACAATGCTTTTTCAAAAGGGAATACCATGCATGTCAGTCAATACAGAGACATTAATCTCCCCACTTCATCATTCAATATCTTTTCTATGTTTTTTCCAATCATTATTATTATTATTCTAATTATTTTTTTAAAACAGTCAATCACTATTTCTCATTTTGCTTGTAAAAAGACTTTACCCATCATGAAATACTTCTCAGACCAATCCAGTTGAGAATACTATACAAATCATCACCAATAGGTAACAAGCCATATCTGTTTCTCATTAACATCTTACCTTTCTATTGTTTTCTTGCTATCTTTCTCTATCCTCTTCTCCTCACCACCCCCCCATTCCACACTGTCCTATTCTCGTTAAGTACCTTCACTGCTTTTATGTCCTCCAATTTTTCACTCTCTACCATAGAGTGCCAGGCGTGAGTTTTAAGCCACCGGGTCTGGGACTTGAATGACGGTCAACTACATGGGAGTCCAGTGACATAGCCATTACACTAACTGCTGGTCCCCATCCCAATAGATTTTTTTAAAACAGCATTTTAAAAAAAATTTTTAACATTTTTCTCATAATAAAAACTCAACAACCAATTAGTTATACCAGGAGTGTATGTAAATGTAATAAAGACCGTATATGACAAGCCCACAGCTAACATCACACTCAACAATGAAAAGCTGAAAGAATTCTTGCTAAGATCAGAAATAAGACAAGGATGCCCACTTTCACCAGTTCTATTTGCTATAGTGCTGAAAGTCCTAACCAGAGTAAGTAGGCAGGTAAAAGAAATAAACAATAGGGCCAGCAGATGGCATGGTGGTTAAGGTGCTGGACACTCCCACATGGCCAACCATGGTTCTAGTGTTGGACCAGGTGACTTGCTTTTTCATTTTCCCTTTCTCTCTCTCTTTGTCTCTCTCTGTTCAAATTAAATAATAATAATAATAATAATAACAAATGGAAATAAATAAATAAATAAATATTTTTAAAAACCCAAAACATTTTAATTGGAAAGGAAGAAATAAAATAGTCTCTGTTTGCAAATGAAACAATTTTATGTATACAAGAAATACTAAGCCTCCACAAAATTTTGTTAGATTAAACACATTCAGTAAAGTTACAAGATACAAAATTAACATAGAAATATCAGCAATGTAGGATGAGCATCCCTAATCTTAAAATTCAAAAAAAAAAATTTTTTTTTGTGATGAAGGAAAGTACAGCTTTATTGCAAAGTGCAAAGCAAGGAGAGCAGGCAGCTCAAGCTGAAAAGACCCAGTCTCCTCAAATGACCTGAAACTTGAAACTTTTTGAGTATTGACATGATACCAAAAGTGAAAAATTTCACATTTTACCTTATGCAATATGCCATAGTAAACACATTGCAATACAAAAATATTGCATAAAATGTTCAGAGTGTGTGTATAAAGTATTTATTAAACACAAATGAATTTTGTGTAATATATTTTATTATGTATGTTCAAATACTCAAAAATCTGAAGAAAGCCCAAATCAAACATTTCTTGTCCACAAATTTTACGTAAATTATATTCAGCCTGTATTTCTAGATACTAACAACAAACTTTTCAAAAAAAAAAAAAAAAGAACAACACAATTGCATTTACAATATTGCATAATAAATGCTTAGAAATAATTTAACTAGGGAAAATCTGTGCACTGAAAGCTATGAAAATTAATGAAATAAATTGAACAATATTATTAAAATGTTCATGCTAACAAAAGTGATACACGTGTTCAATGTAATATTTTTCAAAATTTCAATGTCATTTTTCACTGAAGTAGAAAAAAACACTTCTAAAATTTGTAAGAAATCACAGAAGATCAAAAAGAGCCAAAGCAATTCTGAGTGAAGCTAACACAGCAGAGGCATTACACTACCTAATTTTAAAATCTATGCAAAGCTATAATAATAAAAACAGCATGGTACTAGCATAAAAACAGATTTAAGACCCACAGGATAAATTCACATATTTACAGTCAATATTCTGTAAAGGTGCCAAGAAAACAATGTAGCAAAGAATGTTTCTTCAATAAATAATGTTGGGAAAACCAAAAAACTGGATAGTCATACAAAGAATGAAATTGGATACTGTCTCACTCAACATACAAAACTCAACTCAAAATGGACTAAACTCCAGTGTAAATCATGACACTGTGAAGCTACTAGATGAAAACTTAGAAAGAAAACTTCATAACATGGTATGTACAATGAATTTTGGTTTTGACCCCAAAAGTACAGGAAACAAACGCAAAATAGACAAATGGGATTGCATCAAACTAAAAAGCATCGGCACAGCCAAGGAAACAAATAACAGAATGAGGGGACAGCTTATGGAATGTGAAAAAATATTTGCCATACATATACCTGATAAGATGTTAATACTGAAAATATATAAGAAACTTAAACAACTCAATAGCAAACATGTAACCTGATTTAAAAATGCGAAAATAGCTTGAATAGGCATTTTTCTAAAGAATGCAAAACTGGGCATAATGGTGCTTGCACTTTTGTAATCCAGATACTTGGGAGTTGAGGCAGGAAGATTGCTACATACAGAGACCATCCCATCTTAAAAAAGAAAAAAATACTGCTATGGTTTTAATTTCTTTTTTTTTTCTCTCGAAAATTCATAGTAACTTAATCTCTGATACATCAGCATTAAGAAATGTGACCTTTGGGAAGAAATTAAATTATGAGATCATTACCATCATAGGTGGGATTAACAATCTTATGATAGAAACTTACATTGAAAAGGGCACTCTCCTGTTCTTCTTTTTCTTTTCTTTTTCTTTTTCTTTTTTCTTTTTTTTTTTTTTTTTTTGCTATGTGAGAATACAACATTAGATACTTCTAGAGGATACAGCAATAAAGCTAATCTTGGAGGTAGAGACCAGATCCTTATCAATCATACATCCTGCTGGCCCCTTGTTCTTGAAATTCCCAGCCTCTAGAACTATGGAGAAATAAATTTCTATTTTAAAAAAATCATTCTACCTTTGTTATTTTGTTATAGCAGCATAGATTAAGAAAAAGACATATGAATGGTCAATAAATATTTGAAAATGTTCAACAACAATAAATATGAGAGAAATGCAAATTAAAACCATAAGAGATATCACCCGACATCTGTTATAACGGCTATATCTTGGTAACTGGAGAGGCTTTAGCTGGCATGACATCCTGGAGCTGAAATTAGCTAAGGAGTCTGCATAAAAAGAAAACAGAGATAATAGCTAGAAGCAGAGAGAACCCATGAACCAGAAAACAGATATAAAGACATGGACATTACCCAAGGGAAAGGAAGGGAGAAAAAAGACCCTAGTGACTGGCAGACAGAGTACTGGGCAAGAACATAAGTGCCTCAGGATTTGTGTCAGTTTCTTTCTGATGTAAACATGTGCTTCCTTTTCCACAGGAAATCTTCAATTAGACCTATAATGCTCATTAATGCTACCTGGAACAATTTTACTTTTGGGAGGGGAGAGCAGTGAGACCTGTTTTAAAATTAGCGCATAAAGGAAACCAGAGGAAGACTGCTACATGGTGAAGACATTCAAATGCCCATAGGTATAAACACAAGATAACCCATAAAAACTAACAGGGGGGACACATTTCCTCACTATTTTCACAAGGCCTAAAATATTTAATTTTGAATAATACTTATTTTGAAGATTTATTCTAACTTGCAGATAACAGATACAAGTTTCACAAGGTACTTTAAAGTACTTTTTTAAAATGTTATTTCTTTTATGGGAGTGAAAAACAGAAAGATATAAGCATTCTTAAAAGGTCTCCTGCCCCTCTCCCTACCCAGCCTTCCCAGCAGGTCAGAATCATGGGCATGCATTCAGCAGTTACAGATTAGCTAGTGATCCAAACCCACGATCTTCCACATGGATCTAGTCTTGCTTGAGCGGTGGGCTACTGTTGCATTACCAAGGTGCTCCAAAGTACTTCTACAACTCACATTGCTTTTCGCTATTGTGTTGGTTGCAGCATTATTGAGCCTGACTCTGCTCAATAATATTTAAGGCTGGTATCCCTGAAAGCAGACATGACAGACAATAATGCTTTTCAAAAACTACAATCAGAACAACTCTTCTGGTTTATTTTCTGACTCTTCTAGGGTGAATTCATATAGATTCCTCACTTAATTTCAATTCCTGGCACCTACCAATGTCATCCTGATTGTCATTTCTGGCCAAGAGATTTTTCTTACTGATCTTTCTGATATGCAGGATTTTTCCTACAACTATATTGAGAACGGGCTGCTGTGTTTCCTTTCTATTTCTTGGGTCTCCATTTTGGTGTCATGAGTGACCCATTAATCAATGTTGCTAAAATTGATGAGCATATGAATAAATAACAATTAATGAACACTTTGACTCAACCAAGTATTTATCTGCTCGGTTGCATTATTTAGATGGCAAGAGATATCTATATTCTATAGAAATATTTTCTGATCTAGAAACTTATTGTTAGATGTGAGTAACATAGCAGCTTTATTTTCAAGGTTCTTCCTGCTGGTGCCTCTCAGGGCTTCGTGTGTGTTTCCATTGCAAGTGATTACAGAGATGGCATGTGGAGAGTGGGCTGGGAGGCAAAATATATGCAGGAAGAGTGGAAATCACCAAGGAAAACGACTGAAGGGGAAATCAATGTGAGGTGAAAGGTCAACAAGCCTCCTGCTGTTAGTCTGTCAAAATGTATTTAATGGGTTCATTGGATATATTTCACATTTAAGAAATTGACATAAGAAAGGGTTAGCTTATAACTTTTTATCTCTTACAAAAATAATTTATTTTTCTTTTGAGAATTTTACTTCTGATCTCAGTATTACAATCATGCCCACAGGTTTGAGGTTTCATCAAAACTATAATGACAAGCTTTGAAACAGATAAGATAATTATTTTCTAAGTAGTGAATTCTGTAATTATAGCTACATTAATTTATCAAAGTGTAATTTAAAATATATTTAGTAAGATGAAGTAAGGATCGAATATAGAACTTGCTACAAATAAGGATGTGTGTTTTAGGTCCAACCTCATCATTAAAAGGATGCCTTATTTACTTATTTTTAATTTGCCAGAAGGAGCATGTATTTGCCAGAGATAGACCAAGAGAGAAAGGAAAAGTGAGCAAACACTCTCCATAGGGTATGGCATGCCACATTCCCTTCTTTTCCATTTCTCCCTCTTTTCAGGATTTTGGACATGCACACACACGTACCTGTCATGTTTTCCAAGACATCAGGTCTGGGACTTGAACTGTACAGTTGACCTTTTGGATCTAGCAGCCTATAACCACCATGCCACCAGCTGGCCCCCAAAATGACTTCTTATTTATTCTCTCTTCTATCATCTATATATAACCAGATTGATCTTTAGTTAACTCTTTTCCAAGGAAGAAGATGCCTAAAACTTAGAGTAACATATACCCCCAAAATTGTAAATTCTGTCAACAGATTTTGGAAAAGAATTTTAAAATAAAGTTTCTCCATGTGACTAGCAGGTGGCATGGTGGTTAATATACTGGACTCACACATGACTGTCCACAGCTTGAGTCCTGGACCTGGGAGCTTGCTTTCTTAATTTATCCCTTCGCTTTCTCTCCCTCTCCCTCTCTCTGTCTCTGGTGAGCACAGGTGCCCTATAGCAAACTAAAATTAAATATTAATAACAAATAAAATTAGATAAATAACTCCTTAATAAATATTTTTCTTCATATAAAATCAAATGTGTACTATCATTGTAAAAATTTCTGTTCTCTCACTTGCCTACCACATGTGAGAAGAAACGTATTTTTTTCTTTTACTTTTGTTCATTTATTTTTGTTTTTAATCACCAGAGGGCTTATGTGCTCACAAGAGAAAGAGAGAATGGAAAGGGAGAAAGCACCACCCCTAATGGTGTATGATCACGCCACAATTCCTTCTACATTTCTCCATCTTGTCAGATTTTGGGCATGCACACATGCACTCAGCATGTTTTTCTTTTTTATTTTTTTATATACAGTCAATCACTGTATATCATTACAGCATGCAAGATTAATTTTCCCAGAATGACTATACTATATATTAGTCCAGTCAAAGATACTATCTTACACAAGGCCAGGATTCTAACTGTGGTCAGTCATATATAATCCAGCTCCCTTATCCTGGCCAGCTCAGGAAGAAACAGACTTAAGAGGGCTGTGGCAAGTGACTGAAGTCTGGTAATGGAGAAATACAGCACAGAAAGAATCACAAGCACTGGGTAGCTGTGGACAAGCTAGGCTCCGGGAGGCCATAATCAGAGTAAAATACTCTGACACAAAAATATGTCACTTGGAGAAAATATTTATTTCAGACTTTTATAAACAAAGAGCTCCAAAACTATACTAGAGAGAAGGTACAACTAAGAGCTCACACTAAGGCTACAACATGAGTTTAGGTCACAGCCGTTGGACCCTAATGATGGAAAACTCTGGACAAGATAGTACTCAAGAGGGAGATGTTAGAATCTCAGATAGTGACTGTTCATACTTTTCTAGTCATTAGCTGTTTTAGTTCAGGTTTCACATGAGAAAAAGACTAATGTGTCGATCGCTGATTTAAGAATATAATTCCTGGAAGGAGAGAAAGGGACAAGAGAGAGTGAAGCAGAGACAGAGGGAAAGCTGGCTCAAACACATGCTTTGAGTTGGTCTCTGCTTGACTCTGAAGAGACCTTCTGAAGGGGCTTTTGAAATGGCAATCAGAATTTTTCCCTTAAAAATAAAACAAGTTAGCATCCTATTGTTTTTAGAACCTACTGGTCAGTAATAGCTCATGGATCTGAATGCTAAATGACATTCAGGGGAGGCTCAGGGAAGAATGAAAGAAGTAGAGTGAAAAGCTTTAAAGTTGCATAAGCAAAAGGCTGGGCAAAATGTGTGCTGAGTTGGTGACTGGAGTAAAGTACAAGAAGAGTACAAGGGTACAGGTGAGGTTGAGGAGATTTGGAGTACACAATGAGCATGGCATATACTAATCTTTTGAAAAGAAGGTGATAACTATATAGCCACTGTTCAAAAACGTGCAAACATGTGTACACGCACACACACACACACACACACACACACTGTACATAGGTCGTGTAGTTTTTCTACCCCTGCAGCCTGTCTTCGTACCCAATAACAGGAACCTCTATTTAAGGTACTTACTATAATGAAAAGATTTTGACAATATATAGTACTTTTATGAGAAACTGTAGAGGTTTTCTGAAGACAAACATTTGGTTTCTTTGGATAGTTGCCCCTTTTTAAAATCTATACAGCACTCTTTTTTAAACACTTTTTCATTCAAAAAGCAGTTGTCAATTAGATGACCCTAATGTCTTTTAGTCTCCCCTTTATATTCTGAGGTCATCTGGTATCACTAGTTGTGGCAGTGATTAGAAAGGAGTGAGGGGCAAGGCTGGAATTCCACAAGGGAGCAGAAGAGAATCCATGTTAGGGCAGACACCTAAGATCTGAGAATTTGGTTTGAGGAAGTTTTCTTTAATATGAGTCTTTTAACTTTTCATGCCAAAGCATGCTGAGCACAATGGTAATTTAATCTTTAACTTGGACTTTCTTAACAGCAATTATTGTCAATATGGGGACCAGTAAGATAAAAATTATGTGTTTAATTATCACGCATAAGTTTTGTTCTATTCAAGAGTCATGATTTGAGCTGTTAGTCCAGTCAACCACTTCACTCAAGTCTGGAAGAGACACTAAACGAATCAGTATAATCTCAGACAATTGAAAGGACAAACTGAAAGCATTTTCTTTATTGAGAAATGGATACAAAACTCTGCACCTCCACTCTGTCTAGGTTAAATAGCATCTAAGTTTACAAGATAAAAAAAAATTCCCCCCAAATCTCAGATAAAACAAAGAGAGATACGTGTAAGGGGGAAAGCAGAATAAAAGTAAAGTGTGGTAGTACGGTCATCAATAAATGCAGATACAGAAGCATGCAAAAAAAAATAAAGAAAACTATAAAAATAATCTGATGTCTTCTCTAAATCCATATCAGATGTCCAATAGAATATAGTAAAGAGAGAAATAGCTCTCTGACAACAAATATAGATTTGAATATAGATTTGTTGTGGTTATTTACTCTTACACATCTTTTGTGATGGGTGGAAATATTGAAAATTTAAAGATGCAAAAGTGGTTCAACCGTTAGAGGTATAACGATTTTAGAGTCTGTCACAGAGAATATGAGAATTATTTTCCAAAACTTCATATCCATTTCTAGATAAACATTGAAATGTCAAAATTCTTAGCATTGATACTATTCGAGTCTCTTTGAAAACTCATTCACTACTCATTAACTTTATAATCACTTTTTAAAACCCAGATACTACATCATGACCAAGTATGCATTTTGAATCTTCATTCTCCTACTTTCTTCTAGCTATGAGAATTGGTAGTGATGGGATACAGAGTTTTGGTGAGGGGGAAGGAACGTACAGGCTACAGTCTTGCCTGCCTTTGGTTTGCTAACTGCTAAAGCACCATCGTGAGCATCCTGGGCTAATGTTGCAGCTTTCCAACTAAATTGTAGTCAGTTATTCTGATCGTCATATCACCTCCTTGAAATCAATCCTCACATGATTTAGAGCCTTCACCTCTGCATTTTTATCAAGTTTCAGAGGTGATGCTTGTCCAGAGACCATGCTTTGAAAACCAGTGCCTTGCATTATCCAATGATGTATTTGAATACACATAGCCTCCAACATATGTAAGCTATAGTATGGGGGAAGACTGTGGTCAAAGCACACTGAGTCAGGATAGAAGAGCAAGAGAAAATCCTTCCTCAGGAAGGCTTTGCTCTGATTTTGGTGAAGAAATAGGTGTTTATGAAACTGCTGATAGCCACTAATTTGAGGAGACACGATACAGAGTCAGGCTTCTAGCATTATTGACCAATAGCCTGTTTCAAATTCAATTATTTCCATATTGCTCTTTCTCATTCTTTCTTTCCTTCTTTTTTTTCTTTTCTTTTTGAGAGTTTTTTTGCTATAGGGTGTGTGCACTTGCCAGAAAGACAGAGAGAGACAGAGAGACAGAAAGCGAGAAATCACCTCCCAGGAGAGATGGCCATGCTGCAATCCCTTCTCCATTCTCCTCTTGGGATCTTGGGCATGCAAAGGCACATTCCCAGTGTGAGTTTAAGCCACTGGGTCCGAGACTCGAACCACGGTTGATTACATGGGAGTCCAGCAACAGCCATTACACTAACTGCTGGTCCCTCATTCTTTAATTTAAAAAAATCAGAAAACTTCTTATTTTTATAAAATTCAGGCTAGACAACCGAGTCCTACCAAGGAATTAGAACCTAAAGAGAAGAGGAAGCACAGCGAGGCAGATTTTGGCTTTACTACTCCAAGGAAGTTCTTGACATAACTAAAAGTGACTAAATTCAGCTTCTGAACTATGAACAGAATAATATTAGAAAAGAATTATTTCTCAAGAATAGTTTAACCAACCATCCACACCTAGACCACAATTATAAAAGAATGTTTTTATGTGCATTTCTCAGACCTTGCAGAATATGGTCAAGATTAGTTTTAACATCATAATAACTCCTGCTCCAATTTTACACCATTTGGCAATAGTACATTCTACCAAAACTCAGGAAAGTACATCTTTCTCAGCTCTTTCTTGATAGGTGAAATGATTCTTGAGCTGGTTTCAGTCATGGTCTGACAACACTATCCCTAGTCACAATGCTTGATTGTAATTGGCATTTGCTCACTTACTAGTCAACCAAGAAAGCTCAGTATTCCCAGTTCTAAAACAGGTTTTCCACTATTGACTTTGAATTTCCAGACAAGGATGAGGAGCACTGGCAAGAATGATGACTTCATCAGTTATTAAGCAGCAGAATAAAGTTATCCTTTCATCAGACCTGGACTATTCAGACTTTTCTGCAACTAACAGTCCTTTTTGACAATGTAGTAAAATGATGTTGTAGCGTTAAGATGTGCTTGTATTTTTCTGATAGAATTTCAATATTAGTTAACTAAAATGTGCCTAAGTATTAGAATAACCACTTCCAAATTATTTTTCTTGATTTTAGGGATATAAAGACAGAGGTATGGCTAGGTTTGTGACCTTACTATGCTAAGCTCAGGGGATTTATTCTTGAGATTAATATGACCCCACATTGGAGGAATAGGTTTTCTCTCATTCCATGCTTACAGGAGGTGAAAGGATTAATTATCTTGATGAATTAAACATTCTTATTAGACTTTTTTCCTTTCATAAAAACACAACACTCCAACTCTTTGCTCAGTTTTAATATTAAAATGTTCAATTCTGATATTAACTTACAATATAATATAATTGCAATTTAATTTCTTCATAGAACCTGAATTCTTTGTTATCTTATACATCGAAAAGATTGGTTGAAAGTAATGATATTTTTGGAGAATGACTTAAATAATAAAATATCTGTCCCAGGATTAACCACAACAAGAGTGAGCCTTGTTTGACCTCTTCAAAACTTGAACTTCCTAATTGCAGTTGGTCTACATCACAGACCTCAGTAAGAAAATTTCGTAACTCCTTGGTTACTCCAGACAAGGGCTCTGGTGAAGATGCTGTTTATTACATCACTTTCTTCTTCTTCCCACTTCACTCTTGGTCACCGGCAAATTTAAAATAACTATAGTAGTTACAATTAGTAATTTAGAAGACACATATGGTGTTTAATTTCTTAATGCATGTGGGCAGAGGTATGAAAAAAAGGGGACACTCATATATTACTGATGAGAATGTAAAATAATGCAGTCACTTTCAAAACAATTTGTTAGTTTTTTAAAATGTTAAACCTAGAGTTATCACATGACCCAGCAAGTCCCACTACAGTGTCCACTCAAGAGAAATAAACTAAATGTTCACAAAAGGACTCATACACAATGTACATAATGGCATTATTATGAGTAGGTCAAAGTGGAAGAAACCAAACGTCTATGAAATGGTGAATGGTGAATCAAAATGTGGTACATGCACACAATGAGTACTATTCAGTAATAAAATGAAATAGGCTTCTGATATATGAATAATGTGGATGAATCATACAATCATTATGCTAATTCAAAGAAGCTGGTGGAAAGTTATCTACTGAGGCTGATACATATGATAATATCTTTGACTCAATCAACATGCAATGCATGTATGCTTTGAAAAACCATGTTGTATGCTATTACGATGTACAATGATTAAGTGTAAATAATTAAAAAAAAAAACCGTGAGTTTGATATTTATTCTAATTTATTAGCTCTGGAGTGATAGGATTCTGTATTTTTAAGTTTCACTAGAATGATTCATTTGGAGATATTAGTATGAATGCATGTTTATCTTAACAGACATAAGTGCACGTGTAGATATGTGCACGGGTTCGTATACACAAATAGATCTCCTTGTTCAACGAACTGAGAATGCCAAGGAGCAATGAAGTCCCAACAGCAATGAGCAAACCCAGAATCCACATCATGGTTTCTAATGCCACTCTCCAATGGGAAAAAAAAAAAAAAATCAGGATTCCTAGGAAAAAAGACTGATGTTAGGAGTAGGCTGGCAATATACAACATGAGCCTAGAGTATTTTTTTTAAAGAATTAGTTATTTTATTTATTATCATTAGTATTTTAAGTTTTTTATACGGCACGTGTGCTTGGCAGAAAGTAACAGAGAGAGAGAGAGAGAGAGAGAGAGAGAGAGAGAGAGAAAGTGAGAAAGTAGGCCATCAGGTCGGGGACTTAAATTGTGGTCGACCATATGTGAGTCCAGCATTTTAACCACCATGCCATCTGCTGGCCCAACCTGGAGTGTCTTTTAGTGTCAGAAGTTGAGAAAGCATACACACAAAAAATGGTGGAGGCATTTCAAAGTGATGCAGGAACCAACTAAAAGAGTTTCCATGAGCCAAAGCTGGAACAATTTGAGCAAAAAAATAAATAAAGTTGTACTGGATTATAACCTTAAGTATAAAATAAATATCTATGAATCTATGCTGATGTAAATGAACAGTTGAATAAAGAAATGGAAGAAAAAAAGACACATTAAAAGAGAAAGAAAGAAGCCAGACAAAAAAGATCATGCATTACATGCTTTTGTAAGAAATATCCACAAAAGACAAATCTCTGGAAACAGAAAGATTAGTGGTTGCCTGGGCAGGTGTTGGAAATGTGAATCAATCATAAGTGTGCATGATGATCTTACTGGGGTGATAAAAATGCTCCTAAACTGGCCTAATGGTTGAGGTACCTAACATGGCTGACCACAATTTGGGTCTTGGTCCCAGCAGCTTGAAAAGCATGTTGGGCACATATGCAATTGTGCCCAAGATCATTTCAGGTGAAGAAATGGAGGGGAAAGGATTTTGGTGTGGCCATGACCCATTTAGGGGTGCTTTCTCATTTTCTTTCTTGCTCTCTATTTCTCTGTATCGCATGACCTCTTGCAATAATAATTTTTAAAAAGTTCCCATGCTGAATTATGATGATGGTTACACAATTCACACAATTCACTCAACTTACTAAAAATCATTGTGTTATGATGTGCAAATAATACAATTTAACAAAGTTTGTTAAAATTTTATTTTATTATGCAGAGGTGCCTGAGATGAAGACACTTGGCACTTGTCAAGTTCTTGGTGCCTTAGCAGAATGATGAGAAGAGTGGCACTTTTCCAGGGCACACTCTGAGCACCAGGTCTATTCCTGTCGAATTTGCATCTGTCATGGTATAATAGCACTTAGTGTAATGGGGTTATGCTCATTTTTTAACCAAAACCTTTCTGAAGCATCATATGACATCTATATAAACAAACTCCCTAAACTAAACAGATCAATATTTGAGTAAAAGTCCCCCCATGGCCAAGAATGGATAATCAATATGTCAGACCACATTTATTTCAAGTTAAGAGAATCAGAGTGACATGAACGAAATGAAGAAAAGAAATAATCATACTTGAGTATTAGAGTTTATTTGCCCCAGGTTATGTGATGGTACTTCAAATATTGATGGAAAAACTATTTTATTCCAAATAGTTTAGATTTGAGTGAGAATATTTCTGATAGAAATGATGGTGGCATCAGAGAGTTCTGGATTGATTGTAAGAACTCCAAGCATTTTTTATGTTAGTCTTTTGATAAGGTCCAAAATAAAATGTGTGAGAGAGTCTAGAAGCATGATAAAATCAAACATTTTATGAGTTTTCTTCAGAAAGACAAAACTTCTAGTGCATATAATTATTCATTCTTTTTACTGCAGTACCTCAACATCTAGGTATTGTTTCCAATGAGAATAACATACAACTTGAAATACGGCACTCTACTACTCAGATGGAGGACTATCACAGAGAACTCTATCGAGCGCACTAGGAATGTGGGCCATTCTCATCTTTGAATCCTTACCTGGCTAAAATTAGGATATAGTAAGTGCTCGACATTTATTATCTCTCTCTCTCTCTCTGTCTCTCTCCACTCTGTCCCTCTCTGGCCAAATAAAAATAAATAAAGTTAAATCAAATGATGAGAGCATGTGTGGTCACCAGAGCTAGTCAGAGAGAGAGAAAGCAGGAAGCACGCCCTGCATGGGGCATGGTCACGGCACAATCTCATCTCTTTCATCTCTCCCTCCTTTTGGGATTTAGGGCAAACATGCACATGTGCCCAGTGTGTTTCTCATGCTGCTGGTTCCAGGACTCAAATGTTGTGGTCAGCCATGTGGGATCCAATTGCCTTAACAACCAGGCTATCGGCTGAACCAGAACCAGCTTCTAACCCAATTTAGGAAAGGACTGGAAAGGATCCAAATTGAGACCTGGAAATGAGGTAGGCAAACGGAGCAGGAGGTCAGAGGGGTCAGAGAGAAAGTGAAGTAACACTGTACAATGATTTAGAAGCCTGTAAAACCAGACAGACTGTACTGTGGCTTATTACTCACTAGCTCTACCAAGTTGACCAAGTTACTTATTCTATTTTGCTCATTTACAGAAGGGTGCTGTTTGTTCCTATCTCACTGTATTATTGGTGTGATTAAGGCTGATGTAGCTGGTACAGACCCTGAATCCAGTTAAAACTTGAAAGTTACAGTTATTGCTATTACAATACAAAACCAAGCCGTACAGCTTCAAAGCAATATGCAAATTTTAATGTAACTTATAATTTTTTTGTGAGAGGTGCTTGCTAGACAGACAGAGAGAGACAGAGAGACAGGAAGCGAGAAATCAACCCCCAGGGGAATGGCCATGCCACAATCCTTTCTTCTCCGTTCTCCTCTCGGGATCTTGGGCACGCACGCACATGCGCCTGGTGTGAGTTTTAAGCCACCGGGTCCAGGACGTGAACCACGGTCGACTACATGGGAGTCCAGCGACATAGCTATTATGCTAACTGCTGGTCCCGACTTATAATTTTTAATTAAAATAATCCTTAATAAGTGTTTTCAACAATAAACCCCCAATTTTCTCTCCATAATTTTAATTTATTTTATTGATTCAATCATTATACATCACTTAGCTTATAAAGTGACTTAAAAGCCATGTCAAAGTACAATTTACATGCAGGAAAACTCACCAATTTTAGGTGTGCAATGTAGTGAGTTTTACTACATTTCCAGTTTATTTATCTTATTTTCACTTTTTTTAAATACACTCAATCACTATACATTGCTTAGCTTGTAAAGTGAATTTTCCCAACATGAATACACTTCACACCAGTCCAGTTGAAGATACTATACATGTTGCCATCAACAGATAATCATCCATTTCTGTGTCCCATAAATGCTTTTAATTTTATCATTTTATTTATTCACTTATCAGATGATTGACATTTGAGGGTTGTCTCCATTTTTTTTTGTTATTATGAATAACCCTGATATGAACATTTGTGCACGAAGCCTTATGTGAATATATGCTTTTACTAGGGACCTAGGAATGGAAATACTGGATCATATGGTAACTCCAGGCTTAACGTTTTGAAAAACTGAAGCTGTTTTCTAAATAGCTGAACCATTTTACTTATATAGGCATAACCAATATTTCATCACTGTCCAAAAATCTTTGTGCCCATAAGGAGTCACTCTCAACTGCTTTGCTCTCTCTTCTCCTCTACAGATTTGTCTATACTGAGCTTTTAATAAATAGAACATTACAAGGTGTTTGATTGTATCTAACTCCTTTCTATCAGCATAATGTTTCTGAAGTTTATTCATGTTGTAACATACATCAAAACTTTATTTCTTTTCCTTGCTAAATAGTATTTACTGTAAGGACATACTACATCTGTTTTATTTATTCATCAGTTGTTGAACATTTGGGGTGTTTCTACTTTTGGCTATAGTGAGTAATACTACCATGAACATTTGCATACATCTGTGGGACACATGCTTTCTCTTCCCTTGAATAGATACCTAGTTGTGCAATTGCACAGCTGAATTATCTGATAACTCTAGATTTAACACTATTAAAAATTGCAAAAGTGTTGGTAGAAAAAATGGAGGATGTATTTTACATTCATATCAGCAATAAATGAGGGTTCTAATTTCTCCACGTCTGTGCCAACACTTGTTATTGTCTGTCTTATCAATTTAAATATTTTTAAAAGAAAAACATTTTAATGATTAAACAAAGCATTTAAATTACATAAATTTTGAAGCTACATAGAATTACATAATAAGCAAAATGATTCATACTATCACCAAAAAATACATTGGCGGTTAATATTTTAGGTCATATTTTTGTAATTTTGTTCTTAAACATAACAGCATTTTGTTTTTTCTAGTTGTGATAATAATGCCCACTTGTTTTTATGGATTTTAAAAGAGGGGCTGGTATGATCAAAGAAAATATACATAAGAGAAAACATGTATTTACCATTTACACCAATAACTATTAATATTTTGATATATTTATTGCATTATCTCATTAATCCTGAAAGCAGTGATACCATTTCATAGAAGAGCATAACTGAGTTTTCAAGAAGTTAACTAATTTCCTTAGGTTAATATGAAGTCCATAAGGGAGGCAGAGCTCAAAGTGAGCCAGTTCACGACTTCTACTAAAAATCACCAAATTCTTGTTGGTTGTGAGATGTAGCTGAGTCTCAAAGACAGGACGGAATTAGATGATGGGGGAGGACCTATTGGTTGGGAAAGAAATTATGGTAAAAAAAGGAGACCTGGCGTGGAGATACTCATTGCCTATCTGATGGTTACAGAAGAGAGCACCCGGATTAGAGTTGGGCGAGGGAGATACAACTGGGTAGGTTGGATCACATGTGGTCCTAAATGTAGACGGAGGAGAGCACTACTTCCTAGAGGTGATAGTAATCCATCCAATGCATGTGTTTGAGAAGGAAAGGTGGTATGAGTTTTACCAGCAGTGATGTCAGACAATAAAACAAGGAAGAGGGATATGAATTAAGGAAAGAGAGAGCGTTTTAGAAGCACTCCTATGTGCAGTGTTGAGGAGTGAGACCATGGGGTGGCAGAGGAGGGGAATGGATTTAAGGAGCATAGTTAATGGGAGTTAAGGACTAGAAAGAAACATTCTCCATGCCTATCCATATACTGTCCGGTAGTAAACAGAAAGTAAAGACAGAACATAGAATAAACTAAGTAAGTTGCTTTATCCTGTTTTTATACTGAATGGTTTACTAAATTTTTTCATAATACTGAAAGTAAATGCTGAAACTATTTTCCAAAAAATACATTATTTTTTTCAGGATGTTTCTGATAGGTTCAAGTATTTTTTTTTTTTTTTTGAGAGGTTTTTGCCATAGGAAGCATATGCTCGCCAGAGAGACAGAGAGACAGAAAGTGAGAAATCATCCCACATGGGGAATGGCTATGCCTGCAATCCCTTCTCCTCCATTCTCATCTTGGGATCTTGGGCATGCATGCACACGTGCCTGGTGTGAGTTTAAGCCACCAGGTCTGGGACTTGAGCCATGGTTGACTACATGGGAGTTCAGCGACATAGCCATTATGCTAACTGCTGGTCCCTCAAGTATTTTTTAATGTACCTTAGCATTTAATTCAATGCTATTCATACCACATAGTCAGTGAATGTCAATTCGTAGCCATTTCCTTTACAAAGGAATGAAACTTTATTATCTCGAAGATAAAACTAATTCTTAATAATCTATTTAAGTGTTAAATTTATGAGATAGAGGCATATTCTTCCTAGTGTCTAGGTTACCTGATGCTCTTCAATGGAACAGGAAGAAGGAGATAGATGTTTCCATATTTGTAAGGAGTTGCTGCAATTATGTTCCTGATGTGATTGCAATCTTCTTAGCTACAAAGGTTAAATGTAATAGCAACAGGGATGATAATACCATAGCTACTATCAATGAGCATTTACTATGTTGGAAACACTGCAGCAAAGGCTGTATAGTTATTTCACTGAAATTTAGCTACAACATAACCTAAGAAGGAGAAATTACTACTGTCTTTAGGTTAAGCTACTTTATCATTTGCTATCATCTGAGTTATAAAATTTGTTATTATAGAATTTAGAAAATGCCTGGGGCCAGCCTGTGGCATGGTGGTTAAGGCAGCTAAATCCCACATGGCCAACTGTGCAGTTCACGTCTTGAACCAAGTGGCTTGAAAAACACATCAGGCACGTGTGCATACATGCCCAAAGTCCCAGAAGCTAGGGAAAATGGAGGAGAAGGGATTGCAGAGTGACCATTCCCATGGGGCAAGCTCTTCCATGGGAGGTGTTTTTCCTCTTTCTCTTTCTCTTTTTCTCATCTGTCTCTGGTGAGCATATGTGCCCTCTGGCAAATAAATAAGCCTAATCAGTCTCATTCTGAGCACATTTATGTTTAAGTTGAAATCACCCTTTTGTCTCTGAAAATGGTGATGCTCTTGTGTAAAGAACTGTTTGGGCATTTCCCATGAGAGCCTATTCTTTCTGTCATTTTCCCTCCAAGAGGGTATCTGCTGATTGCCACCCTGTTCTCCTCTGTTTGGCCTGTCCTTCACTCATTCTACTCCCTTAGTCTCTCTGGAGCTATCTTTCTACCTTACTAAATATTCTTCATCTGTCAATGTCTTATTCAAATGCCTCTATTGCTTTTCCCAATATCTTCATATCATTATTGAATACCTTCCTACCCTGTACCTCTAATGAATGTTAAACTCACACCCCCACCCATACCTTTATTTATGTAAATAGCAATTGTACTCATTAAATTATGATGTGAGGATGAGCAAGAACTGTAACTTATTGATTTTACTTTTATTATTATTGATTTTTATAACTGAAATGTTCAGCAAAACACCTTAAACTGAATTGATAAGTTTTAAGTAATCATTTCATTCATTAGTGATCATTTTTTGTTTCATTTTTTTCCCCTTGTTCTTTAATGTACCTATCATGCAGTTTTCTGGCGCACTTCCAATCTGTTTCCATTTTTGACCAAGTTCTCCACAAAGGGAACTGTCACTCTAGAACCGCCAAATGCATAGTTCCTACTTAATGTGTATGACAATGACTGGCAGCGTCTGCAGCCCAGCTCACATTGGCAATATTTCCAGAATCATGCTGCAAAATCATATCTACTTTTTGGGTTTAATCATGATCATATTTAAATCTTTTTAAGTACTACTCTCTTCCAAATGCTTCTTCCCAGATGTGCTGCATTATTAATGGAATGGAATTAAATATAGGGGTTTTAAAATGAACTTGCTTCCAAATATATTAGACTTCATCTTCTCATTTTGACATTCTTTATTTCTTGATATTACCATTTTCAGAAGCCCTTTTGTCCCATTTCTTTATTTTTCTTATGTTCGTAGTATCTATTGAATTAACAACTCTTACCATTTAATTGTTGCTCCATTTATGGTATGTCTAATATTTCTAGTTAAGATTATATCTCAATTCATTCTGGCTGCTGTAACAAAGTATCATAAACCAGTGGCTTATAAACAACAGAAATTTATTTCTTACAATTCTGGAATCTAGAAAGCCTAAGATGAAGCTGCAGATTTGATGTCTGATAAGGCTGGCTTCCAAGACAGCTGTTTTTTCACTGTAAACTTCCAAAATTGACCAAATGAGGGAGCTCTCCAGGGTCTCTTTCATAAGGGCACTAATTCCAAAGTGGCACAAACTGGGACCTAATTATCTCCCAAAGGCCTCACATCATAATATCACCTTAAGGTTAGGATTGCAACATATGAATTTGAAGCAGTTGTTGGGGGGCAGGGACACATATTACCCAGTTATTATTAATTTTCTGGTCACTATACTCTATCAAATTATTCACTCTAATTAGGTGTTTTGATTTGTATGTTGACAAACCTGAAGAGAGAGAGAATTACTGACCACTTAGGAGAGTTTGGGTGTGTGGGGATGGGAGTTAATAAAAACAAAGAAGTCTTTAAGCAGTTCATGGAAAGTACATATTATGAAGAAAACTATGTATTGATTTAAAAACTTTTTGCAGCAAAGAAAACTCATACATGAATTCCAGATTTTTACAAACTTTGAAAGTCCTCTTACATAATCTAATGGTAGACTAAAAACTTTTTTTTTTTTTAAAAAAAAGCCCACATGAGTTTACTCTTTAACTGAAATTATTTATTCTGGGAACAAACTTAATAGGTTTGTTCAACAAAAGTTCTTGGTATGAATTGAAACAACAACAAAAAATTGTGCCAGCCCCATAGGTTAGTGTTTAAGGAAGACAGATCCCAAGTGGCTGATGGTAGTCTGAATCTTGGCCCCAGAGACTTCAAAAGCATGCCTAGTGTGTGTGATGCATGCTTGAAACCCAACAGAGGAGAGGAATGGAGGAGACAGGATTGTGATGTGACCCTGTGCCATTGGGAGGTACTTTCTCCTCCCTGCCCCCTCTTCTGAGGCCTTTTTGTCTCTTTCTCTAGCAAGCAATTACAAAGGAAGAAAGAATGAAAGAAGGAAGGAAGGAAGAGAGAAAGAAAGAAAGAAAGAAAGAAAGAAAGAAAGAAAGAAAGAAAGAAAGAAAGAAGGAAGGAAGGAAGGAAGGAAGGAAGGAAGGAAGGAAGGAAGGAAAGAAGAAATAAAGGAAGAAAGAAAATGAAAGAAAGGAAGAAAGAAAAAGAAAGGAAAAAAGAGAGAAGGAAGAGAGAGAGAAAGAAGAAAGAAAGGAAGGAAGGAAGGAGGGAGGGAGGGAGGGAGGGAGGGAGGGAGGAAGGAAGGAAGGAAGGAAGGAAGGAAGGAAGGAAGGAAGGAAGGAAGAAATGAAGAAAGAAAGGAGAAAGAAAGGATAAAAGACAAGTTTAGGGTATTTTCTTTAATACACAAAGTTCTGATATTCTTCATTATCATCAAAACCTAGCACAAAACAGATACAGAATTCCATACAGACCCTTATCTTTATAACTTTGGATCCTTTTAGAATAACCATTACTCTTCTTTCTTTTACTGAATCAATATTCTATTTTTTCTTTCAATCTTGAGTAAAGTAATACACAGTGAAATGTATAAGCCTCATTTTGATGGTAAACTGTGAGATTTGAGTCATCTTCCTGATCTCTCCTCTCTTATGTCAAAAATATTGAGTAGAAGAGTCACATAGTTCCCATAGAATTCACGTTCTGAATCCCTACTCTGTAATGCATACTATGCAGAAACCAAATTAAAATAACTTATATAGTCCAGATTTCCTACATGGTAGGTACTCAGCTCATCGATTTCAGATAACATCTTTAATTGTTACAACACCTCTATGAATTAACTATTATTATTATTATCTCCATCTTATAGATGAGAAAACTGAATCTTAGAGGGTTTAAGTAACTTAACCACGGCTATATTGGTAGTGCTACTGTTATCTGGTGGGTAGAGGTGAGGGATGCTGCTTAACATTCTACCGGGCATAAGACAGTTCCACACTGAAAATTTGCTTATTCAAGTTGTCTACCATGCTGAGGTTGGGAAGCCCTGTTCTACACGTTTAATTTTAGTGCCTTACAAAGAATGTGGATGGGAAGTTGTCATAACAACACCTTTGTTAGTAAGTTTTTAGTTATTAATGACAGAGAGAATTCAGATTCAGTCAGCATGCTCCATGTTTTCTTAAGACTTCTGCAGTGTGTGCTGTAGAGCAGCAATCCCCAACCTTCCTGGTACCAGAGACCAGCCTGCTGGAAGGCAATCTCTCCACAGATGGGGTGGGGGGGTAGTCCTGGGATGGCCCAAGTGTACGACATACACTGTGTACCCCAATTCCAGCATCACCACACTGCAATATTCAAGGAAACAATCACACGATAGGTTTCTTACTCCAATGAGACTCAAGTACCTCTGATAATCTGACAGGAGGCAGAGCCCGCATGGTAACAGAGCATTTGCTCCAAAGACAGACAAAACCTCCCTGCTTTTCTCATTCCTCCCTCACTGTGTGGGCCTGGACAGGGGCACTGACATGGTCGGAGGCCCCAACAGGCCATGGACTGGAACTAGTCTATGGCCGGGGATTGGGAATGGGGCTGTAGTCTATTTCTTACTTATGGATACTTTATATCTGACTTTTGAGTTTTCTCAACCAGTTGCTTAAAGTACACACTTCCAAAATAAAGCCTTTTATCACTGGTTCCTATGATAGGCTTGGCTTTCTTCTAGTATATTCTTTAAATGCCGTACTTTCTGTTACCTGAGAGCATTATGCTGGAGTCGTTATGGTAGCAGGTTTCTACTTGCTTGGGCTGTTCCATTTGGTACTACAACGGGTGGTTAGTAGCTTTAATGTCCCTTTAGAGGAGTACTGTCCCAAGACTAATGTCTGAACTTAAAACCCATCTCACATTTGGGCAATGCTATCTTACTTGCTGAATAAGATCACTGAATACCCTCAGACAGCAACATCCCTCAATGACACTTACATCTTTCTGTGCCTTTTCATGTAGGCCAGCGTTATAGGCCGTGTTTAGCCTGTTCCTTCCCCTATGACATTCCTCTTAATAGAACTATTCAAAGGCAGACAAACCAACCTTGTTAGCTTCCAAGATGATTTCAGAATGAATTACAAAACACATGGGATGTGATGGAAGCTAGTATATACCTTTTTGCACTTAGCCTGTTGGAATGGAAACTCCCTGAGTGCAGGAACTAAAGTTTTGAAGGTCATATGCAGAGTTAATGAAGCTCAGGGAGTATTTGATGTTAACAGGATTTCTATCAAAAAATTATCAGATATTCCTCTCTGATTATTTTTATAACAGTTTGGGGCATTTAGATAAAGAAATATAATGACAACTTGGAGGGAGTTCAGAACGAAACAATAAAAATGAATGAAGGGTTAGAGGAAAGAGGGAATCAGTTATGTGCTGGCTAAACAAGAATGAAAGAAGGAATGACCTATGATAAGTGAAAGGTGTATGTCTCAAACAGCAACTTGCTTAGTTGTTGATAGACTGTTGAGTCAGGCAGCTACCACCTCTGGAGCCATATATTTTGGTATTAACGGAGCATTGGTTTGCCCTCTCTACAATTGAATTCCCTTGCCCCAGTGCTAATTTAATTGCTCCATAAGGAGTCATTTATTGCAGTTGGTAAGAATCAAAGCATTACCCCAAATTTTGTGAGAATGTTTCTTTTCTATCCTCCAAAGATTTGAACTCTTTCTGAAGCTAATAAAAATATTTCTAACAATAATTCAAGTTCTTCTGTCTCTAATAATAATTCTATGAACTATTGAAGGCAATGTGATAGAAACACAGAGAAAATGGTCAAGAAAAGATAGTGTCCATCACTAACTTGGAGAACAAATAGGTAAGGTTCTGAGATGTACTTAAGCATTCTGATCTATTGGTTGGGGACCCACCCCTGTGCTGATCTGGCCATATCCAAAAATACTGTGGAATTCAGAGCACCATGTTATAAATAGAAGGAAATTGACATTGGGGAAGGATAGCCTGAACAAAAAGAATTTGAAGATCTAAATAAAGGAACTGTGGATGATTAGCCAAAGAAAGTTTAACAGGGAAATTATAACCAGTTTTGAATGTCTGAAGAGCATACAGAAAAAATAAGATTCAGATTTTTTTCTTGGTATTTAAGAATAAAGAAAAAGGGCTCAATAAAGTTTCACCAAGACAAATTTCTGATTAACATGGGGAAAAATGACTAGTACCTTGGACTGTCATGGAAAAGCTGCCTGTAGAGAGGTCATAGTCACTTGATAGAGCAAATCAATTAAAAGATTTCTCTTAGATTCATAGATAAGTTTCATCCATAGGTAGAAGAGATGAGACCAAAATATTGCTAATGTCTTTCTATGATAATAATAACTTTCATGTGTCTTCAGTATGTTTGTTTTCTGTAACCCAAATAAGCAATTGAAAAAACTCTCAGTTACTGGTTACACACATTTATCCACGTTTTACTTTGGCTGATATACAGTAACACTAGTTGTATATGAAAGGTTATTAAGAAACATAGATAACCTTTATCAATTTTCACTCTTAAATATCTTTTAAACCACTTCCCCCACACTCATATCTATTTATCCCTTTTCTCTCTCCTGTTTATCTCCTGAGTTAGCTTTCGCTATTTCTCACCTAGATTACTACAATAGCTTCTGAATTGGTGGTGTTTTCTTCTTACTCTCTGCCTTTAAGCCCATTTTCTTCAGCACTCCTAGTGTGACTGCCCACGAGTAGAGACTAACCTAAGTACAGCACCGGAAATCTTTTGTGCATAGTCCCAGCCTTTCACTCTTGCCTCATCTCCCGCTGTCCTTCCCCTAAAAATGATCCCCTTCAGTAGTAATGTAATCTCTAAAGGGGAAATGTACACATTTTAAAGACTGCACATAATGTTTAAACTGCTTTGAATGTCCTTTCGTGATCTTTGTCTACTTTGCCCAACTATTTATTTTACTTATAAATTTAATTTTATTTCTTTTTAAGAGAGAGAGGGGAAAACAAAACAGAACAAAACCTTGACAGGCTCTTGCCATGCCATGATCCCCCCTCCAGACCCCAGCCAGCCAGGATTATAGGTACCACACAGACATGCGCAGTGTATGCCTCTGTGTGGCTCTAGTACCACACAGTGGTGTCCTATGGTCTGTGCCACTATGACTGGCCTTGTTTCTAATTTTTTTTTTAATTTACTTATTGAGGCTTGCAGGTGGTGTGGTGGTTTGAGGTGCTGGACTCCAGCACCTCAAACCACTTGACTGTGGTTCAAGTCCTAGACCTGGGGGCTTGCTTTCTCACTTTCCCACTTTTTCTGTCTCTTCCTGATCAAATTTAAATAGTAATGATAATAGTATATTAAGTTAAATTTGAGAAAAAAAAATGTTTCAAAACTATCTGAAAGTAAAATGGGAAGAAATAAGAAAAAAACAATGATTAATGTGAATTATGTCCTACATAGCCAATTTCGTAAGTTCTCCTTGATTTTCTTGAATTACATTATACATAACCAATTTCTTATAAGTTCTTGATTTTCTTGATTTGGGGATATAAAATCCAGTACCTATTTCTTTCACTGTGCTTTGAGCATTCTGTTGAAATTTACTGTTCCCCGTGGTAATTATTAGATTTTTTACATTTAAGAAATGTAGTAATATAGCATTTCTTCTTATGAAGCACAATTACCAACTCATAAATATTAATTTTATTTTCCTTTTGCCATGTATTACACTTCACCCAAGAGCCCTGATCAAATGCACAGTATGCCTTCTGATGTCAGGCTAGTGAAAATGCTCTGCCTATAAAATACTAAAACAGAGTATTTTGCATTCAAAATGAGACGTGCACAAATGTATTTACAATATGTCCAGTTATATAACATTCATCACCCTCAATATATAATGTATACAGTTTTAAATATAAATCTTCACATAAATACACCTTTAAAAATAGATTCAATATCTTTTATGTAGGGCGACGCACAGGTGTGCTTCCTTTGGTGAACTATAATAAAAGAAATCCCATAAAGATGAATTTAGTCTGATAACTGGAACCCCCAATAGCACATCATAATAATCAAAGCTTTAAATGCAATAAAATGTTTAGGAATTGAGCTGGCACCAGGGAGACTGAGTTCTCAAGTCAATATTTGAAAATTAGAGCTGTTGTGTGAAATGAAGTGGTAAATTGGAGGGCTGCCAACAGCTGAAAGCAGGGGCTTGACTGAGAAAGGATAGAGTTTCTGAAGGAAGCCAAGGAGGGGATACAAGGGGAGTTTGTCTTGTTATCATGTCCTGTACTAGCCCGGTGTCTGGACTCAGTCCTCTCATTGCTCCTTGTCTTCTTGTCCTTAGAGTTTCCCTGGGTGAACTGACTATTCACCATTAGCTGTTCTTTGAAACCAAGGAAGCACAGAAGACACAATTATTTTTGGTGGTTGGGGACTTAGTTTTTTACTTCAACTCTGTTAAGATAAACATAGCATCACTGCTCCTGATGCAGAAATACTTTCCTGAGAAAAATTAGAAAACTACATCTATTTCAGAGTTCAAACAGCCTTAGACTGATGATGGAAACTCCCCTTAATTTTTTTTTACTTTTGAGAGGTTTTTGCTTAGGGCGCATGCGCTTGCCGGAAAGACAGAGAAAGACAAAGAGACAGAAAGCAAGAAATCACCCTCCCTCCAATTCCGGGGGGATGGGCACGCTACAATGCCTTCTCCTCCGTTCTCCTCTTGGGATCTTGGGCACACATGTACATGCGCCTGGCATGAGTTTAAGCCACCAGGTCCAGGACTCAAACCATGGTCGACTACATGGGAGTCCAGAGACATAGTCGTTACACCAACTGCTGGCCCCACTTACCCCAAATTTTTAGGTAGAAATAATGGACACATTCTAAATTAAGCATATGGATACTCATTAAGTATGTGGAAATTTTCTCTTCCACCCCGTACAACGTCGTATGTGTCTTTTCCCTTTAAGAACCTTCATGTATCTCTCACAGGCACACCAAAGTGTGTCTTCTTGGGAAAGAAGGGAAATAAGAGACCATAATACTATTTTAGTTACAGTTCATTCAGGAGCAGAGACTCCATTCTAGGTCATTCAATAAAGAAACTTTAATTTGTGGAATGAGGTAGAGAGATTGGAAGAGACAATAGGCCAAATGAGAGCTGTCACGCAATTCAGGGATTATCAGCGATGGAAAACTGCCACAATAAAGATATTGGATGAGATGTCACTAGATTTCAGTCACTAGATTTCAGTCATTGTGGTGGGCGTTTGAGACAATATGGGAACTAGCTGGATGGAGTAGAAACTATGAAAGGGGACCATTTTCAACAGAAAATGAAGCCATCAAAGAGACACAGCCTCTGTCAGAGATACTACTCAAACAAGAGTCAGGCTAGGGTAGGTAGGCACTTAGCTTTCCTCTAACTCTCCAACCTTTTACCAGTGTCTCTCATTGGCCAAGTCTGGCAGGAAGCCAGAGACAAGAAATGCTGGGTAATGTAGTTTTCAGGACCAGTAACCTAAAATATGGAGCAGAACAGCAAAAGTCAAGAAATAGGTCTGAAAACAAAGTGGCAAATCACTGACAGAGTTACATAGCCCCATAAGAATAATTTCTTATAAATACATAGGATAGTAATGACTTGTAGTTTTGTTTTGCTAAAACTATCTCCCAGTATAGAAAAATACAGTCTCATGTTGAGAGATTGTGACATGAAGTTAAGGGACACCAAGATGATCTACCTCCAGGAGACAATCTCGTGCCTATCATGAGTTCCTGCCTGGGTCTGTGTAAATGTAAATTTCGACTAAGAGTTTACACTGTACTTGGGGACAAGGGTAATGAGGTGCTTATATATAATTTCACAAATAAAATGTCAAACTAGGCGGGCCAGTAGGTGGCATGGTGGTTGAGAGACACCGTGTGTGTGTGTGTGTGTGTGTGTGTGTGTGTGTGTGTGTCCATGCCCGGAATCCTGAGAGAGAATGGAGAAGGAATTGTCATGTGGCCATCCCCCTGAGGGGGAGGGGGTTCTCACTTTCCCTCTCACTCTGTTTCTGGTGACTGTACATGCCCTGTGGCAAAAACCTTTTTAAAAAGTCAAATTAGAGGGACCAGTAGTTAGTGTAATGGCTACTTCGCTGAACTCCCATGTAGTCAACTGCGGTTCGAGTCCCAGACCCGGTGGCTTAAACTCACGCCTGGCGCGTGTGCATGTGTGCCCCAAGATTCTGAGAGGAGAATGGAAAAGAAGAGATTGTGGCATGGCCATCCCCCCTGGGGGGTGATTTCTTGCTCTTTCTCTCTGTCTTTCTGGCAAGCACACACACCCTATAGCAAAAGCCTCTCAAAAAAAAAAAAAAAAAAAGAAAGAAAGAAACTCAAATTAGATAAGACTTTATGAAGTCAAGTTCTCTATTTTATTGTACAAACTATGGACTTAGAAACACACTCACATGTGAGATCATTTGGTATTTGTTTTTCTGTGCCTGGCTTATTTCTCTTAACGTAGTGTTTTCTGAGTTGTTGACATTGACTGAATTTACTGAGTCATTTTTGTAAGGCTGAATAATGTGCCATGTGCGTATGTATACACAATGTATAATAGAGAATGTGTATGTACGTATACACAATGGCATTTTCTCTCTCTCTCTCTCTCTCTCTCTCTTTACACATATATACACATATATAAAAAATTTTAATCCAGGGGACCAGCAGGTAGTGTGGTGGTTAAGGCGCTGGACACTCCCAAGTGACTGACCACGGTTCAAGTCCTGGACCTGGTGGCTTGCTTTCTCACTTTCCCTCTCTCTCTTCCTCTCTCTGTGTCTGTTTCTGATCAAATTAAAATAAATTAATGAATAAATAAAAATAAATAATTAAAAAAAATTTAATCCATCCACCTATTGATGGCACTTAGACTATTTCCATATCTTGGTTATTGTGAAAAATGCTGCAGTTAACATGGGAGTGCAATTCTGATTCCAAATCCATATACTTACAGTGGAATCTGTGCAAATCAAACAAATGAACTAGCGAGTAGAATGATGGTTATCAGAGGCTGGAAGTGGGATGTGCAGGCAGGGATTGGGAAGACTGATCTTTGGCTAACAAGCATAAAGTGCACTTAGATAGGAAAAATAAGTTCTGCTGATCTATCACACAGCAAACTGACTACAATAAATAATAACAATATCTATTTCAAAAACATATATATATATATATATATATATATATATATCAAAGTAAATAATTTTAAAAATTATTTAAAATTTTCCCATTCAAGGAAATGACAAATATTTGAGATGACAGATATACTAATTACTCTGATTCGATCCATTTCCCAATGTACCCATGTATCAAAACACTACATTGTACCCTGTATTTTTTTTTTTTTTTTTGAGAGGTTTTTTGCTATAGGGCACGTGTGCTCGCCAGACAGACAGAGAGAGACATAGAGACAGAAAGCGAGAAATCACTGCCCAGGGGGGATGGTCACGCTGCAATCCCTTCTCCTCCATTCTCCTCTCGGGATCTTGGGCACGCACGCACACGTGCCTGGTGTGAGTTTTAAGCCACCGGATCAGGGACGCGAACCGCGGTCGACTACGTGGGAGTCCAGCGACATAGCCATTACGCTAAACTGCTGGTTCCCTATTATTTGTCTTTTAAAAATAAAGTAAAACACACACACAGCACACACACACATGCACACATTCCCAGAAAACAGAAGAGCAACAAGAACACATAGTCTAAAATAACTCCAAAGAAAGCAGGTTTCTGAGTATAGTGTTACAGAAGCAGGTTAAATTAACTAATATGAGAGGAGAAGAAAATATTAGTTTTGGGACCAGCAGTTAGCGTAATGGCTATGTCACTGGACTCCCATGTAGTCGACCGCGGTTCATGTCCCGGAACCGGTGGCTTAAAACTCACGCTGAGAGTGTGTGCGTGCGAGCCCAAGATCCCGAGAGGAGAATGGAGGAGAAGGAATTGCGTTGTGGCCATCCCCCCTTGGGGGGTGATTTCTTGCTTTCTGTCTCTCTGTCTCTCTCTGTCTGTCTGGCGAGCGCACGCGCCCTATAGCAAAAACCTCTCCAAAAAAAAAAAAAAGTTAGTTTTGCTAAGTGAAAACAAAAAGAAAACTGAAGCAGGAAAGAAGCTGGCCTTTTCTTGGATCAATAACATAGTTGTTCTGATTTGAACGAGGAAATACATTTAGGAAACCAGGAGCAAAATAACTGACTATGTGCATGGGATTAGAGGATGGTAGGGAGACAAACATGGCATAGGCTAGCAGCTTTTTTGACAGTTTTGCTGCTTCAACCCACAAGTATCTGTAGTACTAAGTGATGTGATTCATGGGTGAGGAGGCAAAACCAGCCCTTCTTCCCTCCTCACTACTTTCCCTCCCACACCAACAATCACCAGTCTATGGCATCTTCCTGCACAAACACTTAGGTCATCTCAGAATATAACTCACACAGTTTGTTTAAGAAGCATTGGATGGGTGAGTGGATAGCTAGAGTATGATAAACTAGTAGCAACAATTATTTCAACTTTATGTTTGAAACATTGAGAGAGATTTTTGCTATAGGGCATGTGGGTTCGCCAAAGAGACAGAGGGAGAGAAAGTGAAAAATCACTGCCCCCATCCCCTTGGGGGTTGGGGTGGATGGCCAAGGCTCTATTCCTTCTCCTCTGTTCTCCTCTTGGGATTTTGGGCACTCATGCACATGCACTCAGTATGAGTTTTAAGTCACTAACATACCACTTGAAAATATTTTTAATAAAATTTAGGTGAAAAGAAAAAAAAAAAAACACACAAAGGGAGTATTTAATTTTTTTCCTTAGGGAAAATATCAGAAAATTTTTCCTATATCTACTTCTTAGTGCATTTTTTGTGTTATTTTAAGTTTATTTAATCACTTCTTCCATGACTAAGAGAGACAAGAGAAAGATATATATGAGAAAGTCTTGCCACTGCAATCCACTCCTAACCTTCAGCTAGCTCTGAGTCAGAGGCAAGCATGTATCTGGCATACTCAGGGAGGTCTCTGGACTTGAACTAGGAACCTTTCCATATAGTACTGACTCATAGAGAATCACATTTTACTTCTGTGCCACCATCTAGGTTCTACTTCTTTTTTTCCTCATTAATAATGTTTTATTTTATTTTTTTATATTACATTTAACCACATATATCTTCACAGTGTATTACATTTCTTTTCCAAGCACAATTGCCATGCATATCAGTCAAGACAAAGACATTACTATCCATATCAATTAGCTTTTTCTTCATTTTTCCATATTATTATTATTATTTATTCTCATTAGTTTTTAAACATTCAATCACTATATATCATATGACTTGTAAACAGAATTTACCCAACATGAACTACTTCTCACACCAGTCCAGTTGAGAATATTATACACGCCATCATCAACAGACAATAAACTATTTCTGTGTTCCACTAATGTCATACTTGTTTGTTCTTTTGCTACCCTTCTCTATACTCTTCCCTTCTCCCCCACCCCATTCCACACTGTCTTCAGCATCCATAACTATTTTCACTGCTTTTTTTTCTTTTGAGAGGTTTTTGCTATAGGGCATGCGCTCGCCAGAAAGACAGAGACAGAGAGAGAGAAAGCGAGAACTCATCTCCCAGGTTGGATGGCCACGCTGCAATCCCTTCTTCTCCATTTTCCTCTCAGGATCTTGGGCTTGCACGCACATGTGCCTGGTGTGAGTTTAAGCCACTAGGTCTGGGACTCAAACTGTGGTCAACTACATGGGAGTCCAGCGACATAGCCACTACACCAACTGCTGTTGCCTATTTTCACTGCTTTTATACCCTCAATATTTCAATCTCTACCATAAAGTGCATATAGTCGGTATATATTAAGTGGGTACATATGATATCTTTTCTTTTCTGTCTTGAAATTTTAATTTATTTTTTCTATCTCAAGAGAACTTTAAAAAAAATGGTTTTGTGAGCTGGAGAATTCCCAGTGTACTTTGAAATTACCCTACCTGTCTTCGTATATAAAATATTTCAACATTGTAAGCTAAATAACTACATATTCTTGAAGACCAACCAGAGAAGAGAAAAATCTCATCTTCATTGACTTAGAAGCAAAATTTAATTCTTTCAAAAAAGTAATTTAACCTACTAAACATGTCTATTATAAGATCTTTCGTATAAAGTCGTATTCCTTCTCTTTCATTCCTAAAATAGTTCATACATGGAAGCAAATTATATGACTGTTAGCTAATGTCAGTTATGGTAAATTGTTTGAATAAAATGACCCCATCTGTTTATGGGTATATAAACACTCCTATAGCCTTTTAAATGGAATTTTCTTTGACAGAAATTTAAATGGGAAAGTAAACAGGTAATCACTAAAACTAAAGTCTCATGGTAATCAAAGCTACTGAACTTTGACACCAAACAGGAAGGATTGCTTTTAGTCTGATTTTCAATTGACAAAACTGTGGTAACAGTTTATATTTTTTAATTGGGATAATTCTAAGCATTACCAAACATTTATTGGAAATATTCAAGTCTGTCTAAGTATCATTCGGAAATCCCACAACACTGCTGACAGCTCTTGATAGGTTCAGCAGTCACTGTGAAAACCTTTCATTTTCACTAATTCACAATGGCTCAGTTTCCACTTCTCAATTATGTTTTGGAATGAAGTCTGCATCCATTGACTATGCACTTTTTGTTGTTCTTAGCCAGTGTGTTATATACATTATAGAGGAAAAAAATAAAACAAAGGATTAACTGAGATAGAGTTTTCTGTTCATTCATTCATTCATTATAGGTCAGTCCTGGTGGCCAGTTGGAGCCATGGAATAAGTAGCTCACAAACTTGGAAGTTTTTCAGCTCTTCCTCGGGCTCAGGTCACTATTGGTCACTAATGGTGACAAAGATGTACTTTCTGATGCATCATCTTTCCTAAGGTTCAAAAATGATTCTTGGGAACCAGCAGTTAGCGTAATGGCTATGTCGCTGGACTCCCACGTAGTCGACCGCGGTTCGCGTCTCGGACCCGGTGGCTTACAACTCACGCCGGGCGCGTGTGCGTGCGTGCCCAAGATCCCGAGAGGAGAATGGAGGAGAAGGGATTGCGGCGTGACCATCCCCCCTGGGGGGTGATTTCTCGCTTTCTGTCTCTATGTCTCTCTCTGTCTGTCTGGCGAGCGCACGCGCCCTATAGCAAAAAACCTCTCCAAAAAAAAAAAAAAAAAAAAAAAAAATGATTCTTGAGTTATCTGCAGGATCTCTCTCAAACCTTTGTTTTCTTGTTCAAGTTGAAATATTTGTTCCTGTTCCTTGCAACCTTGTTGTTGCTCAGTTTCAATGGTTTTTCTCATAACCGCTGCCTATTTCAGTTATCTGGTCAATATGAGCTTGTAATTCATTCTGATTTGCTTCCAAGTGCCTCCTCTCCAGTCCAGGTTGAGGTGCTTTAAGGATGTTTTGAGATGCATCAAGGGAAAATCCTTCAGAATTGTTATGATGTACCATGTCAATCTTGGAGTGCTGCTCTTTTAACTTCATTATTTTTTGTTAGCCATTAGCAATCTAAACATTTGTTCTGGATACTTGCTCATTGTAAGTTCCAAGGCAGACTGATGTTCTTCCAGTGATGTTCATAATTCTTTGTTTTCTTGTTGCAATTCTCTTGTCTGTTTTCTTGCTGGATTCCCATAACTAATGTGGACCATGGCCGATGTCTTGGCAACTTCATTAAGTTCTTCAATTTCTTCCTGATACTGCTTCCTTGCTTCCACTTGCTTGTCGAGAGCTGTGGTTTGCTCTAACAGGGATTCTGCTGCATCATTATGATCTCTCAACCTTTCAACAAGTGCTTTGGCATCAGCAAGTGCTTTCTCAATTGTACAATTCATTTCTACAGGAATACTTGCCTCTCAGTCCCTCGCAACTGCCAGGCTCTGGCGAATTGACTCCAAGCTTATGCCAACGGAGACCTATGGGCCCAAGGGAGAAGTCTTTGTGCCCTGATCAGCCTCTTCAGCGAGCAGACACAGAACCCGGCAGAGGCAGCTGAGTGAGCTTGGGGAGTCAGGGGAGTTCAGCCCCGTCACTGCCTCGGGAAAGCTCTGCCAATATCTTTCTTTCATATCCTGACTTGCTTCACTCAGCAATATATCTTCCATATTCGATCACTTTCTATCAAATGCCAGGGTCTTGTTTTTTATGGTTGAATAGTATTCCATAGAGTATATGTGCACACTTTTTCAATCCATTCACCTGTTTGTGGACACTTGGGTTGATACCATGTCTTGAGGATCGTGAATAATGCTGCAATAAATATAGATGTGCAAGAGATTTTCTGACTGACAATTCTCTTGTCCTTTGGGTAGATACCCAGAAGTGGGGTTGCTAGATCAAATAGTAGTTCTATTTGTAGATCTCTGAGGAACTTCCATATTATTTTCCACAGTGGCTGAACCAGTTTCCATTCCCACCAACAGTGTAGGAGAGTTCCTCTTTCACCACAACCCCACCAACACTTACCACTTTTCATATTTTTAATCTTTGCCATTCTCACAGGGGTTGGGTGGTATCTCATTATGATTTTAATCTGCATCTCCCTTATGATGAGGGATGTTGTGCACTTCCTCATATGCTTTTTGACTGTTAATGTCTTCCTTAGAAAGATTTTTGTTCAGCTCTTTATCTTTTAATTGAGTTAAATTTATTTTTTTTTCTGGGTAAGCTGCTCAAGTTCCCTGTGTATTCTGGTTATCAGTCTCATCTGAGGTATATTTTACAAAAATATTCTTCCATTCTGAGTGTTATCAATTCACATTAATTAGTCCTTTGCTGTGCAGACACTTCTTAATCTGATGTAGTCCCACTTGTCTATTTTAAGGATTATTGTCCATGCTTTGGGAGCCTTATTTAAGAAGTCTTTGCCTACCCCAATGTCTCCCACAGTTTCCCCAGTGTTTTCCACCAGTAGTTTTATAGTTTGAGGTCTTGGGTTCAGATCTTTGATTCATTTGAGTTGATTTTTGTTAATGGTGAAAGATGGGGATTCAGTTTCATCTTGGCTCCTACTTCTTAATGTATTTTATTCTTCAGCATTATAGTGAATTCTCTTATATTTATTGTGCATGTGTGCCGGGGACCAGCCTCGGCGGGGGTGGGTTATCTCGACGGAGGCGGCGCAGGTGAACAGAAGACACAGGCCTCGATGCCTTTTTACGCACGTCCTATGCCGGACACTCCCCAAAGATCGCTCTCTGAGGAGTGACAACTGCTAGGAATCATCGTGCCTTTTTATTGAAAATGTGTTACATGCAAGTAAAGGGAGAGGGGCTACGTGTTTCAATTATCAGCTCATAAAGTTTTTAACAATAGGGAACATAGATTCTATTCAGGGTTGGATTAAGGGTGGGTCTTGTGCAGTTCAGGGTTGGATTAAGGGTGAGTCTCCTGCAGTTCCGCATTTGTAGGTGGGTCTCCATGGAATTGTAGGTGGGTCTTCATAGAATGCAGTTTTGGGAAGGCGGTTCCGGTAAGCAGAGATGATTATCAGCTGATGCGGCGCAGCAGCCATTTTGTGATTACCAGGAATGGCTCTGAGAAAAGAAAATCTCAAGAATAGATATTAGTTCCTCTGGATTTTAATAAAGAATGATACTTACATAGTTTTATAGGGATCTAAAACTTGATTTGAGGAGTCCTAAAATATTTATCTATTTCGCTTGGTGAGGGTGGAGGTGTCCTGGGCCAGTTTTGGCCTAATCCTATTTTAAGTAAAGAAAGGATTAAGTTTACCTTAAATGTATTTTGAAGGGCCTTCCAAAGGTCAAGATTATTTCTGCCTAGATAGAACTTCAGCCCACCCTCTACTGTGACCATGGAGATAAAGCATTGTAATTAATAGTAGGTGATTATAGCAAAGGGGAGCAGTCGGAGGAGTTCCTGGAAAATTTTATCATATACTCAGGATGTATAAGAGAGCTATGCAATTCTTTTATAGTAGTAAATTGGGGAGTCAGAGGGGGGGTCGCTTCCCAGCAAAGCTACCAGTTTTCTGGAGCAAATAGCAAGCAGCCTTGCTGACATGCTAATTGACCCAAGCTTTGTTCCAAAGTCAGGGGGTGCACAACAGTGGTTTTGCCAGCATATTGATCTGACCGAAAGCGGAGCTCAAAAGTCGGGGGGCTCAGAAAGATCCTGGGGCCTCGCCAGGTCAGACTCCTCCACATGTGTGTGTGTGTGTGTGCAAATGTTTATATGATTCTCTCTAGTCTCCATATTTAATTTATAATTCTCTTAATAAGAGCAGGGGTAGTATGTACTTACATTTACCCCATAAATTGCCAATGCATATTATCTACTTTTTATTTTGGCCATATGAGCTTTTTTCCAAATTACTCAATTTTTGGACAGTCAATGGCTTTGTCACTAAGCATCAGAAATTTACATTAAATTTTTCCCAATAACACGCTATATTATAATTGATATAAAGTTTTAGCTCCTGTAGAATGCACTTCTTGCCTTTATTTTTTTAGCCATGTGTATTATTCACTGTATGGTAACGGCAGTCTACTGTGTTTGCATGTTTCTATTAAATATTTCAATTTATTCCATGAACATGAGTTTCACTTTTAAAGTAGAATGTATTCATTTTACTACAGTAGAAGAATAGATCCAGTAAGCCTAAAATAAAAATGGCACATTTTATACATAGGTAATACCCAAAGACAGTTTTACTGCCTAACAACCTTCAGATTTAAAGTTATATAAATAAAATATCCCATTTTCTATCAATGCTCTACATCTGCAGCCATGTGAACTGAATTGTGCAACTGACAATCCATGCATTGACTTAAAAACATACTCCAATTACCTAAGAAAAATACCAAAAGTCAGACATTTAACTAGACAGAAAGGAGAACCAATATTCATTTGAGAAGTCTAATTTCATAATCAACCATCAAACATGAGTATGCATTTATATACTTAATATTTAGAATTTTTGAAAAGAGTAAGGAGACAGAGACACTATTTTGTCCCAGTTAACATTTGTAGGAATCTAACTAGTGACATGGGTCAATCACTAGGAGAGATTACATTGCTCTTCTATGTATCTTGTATGGTAAAATGTAAAGTTTACACAGGCTACAATAATACTTTTCCTAAACTCTAAGCTCCCAGATGTTTCCCTTTTCTTCCGACTGTAGCCAACTGTGGTAGATAGAATAATGGCTTCCCAAGATAACACTCTTATCCTCAGAAGCTATGAATATACATGGTAAAAAGGGATTTTGCAATGTGATCAAGAGAAGATAATTGACATAGATTATCCTGGATTATCCATGGTCCCACCTCATCACAGCGATCCTTAAAAAAAATACAGGAAGATTAGAATCAGAGAAGAAGATGTGACCTTGGAAGCAAAGGTCACAGGGAAAGTCAATGAAGATGTCTTCTGTACTTGAAGATGGAAGAAGGGGCTGTAAGCCAAAGAACACAGGTATTCTCTAGAAGCTAGAAGCAGCAAGAAAACTGGTAGTTCTCTAGAACCTCCAGAAGGAATTCAGCCCTTCTAGCATCTTGATTTTCAAATTTCTAACTTCCAACTTATAAGACAATAAGTTTGTGTTGTATTAAGCTACTAAATTTATCATTGTGTGTTACTGCAGCAATAGAAAACTAATATATTAACTGTATTGAACATAAATGACCTTACTACTCGTTGATACTCTCATCTCATAACCAGCTGGTTTCCTAATTTTTCTCTTCTTCAAATTGGTCACTTTTACAGGCCTTTACTGGTAACCAATGCTACAAAACTAATCATTGCTTTTCTGCTTTTTCCTTATTGCCTTCCCAGAAGTATTGGCAGGAAACTTCCCTTTACCTCTGCTTTCATTTGTTTGTTTAGATTTTTGCTATAGGGTGACAATGCTTGCCAGGCAGAGGCAGAGAGAGGGGAAATGAGAAATTAACTCCTCCTCCCCAGGGAAGATGGCCACACCAAAGCCCTTATCCTCTGTTCTCCTCTCAGGATTTTGGATATACATGTACACATGCCCAGAGTGTTTCAAGTTGCTGGCTCTAGGACTTGATCTGAGTAGTCAGCTATATGGGATTCAGTGTCTTAACTGCCACATCACCTGCTGGCCCTACCTGTGTTATCCATTAATCGGGTCCTTGGTTTGCAAAAAGATTGCCTCTCTCCATTTCTTTCTAGTAATGGGAGGTGAAGTAGGCAACTTCTGATATGGCTCCCAGTGATCCTTCCTCCTGCTAGTCACATGCTCATGTAGTGTACCCTTGAAAGTGGACAGAACCTAATGACTTGTTTTGAATAAATAGAATATATCAAAAGTGATGGCCTATTATTTTTGAAATTAGCTTACAAAGAGACAATGACTCCTCTTGCCATACTCTCTGCCCTCTCTCACACTTGCTCTAATGAAGACAGTTGTCATAGACACTCTCTGGAGACATCTATTTAGCATGGAATTGTTGGAGCCCTCTGGCCAATAGACATAGAGAAACTGAAGTTCTCAGTGCAACAGTCTTCAAGGAAGTGAATTCTACCAACAACATGAGTAACCTTGGAATTGGATCTTCTCCAGTTGAGCCTTGAGATGAGATCACAGCCTGATCATGACCTGGGTTGTAGTCTTGTGAGAACTTGAGTAAGATGCATCTAGCGAAGCTGCACCCAGATTCCTAACCCACAGAAAGTATAAGATGATAAATGCTTGTTGTTTAAGCCATTACATTTTGGAGTGACTTATTAAATAGCAATAGATACCTAATACAGGTCAGTCATAATAAGCATATGCCGAGACATGAGGAAGATAGGACTCTCGATTATGTAAATAGCACCATTCAAAAGTAAACCATGAGGCCCCGTAACAAAAACAGAAAAAGCAGTATATTACAGATATAGTCAAAGATTAAGACACAGTTTTAGGACCAGAATATAATTTTGGATTGAATTAAGCCCTAGTTTTCTAAGTCATATCATTTCTCGTTAAGCAGTTGAAATCTGTTGGTTCTTACCCTCATGGTTCACCACGGTAGAGACTTTGTTCTGCTTTTGAATCTCTTTCCAATGCCAGATATCCACCCAAGCATCTCTTCTTTCTCATGGCTTCTGCTTGAACATGGTTAGTTAATTCATGGCCCCTGCAGCCTGCTTACTCCATATGTATCAATACTTGTTAACATGAACACTTGTATTAGTTTTCTAGGACTATCATAATACAAGACCACAAACTGGCTTAAATAACAGAAATTTATTAACTCACATCTCTGGAGGCTAAAAATCTAACATCAAATTATCAGCATTGTATATTTCTCCAAGGCTATGAGGAAGTATCCATTCCACACTTTTCATCTACCATCACCTGGCATGCTGACTATCTTTGGCACACTGTGGCTTATCAATGAATTACTCTCTCAGCCTTCAACTTAATACAGACATCAGAGGTGTTCCTCTATGTGCGAATCTGTGTTCAAATTTCCTTTTCCTGTAAAGTCACCATCCACATTGGATTCAGAGTCCTACTCTAGATGAGCTCTTTCTAGCTTATCTAATTAAATCTGCATTGGCTCTATTTGCAATTAAAGGCACATTCTGAGGTACTGGGGGTAGGACTCCAACAAAGGAATTCTGGAGGATGTGATTCAATCCATTACTATATCTGCTTCTACCTTTCTATTTATAACCCCACATTCTTTCTGAAAAGAGCTGTATTGATCTATTTGGTTATTGCTGATTCATTTGAGCATGGCTCTACACCAGGACTCCCTCTCAGAACACAGGTCAGCCCTTGGATGAAAGGTCAGGTGGTCCAAAACACAGCCATCTTTGCTTCCAGATGATAAATCATCTTGGACTGAGTCCTTCAGCAGTGAGCTATGAGAAAGAACCACTTTGAAAGTAGTTATAAAAAGAATAGGCAAAGGGACCAGCAGATGGCCTAATGGCTAGGTTGCTGTACTGCCATGTAGTCGACCACGGTTCGAGTCCCGGACCCGATGGCTTAAACTCACACGGGGCGCTTTTGCGTGTGTGCCCAGGATCCTGAGAGGAGAATGGAGGAGAAGGGATTGTGGCGTGGCTATCCCCCCTGGGGGGTGATTTCTCACTTTCTGTCTCTCTGTCTCTCTCTTTCTGGTGAGTGCATGTGCCCTATAGCAAAAACCTCTAAAAAAAGAAAGAAAGAAAGAAAGAAAGAAAGAAAGAAAGAAAGAAAGAAAGAAAGAAAGAAAGAAAAGGCAAGAATTCCTAAGCTTGCTCATCCATTAAAATTTCTATGGCATTATTTATTTATTTGGAGAGGTTTTTTGCTACAGGGCACGTGCTCTCGCCAGAAAAACAGAGAGAGACAGAGAGACATAAAGCGAGAAATCACTCCCCTCCAGGGAGGATGACCACACCACAATTCCTTCTCCTCTCGGGATCTTGGGCATGCAAGCAAACATACCCAGCGTGAGTTTAAACCACCAGGTCCAAGACTCGAACCACAGTCGACTACATGGGAGTCCAGTGACATAGCCATTATGCCAACTGCTGGTCCCTTTCTGGCATTATTTTCCCCAGTTTTACCCCCACCTTTCTGGTGCTCAATATTAACCAATTCATTCTCTATTTGATGCTTAAATCTAGTTCCCTAGGATTTTACTCTTAGGCTTTATGCTTTGTTTTTTTCTGAACACTTTGCTCTTCATCCAAACAAACCCATAACTTCAGCTGTTAGTGTGGGTGTCCAAATCTATTCCCATAGCTTACGTCATTCTATTAAATGTATTTATTCAACTACTTGGTCAGCTTCTCTATTCAAGTGTATTTATTCAACTACTTGGTCAGCTTCTCTATTATAGGTGCATTGGACTCAACAGGCCCAAACTCAGCTCCCACAAACACGCCTTTCTGCTAACGCAGCCCATTTTGAATCCTTCCAGCCTCCAGTTGAGAACACAGCAATGCTTCCCTCTCATTAGTGACCCAGATACATTCGATCAGTTACCAGAGCCTATGGCATCACCCTACATATTTCTCAAATCTTTCCTCTTATTGCCATTCCTATTGTTGGCATCCTAATTCAGGAGTCCTCATTTATTTCCTAGATGATACCAACTCTTGAAACAGCTCTTGGAATGTTCTTTTTCAAAGTACAAAAGTTATTTCATTATTTTTCTGCATAAAATAACTTAATAAATTCGAAGCATACAAAATACCTAATTTATAGGACTTTACCTCCTTTTCTTGCCCTTCATCTCCTGACTACCTGCTGAGTAATGCTCACTGCAAGCCATTACTAAACCATATTAAAAGGATTCTGTGATAAAAAATGATCTAGTCTTCTCCCTTTTCAAAAAAAAGTACTTCCTGGAATTTGATTTATATTTATACTTATATTAACATATTTCTGCATCCCCACCAAATCCTGTATATCACAGCATCATTAATCATACCTCACTGTATGACAATAATCAATTCACCTGATTATTTATCCCACTAGAAAATAATTTCCTTGAGGGTTTCTATTTTGCTTTATGTCTGCAGAACTTCTTGCTATGCTTAGTAATTCATTGTTAAGTGAATATGTGAGTATGTTAAATGACATAGTGAATGAACAACAATAGTTACCTTTATGGAATCATATTAAGAAAACATTTTTCTGGACCAGAACTTGGCATAATGGCTATGTCATTGGACTCCCACATAGTCGAATGCAGTTCAAGTTCCGGACCCGGTGGCTTAAACTCACAATGGGCACGTGTGCGTGCGTGCCCAAGATCCCAAGAGGAGAATGGAGGAGAAGGGATTGTGGAGTGGCCATCTCCCTGGGGGATGATTTCTTGCTTTCTGTCTCTCTTTCTGGAGAGCACATATGCCCTATAACAAAAACCTCTCCAAAAAAATTTTTTTTTTATAATACTAGGTTACATATCTGCTACACAGTGGTATTAACAAAGTGCAAGGGGTTGAGTGGGAGAAATTACATCTTAAGGAAGTCAAAGTTTGCAACTCATCTTCTTGTTAAGAGAACTAGAATGAGATGAATCCTAGCATTGTTCAATACCCAAACCCTGTAAAAATGACAGTTCACAAGTCCTTCCTTTTGAAGAATTACTCCTTCATATGCCTAGTCATACAAGCCATTGCTCTCAGTCCAAGTAAGTAGGTCTTCTAATCTGTCCACGTTCAGTAATTTGGTGATAAAGCTTTTGTATCTCAAAAAATAATTTATAGCAGAGCTTGTTAACAATGCAAAAGCCTGTTAGGAAAGATACTGTAGACCATGTCATTGAGATGTCCAATCAGAAGGTGGTACTTTTGGGGAACTTTTTAGGTATCTCCATATTGAATGGCAAGATGAGTACTTTTAGAAGAGGTCAATTCCAAGCATGAAATTCTAGTATTCCATGATTCATTTCTAATAGTTAACAACAAAGTCACTTTTTCAGATCTCAGTGATAAAAACAGTTTTGATATATCCTTTTATTCTTCATGTTAAAGCGTATATTTACAGGCTTTATTTTCATGTAGTACAAAATGTGCATTTTCTCTTTGTATATTCATTAAATTGCTTAAATTTTATTGACTTTTTTCATCCACTTCTAACTCTTTTATTGATTAAAATTAATTTTACCCTATTTACAGTTTGTATATGTATGTGCATGTGTGTAAATACCTGTGTGCCCAGGGAAAAGAAAAGTGAGAACAAGAGGGCTCCTATGCTCCATGGGGTTGAGTGTCAAAAGAGATTTATTTTTATTTTTCTAAATACTTGGTCAAAAAGGTTATATTTGCAGCAGATTAGGAGGGCTAACAAGGGACTTGAAGTGCCATTCATCTTGAAGTAGCAAGTGCCAAGTCTCATATAAATGGAATGTCATGTTATTTTTAGAGGAAGCTTTTGCCAAAAGGATCTAGGACATGGGCAACAATATACACTCTAGCAACCTTATTTAAACACGTGAATGGCTCTGGTTCTTTAATGTTACTTGCAATAAGTCTGTGGCAAGTCTATTCCCTTAGTGAGGGTGCATTATTTACTTCATAAATTTAAAAGAGAGAAGAAAAAAAGGCTTTCAAAGAATTCAAGTTCTTTTGTCAATAACAGAACACAGAAGTTGGAGGTGAGACTTCTATTATGGTTCTTGTTAAGTAGGGTGCCTAGGTAAATTTCCAACCCCAGATCTCTTTGAGGAGTCTCTCTGACGTCTACGTTGCACTATTTGCTAGATCCAGATATACTCATGTGGAAGTCAGAGCCGAAGGACCAAACCATTTTAACAGGTTATCCCTAATACACCCAGGAGAAAAGAGGAGACTTGGAATATTAGGTGAGATCGGAACGAGTGATGGCTACTTTATTAAGCCATTGCAGTAGAGAAAATCATGTCATGAAAAACAGCCCCCTAGGTAGGTGGTAGGGATGCTTATGAGTATGTATGAGAAGGAATCAATAAGTAGGGAGTCTTGTGTGGCTATAATTCTTAGCCACTATGGAGACCTTCTAGAAGGTCTGTCTGCTGAACTATAAAAGACACACTTGGGGCTAAATAAATGTGCCATTGGATTTCCATATGTGGATTCTCACTTTCTTTAAAGCTTCTTTCTGAGGAACTGTGCAATAAAAACTATCATCTTAGTGATAAGCCTTAAAAAGTAGATACTTTTTCAAGTATGTTTCCATTTTTACTTGGGCTTTTAGGCACCTTACTTTTATTTCTAAAAGACCAAACTCTCTAATGCTAGGACTTCACTACAGCTCCTAAATATAGACAAAAGACTAGTTTGTACAGAAACATGTGCAGAAGTTTTATTCTGTTTTATTATTATTTTTTCACCATCCTTTGATTTTGTATGTATTTTTAAAAAGTTTTAAATTTGGTTTTATACATTCAATCACTGTACATCACCACAGCTTGCAAAATAAATTTTTCTAGCATAAATACAATACACACCAGTCCAGTTAAGGATATTATTATACACGTTATCATCAGCAGGCAATACTCTCTTTCTGGGTCCCTTAAGTGTCTTATCTCTGTTTTTCTTCTTAATTCCCTTCTTCTCACCCTTCCCCACCTCCCACCCTTCTCCCACACTGTCTTCAGGAGAGGTTTTATTTTTTTTCTTTCTTTAAGTAAATAGTGCTTTCCTCTCAATGATGAAGACCCATAATGTCCTTCAGAGAAAGGAAAAAAAAGTTAAGTAAAAATCAAAAACCAGTTATTTAGCATACAAGGAGCATGAGGTAAGTTAGTATTTATTAACTACAAATGGTAAGCAAACTGACCCCCAGAGAGGACCACCATATATCTAGGTCTAGTATTTTTTCAGAGAAAATTAAAATACCTATAAATTCCCCAAATGCCGGAATAGTTAACAAGTTCCTTGGGTAGTCCTTATACCATCAAATTTTGGAAAGCTCTACCACGGTGACCAAGGTCCAGCTCTTTCAAATAGATACTGGAACACAGTTCATGACAGGTTGAGTAAAAGACCAAATTCTCAGGACCAGCAGTTGGCATAATGGCTACATTGCTGGACTCCCAACGTAGTCAATGACAGCTTGAGTCTTGGATCCAGTGGCTTAAACTCATGCCAGGTACATGTGCATGGGTGCCCAAGATCTCAAGAGGAGAATGGAGGAGAAAAGATTGCAGTATGGCCATCCCCCCGGGGGGATGATTTCTCGTATTCCGTCTCTCTGTCTTTCTGGTGAGCTCATGCGTCCTATAGCAAAAACCTCTCCAAAAAAAGAGAAAAAGACCAATTCTCTAAAACTTAAATAGTATTCTGCTTCAAAGAGACTAGTACACCTAGCTGGCTTCTGCCTCATCACCAAGGGTCTGTTCATCCTAGATGCCATCCTCTTGCATAGGAAAATCTTAGGCTGCTTTTGAGAGTTGTAATGATGCATGATCATTGTTGTCTGATCCATCTAGCTATGTAGAAGGTGAATTTTCCTTTGTGGTTGCTTATGTTCCACATAACAAGGGACCTTGCCACATTTTGTGACAGTGGATATAAGTCAGAGTTTAAGCCTTTGTTCAATAAATGTATGATTTGCAGTGTAGACAAGAAGCCCTATTGAAACCAAGAAAACAACAAACTCCTTTCAAGACAGGTTATTTTCAAGAAATTTTCATAGTACTTTTCACATATTGACATTAAAATAAACTTCTTTCCTGGGAATCATATTAAAGAGAAAGTAAACTTGAAATCTTTTTGGGATTCCCTTCTATCTAATCAACATATCATAGGAAACCAAATCACATCTGGTAAACTGGCAATCATAAGAATAAGATGTATAGAATTTATTTATTTAACTCGTTAGATAAGTCTATTAAAAAAAAAAAAAACAACAAAACCCAAAAATACTAAAACAGTCCCTGTCACTAAAATCCCAGAAATAATCATAACGAGTAGTTTTACAAGATCTTTCCTGTATTGTTTTCTTTGAAATGTGAGTATACTCCCTTATTTCCATTCCAGTATTCCAAACACAAGGAAAATGAGCTTGCAGCCCATTAACCACAGGGGAATATTGGCCCGGGATGAGCCGCCATTTTGCCATTGAGACCTTTGATTGCTAAAACTAGCCCAACAGGGCAATGTGACACGATGTGTGACCCATCACAATTGGTGTCTTTCTGAGAGCTCCTTCTCTGGATCATGCTGGAGGCCCTTGTGACAAGAGCAGCAACTGCTGTGGGGTAATTATGCATAGTTATATAAAACGGACTAATGCCAGCCAAGCAAATTGAGCAAAAAGGACTGGTTGTGTTCCTTGTTAAATGTTTTGTCAAGCTGACCATGCCCTTTATTTATCTCTAACACAACATGCTTATTCTGCCCCATCTACTGTATTCACCCTGCAAATTTATGAGGCTCTATTAATCTTCTGCCCTGCTGACTATCTCTGTTGCAAAGTGTCAGCAGACTTTTGTACCTTGCTAATGTACAAAGGGCTTCCTATGAGTAATATCAGCATTTTGCCTTTTAATTGCACATATAATTTTTAGGTCTTACAGCTAATAAGGGAATTGAGACCACAGTTCATCACTGTCTTGAATGGTACTCCAGGGGTGTGGGGACTGTGGAAGCTGAGAGGAGAATATAGCTGTTCTGGTTCCAAGCAATAGTTTCTCTCATTATAATGATACTATCCCCACTCTAGTGTTAAGAGTCTGTCACTTCTCCCATTATACACCCCACTTTCATAGGGCTTTACAACACCATAGTAAAGACTCTTTTTTAAAAACTTCTCCTGCTGGATCTTAGGTCACAAGTATTTTTTTTTATCACTTTTCATATCAATTTCAAAAGAAAAGTGCTGTATGATTTTTAAAATCAACAAAACCAATTTTATCTATTGGTCAAGGTCCTGAACTTCTTTCTAAGGCTTTCAAATGGGTGCACTTTTGCTAGTCCTTCCACTGACCTTTTTCTATTGGATTTTTTTTAATGCAGACTTAGTTTTAAGTACTTTCAAGGAAAAAAATGTTAAAATAAATGGGGGATTAGTGTTTGCGATGTGGGCATTTTGCGATTGCATTAATAGCCTTTCACAAACATTTTTACTATGCCTGAGAAATGTGCATTATTGATGAGTGTACTTCTTACTGTGCAAAAGCCATTAGGGATGAAGTGAAAGGTCTGTGGCAAGAAGATGATGCACAGAGAAGGCCTGGGTGAGTAGTGTTTTCAGTTAGCAGCTAGGGAGTGCCTGTAATAGTCTTAACCAGACAGGACTATTCCATTCGTGTTTTCAGACAGGTACATCTATGAGTTCTTACACACCTCTTTTTGCATCTAGAAAACATACTTGTGAAACTCATTATATGACATTGAAAGCAAATTGTTCAATTATCACATAATTAATTAGGACAAGAAATCAGACACTCAATCTTTTCCTTTTTCTTTTCTTCTTCTTCTTCTTCTTCTTCTTCTTCTTCTTCTTCTTCTTCTTCTTTCTTCTTCTTCTTCTTCTCCTCCTTCTTCTTCTTCTTTTTATATTTTTATGAGAGAGCATACACGTGCATGGGTAGGCGACTCTCAATAGGATCTTATCATTCCACGATCCCTCTCCTCCCTAACCCTCCATCTCCTGTACCTACTTCTAGCACAGGCACTTCAAACTGAAAAGAGGTGGGGTGGGAAGCCTGGGTTCTTGTCTTGACTATGATTCTGAACAATTTCCTGGGTATCAGCTGCTTTAGCAGCAACTCCATGTGCTAAAGTACCCTTTCTATGGCTTTGAGTCTGTGTAGGCAGAAAAATAAATAAATAGAATTGAGTTGACTGAATTTCATCCTAATCCCACCAGGCAAGGAAGGTTCCAGAAAAACTGAGACCCAAGTGGGGCAACTTGAATCTCCTGTTTTCTCACATTTGAGCATTAACCCATGGGGTTAACTCAACTCCTTGCTAAGTGGTGAACTCTTTTCTCAAAAGATGCGATTCTTAAGGTAACTTCAGTGTGGTCTTATTTCAGTCATTTCTGGGAGTTCAGAAGTTTTGGCGGACAATTTTTGGGCTAGTTTCCTATGTAATATATCAAAAGTAGAAGAAAGTCCTGTGGTGGTCTCAGATGTACATGAAATGCTCCAAGCAGAGACAAAATAGCATTGGTTCTCCATAATTTATGGAGAAGGATATAAAGCTCATTGCTAGAATAGTATTCAGAAGAAGAAACTAAGTTAACTGAGCAACTATTGTGTGCCATACATGCTCTTATTTAATTTTCTTATTCACTTGGGTTATACATCTTATCTTCAGATTACAGATGATAGGGTTGGAATTTAAAGAACTTAAATAACTTTTTTCTAAATACAGGACTCAAATCTAGGCCTTCTGAACCGAGTATCATCTTTTCTTTACCATGGAATCAGAACCCCCCCATTAAAAAAACAAACAAACAAACAAACAAACAAACTGGTATATGGGTATATAGTCTAGGATTTACCCCTAAAGTCAAGGTTTAAGTATTATTTCTGCAGTCACTCCCCATCTGCACTTTTACCTGGGCATTAATCCACTTAGTCATTTATTTTAAAAAATGCATGAAATATCAACTATATGCAATATGCTGAGATCTAGCCTGTTATTCCATTTCCGATGCCTCTGGGTCATTTTACACACAACAATGCTGCTACTACTGGGATCGTCTCCCACAGGCACAATGTGGCCTGGCAGCTGATGAGTGAGTGGTGGTGACTGCTCCATGGAAGAGCAGAACCATCATCTTGGGCTGAACTCACCAGGTCTCCTGTGTTCCCTTGCTCTTGCTGTCATATGCTTTTTGTCTTAATTTGTCATCATTGCTGTTGTTCTCTAACCATGTTCTATGACTATTTTACCTGAATTTAAGTAAAACAAAAACCATTGTTAACCCTGTCATACCAACAATGTTAACTAAACAAGTCTGATTACTCAGGTAAAAAGTGTATACTTGATGTTCTTATATGAAAATCAGTTTGATTAAAGAATAACAATTTTTAAAAGGTTTTTGCTATAGGACACATGTGCTCGCCAGAAAGACAGACAGAGACAGAGAGACAGAAAGCGAGAAATCACCCCCTGGGGGGATGGCCATGCCGTAATCCCTTCTTCTCCATTCTCTTCTCGGGATCCTGGGCATGCACGCACATGTGCCCGGCATGAGTTTATGCCACCAGGTCTGAGACTCTAACTGTGGTTGACTATGTGGGAATCCAGTGACACAGACATTATGCTATCTGCTGTCTCAAAGAATAATAATTTTAAAACCAAAAAGTTATTTAGAAGTTAAAGTAAAAATAAACAACATATTTTAAAAGTCTTTCTTAAAAAATTAAGAGGGTATGGGGCCAGCAGAAGGTGTAGTCACATGACTGACCATAGTTTGAGTCCCAGACACGGTGGCTTGAAACTCATGCCTGGCACGTGTGCATGTGTGTCCCAGATCCTGGGAAGAGAGTGGAGGAGAAGGGATTGCAGTGTGGCCATGCCCCTGGGGGTGACTTCTCACTTTCCTTCTTGCTGTCTCTGTCTCTCTCTCTGATGAGTGCACATGCCCTAAGACAAAAACCTCTAAAATGAAAAAAATTAAGAGGCTTGCTAGAGAGGGACAGAAAACAGCTGCAAGCAGGATGTGGTCATTTCACACTCTTTTCTTCATTTTTCTATCTTGTCAGTATTTGGGGCATGTACACATGTGCCTGGCATGTTTTTCAAGCCACTGGGTTCAGGACTCAAACCATGGTTAATCATGTGGCATCTGGTCTTTGATGCACTATGCTTAACCACTGTACCTCAGGGCCAGTTTTTTTAACAGTGTAAAATCTGTGGTTATGCTAAAATAACTTTTTTTTTAATGCCAATTTTATCAACAGTGATACTATTCAGCAATATAGATAAAGAACTCATGGAACAACTGTTTACCAGCATGGAAAATGAGATAGTATGTTTTCAGACATTTTAGCTACTGGACCATTCTCCCTTTATACAGAGAAAATTCTTTTGGGACTAGCAATCAATAAGAGCTTAATCCAAAGGTTATAGGTTAAGAACTAGAAGTGGCCACTAATCTAAAAAAATTAATTTGCACTTTTTTCCCTCCATGATATATAGTTGAAAACCAATAATATTAAAATGGTGACTATATTGGTGTATTTTCTTTGTCATTGAGGTCAGTGTCCACCTTAAAATATTTTTCAGGAAAGGTCCAGATGTGCTGTTCTAAGTGGTCAATGTACAGACTTATGATAAGGACTATTGCCAGTCATCATTTCATATTAAAATGGTGTAACTTTTTGTGCCTTAAAGAGAATGAGGGTACTGAGTCTTCTGACCAGCCGCCATGACACAGCAGTAACACAATGCTCCAAAATGCTGAAGCTGTGTGGGCAGGTCCCAGGTTTCCTTCCCAAGGTTTCCTGGTACATGCTGGATCTTGTGTGCCTACAGGCAGGTTATGGTAGGGGGTGTATCAGTGCGAGGACCCTATTGGTGGTCCTCTCCTCCATCCTCCTGCCTCTCCTCCACCCCCCTGTCTCTCTTGCTCATGGGAAAAATGTAATAAACTTTTTTAAAAACAGCATGTGGGGTAGCAGCCCCAGCTATTACCTCAGCGAAACTTTTTTTTTTTTTTTTTCTTTTTTGGAGAGGTTTTTGCTATAGGGCGCGTGCGCTCGCCAGACAGACAGAGAGAGACAGAGAGATAGAAAGCAGGAAATCACCCCCCAGGGGGGATGGCCACGCCGCAATCCCTTCTCCTCCATTCTCCTCTCGGGATCTTGGGCACGCACGCACACGCGCCCGGCGTGAGTTTAAGCCACCGGGTCCGGGACTCGAACCGTGGTCGACTACGTGGGAGTCCAGCGACATAGCCATTACGCTAACTGCTGGTCCCATCCTCAGCGAAACTTTTTAAGCAACGTAGAGCCAGAAGCACCTGGGTAAGATGCACGTGAATTTCCGGCTCATAAAAATTGTGAAATAGGGCCGGCAGATGGTGTGGCTGACTACATGGTCTGAGAACTGGAGCGGGGGGCTTGAAAATCACAACAGGCACGTGTGCATGTTTGCCCAAAATCCCAAGAAGAGACAAGAAGAGGAAGGATTGCAGCATGGCCATTCCCTCTGGTAGTGATTTCTCACTCTCTCTCTCTGGCGAGTGCATGTGCCCTATATCAGAGAGAGAGAAAAAAAGAGAGACAGAGAGAGAGAGAAATATGAGATAATAATGTTTCAAGTCATTAAATTCTGGAGTAATTTTTTACATAGGAATATATAACTTCTATTAATACTATTGAATCAAAAGATTCAGATTTCCAGTTTTAGTAGGAAATAAATCAGGGTTTGATAAACTAAGGTTTATGAGCCAAATCAACCCTGTATCTCTTTTGTATAGATCCTAAGCTAAGAATTGTTTCACCTCTTAAAATGTTAAAAAGAGAAAAGAAGAAAAAGAAAAGAGAGACTATATTTACACAACAAAATCTAAAATAATTACTATCTTGTCTTTTACAGAAAAGTTTGCTGACTCCTAAGAGAAACTATTGTGCTTCTCAAAGGACAGCCAATCCTCACAAAGTCTTTGAAAAGACCTGCAATCTGGAATACAGTTGTGCCGCAGTCCAGATGGTTGACTCTTTTTTTTTTTTTTCATTTTTTTCAATTTCAATTTATTTATTTACATTCATTCACTATACATCATTACATCATACAAAATGAGATTTTCCATCCAGAGTACACTGTATATTGGCTCAATCAAGCACATCAACATACATGTTATCGTCAACAAATAATTTTCCATTTCTTGTTTCCTGTATGTTTTGCTTTGTTTTCCCATTCTTGATTCCCTATCTCTTACCCTCTGCCGTCTCCTACTCTCCTCCCACACTGTCTCTGGTATCTATGTTTGCTTTCTATACTTTTTCCTCCACATTTTATTGAGTCACTAAAGATCTTAATTAATCTAAATATTTTCAATAGCAAGCACAGCTGATATATACATTTCCATGTACACAAGTCCAACCTTTAGGCATAAGCCTCAGTGAGTAGAATGAACATCCTATAAAGTAGCACCTAGCTGGGGCTATATATCTTACTGCAGTCATCAAATAGGTATGTTTAATGCATTTTTTTAATTTCAAGAAAAACAGTTTTTTTTTTCTGAACATTTTCTTTTTTTTTTTTTAACTTAATTTACATTCATTCCCTAAGCATCATCACAGCATACAAAATGTGATTTCCCATCCAGAATATACTGCATAATGGCTTAATCATACATGTTATTATCAAAAATTTTCCATTTCTACTTTCTAGTATTTTTTTTACCCCTAATTCTGACCCTCTGTCTTTTCCCACCCTCTCCTCACACTATCTCTGGCGTCTCTTACATGAGTTTTCTTCTAAAGTCTGTGGCAAATGTGTGTATTCTTCTGCCAAGGAGTAAAATAGTAATTATCAGTCATTTCTTATTATATAAAGTTATCCAGATAGATTAGCTGAATAAAAAAATCAATCCAATAAAAAGATGGGAAAATGAGTTGAACAGACAACTCTCCAAAGAAGACACACAAACAGCCATAAAGCATATGAAAAAATGCTCAACATTCCTTATCATTAGGGAGATGCAAATCAAAACCACAATGAGATAGCATTTAACCCCAGTAAGAATGCCTAAGACTGAAAAACAAAGAATGATAACTGCTATGAGGCTGTGGTGAAAAGGGATTATTGTGAATGGGAAAAAGCTGAAAGCTTTTTTACTAAAAACATACAAGGAAAGAATGCCCACTCTCCCTTCTCCTTTTCAATATACTGCTGGAAGTCCTCACCAATGCAATCAGAAAAGAGAATAAAATACAAGGCATTCAAATAGGAAAAGAAGAGGTGAAATTATCTCTATGTGCAGATGACATGATTGTATACAAAGAAGACCCAATGGTATCCACATACACATACACACACACACACACACACACACACACACAAATTCCTAGAAGTAATGAATGATTACAGTAAAATGACAGGATACAAAATCAACATACAAAACTCTATAGCATTTATATATTACAAACAGCAAACAGACTGAGATAGAACTGAAGAAAGTAATTTCATTTACCATAGCCACAAAAAGTATAAGATACTTAGGAATAAATCTAACCAACAAAAACAAGTAAAACTATGAGAAGCTTAAAAAAGTGAAAATGACACAAAAAAAATGGAAGGAAAGCCTATGTTTCAGGATCAGAAGAATTAATAGAATCAAAATGGCAATTCTGCTCAAATTAATCTACATATTTAACACAATCCCAATCAAAGTACCAGAGACATTCTGTATAGATTTAGAAATGACAATCATAGAATTTGTCTGGAGTCATAAAAGACACCACATTGCCAAAGCCATCCTGCGCAAGAAGAGTGGAGTAGGAGGCATCTCGCTCCCTGATTCCAAAATATATTACAAAGCTATAATAATCAAAACAGCACAATATTGGCATAAAAACACACATGGACCAGGCTAGAGACCCCAGAAATAAACTTCAAAATATATAGCCAATTGATTTTTGACAATGGGTGCCAGTCGATCTAGTGGGAAAAGAAAAACCTCTTTAGCAAATGGTACTGGAAAAACTAGGTATCCATCTGCAGAAAGATGAAGCTGAACTCCTACCTCCCACCACTGACAATAATCAACTCAAAGTGGATCAGTTATCTAAGCCTAAGACTGCAAACTATAAAACTACTGGCAGAAAACACTGGGGAAACTCTGGGAGACACTGGGATAGACAAAGACTTCTTAAATAAGACCTCTAAAACACAGGCAATAATCTCAAAAATAGACAAGTGGGATTACATCAGGTTAAGAAATTGTGGAACTGCACAGCAAAAGACAGTAATTAGTGTGAATTGACAGTCTTTGGAACGAGGGAATATTTTTGTAAACTATGCTTCAGATAAGGGACTGATAATCAGAATACACAAAGAACTCAAGTGACTTAACCAAAATAAACAAACAAAAAAGATCAACCCAATTAAAAGATGGGAAAATGAACTAAAACAACTCTCTATAGAAGGCATATGAACAGCCAAAAACCATATGAAAAAATGCTCAAATTAAGGCAGATGAAGATCAAAACTGCAAAGAGATATCACCTAACCCCAGTCAGAATGACTAAGAGTTAAAAAACAAAACATGGTAAGTGCTGGCATAGCTGTGGTGAAAGGTGAACTCTCCTACACTGCTCAAGGGAATGTAAATTGGTCCAGCCACTGTGGAGAACAATATGGAGATTACTCAAAGATCTACAAATAGAACTACCATATGATCCAGCAATCACACTTCTGGCTGTGTACTCAAAGGACAGGAGAATACTTAGTCAGAAAAGTGCTTGTATGTTTATTGTGGTGTTATTCACAATTGCTCAGATATGGAACCAACCCAACTGTGTACAAACAGAAGAATGGATTAAAAAAGTGTGGTACACATACTCTATGGAATACTACTCAGCCATAAAACAAAAAGAAAAACAAAAACAAAAACTCAAGACCCTGGCTTTTGATAGAAAGTGGATGAATATGTAAGATTTACTGCTGAGTGAAGCAAGCCAGACTATGAAGGAGAGACATTGTATGTCTCCACTTAATATATGCCAACTGTCTACCTTCTATGGCTAAAACTGAAAATGAAAGATTAGAGGCTACAGAAACAAGGAAAATGGTTACAGATGCTGGACACAGTGTGAGAAGAGGGTGAGAGAAGAAGGAGAGTCTGAGGAAAGACATTAAGAAGAGAAATAGAGAGGCAAGATATTTATGGGACACAGAAATAGATTATTATCTGTTGATGATAACATGTTTAGTATCTCCAACTGAACTGGTGTGAAATGTATTCATGTTGGAAAATGCACTTTATAAGCTAAGTGATGTATAGTGATTGAATATATAAAATAAATTAAAATAAAATATATTAAATTTAAGAAAAAAAAGAAAAGGGAACTCTTTCACACCATTGGCACAATGTAAATTAGTACTACCACAGTGGAGAACAATATGAAGATTCCTCAAAAACCTACAAATATAGATCCCTGAAACACTCAGACAAGAAGCCATTTTAAATTTGAGGTGTGTCCTGGTGAGTTCAGGGACCAAGGTGACAAAAGCTATGCTCTAAACCTCATCTTCTAAATCCCTGAAACACTCAGACAAGGTAGGGAGACCTTTGTCCTCTCTCTGTCTCTATCTGTCTGTCTCTCTTTAAATTTTTTTAAAAAAATTTTAAACCACTTCTTCTCACCTTGGGTCTTTTCTTTCTCTCGCTAATTTCAAAAGTCATTTTAAATCTGAGGTGTGTCCTGGTAGCGCACAGCGTGGCTTTCAGTTTTTACCTTTAAATTTTTTTCTTCTCTGTTTTGGTTGTTTTTGTATAATTTGTTTTTTTCTTTTCCTTTGGTTTTATTTTTTTAAACTTACTATCTCACTCTGCTCTTCCATCTCCACACATGGAGTATCTAGACAAGCCTAGGTACACAGTAGCCACACATCTGAATATTTTTAGGGTCATTGAAATACTTAATGTTTATTGAATCCCCTGCTTTAAGGAAGAAACTTATTTTTATACATCTGAACTCATAATCTCTTTCTATGGATATCACATTGTAAAACACAGTAGAAGAGAGATTTGACCAGAAACCACCACAGAGGCACAAGAAATATGAGAAACCAAGACAATATCTCTCCCCTAAGGGAAAAGAACAATCCCTCATCATCCACAGTCAGCACAGTGGAACTTGTAGAAATGACTGATAGAGAATTCAGAATATTCCCAGTGACAAAACTAAATGAGATGCAAGACCTGAGAGACAATGGACTCCAGAAGATGAAGGACAAAAGAGACAATGAGTTCCAGAAGGAGAGGAAGTCCTTGCATGATCTGAAAGAAGAAATACACACCATAAAAAAAAGAATCAAATGGAGCTGTTAGAGATGAAGGCAGCAATTCAGGAAATCAATACCTCTCACAAAAGTATTAAAACCAGATTAGTCCATGCAGAAGATGGAATCTTGGATGTTGAAGGCAAAATCTCTGACCTAGAAAAAACAACCAAAACAACTGAGAAAATAAATCCCCAAAATGGGAGTAATATACAAGAAATACTAGATACCACTAAGCACCCAAACATCCAGTTAATCAGTATCCCAGAAGATGAAAAAACTAAGGGAATTGATAATCTATTCCATGAAATCCTAGAAGAAAACTTTCCAAATCTTGAGAGGCATTCAAATACCCAGACCCAAGAAATACAAAGGACCCCTAATAGAATCAACCCAAAAAGATCTTCAAGGCACATCATAGCCAGATTGGCAAAAATCCACAGACAAAGACAAGATACTAAAGTTGGCAAGAGAGAAATGTCAGGTTACTGATAAAGGTTATCCCATCAGGGTAACATCAAACCTCTCATCAGGAACAATGCAAGCAAGGAAAGAATAGGAAAATACATTTGAAGTATTAAGTGTTAAGTTAAGAATACTATACCCAGCAAGATTATCTTTCATATGAGAAGAAAAGATAAAAAAACATTCTTAGAGAAGCAAAACCTGAAAGAATTTATCAATACCAGACCAGATCTTTAAGAAGTTCTGAAAGGAGCGCTTTACCAGGAAAACTAAAGATGGGCATACAGAAATAAAAGAACAAAAACAACAAACAAAGAAAATGACCAACTTAATGCTAGGGACAAGAAATATCAATAATAATGTTGAATGTTAACTTCTAGGATCTAAACAGAAAGATCATATCACAGAAATACTGCAAATTCAACAGAATAAAGATTAATTACATTAGCCTCAACAGGTGAAATAGAATTTTGTGACTTTTGAGTAAAACATTACCGTCTTTTTCTTTACTATGCTTTGTTTTCCCAATTCAAGGATTTTGCTTTCTTTTGAGCTATTGACAGTTTCAGCAATTTGTTAAAATGTTTTTTCTTATTATTTGTTTCTTTTTTTATCTGTCATTTGGTTTTTAAATATCTTAAATCTTTTGATGGCACAATTTACAGATCTATGCTGATGGTATATTTCCTCTACTTTAATCCTTCTAATAGATTGGCAAAAGCACCATTACCAATCACACATATACAGTAGTTCTTCAGTTTCTATGTGGTTTTGAACAGTTGCCTAAGAATCCTGAAATATAACTTAGTCTGACTTAGATAATAGAATTCAAAGGTAAAATTTAACATGCTACTAAATTTTGTCACACTGACTTTCAGAACCATCTAACCTTGCAAATCATTTATTAAATATGTAAATTCTTACATATTCCTTATTTCATAGTATACATAAACCACACTAAAATGTCTTCCAATAAGTAAAAGGCAGTGTTTTGTATACAGAAAATTCTAACTGAATGGGTAGAGTTATGACCTTATATATAAAGTAGACATCACTACCTTATCTTCGGCCTTTATGTTAATAAACACAGATTAAAACACAGGTGAGTCTGCTTAATTTTGAGAAGTGAAGGGATTTCTCCAGCATTTATATATTCATATAACTAGTTAAGTATAAGCCTAAATAAAACCAATCTCCAGTAGGCTTTGAGATGGCATTCACTACCTTTGTAGAAAGACAAGCATTACTAATGAATTACCAATTATGTTTTTAGAAAAGACAAATAGTAACAGCACTTACTGAACTGAAATTAGTATCAAAATTTTTAAAACCCAACAATATTAATTTAAACACAAGCCAGTCTTACTTAAATCAGGATTGTCCAAGAAAAATATCTTGTCAGTCATTCATGATCTGAGTTCTGGTGTAGGAGATCAATTAAAATATAGTACATATAGGGAACCAGCAGTTAGTGTAATGGCTATGTCGCTGGACTCCCATGTAGTCGACCGCGGTTCGCATCCCGGACCCAGTGGCTTAAAACTCACGCCGGGCGCATGTGCGTGCGTGCCCAAGATCCCTAGAGGAGAATGGAGAAGGGATTGTGGCGTGGCCATCCCCCCTGGGGGGTGATTTCTCGCTTTCTGTCTCTATGTCTCTCTCTGTCTGTCTGGCAAACGCACAAGCCCTATAGCGAAAACCTCTCAAAAAAAAAATTATAGTACATATTAAAAAGGTGAGACTTTTCTGTTTTGTTATAAATAAGACAGTGGTCACCTATTACTCATAAGCAGCTTTTTAAAGATAAACTATCAACTCTGTTCTTTCGGACTTCTTTTTAATGCCAGCAAAGATCATTTTTGTTCATTTTGGGATTCTAAAAATACTCCATCAGTGTATCCTCTTCCTGGGTAATGCCTTGTTTCTTGTTGGCATCTGTGTAAGGGAATTCAGGGCACTGACCTGTCTTCTGCTCAAAAAGACCATGGAGATTTGGGCCAGTCTTGTGCTTGCCTCCCTTTTCCACAGTATGGCACTGGGCACACTTCTGAACAAAAATCTTGCAGCATCACCCATTTTTAATTCTCTCTTTTGTTGCTTGGGAATATAGAGTAACCACTCAGAAGCCAGATGACCCACTCTATAAGTCCAAGGACACACCAGTCAGCACCTATTTACCTGTGTTGGTGCAACCAAACTCCTGTTGGTTTCTTTAAATGGAAACATAAACTTTTCTCCCTTCCTGACCCCTCTGGAATTGGAAAACATTTAGGAATATTCTTATTTTGTGGCAGAATGGTTATTTGCATAAGTTCAATAAAAGCTGTTGCCTTAAATCAGAAATGGAAAATACTCATTATTGGACTGGGCTTTGACTGGAATGTCATGTCTGAAGATTAAACCAGAAAACTATGGAACTAAGATAGATCACAAGTGAGCCAACAGAAGCTCTTGGAAAGATGGCCTGGCACCATAAATTGTTCTGCCTGGCAGAGAGGATTATAGAAGATATATTAAAGAATTTATAACATAAAATAACCTGGACTTTTCCAGCTCAGCATTGTAATTAGAAGAGATTGCAAAAGAGCAGCCACAACCAGAGGATTATCATGAGGAAGTCTTTGAAGGAGGAAAAAAGACACTGATCTTTGCTAGCAGATGGTATATCACAGAATACTTGGTAGACAGGGCTTAATTGAGAAGGTTTATGTGTGAATTGTGTGGTGGGTGTTTGCTTTTCAACAGTTTGAGTAGCTGACATGTAAATATTTTCTCAAAAATATTTAAAACTATACTGTTGTTATAGAGTCACAAACACAATTTGAACAAATATTTTGAACATTATGCTTAAAATTCAGTTTCTTGAAATTTTGAAAGTTGTTTATTAACTGTCAAGAACTATGAAGTATGAGCAAATTTTTTTTAATAAGTAAAATAAATGTTTATGGGAAAATGTAAAAATAAATAGGTAAATGATTTAAAAAAGCCCAAAAACTACAGATAGAACTGCTATACAATCCAGTAATTCCACTCCTGGATATCTACTCAGAGGATAGGAATACACTCAGTCAGAACAGTATTTGCACATTCATGTTATTGCAGTATTAGTCACATTGCTAAAACATGGAATCAATCCAAAAGTCCCAGAACGGATGAACGGATTGAAAAAATATGGCACATATATCCTGTGGAATACTACTCAGCCATAAAAACAATGAGAGTCTGGAATTTTATTGAAAATGGATGCATATGTAAGATTTAATGCTGAGTGAAGCAAGCCAAACTATGAATGAAAAACACTGTATGTCCCTGCATAATATATACCAAATGTCTGCATTCTATGACAGAAATGGAAAGATTGGAAAGTATAAAGTCATGAAGAGTAACTGTAGATAGCAGAGACAGTGCTGAAGGAAGTTGGACAAGTCCAGGATGATGGGAGGGGGGAGTCAAGGGGGAGAAAAAGGCAAAATCACTTCATGGAAAACTATGTGGTGATAATAATAATGTTTATGGTAATATATTTGACTGAACTAATGCACAATGTATTCATGCTGAGGAAATCCATTTTGGATACTATAAATACAGTGAGTGCATGTAGAAAAAATAAGAAAATAAGAAAAATAAAGAGAATACTTAAAGACAGAACCAAAATACTTTACATGATTATGCTTATATTTAATTTTATTTTCAGGTATAAATATTAATTAACATTCTTCAAATTCTGAGATTTAAATAGACTGTCTGTGTCACATAATCTCAGTAGTTCATGCATAGAAATTCGATGTCCTAAATGCCAGAGATATCCCAGGTCTTGGGGTCTGAAGATAGTCAGTCACCTTGGTTATGGCTATTGTAGAAGCAAAATAAGCTCTAGACTAGTGCTATTCAAAATGTGGTCCATGGACCAGTGCTGGTATACAAACTGTCTAGTCAGAGTTAGGATTATTATGAACACTGAGAGAAAGCATTTAGAAACTAGCATTGCAATTGACAAACCAGTTAGGTCTGTTTAACATAATTATTTTTGTAATTAAAGCTTGCCTTTTGTATATCTTTGAGGTTTTTATTTCTTTCTTAGTAATCATTGTTATTGTATTTTATGGAAGCATTCACTGACATTGGACATTTTTTAAAAAATGATCATCACACAGAGTTCCAAGAATGCCTTAGGAAGCCAATAAAACCCTTCAATATCCCTAAATCAACATTTTTATGACAAGGTCTCTTTCTGTCACTACAACAAATACTTCAGTCAATCATAACAATAAGCCAAAGTCCACAAACTGAAAGAAATACAAACAGGTTGACCAAGTATCTGTCATGGGTATTCAGCATGATTGCTTACTAATTCCACCTCCCCACACATAATAAAACAGAATGAACGGATGCCTCTTCTTTCTAGATACCCTCTCTTCTTATTCAGCATTAGGCAAGACATGCCAAAGACAGGTACTTCCATTCTCTACTTCCATTCAGTAGAAAAGTTCTGAGAATAAAAAGGATTACAGAAGGTAAATTGATGAAACTTGAAAATTCACAGTACAGTACACAAGATGACAAACCCCTAACACTATGCTTGGATCCTAATTCCGTGACAGACATGGCTATCAGAACATTCTTTCTTGCCAAACAATGGGCAGCTAGAAGGACCTTCTCATCAGAGCATTCCAGGAAGCCAGTACTAATAAATTAGAGTGGGCTGAACACTCTTTGCCACTCAATTATAATGAGAAGATGGTAGATGTCACAAGAAATAGACCCGTATCTGGTCTGGAAGCCAGCCATTTGGTCTATTCTCAACACCTCTCTAGATCTGTCTGTCATCCTTAACACAGGCAGGTTGACAAGATCGTGGACTTTCACATTCTAATTCAGTGTAGACTTAAAAAAAATACTGATTCCTGAGCTCCAACTTTGATGTCCTTTTTTAGGCTGTCTACTGGCACATTAGATACCAGTCATTTTTAAGACTGTCCCAATGATTCTAATGCACATACAAGCCTGAGAACCATTGGATTAGAATATTACTATAGTCTTTCCCAACTTGAATATTCCAAGACTCTATGATTATTTGAAGCAAGAATACAGTCAGTCACACAGAGTGTATCAATTAAATTGGATTGGCTAGTACTTAAGAGCTAACTTGATCTCTTGGGCAGTTTATAACTAGAGAGAATAAAAGGCATAGGGATTTTGAATTATGAGGCAATAATTCTATTTTAGGTTTATGTGATCTCAAACTACTGAAGCTTTACTCTTGTGGTTTTTATGACCCCTTCAGCATACCTCACAAGAATTATTATAGTCTCATAAATCACAATTTCCTATTATCATAGAAGTCATCATTTATAATATTAACCACTGTTAATAATAATATGCATTGTAATGATCCAAATTCTTTTATCTGAAGATATCAATCCATTTTATAGATCTCTGAGTAAAGGACATATGCCTGTAATCGACCCATTTGATAGCTTAAGAAACTAAGTCAACTTGTCTACTGTTTTTGTTTATGTGTGTATAAACACACCAGACACACAACTTTAAATTCAGTTCAAAATCTACAGATTTTATTATGTGGTACAGTTAAAGATGTTTTCTCCTGTCTGTATGTTGTTTTGAAATACGTATACAGTTTGGAACGTTTAAATTCAGCTAATTAATATATGCATTTCCTCAAGTATTTATTTATTTATTTGGTGAGAACACTTAGAATCTAGCTTGTTAGCAATTTCCAAGAACATAATGCATTGTTATTAACTATAGTAACCATGTTTTACAACAGATATATTGCACTTATTCTACTGTCTAAAATTTTGTTTTTTTTAAAACTTTATTTATTTATTTCAATTTGACCAGAGAGGGATAGAGCAAGGGGGAGAGGGAGAGAAAAGGCAAGAAAGCAAGCCACCAGGTCTGGGACTTGAACCGCCGTTTGCCATGTGGAAGTCCAGCGCTCTTAACCACGGCACCACCTGCTGGCCCCGCCAAAATTTTGTATTCTTTGACTAATAGCTCTTCAACCTCTCATTCCTCAAGTTTGAGGCTTAAATGTCCTCTTCCAAAATTTCTATAAAGGGTAACTTTTATTTTTTATTCATATCTGTTATTTACCAGGTACTGAAAACACAGAGATGAGAAAATACACTAGAATGATGCTGAAAGAGAGGCACAAGGCCAGGGTAGTTATCTGCTGGTCAAGAGAAGTTAGATACTACACAGTGACCACCATTTGAATACCCTGCCTGGTCCTCCTGAAATAGGCTAAGTACAGCATGAGAAGGACCAGGACTCGATGAGCTGGAGGACCCGAGAAAGAGGATTGTTTAATGACCAGAATAGTGGTGGATGCCTTTCTCTTCTCTCTCTCTCTCTCTCTCTCTCTCTCTCTCTCTCTCACGCACGCACACACACACACACACAAGGCTTTATCATGAATAAAAGTAAAGAAGAAAGAGATACACGTTGATAAATACAATAAAAGGTCACATGTACTCTAACATAAATACTTCTGTGGTACCATGACAGTACTGGGAAGAGGTTAACTAGCTCCAACACTAGAACAAGGTGCTGAAAAAATTACTTCAAAGCTGGGATTTTGGAGGGCCCCTTGAGTTTGAAAGATATTGAAAAAGTGAAATATGTCCTAGGCAGAGACACTATGTTGAAATACAAAGGACTGATGGTGATGCCGCCTATGTGTGAGAGTGGGAGCAGAGAAAGCTAAAATATAAGACTGGGAACAAATCCTGAGTTTCCGTAGACATCCTAAAGGTCTTTTTGTTTGTTTGTTTTATACAGGCAATTGTTATTGATGGCTTGCTTTTCTTACTTTTATGATTTGTTATTGACATCCAAATCATTGTACATCTCTGTAGTTTGTGTTTATATATATACATCTTTCTTTTAATGTGAAACACTTTCGTAAGAAAACGTTATAGTTTTAATACCCTCCTCTTTAGATATATGTTTTGAAACCTTGAGAAAATGATTTAAAATGTATGCTATGGATTTCTATATTTTTGTAAATAAGAATGCCAGTATTTTACTCATCACTTGCCAATTTTCAAAGGTGTAAGATGAGGGGGTCTATTTAGAACTGTAGAATTTTAGAATTGAAAAAGATCTTAGAGGTCAAATTCAGAAGATGAGAATCGCTTTCCATTACACAAAGCCTCTGATGTCATGCCTTATATAATGACATTGCTTAGTATTTCCATGAAGTATTCTGTGTAATGCTAGACTCTCTCAAGTGTTAGTCACATAATCAAGTTTAGGATGCTCTACGTACTAGAGCTGTGTCTTGAAGAGTTACAAAATGTATAATTATCTTAAAGTACATGAGAAATCCTGTAAAAAATAGTTTTTGAATGTTTGTTTAAACCAGGACTTATTTTTTTAACTGACAAAAATCGTATATATTTATTTATTTGTGTGTCTGTGTATGTGTTTTATGGTATTGATTTTTTTTCTTTTTTTTGGAGAGGTTTTTGCTATAGGGCACGTGCGCTCACCAGAAAGACAGAGAGAGACAGAGAGACAGAAAGCGAGAAATCACCCCCAGCAGGGATGGCCACGCCGCAATCCCCTCTCCTCCATTCTCCTGTCAGAATCTTGGGCATGCACGCACATACACCTGGCGTGAGTTTAAGCCACGGGGTCCAGGACTCGAACTGCGGTCAACTATATGGGAGTCCAGCGACATAGCCATTATGCTAACTGCTGGTCCCTGGTATTGATTTTATTATACCTTCAATCATTACATTGTATGTATGTGATACAATGTGTATATCATTACAGTTTGCAAAATGAATTTTTCCAGCAAAAATACACTGTATATTAGTGCAATTAAAGATATTTTCTATTGTCTACATTGTTTTTAAATATGTATACAGTTTGGAACATCTAAATTGAACTAATTAATATATGCATTTCCTCAAGTACTTATTTATTTATTTATTTATTTTGGTAAGAACACTTAGAATCTATCTCGTTAGCAATTTGCAAGAACATAATGCATTGTTATTAACTATAGTAACCATGCCACCTGCTCTCTCCTATTCTTTGTATTTTTAAAAATTTATTTTATACATTCAATCAATATATATCACTTAGCTTGTAAAGTGAATTCACCCAATATGAATACACTTCACACCAGTCCAGTTTAGGATACTATATATGTTATCAACAATAATAATCCATTTTTGTGTTACATAAATGTCTTGCCTTTCTATTTTTCTCATTTGTTTCTTTCCTCATACTCCTCCCCTTCTCCCCTCCCCACACTGTCATTATCCCTAACCATTTTCCATGTTTCCATATCCTCTAGTGTTTCCATTTCTGCCATAGAGTGCAGATAGTCAGTATATGTTAACTGGAGAATTGCTTTGGCGATACAGAATCTTTTATCATTCCAGACAAATTATATAATTGTCTTTTCTAAATCTGTGAAGAATATCTCTGGTATTATGATTGGGATTGCATTAAATATGTAGATAAATTTGAGTAGAATTGCCCTTTTGATTATATTAATTCTTCTGATTCAAAAACATGGGATGTCCTTCCACTTTTTTGTGTCATTTATATATATATATTTTTCAAGTTTTCATAGTTCTCCTTGTAGAGGTTTTTGATTCCTTTGGTTATATTTATTCTTAGGTACCTTATACTTTTTGTGGCTGTAGTAAATGGAATTACTTTCTTCAGTTCTATGTCAGTCTGCTTGCTGTTTGTATATAGAAATGCTATAGATTTTTATGTTGATTTTGTATCCTGCCACTTTATTGTATTTATTTATTAGTTCCAGGAAATTTGTTGTGGATGCCATTAGGTTTTCTATGTATAAAATTATATCATCTGCAAATAGAGATAATTTTATAGCTTCTTTTCCCATTTAAGTTCCCTTTATCTTATATTCTTTTCCTATTGCATTGGCTAGGACTTCCAGCACTACATTGAAAAGGAGTGGAGAAAGTGGGCAGCCTTGTCTGTTACGAGCTTTTAGTAGAAAAGCTTTGCGTTCCCTGTGTTTTTTAAATCACAGCCTTCTGACTAGGGTTAAGTATTATATCATTGTGATTTTGATCTGTATTTCCCTATGATGGGAGACATTGGACATTTTTTTTTCCATATCGTTTTTAGCCATTCTATGTCTTCTAATTTCAAGAGTTATCTAACTTTGAGAGCTATTCGTTCAGCTTATTTGCCCAGTTTTCAATTGGGTTATTAGTTTTTGTTGTGACTGTGTTGCTGGAGTTCCCTACATATTTAGGCTATCAATCCTTTGTCTGAAGCATAGTTTGTAAATATTTTCTCCTACCCTGTGGGTCACCTCTTCACTCTATCTGTTGTTTTCTTTGCTGTGCAGAAGCTTTAAAAACTGATGCATTCCCCTTAGTCTGTTGTTGGAATTGTTGCATGTGCTTTGGGGCGCCTAGAAATTTTTGCCTACTCCAATGTCAAGTGTTTCTCCTGTGTTTTCACAAGCAGTTTTATAATTTGAAGTTTTACATTTGTGTATTTTCATCTTTGATACTTTTTTATTTGATTTTTGTTAATGGTGAGAGATAGGATCCCAGTTTCATTCTTCTGCAGATGCATATCCAATTCTTCTAGCCCCATTTGCTGAAAGGCTTCTTTTCTCCATTGGATTGTCCTGTGCCCTTTGTCAAAATGGATCTCTTTATATGCCAGTGCCATGCTGTTTCCATCACAGTGGCTTTGTAGCATGCTGTTTGCAAACACAGACAATTTAACTTTTTCGTTTCCAATGTTTGTTTTATTTATTTATTGATTTACTTATTTTGCCTCGCTAGGATCTCCATTACTAACTTGAATAGAAGTGGTCAGAGTGAGCACCCTTGTCTTGATGCATATCTTATAGAAAAAGCCTTTACTTTTCACCGTTGATGATTATGTTAGCTATGTCTTTCAATGTTGAGATCCATTATTTCTATACTATTAATGTGGAAATACTTTCTATACTTTATTTGTTAAGAGTTTTTATTGTAAGTGGATGCTGGATTTTGTCAAAATTCCACATAAATTGAAATAATCATATGCTCTTTATTTTTAGTCCGTAAATTTGATGTATCACATGCATAGATTTGTCTATGTTGAACCATCTTTGTATCCCTGAATCAATCCCACTTGATTATGGGGAATGGTCCTTTTTAAAATTCTCTTGAATTCAGTTTGCTAATAGTTAGTTGAGAATTTTTACATCTATTATTGTTAGGGATATTGGCCTATAATTTTATTTTCTTGTTTCTTGTCTGACTTTGGTATCATGGTAATGCAAAAAAAAAAGAATTTGAAAATATTTCCTTTCTTTTATTTAAAATAGTCTGAGAAGGGTTGGTGGTAGATCTTTATATGTATAGAAGAATTCTCCTATGAGACATCAGGTCCTGGGTTTTTCTTTGGTGCGACTTTTTATTACTGGTTAAATCTCTTTACTTCTTATTGGTCTGTGCAAATTTTCTATTTCTCTGTAATATAGTCTTGACAAGTTGCATGTGTCTAGAATTTATCCACTTATTTTTGGTTACTTAATTTATCGACATATAATTTTCTGTAATAGCCTGTCATGTTTCTTTATCTTTCTGTTATATCAGTTGTAGTGTCTCCTTTTTCATTTTTTATTTTATCTATTTAAGTGTTCTCTCTCTCTCTCTTTAAGGTTTTCCATAGGGTGAGTGCATTCAACAGAGAGACTGAAAGTGAGAAATCATCTTCCAGGGATGATGGTCACACCTCTTACTGGTCCCCAGTATTTTCTCTTTTTTAGTAGTTAGTCTAACTAAATTTAAATTTCTTTTCTTCATCTTTTCAAAAAGGTCTCTTTTTGTTGATCTTTCTATTGTTTTTTCAGACTTTTTCATTTATGTCTGCTCTGATATTTGTTAGCTCTTCCTTCTTGCTTTGGGTTTAGTTTCCTTTTCTTTTTCCCTTTCCTTGTGGTGGTGAAACATTAGATCATCTGGATTCTTTTTAAAATGTACTTGTTCTTTCCAGACATCCCTCTTAGAACTGCTTTTGCTGCTGCATCCCATAGGTTTTGGTATGTTGTATTTCCTTTTTCATTTGCCTCAGATATTTTTAAATTTTCCTTTTAATTTCTTCATTCACCCATCGGTTGTTTAGGAGTGTTAATTTCCATATGTTTGCGAGTTTTCTGGTATTCTTGTTATTTTTCTTTTCACTTATTTATTTATTCTATAAGAGAAAGACAGAGACAAGCACCTCCAGTTGGGAATTGATGTCATGATTCTCCCCAACTTCGGCAAGCCAGGTTCACAGGCACACACGTTCATGAGCAGCACGTATAGGGAGGCCTTGGGGAGCAAAACCAGGGCCTTCCCCCAGGCCTTCCCGTATTGCCTTAGCATTTTAGAGTGTTCATAATGTCCCTGTTCCACGTGGCTGGCTTCTTCTTATTATTGATTTCAAGTTTCATGTTATTGTCATCAAAGATACTTGACATAATTTCAATCTTTTAAAATTTGCTAAGATTTTTTTGAGGTTAATATATGATCTATCCTAAAGAATGTTCCATGAGTGCTTGTATATTCTACTGCTGTTCGATGGAATCTTCTGAATATGTTTTTTAGATCCATTTGGTCTAAAGTGTAGGTTAAGCTCAATATTGCCTTATTGTATTTCTGTCTGAATGATCTGTCCTTTGCTGAAAGTGGAGCATTAAAGTTCCCTACTATTATTGTATTGCAGTCTATTTCTTTCTTCAGATCTATTAGTATTTGCTTTATATATTTAGGTGTTCCAGTGTTGTATACATATATTTTTACAATTGTTAGGTCCTCTTGCAAATTGACCACTTTATCATTATATAATAACCTTCTTTGTCTCCTTTTACAGTTTTTTTATTTACAATCTATTTTATCTGATATAAGTATCTTTAGTACTGCTCTTTTTTAGTTTCCTTTCCATTCTCTTTCAATCCTTTCACTTTAAATCTGTTTTTCCTTATAGGTGAAAAGAGTCTCTTATAGGCAGCAAATGGTTGGGTCTTAGTTTTTGTCCATTCAGATAAGCTACGTTTTTTGATTAGAGAATTTATATCATTTACATTCAAGATAACTATTAGTAAGGACTTACTACTGCTATTTTGTTCATTGTTTTCTTTCTAGTTGTTTTGTCAATAACCTGTTCTTTTCTTCATCTTTTGCTATTTTCCTTTCTTTTGCTTCTCCCATGGTATGCTCTAACTCTTACTGTTTATTTTATTTTTTTATTTATATTTATTTATTTACATTCATTCACTGTACATCATTACAACATACAAAATGAGATTTTCCATCCAGAGTACACTGTATATTGGCTCAATCAAGCACATCAACATACATGTTATCGTCAACAAATAATTTTCCATTTCTTGTTTCCTATATGTTTTGCTTTTATTCCCTCATCCTTGATTCCATATCTCTTACCCTCTGCCATCTCCCACTCTTTATTTTTTGTATATCTACTATGATGTCTTGCTTTGTGGTTATCATAAGGCTTACAAAAACATTTCACAGTTATAAAAGGCTATTTTAAGCTGATAGCAGCATAACTTTGATTGCATAACTTTCTTACTCCATCCTCCTTCATGCATTTTAATTTCTTTTTTTTTAAAAGACAAGATCTCACTGTTGTGTTCCTCTTACTTCAGCCTCCCTAGTAGCTGGAACTATAAGCATGTACACCTTATCCAGCTTTTAGGGTAGACGGGGAATCAAACTCTGGCCTGTGTGTGGCCTTAGTTTGTCAAATAGCAGCACCTACCATTGTACAATAGTGTGAGTGAGCCAATTTAAATTGTGAGATAAATTTTGATGTCACAATTTATGTATTTTATCATGAATACTTAGTAAATAATTGGAGCTATTGTATTCTTTTAATTTCTCCAGAAAGAGACAGAGAGAGGGAGAACAGGAGCAAACCCTTCCAGTGGGGTATGGTTATGCTGCAATTCCTTCTCCTTCATTTCTCTAACCTGCCAGGGTTTGGGGCACACATGTGCACACAGATGGTCTGTTTTCTAAACTGCTGGAGCTGAGATTCAAACTGTGCAATTGGCCATACAGCATCTGGCTCCCTTGACCACATGGTCACAGGGTCAACTTGAAGCTATTTTTTAAAATAGTTTTGTCTTTTTATCTTTACACTAAAATTAAAAGTGATTTACATTACCATTACAGTATTAGAATATTTTGAATTTGACTCTGCACCTTTACCAATGAGTTGTATATTTTCAGATTTTTCACGTTACTAATTAGCATCTTTTTACATCAGCTTGAAAAATTCCCTTTAGCATTTCTTGTAAAACAGGTTTAAGGTTGAACCTCTGCTCTTGTCTATCTGGGAATGTCTTTATCTCTCCTCCATTTCTGAAGGACACTTTTGCTGGGTACAATATTCTTAGTTGGGAGATATTTTTTGGTTTTGGTTTTTGTTTGTTTGTTTTCACTTCAGCATTTTGAATATATCTTCACACTCTCTCATGGTTCATAATGTCTCTTCTGATAAGTCCACTGGCATCCTTCTTAGAACTCCCTTATATGTCATTTCTTTTCTCTTGTTGTTTGCAGGCTCCTCTCTCTGTCCTTGCTTTTTGACAGTTTATTGTGGTATCTTTTAGTGTAGTCTTGTTTGAATTGAGTCTGATTGGAGATTTTGACCTTGGATACTTATATCCATGCTACTTAGAAAGGTTTTTTTTATAGCAATTATTTCTTTAAATAAACTTTCTACTCCCTTTATCTTTCTCTATTCCTTAACAAAGTCTCATAATCTGAATTTTTGCTCTTTTGATATGATTCCACAAGTACTAAAAGCTTCATTTCACTCTTTTTAATTTTTTTTCTATTCTGTCTATGTATCTTCAAATAACTTGTCTTTAAGTTCACAGATTCTTTATACTTTTTGACCACTTCTGCTGCTGATGCTCTCTATTGCATTTTTTATTTTATTTTTCTCTTGGCTCCAGAAATTCTGTCTGTTTTTTTGAATTGCCAGAAGGTGAATGTGCTCAGTAGAAAAAGAGAGAGAGAGGAGGAGGAGGAGGAGGAGGAGGAGGAGGAGGAGGAGGAAGGAAGAAGAAGAAAGAAGAAGAAAGAAGAAGAAGAAGAAGAAGAAGAAGAAGAAGAAAAAGAAGAAGAAGAAGAAGAAGAAGAAGAAGAAGAAGAAGAAGAAAAGAAGAAGAAGAAGAAGAAGAGGAGAAGAGAAGAAGAAGAAGAAGAAGAAGAAGAAGAAGAAGAAGAAGAAGAAGAAGAAGAAGAAAATAAAGCATCTCCCAGTGGAATGTGGTTAAATTACAATCTCTTCACTTTCATTTGGATTTGGAGAATATAAATATGTGCACCTGGCATGTTTTGAGCCGCCAATTTTTGGAGTCAAACCACACAGCTGGTCATGTGGGATCTGACTCTTTTAACCACTAGACTACAGGGCCAGCAATTTCATTTTTGAAAACATAATTTTAAACTGTTAAATTTCTAATTTTGGTCATTTGTTGCTTTCCTGTTTTCATTGAACTGCTTTTCTATATTTTCGTGAAGTTATCTGAGCTTTTTCAAAATAGTTAGTTTGAATTATTTCTCAGGCAATTATTACATCTTTCTTTCTTTGAGGTCAGTTACTTGGATATAATTGCATCCTTTGGAGTGTTAAAATTTCATGTTTCTTGTTATGTTACTCTGATGTCTGGACATTTGAAAAGTAGATGTATTCTAATCTTTGCAGAACAACTATATTTTGTAAACTTCATCAATCAGCCCTTCCAGAAATTCTGGCAGGCACTCTGTCATAATCTGAAAGCAGAATTACTGCTGGAGTGCTCAGGCAGGCTGGCCTGATGTCTGGTTCATCAAGTCAGTGGGTCTTGTGTCTGAGTCTGTGAGGTCAGGCATGAAGCCTGGATCCATTAGGGTATATCTATTGATTGAGTCTTTGGAGATAGATCTAGAGTCTGTGTTTACATTTGCAGATCTGGATCTGGTTTGATCTTTGGGCTTTAAGAGTGGTCTTGAAGCCTCAGTCCATGAGGGCTTAGTCTCCAGAATCTACTGTGGTAGAAGTGGACCCTAGGTCTGTTGACTTAAGCCTAGAACCTAGGTCCTGTGGAGCCTGGGCCATAGGGAGCTGCCTGGAGCCTGGTGCTGGGCCTGGTGCTGGGGTCAGCATGGATCTTGGGTCTCTTGGGACTAGTTGAGAGCATAAGATTACTGTCCTGGTACTAGTGACACTAGGGCTGGATTATAGCCCAAGGCTCTGGGGAGAGGTATAGGGTCTGGGGTCAGCCTGGTGGCTATGTACACAGGTGCTGTCCTAGAGAATAGATCTATAAGTGCTGACTAGGACATGGAGCCTTGGGGACTGGACAGAACTTGAGTACATAGGAGTGTTCCTAGGACCTGGGTCCAAGGAGGTCAGCTCAGCAATGGGGTCAAATGTGATAGGCCTGGACCTTGGGTCTCCTAGAGTATGAGGTCATGAGGGCAAACCTGAAGTTTGGCCTACAGATGCCACCCTGATAACAAAAATTGTTAGCGACCAGTGGTTACCTGGTTCTGGGACAGACCTAAAGCTGGACCATAGGGGCCACTATGACGCTAGTAGTGGATTGGTCTGGAGCCTACGATTGCTGAGATTGGGCTGGCAATATGGCATTCGGGAGCCTGAACCTACTGTGTAGCGCAACAATGGGCCTCTGTCTGGGGGACCTGGTCTTATGCCAGGAAAAGTCTATGGGCTCAGTCTGTAGATACTGGCTAGGAGTCTGAAGCTATGGGGGCCTGCCCACCTGATTGTTACTGGGGAGGGTTGAGTTTGGGGACCTATGGCAACATCCTATGCTTAAGTCTCTCTCCTTCTCCCATGTTTTCTCTCTACTCTCTGCTGCCTGGGGTTGGAGGAGGGATGATGTGGGTAATATCTTTCCTATACTCTTCAATGCATCTATTCTTACTTCTTTGTTACACTCAGGAGCTATAATCTCTTAAACAGTTTCCTTAGTACTTGTATTTTTGTGGATGGATAGCTGTTAAAATTGATGCTTCTGAGGGAGGGACTAGTGATGAGAAATTCTATTTTACCATCTTGCTGATGTTCCCTCTCCCCAAACTTATTTTATAACAAAACTACTTCTTCAAGATGTTCAATGAACTATCAATCCTTTTTCTCCCTCATATTTGCCACCTAGTATTATTAATTTTAACCTGTCCTTCATACTTTTGAACTTTCTAGATTCTACTTTATAATTTTATTTATTTATTTTTATTATTCTTATTTTTGTAAACATTCAATCACTGCATATCATTTGGCTTGTAAAAAGAATTTTCCCAACATGAAAAACATCTCAGACCAGCCCACTTGAGAATACTATACCCATTATCATCAATAGGTAATAAACCATTTCTGTGTGAACTTTCTAGATTCTTTACTGGTTTATTTCCCCCTCTCTCTGTCTGTCCCTCTTTCTCTTCCCTGAGACATCATCTTGATTTCTAATAAGCTAGACCTGAAATAAGGATGTTACTCCTTTCACCCTATTCTCTTAACAGTGTACCCAGGTTATATTCTTAGCAGACTCAAAGTTAACGATCTAAGAAATACAAAAATAGAATTCTCCCTCAAGTGTTTCCTTAATGTCTGTTTTTCCTTGGACATCTTTTCTTGGCCACTACTTCTTTCTGGACTCAGGTGTTCCTGAAGAGTTGTCCCTCCTACCTGTTGGCTTCCCTCAGTGGACAATGAACAAAATGTCAACCACTATGTTTCAAATACTTTCGCACAGCGTCCAACAGAATCTTTCATTCCCAATTCAAATGTTTCTCTCAAATGCTGAATAAACTTTTGCCGGAGGACAGTTTAGGAAATCTTATGTGTGTGTGTGTGCGTGTGTGTGTGTGTGTGTGTATAGTTTTTGCTACAAGGCTTTTGTGCTCACTGGAAAGACAGAGAGATAGAAAGCAAGAAATCACCCCCATCACCCAGTGTGGCCATGTCACAATTCCTTCTCCTCCATTCTCGTCTTGGGGTTTTGGACACGCATGCACACATGCCTGGCATGAGTTTTAAGCCACCAGGTCCAGGACCCTAACCACAGTTGGCCATGTGGAAGTCCAGCAACATAACCATTATGCCACCTGCTGGTCCTAAAATATGAAAACATTCAAGCTGCAGTTTTCTTTCTTTCTTTTTTTTTTTTTTTTTTTGGAGAGGTTTTTGCTACAGGGTGCGTGCGCTCACCAGACAGACAGAGAGAGACAGAGAGACAGAAAGCGAGAAATCACCCCCCAGGGGGGATGGCCACGCCACAATCCCTTCTCCTCTATTCTCCTCTTGGGGTCTTGGGCATGCACGCACATGCACCCAGTGTGAGTTTAAGCCACTGGGTCCGGGACTCGAACCACAGTCGACTACATGGGAGTCCAGCGACATAACCATTATGCTAACTGCTGGCCCCAAGCTGCAGTTTTCTTAATTCAAAGTGAAATACCTCCATTGCACCTGACAACATTTCTAACTATTTCTCTAATTAAAAGTATTGCTTTATTAAACAGAAAAATAGTGATAAACAAAGGCACTGGTTTTTCAAATGTTCACTTATTTTTGATGAGTGAGGGACAGAGACAGAGAGGCAGAGAGAGAGACAGGCACTCCCAACAGAGTCGGGAGAGCACAATCCACTTCCAGCTTCATCCAGCCCTAGGTCACAGGAATGTGTTCCTGGAATGTTCAGGGAGGTCTCCAGATGCAAACCTGGAACCTCCGCTTGTGGGTTGGCCCCACAGGTATTGCATTACTGTGGTGCTACCATTTAGTCCCCGCACTCAACTGCAAAAATGAGCTGTCTCAAAAATGAGACATAGCTACTCATTCAAATCCTATATCTGTAAAATTCTTTAGGACTTAGAAAATAAATTCACAGACATTTTCTAATTTCCAACTTGAATCTACTCTGTGAACACCTATCATCCTTATCCCCATTTTACAGTGAGGGGAAAGTATAGCTCAAAGAAGTGTGATTGTCCACTGTGACTCTGCAAGCGCATGGACTAGAATGAGTTGAGTGCATTTCCTGCCAAGTTTAGTGAGAATGTCAGGTGAAGCAGGTCCCTTTCTAGGCTTATAGATGAGAAAAATAGAATCCCAGATGGCCCCAACCCAAACCAGAATCTCCGTGGTTATAAAATCAACTCTATATTTAAGCTGGAAGGGAGGCCCATGAGACCTTGAAACAGTCCCAAGATCCCTAAATTTCTCAGAAAGACTGACTGTTCTTACTGGTCTTAGAGCACCCACATGGCTGCTGGTGCTGAGGTCCAACCTGCTTTCCCCCTAGGTCTATGCCTGGGGGTGGTGCTTTCCGCTATACCTAACCTCTACTCTGGCTATTGAGGCCTGGGAACAAAAATTCTAAAGGACCTTCACAGTTTCATAAGGTCTAAAGTCCAGCACTGGTACTGAAACTTGAGCTTACATCAGAATCACCCGTCTACTGTGTCCCAGGAATCTTTATTTAAGATCAAAGTGATGAGTGTTATGCAGATGAAAATCAAGAGCATCACTAAATTTCACTTTCTCTCCAACTGGTTTTGCCAAACTACCTGCCACTGCCTTTTGTGTTCCCAATTCCCTCTTTTTTTTTAAAGGTTTTCGCCAAAAGGCATGTACACTCACCAGAGGGAGTGTACATCCCCATGGGGGATGACCATGCTGCAATCCCTTCTCCTCCAGTCTCCTCTTGAGATTTTGGGCATGCACACAAATGTAGCCAGTGTGATTTTCAAGCCACCAGGTCTAGGACTCAAACTACCGTCGGCTATGTAGGAGTCCAACGCCCTTCACCACTATGCCACCTTCTGGGCCCCCAATTCCTTCTTTAGAAAATAAAAGAGCTTGCCCTTCAAAGCTCTGTTACATACTTCAGTTCCTCTTTCTCTGGATTTTTTTTTCCCTTCTCCCCACTCACCATTCCTGGGAAGGATAGGCATCTCAATTTAAATGCATGGGACAGCCCAGAGTGGGAACAGGGTCAAAAGACTCCCTGACAGGGAATAACTGAGGAGTATGGAGTAGTGAAATGAGTGCTCCTGTAGCCTGGAGAACCAAAATGGGGCCCTTAGGTCAAAGGAAAAATATTTGTACCCACCCCTCCACCAAGAAAGAAGACTGAACACCCTCAAAATCCTCTCATTGCCAGTAGTTACTGCTTGAGTTCATGCACTTCTTGTTCTGGTTACAAAACCACACCCAGATGGCAGACTTAGGAACACGTTCTTCAGGCTGCTTCTTAATACTCTTTAGCTTTTCTTTTCTGGTCTGCACTAGGGTCTCCACTTTGTACATTTCCTGAAGATTTTCATTGTTGCTGTTTTCTTCACCTGCTTGTGCAACCGAGGCTAGAAAACAGAGACTAGAACTTGCACACATTCTTGAAACTGAGCCTAGAGCTTCAATATGGTAGATAGCTGTTCCCACCCCCAGGAGTGGGGAGGCAAGCCCCATTGGCCCACGTATACCACGGGGTGATGTCCTTCTCCTTCAGGGGCTTAGCAAATTGCTGGAGTTCTTTCCGGGATGTCCTGAGACTCCTCAGGACTTTGCTTCAGCTTCTCCTTTTCCAATTTCTAGGAACTTGACTTGGGGGTAGTACAGACTTGGGGGAGGCTCCATCTTAGTTTCTCTCCACCTAAGATCCCACCTTGCCCTGGGTCTGGGAAGTCTGTTGACCATCTTGAGGCATTATCCCCACTCAACTGGAGGTTCCCAGTAGCCTGTATCCTACAGAACTCATGGGGTGGGAGTGCAGGGCAGGACCAGGGACTTCTCCCACATCTCAAAGCCTGGCCCAACCCCTGGCTGGTCCCTGTCCCAACTGGGAGGGTCTTGGAAGCTTATTCAGGTCAGAGAGCCTATTCAGACGGGCTCTGGCCCTCCTGACCCTTCTCCTATACCACCAGGCAGGGACAAAGGGTGAAGTCTGAAACCAAATGTCGAAGCCTGGGGAAGGAAGGTAGTCCGGCTGGGGGCCTGGAAAAGGGGAGGGTTTTCTTGTTTTATTTTCAGCATTTCTGATTCAGTAGGTCTAGAACGCAGACAGAATTTACATTTCTCACCATTTGTCAGATAAGGCTGATGATGTTGGGCTGGGTACTACATTTTGAGAATCACTGGCTTAGTTTTCATTTGCTTTTGCAAGAGTTGAAATTTTTTGAAATAATGTCTTTGAAATCAGATCTTGAGTCCTTCCTGAAGTTAGTTACTTTGTCCATTCATTTTAAGTTGCTCAATTATTAAGCTAGAGAAAAGTACCTAACTATATATGTTCCAAAGCCAATCATTAATGCCAGTTCTGCCAAAAAGCTTTTAAGCTTTGAGCAAATGGCACCTCTATTTTCTCATCCAGAAAAGACAATGTTATGAGGTCAGCCATAGCCTAGTAGATAAAGGAAGTTGGATCCCATAGATGACTACAGTTTTAGTCCAGCCCTGGTGGGGGCAGGAATGCTAGTGTGCCCTAAATCCAACATCAATAAAAGATGAAAGAGAAGGGACCATAACACTGACCACACCCACTGAGCATGTTCCCACCTGCCGTCTCTCTCTGGCAAGTGCACACACACTCCGGAAATTAAGTCAGAGAGAGAGAGAGAGAGAGAGAGAGAGTTCGTCCAGCCCAAAAACTTACATGAAAATGGTCACACTCTCATTTACTACAATCAAATAGTTTTTACTTTAAAAGGTGATGATATAGAGATAAAATCTAAGTGAGGTCTTTTCCTATTGTGGAACAGACCAAGTGCTAATATAAAGATGCTTGTCTAAAAATACACAGCAAGAAAAGGCAGAATCAGATATAGAATTTAGATCTATTCATTCCCCTTACAGATTTCCCCCAGGAACACTACTCTACAATAATAACAATAGCAGATAAATACTCAAATGGGGTTTGGAAAGTCTAATATAGAATCTGACAAGAAATAAAGTGATCCATCCACTCCTCTAGGTATCTATTTCAATGGTTCCATTAGTAATAGAATTTCTCTTCTGGATGCATAATTGATAACAAAATAAAAATAAAAATAGATCTTTAATCTAAGTATCTAAGTACAATGCATATTACAGTGCAGCAATCATTTCTGCAAAACTCAGGGGTGTGATTTTATTATGCCAAGTTTCAAATCCCTTAATGCTCATTGACAGGGCTTTCAACCAAGTTCAGCCTGAGAAATGTTTATGCTATGCATCTTGGGGGGTTGAATTCTTGTTCTTTAAGTGAGGATCTCCATTTCCCAAAATAACCCTATGAAGGTAAATATTTAACTCTTCTTAAAATGAATAATTTAAAATTCAAAGTCCAAGAATGATAGCAACATAAGAAAAGGCCTGTGCTGCTACTGAGTGTGAAGTAGAAGTGATCTAATATCAATAGGTTAGATGGGGGAAACTGAGGAAATGAATTTATCGTGATTTTGTTTGTCGTCTTCTAAAACTGAACATATAAACTGGGCAGAGTTGCAAATAGATTGTATGAGGTAAAAGCCTGCCCAGATATTAATAATTTCTTACAGTTCAGAAAAGGAAATGCAGTTCTATTTAATTCAGTTCAATGAACATTAATATGTGTCCACTGGGCACTTGGCAATCTAAGTCATTGGGAATGCAAAAATAAGATCATAGCCTCTGTCATAAAAGGACTAAAAAAGCTATTTTGCACTCATTTGAAATGACATGGTTTCATACTTAGGCACACATTACCAAAATTTAGTGCAGATTACTTTAAATACATTCAGTTATAATATGGGTCTGTTTGATTCAAGTCAACAAATACATACCAGGCATTTAGTATGGGATAAGGGGCTGTACAGAGAGTGCATAATAACATAGTATCTGCCTCAGATGTTGACCAGCTTCTCATAAGAATGACAGAAGAAAAAAGAATGATGTAGAGTATGACAAATACTTTGTCAAGGAAAGAGTGTGTTTGGATTTTTTTGTGTTTTTTTCTTTTTTTTTTTTTTTTTTTTTGACTTTTGCCATAGTACAAGTGCATTTGCAGGATAGGAGAGAGACAGTGAGAGTGAAAGTGAGCAATCATCCCCCAGGGGGATGGCTATGCTGCAATCTTTTCTCCTCTAGGAATTGTGGGCATGCCTACACACAGACTTGGTGTGATTTTCCAGTCGTCACAACTCGAACTACAGTCAGCAATGTGGGAATCCAGTGTCTTCACCACCCCACCACCTGCTGGGCCTGGAAAAAGTCATTTCTAATGAGTGTATTACATCAGCAAGATGTCTCTATGTCTCTCCAGTATCTGAGTTTGGGACCTGAGCTCATCACACTTCCATGGACTTCTGCCTGAAGGAGCTAGGAGAGTAACAGTGGTTATGTCCTGTGATCATGTCACCTTCTGGAACAAATCCAAGCAATTTTAATTGAGACTATTGCCTGTAATTTGTTCCTCACTTTGGAGCATCGATGTTGGTTTAAGTGGGGAAGCGTGGGAAGGAAATGTTGACAAAACAGCTTTGAAATAAGTAAAAGAGATGAGACTGCTCAGATCATGTGAGGCCAAAATATGATTTGAAATAAAAAAAAACTGATCACTTTTTTTTAATCAGTGTCCCTGCTTCTCCATATTCTGCCCTTCAGGAAAAGTACTCACCATGGTACTTGATTTTTGACAGTTCTTCAAGATTCTTTTTTTTTTTTTTTTTTGGGGGGGGGGAGAGGTTTTTGCTATAGGGCGCGTGCGCTCGCCAGACAGACAGAGAGAGACCGAGAGATAGAAAGCGAGAAATCACCCCCCAGGGGCGATGGCCACGCCGCAATCCCTTCTCCTCCAATCTCCTCTCGGGATCTTGGGCACGCACGCACATGCGCCTGGCGTGAGTTTAAGCCACCGGGCCCGGGACTCGAACCACGGTCGACTACGTGGGAGTCCAGTGACATAGCCATTACGCTAACTGCTGGCCCCGGTTCTTCAAGATTTTTAAATGCAAAAACTTTGTTTCATCACTCAGGTCAAGAAATATGCCCAGAACTGAGCACACACCTTACTCTTAACAGGTGCCTGTCAAACACAGAAGCCTAGACAATATCAACACATCTGAGATCAAGGGACAGAATAATGGATGAAGTTCTTTGTATGCTTTTTTTATACTGTGATGCAAACGTTTGTGTCTCATACTAGTCCACACCATAGTTAAGCCACAAGTAAATGTTGAGAAAAAAAAGTCACTATGCATTTTTTTTATTGTGCAGGGGGAAAAAAACAGACTAGCAGAAATGGTGCCAACATGTTAAATCTTTCTATACAGCAGGATTATGGGTAATATTTCCCATACATTTATTTTTTTTTTCTAATTTCCAATTTTCTAAATTTAGCATGTCTTAGTTTTACGATAGTCTTGTGAGTTTTAAAATTAACTCTGTAAGTTCCTTTTCCCCTTTGGCTTTCTTTTTCCCTTTAAAAGAAATGAAAGCCAAATGTAAAGAAACCATAGCAATTATATGTTACCGTTTGGTTGAATTTGTTATAAGAGACCGTATCAGTTATCTGAATAAAATGAAAATGTGTTGAAAATGTGCTAAGTCTGCAAAAATTAGTGCCAGTTTACCATGTTTGTATTTACAGTTATTACAGTACCAGTGAAACAAGTAATAAACAATGACTTTATATTTCTTTCCTAGAATATAGATGAACATTTTCCCTTTTTTGCAAAAGATTTTATAAAAGAAAATTCTAATTTAAAATACAAAGTGAATAATATTTGCAAGTAAAAACCACAAAAACTCCTAGGGGCTTATATTTCTTTAATGTTGGAAATATTTGTTAAAAGTTATATTTCCTTTTTTTATATATTTAATGATTATGACTTTGCCTCTAGAGTCTTTGATTTTTTATATACTCTCCAGAAGCACTTCACAGAGTATCATAATCAAATCTATTTTTAATGCTTAGAATATATTAGTAATAATTAGTGTTCATGTACACTTTTTGTATGTAATGTTCAACCTCTAGAATTACTTTTGAAATGCATGTTCCTAAACCTCTAATCGAGCTTTTATTGAACTAAATTAATAAGCTAAAACCTGAAAAAGTCACAAGGTTTCCAATATTATTCATGGGAAGCGGTTTATAAGAAGAGTGCACTGTCTTTGTTTGTGATCCCACAAATTTGAGAATTATTTTGTCAGCACATTCATGAGTGCCAGAAAAAAGGCTACATAAGGCACTGTGGGGGACGCAAAGCTTAATATGGGATGAACATTGCTTGCAAGAAGCTTCAAGTCTAATTGAGAAAAACAAGACATGTATTTAAAACATGACAGAAGTGATAAAGACGACAAGAAAAGCACAGACAAAATGCCATGGAAATACGAGAAGGGAATAAGAGATTAAGTAGCCTGTGAGCCAGAATTGGATGAAGAAGATAGAGATACACAGAGATGATACCACGAGCATTGCAGCTTTGAGCTCTTATCTGGCATATTAAATGATAGCTATTGGTTTACATGTCTATCCCTGTTTCACTAGACAATGAACTCTGAAGCCAGAACGGAGTCTTATCCCTCTATATATCCTTAGCACCTAAAACTGAAACATAGCACCAGCACATACTTGGTGAATGTTGCGTGATTAGGATGAAAACAGGTACAACAGCAAAGTGTGGCTATATTGAGGAGGGGTGAGGATGATACACTCAATTTGTTGGGACAACAGCAGTAGAAAGAGAGACCAAGTGAGAAGTCTGAGTTGGGGACAGTTATTAAGGCCTACAATATCAGGTTTGGACTTCACAATGGGAGAAATGGCAGACATTTTTGAATCAGGCAGGATATTGTTGAGGTGTGGGAAAGGTCTGGTGGCAGGATATGAGGAAGCCATTATCATATATTCAAAAGCAACACTAGTTGACAACAATCAGAGAGAGTAAGGGAGGAAAGCTGCATGGTAGATGTAGAATATCTGTCAGGTGTAGAAGCAACAGGCCAAGGTAATTGATAGTAATAGGTGTTCTACCTCAGTGGCTCAGGAGTAGTGTGACTGTTATTAAGTAGAAGCAGCATGCACATATAAGAGAGAATTAAATTGAGGCAGCTATGTTGACTGCTGAATGTAGAATACCCACTTTAGACAGCCAGCAAATGACCCAACCTGTGCTCCAGTTCAGCTCTTCCAGCTGAGTGCTATTTTCAGAACATAACAGTTTCTGTATGCTTAAATCTAGCAATGATTGGCTTCGGTCTGAAATCTTCTATTAAAATAAATTTCACTTGCACTTCGTTTTTTTGTTTGTTTGTTTTATTGTTTTTTATTTTGAGAGTTTTTTTTTTTTTTTTTTTTTTTTTTTTTTTTTTTGCTATAGGGTGCGTGTGCTCACCAGAAAGACAGAGACAGAGAGACAGAAAGCAAGAAATCACTCCCCAGAGGGGATGGCCATGCTGCAATCCCTTTTCTTCTCCCTTCTCCTCCATTCTCCTCTTGGGATCCTGGGCACGCACGCACACATGCCTGGTGTGAGTTTAAGCCACCAGGTCTGGGACTCGAACCACAGTTGAATACATGGGAGTTCAGCGACATAACCATTATGCTAACTGCTGCTCCCTCACCTGCACTTTGAAATAAGCAATATATGGGACCAGCAGATAGTGTAATGGTGACATTGACTATGCTCCCATATAGTCAACACGGTTCAAGTCCCAGACCCAGGTGAGTTAAAATTTATGGTGAGCTTGTGTGCATGGATGCCCAAGAACCCAAGAAGAGAATGGAGGAGAAGAGATTGCAGCATGGCCATCCACCCTGGGGAGTGATTTCACACTTTCTGTCTGTCTCCTGCGAGCTCACATGCCCTGTAGCAAAAATCTCTTAAAAAAAAAAAAAAAAAAAAAAGGAAAGAAAGAAGCAATACATTGTTTTAGATTGAATTATATCTCCCCCAAGTTAATATGTTGGAGGCCCAACCTCCGATGTGATCGGATTTGGAGGAAGGACTTTTTAACAGGTAACTAAGTTTAAATGATGTTACAAGGGTGGGACTCTAACCTAGTAGGATTAGTCAGAGAAGAGGGGGAGAGATCACACTCATTCTCCTCACCCATGCAATGCAGGGAGGTCATATGTGAACACAGTGAAAAGGTCTAAAAGCCAGGAAGCAGGCCCTCATCAGCATCCCACCACACTGACACCTTGATCTCAGACTTCCAGCTTCTATAACTTCAAGAAGATAAATGTCTACTGTTTAAGCAACCCATTCTATGATATTCTGTTATGGAAGCCTGAGTTAAAACATTTATGTTTCTATACTGAGTAGTAAGAAGCTTATCAACCTTCAAGCTGAATTATCACTCTTACTCAAGCTGTACCTTTTCACTTAAGTACCAAGTTGTGTTTTTCACATGCAATTTTTTTTAAGGTTTTTGCCATAGGGCACATGTGCTCACTGGAAAGAGACAATGAGAGGGAAAATGAACATTCACCCCTTAGGGTGGATCGCCACATTGTACTCCCTTCTCTTCCATTCCTCTGTGATTTGGGTCCTACACACACACACACACACACACACACACACACACACACACACAAAGTAATTTTCAAGTTGCCAGGTCCAGGACTCAAACCATGGTTGGTTATGTGGGAGTCCAGTACCTCAACCACCATGCTACCTTCTGGCCCTTGTTTTTGTTTTTATCTGAATTAACTAAATGCTCTTGAGTCCTCATTGGTCAAGGATCATATAGGTCAAATATTCTTGTACAACTTTTGATGTAGTGGCTCCCTTCTGATCACCATGGTACCCCCACACACAGAAGACTTTTTTTGTCCCTAATGAATGAGTACTGTTTTTTCCCTGCAAGGGTGTTAGGAAACCACTCAACCTTAACATGAACAGAAGTATTCTTAGACACTTTTCACCTCCCTTAGAAACCCAAATAACATCAGTCTAAATATTTTACATCTAAATTTTTTATAGAACTATTGGGTTGTCAGAAAAGTCATTAAATATTTTTTCTGTGTGTTTCTATGCAAAAATATGTCATGATTTTTGAAACAACTTAATAATTTAGCCCATTCAGACAATAAACGACAGCAACCAATTCAATGTCTGTATATTGCCAATGAAAAATATTAAGCAATACAGCAGAGCAAAAGAAAATATTTTACTTTGACTTTTATGCATCAAAGGAGAAATAAAGTTTGATAGCAATGATTTTATACTGTATTGGGAAGGAAAAAAACAGTACTATTTTAGATTTTAATGGCACAATTTTACTATAATTGATTTTAATCTACAAGAGGATATGATAGATCCTATAATATTGCCATGTTACAGTGATTAACAGCACTTCACATCATTACTTCCCACCCTACAGCACAACCTGGTGGTTAACTTTCATTCCAATGGCTTAACTTCTACTCACTCACCTTTTTCACCCCGCCATAATGATCAAGGCATATCAATTTTGCTTTCTTGCATTACTCAGAGACAGCCTTGTTAGATCATTGTAAAAAAAAAAAAATCCTGTTGAAATTGAAGACAATGCAGAAAAGTATAGGACCACAGAAACTTACTAGAAGCTAATTTTTGCAAGATGAAGGGAAAGTCACAATTTACAATAATGTTTAGAATATCTAACCGAATTGTTGTCATAAAAGCCCTCTGCTCTGCTGTTTGTGAATGTTCTTCTGGGCTCGGTCCCTATAAATGGTATTCATGAGGCAGATCAGTGGCGCAGCCCTGTGTTAGGAACTAACGGGCGATTACTGACTCATTGTCTATTCATTTTAGATGGTTTCTGTGGAGGATTTATAGAAACAATACCAAGGTGGCACCAAGGTGGCTATCAATGCTGTTTACAGACAATTTAGAGGAATAAACCTGCAGTTATGCCCGGGCTGACTTCCCTTGTGGTCCTGGGGCATAGTGTTCTAATCCTATTGTGACGTGATTGTTTCACCATGAAGTGCTCCACAGAGGCCTGTAATTGGCGTACAGGTTCAAATTAGATTGCTGTGTGTTTAGAAAAGCTAAGGTCATTTCACATCAGCACCTCTCATTAAGAAGCAGGCGACAAAGTTCTCCATTACAGGAAATCTAATGTATATATTATCTTCTGTTATAAAGACAATACTTAGAGTATATGTGCACTGACGCATGTACGCGGATATTACCCATCTTGTCTTCCATCACCATGAGGGGGAAGGTAACATGAAAATGCAAAACACATTTCTGAGAATGGCAATTAAATATTTACCAGAAAGGTATCATAGAACACAGGCATTGAGAATGAAAAAGGGGAGACTGGGGAGCAAATAGTGGATGAAAAAATAATCCAACAATTAGTTCTTTCTTCTAAAAATATCATGATATCATGGTAACTTTTCTCTGGAGCTAAGAAGGCTTATGGAATCTATTTTTCAGCTCTAGCAATGGGTAGAATTAAGTGATGTATCAGGGTAAAACATTCTCAAACTTCTTTTAAGCTTCTTTTCAAAACTCTCACTTAAGTCTTCAAACCATTGACAATAAAATATATATTTTTAAAGGATAATCTCCATGTGGTGCCAGGTTACTCTCTGGAGAGTTAAAACATAGGACAAACGAGATTCTGGTAGAAAGAAAAATAAAAATTTTACAATCTCACAATATAAATGAAGAAACATTTTTAGGTCTTGGCTTTAGTATTTCAAAGACATGTGGAGCAAAAAAAAAATTTAAAGGAGGCTAAAATGGGAAGAAAATTACATGAGCCAAAAGGAATACAATGTTAGAAAATAAAGAAGCAAAATATTTAAAAATGATAAAGAAAAAAGGATCATGAGTGACAGTGAGAGAACCAAGAAACAAAAAGCACAACTTGATATAATGAAAAGTAAGAGAAGGAAGGGGAAAAAGTGCTATTGTCAGAGTGTCTATGTTGCTAAAAAAATACATATGTTCAAATCTTAATCCCCAAGGTGATGGTATCAGAAGGTGAGACCTTTGGGAGATGATCAGGTCATAATAAGCCCCTACCACAAATGAGGATACAGCTAGTAGGTACTGTCTATGATCTAGGAAGATGACCTTCTTCAGACACTGAATCTGCTGGCATCCTGATCATGGACTTCTCAGCCTCCAGAACTGTGAGAAATAAATTCTTTTTGTGTATAAATTACCTAGCTTATAGTATTTGTTATAGCTGCCCAGATAGACTAAGTTAGTAGAAGGGAAAATAGGGAATTAAGAGAAAAGGAAACTGATTTGCTTTAAGATAGATGAAAACTGTGAAAGAATATGGACTGACCATGAGCCCCATGCTAAGGAATAAGTCAATTAGTGCACACACACACACACACACACACACACACACACATACACATAGACACACACAAGAATTTCTCTGGCATCCAAATACAGCTCCTGACCGTTGGTCATAGAAATAAATTTCAGGAAGACCAGGTTTCTGTTGGGTTCAATTGTTCCCCCCCCCCCCAGTATTTTGGAATCCTAACTCCCAGTACCTTAGAAAATGACCGTATTTAAACACAGGGTCTTCTGAGAGGTCATCTATTTAAAATGAGGTCATGAAGGGGGGCCCTGATCTCTAGTGATTATAAAAAGGGTTCATCTGGACACAGAGACCGATGTACCTAAAGGGAAGATGATGTGAAGAGACAGAAGGACGAGGTGGTCATCTGAATGCCAAGGACAGAGGCTTGGAAAGATCTTTCCCTCAGAGCCCTCAGAAGGAACCAAGTCTCCTGACATCTTGATCTCAGACTTCTAACCTCTAGAACTGAGATACTAAATTTCTGTTGTGTATGAACTTGGAATACATTATGTTAAGTGAAATAAAGCAGACACGCAAAGACAAATACATCATGATCTCACTTACATGCAGACTCCCATAGAATCAGACTTACAGAACTAGAGAGTAGAACAGGGGTTTCCAGTAGACAGGGCAAACAGGGATAGAATAGGAAGATGTTCAAATGATACAACATTTTAGTTAGCTGCTACGAATAAGTTTTAGAGATCTATTACACAGCATGGTGCCTATAGGTGATAATCATGTACGAGTGTATTGTATATTCCAAAACTACAAGGATAGTAGCAGTATTCTTACCATACCGAAAGGAATAAGTACATGAGATGATGGACAGTTATTAGCCTGATCTAATCATTAAACAATGGAATCATATATCAAAAAACTATATTGTACCCCAATTGTTATTTGCCAATTAAAAATGAATTTAAAAATAAATGAATTTCTGTTGTTTAAGTCACCCAATTAGTTGTGGCAGCCAAAGCAAACTGATATACACTGACATACACCTATGGCTAGGTATTCTCCTAACCGTCCAAATTCCTTAGGAATGCTGCAGGAGAAACCACATGATGAACCTCAGGGTTGTGGGTGCTTTGCCTCTGTGAAGCAGTCTGTGACTTCTTGCTACTTTCTTGCTGCACATCAAGCAGCTGTAACGACCCATTGGAACAAAAGCTTCTGGCCTACTGTCTTTAGGGATCTCAATGTTCAAAACATGCAGAGATAAGAGATTCCAGAGGTTCAGAACCTAACCTAACACCAGCATCCAGAGAAGCAACACAAAGCTTTATCCATAATAGCTAGAACCATTAAAGAGCGATATTTGTAGCTAGCTTCTATAGTTTCAGCAGGACTTTGTGACATTACATTATTCCAAACACACCAATAGAACATATGAATCATCAGTCCCCACAGGAAGTGGGATACAGCAACTGATGGATTCTTGGTGGGATCAGTGCAGGAGCCCCATATGCTATTACTGTACATTCTGAATCTACCCTGCTCCAGAGCCAGCTGCTTTCTTGCTAATGTAATCTCCATGATAATTTCAAGGAAGGACCTAAAGCATGTTTCTTTGCTTAATAGTGATCTAAGTGATAACTGTATTCTAAAACTCCCAGAGACAATGATCATAGGTTATATATTTCTGTCTCCTGCCCCTGAGAAGTCTTATAGCTTGGTGGAAAGAGGTATAAGATGTCTGAGTTTAAAACTATTAACTTCAGCATCCAGGAAAATGTACTGAAAAGTCTCTAGATTTCTTTCCTTTTAATTTTATTACTGATACTTCGAGGGGTTCCTCTTTCCTAAATCCTCTATGTTTTGCAGATTTGCAACCATTCCCAAAGCAATCCTTCATCAGCCATCTCTCATTTCATCAACAGTTTTCTCCAAGGTAAATGATCATAGAGCTCCCTCCGAGTCTCCTTTACAAGGAAAGAGAATGAGCACTCTATACCCCATATGAAACCCTAGCACATCAGTAGTTTAAGCGTGTTCTTTTCACCACCAGGATGCTCTGTTGTGTGGTGTAACTATTAGGCTAGGCAGAACTTCATCTGATGATAAATGATAGGTCACAGAAAGTTCATGCCCAATAATAGAAGTAGCGCATCAGAATTACCAGGAGCACACACATATGAAAGGATGGGGGAGCCATCAATAACCATGTTTGGTCCTGATAATTATTATGAGCTTAGTAATAGTTTGCCATCCTCTCTCTTTCTGCTGATTTAGTAAAGACCAGCTAATCACAATAAGGGATCAAATGTGCAAACCAAATGGCACTCCTTGCCCAGACACATAATGCAGCTTCTAATGAGCTAATAAATGCTTTGAGTGTGTGTGTATGTCTGTGTATATATATGTGTGTGTGTATGTGTCGGTGTATGTTTGCAGGTGTGTGTTTAACCCAAGAAAATTAAACTTGCTAGGTGGCAGGGGACTCGTCTGCTACTACATTTTCTTTTCTTTCCACTAAATCATAGACCTACCATAAGCTTTCTTTGAAACTGTGTAATGTCGCAGGGATGAGCAAGAGAATTCCCCTTCTAGCTGCACTTTGAATCTTCTTAAAACCTAATTCAAAGTATTGTCATTCTTTTGTAGACTCAAGTCTATAAACTCATTCTCTAGATAGAAGTTTTGAAACAAAACATGGGGACTTCTGAGACACGAAGGGCTCCTTAGTAATTAAGATAAAATAAGGATCCCCACACCGACTTTCTATTACAGATCTGTGAAACAGCTCGATACTGTACTTCACTGGGCTGAAGCCCACTTGGGCCATCGAGTTGAAAACTGCTGTATTATTATTCTTTGATGTCTACAGCTTAGTAGCACAAAGCGGGTCTCTGAGCACTTACTCTCTATAAAGAAATTCCAAATGTTTGGCCTTTGGGCTGTAAATATTGTGTCACCATTGATTTTTAACATATAAAGTGTATTTTCCTGAATGTCAAGTATTTTCAAAGTGCAGGCCCTCCCAAGAGCACAAGGTAGAAGGAATTAAAGATGGCTTAAAAGCTAGTTCTACATGTAAGCAGGAAAATAAAAGGCAAGGTAAAGAAGAAATGAAAGAGAGAAATTAATGTGAACAATATTTCAAGTATTGTGTTCTCTTTCATGATTTAGTGTAACGTGTTATGTAAAAATTTATCTCATTGTCACTAATGACATGCAAATACCAGTATTATCAGTTCCATTTTCTTAAATAAAACCAACTATGTTTTAAAATACTACATATAACATTACAGAGAGATCTTTTTGGAAGAATGTTACCTTGGTTACTGTTCTCTTTAATTACTATTTTTTTTTTACTAAATAGATGCAAAATATGTTTGTTAAACGAATAAATTCTACTGAATCCTCTACTTTCCAGTCAAATTACCTTTCAAAACAACTGCTGTCAATTATCTTATGAGACCTTTCACTCACAGTAAAACTGAACTATAGAAAATAATTCTGAGCAGTTGTTTTTCCTGTTTTGGATAATGTAGGAGAAAATGTCCTGGGCTGTGCCCCAGACTCTGGTGGATCATCTTGTTCTTTCTTCATCAGCCTCCTGTGTCAAGTCACAATCAGACCATCACGGAGCTCTGACCTCCTAGATGCAAGCCGAGATGTCCTTGGGGATTTCGATGCGCTGGGGGAGCTATTCTCTTTCTCTCAGTCGATCAGATCCTCACCAGACGGATGCAGCCAAAGTTAGGAAAAACCTCTTTATACAAAGCATTCCTGATTTTCCTGACTATAAAGCTAAAAGAAATAAAGGTTTTATTCGGCTATACTGAGAAAAAAAAAAAAAGGAGCATAAATGTCACCAGACAACCTCCAAATGCTCATTGCTTTACAAAACTTTATATATCTGTATATATATCTGTGTATATGTGTGTGTATATATGTGTGTGTGTTATATACAACTACTTGATTTCAAAAGTCTAAAGAAATTAAATTGTAAAACCAGAAAAGACTGGAAAGAAAACTAAGGAAATAGATTTTTAACAAGCACAGATGTCAATCATTTACATAAAAAGGTGAGAGTAAGTGCTAAAACTGTCTACACCAACTTAATTCAAATTACTAATCTCTTCTCTTACAAAGCTGGCTTGCTTTGGAGTTTTATGGTAACCATTCGTGAGTCATCGAATTCACATATTCCATGCCTCTCTTCCTCATCTTCTACCTCCCATAACTACCCCTGACCATCACTAATTAACTGGGAAAATGCATTGATATTTATCCTTCAGCAATTTATCTAGCAATAAATATTCACACTCCTTAATAAGGCTCTTTCTATACTTAATGCTACATTCATGCATATTCTCTGAGGATGCTTTTCAGATGCTAATAAAAACAGGTTGATTTTTTAATTCACATGAAATGTAAAGGAATTTATTCTGGCTCTGTTCAATGTAAACCAACCAGTATTAATTGAGCTTCCTTTATCTCCTCAGCTAAATGTCAAGGTGGGTTACCAAAGAAAAAGCAGAGGAAATGAGCCTTTGCCAAGGAATGGGGAAACCTCAGTCCCACTGTCATCACAAAGGAATCACATAACCTTTGGCCTGTCATTTCTCTGGACTCTAGTTTCTTTAAATTCAAATAACTAGCCTAGTGAACTTTAAGTTCACTCCAGCATTTTAAATAATCCCGTGGTTTCTGAATCTTTAAGATTTGTGTTTTTTTAATCATATTCTAAATGTGTAGGTGAATGAGATATGGACCAAAGGAAATGAATCATAAAATTGAAGAATAAAAAGATGGTAAGTAATAAACATCTGTTCATTGACTACAAAAGAAAAATCAAAGTCAAATGATGAACAAATATATGATGTTTATGGTGATGGGACTATGAGTTTTACATTTGTAAGAATAAAGAAATACTTTACATCTATTTTATTCAGAAAATTAACTATTTGCATACATTACAAATAGTCTGAACCACCAGTAACAATGGGTTTAATTCAATATTATGTTAAAATATTGATAATGCACAAACCATTCTTTTAGGAGTTTTAGGGCATTTAGGTTCTTATTCTTAGTTGCAATAATAAAACTTTCTCTTTAAATTATAAACTAAAATTCTATGTGATGTGTATTTAAAAAGAATGACAGACTAATATCGTAGATATGACATGGCAATGTTAACTATGAAAATAATCACAGGCTGAGGTTAGCATGGGAGTCCTTATAAAGTGACATCAAATTGATGTAATTTTGTTTCATAATTAAGTATTCTTCCAATATAGCAATCTAAGAAGCTACACATACTCCAGACTGGGTATCTAGAAATTTAATTTACTTTTAGAAATGTGTAATCCTGTAGATCAACAGTTTCCATAGATACTGTATTGCCTTTCCCACTCTACTTCCTTAATCTCATTTGATTATTTGTTAATAATTTAGTACACAGTTTAGGAAGGCACAGTTCCCTCACTTGATTACATTGGTAAAATAGTTTAAACACACATTATTTCCCTATAACTATTTTAATTTCATAGTTAATATTAAAAACTGATATTTCTTCATTTTGTCATTAACTCCTAACTTTATGCAAGGCATTGTTCAAGGACTCTATGGCTACATCACTAACCAAAGCAGAAAAAAATCTTCCTTTCCCTTCTGGCAACTGGCATTACAGTGTTGGGAAGGCAGGTAAACATAAATAAACACAAAAATTGACAAGTGCTATTAAAAAATGCCAGTATCTGTGTTGGAGTATCTTTCTTATATTAAGGTTCAGTCTCAGTTATGAATAATGCATCCCATTTCCACAAAGCGTTCAGATAGTGATATAATTAGACTTATTTCTGAGGTCTTCCTATAGTTCATGCATCAAACGCAGGCCCTTCAGGCAGCTGTGTTTGGGTCTACAGGCACGGGATGTTAAAGAAATGAACACAGTCATGCTAACACTGACCTCACTCCCTTACAGATGTAGGATGACAGTGATTGCCCAAGGCATTCTAATTACAAAGTATTTAGTAGTCAGAGTCTAGCACACACCTGCCAGAAACTTGAGAGGGGAGATGTTGCACTAGGATCTTTATCTTTCATGGGAACCCAGCTGGAAGCCGATTTCTAAAGATGCTGGTGGCGGCATAAAAACCACAGGCCTTCAGAGTTCAGTTGGATATCCCTAGAATTCTTCCCTTCGAGGGGCAGACATGGTCTCTTCAGTTTCCACAGGCCTTGAAGAGCAGAGTACATTTCTGCCACCGTTTGGAATTAGAAACATTATTTACAAAGCCAGATGATCATACATCTCACTCGAGGCAGGTGGGTTGTTTCCAAAAAAAGACAACATTTGGTTGAAAGTTATATACTACTCTCAAAATACTGCAAATAAAGAGTTTTGAAATTAAATAATGAGTATATGTCAAATAATCCCTCAAATTTAGATCTGAACACCTTTAATCATAAGTATTAAGGTAAAATGCAAATTTTACAGTGACTTGAAGAAGTTTATTATTGAAGTGTAAAATTTTGTAAATATTTTTCTAAATCCACATGTCTGTTATCATTGCTTCTATTTTTGCAGATCAAGTTCTCTATTCGCTACCACTTCAGATTTTTAGCATGATACTGTTTTTGAATGTCATCTCTTATAATAAAAGTCCCAGAAAACAGGAGGAAATCTGTAAAATGAATCTGCTTCCAGACTATCAGAAGCAATCTTATAAAAAAATCAGATCCATTTGCTTATTGCATATACCTGCTGCGTTAATCTGATAATAATAGAAGACATAAATAATTAACCACTACTTCATATGCACTTTGTAGATGGAAATCAGGAATCTCATTTTGCCCATGATCAAGTTAATGAAGCAGAACCATATAAAACCTAAAATTCATTTTTTTCACCTACAACTTAGGGAATGCAAATTCTCAAATGATTCCGACTGAAATGTTACTTTATTCATTGAATTCTTCCCATTGTCTGTATAGACCTTGTTTGTCATCATAGTATCTATAAAATAGCACCATGCAATATTTTAAAGTTAGAGATCAGAAAGGAAACAAAATATCACCCACATTCCTAACCTATAGTAATCTCTATCTATCCTCAAATATCCCAGACAGGTTCACATCAATCCCACTTTATAAACATGCACTGAAAGAGACTGTAAATGTCCATCTCTAGAAAACTCAATTAGACATTTAAAAAGGTGAGGGACCAGCAAATGGCACAGTGGTTACTTCACTGGACTCCCTCGTAGTCGACTGCCATTTGAGCACTGGACCCAGTGACTTAAAACTCATGCCAGCACGTGTGCATGCATGCCCAAGATCTCAAGAGGAGGATAGAGGAAGAGACTGCAGTGTGGCCATCCCCCCTGGGGGGTGCTTTCTCGCTTTCTGTCTCCCTGTCTCTCTCTTGTCCCTTGGTGATTGTGCGCACCCTAGAGCAAAAATCTCTCTTAAAAAATGTGATAATTGGAAAATACACATCATATGGAACTTAAATCCATGTTGATGTAGGTTTTTTTTTTTTTTTTTTTTTTTTTTTTTTTTTTTTTTTTTTTTTTTTTAGAGGTTTTTGCTATAGGGTGCATGCACTTGACAGAGAAACAGAGAGATAGAAAATGAGAAATCACCTTCTGGGGGGTGGTCAAACTGCAATCCCTTCTCCTCCATTTTCCTCTCAGGATTTTGAGCATCCACGCACATACTCCTGGCTTAAGCTTTAAGCCGCTGAGTCCGGGACTCAAACCACGGTTGACTACGTGGGAGTCCAGTAACGTAACAATTATCCGCTGGTCCCATATTAAACTTAAATCCATGTTGATATAGTTTTCAGGCAGTTTCATCTCTCTGATTTTTCCATCAGTAGAGGATGGTGGCCATCTTTTAGATAAATCCTACTGGCAGGCCACAGCCAGGCTCCTTTCTTGACCTGTAGAACAAATGTTCTAGTTCTGTTAACCATACAGCCCTAATTCATAGTCCTAAAATTCTTATCATCTATAAACCATTCCAAATTCAGAGCAGTAATGTTTCTGTCTCTTAGAGCTTGTTTCATCCAGAAATCCTGCCTCTTTTGTCCTAGATAATAAGAACTAGACTGTGTGTGCAATTTAGTAAAAGGCAGAAACCTCCCAGTGGACATGGTCCCTTAAGGTAGGTTTCTGGGTTTTTCACCATTTGAGCTATCGAACAATCTCTGTCACCATGGACAATGCCCTAGGCTACATGACCTCATTAAAGAGAAGGTCAATCTCTCACCTCTAGTCAGAGTGTGTACTAGGTTTCAGATTTTTTGGGGGAGAATCACTAAAGTAGCTTGTTAAGACTGCAGATTCACTTCATTGTGATCTCTTCCAACTCTCAGATTCTGGCACAGGAGATCTGGACCACTTAGAATCTGCATTTTTAACAAGCCCGTCTCCACAGTACCCCCAACCCTTTCCCCAGATATTCAGAGGCATAGTCTTTGGGAATTACGTTTGAGAGATGTTTTTCACTGACTGCCACTGTCTTTTTCTTCTGGATTTCTTTCTTGAAAAGAGTCATGAGTTCACATTGGACTAATCAGAATTAGAGTTTCACCTGAATTCAGAAAGTACAGATAAGGAAATCACCAGGGATAAATTAGGTGCATGAAGAGCTTGATGGAACCTTTTCAGCACAACCTCCTCACGCCTCACTTTAATTGCATTAATTGTGCACTAATTCCTTCATTCATGTGTTCAACTTCACTTCAGTTTCTTGGGTTTTTAGGTCAATAGGTCAGAGTCTCACGTAGAGATATGTACAAGAGCCCTTGATAATAAATGAGTAAAACAAATAGAGTACATTTTTATATAGGAATTTGTACAAATTATAAATCATTGTGGGCTGAAAAGTGTGAAAAGGCTTCAACAAACTGTTCAATCATTCAACAAACATTTGTCGAATGTCCACTATTGTGGTTTAGATAATAATTTGTTCCCCCAAAGTTTCATGTTTTGGTTTTTGGTCTTAGTGGGCAGGGATTGAATGTCCCACAGAAGCTTATATGTTGATATTTGGTTGTATTGCTAAGGTATTAAATAAAAGCTAGATTTCCTCATGGTGTCCCAGGCTGGGGCCATTAGGTATGACAGAGTTACTAGAGTAGGGCCCCCATGATTGAGTTCTAGTGTCTGGTGTGCATACAAAAGAAGTAAAAGAGAGAGGCCTAGCCAACATGAATATAGACCATGCTCTACTCCACTCAAAGTTTTGCCTTTTGCCATTTTGGGATACAAACTACAATACATCAATTTATTCTTCCAACTACAAGTGTTTATAGTCAGCCACTAGTATTTGCAGTTTCCGCAACCCCAAATTCAAACAATCATAGATAGAAAGATTTCCAAAAAATTGGTTGCATCTGTGCTGAACATGCAGATTTTTTTCTTTTTCTTATTATTTGGAGAAATTTTTGCTCTAGGGCACATGCACTCACCAGAGAAACAGAGAGAGAGAGACAGAAAGTGAGAAATCACCCACTGGGGGATGGTCAAGCCACAATCCCTTCTCCTCCAGTCACCTCTCAGGTTTGTGGGCACACACACATAAATGCCCAAGGTGACTTTTAAGCCACTGGGTCTGGGACTTGAACCATGGTCAACTATGTGGGAGTCCAATGACGTAACCATTATACCATCTGTTTACACCATTGCTGGTCCCAGATTTTTTTCTTATCATTATTCCCTGAAAGATAAATTATAATAATGATTTATAGAGCATTATATTGTATCAGATAATATAAGTAATTTAAGGATTAATATTTTCTGTTAATTTGGAAATTTTTTCCTATGAAAGAAAAAGAGTCAGGCACTCCCAACAAGGTCCTCATGTCAGAGTTGACCCCAGTCTCATATAGCCCAGATCATAGGCGTGTGTGTACTCACCTAGTGTGCACAAGGAGACTTTGGGACATGAACCTGAGACCTTTCCATTATTCCAGCATTGCATTAACATGTGCACCAGCTGTCCCTAGAGATGATTTAAAGTGCACAGGAGGATGTGTGTAGGTTACATACAAATATCACAACATTTTACGTGAGACTTGAGCACACTCGAATTTTGGTGTCTATGGGGAATTGTGGGAATAAATATTCTTGAGACAACAAATGGATATTGAGAGAAACTGTATAGGATATCTACTATGGACCAAGCATTTTTCTAGGCACTAAAGATAGAATTGGAAACAACTTTTAACAAAAATTCCCACCCTCACTCTGGCTCACGTTTTAGAGTGCATATCAAGAGAGGCTTTAACAAAATAAAATATATGGACATGTAAGTGACAAGAGTCATGGAGAATAACAGAAGGGAAGGGGAATGTTGAGAGTAAAGAAGGTAACCAGAGATGGTATCACTGAGAATATGATCCTTAGACAGAAGCCCAAAGGAGATGAGGGATTTAGGCATGTGGACACCATGCGGAAACAGCACTCCAGGCTGAGGAAATAGCAAGTGCCAAGACTTAGCACAGAAGCATGCTCAGAGCGTTCATGGAAGAGTGAGGAGACAACGTGGCTTGATCAGAGGAAGCAAGAGAGATAGTAATAGGAGATGCAGCTGCTGGTACATGGAGGGGCTTTGAAGGACATTTCAAGGTCTCTGGCTTTCACTTTGAGTGAGATTAGGAGTAACCTGTAAGTTTCAAGCATGGGAGAGTAAGACTAGATGTACACATTAATGGGAATTCTGGAGGTTGTGTTGTGAAGAAGCAACAGTGGGTGATTTGGATGGAGGGAGCTTTAAAAGCAGTGATGTAAGTTATAACGATTCAAGTGAAAGATGTAAGTGGATTGGACCAGGATGGTGGTAGTCCAAAGTGAAAAGTGAACCAATTCTGTCATCATTTTTGAGGGTAGAGCAGAGTATTTGCTGGAAGTTTGGACACGAAGTGTGAGAAAAGGAAAGAAATTAAGTATGACTCCAAATTTTTAAGGCTAGAAGCCCAATACTACCAGTATCTCACTTCAGAAACTATGGGAGAAGCAAGTTTGCAAAGATCAGGAGGTCTATTTAAGGTCCTGATCTGTGCACAATGTCTGTTAGACATCAAGAAGAGATGACAAGGATTCCACTGGGCATATGGCAGTTAAGAGGAAAGGTAAGAGATCCAGGTATAAATTTGGGAGTCCATCAGTATATAAGTAGCACTTATATCCAAAACCTGGATAAGATCACCAAGAAAATGACTGAAAACATTGAGAAGCAAGGGAACCAGCTACAAGGGAGACTGCAGTGATAAATAAAACTTTAAAATGTCCAGAATATGGTAGAGATGGAAGGATTGGAAAATGTAAAAGCACTGAAAATAGTTATGGACATTGGAGACAGTATGGAAGGAGGGTGGAATAGGGGAAGAGTGTAGGGAAGGAAATTAGGAAGAAAAAATTTAGAAGACATTGGTGGGGCACGAAAATGATTTATTACCTGTTGATGAAAATGTGTATAGTATTCTCAACTGGACTGCTCTGAAGTATTTCATGTTGGATAAATTCTCTTTAAAAGCTAAATTATGTGTAGCGATTGAATGTGTAAAAATAATAATAATAAAAATAAAAACAAATTTAAAAAAGATGTATGCCAAAGAAAGAGTAAAGAATATAAGAAGCAGTAAAAAAAAAAAAAAAAAAAAAAAAGTATCCAGAATTCCATTCTCATTCTCCTTCACTTCATTTTGCATTCTGGATCTTAAGTAAAAAATTTCTAAATTTTATTTAGAAAAGTTGTGCCTCCCCAAAGCCTCTTAATAACGAATGCTCTGAAGATAGGGTGTTCTTAAGCTAGTCGACGAAGACCTGTACGGTCTCGGTAGCAGTAGTCTTTGCAGTAGGTTCATGCGCTGTCTTCTGGATGCATTGCTGTCTTTTTTTTTTGGAGAGGTTTTTGCTATAGGGTGCATGCACTCGCCAGATAGACAGAAAGAGACAGAGGGACAGAAAACGAGAAATCATCCCCCAGGGGGAATGGCCACGCAGCAGTCCCTTCTCCTCCATTCTCCTCTTGGGATCTTGGGCACGCACACACACACACCCGGTGTGAGTTTTAAGCCACCGGGTCCAGGACACGAACTGCGATCGACTATATGGGAATCCAGCGACATAGCCATTACACTAACTGCTGGTCCCTTTCAGTTCCTTAGAAAGGATTCCACTTTCCTGCCATCGGACATTTGCATAGGCTATTTCATGGGCTGGTATACCATTCCACTTCCTTTTCTCTTGTCAACTCCCTTGAAAGTCCTTTCTGACTTAGTCAAATTCTCTGTCTGTGCTCTCCCAGCACCAGATAACTTTCTATAGCAGCAGACCTAATATTACCTTCATCTGTATGATCATCTAATTTTGGTCCACCTGCCCCACCAGAGTATAAGCACCATGAAAGCAGGAAGCTTGACCATTGTTTTTACATATTTCTACCCCGTCACAAAACTGAACATGAGGTAGGTGCTCAATAATTAATGGCATGGTTAATGAATGATGATAATAATTTCAAAGTTTTATTTCTAAAGAGGTAGACCAATAATATTCACTTTCCCCTGAGTTACTCAAAGAAATTGACACATATTGCCAGGAATACTCTCACAATCGATACCGAAAACAACAGTCCACTTCCCTTATGAAAAAGATGTCCTAATTCAATTTCCCTTACAATTTATTAATTTCAGAGAGATATTTCTTTTACAAGGTGGTCATGGAACCACTATTTTTTTTTTTTTTAGAGGTTTTCGCTATAGGGCGTGTGTGCTCGCCAGACAGACAGAGAGAGACAGAGAGATAGAAAGCGAGAAATCACCCCCCAGGGGGGATGGTCACGCCGCAATCCCTTCTCCTCCATTCTCCTCTCGGGATCTTGGGCACGTACGCACACACGCCCGGCGTGAGTTCTAAGCCACCGGGTCCGGGACGCGAACCGCAGTCGACTATGTGGGAGTCCAGCGACATAGCCATTACACTAACTGCTGGTTCCCGGAACCACTATTTTTGACACCAACAATGTGGATTTGAAGTCTTAACTCAAGGGGAAAGTTCTAGGAAGTGCCTACAAGGGCCGGTTTACCCCCTGACCTCACACAAGGGAATGACCTCTGCTTTGCCATGCTTCACAAATAATGGAAAATGGATACCGGATTTACAATAAGGAAAGGTCAGCCTTCGAAGAGAGTCAGAGAATCCATGGAGAAAAGGAGCCTGCTCTGTGGGTAGCTGGAATTGCTGCCTGGGGAACAAACATTCATGCAAATGAGTTCTTAGCCAGCCTGCTCTTGCTCTGGTGTGTCTCTCAGCCCTGCGGTGCATTTTCAATCTTTTGGGCTAAAGCAATTTTTCTAGCCCGGTGCATAGCCTTAGCTCTCACTTTTTACCCGAATCAAAATGAACTATGTGAGATTTTGATTGAAAAGAAAGAACTAATCACAATGGCTGAAGAATTTCCCTCTTGGTTTTCAGGCTCATTATCAGCCATAAACTGAAGTTCAGATAGTCTGTTTAAATCAAGTACATGGTATAAAAGACATGCTTATGAAGTATTGAATGTAGCTGTCCAACAAGTAAAAATAATATATAATTACCTGGCATGTCATGTTTACCTTTGATTTCTTTTTTTTTTTAATCATAAATACTTTATGAGGTTGCCTACTATTTATCTGCACATCTTTGTGAAAAAATATGATCAACTCTATTTCAGGCCAAGAAAAATGAAAAAGCTAAAAATTAAAAATAAATTTAAAACTAATCTGTGTGGTAGAATAAACTTGATACCAGAAAGTCTAGACATTTAGCTTTCCTCAATGGGGAGCAGGCTTGCTAAACCAGGCAAAGACATGGTAGAAGAATCATATATAAAATGAACAAAAACTGCTACATAAAATTGCCGTCGATGCCCATCCCTTCCTATAAGATAATATACAAGTTAGGATCCTTTCAGAAATGTTGACTCCAACTGCTAACAATGTGTTGTCTCATATAACAGGAAGCTTTAGGTAAGGCAATCTCAAGGAGGCACACTTTAAGGACCACCGCGGCACCCTTTGGCCTTACGTCTTTAGCCTTACGTCTCTGGAATATACCAGCTTTGTTCTCAGGCTGGCTTTCTTCTGCCAGCAGCAACTGGGTCACAGTCTTCCTCATGTATGTCTAGAAGCAAAAGAGACACCATCTTTTACCAAGATGGACAAAAATCTTTACCTTCTTCTGATTGGTCCATTGTTGGCACATGCCCACCACGGTGGACTAACGACAGGGATTGGTGGAATATTAAGTGCTCACGGGCTTCTCAGGGCACCCCTCAGGCTGAAGATGGATTCAGCTTTCCCTGGGTCACATGGGCCACCAGGGAAGGAATACATGCCTGAACAGAACAGAAATCCTGCATGGAGGCAGGAAGAGATGAGCAGCCTCTGGGTAGGCAATCAGCAGTACCCTTTAAAGACAGCCAAAAGTAATCTAGCGTTTAGTCCTAAAGCATTAAAAACGTCAAGAGGAGAATCTTTTTTGTTGTTTTTGAGAGAGGGATTTTTGCTATAGGGTGTGTTCCCTCGCCAGAGAGACAGAAAGCAAGAAATCACCCCCCAGGGAGATGGTCAGGCCACAATCTCCTCCATTCTCCTCAGGATTTTGAGCAGGAACGCACAGGCACGTGGCATGAGTTTTAGGCCACGGGGTCCGAGACTTGAACTGCGTCGACTAGATGGGAGTCTATCAATGGAACCATTGCACCATCTGCTGGTCCAAGAGGAGAATCTTTTAATACGACAAACTTTGTTGTGTTTGGGATACTTACTAGTCATGTTCTATATATTACAGACCTACAAAATCTGATCTTTAATAAGCAGTTTTGTTCGTATTATCATTTTAGTCCACTTTCCATGGTTCTTTCTCCTCATTAGATTTCGAGCCCCTTGTGTCTTCTGCTTTATCAGAGAGCCTGCATGGCATCCAGTCTATTACCTTGCAAGACCAAAGTATTTGACTGACTACTGAATTCCAGCCAATTGGCTGCTGCCTTACCTATTGGCCTTTTGGCTAAGAGCATGCCCAGCGTCAGCTTAGTCTGTGTGACATATTCTATCCAGGGAGTCTTCTCTATCCTGGCAGGAGGACGAGCCCTACGGACTAATTGCTAAGCATGTGGTTTTTAATTAAGAATGCCTACCTTTGACATGGAACAATTTTTATCTAGTAGAGAGTATTATATAGTCTGAAAAAATATAATCATCACAAAACACTTGATTTTAGAGAGTAGGAGAAGTAAGCATACCTTCAATGGTTAAATAACACGAGCGCGCACACACACACACACACACACACACGAGGACAATGAGTTTTTCCTGGTGGGGTGAGTAAATTGTACAAGATTTCAGCATGAACTATGACGATTTTGATTCTGAAGTATTGTGAAAAGTAATGAAGCTTGTTGGCAAGTAAGGTAAATAAGAACCTCTGGTCACCTCTGCTAATGTCTTGTTATAACAATGACAGTTTTAGAGCACTAAACAAGTGCTATGGAAATTCGTAAGCACGCCTTCCCCCCCCCCCCCATGGATGTAGTTACAGAAGAGTGACAGTTGCTCAATTGTCTGCTATTGACCTAACATGCTTAGATGGGTTCACAGAACAAAGCCCATGCCTGTTTTTGCTGACTCAGATGAAATTTCCATTCAAATTAACAATTTGTATATGCTCCAGTGAATAAGTAGCTTATATTCTCCACCTGATTTGTCTATTTTGTTATTAATCTTTGAGATGACGTAGTCTAGTTCAATCTTAAAATTCAATTCTTAAAAAATAAAAATGAAGAGGGTAAAAAGTAATGCTATCTGCATTATAACACGTCTTTTGTAACCTAGTAATGCAAAGAATGTCACTATAAAACAGTAAGTACTACAAAATAAAATATATTCAGTAATTCCCTGGGTATCCCTATGAGATATTTTCAAACTTCTAGGTCATTTTCCAATTATTGTTCTACTTCTTTGTTCAAACAAGTTTCAGATGATAATATTTGGTTACTGGGCCCTAAAAGGTACATGTTTGGGGCCAACAGGTGGCATAGTGGTTAAGGTGCTGGACTCCCACATGGCTGACCACAGTTTGAGTGTCAGACTCGGCAGCTTAAAAAATCACACTGGGAACCAGCAGTTGGTGTAATGGCTATGTCGCTGGATTCCCATGTAGTCGACTGTGGTTTGAATCTCAGACCTGGTGGCTTAAACTCGTGCCGGGCGTGTGTGTGTGCGTGCCCAAGATCCTGAGAGGAGAATGGAGGAGAAGGGATTGCAGCTAGTATGGCCATCCCCTCGGGGCGGGGGGTGATTTCTTAATTTCTGTCTCTCTGTCTTTCTGGTGAGTGCACGCACCCTATAGCAAAAACCTCTCCAAAAAAAAAAAAAAAAAAAAAAAAAAAAAATCACACTGGATGCGTGTGTGCCCCAAATCCTGAAAAGAGACTGTGTGGCATGGCATCCTCCCTGGACGGTGACTTCTCACATTTTCTCTCTTTCTCTCTGGCTAGTGTATGCACCCAGTAGCAAAAATCTCTCAAAAAAAAAAAAAAAAAAAAAAGAAAAAGAAAAGACATTTTTGAAAGTTTGATTTTTCATCATGCCATACTTTTGTTACTCTAAAGGCATCCACATTTCCTTGGTTTAAGTAACAACCACCTTCATGGTCTCTATTAACACCTCAATATGAGCACAGTTTGTATAGACAATTGAAAAATCAAAAATAAACCCCAACTTAATGGATATTGAAAAGTCCCCAAAGCCAACTCTTTTATCAGACTTAAAGAAATATTAATAGCATTAATAACACTCCATGGTAATTCTAATAGCACTTACTTGCTTTACATGAATCGTTGCATTATTTCTCATATCAATCCACAGTAAGTATTATGCTACCTCTGCTTTATAGAGTAGCGAACAGGTACCGAGAGGTCACCCTGGTCACTTGCATTTTCCCCTCATTTTCTGTATTAAATATGGTCTGGTACCATTAACTAATGAGTAGCACAATCAAAGAGCAGTGGCATGCTAGGCAGGAACTTCGAAAGAATTAGAGGCAAGTGCAAGACTCCACAGTTCAATAATAGAGAAACTGAGACAGGGGCGAGGAGAGCAAATTGACAGCAGATGGGTTTTGGCTCATGTTACTTAATGCAGGCTAAAAAACCTGAGAAGTGAGGTCTGCAGCAACTTCCCTGGCAAGGAGCATCGTTCTCTGTCTGGCATATCACAGAGGCTGTTTTACTTCAGACCAACAGCATTTGCTTGTGGTACTTAAAAAGAATAAAGATTTGGGTCAATAATCATCTCTGAGATTAAATATAAAAATGTAAAATAATAATACGTATCAAGAAGATGATCATGATTAAAACCATACAAATACTAGAAAAATATGTAGTCTTGAAGTATGGAATGGCTTTGTACATATGACCTTAAAAAGTGAACCATGGGGACCAGCAGTTAGCGTAATGGCTATGTCGCTAGACTCCCACATAGTCGACCACGGTTCGAGTCCTGGACCCGGTGGCTTAAACTCACGCTGGGCGCATGTGCGTGCGTGCTCAAGATCCCGAGAGGAGAATGGAGGAGAAGGGATTGCAGCATGACCATCCCCCCTGGGGGGTGATTTCTTGCTTTCTATCTCTCTGTCTGTCTCTGTCTGTCTGGCGAGCGCATGCACCCTATAGCAAAAACCTCTCCAAAAAAAGAAAAAAAAAGTGAACCATGAAGAAACAAAGCAGAAATTTTGATGGTGTAAGCATTAAAATGGGACGAGAGAGTTAAGATCAAGTATATAAACAACATTAAAGAGAAATAGACTAGAGGGGACAAATGTTAAGCAACAGGTCAATGGTTAATAGAAGAGGCGCTTACAAACTATGAGGAAAAAAATACTCATCGCTCAAAAGATGTGCACATCAGAAACGTCTAACGACATAAGCAAAAAATTGTAGAAGACCAAGAAACATGATATTTTTTATTTCATATTATTTTATTATCATAATTTTATATTACATTTAATCACACAGATCTTCACAGTGTGCTACATTTCTTTTTCCAGCATGATTACCATGCATATCAGTCAAGACAAAGATATTACTATTCATATCATCATCAAATAGCTTTTCATCATTTTTTTCAGATTATTATTATTTATTCTCATTATTTTTAAAACATTCAATCACTACATATCATTTGGCTCATAAAAAGAATTTAGCCAACAGGGAATACTTCTCAGACCAATCCAGTTGAGAATACTATACCTGTGATCATCAACAGGTAATAAACCATTTCTGTGTCCCACTAATGTCATGCCTCTCTATTTGTTCTCGTGCTATCCTTCTCTATACTGTCCCCTTCTCCTCCCCCCATCCCACACTGTCTTCATCACCCACTACTGTTCATCATCCATTGCTTCACTATCTATTGCTTTTATGCCTTCCAATATTTCAATCTCTAACATGAAGTGCAGATAGTCAGTATATATTAAGGGGATACATAAAATATCTTTTTTTCATATCCTGACTTGTTTCACTCAGAAGCATAATTTTTAAAATTTAATGTTTTCCAGAGGACATGTGTGCTTACTGAGAGACAGAGAGAGAGAGGAAGATAAAAAGAGGGGTAAAGTGAGAAAACACTCCTCCCCATAGAGTATGGTCATACCACATTTTTTTCTTCTCCTTTTCCCCCTCCTTTTGAGATTTTGGGTATGCATGTACACAGACCTGGCATGTTTTTCAAGTCACTTATCTGAAACTTGAACAATGCAGTTGGCTATGTGGGAACCAGCTGCCTCAACTACCAGGGGGAAACTGGCTAATTTATAAACTTACAATTTTAAAATTCTCATTTTCACTAGTAAGTACAATCTAATAAGAATAATATTTTATTGTCTTTGCCAGTTATAATAATAAAGAAATGATAATAGAATCCTAAAATGTATTCTTCCCTTTTCACTTGGAGATAGACCTAAGCTCTGTTTCTTATGAAGTATTTTAAGCTTCAGCCAGCATAATGTTGAATTAGAAATTTTATACTAAAGCAATTTCAAAAGAATATATGTATTAATATAAAGAGTGCTCACATGTAAATTATCCCAATAAAACCTTTCAAAGTGGTATCTTTTCAGCTATTTCACTATCTCAAAAAGTTTTATTGGTCTGCTTTCTAAATGGTCTTTAACAGATATCTCTCCTAAATTAACTTTACAACAGCAAAGATGGAGATTAGTTAGAACCTTCAGTTTTCATGTAACATGTAGCGGTAGCCATTCTCTTTGGGCTACCTCTAAATTTGGGGTTTGTACTCAGAGTGATATTATGTTCATTTATGGTATTAACTAAACATTGACTTCTTTTAAACCCGAATTTTTACATATAGAGTCATACTTCACTTAACAATGGGGATATGTTCTGTGTCATTAGGGAATTTCGTTGAACGTCAGAGTGTATTTCTACCACCCTGACACACGAAGGCTATTGTAGTCCAGGTTAGAATCTTACAGGACCACTGTCACATATAAGCAGTTTGTCGCAGACCAAAAGGTCATTATATGGGCATGACTGCGTGTTTAACTTACCTTTATTTAAAGAGTGAGTCTACTACAAAACCAAGTGTAAACACTTTATGTTGCCTTTAATTCATAAAGACCACATAAGGAAAATTGTACAGCCTTTCGAATAGGTGTGACTGAAACACTGGCTTCACTGCTCACAAGCTTTGTGATCTTGGGTAAGGCATCTAAACCTCAGGTGTCTTTTGTGCGCTATTAAAATTATAGTACTTTTCTTGCACAGGTTCAGAAAAGCTTTCAAAGTGACTGGAAAGTGCTAGGTACCCTCTACACAGGAGCTATTATTCATAAAGCAGGTGGGAAAAGCAGACTGTAATGGACTGAATTCCTGCCCCCCCCATAGAGATGGGGTCAAATCCTAATTCCTGGTACCAATGAACATAAATTTATTTGGAAATAGGGTTTTAGTAAATGTAATCAAGTTAAAATGAAGTTATACTGAAATAGAGTCGGCTTTAAATGCAACCACCGATGCCCTTAAAAGAAAATGATAGGACATACAAACAGAGAGACAGGACATAGAAAGAAGGCCATGCGAGGTGAAACAGACTGGTGTGAGGCAGCTGCAAGCTGAAGAATGTCAAAGATTTCTGGGAGTCACCACAAAGAAAGAGAAAAAAAAGAATTCATCCCAAAAATCTTCAGAGGGTGCATAGCCGCCCTACTTACAGCTTGATTTTGGATTTCTAGCCTCCAAAACAATGAGAGAACAAGGTTTCTAATTTTATAAGTCACTTTGTTTTGGCAGTATCAAGAAACTAATGCAATTGGGACCAGCAGTTAGCATAATGGCTATGTCGCTGAACTGCCATGTAGTCGACCGCGGTTCGAGTCCTGGACCCGGTGGCTTAAACTCACGCCAAGTGCGTGTGCGTGTGTGCGCCCAAGATCTGGAGAGGAGAATGGAGGAGAAGGGATTGCGGCGTGGCCATCCCCCCTGGGGGGATGATTTCTCGCTTTCTGTCTCTCTGTCTCTCTTTGTCTTTCTGGCGGGCGCACACACCCTATAGCAAAAACCTCTTCAAAAAAAGAAATTAATGCAATTTTGTAGCCTAAATTCTTACTCAGGCTTCAGTATATATTTTGAGAGTGATGCCATCAATCAATTATGCAAATTAGAAAGTCACTTTAAAGATTATCCAGCACAGCAGGATGGCAGACAGTTGCACTAAACTGAGGCTAATAATATAGTTAAAAGAAAAAGAAAACAATTTTGCTCACGATGTCAAAATAATTCAGGCAATGAGATCACTAAATGGTGTAATGGTTATGTTGCTGGACTCCCACATGGTCCACTGCAGTTTGAGTTCCGGACCCAGAGGTTTGAAACTCATGCCGGGTGCGTGTGCATTCATGCCCAAAATCCCAAAAGGAGAATGGAGGAAAAGAGATTGCGGTGTGGTCATCCCCCTCTGAGGGGTGATTTCTCGCTTCCCATCTCTCTGTCTCTCTGGTGAGCACACATGCCCTACGGCAAAAATCTCTCTAAAATAACAATAATAATTCAGGCAAGTTTCAAAGACTTGGGTATTAAATTATATTAACTTTATTCTACACTTTCGGATACATAAATGTACATTCCATTATCACTTTTTTCAAATAATTATTTAATTTTATTTATTATTATTATTTTTAAAAAATTTTCTATAAGGTACATGCACACACTAGAGAGATACAGAGAGAGAGAGAGTGAGAAAGCAAGCAAACAGGTCTGGGACTCAAGCCATGGTTGGCTATTTTGGAGTCCAGCACCTCAACCACTATGCTGCCTGATCACAATCTGAAAGTCGTAGAAGTGATAAGTTGTGACAAAGACGTTATTCTAATAATTGATCATATCTTTTAAAACAGAGTCTACCTGAGGACAGCATGTGGCATAGTAGCTAAGGCACTGGAATCCCACATGGTCAACTGTGGTTGGAGTCTCAGACTTGGCAGCTTGAAGATCACATTGGGTGTGTGCCCCAAATCCTAGGAGGAGAATGAAGAAGAAGGAATTGCAGCTAGTAGGTGATTTTTCACTTTCCCTCTCAGTGTCTCTCTGTCTCTCTCTGGCAAGCTCATGTGCCTTATGGCAAAAACCTAAAGGCAAAAAAATAGATAAAAATAGAGACAAATGGGTCAGCCAGAGGCATGATGGTTAAGGCAACTGAACACATAGCTGCCTTCATGGTACAAGTCTTGACCTGGCAGCTTGAAAAACATGCCAGGCACACGTACACACATGTATGCCCAAAATCCTGAAAGAAGGGAGAAACGGAGAAGGGATTACAGCGTTATCATTCCTCATGGACAGTGCTTTCTCACTTACTGTCTCTGTCTCTGTCTCTCTCCAGCAATTATGTCCTCTGACAAAAAACAAACAAACAAACAAAAAAAAAACTAAAAAATGAATGAAAGGAAAAGATACAAAGAAGAAATGGAAGAAATGTCAACCCTATAAATGATTAATGATGTTGACTGGCCTGATAGGCATTAATAAAAAGGAAGATATAAGAAAGGAGGTCTCCATGCAAATTTCACTTTAATTAACCAAGAAGGTTTTTGTGGATTTTTTTTTTTTGTGTGTGTGTGCTTTTTTTTTTTTTTGGGGGGGGGAGGGTGGTTGCATCCCCATAGCACAGGGGATAAGTGGTGTGCATTGGAAGCCAGAGCTAGATCCCACATGGATGACTGGCTCAAATCCCAGCCCCAGGAGTTTCAAAAATACACAATTGCGGGAACCAGCAGTTAGCGTAATGGCTATGTCGCTGGACTCCCACGTAGTTGACCGCGGTTCACGTCCCAGACCCGGTGGCTTAAAACTCACGCTGGGAACGTGTGCGTGCGTGCCCAAGATCCCAAGAGGAGAATGGAGGAGAAGGGATTGCAGCGTGACCATCCCCTCTGGGGGGTGATTTCTCGCTTTCTGTCTCTATGTCTCTCTCTCTCTGTCTGGCGAGCGCACGCGCCCTATAGCAAAAAACCTCTCCAAAAAAAAAAAAAAAAAAAAACATACACAATTGCATATGTGCCTAAAATTCTGATGAGAGGGAGAAATGGAGGAAAAAAGGATTGCGATGTGGCCATAGCCCATTGGAGGGTTCTCTCTCTCTCTCTCTCTCTCTCTCTTACTTCCTCTCCGAACAGTGCACACACCTCTTGACAGTAAAAAAAGTTTTTATGCTTTATTTTTTAAGAGAAAAAATTGAATATTTTATTCTTTTACTTAGGCAATTAAATGTATGCATTTCCATCTTATTCTGGCATGTTTTCCTCCCCTAAAAACAAAAATGGAAAATCTCTAGTAGTTTAAAATGTTTTTTTGGCGATTCATTTCTCATTAAAAAAAAAATAAAATCCTTTAGGGTAAATCTCCTAAAGAAGATAATCTTTGAGTCCCAGACCAATTAAGTGTTCTGCTGAGTTTAAGCAGCAACAGTTTTGGACTTTAGAAAAATGGTAATACCAGCACTAAAATTTATTCTGTTAATTGCTCTAATAATCAATAAGTAATTTTCATTCTAAACTAGATTCTTTATGTGACTTAAATAAACCAAGTGAAGATCATTTACATCTCAATAACAATTCCTAATAATGTCACATCATTAAATTCTGCCCTGGTTCTCAATAACATTGGTTAGTAACCAATAAAGTACCTTATTTCCTTGGTCAGGTCCTCAGGGGCACAGGGTAAGCCAATGGAGGAAGGCCCTTCTTGCATTGTGACACGGAGTGAGCCTTTCTCATAGCCCACTGGCTCTTTTCTCTCCCCTACTTCCTTCCTTTCCCTCTCTTCCCTCCTTTTTTCTCCTCTTTTTATTTTTTCTCTCTTTCTTCCTTTCGCAATTGCTTTTTAATAGAATAGTTTTGATACTAGTATTGGCAAAAGATTTACAAAGATAAAGATAATGGCATCCAAACTCCTCCTGGCAAATAATAGGAAAAGTAAAATATATTTGGAAGATCTCTATACAGTAAATTTAAACTTTATGCTGAAAAAATAAATAGAGAGAGTAGATACTTGGGAATTTTCTACGCATGGTAGATTAACATAGATATTCTAGTGGGACATTATTTCTAAGAGAAATATTTGGGGCCTTAGTTTCTGGGTTGGTTATTTGTATTAACCAAATTAAATCACTTGCTTCTGTATGCTGTGTCATATAGTTGCATTGACATAGTATCCACTGTTGGGCAAAATATGTTTCTATAGCTAAAATGTGTATAATTGAAATAGTAAAAATAATTACCATTTTTAAAAACATTGTTAACAATGCTTTTGTGAGACCAACACACTCGCTGATAATATTGAAATTTTTATGTTAATTAAACAACCTCTAACCACTCGGTACATTTCAGATATGTACACTTTGTAATTACCTCCATTATTGAAATAGCTGGCTTGATTTATCCATGCCACAGTAACATCGTAGCTTCTGTTATTTTTGTCTTTAGAAAAACAGAGGTCCCAGCGAGGGAATATAAAACTATTACTGTAAATTAAATATTAAAGCTAACTTTTTCTTGCATAAGAATGCTGTCAAATAATGGTGATAACTGTTGCAACTGTTGCTAAGACGGTAACTATTTTTGGCTTTTTTTTTTTTTTGAAGAACAAATTAAAATAGAATTTTCCGTTCTTTTGGTAAATTGCATGTAGTGAGTGTGTACAGTGTTACTGATGGTAGTAGCTTAAGGGGGAGCTATTATGGTCTTAGTTTAGCGATTAAGAAATACAACATTTGTTGAAGGGCTAGGCCTTTTAGTCTAGAATGGATTATCACTTGATCCTTCTTTAAGCATTTTTATACAGGAGTGCATTATCCTTGGAGCCACCCTGGGCTCCATGCCTCATTAGCTTGGGTGTTAGATAAATCAAAGGCAGCCTCGGAGACAAAGATAAGCAAACTGCAGGCCAGCAAGATGATGATGTATGGATCCAGGAGGCTAATAGGAAAGTATTGACAGGAAAATGGTGTGCTTATCCTGCAATCACTGCATATTGCAATGAGAGCTCCCCAAAGCAGATGGGATACACTTCAGGGAATGCGCAGCTACAAGACGGTTAGGCAGAAATGGATCCTTGTGTTTTATATTCTAACAAGAACTTGGTTTCTTTCGAGCAGCGCTTCAAATGAGTTAAAATGTGTAATGGCACAGTCTACGGCACACTGAAAAGAGAATCCCATTTCAGAAGAGCGTACACTGGCGTTATTTTCATTTTAGGTGTTTCTTTTTTTTTTATTCTCCAATATAATCTTTACATAGCAAAGACTACATAATCTCTCATGATTTCCATGATCATAACAAGACTTAATACATTAGGAAGTTTGTTTCTTGATACTTCTGCAGGATTCAAAATTAACACTGTGTGAGCAAATTTTAATATGGGAAAACACACACACAAACATACGTATATATTATTTGATGTATTCTGTTGCTAAATAATGTTTCCTAATGAACATCCACAGAGTAGTGTTAGACTTTTAAGATTACATAGAGAATCATGCTTAGTCTTTTACTTGTGAGGTATTTTTCCCTTTGGGAAATTATGCATTTTGTACATTTCTTAAGGCAATTTAGTCACTTGTCATTTGTAAAATCTAAAAAGCTAAGCATAAAAAATGATAATATTATGATAACCCCATCCATTAGAATCATACATTCAGAAAAAACATTCATTAATACTCATTTGACCTGATCCTATTGGGGTACTGCCAAGGGTTGAAGTTTAACTAACAGAATTGATTTTCCAAATCATGATAGACTCCTTCCATTGCGTTTGGCTGGCTTAAAACAAGACTGTCTTATTTACTCTCAATGAAGCAACATTCAACTTTGTTCTTTTGAAATAAGAGTAGCTATGTGGTATCTGGTTTATCTCCTTAATTTCTAGAGCCATGGAAACCAAAGATACTTATCCAGATGATGACCCAGGAGTTAAGAGAGTCCTGCAAGTCAACAAAAACTTCAGTAGTTTTTTGCATAAAATGCACACAGACTCATGGAGAGGATTTTTTTTTTTTTTTTTTTTTTTTTTTTTGCTATAGGGCACATGCGCTCGCCAGACAGAGAGACAGAAAGTGAGAAATCACCCCCCAGGGGGGATGGCCACGCTGCAATCCCTTCTCCTTCATTCTCCTCTCAGGATCTTGGGCACGCACGCACAAGCGCCCGGTGTAAGTTTAAGGCACCGGGTCAGGGACTTGAACCGTGGTCGACTATATGGGAGTACAGCGACATAGCCATTACGTTAACTGCTGGTCCCTGCACACTGACTCATGTACCACCATTGTGATAGAGGCAAATCTGCTTTGAACTTAAGTCACTGTGTGATGATAGGTGAGGGCTTGACATTGCAGCCAGGAAGGAAGGAGGAATCACCCAGACAGGCCTCTAGAAGAAAGTATAGGAGGACAGCCTTGTAAATTAGGGACCATCATTTATGGTAATTAATGTGTTAATTTTGCAGTCATTAGAATGCTCTATGTCATTCCCTAACAATCTAGATTTTCCTGTACTGAAGACACTAGGGTACGTCATCTCATAAGCCACACGCGTGAATTTAGCATGGCTGTTACTATTGGAATAGGTAGTATATTTTAATTCATGATAGATTTTCCATCTAGATCACCGCAGCCTTTGTTCAAAACCAAGTAGAGACATTGGAAGATTTTGTAGTTTCAATGCATGTGAGAGGGATGAGCAACCAAACAAGAAAAGTGTTGCTAAGATCACATTTTACAGATGAGAAAGACGAGGTCCCTTATTTTGCCAAAAGGAAATCACTTGCCAAAGCCAAAACAACTATCAATGCTAACTGGAAAAGCAGAACTATCGTAGATTTTTAGGTATGTTGACAACTACTTTGATGTCTAAACATGCTGCTTCTCTAATTAGCACAGAATTTACTGGTGAGGAGGTGGGATATTACTACATATGCTATAGTTACTAAAACTGAAATAAGCAAGTTATTAGAACTGAGGGAGTTGATAAGTGGCGTGGTGGTTAAGGCACATGCCAACCACAATTTGAGTCCCGGACCTGGTGGCTTGCTTTCTCAATTTCTCTCTCACTCTCTCTCTCTTTCTCTCCCTCTCTCTGGTGAATTAAAATAATAATAATAATAAATAAGTAATTATTTAAAAAAATAGAACTGAATCACAAAATAAAAACACAGCTGTCTGGGCCAGCCCCATAGCACAGTAATTGCATACTATACAAAAAAAGGCTGGAACCCACGTGGCCATCCAGGGTTTGAGTCTCAAACCCAGTAGCTCAGAAAACATCCCAGGCACGTATGTGCCCAGGATCCAGACAGGATGCAAAACTGGCTGAAAAGGGATTATGTCGTGATGCAGGCCCTGACACAGAGGTCTTCCCTCTCTCATACATGCACATATATATACACTTTGACACTCATTCATTAGTTATATAATTAATTTTAGAAAGTAACAACCCACTAGATATCTCCGATCAGTGTTATTTAAAAAAGAAACAAAATACAGGAGACTATCCATGCCTCAGTCCAAGTGACTGACTAGATAAAACGCTCATCATCCTGGGACAGGCTCATTACCTGGATTTGATCACTACATATTATATTCACGTGCTGAAAAGTCACACTGTACCCCCACAAATGTATCTAATTATTATGTGTCAATTTTAAAAATGTTCAGGACTAGCCGCAGTGGTGTGCATGGCCATTCACCACTTGGCAACAAGAGGTCGTATGGGCAGTGGCCTGGGTTCGGTTCCCAGGCCAACATTGAACACACTGGGCCTGGCTAACTGCACCTGTAACTCCTAGCTAACTGGGAAGCTAGGTAGATGGAGCATGACACAGCATGACCTTATAAACAATACCCATCTTCGTCTCTTCCCCTTTCCCTCCCCCTCTACTGTCCACTCTCCCATAAAGAAAAAGAATTTTAATTTTTATTTTTTCACATTATTTGTTATTATTATTATTATTATTATTATTATTTTGTATATACTTTCAATCATATTGTTTGGCTTACAATGAGACCATTTTGATATGTGAACATTTCTCCCCAGACCCGTTGATTGAAATATCTTCAACAGATAACACCACACCTCCCCATCCCGTCAATGCTCTACCTCTGTATCCCTTCTCCAAATGTCTTTCGTTAGGCCCCACTCCTCCATATACACCTCATCTGACATTCATGGGAAATATATATATATATATATATATATATATATATATATATATACATATACAGGAAACAAGAAATGGAAAATTATTTGCTGATGGTAACATGTATGTTGATGTGCTTGATTAAGACAATATACAGTGTACTCTAGATGGAAAATCTCACTTTGTATGCTGTAATGATGTACAGTGAATGAATGCAAATAAATAAATTTAATTAAAAAAAAGAAAAAGAATTTTAAAGTGAAAAAAAAGTTGAAATAAAAACAAAGGAAGAAAGCCCATTATCCTGTGTCATTTAGACACTGTTCTAAGATGCTCAGGAGAGACGCTGCCTCCTATTCTGCCCAGCTGGAACTAATCGCTCTACTCGTCACTGTACATTCCACCTCTCTGTCCTCGTCCCCCCCAAACTGGCCAACGACATTTTTTATTTCTTGATGATAACGTGTATGGTCGAGCCCCTTTGCAGTGTATGTTGGCTGGAAAATTTCATTTCGAATACTGTGGTGATGTTCAGTGAAGTTATGTAAAATAAATACATTAATTTTAAAAAGCATGCATTAGAGTTATTCTTTTGTAAAATGTGAAGATGTTAAAGATCTCTCTGAATAAAAAGGGTAAAGGAATCACCTCATCTTATAGCCCGTTGCAATAGTGTTGCTATCAAAATGTAAAAGAACATGTCAATTGCTTTATCTTCATCTAAATCATAATTCCTTTAAAAAAAAAAAGTGCAGTATCTTAAACTTAGAGAAGTAGGTAGGGCACATACTTTGAATTTCTGCTCTTTGGAGTTCTGCTGTGCTTAACTAGACTCCTGTTTTCTTCCCTCTTTCTCCGTCTCTCTCTCAGAAACTTCAAGAGAGAACCGTCAACGGGAACCTACGAATTCACTGCAGATAGGCTGATGAAATTTTGTTGTTTAAACAAAATGAAGATCTAGTTGATAAATCAATCGTTTTAAGAGTTATAAATACATGTGTCACATACAAGGCTGTGAAAAACCGTCATGCGTGATGTTAACCGAGTTGCCTAAAATGCTCATTTTTAAACTATAACCAGAAACTCACGAGGACTAATCAAACCTGCGGTGTTGTTCCTCAGAAAGGACGCCCTTCAACCCTGCGCTGAGCTCTTAGGAGGCCGCGAGATCAGCCATCCAGAAAACCAATGCAAGCCCGTTTTACAATGGAATGGTGGAAGGAATCAAAACAGACGACCTCAAACGCACTACCCAGTCACGCCTTCCGCCTGCAGTTCGTGTTCATGGGAACTGTCATTTGTTTTATTTCACCTTCTAAAACCCAGCCCTGTACACTCCCAGCGGGCCGAAGTGGCCTGTTCATCACGCACTGCCTTTGTTCTGGGGGTCCAGGCTGCGTTCCGGCCCTGCCCGTGAGCTCGGGGAACATAGTGATTAATGCTCGCGCTCCCTGCCCAGCCAGCAGGCCGGTCCTGGGGTCGCTCCCCACCGCAGGTCCCTGGCAGTCACTGGTGTCCCTGCGCCTTTAACCATCTTCCCTTTATCTGCCGGCCCCGGGCCTGCAGCTGGGCCTCATGGTGGCCTGACCGACGTCTCCTGCACCCTGGGACTCGGGCAGGGTGCGTTCATTACTCATCTGTGACAATAACCCATCGAGTAAGATGTAGAACTCAATTCCAGCAGAAAGACCTATAATGTCGGAGTCAGGAGGTTATCGCTGAGGGACCTGCACCTTGCTCCTTGCCGCTCTTATCGAGAGCTTTACAGGCTCTGCTGGGGCCAGCATCTTGTAAAGCTGAGGGCGGCAGATTTGGCCTCAGATTAGCATACGTCTTCCTAAGTGGAACTACATTTAATTAAAAAGTAAACCTTCGTTAGTTTTTTTTTTTTTTTTTTTTTTTTTTTTTTTTTTTTTTTTTTTTTTTTTTTTTGTAACTGTAGTATAGGACACTAGGAAATGTACCTTATAAAATCTGGGTTGAGGGTGGAGAGGAAAAGGAAGCAGATCTGCTGAACACTCGGACCCTGGCTCTCTAGCTTTCTGCTCTGCGAGAAGAGGCAAATTACTCCCATGAGTAATGAATGGGAGTCCTCTCTCTGCAGCCACGGTGCCTATCCTGACACCAGAGGATCCCAGACCACACCTGGGGCTGAGCCTGGAAGTACGTTTTGCAACTTTGCTGGCCAAACCCAACTCTCACCATTCTGGCCTTTTATATTTTGCTTGGAGGGGTCACATGCTTAAGGTCTTAACTCAAGCTTTGATATGTGCATCACCTAATGGGACATTTACCACCGTCTCCTGGAAATTCTGATCTGATGACAACTGGAAAACTTAAAGATTTCCTGTGCAAAAAGAGATGGGATCAGGGAAGGACATCCCTAGGTTAGGTCTTTTCATCATTTAATCATCTTCCAGAACCATTTACATCACAATATTAAAGTCAAACATAAGCATTGGAATTACTTCAATTTCATTATATTAAACAGATATTCATCAAACTGCAATAATTAACCAAACACCAGAAAAGATCCATTACACTTGATAAGAAAATTCAGGTCATGACCACTGGTATCATAGAAAACCAATCATGCAATTAAATACTGTAAACAGCTTAAATATGTTTCAATGTTTCCGAAGACTTATTCCTTGACAGGTAATGTAAAACAGAATTTTAGCATACTGTGAGACTATGAGGGAAATGAGAAAACTTTTCATTAGGAATGGTTACAATAGAGTAAAACCAAGCCCAATACTACACACTGAGTTTATCATACCACTTTAGTATAGTGGTAACTGGGTACATCTGCTCTAAGAACTTTGTGCTGCTACCCCCTTTCTGAATTTTACAAGGGCTGAGCCTAAATTTTCAGCAGGTTAACTCTTACCGAAACACAGTCTTCCACAGCTCTGCTGTTTTCTCGTTCTGCATTTTCTGTCACTCTCAGCTTCTACTAGCCTTCCCACCCTGTCTGGTCTGTGCCATTCTCAATAGACATATCCCAAAATACATAACAGATGTCACCTTCCCTCACATGCCTCTTCCTGTTCACAAGAGTCCTCAGAAAATACACAAGCACTTGACTGGAAGGTGAGAGGGAGCCTGAACCAGTACTCCCACAGAGATTCACCTACTTTAGTTCCTTACAGTATTTGTAGTTGTTCATTAAAAATGTCTGTATGTAGTTAGGGACCAAAGGTGCTGGACCCATACATGGCTAACTGTGGCTTTGAGTCCCAGACCTAGAAGCTTGAAAAATCACACTGGGCATGTGTGTGTGTGTGCTCAAAATCCCAAGAGGAGAATGGAGTCCCCTGAAGGATGAATTCTCACTTTCCCTTTCTCTGGCTCTGTCTGTCTCTGGTGAGCACACTTCTCCTACGGCAAAAACCAGAAAAACAAAGAAAGAAACAAAAATTATAGTTGGTATTTGGAAAAGTCTGTGTTAAAAAAATCTCAACAAGTCTTCTCAGAACCTGTAAATCTCACCATACACTGAAAACCTCTAAGAGGCAAAAGCATTTATTTCTCAAACATATTTGTAAAATCTTTTCAGAAAAAATCTGTGAGGGGCAACTTCTCATAGAGCACACCTGAAAAAGCCTGTACCTTTGATTTTTTTTGTGTGTGTTTAGCATCTTAGGAGATTTGCTTATATTGCAGCTGCTTAGAAAGAGTCATGAGGCAGGAGACAGGATAATATAATGAAAAGGAAATTCAACAAAGTATGCAAAACTTCTAGAACATTTGGTGGACCTAGATTATATTAGGTATTTTTGAAAAGAATCATTTATTCAATTTTATTTGTTGTTATTCTTTAATTTGACCAGAAAGAGACAGAGAATAAGAGAGAGGGAAAACAAGCTGCCAGGTCCAGGACTCAAAGTACCATGCAGCAAGTCAACCACCACACCATTTGCCAGCCCCATTTACTAATGGTATCAAAAAGTCACCTTCTTGGGACCAGCAGTTGACATAATAGCTATGTCGCTGGACTCCCATGTAGTCGACCACAGTTCGAGTCCTGGACCCAGTGACTTAAACTCACACTGGGCACATGTGCGTGCATGCCCAAGATCCCGAGAGGAGAATGGAGGAGAAGAGATTGCGGCATGGCCATACTCCCTGGGGGGTGGGGGGGTGATTTCTTGCTTTCTGTCTCTCTGTCTCTCTCTGTGTCTTTCCGGAGAGCACATGAGCCCTATAACAAAAACCTCTTAAAAAAGAGAAAAAAGGGTCACCTTCTCTCTGATGCCTTTTTGACTATCCCAGATACAGAGTTATTTTCCCCAAGCTTCCCTAGCAGTCATTTCCTATCTCCACTACACTGTTTATAATGTCTCTGCCTTTGCTCCTTAGAAAAGGACCAACAAGGAATCATTCTTCTGCCTCTAGTTGTTAGTAATGTAACAGGCACATGATTGGTATTAATAGGTGTGTTTATGGAGTGAATGAAGGCAGTGACTAAAGTTTCATTTGTTTCTGCAAACTAACATACATTGTAGCATATGTTTTATAGCAGGATAAAGACCTGCCCTCAAGTACCCCTAAGAAATCAGGACAATTCACTTACACTGTAACAAAAGCAATGTTCAAAACTATAGCAACTGTGTATCAACTTATTTTTGTTTTTGCTACAGGGCAAGTGTGTTGGCAAGAAAAAGAGGAAGAGAGAAAGACAGAGGGAAAGTGATAAATCACATGCACAATCCTTTCTCTTTCATTTTCCTCTCAGAATTTTGGGCATGCACACACACTTCCCTGGCATGACTTCCAAGCTCCTAGGTGCTAGACTCAAACTGTAGAGTCAGCTATGTGGTGTCCAGCTGCCTTAACAGCCACACCACCTGCTGGCCCACAGTAGTATTTTTAGGTTTATTATTTATTTATTTCATGAGAAAGAGAAAGACGGACACCGCCAACAGGGTCTTCACGCTGTGATCCACCCTCAGTTCCATGCTAGTGGGCACCTCAGGATGGGAAAGCTAAACCTTCCCATGTGCCCTTAGCATTGCAGCGTGCTGTTACTGCCCTTCACTGCAGCTGATCTGTCAGTTACTTTGCACCAGGCAATGTACATTTACACATTTTTACCCTCCTAATCTTCATAATAGCTCTCTGAGTTAGATCTTCCTGAGCCTGGAGAAGTCACATATAGTCCCCATCTGCTGGTCCCTAAATTGTTTTACTATAATGGACACAATAACAATTGTTTTGTTAGTTAAATGTAAAAAATCAAAAATAGTATTTAGTTAACACTCAAAATATGATTGTTAGGATATATTTTCTTTTTCCTTTTAAAGCCATACTTTTTCTTTTTATTCTCTTTTGCCAGTGAGAGAGAAAAAGTGAGAAAGCACTCCCCTCATGGAGGATGGTCATGCTGCAATCCTTTCTGCTCCATTTCTCCCTCCTTTCATGATTTTGTGCACATATGCACACGCACCTGGCATGTTCTTCAGGCTACCAGGTCTGGGACTCGAACCACGCAGTCAGTCATATGGGATCCAGCCACCTTAATCACTATACCACTGGCTGGCCCTCAAAGTCAGACCTTTTGAAGGCACAGCTAGAACCTGGTGCTTCCCACTCATTGCTTGACATCTTTGGAGTAGCTTCTAACACCATCTACCTTACTCTGTGCTGTGACATTCCATCGCTGACTGCGCTATCGTCAGTTCTTTGTTGCTCAATAACTGGATACTGAAATGGGGTAACTTTCAAGAGCAGAAGTTTACTCATCTCACACGTTGGAGGTCCTAGATGCAGGCGGTGCATGCAGTGAAGGCTTTCTCGCTGGTGGGGACCCAGCAGAGTCCTGAAGCACGGGTCATCACCTGGTGATGAGAGGGCGAGAGCTTCCATGTGTCCCTATCTGCCTCATCTCCTCTCCTTATAAAGCCACCGGGATTAACCCTGGAGGCCTGCTCTGATGACATCATTCTAATCACCTCCCATAGATAGCTTGTTTCCGCATTCTTAATCCTATCACGATCAGATTTTTATGACATAAATTTTGGAGTAACATTCTCAAACTGTAGTATTGAATTTCTAGTTGTTAAATCCAATGATCTTTTCTCAATTTTTAATTTCTTGCCTTCCTTTATATTTGTAACTAATTTTAAAAATAAGTTTTACTAGAGATAGTCCCACTTAAAAAGTAACCTTATTCATTGTATAACTTTTTTTAACCGAGATTTCTGCGATAGGGTACATGCGCTTGTTGGAGAGGCAAAGACAGGAAGCAACAAATCACCCCCAGGGGAGATGGCCATTCCACAATCCCTTCGCCTCCATTCTCCTCTCAGGATTTTGGGCACACAGGCACATATGCCCAGTGTGAGTTTCAAGCTGCCAGGTCCAGGACTTGAACCACAGTCAACTCCATGGGAGTCTAGCACCTTAACCACTATACCACCTGCTGACCCATTGTACAGATTTTCAAATTGCCAAAAAAAAAAAAAAATACAGAAAAGAAACTAAAATCATTTCTATGTTTATTATTTAAAAATAAAATAATTAACATTTTGCTTCATTTAATTACTTTAATTATATAAGTACTTTTAGTTTGGGATAACTATAGAAGTCTTGAATTTGTATTTTTTTTCTTGATAACATATGTATTAAGTCATGTATATAAGTTTCATTTTAAGCCAAATAATTTATTTGACATATTTAATTCATAAGAGACAGAAACAGGACAAAAAAAGAGGGAAAAAAGAGAGAGAGACACTTAATGGGATCTTGTCACACCAAGTTCCATCTGCTAGCCTTCCAACAAGGTGGAATGAAGGGCACACCCATGAGCACAACTAGTGTGTTCAGACAGACCAGGGTTCAAATGCCAGGTCGGCCATTAAGACTTCAGTGTCAAGCAGTGGTGCCCTACCACCTGTAGCACCACAGCTGGGCTTCCAGTGAACATTTTAGCAGCCATGGAATGTACTTTCATCGGCTCTTTTTATTTTGAATATATATGTTACTGTAAACATTCTTATATATAAATCCATTCCTGACTAGTTTTCCATGGAATATAGTTCATAAAATAAAAACAATAAATAACATTTAGGGTCTTGATATATGCTATTAAGTTGCCTTCTAGAGCAACTAAGCCTGTGATTTCCAATATAGTAGCCACCAGCCACATGTGGCTACTTAAACATCAATTTAAACTTAACAGACTTTTAAAAAGTACAAATTCAGCTCTGCAGTGACACCAGCCCCACATCAAGTGTTTGTTTGATAACCATTTTTTTTTATCATTGCAGAGATCTCCATAGAACAGTGAAGAAGCACATGTGATCCAGAGGAAGATGAAGCTATTTGCATCTCTGTTTGGTCCTGAAACAAAAAGGGGGATTCTATAAGGAACAGGTGATCTCCTTAAGCTACACGGAGTGGATAGCTATGTAGCAGAAGAGAGGCAAGACGTAAAATGTTCAACTCATGTGTAACAAAAATGAAGTCTCTTTTACTTTTACTGATTATTTAGACAGTCTCACCATATTACCATTCTCCTGCCTCCAACTTCTAGCTGGGCCTTCAAGCACACAACACCAAGCCTAATTCTTTTTGTTGGGACACGGTCTCACTACATTACCCAGGATAGTCTCGAACTCCTAAACTTCCTGCCTCAACCTCCTCAAGTCTCTGGGATTACATACAGATGCCACCAGGGCCAGCCTTTCATTTGGACCAGAAATCAAACACCTCTAGTGTGGTCCTAACTTACAGAGCACACAATGTTGGTAGTGCAAGTCAAATAGCAGGGTGTGGTTTGACTGATTTTGAAGTCATGTGGCTCCCTCTCAGGAGGAGAACAACTCCTTATGGTAGAAACAATACCTCTCTTCTTCTGAGTATTTATGTTAGTAGAAACTTTAAAAAAAAATTTTTTTTTTTCTGGGACCAGTAGATGATGAAATGGCTATGTCACTGGACTCCCACATAGTGTACTATAGTTCAAGTCCCGGACCTGGTGGCTTAAAACTCATACTGTGTGTATGTGTGTGTGTGTGTGTGTGTGTGTGTGTGTGTGTGTGTATAACCAAGATCCCAAGAGGAGAATGGAGGAGAAGGGACTGCGGCATGGCCATCTCACCTGGAGGAGGGGATGATTTCTCCTTTTCTGTCTCTCTGGCTCTGTCTCTCTGGTCAGCACCTGTGTCCTATAGCAAAAATCTCTCTTAAAAAGTTTTTTTTTTTCTTCATCTTGTTAAGTTCTTGGGAATCTGGTCTTGAGATCGTCAAGACTGTGGGAAAAAAATGAAGCACGAGGGGGATTTTGTGTGAGAGATACTAGAGGAGTAGGTAAAAACCTAAATGAGATTTCAAGAAGAAAAGACCAACCAAGAGAGCATTCACTGGCTTTGAAGTTTCCAGTGCCTTAGTAAGGCTTCATCTTAGAGCACGATCTCGGAGCGCCTATGTTTCAGAAAAGTACTAGGAAAAAGACTGCTATAGAAGTATCATTTCTGCATATAGTTGTGTTGAACCAAACGTCCAACTCTAGTCCTACAGGATGTGAACAATTTTCAGAGACCTGGCAATCGTCCATACAAGTGAGAACATTTCTATAGGGTGGGAGAGGATTCCAAGCCTGGCTATGCCTTAAATTTGCATGAATCACTTACCTACCTCACTGGTCATGAGGATGACTGCTCTTTCCTAGAATACTCATAGACGCTGTGGAAGACCAGGAACACCTGGCTGACTGGGGGAGAGTCAAGGTCTATATCCTTGGAGGACAAACAAGGTACCATGTAGCTCCAGAGCATCAGAACAGCCTGGTACATGGAAGGCTGGCCATGGCATTGTCAGCAAAGAATCAGGAGTATTACTCAAGGCCAGAACCAAGGAGAATGCTTGAACAAGGACAGTAAGCTTGTCAGCCCTTATCAAATCCTAACCCAGTCTAGTGACTTCACACATTTAGTTCACCTTTCAATACGCGGGGGAGGAGTTTTCTTTTCTCTTGCACCTCAGACTCAGAATCAGAAGATGAACAATCAGAACACATGGGTAGAATGCTTTAAGGGACTAAATCAGGATGAGCATCTGAGTGGAGGTTTTAAGTTGATTCCACATCAAACAGGAATGAGTGTGGGCAATGTTAATAAGAAAATGTATATTCTCAGCTAAAAGTAAATATCAGAAAAAGGTTAAGAGCTGGCCCCATGGCCTAGTGGGTCAGGGAGTTGAATCTGACATGCCTGATCACACTTTGTATCTTGGCCCCTGCGCTACAAAAAGATCCTGGGAAAGTGTGCATGCGTGCCTCAAATTCCAATAGGATGTAGAAATGGAGGAAAGTGGATTGTGGCATGACCAAAGCCCCCTGAGGAGTGTTTTTTTGTTTCTCTGTCTCTGTTTCTGTTTCTTGGAAAGCCCATACAACTTCTGGCAAGGAAAAAAAAAAGTGAGGGGCAAAATTCTGAAAGTTTCTATACTTTTAAGTAACACAGAGGCCCACCCAGAAGACTCGTAAGTTAAAGAGGAGTGAGCAAGGTCCCGAGGTTGATTCATGAGCTCTGAGTTTTAAAATGTGACTATGAATGAAACGTAAGTAACTGTTCCATTGGAGTTTGATGTGGAATCAACTTAAAACCTCCACTGCTAGGATGTGACTGCTGGAGGCCCTTTGGCCCATCCATGGAAAAATGTATCTGAGATAATAATGTAGACAAGACCAACCGAAGAAGAGGATTTGAATCCCAAGTCTAGCTATAACTGAAGTCAGAAGCAGTTCCAGATTTCTCCGTTAGGTTAGTTAGTAAATCTCCTTTGGTTGCTTAAATCATTTAATTAATTTAAGTTGAATTAATAATGATATATGAAGCCTACTTAGGAGACCAGCAGATGGTGTAGTGCTTACGTCACTGGACTCCCAATGGCTAACTGCAGTTGGTGACCCGGACCCTGTAGCTTCAAAATCACACTAGGCTTGTGTGTGTGTATGCCCAAGATCCCAGGAGGAGAATGGAGGAGAAGGGACTTTGGTGTGGCCATCACCCTGGGAGGTAATTTCTCACTTTCCCTCTTACTGTCTGTTTCACTCTCTCTCCAGGGAGCACATGTGCCCTAAGGCAAAAAATAAAATATAAAATAAAATAAAATAAAGCCTCCTTTTATGAGGAGACTTCAAAAAGTTAGTAGAAGTATGGAATTAATGTGCAAGTTCATTTTGTTGCAAAATAATTTTGAAATATGCAGTTTTTTCCTAATACAAAATTTCCACGAACTTTTTGAAGCCCTCTCTCAAATGCATGAACTATGGAAATTCAGTTACAATTTTTACCTAAAACGTGCACAAGATTTTAACAGCTGATAGAAAGATCTTACTTACAGAGAGTTGAAGATATTTATGTGTTTGGTCTCGTCTAAAACTGGAAGTTAGAATTGCATAGGACGTGAAAGTTCTAAACTCATATCACCTGGGTTTTAGCATTGGTTCCAGTAACTGCTGCGGAGTGACTTTGTGATGTTGTGTAGCTCCACGTGCTTCAGGTTCCTACTGTATAAACGAGAGGATATGGTACCTGCCTCACTGGGTTGTGGTACTAACTGGATGAGTTAGTGCCTGTAACACACTGGCACAGCACCTGGCCCACTGAGACAGGCTAACATCTTACCGTTGTTATAAGATCTAACAGGGCAGAATACAATCGGATTGTGGTTTTGTTCTATATATGACCAATTCAGACATCTTGGAATTAGACAGGTCTACAAATGGTGATCACTCTACTGAAATCTTACTCATATATCTGTTAATGATAGTAATACTGGCCTCCAGAAATACCAGTTAGCTCATAGGTATAAATAATGGAATGAATCATAATAATAAAAAATCAATGATTTGTTTGAAGAACATTCTGTTTTCATAGTGCCCTGGAATGTCATTTGTAAATGTGACAATGTACATATCCCATAAGGCAAATAAAGTGATGATAATTTAGGTCCTAATAATACCTTGTTCAACATTTTTAACCCTTATTAACAGAATTGAGTGTGTAACCTCAGTTCTGACTCTCAATTCTGAGTATTTTGACTCACCAACTTATAAATGATTCAAAATATGATTCACTCCAATCTTCTAATTATAAGTTGTAAGTGTTGGGATCAGTAAATGGCATAGCGATTATATTGCTGGACTCCCACATGCCCAACTGCTGTTCGAGTCCCAGACCTGGTGGCTTCAAATCATGCTGGGCACCTGTGTGTATGCCCATGATCCTGGGAGGAAAATGAAGGAGCAGGGATTGCGGTATGGCCATACCCCTGGGGGGGGGGGGGGAGGGTTGTTTCTCACTTTCCCTCTCACTGTAACTATCTTTCTCTCTGGCAAGCAAACATGCCCGAAGACAAAAATCTCTAAAATATTTGTTTTAATTGTAAGTTTGTCTTTGCAACCTCTTTTCTTCTCAGCACATTTGCTTAAGCTTTTGTTAAATATGAAAGAGAGTATGGATCAGACCCATAATCTTTATCATGACAAATTGTAACCACACAATTGTTTATTTACTTCTATAATAAAAGCAAACTCCTCTTATTTTTCTTTTTATATTTTGCCAGAGAAATGTGCACTCACCAGAGAGAGAGAGAGAGAGAGAGAGATAAAGTAAGAGAATGAGAAAGAACTTTTCATGGAAAATTGCCATGTTGCAATTCATTCTCTATTTCTTCCTCCTTTCAAGACTTTGAGCATACACACACACATACACACACACACACACACACACACACACACCACTGATGTGTTTCTCTAGCTGCCAGGTCTGAGACTCAAACTATGCAGTCAACCATGTGGGATCCAGCTGCTTTAACCACCACCCCACAAGCTGGACCCTAAAAGCAAACTTCTCAATTTTTTTAATGTTAGGAGGAAAGTTTCTCTATTAATCAAGATTTTGAAAACCAGTTTTCCTCATCTGATTCAACTTGGCTAACTTATGAATCGTGGGTTAGAAATAATTCTATAAACTACTGTGCTGGTGAAAAATTTAGAAGCCATGATAGGCAGAATTAAAATAGAAAACTACTTGGTGAAGACATCACAAGAAAGGAAAACTATAGACCAAAATCTATCAGAAACGTAGATATAAAAATCCTCGAGAGAATCTTAGCAAATCAAATCCCCAAAATTATACACTATGACCAAGTGGAATTTATTTCAGGTATACAAAGTGAGTTCAACATTTGAAAATTAATTACTGTAATTCATCATATCCACAGGCTAAGCTAAACAACAAGAAAAAATACCACTGATGGATGCAGAAAGGTATTTGACACCTATTCATGATTTAAAAAAAAAGAAACAAAAAAAATCAGCAAGCTAAAAATAGGAGGGAATAGCCTCCGCTTGACAGAGAACTTTGTAAGGAAAAAAATATATATATTTTTTCTTGAAAAAAATTAGAAAGGGTATAAAAGACATACATACTGGGAATAAAGAAATTAAATTTTTGTTCACAGATGGAATAATTTTTTTATGTAGAAAATCTGAAAGAGAAAACAAATAAGTGTGATTATAGAAAGATTTCAAGATACTGGTTAAAATACAACTTCAATTGATTTCCAATATACCAGCAGCATACAATCTAATTTTGAAATTACTCAATGCTATTTTCATTAGCACCAAAAAATGAAAGGCTTAGGTATAAATCTAACAAATATGTAGACAATCTATATGATGAAAAGTATTAAACTGTGGTAAAAGAAATCAAAGATTTGAATAAATAGGAAAATAGTCCATGATCATAGATAGGAAGGCTCAAAATTTTAGGATGTTGGTCCTTTTCAACTTAATCTAAGGATTCAATCCACCCCAATCAAGATCCCAGGAAAGGCATGTTGGTTAAGGTGCTGGATTCCCACATGGCCAACTGCGGCGCACGTCCCAGACTGGTGTCTTGTCTTCTCACTCTCCCCATCCCAGTCAGATGAAAAAGAAATAATAATAAATAATATTTAAAAATAATTCTTTTTTAAAAATTCCAGTAAATTACTCTGTGGATAGCTACAAACTGATTCTAAAACTTATATGGAGAGGTAAAATATTCAAGTGTCAACACAATATTGAAGAACAGTCAAGGCATTATCATCAGCCAAATTCTAAACTTATTATTAAGCTTTGTAGTAAACAAAGTGTGATATTGGTGAAAGAACAGATGAACAGCAGATCAATGAGACAGAATAGAGAGCCCATAAATAGGTCCACACTCGTTGTTGACAATTGTGCAAAGGCAAACCAGTGGAGAAAATGTAGTCTTTTCAACAAGTCATGCTGGAATAACTGACTACTCATATGCAAGAGAGAGAGAGAATCTATATACTGACTTTACACCTTTCACAATAATTAATTCAAAATAGATTATAAACGTATAAAATGCAAAATCACAGGGCCAGTATGTAGTTTAGTGGTAAAGGTACTGGACTCTGACATGACTGACCACAGTTCAAGTACTGGAGCAGCGGCTTAAAACTCATGGGCATGTGTGTAAGCGCATGCCCAAAAGTCCCAAGACGAGAATGGAGGAGAAGGGATTGTGGCATGGCCATCTCCCCTGGGGTAGTGGTTTCTTTCTCTCTGTCACTCCAGTGAGCACACACACCCTATAGCAAAAATCTCTTCAAAAACAAGTGCAAAGTTATAAAATTTCTAGAAGATAACATGGGGAAAAAACTGGAAAATCTTAAAATTACTTCACAAGTCAGACTTCATTAAAATTAAAAACTTCCCTTCTGCCACAAACACTATGAAGGGAATGAAAAGGTAAACCATAAACTGAGAGAAAATATTTACCAAAAACAAAAACAGAAAATCTGACAAAACACTCGTTACCAAAATGTAGAAAGAACTCCTAACAAGAAAACAGAGAAGTCAGTGCAGGATGGCAGAATAAACTCTCCTGTGATCATCTTCATGAGAATTATCCATGTGAACCACTATCCAAGCATAAAAATATTTTCACAAGAGCCAAGGAAGCAAGATGAAAGATCACGTTACCTGGTTATCGCACACTAATGAGAAAAGATGTATTAGAGGGTAAAAGAAAAGTTTTACATTACTCACATCATCCCTGCTACACCGTACAACACGGAGAGTTACTGTTGAATCAGGGAAAAGAAAGCGAAGTGAGTGTAGGACTTTGCCTTTGACACTAACATCACACCCACCACAGTAAAAACCAGCACTGGACAGTTTGCTATGAGCCCTGACTCCAGGCCAGTCCATGCAGACAAAGCCCTCAGACCTGCCTGGTTCTCAGAAGGAACCCATAGTCTTTCTGAAGTGAATGCAATCTCCGGTTTGCATCACTGCAACTAACGACAGTCATCTTCAGATCTGGACAGTCCTTAGAAGCTCTGGGAGACATACTTGCCCAGGTGCTATGCCAGCCTCAGTAGCCATGAACTCCAAGCACATCCAAGCCTTGGGCCAGCTTCAGTGAATACAGGATTCAACCCAAGGCCAGACTGGCTGTAGCAATCCCAGACATAGGGTGTCCCTCCAGAAGTCTCAGGTTTAAAAACCACACTAGCTAGCCTGCCCCAATCTCTGCACAGACAATTTAAGGGTTTTATCACATAAGCCCAGTGTAGGAAGACTGGAATAAGTACATGCTTCTCAAAATGTGCAGGCATTGATGCATGGCTACAACGATCAAGAATAACGAGGGAGGGTAACGAGGGAAGGGATGAAGGGGTGGGGATCAATGAAAAACAAATAAAGCATTTAATAGACATAAAAATGAAAAGTTATGTGTTGAGGATAATGTGTATGGCAATGTCTTTGACTTCACTAATGTGTACTATATTCATTCTGGGAAAAAACACGTACACAGTAAAGATTTCCAGTGATCAAAGGTAAATTAAAAAAAAATTTATAAACAATAATCAGGGAAATGCAACATTGCCAAATGAGTAAAGTAAAGTGTCAGTGACTGACCGTAAGGAAAAGGAAGTGGACAAACTTCTTAATAAAGAATTCAAAGTATGGGACCAGCAGTTAGCGTAATGGCTATGTTGCTGGACTCCCACATAGTTGACCGCGGTTCAATCCCGGACCCGGTGGCTTAAGCTCACACCGGACATGTGTGCATGTGTGCCCAAGATCCCAAGAGGAGAATGGAGGAGAAGGGATTGCAGCATGGCCATCCCCCCTGGGAGGGGTGATTTCTTGCTGTCTGTCTCTCTCTGTCTTTTTGGTGAGCGCACATGCCCTATAACAAAAACCTCTCCAAAAAAAATAAATAAATAAATAAATAGTAAGAAAAAAAAAAGAATTCAAAGTAATGATTTTTTTTTCTTCTTTTAAAAAATTTACATTTAATCATTGTATATCTTTAGAGTTTGCAACATGTTTTTTCCCGGCATGTGTGCAATGCATGTCAATCAAGTCAAAGATATTACCATATACATTCTCATCAACAGGTAAATATCCATTCTTGTGTCTGTTAACTGATTTTTTTTTTCCTGAGCCCTTCCCTCCTCTCCCCACTAACTACCCCTTCCTATATAGTCTCTGGTATCTACACTGTCCCTTTCTGCTATTATTCTTTCCACTGTTTCAGTTTCTGTCACAGAGTGCAGACACTGGGTCCCTAAGCAGGGACATACAATATCTGCCTTTCATAGTCTGGCTTCCTTCACTTAACATTAAATCTTCTATATTCAAACAAAAAGTATCAGTTTTAAGGAAGTTCAGTGAATATTTTTTTAAAATACAGAGAAACAGTTCAGTGAAATGAAGAAAAAAAAGTCATCAGAAAAAGAAACTTAACAGACAGATTAAAATAATATAAAAATATCAAACAGAAATCCTGGAGCTAAGAAACACAATGAACAAAATGAAAAACTACAATGGAAACCAGAAGCAGTCAACTAGATAAAATAAAAGAAAGAATCTGTAACCTCAAAGACAAGAAAATTTGATAACATAAATATAGAGGAGAAAAAAAGAGTAAAAAAAAAAAAAATCTTATGAAGTTTATGGAAAGCATCAAAAGAGCAAATATTTAAGTGTATGAGTTGGTGAAAGAGATGAGTAAGATAGAGGGGTAGAAATCTTATTTCAAGTACATTTAGTAGACAATGTTCCGAATTTGGGGAAAGATAATAAATAATCAAATATGGGAAAGTCAAAGGTCTCTAATTAGAGTTCATCTAAGCAAGTCTAAACCAAGACAAATTATAATAAAACTGCCAAAAATCAAAGACAAAGAGAAAATCATCAACATAGCAAGAGAAAGGAAGAAAATAGTATTTAAGAGAATTCGTTACACTTAGCAGCAGACTTCTGAGCAGAAATCTTACAAATTCAGAGAGAGTGGGGTGATGTGTTTAAAGCCCTGAGGGAAAAAAACTGCCAACCAAGAATCCTGCATTTAGCAGTGCTATACTGCAGAAATGAAGGAGAGATAAAGACTTCCAGACAAACAGAAGCTCAGGGAGTTCATCACCACCAGACCTGTCTTACAAGAAATGCTAAAGGGAATTCTTCCAACTGAAAGAAAAGGACACTAATGAGTAACAGAAAACATCTGAAAGTATAAAACTCATCAGGGAAAAGAAAACAAAACATCTAATAGACACAAAAATGAAAAGTTATCTGTTGATGATAATATACATGGTAATGTCTTTGACTTGACTAATTATGCACTGTAGTCATGCTGGGAAAAACCATGTTATACACTGTAAGGATGTACAGTGATTAAATGTAAATTAAAACATAAATTAAAAAGACTCATTGGTAAAAAGTACATGGTCACATTTAGAATACTCTAATTTTTTTAAAGGAACTATCACTTCCATCTTTAGTATAAAATGGTGATATCACTTACTTATTTAGTATAAGGGTTAAAAGATAAAAGTATTTAAAATAACAATAACTTGTTAGGGTAAATGCAATATGAAAAGATATAAATTGTGACATCAAAATTTTAAATGGGGGGAACCAGCAGTTAGCGTAATGGCTATGTCGCTGGACTCCCACGTAGTCGACCGCAATTCGCGTCCTGGACCCGGTGGCTTAAAACTCACGCCGGGCGCATGTGCGTGCGTGCCCAAGATCCCGAGAGGAGAATGGATTGCGGCGTGACCATTCCCCCTGGGGGGTGATTTCTCGCTTTCTGTCTCTATGTCTCTCTCTGTCTGTCTGGCGAGCGCATGTGCCCTATAGCGAAAACCTCTCAAAAAAAAATTTTTTTTTAAATGGGGTTGACTCCATTATGCAATGCTTAATCACTATGCATTGGGAGCTGAATACCACATGGTAGACTGTAGTTCGAATCTTGGCCCTGATGGCTTAAAGAAACATGCCAGGTATGTGCTTATGTGTGCCTCAGTTCCTGATGAGATGAGGAAGTGGAGGAAAAAAGAATGTGGTTCTTCCCTCACCCTCAGTGAACACACGCTCCCCTGTCAGTAAAAAACTAAAAGAAAAAGAAAAATAAGTTTAAAATTTTAAATGTTGGAGGCCAGTAGATGGTGTAGTGGTGAAGGTGCTGAACTCCCACAGGCCAACCACAGTTCAAGTCTCATACCTGGCGGTGACTTAAAACTCATGTGTGCATGCCCAAAATACTGAGAGAATAGAAGAGAAGGGATTGTGGTGTGGCCATCCCCCCACACACAGGGAGATGTTTCTCACTTTCTCTCTGTGTGTCTCTAGTGTCCCATAGCAAAAATCTCTCTCTCTCAAAAAAATGTTTTTTAATGAGTAAGAGAGGAGTGGAAGAAAACTTTATTTTGGGGGTGGTTTAATTGCTATCAAATTAAATTGCCGTCAAATTTTTAAAAACCTACAATAACTATAAGATTTTTTGTAAACCTATATATAAAGAATATGCACAAAATATAAAGTACTTGCACAAAAAAATAAAAAAGCAAGGCCTCGAAACATACTATTAGAGAAAAATCAATTAACTACAAAGGAATACAGTAAGCAAGAAACAAAAGAACAAACAATCTAGCAAGCAACTAAAAGATGATGAAAAAAATGTCAATAATAGCCTGTAAATCACTTTGAATGAAAATCATGACATTCTCCAATAAAAAGACATTAAGTAACTGAATAGAAGAAACAAAAGAGATTATCCTACAAGAGATTCTCCTCACCTATGAGTGCACACATGGGGGCCAGCAGGTGGCGTGGTGGTTAAGGCACTGGAATCCTACAAGACGGACCATGGCTTGAGTTCTGGACCTGGCAGCTTGCTTTCTCACTCTTTCTTTCTTTCTCTTCCCCTCACCCCATGTATGTGTGTGTATCCCTGGTCAAATTGAATAATAATAATAAATGGATAAAAATTAATAAATAATCCTTTTTTTTCCCCCAAAAAAAGACAGACATAGAGTGGGCAAAAAATATTTTATGCAAATAGGAATTAAAAGAGAGCCGGAGTGGCTACACTTACTTCAGATAAAATAGACTTCCAATCAAAAATGGTAAAAATAGACAAAAAGGTTATTATGTAATGAGACAGGGCTCAAACCAGCAGAAGGATATAACAATTATAAAAATATGCATCCAACACCAGATCACCTAACTTTATAAATCAAGTATTAATAGATCTGAAGAGAGATAGACTGCAATATAATAATCACAGAGAACTTTAACAACCCTCTCTCAGCAATGGACATATCATCCAGACAGAAATACAATAAGAAAACTTTGAACTTACATTATACTTAGACCAAATGGACCTTACAAGATATACACAGAACACTCCACCCTAAAGCAGCAAAATATAAATTCTTCTCAAGTGCACATGGAACATTCTTCAGAACAGACCATAACATTTTTGTTCACAAAACAAGTCTTAAAGACAGATCTACCATATGATCCAGTAATCTCATGACTGGGTATATATCCATAGGAAATGAAATCTGTATGTAAGAGAGATACCCACAATTACATGTTCATGGCAGCATTGTTCACAATAACTAAGGTAGGGAATCAACTTAAGTGTCCATCAGTGGATGAACGGATAAAGAAAATGGTATCTATATATCTATATCTGTGTCTCTGTGTGTCTCTCTCTCTGTGTGTGTATGTATATATATGTATATAGTATTCAGCCTTTAAAAAGAAGGAAATCTTGTCATTTGCAACAACATAGATTAACCTAGAGTACATTTTGTTTAATAAAATAAATACGTGCACAGCATGATTTCATTCATATATGGGATCTAAACAGTCAATCTGATAGAAATAGAGATTAGAATGTTGGTTACTCAAGGCTGAGGAATTAGAAAGGTGGGATGGGGGTTGGTGAGATATTGGTCAAATAATACAAAATTACAGTTAAATAGGAGAAATAATTTCAAAAGAGCAATAGTGCCACATAGTAACTAGTTAATGATTAATAGTTGATGATTATATCTGTATTCCTTTATTTTAAAGAGAGATTTTTTTTTTTTTTTTTTTTTTTTTTTTTTTTTTTTTTTTGCTATAGGGTGTATGGGCTCATCAGAGAGAGAGAAAGAGACAGTGAGAAAGAAATATATCACCTTCCCAGGGGGGGAGAGGGGATGGTCACACCACAATCCCTTCTCCTCTCGGAAATTTGAGCAGGGACATGCACACACATCTGGCTTGAGTTTCAAGTCACTGGGTCTGGGACTCAAACCACAGTTGACCATGTGAGAGTCCAGCACCTTAACCACCATGCCACCTATTGGCTCCTATATTTGTGTTCTTGACAAAATGTGAGGAAAGAGGATGTGAAATATTCTCACCAAAAAATAAAAATTAAAAAAATAACATATTGTGGGGTAACACTTTAATTAACATCAAGTGTTGAAGCGGATGTGGAGCATTCAAGTAAGCTTAATCATTGCTGGTGAGAATGCGGAATGGTACAAACTTTCTGAAAGTTAGTCTGCAATTTCTTCCAAAGCTACGATCCAATGATTGCACTCCTAGGTATTTAACCAACTGACTTAGAAATTTATTTTCACATGAAACTTTACACACAAATGTTTATAGCATCTTTATTCATAATTGTCAGTAACTGAAAATAAGATATTCACAAGTAGATGAATGGATAAATAAACTGTGGTACATCTATACACCATGGAGGAATATTATTCTGCAATAAAATAAATTAATTAACAAGCCACAAAAAGATAATGAGGAATCTTACATACATATTCCCAAGTGAAAAAAGCCAGTCTGAAAAGACTATCTATTGTAGGATTCCAACAATAGTACATTCAGGAAAAGCCAAAACTGTAATGACAGTAAAAATGATCAGGATTGGGGCCAACAGGTGGTGTGGTGGTTAAGGTGCTGGCCTCCCACATGGCCCAAAGCTGCTTGCTTTCTCACTTTTTCTCTCTCCCTCTGTCTCTCTCTGGTGAGCACATGTACCCTATGGAAAATTTAAAATGATAATAATAATAATAATAATGTTTAATTAATTGAAGTGATCAAGTGTTGCCAGATGAGGGGTGGTCGGGGAAGTGGAGAGCAAAAGAGATTTTAAGGGCAGTGAGACTGTGTGATACAGTACTGTTGGATAAGTATCAATGTATATTTGCAAAACTCATAGAACTGTACAACACAGAATGAATATTAATGTAAACTATGGACTTGAGCTAGGAATATGCATCAAAATTGATCCATTGTAACAAAGTTACCCTTTCAATGACTGATGTTCATAATAGGGGAAACTTGAGGGAGGGGAGCATATAGGAACTCTGCACATTCTGTCCAACTTTTCCAGTAGGCCAAAACTGCTCTAAAAATATAATCCATTGGGCCAGCAAGTAGCATGGAGGTTAAAGTGCTGGATTCCCACGTGGTTGACCATGGTTTGAGTCCCAGACCCAATAGCTTAAAAATCATGCCAAATGTTTGTGTGTGAATGCCCAAAACCCCAAGAGGAGAATGGAGGAGAAGGGATTGTGATGTGGCCATCTCTTCTATTAGGTGATTTCTCATTTCTCTGTCTCTCTCTGGTGAGTGCATCTGTCCTATAGAAAATTTAAAATGATAATAGTAATAATACCAATAAATAAAAATTTTTTAAAGGATCAAGTTTTGCCAGATGAGGGGTGGTTGGGGAAGCAAACAGCAAAAGATATTATAGCAAAAACCTAAAAATAAATAAATAACAAAAATAAATAAAATCTATTAATAAAAAGATCTACTTGGTTCTTCTTTTATCAAATTACTATTAAACAGATGAATAGTATGGAAAGTCTACCGGTTAAATTTATGGTAAAATTGTAAAGTGGAGATCTGACAGGGAGATTATCATGTAAAATCCAGTGCTAAGTGAACAGATTTATTCCTTTGCATGTAGGTACAAAGGCAAGCACATGTACACACACACAAGTCTGCATGGTCAAATTAAGGTTCAATGAACACAATTAGAGAAGAAGATTCCACAACACGTGGGAGACAGAAATTCATTCAGTAACCTGTTAGGGTAAAATGAAAACTAACTTTTTGTTTTTGTTGGCCAGCTGATGCCTGTCATGCAAGTGAGACTTCACTCTTTAGAAGTGATTTATACTAAGCCATATAGGTGCACACTCGTGTTCTTTATAAGTCATTTGCAGAGACCATTACATTTTAGCTGTCCTATCAATGTAAAACAACTAACAAGAATAAATGGGGTCAGCTCAAAAAGGAAAGTGATTCCGGGCCTATAGTGTTGGAGAAACACATCATCACATCGATTGATGAGATATTGGTCCGAGGGCCCTACTCAGAAGTCATCAATGGTTAAATGTCAGCCTTGGGGGCATATTGAGCGGTGGTCCTCCAGGGGTCGGGCCTGCACCTGGTGCTATTTAATGTCTGCACAAGAGCCTCCAGTGAGGGGCTCTAGATTGTATCTCCTAAGCCAGCTCAAATCTTGGCAAAAAAATAAATTATAATCTTTATGACATGGAGGAGAAATAAGGAGACGTTAAAACACAGTGACATATAGAGGGAACGTGTAGGGAATTTATATTGTAAAATAAATTCCCGGTATATACCATGGAGTGGCCCTGCTATAAGATCCCCATCCAGTCACTGCCTTCACTTGGCAGACCTGTCTCTAAGTGAGACTGGCAGGTTTGCTGTTCACCTGAGTGAAATAATTTGAGTCATTCATTGCTGGGTTGGGCTCCCATTGAAGTGTCTGGAATAAACGGAGCCTGGGAAAGATCCTCAGATGATGATCATATGTGCATTGGCAAGGTCGTTAGCTCCACGTTACTCTTTGCTTTGAGTAATAGAGACAGGTTGGTCAGTAGGGATGAGAAATGTTCATACTGCCCAGAATTACTATAATGACTAAAAAATTAAAATCTTATAAATTAGGGAACAGTGGATGGTGGAATGGTTACATCACTGGACTCCCCCATAGTTGACTATGGTTCAAGTAATGGTCCTGGTGGCTTAAAATGCACACCGGGCATGTGTGCGTGTGTGTGTGCCCAAGATCCCAAGAGGAGAATGGAGGAGAAGGGATTGTGGCATGGTCATCCCTCCAAGGGGTGATTTCTTGCTTTCTGTCTCTGTCTCTTCGGTGAGTGCATGCACCCTATATCAAAAGTCTCTCTAAAAATAAAAGTTTAGAAATTATAGAATTTTAATTGATTGGACTATAAGTGTATATTTCTTATTGTTTAGGAAAATAATCTATGGTTGTAGTTCTATTTTTATTGTATAATGATTAATAACATAGTAAGTGCTATTCTGAAAATTTTAAAAATAATCATGGATTGAAATGAACAAAGACGTTTTCTCTGTGGAGCTAAGCTTTGGAATAAAGAAAGAATTTGGGTAAAACAAGAAAGGAGAACTATTTGACAAAATACTAATAAAAGTTATGCTCAAAATCATGATTTCTCAAGCTTAGCACTATTGACATCAGAGGTCGGATGATTCTTTCCTATTGGGACTGTCCTGTACATCAAGGAATGTTCAGTGGTGTCCCTTACCTCTACCTATTACATGCAATACTGCTTCCAGTTGTAACAACCGGTATGTAGACATTGCTAATGTCCCAGGCAGTGGGTGTGGGAGTATGAGGATAGAGAAGTAGGGAGATCACCCACAACTGAGAACCACTGCTATAAAGAAAAATATTAGACACCCAGGCCAGCTGCAGTGTTGCTGTGGTGACACAAAACTTTGTGATGCTGGGGCCACATGGGAGGGTCCTGGGATTTGCATTACAAAATCTCCCCATACATGCTCATGTATGTCCATGGTCCTGGCTGGCTGAGGCTGGGGTTTGTATCATAGCAAGAGGACAAAGTTGGGGGCACCGCTGTCTCTGAGTCTCTTTCATGTAAGAAATAAAAAACTTAAAAATATGTATATTAGACATTCAAAATCTTATGTTCTAAATGAGAAAGTTAAATTATAGTAAGATTCAGTAGTTTGAACAAAGTCAGAAAGTAAGTGAAATGCAGATTTAGAATTAAAACTGAGGTCTTCTGGCTCCTAGTCCAGATCTTTCAGAACTTAATCCTGCTGCTCTGAGTTCTGGAGACCTGAACAAAGTCAAGGAGAGTAGGTTTGGACAATCTGTTTCCACCAAGGTCACGTACAAGGATTGTCTCTGAATATACTGTGTATGGTGCTCTAATGTCCCTCGGGAGCTAAGCAGACGATGCACCCTGAGTCTCTTGTGACAGAGTTCTTACTACATTGAGTAAGGACAGACTAGTGCACAGAGAAATGAAAAGTTTGTTGGGGGCAGTGATCTCCCAAAGCTAAAAGTAATGTCTAATGTATTGCTGTGATTTTAGGAAATCTACAGGAGATCAACTGATGGTTTGGGAGAGGGTTGAGAAGCCAACCCGATCCCTTGCAGTTACGGGAATGAAGACTCCATTTGTTACGTAATTATAAACCTAATAGAGTTTTCATAACTTAACCTGATCAACACATCAAAAATGTGAGAAGGTACAGTATAAAAGTAAAAATGAATAGAGTGGATTTTGTCAAATTTTAAAATGTTTAAACCTTAAAGATATTTTCCCCCAGAAAGTGAAAAGTTAAGTCACAGAATGGGAGAAAATATTTAAAAATCACATCTGATAAGGACTTGTATCAAGAATAGATATAAGGGACCAGCAGTTAGCGTAATGGCTATGTCGCTGGACTCCCATGTAGTCGACCGCGGTTCGAGTCCCAGACCCGGTGGCTTAAACTCACGCCGGGCGCGTGTGCGTGCGTGCCCAAGATCCCGAGAGGAGAATGGAGGAGAAGGGATTGCGGCGTGGCCATCCCCCCTGGGGGGTGATTTCCTGCTTTCTATCTCTCTGTCTCTCTCTGTCTGTCTGGCGAGCGCACGCGCCCTATAGCAAAAACCTCTCCAAAAAAAGAAAAAAAAAAAAAAAAAGAATAGATATAAGAACTCTTTGCCTACTCCAATTCCTTCTGGAACAAGAAATGTAATACACTGTAAAGTTATATGTGATTCAACGTAATATAAACAAGATCATGATAATTAAAAATTTTAAAATATATATATGTAAGACTTATAACTCAATAATTAAAAGACAAGTTAAGTTCAAGATGATCAAAAGATTTGAATAAGCAGTTTTCTGGCCAATAAGTACATGAAAAGATGGTCGACATCATCAGTCACTAGGGAAAAATGTAAACCACAATGAAGTACATAACCACACATACTAAAGTAGCTATAATAAAAAAGATAATAACAGGTCTTGACGAAGACGTAGAGAAACTGGTGCCTTCAGATATATGTGGCAGGAATGCAAGATGGTACAGCTACTTTGGAAATACGTTGGTACTTTCTTAAAAGATTAAGATAAATTTATCGTACCACAGTTCAACGATTTTGCTCCTAGAACACTACTCCAAAATAAGTGAAAACATATCCACACAAAAACTTGTACATAGGTGTTCATAGCACTCTTATTCACAATAGCCAACAAATGGAAATTATTCAACTGTTCATCAAATGGCAAATAAGTAAAAAAAAAAAAAAAAAAAAAAAAAAAAAAAAAAAAAAAAAAAAAAAAGTGTGGTATATACATACAACAGAATACTATCAGTGATTTTTAAAAAAGAAATGAAGCAGTGACAGATGTTACATAGATGATCCTCAGAAAAATGTTCAGCAAAACATAGATACAAAAGAACACACATTGTATAAGTCTGCTTATTTAAAATGCCCCAAAATAGAAAACAATAAACTAAGTAGATTGATTAGTGGTTTTCTAGGACTGAAAATTGTAATGGGGAATGATTGTATTTGGGTACAAACTTTTATTTATTCATTTACTGCCAAAGGACACATGCACTTGCCAGAGAAATCCCCAATGGGTGCGGTCACTCCACAATCCTCCTTCTTCTATTTCTTCATTCTGTCAGAGTATTGGTCATGCATGCACAGACAAGATTCAACCTGTGGTCAGCCATGTGAGATCTGACTCCTTTAATGGTTCCACAAAGGGCTGACCTGGTACAAGGCTTCTTTTCGGGACAATGAAAACATTCCAAAATTATGTTGTGGAGATGGTTGTACTACTCTATAATTATGCTAAACTTTGTTTAATTGGACAATCAGAATGGATTAATTTATGATATATAAATCATATCTGAGTAAAGCTGTTTGTAAAGAAAAATGACCCCTTATGGTAAATGAAACAGCCAGATGTAAACTAGGAGAAAAAAAATCACAACATATATATCTGACGGGATTTGTACTCTCCCTTCTGAACAGTGAGTCAAATCTGAATCTGTAAATTTAAAATGAGCAAGGTGAAAGAAGTACTATGACATTCTGGAGAGAACATTTCTTGGTGTGCATCATTAATATGACATGCAGATACTAAGTGGAAATTATAATGTTTAAATCAAATAGCAGGCAGAGAGCTAGAATGTTTTGGTAAGAGTCCTTTATTACTGTGCACATACTTGCAGAACGATCCATACCCTCTCTCAGTTAGTATCTAGTAACAGTGCCCTCCTGCCAAGGAACCAAAAAAATAAAAGTATATCTGAAGTTCAAATAGCAAAACATTGTGCCAAAAGATTGAGTAAGGGAAAAAAATTAAAAATAAAAAGCATGATTTCAAAGTGGTTAGAGAAGGTCCCCAAACAGAAGTGATATCATGGCAATTTCTTTGCAAATGCAGAGCATAAAAGATAAGAGGAATATGATATGCCGCTGTGGGTAGATAATAGCAGAAGAAAAGAAAGTTCATCGCCTTGTTCAAAAGCCTCCTGTGAGCCTCTATTAATTGGAGAGGCAGTCAAGGGCTTCCCTCATATGGCCATTATTCCGGTCTTCTACAGCCTCTGGAAGTGGCACCCCACCTTCTGTGCACTGAACCCTGTACTGTATAGTGAGACAGTTTCTCCACCTGAGCTCACTACCTGTGTCCTTCTACATGCAGTGGCCTCCCTTAATCTGCACCTACTGAAATCCTACTTGATTTTCAAAGCTGTTTCAAAGCTGCCTTCTTCCATGAAACTTTCCTTACATCCCTCTACTGCAAATACGTCTATGTTCTCTGTACCCACAGCACTTTGTATATTTCTCCTGGTACTTATCCCATGTCTACATGATAACCCTCTGTGCAGCTGTCTTATCTTCCTTCAATATGATAAACTCCTTCAGGTAAGCAGCTCGGCATACTCATTTTCATGCCCCTGTCTAGTATGTGCCTACAAAAGGCTAAGTTCTCAATACCATCTGAGTGAAAGGTCCAAAGAAAGAAAGAAGATCCCACCTTGACAAGCATTCAAATCTACCAAATCTACATCCCCTATCAGTTTGTTTCCTATAACAGTGGCCCACCAAAACAAACCAAATTGCCAAATTAGAAGTGTTAAGAGAGGAACACTTTCCACAAATTTATTGTAATTAGTGAGAGGCAATGGTGCCTAAATAAATGAAAGGAGTTATTTTAAAGATGGTAATATTGGGTTGTTGGAAAAGTCATGATGTATTTTTTTGTTTTTCTATGCAAAAATGCATCATGATTTTTCTGACAACCCAATAGTAAGAGCCATAAGTATCACTCTAAAAATTATTATTGATATTTATATTCTAACATTACGAGGTGTTAACTATGTAACATGTTTAAATAAGCAAATCTAAGAGGCATAGAAAAAATGAATAACATAAAGTAATGATTTCACACATTAATTTCATTGATAGCATTTATCAATAAAGACAGAGGAAAGACTTATGATAATAAAAAAGAAACAAAATATAAGAACCTATTCCTAGTAATAAAAATGATTCAGGGGTACACATTTTTTTCCGTTAATTCGGGCAAACAACTAATATAGTTAATATACTTTATGCCACTAGCAGACATTAGGCATTGAGAAAACAAAGACCTGTTCATGAAGAGGTATAGATATATCAAAATGTAAATGAAATAAAAGGATAGATGTATTTTAAACCCTAATGGGTACCGTGGAAACCCAAACGAGTGTGTGGTCAAGTCTGGCCTTGCAGAGGGAAGAGTGGATCAGAACATGCTCTACAGAGCACACGCTCTGGAGTTGAGACTAGAAAGTCTTCAGGGTAAGTAGGCTGTCGTTGATGGAATAAGGAGAAGGAAAAGAGATAAAGACTTCCTTTGAAAAGGAGATTGGGAGCAACAATTTAAAATGGGAACCATCAACCTGGAACCACAAACAGAACTACAAAGAGATTAGTGTGTCTGAAATCCAGGCTGCAAGGGAAGATACAAAAAGAAGGTATTGGACAGGTTTGCTAAACCTGAAGCTTGAACTCTAGGCAATGCAGACTCTTAGAAGAGTTTTAAGTTGGCCATATACAGACAGAGGAACCACTTTGGTGAGAAGGAGGAAGATGAATTAGAGGGAAGCAAAGCTGGAGAAGGGGATGTAATTAGGAGACTCTACATTACTTCAGTTGAAAGATGACAGAGCCTAGAGTGTGGTCGTGAGGAGGAAGGGAGGTGACAGATTGGAGATATATTTAGGAAAATGATTCAACAGGACATGGTGATTAATGCCTAGTAGAGAAAAAGGGACAATGAGGAGTCCAGGTTTTTGGCTTAGTCAATTGGGGCACGTCATTTGGGTTATAGGAAAAATGGAGGGAGGAATGGTTAATGGGAAGGTGATGAATTCTATTCAGACATCTTAGGTTTCAGGAAAATGTGAGACATCTAAGAGGCAATTTCCAATAGGCAGCTGGATTAATGTGTCTGGAGATGAGAGAGAAGTTAGGGCTGGAATTAGACATTTAAGACTTTATTCCATTTATTGGTTAATTTAGTGCATCAGAATGGGTGAGAGGTGAGACTTCCAAGGTCAATATGGAGAGTCTCAGGAGAACTGAAACTTGAAAGGAGTCCTAGGAAGCACCAAGCTTCAGAATACCCAAATGCAAAGTGAATTTCAAAGGAAATGCTTTTGCAAATTCATGCTGCCCCTGCATGAATTTTATTCATCCTAATCTAAGTATGTTATTTAGAACTCCTTCTGATTCTTCTTTATCAATATTGAGCAAATGCTGCCATGACAAATTCTCTCCCTGGAAGTCTTTGTTTTATAGAAACAGGTTATGGATAGCTTCATCTTTCCTTGAGATGAGAAAATTTATTTAGAAAATCTCCTAGTACAAGAAACAAAAAAATACAAATTTTTCTATCCTCATCACAAAAATTAAAAGCATGCCCATGCCTTTTCCCCCCCATGGCACAATTTTTTAAATACTTCACCCTTTTTAATTTAACTTATTAAAAAGCATTCACTAAGATTCCACCTTTTGCAATTAACACACTGATCTGTATGTATGTGGCACTCCAGAATAAAGCAGATAGGAAGCCCTAGGGCCACATGATTGATATTGTAAGGCTTGGAGGTGATAAAGAAATCCTTACATTCCTTTCTTAACCACCATGGTCATTGAAAAAGAGTTAAGTATCAAGGCTGCCCCTTTCAAATCACCGAAGTAGAAGGGAGGTAGAACTTTGGGGTTTACTTGTAAAACTGGAATTTGATTGATCAGGACACAAGATGAAAACAGAGAGAATCCAAAATCGATGTGCATATTCATTGTACTATTCTCTCAACTTTTTTTCACTTGGAATTTTCGAGTAAAACAAAATCCAAAGATAGAGAGAATCCAAAATCAAGATCACAAGAATTGGAATCAATTCAACAACAAAATAGTCAACCAAAGAGACCAAGATGATAGAAGAAGAGAAAATTTTGAGTTAAGTTTGTCAGTTCTGGAGACAAATTCCTAGATGTGAATCATAGTCCCACCAGGTATATTACCACGAAATGGTTTTGAAGGGTTTAATTAACCTCTCTGTGTCCCAGGTTTCCTATCAGAAAAATGGTGACAATATCTACTTGAAACGAGTATTAAATGAGATAAATCAAGCACAATATACAGCCTGTAGTAAATAAACCACTATTAAATACTATCTAGTATTTACGAAGGGACTTCAAAACATTTGTGGGGAAATGAAACTAAAGTTTATTTATTTCAGTGAAAAACAAAACAAAAGTGGAAATCCATGCATAGCTTTTTCATCATATGGATTTTCCATGAATTTTTTAAGCACCTCTCCTATTATCCTGAACAGACTAGGATAAGAGAAAGCCAAAAAAAAAGATAACAGAGAAGAGTGTGATAAAGTATCCAAAACTCTATGTTTCAAGTTCCATTCATCTATCAGTGCTGTCCGTTTATTTAATATTTATTATTTATTGTTAGACACCTAGTTTCGGCATTCTTTTAGATTTCAGATTAATCCCTCTGAACCTGATCCAGCTACTTCCGCACAGGATCTAGATGTAGAGTATCTGATTTATTTAAATTTACTGAATGGCCTAATGAAAAACTCTGGATAGCTTTAGTGTGTGTGGCCTTGTACAAAGACAGTTGGGTATGTGTGTATTCATCGGTAGTGATCAGCTAGGGCCCCAGAGCTACTGTAGAGGAATGTGGGTAGGTTGGGGCCCCTTACATAATTGTATCCTTTGGGCCAGCTGGTGGTGTGGAGATTGAGGCAGCTGGAGTCCTAGACCTGGCAGCTTGAAAAATGCTGGATGCATGTGTGTGCCTACCCAAAGTCCTGAGAGAATGGAGAAGGAATTGTGGCATGGATAACCCTCTGTGGGAAGTGATTTCTCACTTTCTCTGGCAAAAATACACATTTTAGCAAAAACTACAGGGAAACAAAATGTATCCCTTGAAGGACAGGAAACATGCCTGTGTAACCAACTATTTCATCCCAGAGCCTAGCACAGTAGACACTAAGAGCTCATTGAATAAATGAATGAGCAAACAAGCTTGCATTGGGATCCTATGATGGAGTATGAATATGATTTTCTCAACATTTTAATATTGAAGTGCCACCAAGAATGACTGTATTGCTGAAGAATTCAGTTATATCTATGAATCTTCAAAGTCGGTGACTTACTTGTTTCATGACTGACTTACCGAAGCCATAAAATGGAGCTGCTCAGGACCAGCAAGTCCCGACTATCATAACATAGGTAGCAAGAATATTTGGGGGAGGGAAAGACCCTTCCTCATCCTCCTGAAGGACTTCTGCCTCCTGCCCCTCTGGGTGACCAGCATTGTTCCCCTGTCACTTTCTGCTCACCACAATTTTCATGCTTCAAACTTCATCCTTGCATCACAAGGATGGCCTCTCTACTTCATTTCATACATCTGCTTTCCATAAAGAAGTGTTGTTTTTGTTTTGTTTTGTTTTGTTTTGTTTTAGTTTTTGCTGTAGAACACGTGAGCTCACCAGAGAGAAACAGAGAAGGGGGAAGGTAAAAATCACCTTCCAGGTGGATGGCCAGTCTCCTCCTGGGATTTTGGGCATGCACACACCTGTGATTTTCAAGTCACTGGGTTTGGGATTCAAACCATGAAGTTGGCCATGTGGAATCCAGCTGCCTTAACCTCCACAGCACCTACTGACTTGCATAATGAACTGTTTTTAAAGCATCAAATTCCATTTACTTCAACTCAACCAGTGATATTATTGTATGCATTTTATTTTAATCTCTAACCTTTTAAAATCTTAATTCCCAGAATTTTATATTTTGGAGATTCACTTACTGAATTCTCTCCTTTCTTACTTGGATTCTCTTATTTTCTTTGCATTGTTTTCTTCTCAATTTTTTCCTTGGTCTACAATGTTTTTGGTGCAACTACATGTCAGGTAATGTTAGGTTTTATGTTTTACATCATCTTATTTTGGTTCATACTTTAATCTCACAGTGAATATAATTATACTCACTTTAGAGGTGAGAAAAGGCGACCATAATAGATAAGTATTTCATCCCAGGTCAGACACTAGCAGAGTCAAGAATCAATCCACTCTCTTCCAAAAGCAAAGGCGGTTTCTTCTTATCTAGCATTACCAAACAATAGAAAGACTTGGAAGAAAAAAAAATCCTCCATGTGCAATAACAACTCACATATACAGGTATATTTAGAAAAAGAACCCAAAACTATTGTTGGCTTTATGGTTCTTTTTCAAAGCAGGAACAGAGGGCTGAGAGGAAACAAAGAAGATGAGTATTCGAAAGCCCTTCTCCATTTCTCCCTCACTGAGCCAGGGCTGCTTAGGAAAGGAATCTTGTGCCAGAGTGAGCACCGACAGCTTTTCTTTTCTCTTTTTTTCTTTTTTTTTTTTTTTTTTTTAAGAGGTTTTTGCTATAGGGCGCATGTGCTTGCCAGACAGACAGAGAGACAGAGAGACAGAAAGCGAGAAATCACCCCCCAGGGGGGCATGGCCACGCCACAATCCCTTCTTCTCTGTTCTCCTCTCGGGATCTTGGGCACACACACACGTGCCCAGCATGAGTTTCAAGCCACCGGGTCCGGGACGTGAACCGCGGTCAACTATGTGGGAGTCCAGCGACATAGCCATCACGCCAACTGCTGGTCCCTCGACAGCTTTTATTTTAACACAGTTGCTCTGTGGTGTTCTTTTTTCCCAAGAGTTCCATGTCTTTCCTCGTTGGTAGTGGTGTATCCTCTTTTTTCTGACTTATGGCAGAGACAGAGAGAAGTGGCTCTCAGAGAACTGAGAACTGCAACTCTGGATCTGCACGCCGGAGGCAGGCAGGAGACCCGCCACAACCTGGCCTCAACATGCTGAAAACGAGAGCTGTGTCCAAGGATTTCTGGAGCTCAGGGAGCCAGCGACCTACAACCAGAGCCTTGTCTGTACACATCTTCAATTGCGTGTTTGGAAGACTACAGTCTGTCCTATGGCAATCCATACAGAACCAAACATTTACACCATGCCACATTTTTCCCCATTTTTTTGGTTGTATCTCTTATTTTATAAAGTCATGTAATTAATAATCTGTGAACCATGATAAGTAATACATATTTATTATACTACATCTGCAGCTCCCAATTATTTACAGTGTAAATCATCTAGATCTAATGCCCACTTACAGTCAAAACAAGACAGAAAGTTTTTCAACTGTAAGCATGCCTTACTTAAAACTCAAATGTTGGTCATGCTCCTAGCTGCTTGCTAGGAAATTGTATGACCCAGGCCATTTTTTACAAAAGACACCAATCTGGCCCTGGAAACATGCAGATAAAAAACAGATGGATTTTTATCTGTTCATTCAAAGTGGGAGGGAGGGGCCAAGTGATTTGTGTGTTTTGTGTATCTCTATTGGAGGACAATAAACTGATTGAGAGGGGTTTTTTAGGAAAAGAAAAGCAGACATGAACTAAATCAACATCCATCCTTTGGATGCCAGCTGACCTCCGATGGAGATTTAGTGCTTGATTTAAAAGGCTTTGTTTACAGGCAATTAAAAACCACATATATTTAAATCGTCAAAGAAGAAATGGTTTCCAAAGCTTCCAACAACCCCACAGTCCCGCCTCAGTCCTGCGCAGGAAAGGCCCAGAGGCAAACACAAAGCCACCAACCCAAATGCCTGTGGAGTTTGCCAGGACGCCAGAGCCTGCTGTTTCTGCTGCTTGCTACAGTTATTGAAACACAAGATCTTACACAGCTTCAAATGTAGGTTCTTGGAGTCTTAATCAAACAGCGAGAAGTCAGCAAGCTACCAAAGAGGAGGTGGCTGCAGAAAACTGCACCACAAAGTCTGGAATGACCACAACTAGGCCTTTAGACCACCAGTGTGCTCAGATCTTTTGTGTGCGCTCCATCTTCGACACAGATGTAAAGATTCCAAAGTGATGCAAACACAAATGCTTACCAAGTTTAGAGTCTGAGCTGTTCTAGATTTTCTTATCTGTGTATTTTACTTCTTCCCATCAGGCAAACAGACCTAAGCTTCAGAAAACAGCAGCTCCATAGGAAAAAGCAAAAGCAAAAACAAAACAAAACGAAACAAAAAACTCACTCTTGCATGTTTGCACCACTATTTGGTGCTGATGTTGATGAATAAGTAATGATGTGTAGGTGTTGGTAACATTTATACACATCCCTGATTGGTTCTGACACAGGTGCTCCGTGGAGGATGAGGTTTACAAGCCGAAAACGGTCAGGAGAAAGCCATGGTTTCAGGCTGTCCCTCACAGATGCGGGGTTTTGCACCTGTGTTTGAAGTTCCTCTTTCATTTAGTTTCTCTGCAGAAAAGCCAGGCACAATGTTCACACTGGGAGCACCTGTGTTTGGGGCCAACTTGGACTGTTTTGTGGCCTGACTGTGGTCTCTTACTTTCATTATTTAAACTTAAGAAAACTTTTTTTTCCTCGCAGGTTAGAATTTTTTTTTAAATGAAGTAAAAATATATGTATTAATCTTGCTATAGGACTAACATATGTAAAGTGTTTTACAGCTTGCTTATTCAAGGACTTGTGTGATAAAAAACAAATGCTATTAAAAATTGGATGAGGACTGAAGCCCTGCTCATTGATTGAAATCTTTGTTTAAATCACAAAGCAATTTTCCTGTTAGTGATGTGACATTTAGGCACCGGAGTCAACTCCCATTGAATACAATTTTATTCTATTTGAAGGTAAAGGCAGAAATTGGATAGCAACAGCTACCTTCAAATTTAGAAGAGTATTTTTCTCTAATAAACTGACAACAATATTGATAGATTGTTTACTCTCTGCTTAATTGGGTTAAGAACATTAAAAATTCTCCAGTTTAAAATAATAAGTCTTTTGCAACCGTAACTAATCTTTCATTCCCTGAGGTTTGGCCGGTGACAACTGGAGGCAAATCAAGAAGAATTTATCATTCAGAATCATGGCTACAAGTCTCATTAAAAAAATTGCAGGGAGAACAATTAAATGGCATGTTTAAATTCTTTGGACTTGGCACTGGCAAATTGAAAGACTAAGAATATACATTATGTAAATCTATTGGTTGCTTTAGTATTTTAGTCAAATTTGCAATATATGTTATATTTTAAATGAACAGCTTTAATTTTTATTAAATAACAAAAGTAGGGGGAAATGATATGCTTGGAATTAGCTTTTAAAAAAATTAAAACACAACTGTCTAACCAAAATTCTATTGATAAATTATGCTGGTCACAGCATTATGAAGAGACAGACTTATCATTTGGACTTTATATCCAAGAGCAGAAGGTGTCAATCAAGTAGTAATGCGTTAAATAAATATTTTGTAGGTGGTATCATAAAGAGGTATGCACAGATAAAAATGTTATATTATTAATGATTTTGACAAATAATAACTGACTGCAAAAAAGAATTCAGATTAATACTTGTTTTATTTTTTTATCAATTAACACAGCCTTTGATTTGAATTCTCCACCCTCTGGCGTCAAGGAGATGCCTTTTCTTTTCTTTAAACAAAGGATTATTCTTCCTCAAAAGGGGTTTGTCTAGTTCTTTTATTGTTTTATGTCACACAAGGGAAAAATGCTTTTGAGGCATCACTACTGAATTTAGCAGGGACGAGAGTTTACTGCTATATAATCATTAGTCAATGCAGTAGCTGAAACCTTAAACAAAAGAAAACAAACTACAAACAGGCAAGCGTCCCCTAAAGGCACATCAGAACGCCAGAGAGGGGCGGCATGGATTTCAAACAAGGTTGCCCAAGCATGTGCTAAATATTGCTGCTCTTGACTTTAAACAGCACACCAAGGAATACAGTTTCACCTTCTATTCTGAAACAATACTGAGAAGGCAGAGGAAAGAATATAAAAGGTTTAGCAAATGCACTTCACTCTCACTCTCTGGCAACTTTGTGAAAATTATGTTTCATGCCTAATAAAATCTCTCAATATAAACAGTCCTATCACAAAGCTATCAGAGAGGGCTGCTTAAATTGCAAGTATGGCTTTATCTTGAGCCACGCTTTGTTACTTCATATCAACTATTTTCATATACAGTTACAGGTCTATAATGTAGCTACGCTGTCAGAAATCTAGGGAAAGCATTTCAGCAAAGCTTCTTGCTTTCAAACAGACGGATTATTTTCATATCAGGTTCTGAACGATGGGCTAAGTATTAAAACTCATCAAGGTGCTAACGCACAAGTGAAGAAACACCCTTTTGTGAAAACAAACACAAGCAAAAAAAAAAGTATGAATAAGTTAAGAGTGCAAAGGAAATAGTAATGTCATTTTTTGATGCAGGGAAAATGCATGCAAACTACAATAAAAGTACCTTTTCTAACGAATTTTTTTAATCTAAAATATGTCTTTAAATATTGATTCCAATTTCTGGGGTTTGTGTATTTGTGTGTTTTCTTTTTAATCACTACAGTCATTTTGGTAGTTTTGTTGTTATTTAAACTTACTGATTTAAAGGGAGGTAAAGTTCATCTCATAAAATAAAAACCAAGCTACATGGTTGCTACTCAGTTTTTAACAAGCTGTGTCAACACTTGGTATGTTAATCAACAGTATTACGTGTTTTTGCTATATGTTTCCAAGTTTTAAACACACTTCCTCAATCTGCCATTCTCCCTCAAATAATTCTTACTTTTAAAAAATTATTTTTTTCAAGTAACTGCAGGTCAACCAGATATCACGTAGCTATTATAAAAATACATAAAATTCTAAAGTGCATTGATTTTCTTGCTTTTGATGTTATGTAACAAGAACTCAATAGGACAGAGTGTAGAATGAATTAATATCATTAACTACATTTCCAAAATAAGTCATCTAAAAATTTTGACAAGATAAAATGATATCTTTGATGATAATATAGATCATTGTGAAATTGTTTTCACAGCAACAAGTTTTGTTTGGGTTTAAGATTTTCTTCCTATTTTTATATATATGATAATACATTGTATATCCTGGAACACCACAATGGAGTACTTGGTTCCATTAATGCCACATGCTCTTCAATGTACGAAGTTGTATGACTATGGACTGGATTAAATAAATTGAGATATAAAGAGATAGCTTTAAGTGTCTTAATGAGCTGATACTTCTTTCTCAAAATTAACTTAGAACCTAGAATTAGTTCATAAGTTTATGAAAGTACTGCCTATTTCAGGTTTTATCAAGACTTGTGTCATCCTCATTAAATTCCTTGAGAGGAAGGATTCAAACTCTCATCTTATTGCCAAGCCAAGACTCCTTTGTCCCTGCCTCCCGCCTTTGCCAGGTTCAATAAAAGTAGAGCCAGTGAATGAATGAGTCGATGAGTTAATGAATGTCCTGCCCAAGAAAGGATAGAAATCAAGAAACAATAATTGAAACTTGAATTAAAAAAAAAAAAAAAAAAAAAAAAGAATAGCACGGAGTCACCAGGTGGCATGGTGGTCAAGGTGCTGGACTCCTACATGGAGAATGCAGTTCGAGTCTTGAACCTGGCAGCTAGAAAATTACCCCAGCCTGTGTATGTTTGCCCCAAATTCCAGAAGGAGAATGGAAGAGAAGGGATTGCAGTATGGTCATCCTCCTTGGGGGATGATTTCTCACTTTCTCTCTCTCTCTCTCTCTCTTCTCTCTCTCTTCTCTCCTCTCTCTTTGGTGAGCATATGTGACCTATTGGGGGGAGGGGGGAACCTAAAAAAAAAAAAAAAAGTAATAGCACATATTTTCCTGAGACAATCAATTAATGAAAAGTAGAGGTTTTCACAAAAAGAGGGGATTTTATATATAAAATTAGCTAGTAATGCTTATTTTGAGTTCAATTCTGAGTTCAATTCTACAGTATTTAACAAGTATACATATCCTGAAAATAGTAACTTTATTATACCAAGCTAAACAAGGGAAATAATTATCAGAATCATTGCCCAAATCTTTTTCGCTTTCCTTGGAAATCTGGGTGCTGACATTAGGTCTAGATATGCACTGAAGATTGGAACTCATCAGATGCCACCTACTTACCTGCTCCAGATAAATATTTCAGTTACCTTCCTGTCCCAATCAGCCTTTCAACCAATAACCAGAATTTTCACCTTAAAGATTTGGATTGCCAAAACTCTCTTTTATGTGTACACGTATTTATATCATAGTGATTAAAAAAATGTTTCATGATTATGTAGAAGAGTTTCAATCCTGATTACTTCATTCTATATTGGTAAACAGATAAAATAGAAATCAACCTTTTTGGTCAAAAACACATATGCCAAATGTCTTAGTTTTCTAAGTGTCCTTAAAAGACCATGAAAGTATTATTACAATGCTTGCAAATCTAGCTCTTTTTTTAATATATAAGTTAATGATGTGGGATGAGAGATATTTCATCTTTTATACAGTTATTTGACAGTGATGAATTTAATTCATTCTATCACATTGAATGATACATTTATATTCAGTATGTAGTTTAAGATTTCATAAATGATTAAAGTCCCTGTCGTTTTAATTATAATATGCAGAGAGCAGCCAGAACTTATTTGCAAAGAATAATGTACAAGTCAATAAATTTGGTGAGTACTCCTGACAACATATAAATAATGACTTTAGAAGTATAACTACCTGTAGTTGAAAACTAAATAACAAAGGTCCGTGTTTGGGTTTTTATGAACTAGCTGATCTAGGCTTCTAGGGAAGCTCTTGGGGGTTATAATTTGTTTTATGAAATTGAAAATACAATAATGCAATAGCATTGTATGATGAGTGAATCAATTTCAACCAAGAATCTAACTAAAAGAAATCAATCTGATCATGTTCTTACCCTTGAACCTTGGTCACTGAAAAGGGTTTTGGGTACCCTGAGCTCTCCTAGAGTGCTTTAAACTAGGCATTGTCAAGAAGAGAGTCAGAACTCCCAACCATATTGATGGCCTAAAGCTGAGGACCACATTGCAGCCCCTCCTCACTGCCCACCCCAGCTTGGACTCTTCCATGTACAGCTGGAGCCATTTTCATAAGAAAGAGCCCACTTCAATCCACTCTTTCATTCACTTAGCAAATGTCTACTGAGCTTCAGCTATGTGCCAGGTACTACCACACTCTGAAGTTTCAAAAATGAAGAACACTGGCAAGGTCTGGCCAGAATCCGTTAGCCCTTATGAGGTGAAAACAGAGAGAAATTAGATGATGGGAATTTCATGGTGCTGTGGGATTATGAAGAATTAAAATGTATGACCTAGTCCCTCTTGGCACTTGCTTTCCATTTATTTTGATGCATTTATCTCTACCTCAGGATTTTATTTCAACACAGAAATTAAAGCTATATTGATAAGACAAACGCTTCATCTTAAAATCCCTCTTTATAGCTGGGAATAACTGAGAAACAATCTAATTATTATGCCACTTTGTGATTAAAATGAGGCAGAATGTCATCCTTCCTCTTGGGGGTATCTGATACCCCCCGCCCATAGGAAGTCCACTGGAGAAGCATCCATTCACATGTCTCCTGCAATCTGAATAGGCAGTATCAGTACAGTTAAGCTTGGTTTTGACCAAAAGACCTAGTAGCTCCATCTTTTTGCTAGGTGGAGAGCCCAATATCATCTCATGAATACACCAGACATGAGGTTCAGACTCACGCCTGATATGAATCAAGTCAGCACAAAAACAGGCATCCTTCAGGGCCTGTGCTACGCACCCGAAGAACAGAAGACAGAGAAGCAGCTGAAATGACCATATCACCTTTACTTAGTTTCGATCACTCTGACTAAATTCTTTTTTTTTTTTTTTTTGAGAGGTTTTTCGCTATAGGGCGCATGCGCTCGCCAGACAGACAGAGAGAGACATAGAGACAGAATGCGAGAAATCACCCCCCAGGGGGGATGGTCACGCCGCAATCCCTTCTCCTCCATTCTCCTCTCGGGATCATGGGCACGCACGCACACACGCCCGGCATGAGTTTTAAGCCACCCGGTCCGGGACGCGAATCGCGGTCGACTACGTGGGAGTCCAGCGACATAGCCATTACGCTAACTGCTGGTTCCCACTAAATTCTGATTCCATTATCAGGCAACACGTTTGAAGAACACTGCTACTCAATCTACGGGAAACTTTGTACCAAAACAACAGGTCTGCATTGATAGTTTTCTTCCAACTAGTCGTTTGGTTGTCTGTGTTTCTCAGAAGAGAGAAAAGAAAAAAAAGGAAGGAAAAGGAGAAACAGGAACAGAAAGAAAGCTAGAAAAGAAGGAGAAAGTGCTTAGAACTATGGACTCTCGGTCCCCAACACATGAATTTTACACACACAAGGACTGTTGACATCTTAGAGCCATGGGAATATAAAAGAGAGAAAAGTTTTCTCTGATGCTCTAAAATAAGAACGCCTTATCCCCATTTTAATGCAGCTCCTTTTTCTTCATCTTTTCTCCTACCCTACACGCCAGCACTTCCACACCCAGCACTCTTGCTGAAATAGAGACCTCTTCGTGTCTATCTCAGAACTGAAATATAGACTTTATTCTCAGCCTATTACTGTTTAAAACAGACAAGTTGGCCATCGCCCCTAAGCCAGATATCTGGTAGAAACAATGACAGACCTTTAACTAGATTGCTGCTGCACGGTGGGAGCCTAACGAACTGCCACCTAGAATCTCTTAGGGTTAATAAGCCACCTGTCTTGAAAGTAGCAGTCATATTGGTCTTTGAAGCCTATCCCAATACTTAAACTCTTGATGAAGTTCTTACTGTGCCAAAGGAACTTACTAACAAAGCCACTGAGTCAATTTAACCTAGGGAAACTGGACCCAGTAGACTAGGCTATCAGAGTTTTGTGTTGAGATAATTACTGCACTAAAGAGAGCATATGGGCTGTCAGAGCTGGCACATGGCCTGCACCAGCTGTTACCTGGGCGCTTTGGAAAACCTACTGAACAGCATTTTGGACACAGCACAGCTCTGTGTAAGTTTTCCAAGGCTTCTATTGGGAGTTCTTCATAATAAATTTATTTCCTGTATAAGGGAGGATGGCACCCAGTAACGTAACTGGAACAAGCATGTTAAATTTTTCTGGCAGATAGAGTCTCATCAGCTAAAAGGGAAAAACAAGCTGGAGTATAAACAGGCACGAAGCCTACAAAGCCAGGAATAATCAAAACATTAACCAAAATAGGTCCCCCTGTCTCAAAAAATTAAAAAGGTAAATTTAACACATGGAGAATTTCCTTGGAAACAATTGATATAGAAGAGCAGGCATTTAAAACATCTATCACAGTGTCTAGTACACAATAAATAATAGCTGCTCTTTTGTTGTTGTATGATTAATCCTGTGTAGTAGGCATGTGCAGGGTTCCTGAATTACCACCAGTAGACTGTTCCAGCATTGCTGCTACCTGTTTCACCTCAGGAAAATCTTTTCCTCCAAGAATGAAATCAAAGTGGCAATCCAAGAATGCCTCATAATGACAACTTTCATTTCTATGTAGCATCGTTTCTCCTAAATGACCAACCCCAAAACTTGGCAACCCTGATATCTGTAATTTACCTTATTGAAATCCAGCCACCTCCGAAAGTATCATACACACCACATGTAATAAAAGTGCTGAAGACAAACCCAAGAAAACAAGGGTGGGGGGAGATAAGCTTTTTCACACCCGAGTCTAAGCAAAAAGGAAAAATTTAATAAACATCATAACCACAAAATAGGTTCTTCATTATTGAGCTTTGATTCCAGAAATAATGCTATCACACTTAGAATGTAGATGAAATGTTCTTATTCAAAAACGATTGTTTTTTTTCCCTTTCAAGAATGTTAGGAAGAGAAACTTCGGGTAGTAACAGGACTTCTAGGACTGAGAAGTCACTAACGCATTGATTTGACCTTAGTATCCAAGCTGACAGCAAGCTTGGATTTTCGTTTTTATATTCAAACTCTGTAAGCTCTTTAAAAACTGAAACAGGGTGAACATGATAGTCACAGCTTTTCTCTACCTGGTTGGGAAGGAAAGTCAGTTTCACTTCAAGGGAATAATTTAAAGTCAAGTTTACTTACAAAATAGGTCTTGTAAAAGGTTTTCTTTTGAATCAGACCCTGTACTTAGTCTTGATTAAGTAAATTTACTTTGAGAAAATACATAGCTGTCAAGACAAACTGTGGATGCATCAAATCCAGCTTCTCTGATGCTATTTCCAAAGGGATAGCTGATTTGGGTTCCCAGACAAAGAAAGCCATGTTTCAGTGGAATGAGTGCATGTCCAACTCAGAAAAATTCAGTCATTAGATTTAAATTTTTAAAATGTATGCTTTGAAAACATTCAGGACATTTAGAAAATCTACCGCATTACATCACAGTAAGTGCATCACCACATTATATTTTGCAAGCTTTAGCAAATAAAAAAATCCCCCAGAAGAATCTTAATTCTTATCTATGGAAAACATTAAACTGCTAAGCGCTAACAACTGGAATTAGTCCTTAAATCTCTAATGAGAATAATAAAACATGAGTGCAGTTTGTGCTGTAACTTGATAAGGCCTGAATTTACTTGCTGTTAGGAAAAGTCACTGATCCAGCAGTATGGCTTTTTAACTCCCCGAGGTACAGGAAACAATATCTGTCCTCTAGGAACCTTCTCTGCGGTAAGCACTTCTTATCTGTGCTATCAGAGGACGGAGATAGCAGGCTAATATCTAGTAACAGCAGCTTTATGAGATGATCCATTACTGATTTAAATCAATCTCAAGCAGGTAGTTCTCCTTAACCCATTCACAGCGGACCTGACCCCCAGCCCAGAGCACTGTCTAACTCTGTACATTGCAGGTCCTCAAACTTCCCTGCAGAAAACTCACTGCAAAGCACCACTTCTCGTTCTCTATACCAAGCATCTTTGCAAAATCTTGCTGCTTTGGAAAACAGTAGGAAAAAAAACAACTATAATCCAGTTTTAGTTACAATTATCAATGCCATGTTCGCTCGGTAGATGTACATAGCAGGAGCTTAATGAGCCCATTAGCAATTTGCAAAGACCCAACAACTTGCTGTGAGGAATGTGAAGATGAAACAACTCCCTCTTTCTACACTTGGGAAATTTTGTTAAAGACGTATTTTGCTGGAAAGCAAGTCCCACTGTTTGTAGGCGCAGATCAGCATAAATGCAAGTAGAGGAATGTTTAAGGGCAATTTAGCCTTGCCTTTCAGGAATTAAGTTAGGAGAGACATCAGATTTTGAAGTACCAGCAATGTACAGGCCTACAATAATGCAGTGTCATATCTTATAAATTAAGTGTGTTCCCTAATACAGTAACATTTAGATAAATAAATGCCAATGGTAGATCTCACACACACATTTATATATTGTCATACACACAAACATAAATGTAAAATCATAGATTTGAGCGTCTAAAGGGACATTAAATATTATCCATTCACCTCGCTAATTTTACAGAGAGAAAACAGAGACTTTGATAGGGTCAATAACTTGTCCAAGGTCACAGGTAGATTCAGCTTCTCCTAATGCCCTGCTTCTCTAAAGCAGAAGCCTTTGTGTAGATGTATGACTCCACATACATATGAGGTCTGAGCGCTTTCGGGATCTCAGAACTAAGTCAAACTATGAACAAAAGCAGTTATTCAGGTTTTAAATATTTAAGATTCCTTGTATTGACTTTTGGTTGAAGTTTTATTTCCATGTCAATTAGATCTGAATATATTCACCTTTTCCCTCAGTTATCAGGAGGATAATGTCAAAGTCAGATAAATGCAGAAAGAAAAAAAAATCTGATACCAGTTCCATGAGTTTGAATACCCTTCCTGTTCTGTCTCGCACAATGTTACCTTCAAACGTGGGATAAATAATCAGACTTCTCCACTGTTACACAACTATTCGTTTCCAAACTCTGAGGAGAACTCAAGGAAGTTATGGATGCCACAGGGAATGGTCATTTCACTTTACTGCCATTGAAATGAATAAAGTCGTATAAACCACAATGTGCTGACAGCCACTATGTAAAACAGGAGCATGCTTTTTGATTCGCAAAGATCAACACTTACACCCTTCTCACCACTACAACTTCTTTTTCTAAGTTTATCGAAGGCTCCACTAGTTAATTGCAATAACCTGCTCTGATGCTGATGATGGATTTGTTTGTTTGTTTTTGGAGTTTTATTGTTTGGAAATGTACTGGCATGTAGACACCAGCAAACTAAAAACTAAAGTACTCTTGACCAACTTTTATGCCAGAGATGCACCCCCCTCTCCTTCACCTCAGCCTCTGCTCTGTCTCTTTCCGCTTCCAAACTGTTACACCTGCTTATGTCCAATTGCTGGAGTGCCGGCAACCACCTAGAGAGCCACAATAATGGGCTTCCTCTTGAGAGAGCCACATGGGACTTCTGTTCATCCCTTTCATGTAGAAACGGCATGCAGGATATTTTATGATTCATTTTTCCCTTTTTGATAAGATATGAAAGAAATATCAAAAGAAATTCAGAGATATTTCCATTTTCTCAGAATGAGATGAAGTACAAGGAGCTTCTACTTAAGAAACATGATTTTTTTTTCCCCTAGCACTCTGAGTTCATAAAGTGAGAAAATTATTTTTACTGCTTTTCTTGTTTGATGCCTGAAAACGGGATTCAGTACCTTCTTGTATTTTTAACACTTTCAAATTAAATTGCCTATCTCAGTTCATTGAGTTAACATAAAACTAAGCAGAACAACGCCTAGCAATTACAATTTTCATAAGCACTAATAACCATTTGCTTATTAAATTAATAGAATGTTTTAAAAGGCAGCAAGAAATTTACAAAGGACAAAAATTTCCTATATGCCCCCTAATGAAAAGCTACTGTGTTCATAAACTATATTATACTCCAGTTATATATTTCAATGTCTTGGAGAATTAGTTAATCTGAAACAAGTATTTTTATGTGACATACTTAATTATCTAAACATTATGTCCATAGGCTGCCGGTTTGTAGAGTCGGCCTTCTTTCTTTTGTGCCATTTAATCACATTTTTAAACAAATCTTCCAATGTCAAGGTTGTTCCTAAGATTTGAGAGATGGACATTTTTATATTTTGTAGGCTATAATCAAATCACTTTGTTCCTTATCACTCTAGCACGCTTTGGTATTTCAGTGGTTTTTATGCATTTAGATTTCTGGATGTTTTAGCAATCTTATCAAATCACCACTTTAAAGAAAACCAGGATCAATGGATTCAGTATCACTTAGACTGTATTTATTCAATGGCCTAAAGCTACTGTTCTTCTCTCCTGTCTTATCTTCGCAATACTTAATTCTCTTGTAAGAGAATTTGAGTCCTATATTAATATATTTAAACCAGAATAACATGCAACTGTGTCATTTTTATAATCACTCCATATTCATGCTGGCAGCATTTTACCTGCTTTGCCAATAACCTTGTTTATACATGACCCATTATCAAATTTCAGAAAACTTTGCTGCCAACCTACCATTGGTTAATTAAAAAAAAAAAAAAAATCAGCTCAGTTGGATGCCATTAGGACAATTTCAAGACATGTTTTTAACAGACACCAATTTAATATTTCTTTGCATTGGACATTATAATCCTAGAAATTTAGAAGGCCTTTAAAAAAGGAAAACTTGAAAAAAACTTCAACACGCTCAACATGGTATTACATTTTGGTTGTCCTTAATTCAGTTATAATATCAAGTGTGAGAGGGTAAGAACTCCAGAGCTATCAAGATATCTGAATACCAAATATAAATGTTAAAGGGATTTACTTTTTGCTTATTATTTGTGCTTCTCTTGGAAATCTGATTTGAATAAAAAATATCTTTCCCTCTTAGTTTTGAATCATTTCCCCCACCCTAAACAAGTATTATTCATCCGTTCACACAAAAAGGAAGATAAGCAATTGTAATACAGTGAAGGTTCCAAGTAAAATCTAGCCCAGTACAGACAGCGTAATAATGATGTCATTAAGACTCGTAGCTGAATGGGATTCAGACAGAACTGTTGTATAGCTGCAGACATAAATCTGAAAGAACTTTTTGGCTACATTCTCAGACTTACCTTGAGAGATATTTAGGAGCTCCAGCAAAATGAGTTGAGAGAAATGCACTCAAAAGAAGAAGGGATGCAGACTGCAGATAGAGATGTAGGCCCTACAGGAGCAGCCTTCTGAGGTACAGGAGGAAACAGTTTGTTAAATGGATAAAGACAGAGACACAATCTGAAGAAGAAGAAAACAGAAAACAAATAAACCTTAATTCTAGCACAAATAAATGAGAGAAAGGCAATTGTGGGGCTGCTCAAAGCCTTTTTGCCTAGCTGAATGAAAGCAATCCCTAAGACTGAATGGGTAATGAGATCCTGGCTCCTGAGATTTTAGCTTTCTTAATCATGTTCATAATTAATTCAAGAACATTGATAATTTCATTACATTCTTTTTGTCTTATCAATAAATGATGTGCCTGCACTTTTGGTCCTGTGTACAGGGAGAGGAGAGATGCTTTGGGTAATATTGCACTAGGAATAGTGGATGTATATGATCCAAAAAGGTGAAATGATAATTATTATCCTTGACCAGCCTTCTATTATCAGAACACAATGACAAGCAGCTACAAATAATTAATAAGCTTTTTATGCAGAAATGCAAAGCCTTTGAAGAAAAATATGCTGCAAGTAGAATTCCTTACCGAAGATTATGTACATAGCACAACATGCTTCTACAGAGACACAGTTTGAAATAGAACTCACTAAAATGCCTGCATCACAAATACAAGAAGAAAATCAATAACTTGTTTGTAAAATATCATTTACGAAAACTTTTCTTAGTCTTAATGTTTTATTAAAAAAAAATTCTGTGTCCTTCCAATTGTCTTCCTAAAGTCCTTCCCAGGATCAGCTTACAAAGACATTAAACTGAACTACCCATTTAGTAAAATCTCCTTTTTTAAACCAAAATGGAAAGCTCTGTCATCTGTCAGTCATCATCAAAGGGGCCTTTTTCCTTTACAGTTTTCTATATCACCCCATGTAAATTTTCATAAAGCTATTACTCATTAGTTCCACAACCCATTTTCATGGGTTTGGACAGAATGTTTAATGACATCTAATAGTATGAAACAGAAATGCATCTCGTCTCCCAAATTGTTTAGATAATTAACACCAAATTAAAAATTGGTCAGTTAGGAAGAACCTGCAAATATGAGAATTCTCCTAATTGGTTACAAGAATAACATTTCATTTTAAAATACAGCATGTAGGAAATATGTGCTCAAGTACACACAAGTTATACACAAACTAACATTTTTTTTTAAGTAAACCAATATGGTAGGATAAAATTTCAGCAGTGGAAACCACTCCATAAAAGTGTCTTCAAACTAATTGTACTATTAAAGATAACAACAATTCATATGATGCTAAAAAGTATTCAGGCTGGCACTTTGATCTGATTACTAAACAAAATAGTCTTTGAGAAGACACTGCAGAATCACTTAGTAAAGCAAGCTGTTGCCTGTGACATTGATATATGGGACAGAAATGATGTATACACTGGGTGGATTTATCAGTAAATCACTGACTCTATTTACTTCCCCAAGGAAAAAGACCTGTGCCTGAAAGAGAATTCTTTGTTAGAACCACCAGTAGGGGATTGATATTGGCAAAACATTCAATTTGGATACAGTCCTGCAGAAGATTCATGAAACAATTATTTAATAAGTTAACGGACAAAGATTTAACACATTGGCAGCATACAATTGCCTAGAGAACATTAAGTTTCTTTATTAATTTTGTCAAATTATTTCTTTGTGAACCCAATTACATAGGTTCTAGCCACCAGCGACCTATTTCTCAACCACAGGGGAAAAAAAATGGAGAGTCTATAGCCCTAAAAAAACTTTTTCTATAACATGCCATATCAACACCACTCGGACCAATAGTCAGTTAAAAGACTTAAATTAACAGTTAAATTTAAGCCATAAATGCCAATTTTCATGCTCTACATATTTTTAAATATATAGTTCAGATCTTCCTTTGAAAGTTTCAGAGTAGAAGTAAACATTGTATATCAAATATGTTGATCAATATTCCAAATTAATGCAGATCCTACTAAATTTCTGGAACAGAAATTGGAATTGTGCTTTCTGAGCAGTTTCATAAGAGCAGTAAAATTAGAAGAAAAAAATATATATATGATGGAATGTAGCTCGCATTAAAATGTTTCAAATCCTATAGCTTTTGTATATTTACAGTCGAACTAAATCTCCCACCCAGTGAGCTCCAAACATGTACAGTTTCTGGGTATCTCCACATGGGTTTTATCTAGTTAACTGTGTCCCAAATTATTCATCAGCCCTCTCTTCCCCAAGCCTGTTCTCCTGCTGTCTCACTCTGGAAATGGCACTACCATTCACCTGGTTACCCAAGGGAAGAACCAAGGCATTGTTCTTGATGTAGCTCTTAAATTCTCCCCCCCTCAACCTATGGTTATCAACTTGCCAGGCTTTGATCTCCGGAATGTCTCTGCAACCTGTCCATTTCTCTCCAGTCCCATTGCCAGCGCTCTTATCCAGGCCATCAAATCCATTGCCCAAGGTTGTTTTTATTTATTTTTTTAAGAGAGATTTTTGCCATAGGGCATGTGTGCTTGCTTGGAGAGACAGAGAAAGACAGAGATGCAAAAAAGTTCACCCAAGGGGGATGGCCACACCATAATCCCTTCTCTTCCATTCTCCTCTTGGGATTTTGGACTCACACACATATGCACCCAACATAAGTTTTATGCCGCTGGGTCTGGGACTCAAACCACAGTCAATCAAATGAGAGTCCAGCAATGTAACCATTATCCCATCTCCCAGTCCCATGTTGTTTTTTTTGTTTGTTTGTTTGTTTTAAACACTGGATCTCACCACATTGCAACTCTGCTTCAGTCTCTACAGGCAGACCACCACGCTTAGCTCTTTCAGGCAGGGTATCATTAAGTTGCCCAGACTACCCTCAAGTTTACAATCTTCCTGCAACAGCCTTCCAAATTGTTGGGATTACAGGCACACATAGACTTTAGGTTGGATCAAAAAATCAAGCCCAGGTCTCTCATGTGGTCCCAGCCTACAGAGTACAGCTTCTTACCTTTTATTTTCACACTACTGCCCATCGTCTTCAGAATGCAAGCCTGGTCAAGTTATTTCTTTACTTCAGCCTTCAGGGACCTCCATTACCCTTCTATGGACTGCTTAAAGGCCTTTTGGTCTGAGTCCTGCTTACGTCTCTTAGCCTAATCTCAGAACCTTACAGTTTCCCCAGTTACATGGAATTAGTTTCTGTTCCTCGAACTGCTCTCTTTACTCAACCTTTAGTACTGCAGCACCTTTTCCATATTCAGTGCTCTATGATCAATTATTTTCTGATTTTCATAATACTTTTGAAGGTCTTTTCGTTGTTTTTCTTTTTTTTTTTTTTCTGTTTTTCAAAGTTCACATTCAAATAGAGTCTTCTTCAGTTGAGCCGGTGGTTCTGTCAGTTAATTCTTGCAGAAGTGTATCAGTGGGCTTTCGTGCAGCTGTCTTCCTGGCAGTCATGCTAACTTCTGGCTTATCACTGTCTGTAGCCTCTGATGTTTCCTTCCCCACAGACTTGAAGAGTGTAAAGTATTGGCAGAAAGCCTCATTGGTGTTTAAATATAATCAACAATAGTTTATTTTTGAAAAGACAGTGTATTTCTCCTTTCCTCTTATTAGACTGATATTCTCGGGACCAGCAGATGGCATAATGGTTACATCACCGGACTCCCACATAGTCGACTACAGTTTGAGTCCCAGTCCTGGTGGCTTAAAACTCACACCAGTCTCATGTGTGTGTGTGCCCAAGATCCAAGAGGAGAATGGAGGAGAAGAGATTGTAGCATGGCCATCCACCCTGGGAGGATGAATTTTTTGCCTTCTGTGTCTCTGACAAGTGCACGTGCTCTATAGCAAAACCTCTCAAAAAAAAAAAAAAAAAAAATGATACTCTTGGTCTTTGTTCTAATTATCTTTTTAAAAAGAATTATTTATTTATTTATTTTAATTTGACCAGAGACAGACAGAGTGTATGTGAGAGAGAGAGAGAGAGTGAGTGAGAAAGCAAGCCACCAGGTCCAGAACCACAGTCAGCCATGTGGGAGTCCAGGGCTCATAACCACCATGCCACCTGCTGACCCTACTCCAATTATCGATCATACTCAAGTACATTTTTCACTTTATTCTGCTTTACACTGCGTTTGAGTCTGCATGGGAAGGTGAAAATTGCAGAAACCAAGAAAACCAGCCAAATGGACTGAATGCGTATCACATAAATGTGTCAAACTTTCACGTATTTTGATTGTATTTTTTTTTAAATTTCCCATCGTTTGCTTTCTGAAAGATTTTTTTAAGTTTAATATAGGAAAAATGTGTATTTTTGCTTTTTATGTATCGGAAATTGTGTGTAAGCTCAATGCCATGGCAAAATCAGGAGAAATACAGAATAAAGACAGTATATGTATTGTAATAGCTGTTCAATAAATAGTTGATGAACTAATAAATTAACGTAAACTGAGCCTGTAATAAAACTCACTATCTAGGATATCATTCTATATTTCCACCTGACTGTTTTGTAAGAAAAATTTTAATTTGGTCATCATTAACTAAGACATGAAAATGTATAATATAGTTTGCAATGTTTTTCAACAATTATGGGGTATTTTTTGTTTATTAGATTGTTTTTAGTTTAGTTTTCTTTTTCTTTTTGTTTTGTTTTTGTTATAGTGCACATGTGCTCACAAAGAGCAATCGAGAGAGATAGGGAAAGTGAGGAAGCACCCCTCCCAGGGGGGGATGGCCACAATCTTGTCTCCTCTTGGGATTTTAGGCACACTTATGCAAGTTCCCAGTGAGTTTTTCAAGCCACTGAGTCCAGGACTTGAACCACACAGTCAGCTTTGCGGGATCCAGCTACTTTAACCTCTGCACTGTGTGCTGGCCCAATTATACATTTTTTTAAAAGTTAAAGAATTCATGGAATTCTCTTATTGATAAGAACTCACTTCTTGGTGACACCAAATAAGCATAATCTAATTGCATAACACACACTGTTTTACCAGAATAAAAAGAGGAGGAGAGAGGGCTATGACATAGAGATTACAGAGTTAGGGAAATTGTGCTAGATCAGTAGAGGGGTGAAGTTATGATCTCAAGTGAGAAAAGACCCAAGGGAAGCTACAGAGCTGGAGCCATAAACTATATGTGGGGAGAGATGGTCTTTTCTTTGACAAAAATAGTCCAGTGAATTTCACTCATTTTAAAATCTTAGTTTGTTACTTGATATTGCAATAGTTTAAAGCTTAAATTTGTATTTTGCAAGGACATTAACACTTGAAGACTATTATAAAAATATGATGTTTATGTTAACAATTAAGTATAAGGAGAAAGTATTTAAATCTTTATCCATTTTCTCTGCTCTTCTGTTTCAGAAAGTTACCTCCTTCTGTCTACATCCGAGTTTGAGAGTTGTCTTTTTTCCAGCTGGAGATTCAGAGATGCCCCCTCCCCCCCCCCAAAAAAAAGAGCTAAAGCAAAGTTCTACAAATATGAACAACAAAAAGATTTTTTCCACTTTAATTTTCCTTATAAAAGAGATAAAATCAAAACTTACAAATTTAGCATCTTTTAGAGTTTAAAAAGATCAGGAACTAAGTAGAAAAATATCTCATTTAACCCACATAGGTTAACAAATATTCTACAGAAGTGAATTTTTTCAGAAGCATGCTAAAAGGTTTTACTTCAATCTGTTTCCTTTTTTTTTTTTTTTTTTTTTTTTTTTTGATGGACATTTTTTTTTTTCGGAGAGATTTTCACACTATAGGGCACGTGCGCTCGCCAGACAGAGAGAGAGAGACATAGACAGAAAGCGAGAAATCACCCCCCAGGGGGGATGATCACGCCGCAATCCCTTCTCCTCCATTCTCCTCTCGGGATCTTGGGCACGCACGCACATGCGCCCGGCGTGAGTTTTAAGCCACCGGGTCCGGGACGCGAACCGCGGTCGACTACGTGGGAGTCCAGCGACATAGCCATTACGCTAACTGCTGGTTCCCTTGATGGACATTTTTTGAAGCTGTTGTTTCTAGAAGCACTATTTTAGACTCCTCTTAATCTAAAATGGTATGTATTAAATATTTGGTCTTTTCTTGAGATACTGAGCTAGATCTTTGATTACTCAGTAACATCGCTTTATAAAATCATGGCCTCAGAGACGTGTACATCTAATTGGCTACACTGAGATAAACTGAAGCTGAGTGAAGTCAAGCTGTCCTGGGTCACAGTGAAAGTAGGGTTTCGCCTCCTTACTCTCTGGCCTCTGCTATCGCCTAGATGATCTAAGTGGAAAAATTCAATTAAATTAGTCAGTTATGAAAGACCTAACCTTTATCTTCACCTACAAGGTCAGAGATTTGCTATATATCTATAATGCAAAGGATGCCCCCTCCTCCAGCAAGGACTTTTTTGGCCTAATATGTTAAGGGGACTGGGGCTAAAGCCACTGTGGACACCTTTTTCTCAATCTTCTCTCAGTTGAGGATGAAGTTAGGTAATAGAGATAGCACTGAATTTTCTCTTCATTTCATTCTAATTTAGGCAGCTTGAGTGAACCAATAAATTGGTTTCCAATCTCATTCCCCTTTTTCAAGTATTCATTGAGAGGCCTTGTAGCTTAGTGATTAGGTTAATTGACTTTTTGTTTGGATTCTAGATTAGACATCTACAAGCTATGAGACTACAGGCAAATTATTTTTCCCTATTTAAGCCTTAATTTTCTTATCAGTAAAATTAACCTAATGATATTACCTCTCAAGTTGAAGGTCATCCTATTTTCTTAGTCCCTAGCGTCATGCCTTTATTTTATTTTTCTCTCTCTCCTTCAAGGACCCCTTGTAACTCCTCACTGGGCATTAGCTACTAATTAGAAAAGTTCTGTTTCTCTATCTCTACATCTCTTCACTTTGAGTAAAACCACTCCTTTTCTTAATTTAAGTCATCCAATGATTCTTCCCTCAAGGCCAGGCAGGTGCTATGGTTTGAATGTGTGCTCTCAAAATTCATCACACGAATTTTGACAGGACTAAGAGAGTGAAAACTTAATCCAATAATGGGATTAATATATAGGGCCTTGGGCCAGCAGATGGCATGGTGGTTAAGGTGCTAGACTCCCGCGTGGCTGACTGTGGTTTGAGTCCCGGACCTATAGGTTTGTGCCTTCTCACTTTCTCTCTCTCTCTCTCTCTCTCTCTCTCTCTCTCTCTCTCTCTCTCTCTCTCTCTCTCTGTCTGTCTTTTTCTCTCTCAGGTGAATGCATGTGCCTTACAGAAAATTTTTAAAATAAAAAAAGAAATAAATAATTCTAAAAAAAAGTAGGTAGATTCTTTGGGAGGAGATCAGGACTAAAGTCATCAGGTGGGGATCCTCCTGATTGAATTCTGGTGAGTTTATAAGAAAAGAGAATGAGATAGATACACACAGATACAAAGACACATACTTTAGCTGTATCTTACCATGTGTTCCCCTTGGCAAGCCCTACCAACAAGAAGACCTTCACCAGATGTGTAGCCCCTTGTTCTAGGACCTCTAAAACCATGAGCTAAATAAAGTTATATTCTTTATACATTACCTGATTTAGATAGTTCTGTTAGCAACACAGCAGACTGAAATAATGTGGGTATGTCTCTAGATTTGGTCAGTTAAAATATCCTTTCTCTTTGGACACAGTAATTGGCTTGGGGATGAAGACACAGAGCCCAAGTCAAGCCAACAAAATCCATTGCAGGGATTTTGCTGGAGCTGTTAGGAAATAGTTGTTTTAATTTCTCTGGAATGATTTTTTGACAATGATGGAAAACGAGTGCATCCAGGAAGTTGGCTACACATAAAGCCAACTCAGAGAGAGGCACAGGCATGAAATACAAGGAGCAAGAGGGAGGCAGATTCCTGACAACACTGAACACCTGAATCCAGCCAGCCCTTCAGAAGGTCCACCTTCAGAGTTCCAATTACATAAGCCAATTTATTTATTTTTGCTTAAGTCTATATGAAAAGAGTTTTGTTATTTGAAAGACAGTACAGATTCTTGATCTCTCTCAATCTTTTTTTCTACCACCTTCCACTCGTTCTGGGGATCACTCTGCCACCAAAGTTTGATGACTAATATATTAATCTTTTCATAGCACTCACTTTTTTGAAGCTTTACTGGCTCCATGTTGCCTACAGGACAAAAATTTCACAACATGATACAAAAAAGAAAGAAAAAGTAAATGCTTTATAGGGCATCTCTGGCATGATCTCTCTATTGTGGTAAAGTGAAATTTCTTACTGAACACCAACAGAGCCTGGTCATTTAGTCACTCATGCCTTGCCTTTTCAAGTACCATTCTCTTGACCTTACCAGTACTCTTTCTGCTCCACATGTCTCTACTTATTCTACAAGACTAATTTTGAGTTTTACCTATTTTGAATAGTGTTTTCTCAATACCTGTAGACAGAGTTAGTCACAATCTTAGTTAAGATATTTTAGGCCACAAGACATGAAACAGTGATTCAGAAGGGCTTTAACAATAAGAAAATCTACACACCCACAGGGTAAGAACTCAGGCTTCCAGCAAGGTTAATCCAGCAGTTTAAGAACATCAGCAAAGACCAAGAATGCAGACTTTGGGACCAGCAGTTAGCATAATGGCTATGTCACTGAACTCCCATGTAGCCAACCCTGGTTCGAGTCCTGGAGCCAGTAGCTTAACCTCATGCTGGACGCATGTGCATGCGTGCATGCCCAAGATCCCGAGAGGAGAATGGAGGAGAAGGGATTGCAGCATGGCCATCCTCCCTGGGGGGGTGATTTCTTGCTTTCTATCTGTCTCTCCCTGTCTTTCTGGTGAGCGCACATGCCCTATAGCAAAAATCTCTCAAAAAAATTAATTAATTAAAAAATTTAAAAAAAAATGAATGCAGACTTTTGTCAGCTTCCCCTTCTGCCATTCTTATCACTCAGATTTTGCCCTCAGGAGCACAATAGAATTGGTGTAGTTTCGCTCATGCTGGGCACATGTGCGTGCGTGCCCAAGATCCCAAGAGAAGAATGGAGGAGAAGGGATTGAGGCATGGCCATGCCTCCTGGGAGTGATTTCTTGCTTGCTGTCTTTTGTCTCTGTCTTTCTGGTGAGCACATGCGCCCTGTGGCAAAAACCTTTCAAAAAAGAAAAAAAAAAAATCAAGTATCACATGTCATCACAAAAACAAAGCAAGTTTTTTTAATAGTGGGAGAGGGGAAGGGAGGGCATTTCATTCTGAATATCTCATTTATTTATTTAGCTATTGTGTGCAGGCACCTGCTGGAGAGACACAGAGATAGGAAGTGAGAGAAAGAGGAAGGCATTTGGGCATGCACGCACATGGGCATGCATGCACATATGCCTGGCATGTTTTTCAGGCCATCAGTTCAGGAACTCGAACCACTCAGTTGCCCATGTGAGATCCGGCCACCTGAAATACCATGTCACTGGCTGGCCCCAGGGGATCTCTTTTTCTCTGTAAGGAAAAGAATTTGTTTTTGGAAATCCTCCTATAGATTTCCCTTCACATATTGGCCAGCATTGGCTCACATGTTCAGGCTTCAGTCAGTCACTGGAAAGGAATCGTATGGAGCTAATCAGGATTTGTGTCCCTGGGGAGAGAAGTTCCTTCCATGAGCAGATGGTAACAGAAGAGGTGAGGAAATACCCGTATGAAATTAGGATCTGCCAGCCACAGTTTTGAGAACGTATTAAAGTTCTGGTTAAAAATAAATAAAAATTATAAACAGGAGTGGGGCACCTAGTAAGGACAACTAAAAACCTTTGCAGATGTTTTGCAGTACCCTCTCTGTGTGTAAATTCAAGGCATTTATACCTACCTATCCATCTCTGAAAATTTCTGCTGCCAGCAAGAAAGAAGAAAGAAATGGATTTGAATTAGAAACCATCATTACTTCCTCTGCATTTGTATAGCCATCATTTTGTCTACATTTGTCCCTTTACCTAATCTTTTATGTCTTTACCTATTTGTTTTCCCCACTAGAACCATAAGACCAAATGGGGTGGAGACACTTTTCATTTCTGTTAGTACCTGGCAAGCAAGTACATTCCACTGAATCTAAGACATCACTAATTGTAGGTGCACTACTTTTGCACGATTGGCAAAGAAGAAATGGTACCAATTAAACCATGCAATGATATTAACTTTAAGATATATCCCAATTTCAGAGGTAACACTGTGCTTCTTAAAATTAAGGAGGTGTTATTAATGTCAGTTTGTTGCCGGGAAGATTTAGGGGATAAAATATGACTGGCCATGATGTAGAATACTTTTCAGCCTTTATTGAGGTTGTTTCTAAGTACGATGTTTTAGAATTTCTCTCGTATTCCTACTGTGCTATAAACTATACTATGTAAGATACTTTTACATTAAATTAATAAATAAATATGACTAATTTCTTCTGCCTACCTATTTTATTCACTGTGTCTGCTATATGGGGCAAGACAAAACAAAACAAAGCAAAAAACAAAACAAAACAAAAACAAAAAGAGCTGCCCTCTGTAACCTAGCGGTTAAGGAAACTGGTTTCTACATGGCTGACTGTCTTTCAACCCCAGCTCTAGAGGTTTGAAAAACACACTGGGTGCATGTCCATGCATGCCCCAAATCCCAATAGGGTAAAGAATGGGTATTTCAATGTGATACCTTTTTGAGAGGTGCTTCCTTCTTCCCTTTCTTTCTGTCCTTGGTCAGGCACATGCCCTCTGGCAACTAAACAAAACAAAACAAAAACAAAAACAACAAAAAACACTGGATTCTCATTATCCAACTTAATTTTATAGGGAAAAATAATGAGATCAGTATCATCAAATGGAGCATAACCCTGTCTTGGGAACAGGCAGGCGTCAGGCTACTCCCACGGCACTGCCACTTGCCTTTCCATTCTCAGAAATGTGGGGACATGAGACAGGAAATGTAACTAAAGGAAGAGTGTCTGCACCTTACATATCATCTATAGCAAGGAGAGAAGTTTTACTTTTTATGCTTTCCTATTTCCTCTTTTAGATGGGAATTTTCTAAGAGGTAGAGACGCTGCCTGCATTTTTGTATTTCTCATACAGACTATTCTAACACTTTTTATGTAATAGGCCCCTAAAAAATGTTCAATGAAATGGAATCTAAATCCTTTGAGAAATGGGTAGCATAAAACTAGAAGAATGCAAAGGAGAAAAAATAAAATAGAGGTAAAGTGTGGTAGAAAAACCCAAAGGCTAAAAGCACAAGTGTCACTGGAAGAGAATGGAGAAAAGCAGGAAATGGGCAGAGTTGTTAGGTGAGGGTGATCCAAACTTTAGGTCTCAAGTCTGGTGGGGAAGGAGGTGCTCAGAGCAGAGTGGAGAGGGCAACTATTGCATTGCAATGAGGAGACCCACAGCCAAGCATCAGCTCTGTCATTTACTGATTGGTAATGTTCAAATGACTTCAATCTCTGAGTCACAACTTCAAAGCTGCAAAATAGAGACCAAAAATCCCTATTTCTCATGGGAGTTGGAAGGACTAAATAAAATAGTGTTTACCGAATTCTCCAGCACGGTGCCTGACAACAAATAGAAGTTGAAATCCCTTTGGGAAAGAGGAGGAACAGAACGTACTCAAAGTCACTGAAAATGTCTATTAAGCATTTAAGTGCACTAGACATCATACTAGGTTCTGGGAAGGCGAAATTTGTAAGATTGTTCCTTTCCTCAGGACACAGTTTAGTGAGAAACACAGACAGATAATCAGCTTCATACAATATACACTTTGGTAACTGCTACAATAGAAGAAAAAAAATCAGATGAGAACCCAGAAAAGACAGATTCATTTTGCCTTTAGAAGCCATAAAAGATTTAATTAACTCAGGCTTGGGAGCTGAGGGTTTCAAAGAAAAGCAGACATTTTGATGGGATCTAAAAAAGTCAATAAGAATCATCCAGTATGTTTTTTGTTAACTAAAATTCCAAAAGAGGGAAATAATTTGTAAGAACTGGAAAATTTCTGAAATTCATTTCAAATGAAAAACACCAAGGTTCTGTTATACATATAAAAAATAAGCACAGGATTAATGACCAGGGAAATGTAAATGAAAACCATACCTGTGGAAAACTAAAGCAAAAAAGCGTGTCAATACTAAATGCTGGCTAGGACGCAGAGAAACTGGATCACTCACACATCATTGGTGAGAGTGTAAAATAGTACAGCCATTCTGGAAAACATTTTGGCAGTTTCCTACAAACCAAACATTTAACTTGTATATAACACAACCCAGCAAACTGCACTCTCTCAGATATTTATACCAGCAAAACGCAAACCAATGTTCCTACAAAAGCCTGTAGATGAATGTTCCTAGCAAATTTATTCATAACTAGTAGCCAGTAACTGAAATCGGTGTCCAGATCTTCATCTGACAAATGGCGACACAAACTGTGGTATATCCATATTATGGAATATGAAGATGATTACCTGTCTGTCTTTCCCAGCAATAAAAATGAGTGAACTATACAAATTTGATGACTCTGCAAAACAAGAAGTATGCTGAGTGGGAGAAAAAAAAAAAGCCCACCCCCAAAGATTACATATTACATGACTATATCTACGCAATAGGATTTCAAGGAGTTCATAGAAAAATGGAATCGAAGGACAAATTTTTATGTAAATAAATTTTGAGATCCATACATAATTTTATCATAATACACATTTTCTATGAACTTCTTGAAGACCCCTCATATAGATTTTTTTTTTTCCTGAAGCTTATTTTATTTCTGTCATGAGAGGAGAGAGATACTCAGCAGCAGGGTCTCACCAGACAGCATTCCTCCCTGCCACCCTCCCAGGTAGCCAGGATTATGGGCACACACAAGCATGCCCAGTGTTCAGGTCAATCCAGATGGGAACCTGGGCCTATCACATGTTATTAGCATCACACAGTAGCACCTTACCAGTTGCATCAGCACAGCTGGGCCTATATATTATTTTGTAAATAATGAAACTCTAGAAATAGAGGGAAGATTAAGGGCTGCTAGAAGTTAGCTATGAGGGAGGAATCTTTGTGGTGACAGAACTGTACTGTAAATCTTGTGGTAGAGATACCCAAATCTACAAATGCCTTAGGATTGCTATAAATAAATGTACACACACAAATATACACACACATAAATAAGTGCAAGAAACACTTGGGAAATTCAAATAAGACTGGTGTCAATGTCAATATACTGATTATGACATTTTACCATAGTTTTACAAAACATCTTTAGATGATACTGGGTTAAGTACACAAGAGATCGTTCTGTATTATTTCTTAAGAAAGTATATGAATCAATAATTATTTCATTAAAATTTTCAACTGAAAAAAAAGCACTAAGGTTCTATATTAAGAAATAACAAGTTTCATTTAATTTCAGAATATTTGTTCTTTTTCTTTTGCCATAGGGTGGGTGGGCTCACTGGAGAAAGGCAGAAGGAAAGAGAGAAATCACCCCCTGGGGGGATGGTCATGCCACACTCCCCTCTCCTCCATTCTCCAGGGATTTAGGCCATACATGCACATATGTCCAGCATGACTTTCAAACTGCCAGGTATAGGACTGGAACCAAAGTCTGTCATGTGGAAATACTAATGCCTTAACCACCATGCCACCAGCTGGCCCCAATTCATTTTATTCTATAAGGATTTGTTGACCTCATATTGCAACTGTAGCTTCATAATCGCCATTTAACACATTCCCTTCCTGGGCAAGCTTACTCCAGGGGGTCAACCTTTCCTTTCTTTGGCCTCCCCTCCACATTGTAAATATCTCTGTTGTAATGATGCACAAATTGTGCTTTTTCTTCACATGCTATGGCAGATACCCCATGTTCACTAAAACATGCTTCTGTGAGCTCCTGGGCACAGAGCTGGACCAAGTTCCATAGCTTTCTTGACACTTGAACTTTGTGACCAAGTTCTCACCATGGATCATGGGCAAAAGTGCTGAATGTCACTCTCTGTCCTGGTCTATAAATTCCTCTGGAGCAATCCTCTGCATTCTATCTTCTGATTGGACACAAGGATCCAGCAAAGGACCTCACAGCCCTTGAAGAAAGTAAACCAATGCAGTTGTTAAGACACTGGACTGCCACATGGCTGACCGCGGTTCAAGTCCTGTGGGACTTGAAACTCACGTGAACCAGGTGTGTGTATGAGTGTGTGTGCCCCAGATCCCAAGAGGAGAATGTAGGAGAATGAATTGTGGCGTGGTCATTGCCCTGAGGGGTGATTTCTCACTTTCCCTTCACTGTCTCTCTCTGGCGAGCTCGTGGCCTATGGCAAAAATCTTGAAAAAAAAAAAAAAAAAGAGAGAGAGATTGAAGTCTGAAACTCTGAAAGACAGGCCACTCACCATTAAGAAGTAAACTTGTATTGTGCTAAGCCATTGAACTTGGTTTGTTTTCATGTTACAGGACATAATCTCATTTATCCTAAGGACACATGTTTACCTCGACGGCGAGCTCGTGGCCTATGGCAAAAATCTTGAAAAAAAAAAAAAAAAAGAGAGAGAGATTGAAGTCTGAAACTCTGAAAGACAGACCACTCACCATTAAGAAGTAAACTTGTATTGTGCTAAGCCATTGAACTTGGTTTGTTTTCATGTTACAGGACATAATCTCATTTATCCTAAGGACACATGTTTACCTCGACACTAGCTCCAAGCTCCTCAGTAGTAAGAACTGTGTTGTGTTCTGGAATCTAGTACCATGGCAGGTACAGAAGACCTGCTTCATAAATATGTGCCTTCAGTCATCCCTTCAGTGACACATCCACATTATCTGCTATTTCATTGCCTTTTACACAGCTATGAGGGGGCTTTAAAAGTTTGTGGACTGGGGAACCAGCAGTTAGCATAATGGCTATGTCGCTGGACTCCCACGTAGTCGACCGCGTTTCGCGACCCGGACCCGGTGGCTTAAAACTCACGCCGGGCGCATGTGCGTGCGTGCCCAAGATCCCAAGAGGAGAATGGAGGAGAAGGGATTGCGGCGTGACCATCCCTCCTGGGGGGTGATTTCTCGCTTTCTGTCTCTATGTCTCTTTCTGTCTGTCTGGCGAGCGCACGCGCCCTATAGCAAAAACCTCTCAAAAAAAAAAAAAAAGTTTGTGGACTGGGGCCAGCAGGTGGTGTGGTGGTTGGGGTGCTGGACTCCCATATGGCTGACTGCAGTCCTGGTGGCTTGCTTTCTCACTTTCTCTCTGTCTCTCTCTGGTGAGCACATGTGCCCTATAGCAAATTTAAAAATAATAGTAATAAATAAAATTAAATAAGTAATTCTTTTTTTAAAAAAAAAAGGTTTGTGGACTAAAGAAGAGGCAGTGATAATCCAAGGGCAAAGGAGAGAATTACTACTTGGTTATTTCATTTCCTACTTTTAAGTACATATTTACTTTCTTTGTTTTGTAAGTTATAAGTACATTTAGTTTATAACGTCACTGATTTGAATGTCATTTAAACTTAAATTCAGTAGTTTCTAAATAAATGTCTCTGTAAAATTTTTATAGCAAGAAAAATCTCTGTTGAGAGCTCATATTTAGACACCTTCATTATTTTTTAGAAAAATACCATAAGACACTTACTACTGTACTATGAAATTGTATAAATAATTAAAATCAAACCTCACATATCAAAATAAATGACCTAAATACTTTTCATGATGTATTATCTTTTTATTTTGTGGGTTGGCTTGCTTACTGGATAATTTTCAAAAAACATTTACTCATCGAAAATAGGGTATTGGGTCATGGGAGTGAATTTATGACTATGGAATTCTGGAGTTTTGCTTCAGTAAGAAACTGATGTACCTTATTTAAGTCTGAACATGCATTTTATTATCAAATCTCAAGAGAAAAATAAGACTAGCTTATTTAATTTATGCTTTAATAAATATATGCTTCATCTCTTAAATCAATGTTTTGTGTACTATTTACTCTAACCTTATAACAATTTTATTTATTCATTTTTATGTGCACATGTATGCACAAGAGAGAAAGCATCCTTCAATAATGCCTTATATGCACAATCCTTTTTCCTCCATTTTGCCATTCCCTTAGGATTCTGGGTAAACACATACGTGCCCAGTGTGGTTTTCCAAGCTGCTGGTCTAGGATTTAAAATCTGGTTGGCCGTTTGGGACCCAGATTCCTCTGCCCAACATTTGACTTCTGTGCTACAGAGTCAGTCCATAACAATATTTTAAAATATTTGGAATGTGGGACCAGCAGGTGATGTGGTGGTTAAGAGTGCTGGATTTCCACTTGGTCAACCACAGTTCAGGTCCTGGACACAGCCGCTTGAAAAATCATGTCAAGTGCATGTGCATGTGTGTCCAAAATTCCAAGAGGAAAAGGAATTGCAGTATGGCCATACCCCTAGGGGTGATTTCTCATTTTCCCTCTTTCAATCTCTCTCCAATGAGCCATGTACCTTATGGCAAAAAAACTATAAATAAATTAATTAATTAAGTAAGTAATTAATAATTTTTTTGATTGCTGGGGTATTGCTGGGATAGCTGTGTATCAGAGTATCTGACAGTTGGAAAAGACCTTACAGATGATCTGATCTAGACCAGCAGTTAGCATAATGGCTATGTCGCTGGACTCCCATATAGTCGACCGTGGTTTGAGTCCCGGACCTGGTGGCTTACACTCATGCCAGGCGCATGTGCGTGCATGCCCAAGATCCCGAGAGGAGAATGGAGGACAAGGAATTGCAGCGTGGCCATCCCCCCTGGGGGGTGATTTCTCACTTTCTGTCTCTCTGTCTCTCTCTGTCTTTCTGGCGAGCGCACGCACTCTATAGCTAAAAAAAAAAAAAAAAAACCCTCTCCAAAAAAAATAAAAAAGATGATCTGATCTAGACCAGCAGTTAGCGTAATGGCTATGTTGCTGGACTCCCATGTAGTCGACCGTGGTTTGAGTCCCGGACCCGGTGGCTTAAACTCACGCCAGGCGTGTGTGTGTGCATGCCCAAGATCCCAAAAGGAGAATGGGGGGTAAGGGATTGCTGCATGGCCATCCCCCCTGGGAGGTGATTTCTCAGTTTCTATCTCTCTGTCTCTCTCTATCTTTCCGGTGAGTGCATGTGCCCTATAGCAAAAACCTCTGAAAAAAAAAAAAAAAAAAGATCTCATCTGGAGCCGGCCAGTGACACAGCACTCTTGCAATGCTGGGCTCATAAGGCAAGGTCCTGAGTACATGTCCCAAGGCCTCCCTAAGCATGGTGGTGGTGCATGCATATGCTCATGATTTGGGCTGACTGAGACTAGTGGTGGATTGCAGTATGACAACCCTGTCGGGGATGCTTGTCTCTCTGTCTGTACTTGTAAGTATATGAAGAAACACAGAAATAAGATAAATAAAACATCTCATACATTGGCCTTCATTTATAGAAAAAGAAACCATCTCCAAGAAGCTCCTTGAGCTTGATGAGATCTCACATTGTTAGTAATCAGAAGATCCAGATTGAGAATCCAAGCTCATTACTTTGGTCAAGGATGTTTTGGAATTCTAGAAGAGGAATTCGATGTTGATTATACAGCCTTATAAGCTAAAATGTGAGGTTTGTGAAGAACAAATTATTTATTTGATTTTAATCTTATTGTTTAAACTCATATATAATTACACTAGAAATCAGTTTAGTGACAATTGACTAGGTTATAATTTCTTAATATTTAAATTAACATTTACTAATTTAAATCATATGAGACTTTTGAGGGGTTTAATATATTCTGGTTCCAAACTTTTTGAGCATCTCAGGAGCATACAGTCAGAATTTCAGTATTATTATTTTTTTATTATTTTTATAGCTTGAGAGTTTACTCAAATTTAATTCTTTAATCCCTGTGGAACTTATTCCTTCTATGGTCTAATATGAAAATCAAAATTTCTTTTTTCACTGTGTCTTTCCTGCTTATCTTATTCTTTTACATGACGAATCTGATTTCCAGTTACTTATTTCATGCTGTTGACTGTATTTTTATATCAGTGTTAGTATCTATCAAGATATACTAGGTAGTGACAAACAACTTCACAAATCAGTGGCTTAACAAAACAGAATTCCTCACTCAAGTTAAATGCTCAGTGTGGATCAGTAGGGGGCTCTGTTCATCACAGGCACTCAAGGACTGGGGCTGACTGACAGCTTGTCTCCACCTGTGCTCCCAGGATGAGGGAAGCCAGGCTGGAGGCGGCCAGAATGCATCTCACTTCTGCTCTTAACTCCCCCCACCTGACCCAGTGAGTTTTGCAGATTTATCTTCATGAGTTGTACAGATATCTTGGGGAAGTTTTTCTTTTTTAATGATTAAAAAAATATATCTATGCAAGTTTTTTATTATTTAAACCAGTTTCAAATAAATAGTTGTCCATTTCAATTACACTCAAATTATGAGTATAAAGATGTATGTAGTATGTGCATGTAAAACGTTTTATTATGTTTCTATTTCCAATTTCAAATGAAGTTTGTATTTTATATAATTACTCATTAGATTTCCTATCTACTCATTAGGTACCTATCTACATTGTTGAATTTCATAAAAAAAAAAAAAAAAAAAAGGAACCAGCAGTTAGTGTAATGGCTATGTCGCTGGACTCCCACGTAGTCGACTGCGGTTCGAGTCCCGGACCCGGCGGCTTAAACTCACGCCGGGCGCGTGTGCGTGCGTGCCCAAGATACCGAGAGGAGAATGGAGGAGAAGGGATTATGGCGTGGCCATCCCCCCTGGGGGGTGATTTCCTGCTTTCTATCTCTCTGTCTCTGTCTGTCTGGCGAGCGCACGCGCCCTATAGCAAAAACCTCTCCAAAAAAAGAAAAAAAAAAAAAAAAAAAAAAAAAAAAAAACAGTTCTTACATCACTTTCCAATCACATATTTTACTTCCTAATTCACAAATTTCTGCAGCCAGTTTTGTCATTTTCATCTTTTTACATTCTTTGTGAGATATTCTGTCTTCTAACTGTTGAGTTTAATGATTAGTTATTAAAACAGAATGTAAATCATATAATGCTTTTTTACCATATCTTTAAATATGTCACACATTTCAATATATAAAATTCTCATATTTGTATATTTGAAGTAATCTACAATTGCATTGCTGATTTCATTTTTTTTTTTTTTTTTTTTTTTTGGAGAGGTTTTTTGCTATAGAGCACATGCACTCACCAGACGGACAGAGAGAGAAAGAAAGCAAGAAATCATCCCCCAGGGGGGATGGCCATACTGCAATCCCTTCTTCTCCATTCTCCTCTCGGGATCCTGGGCATGCACGCACATGCGCCCAGCATGAGTTTTAAGCTACTGGGTCTGGGACTCGAACCGTGGTCGACTACATGGGAGTCCAGCAACATAGCCATTACGTTAACTGCTGGTCCCTGCATTGCTGATTTCTACTAACCAAGTTTTAGGAGAACTTTTTTTTTTTTTGCTTTTAAGAGCCGGCATATTTTTATTTAATTTTTTTGCAATAATTTTTTTGTTGTTGTCTATATTACAGAGAAAGAACTTGGTAACCTTACGATAAAAGTAGTTTCCAAATTCTCTAAAATTCTACTAATGGCAAATGTGTACATGCATGTATAGGTGTTGTGTGTGTGTGTGTGTGTGTGTGTGTGTCTGGAATTGATCTTTACCTGATAACAAATTACATTCCAGAAACCTGCAATGCATCTGTCCACCATTCAACTCAGGATGACTAGATAACGTAGATAATAATATATGCAAAATAGAAGCTGTTTCTATTGTAGCCATTGCAAAAGGTGTGTCCTAAACTAACTACCTAACTACGAGGTATGTGGTTATCTACCCCTACTTCTTCATCCAAAAGGCAGGTTGAAGAATTTCCATCCTCCTAAGAGTTAGCCATGCTGTTCAGGGTCAAATGCTTGTGTGGGCTGCAAGAGAGTTCTTAAACAAGTGCCCCCAGCCACAGATGGCAAGTACTTTCCCACCTTGGACTCTGCCATATGATTGTCAGCTTTGATTTTCATGAGTATACAAGTTTTTCATATTTTTTATTGTCTTACCTTTACTGTACTTTTAATTTTGATTACTTTTACTCTAAAAATAAATACAGTTTAATCCATTTTCCCTCGCTTTTTAAGACACCAATCTTAGTTTAGTTTCTTCTTTCTCTTTTCATGTCTGCCATTTTAGTCCCCCATGATACATTTTGGAAGTTTCCAAGAGCCTGTGTTTTCTAAAAGATGTTGAGCAGGTTGAGCCATCTCTGGGTATTTTCATGGGAAATTAGAAAAAGATGTCTCAGGAACTAATTTTGCTTTGTCACTATCTCACTACAAAACATATATAGTTGTGTTTATTTTTTAATAAAATATCAAACAATAGAATAAGGAGTGCAGGCTTTTTTTCTTGTACTTGCACTTCCAAATTCTCACAGCTAAGAGGAGTAATACACAAATAAACAAAGTATGTTCAGGGCTTAGTACATAATCAGAAATTCAATTGAGCTTTTAAATGATGCTTAACACTCTCTCCTAGTCAAATTTAGGACCAGGGAAGAAATGAGCCAGAGCAATCCTCAATATTAGAGATAGTAACCAAGTGTTATGGAAATTCAAGCTACCATTCTATAGAGTAGCCGAAGGAGGTCGAGCAATGATCATTTTAATCATGGGTTATGTAGAAGCTTTAAAAGCAACTGCCAAGTTCTGTACATGCCTAAATAGCCTTATTTTTGAATGTCAAAAAAATCACAATTCTCAAGTACATAATTATATAGGTTTTATTAATTCTGCCTGTTAAAAATCTTACTCAAGTGATTTGTTGGAGATACCTTTAACATATTTCTGAATAACCATTAATCAATGTATATAAAGAAAAGCAGTAATATTTCACAAAATGTAACTTCTAAAACTTAGTAGAGAAGTGGGAAACGCACATTGGAAATTAAAGAAAAAAAGTTTAAATAAAGAAAAAATCTGCTCAAAGATCTTAGGAAAACAGCACTTATTTCAGTCACAGATAAACCTAAACTCTTAATATCTAGAGAGATGGTAGGAAAATAATAGAAATAATTGGACCAGAAGAAATCATACCTATGCTATAATTTGCAAAATACATGGATAAAAGAAAGTCTCAAAAGGCTATTCATAAAAGAATAACATGTTTAGAATCATTTCCTTTTTGGTAATATTTTATCTCACTTTTTTTGTTGGGTTGGTTTTAGTATTATTTTTTTCTGCTAGATGGTGCTTGTGCTCACCAGAGAGAGAGAATGAGAAAGAACCTTCCATGGGGCATGCTCACACACAATCCCTTCTCCTTCATACTTACCTCCTTTTGGGATTTTTGGGCATGCAAGGACATGCACCGGGCAGGTTTCTCAAGGCACAATGTCTGGGACTCGAACTGCAGAGCTGGCCATGTGGGATCCAGCTGCCTTAACCACCAAGCCATAGTCTGGCCCTTCTTGTGTTTTATTAAAACCTCCAAGCTTTCTTCAGCACCTGCTATATGCAAAGCACAGACCCAGAAACCACAATCAATGCTAAAATTTGTGAGACTTCAATTCTCTTCTTAGGGATACACTCTTTAGCACTGGAATTTGAGATAAATGTAAACAACTCCAAACAAAGTTGCCTAAGACAAATGTCATAGTAGGAAAAAACTCAAATTTTCTATGAAGCTCTAGAGAAGAGAGAGAAAAATTTTACTTCAAGAGACATAAGAAAGAAATTTATGGGACACAGAAGTGGGTTATTATCTGTTGATGATAATGTGTTTTGTATCCTCAACTGGACTGGTGTGAAGTATATTCACGGGAAAATTCAATTTACAAGCAAAATAATGTATAGTGATTAAATGTATAAAATTTTTAAAAATTTAAAAATAATGATTTAAGTTAGGGCTTGCAGGACAAGGAGGACAACTTCATGCCAACATTGCTGATTATTAAATGTCTCTATGAAGACTATGAAGCCAGAATACAAAGGATATTAATGTGACTATAACATGCTAACCCCAAATATGAAAGGGCTTACATGTAATGTTTACATGTTCCAAGGAAATCACCCAGAGGTCCAGCAGACAAAGACATTGGTTTATTTTACTTTCAGGAGGTACCAATGGTGGCTGGTAGGTGAAGAGTCTGCACCTCACTGTGGCCTACATAATTTTATAGCTGTCAGATCAAGCTTGGGCATGTGTAGACATTTAGTCTCCTCAGACCCTTACAGTTTTATAACCAGCTAATTATGTTCACTCAGCTCAGCTGCCTGCATTCTGTACCTCATTACTGGGGGCACACACAGTTTTTAGAGAATGGCCTTGGCCAGAGTCAACTCCCTGAGGGAGAAGGTAGAGGGAAACCAGATATGGGTGGAGGGGAGAAGAACAGTTCATGTCCAGATGATACCCCACAGTGACAAAGCAGTGGTCCTGGATTGAGGCCAACCATTCTAACATACTGTTCAATCTGTGGGCTCTGCCCTTCTTTGGAAAATATGCACTCTATGTTGACTCTGTTTCATCCAGAAATTCCCAAAAGAGCAAAAGCACAGGTGGCCTCCAAAAATAGGGGCAGCCTTATAGAAAACTGCCTATGGGGGAAGCTCAGCCCCTACCAGGAGAATGATATCAACAATAGCTGGACCTTCCTCCCCTTCAAAGACAAGCGATCACTCTGCTCACTTTCTATATAAAATAAAATGCCATAGAGATCAAATGCTTTACAGATCAAATGACATCAAGCACGTGTGAGAGCTTTTCAAGCCATAAAATCCCAGATAAATGTCAGGTGCTGATATTACCATAAAAATCCTGGGTGAAAAGGAATGCAGCATGAAGAGAAGTAAGGAGGTGCTTTCTACCTGCACCTAGAGCTCTAATCTGATTCCTGGGGGCAAAAGGAGAGGAAATGTGTTAATGACATTGAGTCTTCCTACTTCCCTACTGTCCTTTCAAAGACCACCCTTGTGCCTTTGACCTATAGTTCAAAAAAGTAAATTTTCAACAACCAGAGTGTTTCTCAAACTGGTAGTTTACATATTCCAGCCATAGTAGTGCATGCTGATAGACTCTGCTACTCCACAGACTGAAGCCACAGAGGGGGCTCAGATTCAGTTCCCAGCCCACACCTAAAAGCTGGGTGCAGCAGAGTTTCTGTAATCCCAGTTACTCAGAGGATGAGGCAGAAGGATTGTGAAAGACCTTGTCTAAAATGAGGAAAAATAGTTATATTAACATCACAATAATTGCTATAGCCTTGTACAGCCTATAATGTGATTTACTTAACAATTGTCTTTGTTCGGATTAACTTCTTTTTACAAAAAGTACATTTATTTCAAAATGAAATTGTATTCTATCATAAATGGGAAAACAGTACTACTGGTCATGAATATAAAATAGCCATACCAATCTACATGATGAAAACAAACCAAACAAATTCACAAAATGTTCATGAGATTAGGTTGCTTGGCAAAGCATGTGCAAATGCAGTCACATGTCTGTGTAAAAGAGCCCATGTGAAACCTCTGAGTGATCATTCCGCCAACTCATGGTGTCATTGGAAATAAAAATCATTGCTAATTTAAGCACTAAGTTTTGGGATAGTTTATTTCCCTTCAAGACAGACCATTCAATGACAACTCTTCTCAAACCTTTATATCCTTACAGAGCACTTGTGGATTTTGTTCAAAGGCAGATTTTGATCCAAAGGTCTTGTTGGATGGGACCTTAGATTCTGCAGTTCTTCCCTGGTCCAGAGTAGTGGTACCAAAGCTCTGACCTGTGAACCACATTTGGAGTGGCAAAATTTTAATGGGCATAATCTTTTTTATGAGTTACTTTTGGCCATTGTATTCATTTGTTAGGGCTGCCATAAGAAAATATCACAGACTCAGTGGCTTAAACAATAGAAATTTATTTCTTCACAATTCTGGAGACTGGAAATATGAAGTCCAGGGGGTTGGTACAGTGTCTTCTGAGAGCTCTCTCCTTAGCTTGTAGATGATCATTTTCTCCTCTTTGTCTTCGCATGGTCTTAGTTATGTGTACACTTATGTTCTAATCTTCTCTTCTCATAAGGAATCAGTTATATTGGATTAGGATCCACCAAGTGACCTGATTTTTTTTTTTTTGATTGCTTGAGGGTGCATGTGTTTGTCACAGAGTGGGAGTTGGGGGAGACAGCACTCCCCAATGGTGAATGGTCACACCACAATCCCTTCTCTTTCATTTCTCCATCACATCACGATTTTGGACATGCACATACTCATTCCTGTATGTTTTTCATGCTGCCAGGGTCTGGGATTCAAACTATGGTCAGCCATGTGGGATCTGACTCCCTTAACCATGAGGCTATGGGGCCAGTCCCTCAGTGACCCAATTTAACCTTAATTACGTCTTTTCTTCCTTCGTCCTTCATTTCTTTCTTTCCTTCATGATAGAGCATGTACATGTGGCAGTGAGAGAGAAAGTAATGGGCACCCTCCACAGGGTCTGGTCAGGCCACAGTCCCCTTCCTCCAGACCTCCAGTTCCTTGGACACTTGCAAGCATGCCTCGTGTGTTTCAGGCCAAGGCCAATGATTTAAACTGTAGACCTTACTGCTTTCGAGCAGTTCTCAAACTGTGCCATGGAGCCAGCCCTTTAATTGCTTTGTTAAAGCGTCTTTCTCCAATTAGTGTGACTTCTGAAGTACTGGAGGTGAGGACTTCAACATATGAATTGGGAAAATGTGCAGTTCAGCTATAATAGCTATTTAGAGAACTCTAAAGAGAAAATCATGGCATCTGAACTGAACCTGAACAGATGACTTGAATTTGTACCAGCTAAGAAGAATAAGGCTTATTTCAGAGCACTTAGGGGGAAACGTGATAGGAAGCTGGTGAATTTGGGAGTATACACACTTTACAGAAGGAGCAAGGAGTGACAGAACCCCAGCTCACATATACCATATTGAGCAATTTGACTTGATTTTAAAGAGAGCTTTGGGGCCAGCAGGTGGTGTAGTGGTTACATCGCTGGACTCCCACATGACCAGACGTGGTTTAAGTCTTGGATCTGGGGCTTGAAAATCACGCCAGGCATGTGTTCATTCATGCCCAAGATCCCAAGAGGAGAATGTAGAAGAAGGGATTGCAGCGTGGCCATCCTCCCTGAAGGATGATTTCTCACTTTCCCTCTCACTGTCTCTGTCTTTCTCTTCAGCAAGTGCACATGCCCTAAGACAAAAACTCTTAAAAAAAAAAAAAAAAAGAAAGAAAGAAAGAAAGAAAGAAAGAAAGAAAGAAAGGAAGAAAGAAAGAAGAAAGAAAGAGAAAGAAAGAAAGAAGAAAGAAGGAAAGAAAGAGAGAGAGAGAGAGAGAGAGAGAGCGAGAGAGAGAGCTTCCCTATTGTCAGATATGCTAAATCCATCCCTCCCCACCCCTACACATACACACCAGGAATTCTGTTCCCACAATGAAGAGCATACTCTATGGAGCGTGCCCACCTCCTCTGTGGTACTGAACTCACCCTCTGTCCTGAGAGTGCTCCGTGAGCCTCCTGCATCCTTTCATGCCTAGACCGCAGGTGCTGGTGCATCCCCCACTGAAATCTATCTCATCACAGCACTGGTGTGTCCAGGGAAGGCAACAAAAGGCATCGCCTCTCTGTGCTCTTCTCTCAGGCCGATCATAAATAATAATACATGGTATTGACGTAGCGCCTTTCTCAAAGGAGCTCAAAGTGCTTTCCAGACATTACCTCACAACTTCCTTGTGATTCTAACCTGAGAAGCGGCTCCTACAAGTACGGCCCTACTCAATCACCACAAGAAATCTCAAAACCAGTGGGTAATATATATTCTTTTAAGGACAAAAGTGGGGCTACTTAAATACCACTGAGGGGCTTGTTTTCCCAAAGTGCTGAGGTAATACAGGCCATAAGCATTTCTGACCAGATGACTACGGAGCGTTTGGACATCACATACACCAATGTGGGAGAGAAGAAAAGATGAATGTGCGCTGCGAGCTGGCTCAGACAACTGTGCACTTTGGAAAACTACCCAACAGACTACAGACTTCCTCTTTAGCTTTCAGGTAGTTGAAAAAGGAACCCACAGAAATATTGTATTCACTAGTGCCAGCCTAAATGATGAAATGAAAGAATTACCAGTTGCAAATCACAGCCTCCTTCTTCTTTTTCTTTTTTAAAAATTTGCCAGAGGCATGTGGAGTCACCAGACAGAGACGGGGAGTGAGAGAGCATCCCATGGCATGTAGCCACACTGGAATCCCTTCTCTTCCATTGCTCTATCCTGTAGGGATCTGGGGCACACACATAGGTATCTGGTGTGTTTGTCAAGCTGCTGGGATTCAAATTGCACAGGTTAGATCCGACCACCTTAACCACTAGGCCACCGAGCCAGCCCCAAATCACACCTGTACTTGTACTTTTTCCTAACTCTGTACTTTGGGAAACACAGACTTTCACACTGAGGTCTTGAGACCATCCTTCTAGCTTCTGATTTCTTTCCAGTATCTCTAAAGGTCTGATTTATTTATTTCTCTCTAAAGGAATATTGCTCTCTCCCTTCTCCAGGCCAGTCATAGGAAAGAGCTGAATTCTGGAGTCATGTAAATTTAGGTTCAAATCTTGATTGCTACTTACAATTTTATGACTTTGGATGATGGTCTTACCCTTCTAAGTCTCCATTTCTCATCTGTAAAACATAAACAATAGTGATGCTTACATCATGGGGCTAGTATTTAGTATTAACTAAAACAACATATATTAAGAACTCAATGTTTTCCCTGACATACCTTCATGTCTTTAATAAACAACCCAAAACCACACAATACTAACCATAATAACCACTATTCTCCATTTTACCTATAGTATTATAAAGGAATGGAGAAATAGAGCAAAAGGTTATCATGAGAAAAGGTACGAGTCCTCAAACTCTGGACTTTGTATTTCCATATCCCAAAATGAAGAGTATCACTTGGGCCTATATTCCTCATGATGTTAAAGAGAATTTTTCCATTTGCTTTTGTAATATGTAACAAAAATATTCTCAGCAGTCTTACACTGGAATTTTACACAAGATAATGTTCTCTAACATAAGGTTTAGGGAATTAGAAACACTAAATGTATTTTAAACAAAACTTTATTTTCAGATAAAACTATCGAGGGGCTAGATAGTGGCACAAAGGTTGCACAATGTTTGGTGAGTCTGACTAACATAGGAGGATCCTGGGTTTGCACTCAGACCTCCCTGAACATGCTCGCATGTACGCCATAATCCACGGCTGGCTGAGGCTAAGGGTGGATCGTGGCATGAGAACCCCATGGACATGACTATCTCTCCCACTCTCTCTCTTTCTCTTTCTCTCTGTGATTCTCTCTCTGTCTCTTTCATTTACAGAGAAAAAAAGAAACTTTTAAAAGATAATTAAGTAAAAACATTGGGTTGTTGAAAAAGTCATGATGCATTTTTGCATAGAAAAATAAGTCATCATTTTTCCTACCACTCAGTAAAATTATGGGGGAAAATAGCTAAACCTTCTATTAGTTAAAATGAGAACTCTGTATGAGTCTCTGATTCTGATCAATTGAGGACTTGAATTACCAGTTACTCTGACAGACTGAGAAAGATATTTCTCTATTCCAGGGTCATACTTGTTCTAAATAATGGAAGGCAATCTGTGTAACGATACATACATATCTGAGTTAGAAACTGTTATTTCTCTGTCTTGAAAACCCTTGATGGTATTTACATTCTAAATTAAACTGAACACTGTTTATTGATTTTAATATGTTAAGATGAAATTCAATTTCATGACTACTGCTAACATCACAGAGCATGTAGGATCAATGTGTTTGCTGATTTCCTGCTTACTACCAATATCTCCCCAAGGGTTTGATACAAGATTTACAAGAATATTGTTTCTGAAGATGTGTGCATAAATATGCTATCAAATAAACTACAATGCATTACACATTAGGCAGTGAATAATTTGTTTGCTGCATTTTAATCAGCTGGCATAAATGCTGACATATCCTTTGGAGAGTTCATTGCAGTCATTCCACTTAGTAGAGCTCAATTCCTGTCCCTACGAGCAGCGTTGAAAAGAGGGGTCTCCCTGTGCCTGCTCTTAGAATTCAACCTCCCCAAAAAAGAGGAAGCACATTTCAGCTAAGACAGATGTATAAGTGTTCAGGATATGACTACTGAAATGGAAGATGGCCCAATGGTCAGTTAGATACTGGTGTGTGTGTGTGTGTGTGTGTGTGTGTGCGTGTGTGTGTGTGTGTGTGTGTGTATCTGTTGTCTAGCTCCATAACATCTTCCTTTGACAATAATAAAGATAATAAAGGCTTTCTAGTGCAGTTTAGGCCTGCAACTGAACAGGGTATGCTATTTACCTCCTGACTGATGTTGGGAAAAGTATTTAATCTATCTGTGACTCAATATCCTCATCTGAAAAATGGGGAGAATAAAAGGACTTCCCAGAATTGGAAAGAATGAATGAAACAGTACATTTAAGGCCTTCTCCACAACACCTGGCACTGAGGAGTTTAATAAATGATAGCTACTATTATCAGACAAAACTATCTCAGTCATTTTAAGAAAATGTTTACTGAATTCTTATTATAAGAAAAACACTATATGAACACTTAAGGGAATGGAAATATTAACATAACCTATTCCCTGCTTTAGTGGAGCTTACATTCATGTGGATATCTGGGTACATAGAAAACTACCATGATAATATAACATGGTAAATTGCCCAAAGACAGGTATAATAAGGAGCTATGAGAGCTGAAAAGGTAGAGAGATGACTTCCTGCTGAGTAGACCAGGGAAGTCCTCTTATAAAGGTTACCATTGGTCTTTGAGTCTTGAAGAATAAATAAAATCTTAATGTGAAGAGTTGACAGTGCAAAGGAATAAAAATATGAAGCCAAGAATATGGAACATGGAGGGTAGCAGCTCTGGTTGTTGGGAGATGTACCAGGCAATCAATGGAAAAGAAGTTTGGAGAATAGGTTGGAGGAAGATATTCGAGAACACTGAAAGCCACCCTCAAGAGTTTGGTTTTTATTTCATTTTCAATGGGGAGTCATTGACGTTTGCTCCACTGAGGAGGAAGTTGATCTGAGCTGTGCAAGAGGAAAAATTCTGAGCATGCCTAGACCTACTGGAAATTCTTCACGGGCACTAACCCACTTAGTTGCTATAAAATGCTATAAGGTGATTACTGTTATTGCTGCCCTTGGACAAAGGAGGAATCCAAGACATGGAGAAACTAAATCAACTGCACATGATAACACAACTACACACAATTGGCAGAGGCAGATTGGAGTCCAGGTAATCTGGCTGTAGCACTCATGCCCCTGACTACTAATGCCACAGTCTGCAGTTCCAGAAGAAGGTGATAGTAGCATGAGGGGAGGCCATGAAGAAGCCATCATCGGAGGGCAGCTGAGATAGAAATATCACAATGGAAGTAGAATTATAGTGCATGGGGACAATTGTGAGGATTATAAAAAGGATGGTATGGATAGAGTTAAGGAATTATTTCACTCCACATAGTGAGAAAATTAGAAGAATAATTTAAATGTGACAGAATTTGTCTCTGAAAGGAGGACATTCCGAGGCTAAGGTAGCACAGCATGGAGTAACCTAGAAGAATAAACGTTGCTATAGGACAAACCCTTGGATGATCTTGTGCAGTATAAATTCATCTGTTTACTAAGGTACAGTTTTGTAGGATCATCTCTTCTTAAATGAGATATATAATGTCTATAAAAGAGGCTGGAGGGACCAGCAGTTAGCATAATGGCTATGTTGTTGGACTTCCATGTAGTTGACCGCGGTTTGAGTCCAGGACCCAGTGGCTTAAAACTCACGTCGGGTGCATGTGCTTGTGTGACCAGGATTCCAAGAGGAGAATGGAGGAGAAGGGATTGCAGCGGCCATCCCCCCTGGGGGGTGATTTCTCGCTTTCTGTCTCTCTGTCTCTCCCTGTCTGTCTGGCGAGTACACACGTCCTATAGCAAAAATCTCTCCAAAAAAAAAAGGGGGGGGGCTGGAACATAGGTGAACAATAAACATTCATTTCTTTTCCTACTGAAGAGATCAGTTATTGTGGATGAGAGAACTGGAGAGAATGGAAGATGAAAAGGCCACCACAGAGGGTTAACCTCTCCTTCTCTGGCCTGAGTTCTTCTGCTCTTAGAAACTCCACAAGGGACTTTAGGGGAAGAAGAGAGTTGAGTATCAGAGACTGTGGTTGGAGTTGGTTCCAAGCAATCCTAGATCTTCATAAGCTTGGGGAGAATAAGTTAAGAGGAAAAGTGAAAGGGAGAGAACTGGAGAGAAAAGGAAGTTTGTTTGGCCCTACAATTGTGCTGACATTCTGATATTAGGGCTCAACGTAACAGCATGCTAAGTGACATGGTGCCTATATGCAAAGCTTTCTTGAGATGTCTTTAGCCACATACCACAAAATCACCTTGCAACTAAAAGAACATAAATTTAAAATTTAGGAAAGGGCCTATAGATTTCTTTCTTTTTTTTTAGAGACAGATATTTTTGCTATAGGACAAGTGCACTCATAGGAGAATCAGAGAGAGACAGAGAGACAGAAAGTAAGAAATCACTCCCCAGGGAGGATGGCCATGCTGAAATCCCTTCTTCTCCATTCTCCTGCTGGGATTTTGGGCACACATGCACATGTGCCCAGCATAAGCCACCAGGTCTGGGACTCAAACCACAGTCAACTATGTGGGAGTCCAGGGCCTATGAATTTTAAACCCACTCGAGAAAAGCTCTGGAGCCTCATTTCATATGACCTTCCTTAATGGACTTTGGTGCTGAATTAGTTGACCATCTTAATCACTGGATTCAGGAACTAAAGCAAGCATGAGGGAGAAGGGTCCATGAATTGAAGAGATTAGAGCAATTCTACCCACAGGTTCTCAGGAAAATAAGACAACCTGTGGAAGATTTGACCTTATAAAATATTCCTCAGACTGCTATAGGCATGAAAGAACACAGGAAATAATTGCTCAAAAATAGAAGTTCAGAAGTTCAACTGCAGTAGCTAGTTGACAATGCTACCTAGTAGGCTGAAGCCTTTGGAAGGCCAGGATTCGATTCCCAGCCCACCCTAAAAAACAGGATTGCTGGCACATATCCATAGTTCCAGCTACTCAGGAGGCTGAGACAGAAAGATCTCAATGTAGTAAGACCTGACTTAAAAGATAAATAAATAAGGGAGATTATGAACTTCCTGACAAAGGCAAAATGGAGAAGGGATTGAGGCATGGCGATCCCTGGCAAGGGTGATTTCTCACTTTCCCTCTCACTGTCTCTCTCTCTCTCTTGCTCTCTCTCTCTCCAGTGAGTCAACACACCCTATTGCAAAAACCTAAAAAAAAAAAAAAAAAAAAAAAAGAGGGAGAGAGAGAAGAAATCCCCTAAGAGAAACAAACTGAATGAAGCTTGTAGGAAATCCTCTGTTTACTGAATAAATGCTTCCAAAGTCAAAAAGATACCTAAGAAATATTTAGCAAGGCTCTCGGAGGCATCTGAATACCTTAGAGAGACTACACAGATGTTTTTTAAATGCCTACAACAGGATCCTGGCTGTTTCATATTATAAAGAAAGAGAAATCTGCAACAACAACCTCCAGCTCTCCCACTAAATGAACCTTTCATCTCTACACCAACCACTTCCCCATAAGTGTCCCTGGTTGCATCTCATTTTAGGGCCTACCCCTCTTTATTCTTGCTGGTTTCCTCCTGATCAACCTCAATGATGGCAAGCTTTGTCCTTAGATCTGAAACTCTCATTATATGAACCAGCCATCATCAACCCCAGGGCTGCATGCTTCCAGCTGATGATGCTGACTCACCATCATGGTGAGAGTATTGAGTTCTTTCTCCAGAAGCACGTTTCTAAGTACGGTCTGGGGAGCCCAGGTCCCAGAGATAGTTTCCTGGTTCCCATCACGTCTTTCCTTTTCCAATCTTTTTCATACACTTCAATCAAAAGGACATCTTGCAACATATTGAATGAAGTCACAGATATGGTAATCTAGCCTTTTGTAAAGCTAGGCATTTAAAAAAAGTTATGAAAATGTAAAACAATGCTATTCTTCAGTTTGTTTTGAAAAATGGAGTTACTTTTCAAAAAAATATTATTTATGCCAGTATGTAATGGATTAGCTATGTTATTCTTCTATTGCATTTTGAATTTTTCCTTTTAAGTTCTTTCTGTTTCACCAGAAACAGTAATATTCACAGGAGAGATTATGCTTCTTAGTATATCAATAAATCAGGGCCAGCAGGTGGTGTAGTGGTTGTGGTGCTGGACTCCCACATGACTGAATGTGGTTCGAGTTCTGGATCCAGAGGCTTCAAACACGCCGCACGTGTGAGTGTACATGCCCAAACTCCCAAGAGAAGAATGGAGGAGAAGGAATTGTGGTGTGGCCATGCCCCCTGGGGGTTGATTTTTCACTTTCTCTTTCTCTCCAGTGAGCACACATGCCCTATAGCAAAAATTTCTCTAAAAAATTAAATAAAATAATTCTTGAAAATGTAAAGGGATCCTAGAAGTTTGACATCTGCTTTTCAAAAAGGACGTCCCCAGTTTTGTTCTCCATGTACGCTAAGATTTCTTCTTTTTGGGGGGTTACTATTCCTCTCATGTTACAAAAAGTGCTATCCAAGGACTATAGAGAGATCCTGTCTGGTACTATGGCTCCGAAGTTGACTGTCTTTCGGCAAATAAATATAATGATGCACCCCATACTATTTGGAACTTTTATAAAGAAATAACAAAAGTATAGTCACAATTCATAGAAATTACCTTATGTCTCAACTTTTAATAACTATTGAAATTACTTTCAGTCACCCGACTCACTACAGGCCCTAGTCTTATCTGATCTAACTTATTTCAGGGTAGGTAGAGTGCAAATATTCACTGCTGAGCTAGACTTTCACTGCTTCTTAGCACAGTGGTGCCCTAGGTGCCTATTTTTTTTTTCTTTTTTGGAGAGGTTTTTGCTACAGGGCGTGTGTGCTCGCCAGAAAGACAGAGAGAGAGACAGAGAGACAGAAAGCGAGAAATCACCCATCCCTCAGGGGGGATGACCACGCCGCAATCCCTTCTCCTCCATTCTCCTCTCGGGATCTTGGGCACACACACACACACACACACACACACACACGCCCAGCGTGAGTTTAAGCAACCAGGTCCGGGACTCGAATTGCAGTTGACTACATGGGAGCCCAGCGACATAGCCATTATGCTAACTGCTGGCCCCTAGTTGCCTATTTTTAAAACCTATCCCAGATTTCCTGATACATAACCTTGCAGAATACAGAAGCCCTGTATCTTTTTTTTTTAAGAGAGATTTTTACTATAGGGCACATGTGCTCACCAGAGAGACAGAAAGACAGTGAGAAATCACTCCCCGGGGGGATGGTCACACAGCAGTTCCTTCTTCTCCATTCTCCTCCCGGGATTTTGGGCATGCATGCACACATATCCAGTGTGAGTTTTAAGCCACTGGGTCCAGGACCTGAATAACAGTTGACTACATGGGAATCCAGCGACATAACTATTACACCATCTGCTGACCCCCCCCAAAGCCTGTATTTTTAATAAAGACCCCAAAAGAGATGATGTTCAGTTGAGTTTGGGAACTACTATTAGTTTGCTTAAACCAGAGCTCTCAAAATTTACCTACCACAACTCACTTCTCTCTCTCTCTCACTCTTTTTTTGGTATTGCATAGCAGCAGCCTTACAGACTTTTCATGCCTCAGATACACTCTTTTTTTTTTTCTTTTTTCAGTTTGTTTGTTGCTTGTTTCCATTCTTACTTCAGCAGCTAAGGTTCTGAAATATATTTATATATTAAAGGAAGTTGCTTTGCCCCAGTTTTTTACTAATTCTCCATTGGATTTCTTTTCTCCCAATAAAAGACTATCTTTGTGTGTGTCTTGTTTATAAAGAAGTCAGATCATTTTCCCACAAAAGCAAACATAGTTTTAAACACAGTTAAGTGACCAAATATTGTTGACAACAGTATAACCATAGATATGGTAATCAGGCCTTGGTCACTATAGAAAAGAAGGGAAGTAAAAGAAGTTGTAGCTCTACCCAAGTTAGAAGCAAGAACAGGAAGGAGGGAAGAGTGAGTCAATGAATATTCACTTTTAATTTCTTCCCAGATCATCCCTGGTGGCTTTGTCTGGGGATCTTCCACTCTAATGTGTTTATTTTTTTATTAAATTGACAAATAATAATTATACATATTTATGAGGCACAGTGTGATATTTTGATACCTGCATAAAATGTGTAATGATTAAATCAGGGTAATTATCACATCTATCAGCTTGAACATTTGTCATAAAAGAATCCACTCTAGTTTTAAAACAATCCATTCCTTTGGGGAGGAAAGAAGAGACAGATTCACACGAGACCTAAGATGTGGACTGCTCAAGGAATGAACTCTAGCTCCCTTGGGGCTTGGGACTTGCAGGTGACATTAGACTGGAGACCACACTGGATGTTTTTGTTTTGTTTGGTTTTGCTTTGTTTTTCTTAGTATACACGTCCTTATGGGATAAACAGAGGAGAGCAAAGCCGAGCAAGCATCCATAAACGTGCCAAGGTAGACGAGTTATCTCCAAAAGCCTGGGTACAATGGTGCTAATAAAGGCCTTTGATTTGTTTTAAATTATTTATACTTTGCTCATTTTTTAAGTAGGCATCTAATTTATAATAGAAACAGAGACTTGAGAAGGAGACCATTCATTCCTCTCTCGCTGTCAGTGCGGGTTGTTTCCTGCAGAACATTTTGGAGTGCTTCCCTTGCAGACACTCTGTCTAAGCCTGTTCCTAGCAGAGCCTAATGCACCAGGCGTGCTTGATCAACGTGCAGGGCCGTGAAAGCAGCAGCAGTATTAATAGCACACGTGGGCAGAATCCCGGTGACAGGACTTTACCCCGCGGTCTGGGAGACAACCTCACATTCGTATTGACTTGCTCTGGGAAAGTATTTCCTGAGACCTTTTCTGAAGTTCCTCCTTGCTCCATTATGCCATTACTAGTAGTTAGGGCTTTAGGCTGTCGTTGATGGAGAGGTGGGGATGCCATCGTTTCTAAGTGCTCCTGGAAAGTGCTGACTTGGCAGCCCTGGAGACAGAGGGTTTTATATATCCCCAGAAGAGGCAGACCCTGAGCAATGGCCACAGGAGTTTTCCATACTGGCTTGCCAAAAGAATTCAAACTTGCTTTGTGAAGCTGAATGCTTAACTTTTAGTCTCAGGGCTGGGAGAAGTCATCTGAATTGGCAGGTGTAATGGTACAGCAAGGCAAGCCCAAATTAATTTAAGAACCAAAGAACAGCCAGAAATTATTATCTTGATTGCTCAATGTCTCATTTAATACTAACAACTCTCTGTTGACTGCTCCCTAACACTCATTTGAGTTTTTTAAAGTATTGTCAAGTTATGGCTTGATGTTTTAAACTTTTTTAATTAGATCCAAGATGAATAGATATACATACATTCTGAAGATACCCTCAGTAATAAACCAGAAATAATTAGTAGAAAATTCTCTAAGACCTATCCCTACTTGTTTCTTTCCTCCCACAACCCTGAAGGAATATAAGAGAGAGCTACTGAAGTCTATTGAAGATATATTACAAAAAATAATCTTCGAGACGGAGAACTGAACATGATAGGCATTTGTATCTGGTCCTGCTGAATTCCCTCGGAACCTGCCTGTTGGAAAATTCTGGTTTTTGAGTTTTATTCCAATCTCTCCATAACTTGAAACAAGCTTCCTGCTAGGAATAAGGGTGTTAAATTAAAAATATAAACAATTATTAGAAATATATAGTCTTAGAAACCATTAAATTTGTTCCTTGAGCAGGTTTATTACTTTCTGCATACTTGCATGAAAATTTTTCTTCTACCAATTTGACATAAAATAGCCAGGATAAGATTTATTCATCTTATCAATACCATTATTTTGTACTGTCAGGTATTTAGAATATTATCTGGATAACAGGTATAGTTTCTCAAAATGCAGACTCCCCTCCCCCACCAGCTCACCAATGTTGAGCAATTATTTTGTTTGTTGAAAAATAAGTTCAGTCTTATATCAAAGGCCCTGCTGCACCTCCAGTGATTTAGAATTCGAATGTGGCTAATTTATAAAACAACCACATATCACTGTTCACAGCAGGAGTCAGGTACTTAATACAAAATCCTCACAGAACAGTTTCTTTTCTTGGTCTTTTTGCTTCCAGAAAAATATCTAACTAATGCTACGGAATGTTTCTTTCTTCCCAGCCCCTGAAAGTTCCATCACAGGGGTACAGTTTACAATGTTTTTATTTCACTTTGGAGTATCACAGGTGGCCAGAATACGGCTACCTGCATGTTGGCTGACTGGGAGGGCTCTTAGTGACTGCCAAGGTGTCTAGCTTTTCCACCCAGTACATCTACAAGATAGCAGAGAAGGCCCAGGAGACATTGACTGGAAAGCAAGAGTGGGAGAGAGTATGCACAGTAAAATCTAGTTTAGCGTGTCTGTATCATAAGGGAAAGATGAATCTTGTGGTTGGTTTTAAACAAAATGGAAGCCATAGTGCATACTAACAGAAGGAAACAAAGGGGAAGCTGTCAGCTATCCAAAATAATTTCATTTGAACAGAGATTCATAGCCAGAGAGAATGAAAAACAAGAAAGGGAAAGGTTTAGGAGGAAGAGATTGTGGAGGATTGGAGGATGTGAGTGGGTGATTTAGTCATGTCAATCATGTAGCTTTGTGGCCTTGAGTATGTCAAGTTGTCAGCCTTCTGGACGCTTGCCCAGGAAACAGAGGCTGTGATACCTATTTAAGGAGTTTATAAGGAACAAGGAAGAAAATCTATGAAGGTCGTTGATAAACTAAAAAACAAAACAAAACAAAAAAATGCAGCCGTAACTGTCATCATCCTTTTTTTAATTCTTTCTTTTACATCATTTTAGTTCTTTGGGGAGATCTTGTCAATTAGAGTGCATTTTTTAAAGCCTAAGTCCTCTGTCTGTGTGATAGCTTTCTTTCTTTTCTAAAAGGAACAAATTGGTTATACTGTTCTCACTGATTTTGCCACCCGTGTGGTGCTACATATGTGCCCTCTTGTATCTGAAACAATTTAGAAAAAAAAAAAAATTCATTTCATTAAATTTTCTAGGAAGAAATTTCTTGCCATATTTATATTTAGTTCTGCACACAAATTTGGAAGCTAGCATTTCTATAAAGAAGAAAAAAGGGGGAAAATGAAGGAGGGTGATGAGGATGAACTGAAGGAGAAGTAGAAGTAAGTGTTTGTAGGAGTTTGCTCTCAGCATTAGTCATTCAAATGACTGGACTGATTGATTATGAAGAATGATCCATGCAAAAGTACCCGGGTTCTTTAAGTTCCCTTTGCAACCTCTGGCTTCATGCCTAGCTACTGGCTATTCTTAAAATCTTTCTTTAAAAAGTAATCGTAGCCTATAAATATCAAATATGAATCCTTAGGGCCAGCAGGTGGCGTAGTGGTTATGGCACTGGACTCTCACATGGCTGATTGCAGTTTGAGTTCCAGTTCCCAGATCCTGTGGCTTGAATCTCATGCTGGGTGCACACATGTGTGTGCCTAAAACCCTGAGAGGAAAATGGAGGAGAAGGGATTGTGGCATGAGTGTCCCCCCTAGGGGGTGATTTCTCACTTTACCTCTCTGTTTCTATGTCTCCAGTGAGTGCAGGTGACCTATAGCAAAAATCTCTCTAAATAAATAAATAAGCCTTTATCTTCTGGAAGTGTTTGTTTATACATCAATATATGGTATGGACAAATACGCTACTACTTTTAATCTGTTTTTCTTTCAGAATTACTGAGTAGGCTGTGTATTTTTCCTTAAAATTTTTAAAGCATTGTAGTACTAAAGTTTTGAACTGCAGCATCTTCAGTGAAATTTAACTCAAAAGGAATCAAAAATTGTATTTTGGAACCTGAAGGTATAGTTCTTGAATATTTTAACAATTTACATTGTTAAAATCAGATTTCTTAATGTTCTTCCCAATACTCCTGGTATATTAGAACTTCATTTAATGGTCACTTCTTGAAAGAAATTGTTTTTTTTTTCTTCAGGAATTACACACACACACACACACACACACATACATATATACATATACATACACACACACACACACACACACACACATATACACACACATACATACATACATATATTTCTTGAGCCAAGAGACACAAAAGTTCTTTACCTATTAATAGTTTTTTAAGGAAACAATCCAAAGCATATCATAGTTGTTAAACATATTAAAACAAGGCATCTTAATAGTACATTCAGTGGCTGAAGTAACAGGGAATATCATTATGAATATAACTTCAATATGAAGTTATCTTTCTGAAGAACTAAGATTTAACTGGGAAACACAATGTTTTGGGGTCCCTCACATGTCCACTTACTGTCTTGAAAGAAGAAAACAGATAAAACACATATAAGCAACAGAACCAAATAAATCACTTACTCTAAAACTCCAAGCATCGTGGGCTCCTACACACACCCTCCCCCAGTTTATTTATTTGCTTTTTTCTATCTGCCGGTGGTAGTTTGTTTCTTTTGATAGAATATATGGCAATCCTACATTGGTGACAATTGGTGCTCCCTTCAACCAACCGGATCAGTTTCAGATTCAGAATTTTACATCATTTTAGCATTTCTTTTATGTTTGTATATTCAGTGGTGATGAGCCACTGATTGTATTTTGTTCTAAAATTGAAAGATAATATTACTTGGTTAGTATAATTTTTAGTGTCACACTGACTGAATTTTAAAGTTTGAATGATGTACAGACTTTAATTTTTGAATGCAATAGGAGTATGTGCTCATTTTTAATGACTTTCTTATAAAATAAAGTTAACTCCATATAAAAAAGACTAAACTGTCAGTCTCAAAAACCACAGCAACCAGGGCAGTGCAGAGAAATCTCAGTGAAGATCATGCCATCTCTTGCAGATACTAGTATCAGAGTGACTCTGTTTCAATCATCTTTCCTTTTTTTGTTGTTCTTTTAGTTTGCCAGAGGCCACATGTATTCACCAGGGAGGAAGGAAGAGAGACAGAGAGAGAATGAGAAAACACCATTCCTATCCCATTGGGAGATGGTCATGCCACATGTTTTTCAGGCTGCAGGGTCCAGGACTCAAACCATGCAGTCAGCCTTGTGGGATTCAGTTGCCTTAACCTTCACACCACCAGCTGGTCAGGAATTTTTATCTTAAGCAGAATGATACATAAGAAAAGATGATTAGGGAGTCAGCCAGTGGCACACATATGTGTCCCATATCTCAAAACAACAGAGAAATGGAAGAGGAGAAGGGATTGTGGTGTGACCATCTTCCAAGTGGGTGCTACCTCACTTTCACTTTTCTCTGTCTCTCTCGGTAAAACACATGTGCTCTCTAGCAAATTAAAAAATAAAAATAAATCAAATAAAAATTCCCCAGAAAACAAGATGTTGGCCCAGTTTGAGTCATATCTGAACTGCAGTGGAACTCGAATCTACCTTGTTCTGGCCACCTCCAAAATTGCATAAACTTTTTCACATCCATTTCGTTATATGTTCATTTAAGTGCAAAGACACCTGAAACCCCTAAGTCTTTCTCATATGAATTGCATTTAAACTAGGTCTTTCTGGCATCCTTATATATATGTATAATTTTTTTAATATTAAAAATTGCATTTATATCTATTACATTACTAATTTGTCTCCACCTATAAGGACCTTTTCAAAAATCCCCATCCTGTTATCTAATAATTTGGCCATTTCTCCAAGTATGGCACCAGCAAGTTAAGATCTATGATTCTGTATAGAATGGTAGTTTAGAGAGGACTGGCAAGACAGACAGCTTCTCACCTGCATCCATACATCCATACTTCCTTACATAGTAGCTATTCATATTTGTACAAGTTTCTTAATCCTTTTGTCTCAGTTTTTGCATCTATAAGTTAGTGGTAATACTACCTGCCTCCTTTTCTTTTTTTGAGAGAGAGATTTTTTGCTATATGGCACATGCTCTCACCAGAGAGGCAGAAAATGGGAAATCACCCCCCCCCCCCGGGGAGGATGGGGGATGGCCAAACCAGTATCCCTTCTCTTCCAATCTTCTGTCAGGATCCTGGGCATGCATGCATATGTGCCTGGCGTGAGCCTGAACCCATCAGGTCCAGGACTCAACACGGTTGACTATGTGGAAGTCCAGCAACGTAACCATTACAACATCTGCTAGCCCCTACTACCTGCCTTTTGTTTGTTTGTTGAGAAGATTAAATGAGTTTATTCGTGTAAAAACCAAGTAGTATTCAATAATTAGTTGACATAATCTTATCTCTGTACATCTAAGTCAGTGATGAATATGTATGCCATAGAATTCTGGCAGTGCCCTTCCTCCCAAATGGAACTGTATCTGCAGATCACTGAAATTCAGACACATCTCTGCTTTGTCAACCTAGATCTTAAAACAGTGTTTATTATTTAGCCATTTTTCACCATGTCATTTTAATAGAGTGCTGTTGTTATGCACCATCTTCTACCGCAGACTTTCCAAGGACTACTCATTCAGGGAAAACTCTCCCAGGACTGCTTATAGAATCAAGTGCCTTGGACACAAGGTTAGAGGATTCTACTTCCTGTCTTGACCCTTCACCTCTTAGCTGAGAGGTCATAAGCCAGATATTTAATGTCTCTGCATCTCGTTTTTCTTGGATCAGATTCAACTCCCTTGAAAGCACAGGTAACTTTAAATTCTTCATAAAACCCCTTCCTGTCTCCATCTAGCTCGTGATACTCAAAGATTCCCATGAGCTGTGCATTCCTGAGCAATAGCATGGTCTGGTCTTCTGTGGGGTTCTGCTCTCATGTGTTTCACCTGGATGGGCCACTAGGCCTCGTTTTGGCATGTGACTGATTCTCAGTGAAGAATTTACACTGTCCCCACCACACTTAGAAGTGTGGTGCTAGGAACCAAGGCTGTATGGGAAACCTTCTCCTGGAAATCAGATTCTTAAACTCTGCCCCAGATTTGTTGAATCAGGATTTCTGGGGATGAGACCTAGGAATCGGTAATTTAATGAACTGCCCAGGTGACTCTTACACACACCAAAGTTTGAGAACTACTAAACTACACAGGGATATATACACCTCAGAGAATGTACCAATGCTTGGTGGATAATTCTGTCTCTGCTTTATGAGGAAGCCTGCCAGATATGTTGTTAGGAATTGAACATGGTCACCTTATTTTTGTCTACTTGCACAGAGCCACACAGTCAATCATCCACAAGTACCCATTCACTATTCAGTTGCTTCATCTGTGATATCTTCTGCAGAGGCACTCCAACCACAGAATCTACTCTCACAAATTAGCACTGGAAAACACTCTCAAAAATAGCCAGAGATGAACTTACCCATCAAGGATTTCCCAAGTCACCTCTGCATTGGAAAATAAATTATCTTTTTCCCTCTGGCTTCTGACAATACATTAGAGACCCCACAACTAAAGCAAGACCATTCTTCCAAAACCTCAGCCAAAGCACTCATAGGGCACCGCACAGCAGTAAGTCTCCAACGCGCAGTGCATTAAAGCAAGCACTCTAGGGAACAGAGGGAAGGATAAGGCAGCTCCTTGTAGAGAGCTGAGAGTCCAGTTGGAAAGCATAAGGCAACTGTACCATGACATCATCAAAAAACTATAAGCTTTAAAGCTGATATTGCTTTTACAAGTCTCACTCCCCCACTTTGATGATCATAATCCTCATTTTATAATCTACACTTCCATATCATGAAGAGATACACTAAGTGGGTCGGTAAAGAGCTATCAATCCTGAGTGCTACTGTTCTTTTGAGCCTATTTTGCAGGAAGATGTCGTATTTCAGAGCTGTCAAAATGGTATTCCCATTCACATTGCATTTTATATAAAAATTAGTAAAATGGGCTCAGCCTCAGTGGTGCAGGCTATAGCATACTGATCTGCAATGGTGGAAGCCACATGGTCAACCGCAGGTTCAGTTCTCCAGTAAACCATGAACATACTAGATGTGAGTGAGTCCCAGGTCCTAATGAACAGAGGACTGGGGTAGGGGATTATGGCAAGAGTAGACCCTACATCTCCCTGTCTCTCTTTCTCTATCTCTATTTTCTCATGCAGGTCCACACAGTCTACCTCATGCATAAAATACACTTTTAAAAAAATGGTAAAATTTTATAAGCCTCTCCAAAGGGTAGAAGAAGAAAGAATACTTACATTAATTTCTTTTTAGTTCAGTCTTCTCCCTAAGGTTAAGAACATTGGATGAGGAGCAATAAAAGAACTCTGACCTTGAGACACTTTTCTTTCTCTCTCTTTCTTTCCTCTTTCTTTCCTCTTTCTTTCTTTCTTTCTTCCTTTCTTTCTTTCTTTCTTTCTTTCTATTGGAGAGGTTTTTGCTACAGGGTGTGTGCGCTCGCCAGAAAGACAGACAGACACAGAGAGACAGAAAGTGAGAAATCACCCCCCGCAGTGGGGATGGGTGCATTGCAATCCCTTCTATTTCATTCTCCTCTTGGGATCTTGGGCATACATGCACACATGCTTGGCGTGAGTTTAATCCACCGGGTCTGGGACTCTAACCATGGTCAACTACATAGGAGTCCAGGAACATAGCCATTATGCCAGCTGTTGTTCCCTGTTTATTTAATTTTTTAATCGTGCAGGTTAATGTTTATAAATATGTGCCCCAGTCTTCAGTGTCTTTTCTCAAGGCAAATTGTGTGTTCTCTTGTCTTTTCAAATTCTATTTCTTTGCCAGCGTGTACTCATGCCACTAAAAGAAACAGAAAAAAAAAAGGAGATTTTTGTTGAGGACCTCTGAATAATGGATCTGTGACTGTATATGCTGAATCGTGTAGAGTTGAAATAATTGGAAAGATTGCTAGTTTTAATTATTAATTATATTTTAGAAAAATATTTAGTTTGATTGCTTTCAAGTAGATATAATAGCTATATTTAACACTTAGGCATACTTTAATGAATAGATGTTAGATTTTCATTATGTCTTTCTCTCTTCTAAAAGCTGTTTGTGTTCTTCAAAGGATTTTAAATGCCACTTTCTAATCTTGTCTATACTACCAATTTTCTCATCAAACACTTCATTCATTTTTAATCTAAAGATAAATTTAACCTCATGTATAATTATCAAAAATTCTAAATAGTTGCAAAATTTTGGAGGTTTATGAGACACTATGTTCTGAGGATAAAGATGATCACGATACATTAGTATGTGAAGTGTACCAAAATATTTAAATGTAGAGTCATAAAAAGCTCAAAGAGGGAAAGAAACTTAGGAATCCCCTAACTGGATTGTCCCTTTACCACAGACAAAGGAGATACTCACAGAGTGAATCTCAATATACAAACTGTGGCAGTCAGGTTCCAAGTGGCCAAGTCCTCATTGAATGTAGGGGAATGGATTGTTCAGTATCAAAAGAAGTCCCAGAGGCGACCAACTCCAGGCTTAGTGGAATCCGACGATTCAAACTTATCACCAAACTCTGCTTCTCTTTAAGTGTTTCACAGGGTGCCTTCCTCTGGGCTGGCTTTACGTGGCAAAGCAGGCCAGCAGCTGCCAGGTTATATCACTACAATTCACAATGCTAATGCAAAGCAAGTGCATGTTTCCTAATAGGTCCAGCTAAGACATGAATTGACCTAAATTTTTACAAGCCAATCACTGTGGCCAGAGATGGGTATATGGGGAAAGGACACAGCTCCAAAGGAGAAGAGGTGCTGTGCAGCAAAGTAACAGATGCCCAGGACAGGCAGTCACATGACTATAGCTAGCTGCTCGGTGAGTCACGGCAGTTAGGGTTCCTGACTCCTGTCAGAGTGTTTCCTTCCAGAAAGTTAGTTGTAGTTTTGCTTTGTTTTGGTTTGCTTTCGTTTTAGAGCCCATTTGGTTACTGTTTCTTTTGAGTATAACTTAGGGACTGGGAAATAGGAAAATTTTAAGTAATACCTTTTGTAGCTGAGAATACTTAACTTTTTTTTATAATTGTTTCTTTATTATTATTATTATTATTATTATTTATACATTCAATCACTATACATCATTTAGATTGTAAAGAGACTTTACCCAGCATTTTAAGAGTCAACCCACATCTTTCTCTCGTTGAATCCTACATAAGTATACTGCTTTGTAGTTGGAATTCTTCATGGGAATGATGAGTATGAGATTCTAACATCAATTTTCCAGTTTCCAACATATGGTTTAACATGTGGCCAAAAAAAAAAAAAAATGGCGAGGGTGTCTGGTTCCCCCACTCCGATCAGCTGCCTAAAGTAAGGGCCACCCTGACATATGACCCAAGGACCCAAACCTTTAGAACTTTTGAACTCTTCTTCCAAGAGCCTCAGACAAAAGAGCCACATTTCCTCTTAGTGGGGCCTCTTTGAAAAGGGTGGTCTGGCTGGTTTTCCCTGAGGCTGGCACACAAGTCTGTTCACTCAGAGGAAAAGGGAATAAGTACACTCCATCAGCCTCTTCCCTTTTCTATCAAATGTAAGTGGTGTTATAATATTGATATGATCAAGACTAATGAGCCATTAATTCTAATTCAAAAAAAATGAGGTAACTGAACATGATCTTTTACAGCACATTGATCTGATATGCCAGATGAAGGCAAGGTTACATTTCCTCTTGGAAATATGCCTGCTCATCGCCAGCGATTTTAAAATGTTCTCCTGTGAATGCGCTCCTCTATGTGCCAAAAATAAATCCAATAGAAGCAGACACAGATAATGTCTAAGGAGAAAAAACGTCCTCCTTTTAACATCTCTTCATCCTTCTCTTCTTTCCTCTAAGGCCCAGGCCTTGGGACACCAAAACATGCCTGGGAAAGGGGGGCACTGATTTCTTAATTTCTTTGCACGTGTCTGCAAAGGTCAGAAAACACCTTCATCTGTTTTATCTCCCCCCATAGATACAATAGTGAACATCAAGGGAATTGAGTTCTAATCAGTAGCTGTAAATACCATGTAGGGTCTAACTTCACATGAATGTGATCTAGGGTGGAGCCAACAATAAAGACATGTTATTCTTTCCTGTTTAAGTAGTAACTTACTCTGTGTCTCTCTCTCTTTGGAACAGAGAGAGATCTTTTGTTTGATGGCAAAATATCATCATAAAAAGACCCAGAGTATATTTTTCAGATTACTTGAGAGCATTTTAAGATTTAGAGTTCCATTTTCCATAAAATCCTTTGGTTTTTCTTGTAAGGAACTAGTCAGCAACACCTATTATTATTCCAAAAACAATTCTAGGGACCAGCAGATGGCATAATGGTTACATCATTGAACTTCCAGGTAGTTGACTGTGGTTCAAGTCCTGGACCCAGCAGCTTGAAACTCATGCCAGTCTCATGTGTGTGCATGACCAAAATCCCAGGAAGAGAATGGAGGAGAAGGAACTGCGGCATGGCTATCCCCCTTGGGGGGTGATTTCTCGCTTTCTGTCTCTGTGTCTCTCTAGGGAGTGCATGCTCCCTATAGCAAAAAACTCTCTTAAAATGTATAAATAAATAAATAAAAGCTCACAGGAGACATGGGTGCATATGTGCCCAAAATCCCAAGAGGAGAATGGAAGAGAAGCAATTACAGAGTGACTATCCCTGCTGTGGGAGGTGATTTCTTGCTTTCTGTCTCTCTGTTTCTCCAGCCAGAGCTCAAGCCCTATAGGAAGAAAAAAAAATCTAGACAAATTTTATTAGTGCAGAGGGAAGGGTTTCACTTTGTAAGGCAGGAGTCCAATGGGAGTCCAGGGTTTGGTTCCTGGATCGTGCTGAACAGGCTAGATACTGTGGCACACACCTGTAGTCCTAGCTAACCAGGAGGCTGGGCAAGGAATCAAAACACCTATCTTTCTCTCTTTCTTTCTCATGCTTCCTCTTGAAAAAGAAAAAATAAAAGTGTATTCTCAGAAATAAACAAAAAATAATACTAGCTATCATTTTGGAGAAATTGGTTCTATTGGCTAAGACAAGCATAACACTGAATGCCAATCCCATAAAAACTATTTTAAATGGCAGCCACTTTTTGATCTCCAGGACATTTTGATAAAACTACTTGCAGACATATTTGTGTAACACCTTGGACATGTACATTGTTATAAGGTGAACTGGGCCTACCAAAACTATGTTGAAGTCCTAACTCCAAGTACCTCAGACTTGTATTTTGAGATAGGGTCTTTAAATAGATAACTGAGTTAAAATGAGGTCATTAGGATGGACCTTGATTTAATGTGACTAGTGTCCTTCTAAAAAAGGACTATGACAGACATGCAGAGGGGAAAGAGCATGTGAAGACACAGAAAGAAAGTAGCTTATCTACAAGTCAAAAAGGGACTGTTTGAAAAAACTCTACCGTCCTAACATCTTGACTTGGACTTCTAGCTCCAGAACTGTGAGAAAATAAACTTCTGTTATTTAAGCAACCCAGTCAATGCTAGTTTGTTATAGCACTATCAAACTCATATTTACACCAAAACAACAAATTCATTAGCCTTAAGTTTCTTAGAATTAGAAAGTGGTATAACCTATTTTTTTTTTAATTTTTTAAATGGGGAGAGAATTTTTTGCTATAAGGCAGGTGAACTCACCAGAGTTGCAGAGAGAGACAAAAAGTAAGAAATCACCCCCCAAAGGGGATGGCCATGCCATAATCTCTTCACCTTAATTTTCCTCTCAGGATCTTGGGCATATACACACACGCGCTTGGCGTGAGTTTTAAGTCACCAGGTACAGGACTCAAATCATGGTCAACAATTTGGGAGTCCATTAAACTATCTGCTGGTCCTGGTATAACCTTTTTTAAAAACAAAAATTAGTTATGTCAAGATTAAATGATTAAAGTTAAATTTAGAGAAATAATTCAGTTTTCAAACATAAATTCTACTTTTGAGAGCAAAAACTCACTTAAAATATCCAATAGAAATTAATGTTTGAAAGGGAATTTTAGAAAACCAAAATGTCGGGACCAGCAGTTAGCGTAATGGCTATGTTGCTGGACTCCCATGTAGTTGACCACGGTTTGAGTCCCAGACCCAGTGGCTTAAACTCATGCCGGGCACGTGTGCATGTGTGCTCAAGATCCCAAGAAGAGAATGGAGGAGGAGAAAGGATTGCAGTGTGGCCATCCCTTCTGGAGGGCAATTTCTCGCTTTCTGTCTCTCTGTCTTTCTCTGTCTCTCTGGTGAGCGAACGCACCCTATAGCAAAAACCTCTCCAAAAAAAAAAAAAAAGAAAAAAGAATGTCAGGAATTTGGTTATCTACTGGAAACTAATGTTGAGGAAATCTAATTTTTTTAATCTATAAAGATCAGAGATTTATTTCTTACCGTTGTAGAGGCTGGGCAGTCCAAGGTTGAGGGACCTGAACCTGGCAAAGCCCTTGCTATGTTTTAACATGGTAGGCAGAAAGCATCCTATGACCAGAGAGCATAAGAGGGGGAAATGGGGCTTTCAGAAATCTAATTTTTTAATAAAAAAATTATTCTCTTAGTCCAGAAATCCTTTCTATAAAAGTAGTAGAGAATGAGAAGTTTTATTATTGAAAAAAAAACACCAGAATGTGGTGTATATCACAGGCAACTTGCTAAAAGATTGCAAAGATAGAAAAAAAATGGTCCTTTTATGTAGCCAAGCAGACACAACCCATTATATACATGTTTCAAGGTAAACAACAAGTCCTCACACAAAAGGACTTGACATCACCATTTGTCACACACAGCTCATTCTAACTGTACCACGTAATTAGGGTAACCATCTATGTTAGTTACTTAGCTTTATGTAGAGGAAAAACAAACATATTTTTGTGACAGGAGGTAATTTTACAATTGGAAGAAGATACCCCAAGACCTCTGCACACACACTCAAATACACACACACACACACACACACACTCTCTCTCCAGGCTACTACCCTCCTGCAGAAACTGCAGCAATGGGGTGTTAGCTTCCTTGATGTTTACATTTCAAAGAGATGGCTCCCAGGTCTTTGAAAAAGACATTCCCAGGTCAAAAAGCTGACAAAATGTCAATCTAGTCTTCAAAAGAATATATATTCATTTTTTAAAAAAGGAGAAAGTATATGCAATTACGAGTTTTCTAGTAAATACTCAAAGAAAAAGGAAAGACGGGAAATCTCTGCTATCAATAGAGAGAATCAAGCTTCTGATTTTTAATTTGTATTTGTCCTTATAGTACCATTTGAAAGATGAAACAGAAACAGCTTGTGTTTTTACTGGCACCCAGATAGAAGTACCCAAACTCCTAACTTAAAAATCCCCCATTTGAGGGCCAGCAGATGGCATGGTGGTTAAGGTGCTAGACTCCCATGTGACCAACCATGGTTCAAGTCTTGGACTTGGAGTCTTGCTTTCTCACTTTCTTTATGGTGAGTGCCATGAACTGTAGAAAATTAAAGAATAATAATATTAAATTTTTAAAAAACAATGCTCTGAAGGAAGATTTTTAAAAATTGGATGAGGAGTGTATCAACAACTGTCCTAACATAAAGTATTATTAATAAAAAATAAAATTATATTAAAACTCCCCCATTTGTATGGTTATCATCTTTCAAGCCTAAGCAAAACTTAAGACCTATAAACTTCATAATTACATAATTAAAAAGAGCCAAGAAACCAACTTCAAAGCTGAAGAAAGCATGTTTTGGCAAAATTGTCTTTACTTTTAAATTCTGCTAATTTAAAAAGATGACATTAGCAACATAGTATTGAGTTGTCAGAAAAGTTATGACATATTTTTTTCTGTTTTTCTGTAAAAAAAAATACATCATGACTTTTATGACAACCCAATAGAAGAGACGCCCTGGCTCCATAAAGTACATACTTTTATTTTTTTTTTTGGGGGGGGTAGGTATTTGCTATAGAGCACGTGTGCTTGCCAGAAAGACAGAGAGAGACAGAGAGACAGAAAGAGAGAAATCACCTCCAGTGGGGATGGCCCCGCCACAATCCCTTCTCCTCCATTCTCCTCTCAGGATCTTGGGCACGCACGCACATGCACCCAGTGTGTGTTTTAAACCACCGGGTCCAGGACTCGAACCACGGTTGACTACATGGGAGTCCAGCAACATAGCCATTACGCCAACTGCTAGTCCCAAGTACATATCTTTTTCAGTTCAGGTGATTCCTCAAATATGGATAGGTCCAATCACTTAAAATCATTTATTATTCTAGTGTTAATTATTCATTAATTATTGTTATTTATCAACTGATTTATTAATTATTACAGTATCAAGAATCAGTAAATACTGTCATCTAACACTACAGCAAAATATTGGTTCAAGGAAAAAAAGAAAAAATGAATGAAATCAATCCAAATTAGCCAGGAGGTGAAGAAGAGCTCAAACTTCAGAGAGTCCAGTAATCTTTCCAGGCACATTCTGGAAAGTAAGTCCATAAAGCTCAGTCCTCATCTATCCTTCATCCTCTCCCTAGGACCTAGCATGCTCCTGTGAGTTCATCCATCTCATAGTTTTAAATACCACTGATGTACTATCAGTGGCCAAATGTCCATTGTTAGTATAGATCTCTCTCCAAACTGCACACTTATATCCAATGGCTTACTTGACATGTCCACCTGGAAGCTCGTCTTTCATATGCCAAAACAAAACTGATTCTCCTCCCAAAACTCCCACTTGGAGCCTTCCGAATAACAGTAAATGGCAGAACTAAACTGTCTACTGTTCAAGCCAAAAGTCCTAGAATTTTTTTCACTTCTATATTTCTCTCACAAGATATAATTCTAGGCCTCATTGTGGATGCATGGTCAGTGAGGCACCACTGCCTGCTGCTGAAGCCATGTGGGAGGCCCAGGTTTGGATCCTGGTTGACCTGAGTATGCCCATGATCCTGTCTGATAGAGGAGCTGGCAGAACTGCTGCATGGTGGGGCCCTATTTGGAGTGCCAGTTTTGATCTTTCTCTCTCTCAATAAATAGATAAACATTTTTTAAAAATATATTCTAGCACATCCAGGCTGTGACCACATCTTAACACTGATTCCACACAGCCCAAGTCATCTCTCTATCGCTCCTGGATTACTTCAGTAGTTTTCTAAATGACCAATGTTATAACCATACTTTGATCCTCTGTGGCATATTCTCAATACAGGAGATAGAGGGAACCAGCAGTTAGCGTAATGGCTATGTCGCTGGACTCCCACGTAGTCGACCGTGGTTCACGTCCCGGACCCGGTGGCTTAAAACTCACGCCGGGCGCATGTGCATGTGTGCCCAAGATCCCAAGAGGAGAATGGAGGAAAAGGGATTGAGGTGTGACCATCCCCCCTGGGGGGTGATTTCTCGCTTTCTGTCTCTATGTCTGTCTGTCTGGCGAGTGCATGCGCCCTATAGAGAAAAAACCTCTCCAAAAAAAAAAAAAAAAATACAGGAGATAGAGCAATCCTTTCAAAACATAACTACTTACAAAATAGTAATAAAACATTCCTCTATTCAAAAACTTTATTCTTTATTGCATTCAGAGAAAGAGCCCAAATACTCATAGTGCCTTCACTTGCCCTCCATTCGTACTAGAACTTTGGTTCTGTATGTAGTAAATGCATTCCCACCACAGGCCTTTTCATTGCTTTTCTGAATACACAGTAGTTTCTCCCAAGATCTCCACATAGTTGGTTTCTTTCTCCTTTCAAGTTTCAGCTCACAGGGTATCTCTGAGAACTTCCCTGGCTACTCGCTGTTGTACCCTATTTATCCCTTATCACATTGTCCTATTTTATTTATTTATAGCACATCTTTACTTAATGGTTTACATGGTTATTGTCATCTTCCTTTCCTCATCCACTTCATCTAGAATAGAAGCTCCATGAGATCAGAGATCCTACCGGACCCTTACACGCTGTTCCTAACACATTACAGGCCCGCCGTAAATACTTGTTGAACTGCTCAATGATTCTGTGTTATCAACACTAACCTGAAACACTTGTCCATAGAACAGAGCCAGGCTGGAGTATCACAATGAACAAAACTGGACACCTAATTATAACTACAGGGTATTATATTCCTTCAGAATTTTACCTAATTCATTGTATCCTTTGTCTTAATTAAGCTTGGAAATATTCCCAAGAAGTCCATCATTCCCCAATAAAAATTCCAAAGAACAAAAATTTCACAATTTTCCTTAGATCTAACTTACACAGAATATTTGGCCAGGCACACAGAGATGAGCTCACCGCACGGCTTGCCAGGAAGAAGGAGGCCCCAGCAGCCAGGACTCTGTGCCTGCTCCCACCAGGAGACTGAAGCAGGTCACCTATCTAGTTTGTGGTTCAGATTTCCCGCTGTAGAAATTAAAATTAAACTACCTGCTCCTGTTGTGTACCGAAATAGCTTAAACAATTCAATTAATAAAGAAGTAATTTAAACAAAATGATCATTGCTCTAATTTTCAACACTTTCTTGTTACCACTAGATTATAGATCCCTTGAAGGCAGAGACCATTCATCACTCAGGCACTATGTAGAGCACACAGTCTCTAGTTACACTGATATATTTGACTGGGCTCTGAAAGTGGCCTGGCATTTACTGACCACATACTACTCTTAAGGTACCTGACATAGTCTTGCTTCAAAATCTTTACCAAGATCTAGGAAGGGCAATGAAGCATTCCTTCTTTTTGAGACAGAATCTAACACATGAAACTTAAATAGGAAAGATATTACTACAGAAATCATCTCTATCCACCCCCCCAAAAAAAGAAGTAATTTCTGCTAGTTCTAATTTATACATTCAGGTAATTGAGCCAGCTATGTGGCATGATGGTTAAGGCAGTTGGATTACATATGGCATGGTTCAAGTCCCAGACCCAGCAGCATGAAAAACACACTAGGTACATGTGTACGGATGCATGCCCAAAATCATGAGAGGAGAATGGAGGAAAAGGGATTACATGGTGGACACTCCCTGGAGGGTGCTTTCTCACTTTCTCTCTCTCTCTCCAGTAAGCACATGTGCTCTATTGGTCACCTATGTGGTTCATATTTCCCACTGGAAAATTTTTAAGTGCATATATATATATATATACACACATACACAAACACACACACACACACATATATATATAGATATACACATACACACACATATATAGGGGTATATATATATATATATATATATATACACACACCTGCATATATATGTGTATATATACGTGTATGTATATACATATACACATATATATATACACACACATATATATATATATACACACACACATATACGGGTAATTTTTAAAATATATTTGGGTGAGTTCCGGACACCAGGCAGACTGAGGTTGCAGGCCCAACCCCTCTGAACCTTCGCGCATCCCCACAGTTCCTCCTCCTTGGACCCCAGGTTGGTTGTCTGGGACTTTAAGGCAAACTCCCACCCCACCCCGCCTGCAAACCGGATTGAGCCGGCCAGTAGTTCTGGACAGCAGGCAGACTGAGGCTGCAGGCCCAACCAACCTGTTCTTGTCACTCATCCTCTGGCCCTTTCCCACTAGCCTTTGGACTCTCTGAATTTTGGTGATTTGAATAGTGCGCAGCGCGCAAAACGCGCCGCACGATTTTCTTTTTTCGTTTTGTTTTTCTTTGCTCTTGAGGTGTTGCTTATCAGGTCAGTTGGAGGCTCACCACTCCTTAGAAACAGGGAGGACTTTGGGCCATCCAGGACTAGTGGCAACAGTTAATGGTAACTGTGAGCAACAGGTAGGCCAACCATAAGAGAAATCATCAATTTTCTAATCCTGTACAACTTTTAAGACTCAGAGATACCTTAAATAAATTAGGAAGCAACATAGAGATTACCTGATGACTAGGAACAATAGCAGAGGCTCAAGAAATATAAGCAACCAACAAAAGACCTCTCCCTCAAGGGAAATCATCAAGCCTATATCACCCACAGTCAATACAATGGACGTCGTGGACATGTCTGATAAGGAATTCAGAATATTTGTAGTGACCAAACTAACTGAGATGGAAGAGAAAAGAGACAAGGAGCTCCAGGAGAGGAGGAAGTCCTTTAATGACTTGAAAGAAGAAATGGATACCTTAAACAAGAACCAGATGGAACTTCTAGGATTGAAGAATGTGATACAGGAAATCAAAACCTCCCTTGAAAGTGTTAAAAGTAGGTTAGACAAGGCAGAAGATCGAATCTCTAACATAGAAAACAAAACATCTGACCTAGAAAAAAGTATCAAGAAGATTGAGTAAACAACCATGAAAAATGAGGATAACATACGAGGAATACTGGATACCATCAAGCACCCCAACATCCAGATAATTGGTATTCCAGAAGAGGAAGAAAATAATGAGGTCCTAGATAATTTATTCCATGAAATCCTGGAAGAAAACTTTCCAAATCTAGAAAGGCATTCAAATATCCAGACCCAAGAAATACAGAGGACTCTGAGTAGAATCAATCCAAGAAGATCCTCTCCAAGGCACATCATAGCCAGACTGGCAAAAACAACAGATAAAGACAAGATACTAAAGTTGGCAAGAGGGAAACGCCAAGTTACTTACAAAGGCCACCCCATAGGCTAACATTGGATCTCTCGGCAGAACAATGCAGGCAAGGAAAGAATGGGGAAGCATAGTCAAAGTGTTCAGTGAAAAACAATTTCAACCAAGAATACTATACCTGGCAAAATTATCTTTCACATGAGAAAAAAAGATAAAAACATTCTTGAAGAAACAAAATTTGAAGGAATTTACCAACTCCAGACCAGCTCTTCAAGAGGTTCTGAAGGGAGTACTATACCAGGAAAACTAAAAAATCAGACAGACAGTTATACGATAACAAAAAGCAACCAAGAAAATGGCTCACTTAATGATAGGATCAGGTACGGAAATATCGATAATTACATTGAATGTCAATGGATTAAATACTCCAGTTAAGAGACATAGACTGGCTGAATGGGTAAGAAAACAGAAACCCTTTATCTGTTGCCTACAAGAAACTCACCTTATGGATAAAGACATACATAGACTAAAAGTCAAGGGCTGGAAAAAGATATTCCATGCAAATGGAAATCAAAAAAGGACTGGAGTAGCGATATTGATCTCAGACAAATTAGATTTCAAGACAAAGACTGTAAGAAGAGACAAAGAAGGGCATTATATAATAGTAAATGGGGTAATCCAGCAAGAAGACATAACCTTTATAAATATCTACGCACCCAACTCAGGTGCACCTAAATATGTGAAGGAAAGACTGCTGGAGCTAAAAGGAGAGATAGGGAGAAATACTATAATTGTTGGAGATCTCAACACCCCATTATCTCCTATAGACAGATCTTCTAGACAGAAAATAAATACAGAGATACAGGACTTAAATGATACTATAAATCGAATGGGCTTGAGAGATATTTATAGAACTTGCCACCCTGCATCCACATCATATACATTTTTCTCGCCCCGACATGGAACCTTTTCAAAGATAGATCATATATTAGGACACAAATCAAGCCTTTAAAGATTCAAAGGCATAGAAACTGTATCCAGCATATTCTCTGACCATGATGGAATTAAACTCAAGATTAATTTCAAGAAACAACCCCGAAAATACATGAACACATGGAAACTGAACAACCTACTTCTGAATGACTTCTTCACTACTGAAGAAATTAAAGCTGAAATAAAAAAAAATTATGGAAACAAATGATAATGAGTGCACAAGTGTCCAGAACCTATGGGACAGAGCAAAGGCAGTCATAAGAGGGAAATTCATAGCAATTAGTGCGCATAAGAAAAGGATGGAAAGATGGCAAATAGATAACTTATCATCATGCCTCAGAGAATTGGGAAAACAACAACAAACAATCCCCCAAAATGCCAGGTGAAAACAAATAATAAAGGTTCGAGCAGAAATAAATGAAATAGAAAATAAATGAACCATACAGAAAATAAATGAAAGCAAAAGCTGGTTCTTTGAAAAGATTAACAAGATCGACACACCATTGGCTAGAATGATCAAGAAGAAGAAAGAAAGAAACCAGATTAATCAAATATGTGACAAAACAGGCAATATTACTACAGACATAGCAGAAATACAAAATATCATTAGAGGATTCTATGAGCGACTATATGCCAACAAACAAGATAACTTGGAGGAGATGGACAAATTCCTGGATGCATATAATCTACCAAGATTGGATCAGGAGGACATAGAGAACCTGAATAGACCTATAACAAGCCAGGAGATTGAATCAGTAATAAATATCCTCCCAACAAAGAAAACCCCAGGTCCAGATGGCTTCAATTCTGAATTCTACAAAACTTTCAAGGAAGAGTAAACCCCTATCCTACTAAAATTACTTCTAAAGATTCAAAAGGAAGGAAACCTTCCAAATTCATTTTATGAAGCCTCCATCATCCTCAACTCCAAAACAGATAAGGACATGACAAAAAAGGAAAACTACAGACCAATATCATTGATGAATATAGATGCAAAAATTCTCAACAAGATACTCGCAAATCATATCCAACAACATATAACAAAGATCATTCATCACGACCAGGTAGGCTTTATACCAGGGATGCAAGGGTGGTTTAATATACGCAAGACCATAAATGTAATACACCACATTAACAGAAAGAAAGATAAAAACCATATGATCATCTCAATTGATGTGGAGAAAGCATTTGATAAAATACAACATCCTTTTATGATTAAGACTCTCAGTAAGATTGGTATGGAAGGGTCATTTCTGAACACAATAAAAGCAATCTATGAAAAACCTACAGTTAACATTATACTGAATGGAGAAAAGCTGAAAGCTTTTCCTCTGAAAACAGGTACTAGGCAAGGCTGCCCACTTTCTCAACTGCTCTTTAATATAGTACTAGAAGTATTAGCTATTGTAATCAGAGAAGAGAACAATATTAAAGGCATTCAAATAGGCAAAGAAGAGTTGAAAATATCTTTATTTGCAGATGACATGATGGTATACTTAGAAGACCCAAAGGTCTCCATGAAAACACTTCTTGAAGTAGTAAGTGAATATAGTAAGGTGGCAGGATACAAAATCAATATCCAAAAATCTATAGCATTTCTATTTATGAACAACAAGTTGAACGAACCAGAGCTGAAGAAAGGAATCCCTTTCACCGTAGCCACAAGATATATAAGATACCTAGGGATAAACCTAACTAAGAAAGTCAAAGACCTTTATAAAGAAAACTATGAAAATCTTAAAAAAGATATTGAAAGTGACATAAAAAAGTGGAAGGACATCCCATGCTCCTGGATTGGAAGAATTAACATAATCAAAATGGCAATTCTACCCAAATTAATCTACATGTTTAATGCAATTCCAATCAAAATACCAGAAATATTCTTCACAGATCTAGAAAAGACAATCATAGAATTTGTCTGGAATCATAAAAGCCCTCGTATTGCAAAAGCAACCCTGCGCAAGAAGAATGGAGTAGGAGGCATATCACTCCCTGATCCCAAGATATACTATAAAGCTGTGGTCATCAAAACAGCATGGTATTGGCATAAAAACAGACATGTGGACCAATGGAAGAGAATAGAGACCCCAGAAATAACCCCCAAAGCTTACAGCCAACTGATCTTTGACAAAGGATATCAGTCAATCCATTGGGAAGAGGAAAACCTCTTTAGTAAATGGTGCTGGAAAAACTGGGTATCTACCTGCAGAAAGATGAAACTGAACCCCCATCTTTCACCATTAACAACAATCAACTCAAAATGGATCAAAGAGCTGAACCTAAGACCTCAAACAATAAAACTACTGGTGGAAAATGCTGGGGAAACTCTGGGAGACATTGGAGTAGGCAAAGACTTCTTAAATAAGACTCCCAAAGCACAGGCAATAATCCCTAAAATAGACAAGTGGGACTATATTAGAATAAGAAGTTTCTGCACAGCAAAGGACACAGTAACAAGTGTGAACTGACAACCCTCAGAATAGGAAAATATTTTTGTTAAATATCCCTCAGACAAGGGACTGATAACCAGAATACATAGGGAACTCAAGTGCCTTATGCGAAAAAAAAATGATTAACCCAATTAATAGATGGGAAAATGAGCTGAACAAAAATCTCTCTAAGGAAGATATACGAACAGCCTAAAAGCATATGAGGAAATGCTCAACATCCCTCATCATAAGGGAGATGCAGATAAAAACCACAATGAGATACCACCTAACCCCTGTCAGAATGGCAAAGATTAAGAATATCAAAAGTGATAAGTGTTGGCGGGGATGTGGTGAAAAGGGAAGCCTCCTACACTGTTGGTGGGAATGTAAACTAGTTCAACCACTGAGGAGAACAATATGGAGTTTCCTCAAAAATCTACAAATAGAACTACCATTTGATCCAGCACTCCCACTTCTGGGTATTTACCCAAAAGACAGGAGAACGCTCAGTCAGAAAAGTGCTTGCACATCAATGTTTATTGCAGCAGTATTCACAATTGCCAAGACATGGAACCAACCTAAATGTCCACAAACTGATGAATGGATTGGAAAAGTGTGGTATATATACTCTATGGAATACTACTCAGCCATAAAAAATAACAAGACCCTGGCATTTGATAGAAAGTGGTCAGATACGGAGGATATATTGCTGAGTGAAGTAAGCCAGGCTATGAAAGAAAGATATTGTATGTATCCACTCAATATATACCGACTATCAGCACTCTATAATAGAGAGCAAAAAATTGGAGGACATAAAAGCAGTGAAGATACCTAATGAGAATAGGACAGTGTGGAATGGGGGAAGTGAAGAGAAGAGAATAGAGAAAGGTAACAAGTGAACAATAGAGAGGCAGGACATTAGTGAAAAACAGATATGGCTTATTACCTGTTGATGATGACATATATAATATTCTCAACTGGATTGGCCTGAGAAGTATTTCATGATGGGTAAAGTCTTTTTACAAGAAAAATGAGAAATAGTGATTGACTGTTTTAAAAAATAATTAGAATAATAATAATAATGATTGGGAAAAACATAGAAAAGATATTGAATGATGAAGCAGGGAGATTAATGTCTCTGTATTGACTGACATGCATGGCATTCCCTTTTGAAAAAGCAATGTAATACACTGTAAAGTTATATGTAATCCAATGTAATATAAAGAAGATTATGATGATAATAAAAATAAAAATATAAATAAATAAATATAAATAAATATATATATATATATATATATATATATATATATATATATATATATTTGGGTAACTAGAAGTCAAATAAAAGAGGTTATCTCAACTGTACTGGTTATACTGGTCATAATCGGAGATTTATTGGCAGCAAAAATAAATCCCTAACAGCATTTGAAATAATTTAAATCATGTTGCTAAGTAAAGAAACATTTATAGTACATAGCATGATAACAGTGGAAAATTCATGGGCTTTGTTATCGAACCCAAGTAGAAACTGAAGTGCTACCATTTACTAGTTATGTGCCCTGGGCCAAATTATTTAATGTATCTGATCCTAGAGGTTCTCATAGGAATAATGACATCATGCCTGCTATGAAGGGAATGTTTGCCTCCTTCCATACTTCAGATGTCAAAACCGTAATCCCCAACATGATGGTATTTGGAGATGGGGCTTTCGACAGGTAAGTAAGGCATGAGGATAAAGTCCTCATGAAGGGATTATAAGAAGAGACAAGAGAGCCTCCTCTCTCTTTGCTTTGTAGCTTGTTAGGACTCAGCAAGAAGATTGTTATCTGCAAGCCAGAAAGAGAGCCCTCAACAAAAACCACCATCACCTTGTTCTTGGACTTTTCAGTTTCCAGAACTGTGAGAAATAAATTTCTGTTGTTTAAGTCATCCAGTCTATACAATTTGCTGTAGCAGCCCAAACTAAGACAATACCTGACACTGCAACTGAAGAGGTGAGAGAGGAAAATGTTCATACAGGTGGTAACAAGTAGGTGTGTCAGGCTGGATTTGAACATCCTGGGAAGCAGGGAATTTCTACTCCAACATGGAAAGTTTATTTTGATCAGACTGAGAGCTAATGTAGAATCTCAGGAGAGTCACAATACCAAAGTAATACTTTGAGAACACAATATCTTACCCATGGGAAAAGGCAGCATATTAAGGCAGAATTGTAGATAGAGGCTAGAGGGAAAGGGACTGACTTGGTGTTAGTGAAGGTCTGGGACCATAAATGATGATGGTGATAATAGTGTGTGACTAATAGCATATGACTATGGATATTACAGTGTTTTAGAGCAGCCAGCCGGAGTCAGTCCCAGGGAGACTTGGCTCAGGCTTTTATTTATGTACTTAAGTTTGGGTACTTATGAGGGATCATTTGTCTTTTTTGCTTTTTAGTGACTTTTCTTGTACCATAGGAAAACATCACACTTAGCAATCAAAATAAATTACTTACCAACAGACTTAAACAACAACAACAACAAAAAAAAAACCTCAGATTTTTTTCTTTCTTTCTTTTTTTTTGGAGAGGTTTTTGCTATAGCGTAAATGCACTTGCCAGACTGACAGAGAGAGACAGAGAGACAGAAAGTGAGAAATCACCCCCCAGGGGGGATGGCCACGCCGCAATCCCTTCTCCTCCATTCTCCTCTTGGGATCTTGGGCACACACGCATACGCGCCTGGCATGAGTTTAAGCCACCGGGTCCGGGACTCAAACCGCGGTCGACTACGTGGGAGTTCAGTGACATAGCCATTATGCTAACTGCTGGTACCAACCTCAGATTTTTTCATCCACCAACCCATTTCAGCCAGCTCCTAAGTGAGGCTGAGAATAGATATAAGCCATTAGAGTCTCCTTTGGTCCTTCTTTCCACACCATTTCAAACCAATACTTATAAGATAAATTTCTTCTTCAAAGAGAATACAATTTATTCTGAAGATTTGGCAAAGCCTCATTATGCTTCAGTTCTATGATATATAAAATAACATTCCCTCGGACTGGCTCCATAGCTTGGTGGTGAAGGCAGCCAGATCCCACATGGCCCACTATGAAATTTGAGTTTGTACCTGGCTGTTTGAGATACACTATGGGCACCAAAGTCCTGAAAGGAGGGAGAAATGGAAGAGAAGAGATTATAACATAACCCTTCCACATAGGGCTGCCTTCTCTTCTTTCTGTCTCTCTCTGGTGAGTGCACGCACCCTCTAACAAAGAAAAGAAATAAACTAACATCCCCTTATGTGTTCCTTCATGGTTCAGACTTTCGTAAAAACATAGATTAGATCTTACTTTTCTAGTTAGAAAAAACCTTAATGGTTTGGATTTATTTTGTATAGATCTCAGTTTTTTAGAGTTGAAGATTTCAGAAACATAAAAATAATGTCTACCTTTTATTGACTGCTCCTAATAAGTCAAACAGCAATGTGACGTGCTTAACATTAAAGCATCACCAACATACAGACACAAACACATACATATGAAATATTGAAATATGAACTATTGTCCCCATGCCATGGACAAGGAAGCTCATTTTATAACAGTGGTGAACAGTTTTAGCTGTACATTAGAATCTCTGAGGAAACTCTTGCAGATAGCTCCATGTCTAGACTCCATGTCAGATCACTGAAATCAGAATCTTTGAGGTTGGCATCAGGTGATTGCAAAGTGTAGTCAGAGTTGAGCACCACTTTTTTCATATATATATATATATATATATATATATATATATACACACACACACATATATATATGCACACACACATACATATATGTATTTTTACGTATATATGTATGTATGTATTTATATATATGTGTGTGCGTGTATATATATATATATATATATATATATATATATGTGAAAGTTATTTAATTAGGTTCTAGTTTAAGAAATTTAGAACATCAGCTTGTGAGGATAAACTCCATTTGCAAGTGTAAGCATGGATTGATGCCTTGGAGCTGAGGAATAGCCTTGATTTTTGGTAAAATTTGCAAATCCAGTTTTCTGATCAACCTTGTGCTGCTGAGTAATCTCATATTTCTCTTTCTCTGTGTCAAAAATCTCACATTCCCAGTGTCTGGGCTTCTGCAGCTTCTTTTTCTTGAAGTAAGCATCAGTGAGGTGTTTGGGGACTTTTTAAATTGATAACAACAATTTTCTAGGAGGTGGCAATAACAAATTTCTGGTATGTTCTATGCAGTGGAACTCAGTTAAGGACCAGCGGTCCAGTCACAAGTAGTAAGCCACTGCTCAATTGCTTCCAGAAAACTACCCTTTTACCTCTATGGCATCCAGTTGAGAATGATCAGGTCCCAGGAGTGATGCTGGCTCGCAGCTTTCTCACATGCTGACTGAAGGTTGTTTTGCTGTGGCTCGTCAGCTTTCAAGGCACATCTTCAGTAATATAATACACAGGCATTTTGCAAAGTTTAACCACCTGGGTACCACTCTTGTCCCCACAAACTGGTTTTGGCAAGAACTTTCTCCTTTTTCATTTTAATCCTAATTTTAGTGACTGAATATTTCCTCTTCTACATGACCTTCCTGGATTACATAGCAGATCAAGATTATTGCCAATTTCTCGGACTAGAAGCTGGTTTTGGCTGCAATGGAGCTCCTCTTCTTGGATTCGTTAGCCTTTAAGGCACTCTGATTATTCCCTCTGGTTTTTGTCATACAGTATATGAATTTGTTGGCGACAGAGAGAAGGAAAGTGAGAAATTAACCCCAGGGGGGGTTGGTCATGCTGCAATCCCTTCTTCTCTACTCTCCTCTTGGGATTCTGGGCAGGCACCCAGAATGGACATGCACATGCACCCAGCATGATTTTCAAGGTGTCAGGTTCAGGACTTGAACCCGGTCAGTCAGGTAGGAGTGCAGCATCTTCACCACACAATCTGCTGGCCCTGGGAAGTCACCCTTTTTAACCTTGCCACTGGCAGCAGCTTTCTGGGCTTCATTTTTCTTCTCTTTGGTATCCCACTTCTCAGCTTTTTCATCCACCATCTTATAAATGCAAAGTGGACCACCACTTTCGTAATACCTCACTGGAGGTCCTTCAAAGTGAAAATGACAGAGGATAATCTTCCCACTGCAAGACCGAAGACCTTACGGCTATACTCATGATTCTTAAAACTTGAAACTGATAGCAATCAGATTCAGAGATTTTTATTTTTAATTCTAGTACAGAGCCCCATTCCCAAAGACTCTGAGTGGAGTCCAGCCATGGATAGATATTTTAAACTACTTTCTCAAGCTATTTTAATATTTAGCCAGGTGTGAAAAATCATTGTTTTATATTATTCTTCTCAGGAAAACAAAACTGTGATTTTTATTTTCCTACATACCTGAAGGCTTTCATAAACCAATTTATATTACAAGATGTTTTTCATTGGCCTTTTCTTACCCTAAGGGAATGTATATAGAGTTCTTGACCTCTTTTTGCTAATTAATATGATCAATGACTCTAATGAATATATATATCCTGTATAATACATACACTCAAACTTTAGAAAGTACCTCAAAATCTGGAAACTTATAAACATTGTACTGTGTTCTTTTTGTTTCTATTTTATGGTATAAACCTACACACACGCACACACACACACCAAGAAAAAGGGCAGAGAAAGAAAACAGTCAAGGCGAGGCTTAAAGGATTTATAGAAATGAGAAAGGGAATGACCACCCATTAATGATAACCCAAAAACAGAAAGCTAAAGAAAAAGGCAAATATCACTACCTAGAGTGCTTCATGGAACTAGGGACACAGGTGAGCATTAAAGAACTTTCATAATGAAAACCATAACAAAAAGGAATTCTAGAAAGGGACGATACGCTCAAATGGAAAAATATAAATGAGCACACATATCACTAAACAGCTAAAAGTTCTTTTTCCAAATTATTCTTTTCTCATTAATGGTTAGCCTTATTTTTACTAAAGTTTTATTTTATTCGGTGGAAGAAGCCAATGGCTTTATTGAGGTATAATTGATATATAATAGAGTACACATATTTAAAAAGTATAATTTGATGTCTTGATTTAGCTAGGCAACCATGAAACCATAATCACAATCAAGTTAGTTACGCCCAGACATTTCCTTATGTCCTGTTATAATCCTGCCCCCTGACCACCAATCAACCACTGATCTCATTTCTTTTCCTACAAATAAGTTCACAATTGCTAAAGCTCAAACAAAAACAAAAACATACAGTATATATATATATATATATATATATACTATATGAAATCACACAGTCTGTACTCTGTTTGGTTTCTTTTACTTAATTTAATTACAAGATTCATCAGTTTTACTACATGTAATAAGAATCTATGCCTATTCCTTTGCTGATTAGTACTTGTTGTATGGACATACCACAACTTGTTTATTTATTTGTTGAGGGACATTTGGATTGTTTTGAGATTTTTACTATATTATAAATAAATTGATGTAAGACATTTGTATATGTCTTTGTTTAGACACATGGTCTCTTTTCTCTTGGATATATATAGAGGAGGAGAAAGTCTAGATAATATGGGAAGTACAAGTTTAACTTTTTAAGAAATTGCTAAACTCTTCCAAAATGGTTATACCATTTTACATTCTCACCAGCAGTATATAAAAGTACTGCTTCTTCACATCCTCACCAACACTTGATATGGACAGTCTCTTTAAACTTAGTCATTTTAATAGGTATATAGTAGTATCTTCATTTTTTTATACTTTTTCCCAATGACTGTGAGCATTTTTTCATGTGCTTTTTTGACATCTATATATAGTCATGTGCTGCATAACAATGTTTTGGTCAATGATGGGTTGCATCCATATATGGTGGTGGTGACAATGGGCTATAACATGTAGGTGTGTAGTAGTACATACTGTTTAGGTTTATATAAGTACATTGTGTGATGTTCACACAATAACAGAATTGCCTAATGATATATTTCTCAAAATGTATACCATCTTTAAGTGAGGAATCTGTTCAACTTTTTGGCCAATTTTTAACTAAATTGATTCTTGTTTATATTGAGTCAAGTCACCAGATCCAGGGCCAGAACTGCAGTCAACCATGTGAGAGTCCAGCGCCTTAACCCCACACTACCTGCTGCTCCCCTAGGTGATTTTTAGAAGTTTCTCCTTACCACTCTGTCCTGTGTTTTGAGCAATATGATTATGATATATGTTGGTATAATTTTCTTCATCTTTTTTTGTGCTTGGGATTTGTTAAGCTTGTTGGATCTGTGGGTTTATAATTTTTAATCTAATTTGTAAACATAATTGTCATTTTTTCTTCAAATATTCCTCTTTTAATATTCCAATTACATATGTATTAGGTCACTTGAAGCTGTCTCCAGCTGGTACCCATTTTATTTTTTAAATTATTTTTCTTTTTGAGTTTTCCTTTGTATAATTTGTAATGTTATGGCTTCATCAATCTTTCTTGTCTGCCATGTGTAATCTTTCATTAATACAACTCACTATGTTTTTCATCTCACATATATACACACACACACACATACACACACACATACACACACACACACACACACACACACACACCTGGCATGAGTTTAAGTCACTGGGTCTGGGACTTAAAACACGGTCAACTACGTGGGGGTCCAGTGACATAACCATTATGCCATCTGCTGGCCCCAAGAAATGTTTTTAAGGAAACTACATTGATTTCAGAAATGACAGTCTAGTATAATTATCTACTTTGAATTTTAAAATGACTGCAAGAAAACAAATTTTAATGAATTAGCAGGCTATAAAGGGGGTAGACAAAAGAGTAAAAAATGAGACATCTAGACTTTGCAGTAATTAGCTACATTACCCTTAGTTAATCATTTAATTTTTAAAGATTTAGGTTTTCTTAACTAAAATTTACATGAGTGGCAAGAAATGACTTAAAATCTAACCTATGAAAAACTCTATAAACCTATGCTAACTTCAGTAAAGTGAATGAAATACCCCCCCCAAAAAAAAAAAACAGATAGATAGATAGATAGAGAGATATAGAGATTAGTCTGGTATATTTGATTTTAGGTGGGAAGATAAATCCAATCCCAGTTTATCTATATTTGGGGGAAGCATAAGTATTTTTCTGGTTGTTTATAGATGTTTAATTCAATCATGGAGCTAGAATTTCATAAAGGAGATGGTAAGTGTAAAATGCCAAAACAAGAAGGGCAAGATCTCTGTTGTGGTACATGGCACACAGTAAATCCCATGTAGATTTGTTCTACTTAGCTGGATTATAAATACTGCAATGACAAGGACTTTGTCTTGCATTCTTCAAGCATCTTCCATTGTCCCTCGCCTGTATCCTGCAGAAGCAGGATAAATGGGGGTAGTTAATTTGCATTCTCCTTTCACAGCTTACATCTGTCTCTTTTGCCGTAGCTGAGACAACATACCATCACATGTCCTCACTAATGTGCCTTACTATACAAATCTTGAAAGATTTAGCATTTTAAAAATTTTATCAGAGGGTACATATGCTCTCTAGAGAGAAGTAGAGAGAGGGAGAAAGCACTCACCATGAGGAATGGTTATACTACAATCCCTTTTCCATATCTCTATCTCATCTGGATCTGGGGCATGCATGAACATATAACCAGTGCATTTCTTAAGCCACCGGGTCTGGGACTCTGACCACAAGATTGGCCATATGGGGTTCAAGTGCCTTAACCAGGCCACAGAACTAGCCTTCTTTAACAGTTCTTTAAATAGGCAAAAATAAATTTACAAAAGATTCCAAGCTTGTTTCCTTTTTAATCCATACATGTTTAATAATTCTTACTGCTGATTTGAGAAACGTTGACCCATAAAAGTTGACTGAAAGAACTGAAGATAAATAATACTTGGCAAGGTTTCTTTTGGGAGCCAGTGGAAGGATACAGAGGCCACATGAGTTATAGTGTAGATTTGGGGATTTAGTATAGATTTGGGGATTTCAGTCCTGGTACTACAAACTGAGTGGCATTGGACAAAGTTCATCACTTCACATCAGCTTTGATCTGATTAACTCTAAATGAGCATAGCAATACTACCTTACAAAATTGGTGGGAGAACCACAGACAACATTTTTAAAACACTCAGCATAGGCTTACCATTGACAGAACTTGGAATCTGGCTCTGCTCCTATTTAGCTATGCGGTTGATGCTTAGTCATTTCAAGGTAAAGTTCGGTTTCAACTTCAAAGTTGGTTTGGGATTACATTGGATAATTCAGAGGAAAAGCAATATTATTTGTCTACAATAAATACTTGTTGATTAATCCTTGCCTATTTTTTTTTGAAGAGGTTTTTGCTATAGGGCGTGTGCGCTTGCCAGACAGACAGAGAGAGACAGAGAGACAGACAGCGAGAAATCACTCCCCATGGGGGGATGGCCACGCCGCAATCCCTACTCCTCCATTCTCCTCTCGGGATCTTGGGCACGCACGCACACGCGGCCAGCGTAAGTTTAAGCCACCAGGTCTGGGACTTGAACCACAGTCGACTACGTGGGAGTCCAGCAACACAGCCATTTTGCTAACTGCTGGTCCCAATCCCTGCCTATTAACAACCACTTTGATAACCTATAAAACCTCTGTGGGATCCTTGAAGAAAATGAAAACACTTGAAGGTGAAAGGTGCCAGTTGATAGTTTAGTCTTTCTTCAACCAAGTCGTCTTTTCTTCTGAATCAACAATGCACTCTCCTCACAACCAAAACAGTTATTCAAGGACTGTCAAGATGCACACCAAGTGTTCATCAGACCTAATTAATTTTTGCATTATTATTTTTTAAATATTTTATGTATTTTTAATACAAATTGATACAATAAAAACTAAGCAAGCATACAGTATTTTGCATTATTATTTTATCAGGTCTCACATTTTGGCATTAAATAATAACATAAATCAACTAGAAAACAGCATGAAAACACCAATAAAGACAAATATTATCTTAACTTTTTCATATTGTTCTCTTATAATGTCTCCTGTTAGAAGTGGTTAGCAGAAAAAGAATAATATCTCTTAAAATGATCCCTACCATAAATATTTAAATTTTGATGATGTTCACGCCATACAAAACAAAACCAAAAAAATACAGCAAAGAAGAATGCAGAACTACCTTCAGTAGTGATGTAGAGAAAAACAATAGCAGTAATGTACCACATAATGCATAGAGAAATAAAATTGATAAAGAATCAACAAATAAATGTCCCTCAAGAAACCTTTTCATAGAGTACATATAAACAGTAATTCTATAGCAGTTAGAAATCTTTTTTTATTTAATGCCATGCTGACTATACTAAGAACTAGCATGAATGTGAAAAAATTAGTAGCACTTTTTTCCTTTTACTACATAGTCACAGAAAACAAACAAAAATACTAAGAACACTAAATATTATAAGCTCCAATTTCAAATATAATTTTACAGTATTTTGATAGTCTACTACTAATTCTTGCCTGCCCCCCCCCAAAAAAAGCCTCTGACACAGCAAAATCTGGTAACACAAAGCTAGATGCATTCAGTGATTTTTAAAGGAAAAAACTCACTTGACTATTTTTCAATAATTTATGAGAAGAATCGAAAGTATTTATTTTAAACACACATACACACTTTCTATCTCTTCTTTTAGTGCTGGCTTTCTAGGGGAATGGGAGTAGGGAGAGGAAAGGGATGTCAGGACTGTCAGGGGATCAGCCTGGTCAAAGCCTGTGTGGTGCGCAAAGACTCCCTATGTGGATTCTGATTCTGATGAGCCCTCCAACACTGAGCAGCTTCCCTTCACTTTCCAATGAAAAATACAAGTATTTGGAAGGTCCTAATTTCTACCTACATAAATAATGACTCTAAGTTACTGCTGATTTAATTACTTTTGCTAAGCTAGTGATTTATGCCTTGGTTTTAAAAGGTTTCAAGTTAAAGAAACCCTTACCCACTTTCAAGGAAAAAGCAGTATTCATGGGATGGAGGGAAGTGGGTCTGAACTGAATAGGAGTGATCTGAAACCCTGGGCTAGCACAACTTAAGACTAGAAGGCAAAAGACAGCATCTCTCAGCATCTGAGTGTCTTAAAGCAAAAAACAAACATCAAGGTGAGAGCGTGAGTGAAGGGGAAGGTGAGGAGGCCTAGTCACGAGGAAAAGTCTGTGTGTGCAGGCATCAGAACTATGACTAGAACAGTCTTCTCCCTCCCTCTTTCTCTTCCTTCCTCCAACACATCATTCCACCTCCTAAAAACTAACAGTTTCTAGGTATAGAGAGAATCTATTTAGGCTCTTTAAAAAATATTCTTAAAAAAAATCTCTGGTAAAATTATTCATATCAGTCCAGTCTTAAAATGTATAGAAAGAAGGAAAGTAAAACTCTCAAAGGACACAGTATCCATGAAGGTAGAAAAACAAAAGATGATATAGCCTTATATTCATTCAAGCAACATGTTTGAGGGCCTACTATATCCAGTCACTTAACTTGATTTTGTTTAAATGATTAGTATTTGTGAAACATGCTAACATGTGCCAGGCATTGTCCTAAAGGTTCACCATGAATGGTCTCCTTTAATCTTTACAACAATCCTATATAGATGATTCTACTATCATTCTCATTTTACAGATGAGGAAACTAAGGCTCAGGAAATACAAGGAACTTGCCAGTGGCCATACATCTCTTTGAGATTGAAGGTAGATTTATACACAAGTTATCTGACTCCAGAGTCACCATCTTTGTCCACTACACTGTATGGAAAGCTAATGCTTTCTAGTTAGGAATTGGAGTGGTTGGATAGGTGGTACTAACATCATCTCTCAGGCACTTATCTTTCTATGACCCTCATGTTGCTTTTTTGATTTTCCATTTATTCAAAAGTAAATGTGGACTTAGTTTCAATGTCTTTAATTCAATGTCTTTAATAAGTGAACAAAAGTAGTGTTCACTTTTCTTATATCTTTTGGCACACAGAAACTCAACCTTCACACAGTTCTGCTAATAATGGCAGAGTGATTCAACCGAAGAGATGCAAATGTGCTGTGCAATGTTAACATCAGTAGACTTTTCCTCCTAATTAGATATTCTTTATGTTACTGGGAAAGCTAACTTGATTTCTTAGGGCCATAGCAACTGATTAGTAAAACAGTTGCATAAGGAATTTACTGGACAGCAGAGCAAAACCAGCATGAGGTACCATGGGGCTAGCTGGGATATAGTGGTTTGACTTTCGACTTTGTCACTTAATTCCTAGAGATTCCATCTACCTCATGGAAATGGGAGACACCTACCCCATAGAAGTATTGTAGGGACTAAAAGGAATGATATATATTAAAAAGAGTAGTACCATACCTGGCATCTAATGATGCTTTGAGCATATTAGCCTGAATTTCATAGGTACCAATCTGCCATTTCTGTGTTTGATTGTCTATTGGCCAATTCAATTTTCTTTTAAATTACATGCAAAAAAAAAAAACATAAAAATTCTATACTAGTACATCTCAAACTTTATTGTACATGAATATCACCAGGGACATTTTTTTTTTTTTGGAGAGGTTTTTTTCGCTATAGGGCGCGTGCGCTCGCCAGACAGACAGAGACATAGAGACAGACAGCGAGAAATCACCCCCCAGAGGGGATGGTCACGCCGCAATCCCTTCTCCTCCATTCTCCTCTTGGGATCTTGGACACGCACGCACACGCGCCCGGCATGAGTTTTAAGCCACCGGGTCCGGGACGCAAACTGCAGTCGACTTCGTGGGAGTCCAGCAACATAACCATTATGCTAACTGCTGGTCCCACCAGGGACATTTTTTAAAATGCAGATTCTCTAAGCTCTATTCACAGAGATTTTGATTCAGAAAGTCTAGGATGAGGCCCAGAAATTTACACTTTTCAATAAATCTCCTCAGAAAAACACACTTTTTTAAAAATAATTATTTTATTTAACTTTGTTATTTTATTTGTTTTAATTTGACCAGATAAAGACAGTGAGAGACAGAGAAGAGAGAAAGTGAGAAAGCAAGCTGCCAGGTCTGAGACTTGAACCACGATTAGTCATGTGGGAATACAGCGTCTTTAACAACCATGTCACCTGCTGGCCCCGAGAAAACACGCTTTTTAAAGTTTCTTATTTATTTCTTCTGAGACAGAGCTCGATAGAGAGAGAGAAAGAGAGAGGCTCCCGACAGGTCTTCCCACCATAATTCACATACAACCTCAGTCAGCCAGGATCATAGGCACATGCATACATGCCCAGACCTTCCCATGTGGCTTCAGCATTGCTGAGAGTTGAGAGTTGCATTACTGCTGTACCACCATGGCTGCTCAACACACTGAGCACTGTATACTTGCACATTCTCTCTCTGTTTCTGTCTCTCTTTTGCTTTCTCTCTCTCTTTATAAAATATTTCGTACAATATTATATTCTCAATACAGGGTAGGCCCCAAATTCACTGATGGCTGCTGAAGCATCTTAAGGACAATGGAGACTGACAGCCACAGGGCCCATAAAAAATGCAAATCTACACTAATGAAAAAGTTCTGAAACTTAATCTTACATTACTATGTGATGAGATGAGGACAGTATAGCTGGGAGTCTATCAATGGGTCAGAGAGGATCAGGAGAAACTGTTCAGATTTGTGCAGCCTGGGACCAGCAGATGGCATAATGGTTACATTGCTGGGGTTCCACATGGCCCACCATGGCCCAAGTCCCAGACCTGGTGGCCTGAAACACACCAGGTGTGTGGGTATGCATGCTCAAAATTCTGAGAGGATAATGGAGAAGAAGGGATTGTGGCATGGTCATCCCCCCTTTTCTCGCTTTCTGTCTTTCAGTCTCTCTCTCTCCAGTGAGCACACACAAGCAAACACACCCTATAACAAAAAAAAAAAAAAAAAAAAAAAAAAACTCTCTTTAAAACAAATAAAAAATTTCAAAAAGAAATACAAAAAAAAAAAAAAAAACAAACAAACAGATTTGCACAGCCATTGTGGAAAAGAGTACAGACGTTCCTAAAGAAATTTAAAATGCAACTACCATGTGACCCTGCAACCACTCTTGGGATATATATACCTAGAGAAATTAAATTATCACTTTGCGGGGGACCAGCGGTTAGCATAATGGCTATGTCGCTGGACTCCCACGTAGTCGACCGCGGTTTGAGTCCTGGACCCGGTGGCTTAAACTCATGCCGGGCGTGTGTGCATGCGTGCCCAAGATCCTGAGAGGAGAATGGAGGAGAAGGGATTGCGGCGTGGCCATCCCCCCTGGGGGGTGATTTCTCGCTTTCTATCTATCTGTCTCTCTGTCTGTCTGGTGAGCGCACGTGCCCTATAGCAAAAACGTCTTCAAAAAAAAAATTATCACTTTGCAAAAATGTCTGCACTTCCATGTTTATTGTAGAATTAGTCAGAATAGCCAAAATATAGGAACAACTGAAGTACTCATCAGAGGATAAATGAATAAAGAAGTTGTAATGTGTGTATGTGTATAAATGTGTGCGAGTGTGTATGTGTGTGTATAGAGAGAATAAAAGATTATTCAGCCTTGGAAAGAAGAACCTGCCATTTGTCACATTATGAATGAACTTGGAGGACATGATGTTAATTGAAATAATCCAGATACAGAACGAAAACTACTGCATGATCTTACTTACATGTGGAATCTACAATAATAAAATAGAGTAAGTCCAAAGACATAGAGACTAAAATGATACTTACCAGGGGTCAGGGGCAGGCAGTAGGGGAGGAACTTGGCAATGTGGAGCGAAGGATTCAATTTTGCAGATGTGTAGGATAGATGAGTCTACAGAGCTCAAGCATGACATTAAGACTATAATTACATTGTGTTGTTTTCAAGATTTTTGCTAAGAAAGTAAATTTTAACAGTTCTTGCTAAACACACAAAAAATGATAACTATATAAGATGATGGATATGTTCATTTATTTGACTATAGTAATCATTTCATTATATATATTAAAATATCATACTACACACTTTAAATATATACAATAAAAATTTTTTAAAAAGAAACTACCCATATTATTATTGAATTTTTTTCCCTTGAGCTTGTTTTGGGGGGGGGGAGAAAAAAAAGATTCAGGAGAAAAGTTAACTCTGAAAGAAGCATAAATAAAGAAATCAAAAATAAAAATTAGAAAGGAAGGCCAAGGAGCCATTACCTGAAAGAGGTTCTCAGTCATTAACTATATGTTCAGGTCTTTAAAAACAGGGAGAGCCTTCATTTACCAAGAAATATTGGCAGAATTTTCCTGGCATTTCTTTTAGTGTTTTTCTGGACTGCTTTAACATTCTTCAATTTTCTTTGGACTGTGATAAAAACTAGGTATGTGGATGTCATCAGTGTTCATTAAGAAAAGATTTTACTAAGGTCAAAGAAAATTATATTCCAAAAATGATGAGAAAAGTGTCAAGTTCTACTCATTGAATCGGCCTGCACAGAGCCAAGTGCATGGGCAATACTTTAAAAAAAAAAAAAAAAAAAAAAAAAAAAAAGGCCATAGATGGAAACTATCCGAAGACTTTAAAATAATTTGAAATTCAAATGACATTAATACAAGAGAGTTGTTAATGTCCTAAGGCTGGAAAATCAGCTCATCTGTCCCTGCTTCGATATTCCTATAGAAATGTTGCTCTGGGAGATGTGCCCACTAAGATGCATCACTAGATTTCTCCCTACATTACTGAGTTGATAGAGATTCATAATTTGGTGCTGAGAAATTCTGTCAAAATGCTTCCTTCATATTCCCGTCAGCCCCTTGGCTGGTATTCTAGTACCCTTCACTCTTCTCCAGAAGTCCATGTTTCTATCTAGCTCTTCCACTGAAAACTGGCCAGGAGACCAGCAGATAGCATAGTGGTTATGTTGTTGGACTCCTACATGGCTGACCATGGTTCCAGTCTTGGACCTGGTGGCTTAAAACTCACGCCGGGTGTGTGTGTGCATGCTTGCCCAAGATACGGAGAGGAGAATGGAGGAGAAGGAATTGTGGTGTGGCCATCCCCCCCAGAGGTGATTTCTTGTTTTCTGTCTCTCTGTCTCTGTGTCTAGCGCACATACCCTATACCAAAAAATCTCTTCCCCCCCTCCCCCAAAAAAGAAAGAAAACAGGTAAACTGGCCAGATATTTCTGTCCATGGTGAACACGATGGTGTCCTGAAAATTGTTAACAAAATTGTAAGCTCCTCTGAGGACAGAAACCATTCTTCTGTTTCTCTTGAACCCCTACCATGTCCATACTGTGCACACAGAAGGCATTCAATAAAGATTTACTGGTAGAAGTTGAGCATACTGGATTTCACATCCAGAAGTGCAATGCTATTCCTGAAAACCAGCAGATGTTTGCTGATTGGCCCACAGAGCCTTTTCTAGTGCTAAGACATCCATGACCACCTCCGTTAACACCAAAGCGCTGGATAGTGTCTTGGCATTTTGTGTTTCTCATCTTTTGTAGGGTAGAAATCCAGACTTGGGTCTGGACTCATTTTTATCCATTCACAGCTCTAAGTAATGGAAGAAATGGAGAAAAATGACCAGTTGCCATTGCTGGTCTTTTATTTTCTTTGGTTTGACTCATAGCAGATATCAATTTTTTTTCTTTGAGAGGTTTTGGTCTTAGGGTACATACACTTGCTGAAGAGAGAGAGAGAGAGAGAGAGAGAGGAGATAGCATCAGTGAGAGGGAAAGTGAGAAATCACCTCCCAGGGGGTATTGTCATGCTGCAATCCCTTCTCCTCCATTCTCCTCCTGGGATCTTGTGCATACATACACATGTGCCTGGAGTGATTTTCAAGCCACTGGGTTAGGACTCGAACTACAGTCAGTCATGTGGGAGTCCAGCAACATAACTGCTATGCCATCTGCTGGTTTACTCAATCTACTTTTTAAAATCTCATTAAAAAACCCTACTTAAATATTACTAAAAAATGCAAAGTAAAATAGGAGTATATCGAATATGAAATACTATTTCACACACTTGATTAGTATAGCACATGCTGGGTGTGCAATATAAATATATTCATAGTACTACCAAAGAGAGAAAAGCAGGCCTCTACTCTTATCTCACAATGTCACAGAGCCTACATTCTCTCACTAGTAAAATCACAAAAGGACTTTATATTAATTACCACTATTCACTACAAGATAACATTATGTGTAGAAAGATAATATATGTGTCTTGGCTCCCATTCAAAAGACTGGTTACTTAACAGCTTAACTGGTTCAGTAGAGCCTACAAAGACTGTCTTGCACTGAGAGAACAGGAAGTAATCTTTGAAAAAAAATGCTCATTTTTTAAATGAAAACTTGCTTTTTGCTCGGACTTTCAAAGGAATCAAAGTGACAAGAGTTAGAGGAATGTTAAAACAAAACTGTCCTGCGGCACATGGTAGAGTCTTTTTTTTTTTTTTTTTTTTTTTTTTTTTTTCTTTTTTTTTTTTTGGAGAGGTTTTTGCTATAGGGCGCGTGCGCTCGCCAGACAGACAGAGAGAGACAGAGAGATAGAAAGCAGGAAATCACCCCCCAGGGGGGATGGCCACGCCGCAATCCCTTCTCCTCCATTCTCCTCTCGGGATCTTGGGCACGCACGCACACGCGCCCGGCGTGAGTTTAAGCCGCCGGGTCCGGGACTCGAACCGCGGTCGACTACGTGGGAGTCCAGCGACATAGCCATTACGCTAACTGCTGGTCCCCATGGTAGAGTCTTGAAATAAACAAGTAGTGCCCTGACGGCATTAATCAAGTTGAATATGTGCGTTCTTTTTGACTAAACACCCAGACAGTGATTAGAATAATGAGAAACAATGCTGAAAAACAAAAGCAATTGCTAGCTCTTCCCTCCTCTCTATGACCACTTCCAAATGATAGCTATAATTCAGTAAAAGATCATAGAGGCTGGCATTTATGCTGAACATCACTTCCTACCAGCCTTTTATTTACTAAATCCCCCCTAAATGAATATCTAGCTGAGAGGAGTAAATTGTATATGAAAACCCCTATCAATAGCAAGCTAAAATATATTGGCACAATATCAAATAAATAGAGTAGATAAATATATTAGTCTGGCACAGAATCACACATGGTGAGCTGTTTTATAGGTTTGCAGCAGAGGAATAGAAGACATATTACGAATAAATGTGCTCTACTTATTGTTGTCTTGTATGAGAAGTCTCAATGTTGCTAAACCAAATGAGAATTTCAGAGAAAGATTTGAGCTATACCCTTAAGTTTTAAAATCAAACTTAATTCTTTTTCTAAAGATACAGAATTTCCTAACTGTGTGAGAAAGTTAAGACTGACTAAAATAATGAAATCTAAATCCAAAAGAATGAGTTGTAGATTCTCTATTGAGAGAGACATGGAAATGTTTGTTGATGAATACATTTAAATTCATTATTGGAAACTGAAACAGCATAGTGTTTGCAAAAATTAGCTTACAACTTTAAATTTGGAAGGAAACTTTGTGCTTTTAAAGAAAAGATGCTAATTTGTGAATTTTTGGTATCTTAACTCACTTACTTAAGATGCCTTCAAAATTCTCACTAGAAGTATGGCTCCTATTTTGTTATTAATGTTTCCAGAAAGGGACACCAGACAGAAGGAAAATATTTCTTCCTCAATTAAGAAGGCTTTTAAGCCTTTTTGCCCAAATTTTTCTAATGCCTCATTTTGCTAAATCAATCACATTGTTCTATTATTGTAGTAAAATATACTTTAATAACAAATGTTTGAAATCAAAAGTGACATTTTTTTCTAAGATGCATTACTAATAAAGTAACACATTTTCATCCTGTGTGAAACAGCTGGACCATGACGAGATCACATTAGCACTAATTAAAATGATATTTTTTGTGCAGTTTTTGCTAACCCAGCTTCATTGGACTCAAAAGGATTTTTGAAATCCATAATAAAGGCTATTATGTAATCTTACCATGATTCTCTCGAATCAGGCTACTGTCTAATTTCTCTATAACGATATTTTCTTAAAACTCTCACTCAATAAAATCAATATTAAGTTTTTACTCTTATAGCTCTTTTTTTCAATATATGATCCTCATTTAATTAAAAAAAATTAAAGCTTTAATTTATTTTGCTTGATGAACAAGAAAAATATAATATTAAAGGCAACATTTTGCAATGTTTCTCTTTTTCCTCACTTTACTGGGTCCCTGTTGTTCCCAACGTATAATTTGCAAAACATATTGCTTCAATACTTACAATGAGAGAGGCGGCCCAGCTGTGGGAGGGAGAGGACAACAGCCTCCAATATTACCATAATAATCTGCCTAGAGTCCCATGAGCCCTCTGGTATATACAATTCTCTGTACTGCAGGCCCCAGCTGGAGAACATTCTCTTGACATGTATGCCAACCTTTGCCTGCAGGCAAAATAAAAAAAGGCAGAGAAGTAATCATGAAAATAAAAAATCTTGTCAACGGCATTAGGATACAGTTCCCATGTTTTTGCTCACGTAGGCAGGCATTGTGCTAACAAAATGCTATGAGACTTTTAAAAGACTGCAGCTGGTATGTATTTAGGTCTTTAAAAAAAAATTGCTATGTTAATTCTACAATCCCAAAATTCAGAGAACGGAAAGGGGCCTGTGGGCAGTGATAGTTATTACTGTCAATATGTATGACAACTTGATCAACTATTACTTAGAAGCTTGCTTATTACAGAGAGAGAATGAGATGGAGTAATATTACAGTATTAAGGTTCTTCATGGATGAAACTTTCAAACAAATGTTACTTAAATAGCTTGGCAAATGCATGTAAGAAGAACCTGAGCAGTTGTTCAACATGTTTTTAAATAATCCCACAAAACTAATATTATATCTACCCCTAAAATTCAATCATAAAAAAGTCACATTTATCTTTGAAATAATAAAATATTGAAAGTACTTCCTGAACAAAATATGTGTCATGCACCTCAAAGTTCACATTAGGTTAACTGTCACTTAAAACATCAACAAAACTCAAAATAGTCAAACTCTAAATACTCACACTTAAATCTTAAAAAATATGATATCCTTTTCATGACATTGAAAGTTTCCAAACTGCATTTGCTGAAATAAGTGACTACGCCAAAAATAAATTAACTCGGAGAATATAAGCACTCATACATATTCTAAATACTTTAATCTAGGTAGCATCCCACTGTATAAACATTCTGCACAAGTAAGAAAATGTCATTATATAAGTAGAATATTAACTTTCTTTGTAAAATTAATTTTCCAGCTATCACACATACTGGAAAAGGGCAGTATAGTGTTATATTATTTTTATTTTTTTTAGAGGTTTTTTGCTATAGGGCGCGTGCACTGGCCAGAAAGACAGAGAGAGACAGACAGAAAGCAAGAAATCACCCCCCAGGGGTGATGGCCACGCCGCAATCCCTTCTCCTCCATTCTCCTCCTGGGATCTTGGATCTTGGGCACGCACACACATGTGTCAGGCGTGAGTTTCAAGCCACCAGGTCCGGGTCTCGAACTGCGGTCAACGATATGGGAGTCCAGCGACATGGCCATTACGCTAACTGCTGGTCCCTTTTTTTTTTCTATTTTTAAGAGATTTTTGCTAAAGCGTGCATGCGCTTGCCAGTGAGACAGAAAGAAAGAAAGTGAGAAATCAACCCCACCTCCCTGGGGGGGATTGCCACACCACAATCCCTTCTCCTCTATTCTCATCCTGAGACCTTGGGCAAGGATGCACACACACCTGGCATGAATTTTAAGCTGCCAGGACTGGACTTCAAACGATGGTCGACCATGTGGGAGTCCAAAGACATAACTGCGACACCATCTGCTGTTCCCTCCCCCTTTTTTTATGAGAGGTTTATTCTATAGGGCATGTGCACTCACCAGAGACAGAGAGAGATAGAAGCGAGAAATCATCCTCCAGGTGTGATGGCCACACCACAGCCTTTTCTCCTCCATTCTCCCCCTGGGATTTTGGGCACATATGCACATGTGCCTGGCATGAATCTCAAGCCACCAGGTCCCGGATTCAAACTGCAATCGAGCATGTGGGAGTCCAGCACCTTAACAACAACAACCCCTGCTACTCCAGTGTTATATTATTCTTAACCATTGCCAAGAAGTGTTCAATTTTATTGTTTTTACAAATCTGGTGATAATAAATCTCTACTTTGCAGATGAAGAGGCAGACAATTTAGAGTTCATAGCATAAAGGTAATTCACTGGTAGTTGTTAATTACTGTAGGTACAGGATATAGAAATTTGGTTTGTAATTATATATTCACATAACTACTTAATTAATGTAAATCACTTACACCAAATGTAAATTACATGAGGGAAAGGTAATTTTACCTTATTTTATTTATTAATTTAGGAAATTCTGTTCACCACTTATATCAAGTACATGGCACACACTAGGTCTCTGTTGAAAGAACGAGTGTATGCATTTAATTATTAATTCATTCAACAAATATTTACCAAGGTACTGGGAATACAGCAGTGAATAAAGTTTGTCTTAATGGCACAGAATACATACAATAAGAAAAATAAGTACAATATACATTGTGATGACAGTAAATACTAAAATGAAAAGTTTAGTGGGAGAAAAGACAGAGAGTACGTACGGGCAGGAAAGTGCAACTTTAGAAACAGTGGCCAGGGGAAGCTTCCCTGCAATGAAAGTGTGAAATGAACTAGCTTTCTCTACTGGATAAAATTGAATAGGCTCCCAGTAAGAATCCAATAAAAAGACAAAGCGAAGACTCAACATGTTCACCCTTTCATCATTTATGTAAATAGCAGTATTTATCCCATAAAATTATAAACTCCTCTAAAACAAAGACTGCAACACTTTTTGGATATTATCTCTAGCACTTGGCACAGTATCTTAAACATAGTAGATGCTCTACTTTTTATGCTGAATGGGCCTGGATTCCTAATAGAATAAAAGACCAAGGATGGAGAAGAACACCCCCAGCACACTCTGCAGTGCAGTGAGGTTGGGCATACACCATCACGCAGCATTTGGCCTGAAACTGCCCAAACCTCCGAGACCCCTGCATTCAGCTGCCCAGCACAGAGACAACCACCATTAGTCCCAAGAGAAAAAAAGGCAAGTTCATATAGAGAACTGTGTGTGGATACCACTACAAGTAGGGAAATTAATCAAAATCCTTGCTTCACTAATGGCGGCTCACATTGGGATCATTTTTATCCAAGATGGAAGGCGCACATATGTCATTTTTATGAAAGTGTTCTTGAAGGACGTTCACAGCCCTTTGTATCCATATCTTCAATTTGTGGAGCTGGATATGTGTGAGTGTCAAATCCCATGAGGGACTTAGGCAGATGCTGTCTGGAGAGGTCAAATGCTGCAATGTCGTGCAGCATTAGCTTTACCACAGAGTGCGGAGCATGGCACTTTCCACAGAACTAGAAAATGGGCCACTAGAGACAGGATGGGGGCTCTGGGGAAAGTAATCAAGAAATAATAAGAGACAAATAGAACAGACCTGCCATAGAAAGAGGTTGAAGCAAGAATTGAGCAAAGGTGTGAAAGAGTGTAGAGATGACGAAGCAAGGAAACATTACAGTGAACTATACAATGGGATAAAACTGTAATATCATGTTGTTCTTTCATCTCTGGTTAAATGCATGCACTCTTCCTCACCTCTGGTTCATTGCACGTGCTTCCATTGTCTCCTCTTCTGCTATCTAGAATGGAAGGTCACATATTTCTTATCGCTGTCTCTATGTGAAGTTTGAAGGTATACATTATTCAATTCTTAAATCCTGGAAATTGTCAAAAATATAGGCACTCAACAGAATTGTGTGGCTGGAAACAATTCTTCAAATACATTGGACATTGACCTAGGTCTTAATAAAGACAGACCTCTTAGTAGTTCTCAAGCACACAATACAGTATTGACTACAGACACAGTGTTGTACATTAGATTCTCAGAATGTATTCATCCTATGTAACCAAAATGTTTGCTTAGTACCCTTCCATAAACATCCCATTTTTCCCTTCCCTCAGACCCTACAAGTAACTATCACTCTGCTTTCTGCTTCTGAGTTTAACTATTTTGGATTCCACATGTCAGTGAGACCATGCAGTCTTTGTCTTTCTGTGTCTGACTTACATAGCATAATGTTCTGCAGGTTCCTCTATCTAGTTGCAAATAGCAGGATGCTCTTCTTTTTTAAAGCAGAATAAGTTTGCATTTTTATTGTATACACACATGTGTGCATGCACACACATTCCCATACACCACATTTTCTCTGCTCATTTATCTATTAACAGACATTTAGGTTGTTTCCAATATCTTGGATATTGTGAATAGTGCTGTAACGAACATAGCATAATGCTCTTGTTTTACCATGGATTAAAAAACAAAAAGTCTTGGAGCCAGCAGGTGTGGTACTTAATGCGTTGAACTCCCACATGGCCGACCATGGTTTGAGTCTTGGACCTGATAGCTTGAAAATCACACAGGGTGCCTGTGTGAATGACCAAAATCCCAGAAGGAGAACGGAGGAGAAGGGACTGAGGTGTGGCCTGCCCCCACCTCCCCAAGGAGGTGATTTCTCATTCTCTCTCTCTCTCCAGCAAGTTCATATACTCTATGGCAAAAACCTTAGGGAAAAATAATGCCTCAGGTAATGGAAATAAAAGCAGCAGCTATAATTATTAAAGATAAGTAAATTTTTAAAGTAGATGTTAGTTAGCAGTGAAAATAACAATAAGCAAATTTGGTAATACATGCATTACTGTTAGCAGGGAAGTGCAGGTCAGTTGGCCTCATCATTGCAAAGGATAACACAAAACAGAGTAAGGGCACATAGGCACAATAAAAAATAAAACAATGTGTTTAAATATTAGAAGTTTATTTGTTTGTCTATTATCCTGGAGGAACTAAAATATTCAGACATACCACCAAGGTGCATTTTCAGCGAATTACCACATAATGGATAATCTAATGCCTATTTGGGTGTTACTGCTTTCAACTTTCTCGTGATTTTTCAGGGTGTCTCCACACACCCATAGCTGCAAATAGCTCCTTTCTACTGTGATCTCTCTCTTTCTAGCTCATGAGTCTCTTTTGAGCTTTACATAAATTGCTTCTTGGGCATCTCCAGTTATACTCCATAGATATTCAAATTCAACATACTTATAATTTCCCCCCTCCCAATTATTTTCTTCTATAGTCTTGTCTTAGTAAATGACACCACTAATTTTCTAAGCCAGAAACCTAGAAATAATTCTCAACTCCACCATCTCTCAAGTTCTCGTCCCATTATATCTTCAGCCACCAAATTCTATAAAACCTTTCTCCTCATTAATTCTTTTTTTTTTTTTTTTTTTGGAGAGGTTTTTTGTTCACTATAGAGCGCGTGCGCTCGCCAGACAGACAGAGAGAGACATAGAGACAGAAAGTGAGAAATCACCCCCCAGGGGGGATGGTCACGCCGCAATCCCTTCTCCTCCATTCTCCTCTCGGGATCTTGGGCACGCACGCACACGCGCCCGGCGTGAGTTGTAAGCCACCGGGTCCGAGACGCGAACCGCGGTCGACTACGTGGGAGTCCAGCGACATAGCCATTACGCTAACTGCTGGTTCCCTTAATTCGTTTTTCATAACTTAATTTATTTTTTATATTCAACCACTGTATATCATTACAGCTTTTAAAATGAATTTTCCCAGCATGAATACACTATGTATTAGTCCAGCTATAGGTATTATTATACACATGATCATCAATAGATAAGTTTCCTTTTTTGTGTTCTTTAAATGTGTTTTGCTTCTTTCTTTTTCTCCTTGATTCCCATCCTCTCACCCTCCCCCATTTCCCACCCTCCTCCCACACTGTCTTTAGTATCTACAATTGTTCTCCATGCTTTTATATCTTTCAGTCTTTCAGTTTCTGCTATAGAGTGCAGGCATTCAGTATATATTAAGTGGGGACATACAATACCTTTCTTTCATAGTCTAGTTTGCAGTAAATCTTCCATGTTCATCCACTTTCTATCAAATGCCAGGGTCTTGTTGTGTTTTATGTCTGAGTAGTATTCCATAGTGCATATGTGCCATAGTTTTTCCATCCATTTTATCTGTTCATAGACATTTGGGTTGGTTCCATGTCTCAGCAATTGTGAATAAAACCACAATAAACATGGATGTGCAAGTACTTTTCTAACTGAGCATTCTCCTATTCTTTGAGTAGATACCCAGAAGTGGAATGAGTTATCTACTGATCATCTGATAGTTCTATTTGTAGGTCTTTGAGGAACCTCCTTCCATATTGTTCTCCACAGCGGCTGTACTAATTAAATTTCCACAAGCAGTGTAGGAGAGTTCCCTTTTCACTACAGCCTTGCCATTACTTATCATTCTTTGTTTTTTTGTTTTTGGGGGTTTTTTTGCTTTTGTTTTTGCTTTTTAATCTTAGCCATTCTGACTGGGGTTAGGTGGTATCTCATTGTAGTTTTGATTTGAATATCCCATATGGTAAGGGATGTTAAGCATTTTTATATGTTTTTTGACTGTTTTTATGTCTGCCTCAAAGAGTTATCTATTCAGCTCATTTGTCTATCTTTAATTGGGTTGATCATTTTCTTTTTTTAGGTAAGTCTCTTGAGTTCCCTGTATATTCTGGTTATCAGTTCCTTACCTAAGGCATAGCTTGGAAACATATTCTCCTATTCTGAGAGTTCTCACTTTACTCTAATTATTGTTTCCTTTGCTAAGCAGAAGTTTTTTAACCTAATGTAATCTCACTTGTCTATTTTTGGGATTATTGTCTGTGCTTTAAGGGTCTATTTAAGAAGTCTTTGCCTACTCTGATGTCTCCAAGAGTATCCACTGTGTTATTAACCAGTAGTTTTGTAGTTTGGGGACTTAGGCTGAAATCTTTGATCCATTTTTATTTGATTTTTGTTAATGGTAAGCGATAGGGATTCAGTTTCATCTTTCTGCAGGTGGACATTCAGTTTTTCCAGTACCAATTGCCAAAGAGACTTTCTTTTCCCCATTGTATTGACTGGTGCCCTTGTCAAAAATCAGTTGGCTGTATGTTTTGGGGTTTATTCCTGGGGTCTGTTCTGTTCCATTGGTCTACATATCTGTTTTTGTGCCAATACCATACTGCTTTGATTATCACAGCTTTGAAATATATTTTGGAGTCAGGACATGAGATGCCTCCTAATCCACTTTTCTTGCACAGGGTTGCTTTGGCTATACAGGGTCTTTTGTTATGCCAGACAAATTCTGTAATTGTTTTTTCTAAATCTGTAAAGAATATCTCTGGCAATTTACTTTGAATTGGATTAAATTTGTAGATTAATTTGGGTAGGACTGACTTTTTTTTAAATTTATTTATTATCATCATAATCTTGTTTATATTACATTGAATTGCATATAACTTTACAGTGTATTACATTTCTTTTTCCAGAAGGAATACCATGCATGTCAGTCAGTACAGCAACATTAAAATCCCCATTTCATCATCCAATAACTTTTCATTGTTTTTCCCCATCATTATTAATATTATTCCAATTATTTTTTAACCAGTTAATCACTGTTTCTCATTTTGCTTGTAAAAAGACCTTACCCAACATGAAATACTTCTCAGACCAATCCAGTTGAGAATACTATACACATCATCATCAACAGGTAAAACACCATATCTGTGTCCTACTAATGTCATGCCTCTCTATTTGTTCTCTTGCTATCTTTCTCTATACTCTTCTCTTCCCCCCCATTCCACACTGTCTTATTCTCGTTAAGTACTTTCATTGCTTTTATGTCCTCCAATATTTCGCTCTCTACCATAGAATGTGGATAGTCAGTATATGTTAAGTGGATGCATACAATATCTTTCTTTCATAGCCTGGCTTGCTTCACTCAGCAATAGATCCTCCATATCCGACCAATTTCTGTCAAATGTCAGGGTCTTGTTGTTTTTTATGGCTGAGTAGTATTCCATAGAGTATATATGCTACACTTTTTCAATCCATTCATCAGTGTGTGGACAATTAGGTAGGTTCCATGCCTTGGCAATCATGAATAATGCTGCAATAAACATTGATGTGCAAGCACTTTTCCAACTGAGTGTTCTCCTGTCCTCTGGGTAGATACCCAGAAGCGGGATTGCTGGATCAAATGGTAGTTCTATTTGTAGATCTTTGAGGAACCCCCATATTGTCCTCCACAGTGGCTGAACCAGTTTACATTCCCACCAACAGTGTAGGAAAGTTCCCTTTTCACCATATCTTCGCCAACACTTATCACTTTTTATATTCTTAATCTTTGCCATTCTGACAGGGGTTAAGGTAGTATCTCATTGTGGTTTTGATCTGCATCTCCCTTATGATGAGGGATGTTGAGCATTTCCTCATATGCTTTTTTGGCTGTTTTTATGTCTGTCTTCCTTAGAGAGATTTTTGTTCAGCTCATTTTCCCATCTTTTGATTGGGTTAATCTTTTTTTTTTTTTTTTTTTTTTTTTTTTTTTTGCATAAGGCGCTTGAGTTCCCTGTGTATTCTGGTTATCAGTCCCTTGTCTGAGGAATATTTAACAAAAACATTTTCCCATTCTGAGAGCTGTCGATTCACACTTGTTACAGTGTCCTTTGATGTGCAGAAACTTCTTAGTCTGATATACTCCCATTTGTAGGACTGACATTTTATTATATTAATTCTTCCAACCCAGGAACATGGGGTGTTTCTACACCAATCTCTTAATTTACAACTCATTGTTAAGTATTCTGGTTCAAAAACTCCATATCTGCATTGGCTTACTACATCCTCTCAAAAGAAGTGCTGTCGGTCATCCCTACCAATAGTTGTTCATCAAAGTTAACTAAATGACCTTTTTAAAAATGCTTCAGTGAAAATCTACACATCCTCCTTGTCTTTAGGTTAAGGTCCTCTTTCTTTTGCATGGCATGCAAGGCCAAAGTAGTTACTCATATCTCTTTCAGCTCTCCCTACCCCCAGGTTCTACGGATGTTTCAGCTGTGTGTAAAGATTTTTCGTCAAGTTATGGGTCTCTATCTCTTTCCTGAAGCTCTGCTATTGACCTAAAATACCGTGTCCAGATTTCTTTACCTTAAATTAATCTCTCTTATCTTTTAAGAATGCATGGCTTTCTTTTCTAATTGCCCTCCTCTACTAAGTTACTGTGCTTTTCCCTGTGTTTGTAATGTGCCCTGTGCATGCATCTAGCGTAGTGCTTACTATACTAAATTGTGATTTCTAGCTTCTTATCGGTATCCCCCACTCTCTAAGAGTAGAGAGGATTTTTTCATGTCTATACATCCTGTAACAAGCATAATGTTTGTGCACTATCGATGTTAATTAATGTTTATCTAGCATCTGGATAAAAGCATGAGTTTTGAGGAAATAGATTGGATTTGTCAAAGGAAAATGAACCATCTATTCTACATTAAAATAATTTGTCAGAAAAGCTAAACAAAAAAACAAAACCTAATATTTCCTGTGTAAATACTTATACCCCAGCACTGGATCTATTGGTTTGGAACTAAGATGAAAGAAAGAAAGAGAGAGATCTGTTTGTACCTCACCATTTGTTTACATGGTCCAGAAATCTCCTGCATGAAGATAGTTAGGAACAGATCTGGTGGATGAGGCTTCTTGGGGATGGGATTTCTTGTCATTTTAAAACCAGTAGATCTTAAAGTGGAATAAAAAGAAAATGTGATTTAAAAGGAAGTTGAACTGGGTAGCAAAGCAAATTTTCTAAGTCAACACATATTTGTTAAAACTATCTTGGGGCTTTGGTGGGGCGCTAGACTCCCACATGGCAGGTTCAAGTCTCGGACCTGGCGGCTTGCTTTCTCACTTCCTCTCTCTCTCTCTGTCTCTCTCTGATCAAACTGAAAAATAATAATGATATAATAATAAATAAAGTTAAATAAAATAGTTCTTTACTATCTGGGTTTTGGGGGCTGGTGTGGTGGTTAGGGCACTGGGCTCTTATATAGCTGACCACAGTTCAAGTCCTGGACCTGGTGGCTGGTTTTCTCACTTTCCCTTTCTCTCTCTATCTCTCCCCAGTCAAATTTAAAAAATAATGATAGTAAATAAAATTAAGTAAAAAATTCTTTGAAAATAAAATTATCTGGGTTTTTTTTTGTTGTTATTTGTGTTTTGCTTTGTTTCACATGATGTATTTTAAAGGTGCTATTTATAAAAATAATTCATTTAGCCTATGAAAAAATATCCAGCTATATCAATTTTTTACAAGAAAATATAAAATATAAGTCAAATTAAAATGCTACTTGTTTACTTAAAGGAGCAAGAGTTTAAAATGCAGAACTAAAACTGCTCAAGTGAATAAAACAAAAGATTTTTCATTTTATTTTATTTCATTTTTTATTATTATTTATGTTTTAATTTTACCAAAGACAGAGAGAGAAAGGGAAAGTGAGAAAGCAGGCCACCAGGTCTAGGACTTGAACTGCAGTTGGCCAAGTGGGAGTCCAGCACCTCAACCATCATATCACTTGCTAGCCCCCCAAAATTATTTTATTTCACTTTATTTATTATTATTATTATTCAATTTTTCTATAAGGCATGTGTGTTCACGAGAGAGAGAAGAGAGAGAAATAGAGAGAGAGGGAAAGTGGGAAAGTAAGCCACCAGATCCAGGACTTGAACCAAAGTTGGCCATGTGGGAATCCAGTGCCTTCACCACATCTGCTGGCCCTGAGTAAAACTTTTTTAAATGAGGCAATTACTCCCTTCTCTAAAATTTCTTGCAGCACTCCCTGACCTTTTGGGAATCCACATGGTAGATCCTCATGTGTGTTTGTCAACCGCCTTTTATAATGATACCCCATTCAGCTCTGCCATCTCTAACAGCACTCTTTATTCAGATCTCAGACATCATCAGAACTTCTCAGTGCTGGGGCCAGCAAGTGGCATGGTGGTTGAGGGTTCTAGATTCCCACATGGCCCACCATAGTTTGAGTACTGGACCTGTGGCTTGCTTTCTCACTTTCCCTCTCATTCTCTCACTCTTGCGCTGTCCCTCTCTGGTCAAGTTAAAATAAGTAAATAAAGTTAAATAAAATAATTCTTAAAAACAAACAAACAAAAACTTCCCACTCCCAGGGTCAGATGGCAGTGCAGTGATAAAATGAGATGCTCTGCAAAGTTGACCCATATAGGAAGGTTGCAAGTTCATGGCTGGAGACCTCCCTGAGTACTCCAAGCACATGCTCATGATCTGGGACTAGCAAAAGCTAGAGTTGGATCATGGCATTGAGACTCTGCTAAGAGTGTTGTCTCTTTCTCTCTCTTTCTTTGTTTCACTTATGAAAAAAATAAGTGAATAAACCTTGAGGGAATAAAAGAAAAAGAACTTAGCAGTCACGTGTCCACTATTTTAGAAAAGTGTTGTATCACAAGCTTTTCTTTATTTTCTTGTCAATGTTCTAAGAAATCCTTAGGTATTTCCAATTATAGGACACCAGGAAAACTTGTTTCGTTTTTTAAGTTGATTTAAAAACAAAACAACAACTCAAAAGACTTCTTTTCCAAATATTCCTAGGAGCAAAAGATCACCAGTGCAGTTGGCAACATAAGAACAATCATTCCCTATGGATACGGATGGTCCAAACTCTATCTGAAATTTTAACATCCTCGTTAGTTTCCGAGTATTTCAAACTCATAGGATGAGTTTATGGCAGCTCATAAACTCAGCCTGGAGACTTTGGAGGAAACACAGCAACTACAGCAAGCACTGAATACGGGGAAAAATAGGGAGAGGCATTCCCATGAAATGGTTTCAGTCTTCTACTTAGGATGTTTTAAAGATACATAACCTAAAATTTTGTTATGCTCATTTATTGTGTTGTATGGCTTGAACAAATGGTCTCATTTTCAGTTTCATTTAAATATTTATTTCATTTATATAGATCATCTAATCACATTTCATTACCCATAGAAAAAGTGGTTGATAAATATACATTGAATTGAAATAAATGAGCCCATATCTTAATGTTGGGCCCATATATATAATAATATATATTGAGGAATAAACTTGACCTAAATTAGGCTAACTCATCCAAATAAGGCTTTTACTAAAAGTAGATAAATGCTTCCTATTACTTCTGAATTAAGAGCCAAAAAAAAATCTAACAAATAATCTTTTTATGTCTTCTGCATTCTTTACATTTCTACCCAAAAAAGACATTTGAAGCAGAGGAGAAAATATGAAAGGAAAACTAAGTAAAAGTTAGTAAACCGAGGAACCTATAAATACCTAGGAGCCTATGCTATCTTCATTATGACCTATCTTCTTTTAATTCAAAAGAAAATAGAAAGTACCTTTTTGTTTATATTGGTCCCCTTCTCTTAAACTCACCTCTCTCTTAGGATCCATGCCGCATCTCAATTATAATGCTAAAACCTCGATAATACTAGAGGCACTAGCAGCTAAAGTCAGCACTACCCCTCAGTTTCCCTATGGGCAACAATCTCAATGCCAGCTCCATGACTGCACAGCCTTTGGAAGCTTACAGAGTCCCCATGGGCCAGCAGCTGCAGAGGGAAATTTAAGCTAGAGAAGATTCTCTCTCTCTGCAACCAGGGGAAGAAAAAGATGCTGATAGCTATGTTTACTTATGTAGGAGTTGCTTTCCTGTCCCAATTGCTCAGTCTTTTTATAAATGCCTTGCAAAATATATTTCAGTATTCAGATTATATATTGCAAAAATAAGATACCATGTGTTCACAACAAAGTAATCTGGTTAAATACTGAGGGAAAAGCATTAGTGATCTTGTAATCATTGAAGCCAACCATTCGATTAACACACTCATGCATTCTGCAAACAGCCTATATATGTCGAGCTCTTAGCTAAGCACTGAGTGTAGTTTTGCACAGTAAGCAGAGAGAGTATACGTCAACCGAGGGAGATCAACAATTAAACAAGCAATTTAACAATAATGTATAACAAGACCTTACAAAATAAGCCCCAAAAAGTTGACAGAAAAGACACAAACATTATCACGAGATCAAAACAAAGAATCAAGTGAAACAAAGCAAAGAACCTCTCTTGTTTTCAAAAACGATTTAAGTGAAAGACAGGGGACAAGGGTTTTACAGGAAACTCTTCTCACCTGCATCTAGTTTTCCATCTACTGTAAATATTTCAGCCCTCATCATTGGGCAACAGCAAACTTCCTGCTTTACTTGAATGTATGTTCTCTGCAAAGCAAACAGGTGATACAGCAACAATATGTAAACGAGCTGAGAGGAATGGAGTACAAAGGCTATATTTGAAATTCTATGTGCAGAGCTAGTCTCCCAGTGACCTGACTGTAGAAAAGCAAACATTTCTGCCTCAGAGAAGGAGCAATGCACATACCAAAATAATCCATGCTACTCTATTTATTTTTTTTGATCTGGAAGAAAGCCCTCAGAGGGAGATAGAATACAGTAAATGTTGTATCAGAAAGTCAAAATGGCATAGTGAATGGGAACATCAAAGTGTCATAATGTTGTGTAAAGATAACCTATATAAATATAACATGTTTATATTATGCAAAGTGGTGATTATAAAATGCTTTTATTCTTTATTAAAGAAACTGTGTTACCGTGTGGCAAGCCAATTTTTGTCCTTTCATTGAATGTCTTCCAGGGGCCCAAACCTGGCTGTTATTACATTTTTATGTCTCATAGCACATCTGTATCTTTAACCAAGTTCTAAATTAGCTGTCAGAGCTGAGTGAAGACATGAAGTGAAGAAATCTCTCTCCTCTGCCATAATGGCTGATGCACCTTTTACAGCACTAGCTAATGTATGAATCAAGTAAAGCATAAGAGAAAGAAAATGGGCTTTGTAGTAGAAAGACATGGGTGTAAAGCCAAGTTCTACTACTTATTACTGTGTGACCTTGAGCACAGTGCTTGTTTTCTAGTTCACAGAGTGAAGTCATTGCAAGAATGACACAAGATGATACAGAGGTGTACAGTGCATGGCATGCAGTGTACATTCAGCATGTGGCTGCAATGATTTCCCTACTAGTACTTCCTGAGTGCTTTCTCTTTGATGTTTTTTTGGATTACTTCTTACCCTTTGTAAAGCTGTTCTTGCTTGTCCCATTGTTATCACTGGAAAACTGAATTTCATGATCGAAGCATCAAGAATTTTTTCAAAAAAAATTAAAAAGGTTGAGACGAGTAAGACTTTTAACATTTCACCAAATTCACTTTAAAAGATCTGAGTCCTTATTTAAAAAAAAATTATTTTGTTAAACTTTGTTTATTTATTTTAATTTGATCAGATAGTGACAGAGTGAGAGAGAAAGTGAGAAAGCAAGCCACCAGGTCTGGGACTTGAACCGTGGTTGGCCATATGGGAGTCCACAGCCCTTAACCACCGCACCACCTGCCGCCCAAAATATCTGCATTCTTTATAAATAAGAATAACAGAATATTACCTAAATTTTAATTTTGTCAAACTATAACAAAATAAGAAATAAAATGGCTGAAATGTTTCAGAAAAGAAAACCACTAAAATGACCAGGTAGCCCAACAATCAGTCTTTCTACTATTCTGAGAGTGTCTCCTCTATTGTGGACTGGGGAGATTATTTTATATATGGGTTTTATCAAGCCTCTTGGACAGGAAACAAACTAAACGAGAGGCCATCTGGATTTGGCAGCAGAAGGACATAGTGAAGCTCTGGTTAATCCCACAGTTTCCTGACAAAACACGAAAGAGGCATTCAGATAATATAACTGACATTTAAGTAAGCAACCTAGAATATAATCCTACAAATGAGTTATGCCATTTCTTAAAAATAAACAACCTTGGGAACTATAAACCCATAAGTTAAAATAAACCAATACAGTTACCATTATTTTTAACTCCTCAATCACTAAGGGAAGTTCAAATCTAAATAAAAATTAATTTTATCACTTCAGAGGCACATCTACATCATCATCAAATAGCCCAGAGATCTCTTTTGTTTACCAATTTTATACCATATATTTCATTTCAAAAGAATTTTGGCTATTTCCAGAAATCAAAGCTACCTCAAAAGGAACAAGATGAGGCTCCACTGAAGATCTACAAAAATATATCATAAAGACATGTTCTGAAAGAAACTTCTCAAGAAAAGTTAGAGAATCATGCAAATTCTACCGAGGTTTGGTTTTTAGTATTAGCACAATTCTTGGTTGCATACGTTCTGCTGCCTTTGTTTAAAATAAAATAAAAACTGTTATGTGAACTTTACTCCTGATGGTATCCTACATCTCCTTCCTACACCTGCAGGTAGGAAGAAATGGAATCCTGTGATAGACGGTTCCTCTTCTGCTCTGCTTCAGGCTTACTCTTCACCAGCATCCTGGTTATACGGTAGTGTCTGCGGCAGTGGGGCCAAGACAGCTTTCTGAGGGAACAGCAGCCAGCTGAGGAGTGGAAGTGGCCATCTGCAAAAGCTTATCTGTCTGGGGGAATGGCTATTTGTTGTCAGCTGATTCAAGAATGAATCACAACAGACATTAGAGGTGGTGGCAATGTTATTCATATAATATTTAATAATTTTATGTAATTGGACCAAGTTTCATTAGTACTTGTTGCAATAAAACCAGAGACATTTCTCAAAAAGCAAGGCATCCAGATGGAGGATATAGACCGTCTATTTAACATTGGAGCATACACAGCCACAGGCATCTAGAAGCTAGAACAAAAACAAGCACAGGCTGTAAAAAGTGCCACAACCAAAAAAGGGGCTGAGTGGGCAGTGACTGCAATAAAAAGACTATCTGCAACCCAGAAGAGGAATCACCACCAAACCAAACCCTGGACCACAGTGACACCCTGATGTCTGATTTCTAGTCTCTAAAACTATGAGAAATAAATGTTTGTTGGTTCAACCCACAGTTTACACTACATTGTTATAGTACCCCAAATAGAGTTGACACGTGATAAAGCAAACATGATAAAACAATGGAGAAGAAATGAAATATTCAAATTATGTCACTGGGAGCATTGCTATGTATATATTGGGTCATCAGAAAAGGTATGATTTATTTTTCTAGTTTTTTTTTTTTTTTTTTTGTTTTTTTTTTGTTTGTTTTTTTTCCTAGAGAGATTTTTGCTATAGAGCATGTGTGCTTACCAGAAAGACAGAGAGACAGAAAGTGAGAAATCACCCACCGGGGAGATGGCCATGCTGCAATCCCTTCTCCTCCATTCTCCTCTCAGGATCTTGGGTACACATGCACATGCACCCAGCATGAGTTTAGCCTCCGGGTCCAGGACTCGAACCACAGTCAACTAACTGGGAGTTCAGTGACATAACCATTACGCCATCTGCTAGTCCCTGTTTTTCTGTTTTTCTATGCAAAAAATGTCTCAAGACTTTTCTGACAACCCAATAGAAAGAGGTATTTAGATTTGTCATACCATACACTGAAATATATTTGAAGTTACTTTCAGAAATCCATATAGAAAATAGGAACAACTTTAGTCAGTTGTAGTGGCACAACAGTAGCAGCACAGGGCTACACAATGCTGAAGCCATGTGGGAAGGTCTTGGCTTCACATCCAGAGGTCTTCCTGTAAAACTGGGCATGCGTACATATGACAGTGATACTGACTGGTTGAGGCTGGGATGGATCACAGCAAGGAGACACTGTTGGGGATGCCTCTCTCTCTTTAAAGATATAGATAAATAAACTTTAAAAAATAAAAAATAGGGGTCAACAGTTAGCGTAATGGCTATGTCACTGGACTCCCACGTAGTCGACCGCGGTTCGCATCCCAGACCCAGTGGCTTAAAACTCATGCCGGGCGCGTGTGCATGTGTGCCCAAGATCCCGAGAGGAGAATGGAGGAGAAGGGATTGTGGCGTGGCCATCTCCCCTGGGGGTTGATTTCTCGCTTTCTGTCTCTCTGTCTCTATCTGTCTGGCGAGCACACGCGCCCTATAGCAAAAACCTCTAAAAAAATAAAAAATTAAAATTAAATATTAAAAACTAAGAAAACAACTTTCAATTTTAAGAAAATGCAAAAGAATATCTAATACAGTATTTTCTTTCTGAAGGAAGAAGTGTTTTCCAATCCTGAGAGTTATGAAAGAACTAAGGAAAATGTCAATATTTTAAATAGTTTTATGTTTGGAATTTCTTTTTTTTTTTAGAGGTTTTTGCTATAAGGCATGTGCGCTCGCCAGACAGAGAGAGGCAGAGAGACAGAAAGTGAGAAATCACCCCCCAGGGGGGATGGCCACGCCGCAATCCCTTCTCCTCCATTCTCCTCGCGGGATCTTGGGCACACACGCACATGTGCCTGGCGTGAGTTTTAAGCCACCGGGTCCAGGACGTGAACCGCGGTTAATTACGTGGGAGTCCAGCGACATAGCCATTACGCTAACTGCTGGTCCCTGGAACTTCTGTTTATCAAAAATACCATGAAGTTAAAAAACAGAACAAGTTAGGAAAATATATGCCATAATTTGTGAAGAATGAGCACTCTTAACATGTAAAGGATTCATGGAAATTGGATAACAAAAACATATAAAATCAATAGTGACATGAGAAATGAACATAAATAGCCAGTTCATAGATGAGAAATTTTATGTGTCTAATAAACCTCATTTGTCATTAAACATGTAAACTGAAATGTAAAAGTATCATTTTCACAGGTCTGAATAACAAAGATATACTTAAAATGTTAAATATCCCATAAGAGGGCAGGAATACATACATTGTCTTCCAGTGTTTGTATGCATATAAATTAGTACAACTTTCTAAAAGCAATTTGTCAGCTTTAAGAACTTTATATTCTTGTTCAAAGAGTAAAAAGTAATACTAGCAATCTTTCCCAAAAAAGGTCAAAGCTATGGTCAAAGATTTATATACAAAGATGTTCATTGTAGTACTATGTATCATAGCCTGAACTATCCAATAACAAAGAAGTGGCCAATTAAGTTATGGTAGATACATAATGGAATGCCAGTTTAAAATGTAATTGGGCCAACATGGGGGTTAAGGCAGCTATATTCCACATAGACAACCGGGCAGTTTGAGTCCTAGTCTTGAGGGCTTGAAAAGTATGCTGGGCACATGTGTGTGTGTGTGTGTGTGTGTGTGTGCCTCAAGTTCCAAAATAAGAGCGCAGAAATGATTGTGTCATGACCACTTCCCATGGGGAGTGTGTTCTCAGTTTCCTTCTCTCTTTGTCTCTGTCCAGCAAGCACACATGTTCACTGTCAATTTTTAAAAAATGTAATCATAGACGAACATTGTTTGACAAAGACAGGTATTCACAATATGTTATTAATAAAATTATGTATACAGAAATGAAAGTAGAGCATGATCTCAACCTTATAAAGACATTCACAGAGAAAAATGACTGTTTGAAAATATTTATAGTGTTTAAACTTGGTTGGCACAATTATGGATTAGGATGAAGGTTCACGTTCAGTCAAAAGACCAAACACGAGCATATAAACTGGTTTTGGTTGATATGGTGGCTCCACATTGTCAGGGGTCCCTAGTTCTTCCATCTTGTTGCCCCAATACCCTAGTGCATTACCTTCACTCCCATCAAACTTTGCATTCACTCTCCAAACCACAGGAAGGAAGAGAGGACAGGTGAGCATACTCCTTCCCTGTAAGGGTACAACTCCAAAATTCTGCACACTGGGTTCACTCATATCTCATTAGCCAAATCTTAATCACATGGCCACACCTACATATAAGGCAGAAAATAGTCATGAATTGGATAATTTTGTGTCTAAAATTCTATTATTGTGTAAAAAAAACAATAACAAATTCTAGGTTGTTGCAAAAGTCATGACACATTTTTGCATAGAACAAATACATCATGACTTTTCTGATAGCCCAATATTAGGAGAAATTTTCTGCCACAGTCCACCTGTTTAGACTCAAAGATCCATGTGCACGCTTCTTCACATGCACTGAAATTATTCACTCACTTTCCAAAAGAGACACTCCAAAAATTGCATCAAGTTATTAATTTATCTTAACATCCAGGAATTTTAGAAGATGTCTAGTCCTCTCCATCAGATCAAGATGTAGTTTTTTTTGGTCTGATATTACAAACTAAAACACAAACTATTTTCCCCCTCCTCCCAGCACATAGCAGTGGGATAGAAGCAGGCTAAGTATATTAAAAATTGTCAATGACACAATCATTTCACTGAAAATAAATAGTTAGGTATAAATTTAGCACAACATGTATACAGTTTGTATGCTGAAAATTACAAAATAGTGACAAAAATAAAGATATGTATGGACTGAAAGATTCAACATAACAAAAATGTCAATTCTTCTCAAGTTGATCTATAAGTTGAATGCATGAAATTTCTATCAAAATTCCAGCAAGGGAATTTTGTGTATGTTTTTATAGACACAGACAAGCTACAAAAATCTATATGAAAAGGCAAAGACCCTAAAATAGCCAATATATTCTTGAAAAATAAAAATAAAATGAAGTAACCACTCAGCTCAATATCATGGCTATAACGTAGTCATCATAATTGAGACAAAGTGGTATTGGTAGAAGGATAGATACATAAATTAATGGAATAGAATAGAGAACTCACAAATAGACCACATGAATATGTCCAGCTGAATTTTTTTCTTTATTCAAGATAGAGTATGTGCACGCATATGAAAGAGAATGAGAGAGAGGAACATCCTTTACAAGTTCTAATCACACTTCATGATTCCCTTTTTTCTGTCTTCCATCTTGTCAGATCATGAATATTCACACATGAGCATAACATGTTCCAGGCTCCCAAACCAAGGGTTCAAACCATAATCATGTGAGGTCCAACTTCTCTTGAATAGTATGTTACCACTACCATCAAGCCAGTTCCCAACTGACTTATAGCAATGATGAAAAGGATCAGTATTAGTAGTACAGCAATAGTATACCACTCTGCAGTGCTGGAAGCCATATGGAAGATCATGGCTGGGAACCAGGGTTGGCCTGCACTCCCCAGGCAGGTACATGTGTGACCATGATCTTGACTGGCTAGAGGCAGGGGGTAGATCACAGCATGAGAACATACTTGTCTCTCTCCCTTCTTTTTCTGTCTCTCTCTCTCATTAAGGAAATAAACTTTTTAAAATATATATTTATTTTATTTTATTTATTCATTTATTCATTTTTTTAACTTGACAGAGAGAGACACAGAGAGAGAGAGAGAGGACATGAGAAAGCAAACCATCAGGTCCAGGACTTGAACTGTGGTCAGCCATGTGGGAGTGTCCAGTGCCTTAACCACCATGCCACCTGCTGGTCCCAGTAAACTTTATTTTTTTAAAACAATGCAAAGGCAATTCAATGGCGGGACAATAATCTTTCAACAAATGGTTTCAGAGCTATTGGACATCCATAGATTTAAAAACCCACCCACAAAAAATGATAGACAGATAAAAACTCAGCCTAACCTAAGTCTCACACATTATGCAAAAGTTTTCTTAAAATGGCTCACACTTAACTGTAAAATGTAAAATGATAAAACTTTTAAAAAATTAAGATAAAAGCTGAGATTTAGAGCTAAACCACTTGACAACAAACCAAATCTAAAAAGAAAAATTAACAAATTAGATCTCATCGACATTTAAAACTTTTTCTCTGTGAAAAACCCCCTTAAGAGGATGAAAACACAAGCTGAAACCTGGAAGAAAAGTTGAAAAAAAAATTCAAACAATTAAAAAATGATCAAAAGACATGAGCAGGCATTTCAACAAATAGAATATACAGATGGCAAATAGACATACAAACAGTTGAATACCATTAGACTTTTAGTTTAGTCCATTAGGTAAAAGCAAATTAAAACTATTTTACCTGTTTTAGGCATGAACCAGGAATCACTTGCTCCCCATCAGAAAAGTCAATTATCTGATGACAAAGTTTGTCAAGGAGAAAGTCTTTATTATGTGTGACATCATGCAGGAGACAGCAAGATTTGCTCAGAAGATTCTTGCCAAATGTATTCAAGGATGGCCTTTTGTAGAAAGTTAATTCTATCAATGTTTTCAACTAGATCCATTTATGCCAATAAAAGATTGAACCTTGAGAAGCTCTGACTGGTCGACTTAAGCCACAGTTTAAGCTGCTGCCCATTGGTCCATTACATAAACTAGTACTGTTCTAATTGGTCACTCTGCTGCAGAGAGCATCCATGCTCCCTCTCTGTCGTGGGGGTTAAATTCTAGGTCTCTAAGACAACATCACTGCTTGTGCCCTCCAAGTGAATCCACAAAATAGCAATCATTACCAGGTCTTTCCCACCTAGGCTAGTTCTGGCAGTTACAAAACCTAAGTTAGGTATCATTAATCACTTGTTAGAATAGCTATAAATATTGGGGCAGTAGGTGGTGTAGTGGCTAAGGCGATGGACTCCCACAAGGCCAACTGCAGTTGCAGTCCTGAGTCCCGTGGCTTGAAAATTAAGGCCAGCACATATGCCTGCATACCCAAAACCTTGAGAGGATAATGGAGAAGAGATTGTGGAAAGGCCATATCCCCTGGGGAGAGATTTCTATTATTTTTTTTGAGGTTTTTGTATTGTTTTGTTTTTGCTATAGGGCGTGTGCGCTCGCCAGAAAGACAGAGAGACAGGAAGCGAGAAATTACCCCCAAGGAGGGATCGTCACACCACAATCCCTTCTCAATTCTTCTCTTGGGATCTTGGGCTCGCACGCACACACACCCAGCAAGAGTTTAAACCAACGAGTCAGGGACTCCAACCGTGGTAAACTACATGGGGAGTCCAGCGACATAGCTATGACACAACTGCTGGTCCCATGATTTCTTATTTTCCCTTTCTCTGTCTCTCTTGTTCTCTTTCCAGTGAGTACACGTGCCCTATGACAAAAAAAAAAAAAAAAAAAAAAAAAAAAAAAAAAAAAAAAAAAACTAAAAAGAAAGATAGCAATAACACCAAATGCTAATGAGGATGTGGACAAACTGGATTATTCACACATATCTAGGAGAAATACACCATGATCCAGCCACTCTGGAATACAATTTGCAGTTTTTAAAAAAACTGTTTGCATTGCAACTATCAGTTGACCTACAAATTTAGTCTTGAGCATTTGTCTCAAATTAATTAAAATCAATTTTTGTTTACACAAAAATCTGTAGCTCAGTTATTCATTTTACTCAGTAAACATTTCTTGAATCCTGATCATGTGCCAGCCACTGTTGTAGGCACACTCTTCCTCTCTAGATATTTCAAGATTGCTGGAACATTAAAAGAAAATTTGCTTGGAAGTAATGTCTGGCTGTCCTAAGTCATACCCTCCCCTCAAACACAAAAAGAAAGACTACAGATGTCAAAAGAGTGGAAAGAGGCCAGATAGCCATGAGTTACCTCATTTCCTTTTGTCAAGAGTAATGACTAACGAGACTATGCAACCACTTTCTGTAGCACGTACAATGGCTGAGCTTATCTGCTAGTCCTGCAGACTATTCAAAAACATACTAGAGGTTCCACACAGGACTCCTGAAATAGAGAAGAATGTTGAAGATACTGGGTCCTGATGTATAAAAACAGGATAAAGGCTTCAGAAGCTTCTTGCCTTTTTCTCCTCTTTCTTGTTTTTTATTTTCTTTTGTTGTTTTCTTTTGATTTTTGTTCCTTTCTGAAACAAATTTGCTCCCATCTTCTCATTTTTGTTTCTTATTTACATTTTTTTAAATACTGTAAAATAAAATTTTAAGTTTTAAACAGGACCTTACTCCTTTAGAAGGAAGCATTGATGGATGAACATATTTTCTTTTTTAAATTATTTTTAAAGTTGTATTATTATTATAATTATTATTATATTTATTATTATATTATTATTATATTAGAATTATTATAATTTGCTATAAGGCATGTGCACTCACCAGAAAGAGAGAAAGGAAACAGAAAGAGAGAGGTAAAGAGAGAGCCACCAAGTTCAGGACTCGAACCATGTCGGAACCCAGAGGCTTAACCACCATGCCACCTGCTGGGCCCTGGACTTATTTTCTTAATGAATAAATCAGTATAGGAAAAGATCCAACATGAAAAGAAAGTATATAATACAAATTTATAAAAATAAGGCAAATCAAAGAAAATGTAAATGATAAGAAATGATGATCTCTGTCAAAGCTTAAAATGGAAAGCTAAAATGGATATAACTATTAATATCATTACAAATGTAAGTCATAGATTGGAACTGTAGCAAAAACTACACATTCACAAGAAATGAAGTAGTCTAAGTTTTAAAAGCAGAGGTTTTACTTAACAACAAACAAGCTGCCAATGAAAAATATGAGTCTAATATTATCCATAAATTCAAAGGGTAGATGTAAAATTCATCCATCAAATATAATTAAAGTTTAAGTTATTTAAACATGCAAAGACATCATTATAAACAGTAGTTTCTTAATACTTGGCTTATTCACATATTTGGAAAGCAAGTATTCCCATAAAACATAGCTCAGGTTCTTAATGACTTGCTTTGATAATAAATAACTACTGGAATCATGAATCGAACCTAGATATTCTAGTTCTTGGGTTAGTGGCCTGGCTGTAGACCAAAAAGATATATCTTGTCTTCAAGAAATACGCATTTGCATTTAAGAGTGCTCTAAATTATTCTGTGGACCACCTTTAGCTAATAGCAGCTTAAGTAACATTTTTTTTTCCCCTTCTACACAATGTATACTTAATCTGTTGCTTATTTCTCATTTGACTCAGAGGAGATATTTAGTATTGAATTTTTAAAATAATTTTGTGCTCTTAGGGTCTATGCCATGAATTTTTAAGAGATAAATCAGCATATTATTTTTTAAAGAAAATAATCAGAAGCTTTTGTTTTAATATGTAAAATACAATAAAGTCATTCTCAGATCATAATATCCACATTGATTTATGGATTAGTTGTTGAAGATAATCAGCCAAAGAGCTCAGAGACCCCCAAATCATTCTATAGAACGCAAACTGTCGGTTTCTTTAGAATCCACTCGTTCATGCCCAGCGGGAAACCATGCCCTAAATAGGGACAGAAAGCTTGCCTTAATAAACTCAATATTTCATATAAGCCAAAGATGGGATTACTTAATTTAACAGGAGACAAATATTGCAAAAACACAGTAAAGTAGCACAGTCTTTGATATTGAGGGTGTTGCCCCTCATATTACTAAACAGAATTCTGGTCCTCAGCAAACTGTACCAGCCAGAAAGACCAGTGGCATAATTTTAAAACTGATATACCATGAAAGATGCCACTGCATGGGAATTCCAACCCAGGTTAATATCATCTCTCCCTCAGGGTTCTTATTTTTCTTTCTTATCTGTACACCCAATAGCTACTAAAAGTTATCATCTGGAAGTTGGTTTACTAGCATGTGTAAGAAATCCATGCAATATCAACAGAGAATATAAACCTAACAAAGCTGCCAATGTGGGTCGTTTAGAGAGAAAGGAACAATTATAACACCACAGTATCACTAGTATAGATGTGAGTTGGTTTAACACTATGCCACTTTGCCTTAAGAGTAAATAATCTATTTATTAGTAATTTTCTGCTTTGAAACTTTGCATTTTGTAAAGCTGTAATATGAATTGAAAAATGTGGCCATACAAAAACTGCCAGAAATAGAAACTGTTTTTTTACATCCATAATCTCAGGAAAATGGCCATGCTTTAGCTTCATCAGTAAATTAACATGGAGATTTCATAAGGCAGGAGAGAGTACTAGGAGAATGATAACATTGTCAGGCAGACAAAAATAATAGTAATACTTACAAATAAAGTACTTAGAAGATCTCCAAGAAGACTTCCTGAACTAATTCTAACTTATGTTAAATTCTCTGGCATTCCATTTGTATTTATTTTTTGGTCTGTGCTGTATTTTAAATTGAACTATAGCAAAAATTCATGTTTAGCCATTGTAACAGGATTAAGAAGATGAAAATTTAATCTGATTATGGTATTGAAAGGTAGGACCTTGGGGAAGAGATTATTGATTGAGTGGTTAGGGCAAAGCCTCCATGATTGAGTTCTCGTGAGTTTATAAGGAGAAGAAATGAGTCAGATGGAGGCCTCAAAGATAGAGACGATGCTCAGTTCTGCTCAGAGTTCTGGCCTCCACCATTTTGTGATGCCTTTGGGCTTGCTAGCCACCAGAATCATGGCTAAAATAAGCCTCTGTTTTTATAAATTATCCAGTCTGAGGTATTTCTATTTAGTGTTGAAAAATGGACTAAAACAGTGTGTAAAGCCATAGTTATAACAAAATGTCTAAATGTATTTCTTTCTATATTCTTTACAAAAAGAAAAGGCAAGGTTTTGATATAAAAAACACTTGAGTTTCTATCCTGGTTTGACCTATAATAAGCAGTGTGATCGTGAATACTGACTTTTTTTTTTTTTTTTTTTTTTTTTTTGGAGAGGTTTTTCGCTATAGGGCGCGTGCACTCGCCAGACAGACAGAGAGAGACATAGAGACAGAAAGCGAGAAATCACCCCCCAGGGGGGATGGTCACGCCGCAATCCCTTCTCCTCCATTCTCCTCTTGGGATCTTGGGCATGCACGCACACGCGCCCGGCGTGAGTTGTAAGCCACCGGGTCCGAGACGCGAACCGCGGTCGACTACGTGGGAGTCCAGCGACATAGCCATTACGCTAACTGCTGGTTCCCGTGAATACTGACTTTTTGAGGTTCGGTTTTGCCAATTATAGACATATAATAATAATAATATATACTGTTCTTGGCTTCAAGAACTTGTTGTATGACTTAATTAGGATACTATAATAATAACTTAATGCTTTGTGCAGAGTAGATACTCTGTTATTGTAGTTTCCTCTTTATTCCCTCAGGGGGAATTGAAATTTTTTTTTTACTTTTATTTTCAAAGTTTTTTTATTATTTTAATTTCTTTTATACATTCAATCACTATATAGGCACTATAGCTTGTAAAGTGAATTTACTCAACATGAATACACTTTATACCAATCCAGTTGAAGATACTATACACATTATATCTGCAGATAATCATTCATGTCTGTGTTCCATAAATGTCTTGCCTTTCTATTTTTCTCCTTGATTCCTTCTTCACACTCCCTCTCTTCTCCCACCCTCTTCCCATACTATCCCTAGAATCTGTAACCATTTTCTATGCTTCTATATCCTTTAATCTCTCAGTTTTCACCATAGAGTATGGAGAGACAGTATGTATTAAGTGGAGACATACAATGTCTCTCTTTCATAGCCTGACTTGCTTAACTCAGCAGTAAATCTTCCATATCCATCCACTTTCTATCAAATGCCAGGGTCTTGTTGTTTTTTATGGCCAAGTAGTATTCCATAGATTATATGTGCCAAACTTTTTCAATCCATTCATCTGTTCATGGGCATTTGGGTTAGTTTCAGGTTTTAGCAATCGTGAATAACATCACAATAAACATAGATGTGCAAATGTTTTTCCGACTGAGCATTCTCCCATCCTTTGGGTAGATACTCAGGAGTGGAATTGCTGGATCATATGGTAGTTCTATTGTAGGTCTTTGAGCAACCTATATATTGTTCTCCACAGTGGCTGGACTAATTTACATTCTCACCAACAGTGTAGGAGAGTTCCCTTTTCACCACAGCCTCATCAGCACTTATCATTTCTTGTTTTTATTCATCTTAACCATTCTGACTGGGGTTGGGTGGTATCTTATTGTGGTTTTGATTTGTATCTCCCTTATGAAGAGGGATGTTGATCATTTTTTGTTTTGTTTTGTTTAAAATAATTATTTATTTAATTTTATATATTCATTCATTTATTTTAATTTCAACAAAGAGAGACACAGACAGAGAGAGGAAAAGTGAGAAAGCAAGCCACCAGGTCTGGAACTCAAACCATGGTTGGCCATGTGGGAATGTCCAGTCCCTTAATCATCACACCACCTGCTGGTCTCCAGATGTTGATTATTTTTTTCATTTTTTTTTTTTTTTATATATCTTTTTTTGGAGAGTTGTTTGTGTAGCTCATTTTCCCATCTTTTAATTGGGTTGGTCATTATTTTTCTAGTAAGCTGCTCAAGTTCCCTGTGTATCCTGATTATTGGTCCCTTATCTGAGATATAGTTTACGAAAATATTCTCCATTCCAAGGGTTGTTGATGCACACTAACTACTGTGCCTTGCTGTGTAGAAATTACTTAATCTGATGTAATCCCAACTTGTCTATTTTTGGGATTGTTGCTTGTACTTTGGGAGTCTTACTCTGATGTCTCCCAGTTTCCCACTGTTTTCCACCAGTAGTTTTATAATTTGAGGTCTTAAGTTTAGATCTTTGATCCACTCTGAGTTGATTTTTAATAATTGTGAGAGATAGGGGTCCAGATTCATCTTTCTGCAGGTGAATACCCAGTTTATCCAGCACTATTTGCTAAAGACGTTTTCTTTTTCCCAATGGATTGATTGGTGCCCTTTGTCAATAATCAGTTGACTGGGGGTTTATTTTGGGGGTCTCTTTCTGTTCCATTGACCCACATGTCTGTTTTTGTGCCAGAATCCAGATTTTTGATAGACTCAAGCTAGTTATTAAGATTTCTCTAATTTTTTTTTATGATTCCTTCACCACTGAAAGAATTCTACATTTAACGGACACTCAATAATTCTAAGTCTTCACATCAAAATATCTCAGCAAGACTGAATATGCAGGTTTTAATCACTACTGCCTTCAAGTAAACTGAATTTCTACAACATAATTGCAACTATAGATCCACGAAAAAAGATTAATGATCCAGCTAAGGGGCAGTGAATATTTATGGCTTTTATTGAAATAAATGTTAATGACTATAGAGAAAAATATCTTTGAATTGGTTATATAAGATCAAGAGCTCTCCTCCCTCCCTTTATATTTAAGTTAGATAATGTCCAAACATATAAGCACACAGTACACTAACAATTGAATTCAGCATTGATTTGTTTGTCCAAAACACATACAAAGCAAATATTATAGAGAGGTTTATGATGTTAATAGTTTGCCTTATCACATCATTTGGAATACAACTTTTTTTCTATTTTTAAATTAATGTAAAAAGAATCAATGTTCTCTTTCTGCACTATCTGTATGCTTCTACAGCATCATGCACACATAATAGTCTAACTGCAATTTCAAATCAAAATAACATGAAAGTGCCACCTATATTGGTTTCATTCAGACCTGCCATGCGATCATTATTACAATATGAACTACATTTGCATATATTAAAATATAGCAGAAAAAGTAGACACTATGCATGCTAAATAGTTGTTTTTCCTAAACTTGAATATCTCAGGTGGCTTTCTTTTATTCCCCAAACCCCTAATGATATTTTTCTACATTAAGAATTGCCAGCATCCAGGCAATTATTTTCTAAAACGCAAATCAATAATACCTTTGCTTATTTATGGTATTGTCTCTATTTTTCTATGTCTGTTTTCAAGCTGCAAGATTGCCATGAAAACTGAATCTTTCTGAGTTCATATTCTCCTGCTGTTTCTCTCTCACCTCAAGTCACCCTCCTCTGTTGCAAAGGGCATGTGCTAATGATCTAAGTCACAAGTGAGTATATAAAAGAAAAAATAAAAAGGCTATAATCACATTAATGAAATGAACAAGGGAGATTTAGGCAGAAAGGCTACAAGGCTTTGAATAGTAGCCCTGTAATCATTAACTTTACCTCTTTTACTTCCTAACCTATGTCAGTCTTCTACCTGCAGCCTGGTTGATCCAGGACCACAACCTCATAGGTGCTGCTAGCATGAAATACCACCAAAACCTATATGCAGAAATTGTTATTCATTAAATACATAGTTATTTTAAACAATATCTTTGATATAAAGCAGGTATTTGCCTAAGGGTAGGTTATTGAGAGTTAATACAAATGAAGGCAGTTTCCCAGAAGTAAAATAATAATAATAAAATAAATTGGGGAACTTTGTGGACCTAGATCTTTCCCAAAGTAGCACCACATACTCTTTAGGATGTAGCCCTATTTCCCAGGTGATGAGTCACAGCCTCTGGACTGATTACTGAGAGCAGAGGGTCTCTCAGTAGACTAATCATTTTGTGCCTTCCACTGACTATGGGCTGCCATCATTGTAAATGAAAATAACAAGGTCATAATGAGAGACAAGATACTCTACAATATGGTCATTAAATCACTAGTCACTCTTGGAGTAACATTCAGTAGAAAGTGTCAAACACAAGTCACATTAGAGGAGATACTTAGCCTATCTTACAAGAATAGGCTTTTTAAGAGAGATTTTTGCTACAGGGCATATGCACCTGCCGGAGAGACAAAGAGAGAAAGAAAGTGAATAATCACCCCTCAGAGGGGATGGCTACACTGCAATCCCTTCTCCTCCATTCTCCTCTTGGGATCTTGGGCTCACATGCACATGTGTCTGGCATGAGTTTTAAGTCGCCAGATCCGGGACTCAAACTGCAGCCAACTATATGGGAGTCCCATGACATAACCATTATGCTATCTTCTGATCCCCACAAAAACTCTAAAGTCATGAAGAATAAAGAGTTTAGTGTCCACGTCTGAGGAACCCAAGCCTCATATAGAAGTTGCTTTGTCTACTTCACTGGCTTCCGGCTGACATAGCCTGCTCTCATTCACAAACTCCAACTTAAAATTGGAGGTTTAAACAAAAGGAAGTCATCTGGTCACCCATTGCCTAGTAGTTAAGGGAGCTAAGATTCTACACGGCCAACCCATTTGAATACTGGCACTGGTGGCTTGAAAAACACTGGCACATACACTAGCAGACACAAAATCCCAACAGAATGAAGAAATGGAGGAGATAGGATTGTGGCATGACCATGCCCCATTTCTCTCTCTTGCAAGCGTATGTGCCCTCTGGCAATTAAAAAAAAAGAAAACAAAGGTCATTTTAAAGATTTCTCAGATGGCTCTGGATCACTATTTCTGAAACTTAGCTGCAAATTTGATTTGGAATCATTTTAGGGGTTTCCAAAGATGCTGAGGCTTTGGATTCTACCTTCAGAAATTCTGGGTTACTTGTTATAGGATGGAGCATGAGCAAATACTTACTGGAGAATTTATTCCCAAAAGTTCAAGAGCCACAGTGTTAGATCAGTAGTTCTCAAAATGTAGTCTACACATTAATTGCCTTGGGATTTTGTTAAAACATAGTTTTGATTCAGTAGGTCTTAGTAGGGATCTGAAACTTCACATTACTGATAAGCTCTCATATGATATCCATGCTGCTGACTTACAGCTCAAACTTTAAATAGCAAGACTTTAAATCAAATTGGTAATGTAGGCAATGAGATATTAAACTCCCTTATCACTAGTCTGAATCCTTACCTGTAATACCAGTGGAACACATTCTGGTGGACATATAACGGTTTATGCAAATGATATGTATTTACATTTGTATGAAGGCAAGCTATTGGATTATAACTGGCAGCCACTAAATCTGGTACTTGAGGGACCAGTAGTTGCGTAACGGTTATGTCGCTGGACTCCCATATAGTTGACTGCGGTTCAAGTCCTGGACCTGGTGGCCAGAACTCATGCCGGGCACATGTGCATGTGTGCTCAAGATCCCAAGAGGAGAATGGAGGAGAAGGTACTGCGGCGTGGCCATCCTCCCTGGGGGGTGATTTCTCACTTTCTGTCTCTCTGCCTCTCTCTTTCTGGAGAGTGCACACACCCTATAGCCAAAACCTCTCATAAATAAATAAATAAATAAATAAATAAATAAATAAATAAAGTACTTGAGTATCATCTGAAGTTAAATATTGATTTTGTTCTACATCCAACTAACGTACAGAAGTATTTACTGATATCAGGTAGTTTTATTTTATATATCTACTATATCAAAAATGTTGGCTAAACCTAAACATAATGTTACTGAAAAAATTATAAATGCAAAGATATTAATTAAGGGGTAATGTATCTATCATACCATTTTAAAAATTCTTTCTGAAAAGTTTATTTAGAGAGAGAGAGACAAGCACCCTAAACAAGGTCTCATACCATGATCCCTCCTCAGCTTCCCACCAGCCAAGATCAAGGTTGCCCATGCTCAGCATTTATAGGTCAACTAGAGTAACTGAAGCTGTGGTCTTCCATATGGATCCAGCATTGCTACTGCAGTGACTTATGGCTGTGTTACCAAGCCAGCCTTGAATTCTTACTGTAATTACTTACATGAATGACAAGTTTGATAGTCACCAGACCCATTTTATTTTTTTATTCCCATATCATAAGATTGGAAGCCGGTTTTGAAATTGCATTTGCCTATCCAATTTTGACAGCCCCTTCTTTCTTAATACTAAACATATACAGAGCGTGTGTGTGTTTGTGTGTGCATGTGTGTGCTGGCCATGTAGCACAGTGGTTAAGTGTTGTGCAAAGCGAATTGGATCCCACATGGCAGACTGTGATTCAAACCCCAGTCCTGCTGGCTTGAAAAACATGCCTGGCATGTGCACATATGCCCAGAATCCTGACAGGATAGAGAAGTAGAGGAAAAAGGATTGCTGCATGAACAGCCCCTTTGGAGGGATTTTTTTTCTTTCTTCTTTTTTTTTTTCTCTCTCTCCAGGATGGTAATTGGAAAGATTTTTCTGCTAACCAAAAGGTCAAAGTTGAATTATGAACTTTAAACAAGGCCACCTCCATGGTACAACAATAATGTGGTCTGGCTCAGGTGAAGCTGGACCCCACATGGTGACTATGGTTTGAATATCCAGCCTGGAGCGCCTGAAACATGCCAGGCTTATGCATAAGTGTTCAAGATCCCACAGGCTGGAGGACTGGAGGGTACTCCTCTCTCTTTCTCTCTCATTTGCATGTGTAGGAACTTTATCATAAATGAAGAAAAATAAATGTTAAAAAGAACAATAAATAGAGGGCTATCATGTTTTACCTCACTAATGATAGCCTATTATGTGTTATGCATTTTATAAAACACTAAATACATATTATGGGTAGCACGTGGCTGAAGGTTAAGCTGGCTATCATGTAGCTGGCTGTGTTCAAGTCCCAGACCCAGCAGCTTGAAAAACATGCCAGGTATGCCCAAAATCCTAAGACAAGAGGGCAGCAGGAGGAATTTTGGCATAGCCATCCTTTCAGGGAATAATTTCTACCTTTCCTTCTCTCTCTATCTTTCTCTCTCTGTCTGTCTCTGACAAGCACATCATATCTATACCAAACTTAAAAGAAAAGATTATGTAAATATATTAACACAATGTTTATATTATATATAGTATACATCATTTTTGATAAAAATATATTAAATATGGCATATATATATATATATATATACATACACATGTTAAATATAAATATATAATGTAACATACGACAATTTATTTATTGGGGACCAGCAGTTAGCATAATGACTATGTCGCTGGACTCCCATGTAGTCAACTGCGATTTGCATCCCGGACCCGGTGGCTTAAAACTCATGCCAGGTGCATGTGCGTGTGTGCCCAAGATCCCGAGAGGAGAATGGAGGAGAAGGGACTGTGGAGTGGCCATCCCCCCCGGGGGTGATTTCTCATTTTCTGTCTCTCTGTCTCTCTCTGTCTGGCGAGCACACGTGCCCTATAGCAAAAAAAAAAAAAAAAAAAAAAAAAAAAAAAAAAAAAAAAAAATTTATTTAACTCTCCAAAGAACTCTATTAGATAGGCACCTTTACTATCCCCATGGTATATCTGAAAACAGTGACCTACAGAGAGGTTAAGTAAGTTACACAGGATAAAAGAGTTAAAATTATTGGATCCAGGATTCAAACCCATATTTTTAGAATCTAGATCTTTGCTAAAACTCACTTTGTCATACTCTTTTCAAAAAAGAGACAAATCCCTTCATCTGAAAGAAAATTGGAAGCTATACTGATTACAACTTCACTCTCTGCCCTTACTGAGTAAAGCAGGCTCTGTAATTTCTGGAGTCTCCAGGAGGCATACTTCTAGGATCAGGTGATAGCTTTTTTTTTTTTTTTTTTGGAGAGGTTTTTTCGCTATAGGGCGCGTGCGCTCGCCAGACAGACAGAGAGAGACAGAGAGACAGAAAGCGAGAAATCACCCCCCAGGGGGGATGGTCACGCCGCAATCCCTTCTCCTCCATTCTCCTCTCGGGATCTTGGGCACGCACGCACACGCGCCCGGCGTGAGTTGTAAGCCACCGGGTCCGAGACGCGAACCGCGGTCGACTACGTGGGAGTCCAGCGACATAGCCATTACGCTAACTGCCGGTTCCAGGTGATAGCTTTTTGAGACAATCAAATGGTTTGCCTACTTTCCCACCTCCAGTTTTTCTAATTTTTTTTTTTTTTTTTGAATCTTCAATTCCAATTGGATAGGTATGGAGAGAATTTGGTTAGTCACAGGATTTCTTTTTTTTTTCTTTTTTTTTTTTTTTTTTTTGAGAGGTTTTTGCTATAGTACACATGCACTCGCCAGAAAGACAGAGAGAAACAGAGAAATAGAAAGCAAGAAATCACCCCCCAGTGGGGATGGCCACGCCGCAATCCCTTCTCCTCCATTCTCCTCTCGGGATCTTGGGCACGCACGCACACATGCTCAGCGTGAGTTTAAGCCACCGGTCCGGGACTCAAACAGCAGTCAACTACTGAGAGTCCAGCGACATAGCCATTACGCCAACTACTGGTCCTGCCACAGGATTTCTAAAATGACTGGTATCCACGCTCCATAGGGAGGTTGGGGTGGGCAGAGAGTGGTGTTTGGGCCTTGAAAAGACATAGACTAGAATGGTTGTTTTGAGGGAAAAGAATAAAAACGGGCGTCTTAGTTACTGAGTTATCACAGACAAAAATTAGTGATATTTCCATTGAAATCATGAATCAGACATTGCTGATAAAAACATATTATAGCCTAGGAAAAGGAACATTCTCACTTTGGAAAGTTAGGAACCAATGATAAAGATCATCCTAAATAGTAAAATGCTAGACTCTTGAAAACTGAAGATTGAAACAAGAGAGATGTTCACTATCAATGCTATTTTTAACAATGTTCTATGAAACTTAGACAATGTTAAAAGATATATATGTACATTGCAAAAGGAAGTAATAGGAAGCGAGAAAACAGTCCTTATTTGAAGAAAAGATGATTTTAAAAACCTAAAAATCAATAGAAGCCATTAAGGGACTTCAGTAAATTAATATTTAGATAAATAAAAATGTAAAACATGTATATATTACAAACTATAAAGTTGAATATCAGATTAGGAGAAAATATAATAAATAATGATAGAAAATGTATTACAAACTTTAATATATAAAAAACTTTTAGAACTCGATAACATAAACAAAAGCATATTAATAGTATGGTCAAAGTAAATAAACATAAGTGACATAATGGAGTATATACGAATTTCCTAAATAGAAATTAAAATGTAATTTTAAATGTAAATTGTAAATATAACAGCAATATTAATTTGATAAACATATTTTAAAAGTATATAACATTTGTCAAAACCTATAGAACGTGCAATACCAAGAGTGAACCCTAACACACACTGTGGATTTGGGTGATAAAGTAATTTATTCTAAATAATTTGTTTAAACTGTAGCAAACATTTATGAATGAAGATGTTTAGTACTACTCTATAATGGTAAAAAAAAAAAAAAAAAAAAAAACTAACAAACAAAACAAAGTAAAACCTAATTGACATAGAGCATTTCAGACTAAAGTTAAGTACAAAATTGATAAAGTAAAAGCATGCCTAGAATACTTCACAATTTAAAATGTACAAAAATAAAATATCTAGAATCCACAAAAAAAACCCTCCTGCAAGTGATAAATTAACATATTAAAGTGGTAGGATACAAAATCAACCTACAGAAATCTGTAGGATCTCTACAGATCAACAATAAACAAAATGAGGTAAAATTGAAGAAAGCAATACCATTTACAATAGCCACAAAAAAAAAGATACCTAGAAATAAGCCTAACCAAATAAGTCAAAGATCTCTAAAAGGAAAACTATGAAAAACTAAAAAATGAAATTGAAAATGACTTAAAAAAGTGGAAAGATATCCCATGTCTGACTCCCTATTAGGTCACAGGACCAGCCCAGATTTTTATTTTTTTCTAATTTATAAGAACAATTAGGATAGGGAACCAGCAATTAGAGTAATGGCTATGTCGCTGGACTCCCACGTAGTCGACCGCGGTTCGCGTCCCGGACCCGGTGGCTTAAAACTCACGCTGGGCCCGTGTGTATACATGCCCAAGATCCTGAGAGGAGAATGGAGGAGAAGGGGTTGCGGTGTGACCATCCCCCCTGGGGAGTGATTTCTCGCTTTCTGTCTCTATGTCTCTGTCTGTCTGGCGAGTGCACACGCCCTATAGTGAAAATCTCTCCAAAAAAAAAAAAAAAAAACAATTAGGATAAAGATAAAGATAAATTTTCCTTCTGTTTTAAGATCCATTGCTTATGTTACTGAGTTTATCTAAACATTTGTTTGCTTTACACTTTTCATCTTCTACAGCCAAACTCTAAATAAGGATTACGTCTTCTTTTTGCCTTAGGTCATAGATCTAAGCATTAATATAATCAAAATGCCAATCCTGCCCAAATTAATGTATAAATTTAATGTAATCCTGATCAAATTATCAGAGATATTCTTATAGAATTTGAAAATAAAATCATAGAATGTGTCTGGAATCATAAAAGGTCTTGATCTGTATAACCAAAGCAATACTGAGCAAAAAGAGTAATATAGGAGGCATCTCACTCTCTGATCCCAAAATATATTCCAAAGCTATGGTAATCAAAACACCATGGCACTAGCACAAAAACAAGCATGTGGACCAATGGAACAGAACAGAGAACCCAGAAACAAGCCTCAAACATACAGTCAACTTATTTTTGAGAGAGGGCACAAGACAATCCAGTGGGGAAAAGAAAATATCTTCATCAAATAGTGCTGGAAAAACTGAGTATCCATTAGCAGAACTGGACCCCTATCTCTCACCATTAACGAAAAGCAACTCAAAATAGATCAAAGATTTTAAGCATAAAACCTCAGACTATAAAACTACTGGAAGAAAACACAGGGGACACTCTTACAGACATTGGAGTAGGCAAAGACTTCTTAAATGAGCCCCCTCAAACCATAGTCAGTTCTAAAAATAGATAAGTGGGATAACATCAGATTAAAAAGCTTTTGCACTGCAAAAGAAACAATTAGAGTAAAGAGACAGCCCTCAGAGTCGGAGAATATGTTTCCAAACTACACCTCAGGTAAGGAATAGATAACCAGAATATACAGGGAACTCAAGCAGCTTACCTGCAAAAAATATTCAACCCAATTAAAAGATGGGAAAATGAGCTGAACAGACAACTTTCTAAGGAAGACATACAAATAACCAAAAGGCATATGAAAAAATGCTCAATATCCCTTATCATAAGGCAGATGCAAATCAAAGCCACATGAGATACCACCTAATGCCAGTCAGAATGGCTAAGATTGAAAAAACAAAGAATGATAAGTGCTGGTGAGGCTTCTGTAAAAGGGAACTCTCCTACGCTGTTGATGGAAATGTAAACTAGTCCAGCCACTGTGTAGAACAATATGGAGGTTCCTCAAAGACCTACAAATGGAACTACCATATGACCCAGCAATTCTACTCCTGGGTATCTACCCAAAGGATAGGAATACACTCAGTTGGAAAAACACCTGCACATTCATGTTTATTAAAGCATTATTCATAATTGCTAAGACATGGAATTAACCCAAATGTCCAAGAACAGATGAATGGATTGAAAAGCATGGTACAGGGCCAGGAAGTGGCATGATGGTTAGAAGCATTGGACTCCCACATGGCCCACTGCAGTTTGAGTCCTGGACCACCCAGCACTTGCTTTCTCTCTCTCTTTCACTCTATCCCTCTCTGATCAAATTAAAATAAATAAATGGATAAAAAAATAAATAAATTTCAATAAAATAATTATTTTTTTAAAAAGCATGGTGCATACATTGTAGAATACTATTCAGCTATAAAAAGAGAGAGAGAGAGAGAGAGACACTGGTATTTGACATAAAGTGAGTGAATATGGAAGAGTTACTACTAAGTGAAGTAAGCCAGACTATGGAAGACAAGCATTGCATGTCCCTACTTAATATATATCCAGTGTCTACATTCTATGGAAGAAACTGAAAGATTGTAAGGTATAAAACCATGAAGAGCAACTGTAAATACTAGAGACAGTGTGGGAGAAGAGTGGGCAACTGAGAGGGTGGGAGAGAGGGAATCAAGGAGGAAGAAAAGGTAAAGCATTTTTTTAAATTATTTTTTATTTAACTTTATTTATTTATTTACTTACTTTAATTTGTCCAGAGAGGGAAAGAGGGAGAGAAAGAGAGAGAGAGAGAAAGTGAGAAAGCAAGCTGCCAGGTCCAAGACTCGAACCACAGTCGGCCATGTGGGAGTCCAGCGCTTTTAACCACCATGCCACCTGCTGGCCTCAGGTAAAACATTTAAAGGACATAAAAATGGAAAATTGTTGCTAATAATATGTATGATAATATCTTGACTGGACTAATATGCAGTATATTCATGTTGGGAAAATTCATTTTGTATGCTGTAAAGATGTTCAGTGATTGGGGCCAGAAGGTGGCGTGGCGGTTAAGGAGGGCCTAGACTCTCATATGGCTGATCATGGTTCAAGTCTCGGAACTGGCAGCTTGCTTTCTCACTTTCTCTCTCTCTCTCTTTCTTGCTCCGCCCATCTCTGGTCAGATTAAAATCAATCAATAAATAAAGTTAAATAAAATAATTCTTTTTTTAAAAAAAATGATGCACAGTGATTAAATGTAAAAAAAAAAAGGAAAAAGTTAAAAAAATACAAATGACATCTCACACAAACAAAAGGAAGATTTATATTGAGTATGCATACAGTTTTAATCCCAATTATAAAAATACAAATACTGGGACCAGCAGATGATTCTGGACCTGGTGGCTTAAACTCACACCAGATGTGTGTGGTGCATGCCCAGAACCTCGAGAGAATGGAAGAGAAGGGATTGCAGCATGGTCATCTCCCTATAGCAAAAATATCTAAAAACAAACAAACAAAAACCATAAATGCTTCTTTAAAACTGTGTAGAAAGGGGGCTGGCAGATGCCATGGTCATTAAGGTGCTGGACTCTCACATGTTTGACCATAGTTTGAGTCCCAGACCTGGTTGCTTGCTTTCTCACTTTCCCTCTCTTTCTGTCTCTCTCTGGTCAAATTAAAGTATAATAATAATAGGGCCAGCAGGTGGCATAGTGGTTAAGGAACTGGACTCCCATATGGTGGACCACTGTTCAAGTCGGGGACGCAATGGCTTGAAACTCACACCAAGCGCATATTGATGTGTGCCAAAATCCCAAGGGGAGAATGGAGAAAGGGAGATTGGGACATGACCACTGCCCTGTGGGGAGGGTGATTTCTCACTTTTCGTCTCTATCTCTTCGGTGAGTGCACATACCATATAGCAAAAATCTCTCAATAATAATAATAATAAATAATTCTTTAAAAATAACTGTGTGGACATTTATCAACATATTAACAACATCATTGCTGGGCAGTGAGATTTTCATTTACATTTTTTATTTACATTTTAGATCTCTTATTTACATTTTTTCTATTATTTGAATGTTCTACAATAAGCCTATATCATATATAGAATTATTACTCAAGGCTAGCTGCCTCTTCAAAAAAAAAAAAAATCAGTCAGTGTCTTACCATATTAATAGTGGTCCAGCCACTGTGGAGAACAATATGGAAGCTCCTCAAATAGACCTACTATATGATCCAGTAGTTCCACTCCTGGGTATCCAAAAGACAGGAATATGCTCAGTTGGAAAAACACCTGCACATCTATGTTTATTGTGGCATTATTCACAATTGCTAAGACCTGGAACTAACTCAAAAAATGCCCACGAACAGATGAGTGGATTGAAAAGTGTAGCACAGGGAACCAGCAGTTAGCATAATGGCTATGTCGCTGGACTTCCACGTAGTCAACCGCGGTTCGCGTCCCAGACCTGGTGGTTTAAAACTCATGCCGGGCGCGTGTGCGTGCATGCCTAAGATCCCGAGAGGAGAATGGAGGAGAAGGGATTGTGGCGTGGCCATCCCCCCTGGGATGATTTCTCGCTTTCTGTCTCTCTGTCTCTCTCTCTGTCTGGTGAGCGCACGTGCCCTATAGTGAAAAAAACTCTCAAAAAAAAAAAAAAGAGAAGAAAAAAGAAAAGTGTAGCACATATAATCTATGGAATACTACTCAGCCATAAAGAAAAAAAAAAGATTCTGGCATTTGATAGAAAGTGGATGAATATGGAAGATTTACTGCTGAGTGAAGCAAGCCAGGCTATGAAAGAGAGATATTGTATATCTCCACTTAATATATACCGACTGTCCACACTCTGTGGCAGAAACTGGAAGATTAGAGGATATAGAAGCATGGAAAATGGTTATGGATACTGGAAACAGTGTGGGAAGAGGGTGGGAGAAGGGGGAGAGTGTGAAGAAAGACATTAATAGGAAAATCAGAGAAGCAAGACATTTATAGTACACAGAAATGGATTATAATCTGTTGATGATAACATGTATAGTAGCCCCAACTAGGCTGGCATGAAGTGTATTCAGACTGGGAAAATTCACCTTACAAGCTAAGTGATGTACAGTGATTGAATGTATAAAAGAAATTAAAATAAAAATTTAAAAAGACATTAAAAATAGTCTGAAAAAAATTCTACAATCTATGCAGGAAAATATTTAACAAAATTCAACATCTTTTGATAAAAACTATCAACAAATAATAGCATAGAAAGGAACTTCTTTAACCTGCTAAGAGATAATTCACAAAACACTACAGATAATGTCATACTTCACGGTAAAAATCTGAATGCTTTCCCCCAAAATTAGAGAGAAAGTAACTTACGACTTTTACCACAGTTGTTAAAAAAAGTCAGTGACCTTGCTACTCAAAGTACAGCCCAAAAACCAATTGTGTGGCATACCTGAGAGCGTATTAGAAGTACAGAATTTCAGGCCATATTTTAGACCTACAGAACCAGAGTCTGCAGGTTAAAAAAAGGTCTATGTTCATATTCCAGTTGGAGAAGTTGGTTAAAAGGATCTATATGCACCTTCCAGTTGGAGAAGCCTTGTGTGGAGGACCAGGGCAAGCACTGGAATTAGACAGTCCCCAGTTTTCAACTTCGTCTCATCTCACTCTGTGAATTTGGAAAAATCACCTGATCTTTTGTAGTCTGGGAATCTATAAAATGAAAAAATTGTATGTTCCTTGCCCAGGTTGTCATAGGACAAAGTAAGGTAACTGGCAACATCATGCTCAAAAATGTGCTAGTGTTATGGAAAGGGTATTCTTCCAAGAAGCCTGAGACATATCTGCTATCTCTTTTATGAGAACTATAGCTTGCTAGTGGGTAACTATGTAAGTAAATGTGTAAATGCTAACATTCCGAGAAAAAGCTAACATTCCTAAAACTATTGAGAGGAGAAGCAAAAAGAGGAACTCAGGTCTCCAGAGTTCCAGACTGTCACACACAGTGCTTGACTTTATTGGAGCCTTATTAAAAAGCTCATACCTACCTCCAGCCCCATGCCATTTTCTGATTTGCTCTTCTGTATTCCTTGACATAATATCACAGTCACAGGTAAATGAGCATTAGACTATGTGCCTATAAACCTAGTATTGCTGTCATTTTTAAAGGCCAAATTGAGACCTAGATAGGACATTTCTTTCTCCAGTATACTATATTTTTCTTCCCAAACTTTGAAAAAGAAAGTTCTTTTTTCTGATCTTGTAGATAGCTCTGGAAAAAAATGTAAAACATTCCATCAGAGTGAAAAATGCAAGGTGGCAAGTAAAAAACCTATCCCAGAACTTGGCTTTAGCTCTAAATAGCAATGAGAGGATCAGAAAAAAATGAATTTCATCGTTCATATTGGTCAACAGCAAAGAATTAATGAGGAGTCAGAATGGGACTTTTCACTCTTAACTCTAATATGTCAGGAAACCTTATAGTCATCATGTGCTCCTTAAGTCTGATTGATTACCTTTCTGCTGCTATTTTAGCCAATGTCCCCTTTTGTCTTTAATGAGGATCTAGGACATTTGGTCGCCGTCATCTCTGCAAAAGGTTCTCATGTCCTTATTCAGTCATCCTTCACCTTTTTCTTCATCAGCTATGCTAAATTTTATCTTATGAAGAAGCCATTTTTCTTATTGCCTTTCACTCAAACGAGATACCAAATCCATGCCTTTCTCCATATTTTACTTAATTTTCTTTCATCCCTTGGTGAGCCTTTCTTCTGGGTTTCTGGAAATGGTGTTTCTAGAAGGAACTGTCTTTATCTCATCTACCACTCTAACCAAATGTCTGTCTTCGTAACACTGGGGGAGGGCCTCCTGTAGAGCCTCATATGAGATCCAAACCTGTGCCAATAGGTGTCAGGTCCCTCAGTAACCATTTAGTAGTGTGGGTTGCCCAGCACCAGTCCTGGACTCATGCACATCAAAGACCATCCATGGTAGAAAGAGAAAAGTAAGGGCACTGTCATAAGTTTTTATAAAACTCTATTTCTGTGGAAACAAGTTGCCTTGTATTTTGAGAAATCTTTCTTACTTTCTCTGCTTTGTTGTGTTTTGTTTTGTTTCAAGTCATTGGGTCTAAGACTTAAATTGCAGTGGGACCAGCAGTTAGCGTAATGGCTATGTCGATGGACTCCCATGTAATCGACCGTGGTTCGCATCCCGGACCCGGTGGCTTAAAACTCACGCTGGGCGCGTGTTCGTGCGTGCCCAAGATCACAAGAGGAGAATGGAGGAGAAGGGATTGCAGCATGGCCATCCCCCCTGGGGGGTGATTTCTCGCTTTCTGTCTCTCTGTCTGTCTCTGTCTGTCTGGCAAGCGCATGCGCCCTATAGCGAAAACCTCTCCAAAAAAAAAAAAAAAAAAAGACTTAAATTGCAGTTAGCTACATGGGATCCAGTTACTTTAACCACTATGCCACAAAATGTCCTCTATTCTTTTGTAAGAATAGTACAAGGAGGCTTTAAATGTTAATGGAATTAATATATGCATTTATTTTGGTGCAAAATTTTTTGAAATCCATGCTTTTTTTCAAAATGTATATTTCATATGACTTTTTCAAAGGTCACACATATATTAAAATTGCCCCCTCTATCCTATTTTTAAATGGTCTTGGCCAAACTAAAATGGTGGCAACTCTCAGTCAGTCTCTTTATTTTGGTGGTGTGATTTCTTTTTTATTGCTCTCTAAAATATTAGAGTCTGGGTAGAGGTTAAGAGCATATATTTAGCCCTATGTGATCAGACCTGGATTCAAATCCCTGTTCTGCTACTTAGTGGTGAAGTAACAATAGACAATTTCTAAACCTCGCTAAACTTCTGTTTATTCATATTGCAATAGAGATACCAGTACCTACATTGTGATGTTGTCAAATAGCATATAAAAGAAGTGCATAACGTAGTACCAGACACAGAGTAAGGAATTGATATGTAATTAAGGTAATTATTGTATTTCTTTGAGTATTAGTTGGCCAAACATTTAAAATGAGTTCCCATCATTATCAATGTTCTAATTCTCTACTAAAGACCAATGTCCAGTCAATTTCAAGATCTTTCCTTTGATTCCAACTCAACCATACAAGACAAAGCTTTATGATATATATATATATATATATAAAATATATAAATAAAAGCCAATGTGTTAGTCATATTTTTCATTTTCTTGTATTCATGATGCTTTGATATCTTGGGAGTCTTATGAACCAGGAAAGAGACGGCCCTTCCCAAGGTTAGCTAATTTCTAGAGAGAGCAAATGACTTGCCTCTGGTACACCTTCCGTATATGAACGAATCAATTGGACGCTCATAATCCAACCGCTTTTTTTTTTTTTAAGAGATTTTTGCTATAGGGCATGTGCACTTACCAGAGAGACAGAAAGAAACAGAGAAAAGAGACAGACAGAAAATGAGAAATCACACACCCAACTTCCAGGGGTGATGGCCACACCGCAATCCCTTCTCCATTCTCCTCTTAGGATTTTGAGCATGTATGCATATCTTCCCAGTGTACATTTTAAGCCATAATGTCCATGACTTGATCCATGGTTAACTATGTGGAAGTCCAGCAAAGTAACCATTTTGCCATTTGCTGGTCCTTCCAACCACTTCTTTAGCTAACTCTCATACACCAAGTCGATATTTCCTCTACCTTGGGCGCAGGATCAGGTACTGAACAAATAAAGACCTCTACAGCCCCAAGTCCACCAAAATTATTCCAGGACCAGGTACTGAATAAATAAAGACCACCCTGAGTCCACCAAAATCATTCAAAGTAGGAAACATGATGTTTACCCTTCTCTGTCATGTCTTTCCTTCAGAAACCACAGTATAAATTTGTAACTGTGCTTTCTTCTCACGTTTTCTGCCTCTTAACCACCTCAGGTGCTTCCCTGTGTATCCCTGAATGCCATACCTTCTGTTACTAAGGAATTTTAAGTAAAAACGTCTTCCTTCCTGGCAGTTGTCTCTTGATCTATAGATCTCATCATACTTGACTAAAACAAATTCAGGTACATTTTTAATACAGCCAGCAAATCTGACCTGTCTCAGGCTTCTTTTTCCTTTTCTTTATTGATTTATTTATTTTGGCTGAATACTCCCTTAAATTTAGATAACCAAGGTATCACCATCAGAGTGCAAATGTGTTCATTAATGATAAACCTCTCCCTACCTGCATTCCAAATCCACTTAGTACTAAATATAGCTCTTCAGAAAGACTGGAGGATTGACTTTGCTTCCTGAGAATAACTTCCAGGATTGAATATTATCCTCATGGAAAGTTAGTCCAGATTTAAACATTACTTCCCCACCCTAAAACTGTAGCAATAGGTACTGACTTCGAAGAAAGTCTAAAAACCAGGCATCAATGATTTTACAATCATCTCTTCATTTTCTTGGAGTCAATAGCAAGGCAGAACAAATGGAATACAAAGAATTAAGGAGCAGCCTCTCCACTGTTTTAAATACAAGCCACAATACAGCAAAAATCATATTTTGCTCATTTCCTAAGAAGAAACTCATTCTTTATTAATTTAATAATTAATTTAAACTGTGTTTTGGTGATCTTAAAGATCCCATTCAGTTCCCATATTTTATAATGTTCTATTACCATCATGCTATTTTTCATACTTTTGATATATTAAGTCATTGAGAATGTCATGATGTATTTTTTCTATGTTTTTCTATGCAAAAAGGCATCATGACTTTTCCCGGCAACCCAATAGTTTGTTGAGATGCCATTAGGAAGTATGAATTGCTATTGATAACAGATGAGACTGAGAAAAATAATGCTCATTTGTTCCATACAAGAGGTAACCTTGTGAAGTTCAAAAAGTTGAAAGAGTTTTACTTCTTACTAACCCACTGACTTACCGTTTTCTTGACTAAAATGAAAGTTCCCTGCAATCATCTGAGAAATTGCACACTCTCTAGAGAGTCTTATACTCCACCTTCCATAGCCATTGAGGCTGGTAAAATGGAGCATGGAATTTTAGTAGCTCTGAATTCTTCACTTTCTTGATTCATTCTGGACATTGACCAGAATAACCTGCTGGGAGACCCCAATAAAAAGGCTGCCTTTACAAACACTTTGCCTTTCCCTTCATTTATAATTGAGGTTGAGGTTGTCAATAAAGCTTTCCAAAGGCCATTCACCACAATACTCTTAGACCAGTATTTACATTCTTTCCTCCTCCTCTATCAAAAGTAAAGCAAGACTGTTTTTGTTACCTTAAAAAAAAAAAAAAAAAAAAAAAAAAAAAGAATAGTTGAAGCAGCCAATTGGAAGCAGATCTTAGCTTTTCTATCCTGGTATGGTTTTAAAAGATACCCACTCTAACAGGAATACATCATGGACAATGAGACCTTGTCCTACTTTTTCATCCTATGGTAGCTCTTGTGATGTAGTCGAAAAGAATTTCTAAAATGGGGTCCTGAAGTTCTTTTGCTCCTTGCTTCTCCTGCTGTGGCTATTCTGTTTGGCATTCTTGCCTTTTTCTTCCCACTTTCTTTTATTCCTTTTTATTTTATTTTAGTTATTTATTTTTTAGTAACAAATGAAATGAAGAATTACTGAAACTTGGGCCCAGTTTTTTTTTCCCCCCCACCAATATCACCTGTTCTTATTGGGTTCTTCTGCTTGTATTCACACTTACGAAAATAAATAATCCTCTACAGACTCCTATTAAGAATAGGAAGTAAAACAGCAATACTAGTGGGCTCATTCCTTGTCTTCATCTCGTCAGTCCTAATCACCCACTGCAAGTACAATCACCAAATACTGAAAGTGGATCTTTTTCCTATTTGTAATGTTTACTTTATTTTACCTGAAAACTTAAGCAAATAAAGATTAATTGTACCCAGACTACGTAGATCATTTTTTAATTAACAGAGTTCACTGTGCTTAGAGAATATAATGATTAAATAGGACAGCAAAATAGCTACTCTATCTTAAAATTTATAAGTTCCTCTCACCCCAAAATTCAACTTAAGACATGTTTCTGCATTTGAACAATTCAGCTTTGTAATAAAAGACAAGAATATGAGCTAAAGCCCCGTATTTGCATTAGCATCAGTCAAATAGAAGAACATAACCTACTTTTAATTACAGTCAAGGTGAACATCCTATTCATCTGAAAATTAACCATGCAAAAATGAATTCCGCCAGTGAAATATTACTTTCTAGTGAATTAGAGAAAGAAACAAAATCACTCTGGATATAAAGCAATGTGTGGTGAATTCTTCTCACCACCTCTTGCAGGGTGGTTTCCCAGGAAACCAAAACTCTGCAGATGTACAAACTAAAATGCAGATGTGGGCATTTCAAAAAATTAAATCCAATTTCCATACCTAATGAGGCCAATTTATTCTCAGACTTTTGTGCTGAATATTATGTCCCTCTAAATTGATATTAAAACCTGATCTCCTAAGCATGAGCACTGATACTGTTTGAGAATTAACATGTATTCAATCAACTTTGATTTGTAAACCCATATAAGATATGATCTCCGTAGACTCGCATCTAGTAAACCACCAGGTAACCTTGTTCTTTGGTATCTCTCCAGGGGCCCTGCTGAATCATTGCCTTACAGGTTGTGTGTGCCAACTCTGGAACAAACACAAACATATATTTTCTCTCCAAATGCCCCACTTCTGCCAGAAAACTAACAGATGCACCAACAAATGTTGCAAGTCTGCCTATTAAACATGGAACTCATTGAATTTCTATTGCATTTCTCCAGCACAAGTGCATTTGGAGCAAAGAAAGAAATTAAAATGAAGTCAGGTGTCATTCAAGAAAATTACAGTCCCACAGAGGATAGTTTTGAGTTGCAGCTTTTAGTTGCCATGCTGTGCGTTTCACAGCTGCCTACAGCTCTCGTCATTAATAATCAGTAAATAAGATCTGCAGGTGGGCCTGGAAGGCACCCCGAGCCAAGAAGATGGTAGTTAGGGCTTCTGTCTCTAAGATGGGTGGCCAGGCTCATTTGCACAACCCAGCTTATGTTTCCACACAAAAGTGCAACCCTACTTAGCATAGCTTCAGGGAAGCTGCCACAATATAGGGAATGCTAATTACTGTAACCAACTGGCAACGATGCATCCAAAATTAAATGGCCTGTGACTGAGCAGATGAACAATTTTTATGGCCCAAAGATCAGGGAACAGGGATAGTTTGTTAAATTAACTGACAGCCTCTTTGGTCTAAGTAGGTGAGTTGAAGTCATTTGAAAGCTGTGTTTGTGCGCCATCTCATACCGGAGTCTCTCCTGTGTAAGTACAGTTCCCCCTGCAGTTTTATGTGGGAGTATGGCTACATTTAGTACATAAAATTCACAAAGTTCCCCAGTTCAGTTCATAAATGACCAGAAGAAGCTATTCTGAATCCCCATGGGATTGATTTTTCACATACAAAGATTTGATCTTTTTAAATTCACCTGAAACTAATTCATAGAGTTGTGTAGAGAGGTTTTTTAGTAAACCTACAGAACCCTGCATGAACAAAAGCTTTTAACTTCTAATTTCCAACATTGATCATACTTAGAAACCAAGTCGTTTCACCAGCATATCAGAAGTTGCTGTTATTACAAGTTCATTCCCAACTGTTAATGCGTATCTAAAAATCTTCCCCAAAAGCAAATAGTACAGATATGACAGCACAGCCTCTAACATTTCTAAGGCATTGCTTCTAGCAAACAGCACTTTTCCATATCACAACTTAGCCAGGATTCCTTGGCTTCAGCACTATTGATACTCTGGACTGTCTAACTACTTGATTGAGGCACGTGTGTCGGAAGCTTTCCTGTATATCAGAAGGTGTCTAACAGTGCCACAGACTTCTACTCACACCAGATGTCAGGAACAAGTCCTATTCCTACCCACAAAATATCTCCAGGCATTGACAAATGAACCCTGGGGAACAAAATCATACCTCACTTTACAACTATATTGACTGCCTATGACATTATACCAGACTCGAAGCAAGATGGGGGATGGGTAAGGGTTAGATTAAAAAATAACAGACCTTGATACTGTTTTGACCTGGAGATGTGTGCAGTTTAACAAGGGAGACAGACACATCAAGTGAACATTTCAACACTATATGAGAAATGGAGAGCATTCCAGGCAGCAAGAACTCTATAACCAAAGACAGGTGTGAAACAGTAGATAGATACATGAAGCACTACTGAGCAGGCTTATTCATTGGTACTACAGTTTGAAAAAGTACATCAGAGGGTCAAATGGTGATGCAGCAGTTACAAAAGGCTCTGTGAGACTGACATAAAGGGGAAGATTCTGGAGATGCTAATTTAAGTTTCACATTAGACGATAACCCTGTTTGTATTATTCCAGCCACTAGGATCTTCTCTTCCTATACTGAATTTCAGTAGGAAACATTAGAATTGCCAGACTTCTATGACAGCCTTATAGGAGGCTATGGAGAAATTTATAATTTAGTTGGAGAGAAAAAACACATAAAATGGTGAATAAATCATACAAATGATGAAATATGCTAAAGAAGAGTCACAGACACTTAGAGTAGCAGGAGAGACAAAAGTACTGATGAATTTCTATGGTAAGTAAAGAACTTAGAAGTTCATAGATTCATTCTGATCTTAAAATATGGGTCATGTTAAAGTAAAAGAAAGGGAGAAATCATATTAGACAATGGAAAAGATAATAAGTGCAGGAAACAGATTTTAGACTATGTCTGGCTCTGTGAGGACAGAGACAACACATACCCACACAAAACAATGAGGTCTGTGAGCAAGAAGGAAGAGTTGAAGGTAAACAGTAGCAATGGGTTGAGAAACTTCAAGTTGGATGGTGGGGAAGGAGGGGGGGCTCTGGTTAGACAGAGCTTGGTATTTAAATTTGTCTCTCAAAGGTGAATAAAAATGTGGATAAGAATTAAGGGGGAATTAATCAACAATAATGAGGAGTGAGAAAGGGCAGAGTATATCCCATATGGCTAGAAATTTCCATTAGTTTTGGTTGACCTTACGTGATGGTCGAAGGGCATATCTTTTTTTTTCTAAATAATATTTTTTATTTCAATTTCTTTTATACATTCAATCACATATGTTACTTAGTTTGCAAAGTGAATATTCCAACATGTATACATTTCTCACCAGTCCAGTTGAGAATACTATACATGTTATCTTCAACAGATAATAACCCATTTCTTTGTCCCATAAATGCCTTGCCTCTCTATTTTTTCCTTAATGTCCTTCCTCAGACTCTACTCCTTTATCCACCCCCTTCCCACACTGTATCTGGTATTTATAACCATTTTCTATGTTTCTATACCCTCTAGTCATTCAGTTTCAGCTATGGAGTGTGAATGCTTGGTATATATTAAGTGGAGACATACAATGTCTCTCCTTCATAGCCTGGATTGGTTCACTCAGCATTAAATCTTCTATATTCATCCACTTTTTGTCATAAGCCAGGGTCTTGTAGTTTTTTTATGGCTGAGTAGTATTCCATAGAGTATATGTTCCACATTTTTTCAATCCATTTGTCTGTTTGTGGCCATCTGGGTTGGTTCCATGTCTTAGCAATTGTGAATAACGTTGCAATAAACATCGATGTGCAAGCACTTTCCCAACCTAGGATTCTTCTTTCCTTTGGGTAGATACCAAGAGTGGGATTGCTGGATGGTAGTTTTATTTGTAGATCTTAGAGGAATCTCCATATTGTTCTCCATAGTGGGGAACACTAGCAGTGTAGGAGAGTTCCCCTTTCACCACATCCCCACCAGCACTTACCTTTAAAAAAAAAAAAATCCTAGTCATTCTGACTGGAGTTAGGTAGTAACTCATTGTGGTTTTGATCCACATCTCCCTTATAATGAGGGATGTTGAGCATTTTTTCATGTGCCTTTTGGCTATTCGTACGTCTTTCTTAGAGAGTGGTTTTTCAACTCATTTTCCCATCTTTCAATAGGGTTGATCATCTTTTTTGGGGACAGCTGCTTGAGTTCCTTGTGTGTTCTGGTTATCAGTCCCTTATCTGACACATAGTTTACAAAAATATTTTCCCATTCTGAAGGCTGTCGATTCACACTAATTACTGTCTTTTGTCATGCAGAAACTTCTTAATATGATGTAATCCCATTCATCTATTTTTGAGATTATTGGCTATGCTTTGGGGGTCTTACTTAAAAAGTCTTTGCCTATCCCACTGTCTCCCAGGGTTCCCTCAGTATTTTCCAGCAGCAGTCTTAGGTTTAGATCTTTGATCGGCTTTAGGTTGATTTTTGTCAATGGTGAGAGGTAGGGGTTCAGATTCATCTTTCTGCAGGTGGATATCCAGTTTTTCCAGCACCATTAGCTAAAGAGGTTTTCCTTTTTCCACTGGACTGACAGGTACCCTTTGTCAAAAATCAGTTGACTGTATATTTGGGAGTTTATTTCTGGGGTCGCTATTCTGTTCCATTGGTCTACCTATTTCTGTGCAATGGGGATATCTTACTTGCCTGCTGCTACCATAAGCAATTATGAAAAGGGTTTTTTTTTAGTTTACTTATTTATTTTGGTAAATACATTCAATCTCTGTATATCATTACAGCTTGTAAAATAAATTTTCCTAGCATGAATGCACTGTATATTAGTCCAGTTAAAGATATTATCATACATGTTATCACCAACATATAATCAAGATGGTTTTAATTCCATTAGAAAAACAATTTTTAAGTTCTCCTTTAATATGTGTTATACTTCTGCAACCAAATGCCAAACCTCTAGAAAATGACTTCTGCTATTCTCCTCCATTTTTCCTGACTTCAATAAAATGGCATTTGCTTTTTTCATCCCCACAGAATAAGCAGTAAATAATCCCTTCCAACCACAGACACCTCTGCCCATACCCCTAGGGACTCTATTGCCTGCAGCCAATGAATTTAGGTGAATTCCTGCCTAGAGCAGGTAATAATCCAGCCCAGCTAGTTAGTATCATCCCAAGTTAACTCCTTATCTCCCAGAGGCAGGTGTGAGAATTTCTTCCTGTTTTCCTCACACTTTCTTTAGAAGCATATAACTTCAATTGTAAAAGGCATAAAATTGAAAACAAACTTTGCCTTCCTATGACCTATTGGCCCCATCCCAGAGACCACCATCCATATTATACCAGACATACAAGGGAAGACATTGTTCCTCACAGTTCTCAAATTTAGGTGTACATAGAATCCTATGGAAATCTGCTACCTAGAAATTCTGATTCAATAAGTATAAAGTTGAAAACAAATACACATATTTACTTAGATTATTCTGACCAAGAACATGAAGTATCATCTTTTTTTTTTTTTTTTTTTAATTTATTATAGGGCACAAGAGAGACTGGAAGAGAAGAGTTAGTAAGAGAGTACCCATAGGGCATGGTCAAGCTGCAATACCTTCTGTATTTTTTTTCTGGAATTTTGGGCATGCACACATATGCATCCAGCATACTTTTCTTTTCTTTTTTTTTTTGAGAGGTTTTTTGCTATAGGGCACATGCGCTCACCAGACAGACAGAGAGACAGAGAGATAGAAAGTGAGAAATCACCCCCCAGGGTGGATGGCCACGCCACAATCCCTTCTCCTCCCTTCTCCTCTTGGGATCTTGGACACACACGCACACGCGCCTGGCGTGAGATTAAGCCACCAGGTCCAGGACATGAACTGCGGTCAACTACATGGGAGTCCAGCGACATAGCCATTACACTAACTGCTGGCCCCCCATCCAGCATATTTTTCAAGCTGACTTGAATCACACAGTTGGTCATGTGGGATCCAAGTGCCTTAACCCCATGCTACTGGCTGGCCTAAAATATAATTTTTTAAAGGACATTTCAGGTATCTTTCTGGAAATTAAGGCTTACCTTGGCCTTTCCAAATTAATTAAATGATTAGTCAAAAAACAATCTTTCTGTCTCTGAAGCTTTTGGGTAATGATGCAAACAGATCAGAAGTGAATATAGGTATAAGTGAATATAAAATTAATAGTTTAAATCACTAGAGGAGTTCTTTAAGGAAATCTACTCCCACACATACTATTAAAATGAAGACTCAGATCTTTCCTGGCTTCCTTCATAACACATTTTGCAAAAGATGCAAGGGACTCCAAGAAGATACTTGTCAAGGAACCTCCTTTCATTTAATATAAGAAAAACACTTTCAAAATCCTTTTGAGGGAACCAGCAGTTAGCATAATGGCTATGTCGCTGGACTCCCACATAGTCGACCGCGGTTTACGTCCTGGACCCGGTGGCTTAAAACTCACGCCAGGCGCGTGTGCGTGTGTGCCCAAGATCCCGAGAGGAGAATGGAGGAGAAGGGATTGTGGCGTGACCATCCCCCCAGGGGGGTGATTTCTCGCTTTCTGTCTCTATGTCTCTCTCTGTCTGGCGAGCGTACACGCCCTATAGCGAAAACCTCTCAAAAAAAAAAAAAAATCCTTTTGAGTATGTTGAGTCCCATTTTAGGTGATCTTAAGATCCAACAATAGTCCCTATAAACCAGGGATCCCCAACCCCCAGGACACAGACCAGTACCAGCCCATAGCCTAGGAGGAATCAGGCTACACAGCAGGAAGTGAGTGGCAGTGAGTGAATGAAGCTTCATGTGTATTTGCAGCCATTCTCCATTATTCACATGCCTCCTGTCAGATCAGCAGTGTCATTAGATTTTCATAGTTACTCAAACCCTTTTATGAACTGCATATGTAAGGGAGCTAGGTTGCCTCATTCCTTGCGAAAATTGAAAGCTTGATGATCTGAGGTAGAGCAGAGGCAGTGATGCTAACACTGGGGCACAGCTGTAAATACTGTACTATAGTGAGTTTACAATTATTTCATTACATATTACAATGTAATGATAACAGAAATAAAATGCGCAATAAATTAATGTTCTTGAATCATCTTGAAACCATCCTTCCCCACACCCCCAATCTGTAGAAACCTTGTCTTCCACAAACTCTGTCCCTGGTGTCAAAAAGTTTGGGAACCACTGCTATAAACCTTTCACCTTGCCTGATGACCCTTTTCACTATGCCTTAATTCTTTGCCAGAAATTCCAGGGAATTGTACACATAGAATGAGGAGTGTCTGAACTAAACAGGAACAATTTGGCCCTCCTCATATATTAGCCAAGACATAGCAAAAGAGTCTGCCTTACTACTAGACTTGAAAGAATCCAAGAATATGGAAGGAGAAAACAACTTCATCAAAATTTAACACTTTTACTATTTGAAATAGACTATTAAGAAAGTGAAAAGACAAGCCACAAAATGCGAGAGAACATTGCAAAACACACCCCTGCAAAGGATATGTGTCTACCGATAGAATACATAAAGAACTCCTATAACTAAAAAAGAAAACATTCAATTTTAAAAATAGATACTTGGGGGACCAGCAGATGGTGAAAGGGTTACATTGCTGGACTCCCACATAGTTGACCACAGTTCAAATCCCAGACCCAGTGGCTTAAAACTCATGTTGGGCACATGTGTATGCATGCCCTAAATCCCAAGAGGAGAATGGAAGAGAAGGAATTGCAGCATGGCCATCCTCCCTAGGGGAGGGGTGATTTCTCACTTTCTGTCTCTCTGTCTCTCCAGTGAGTGCACACGACCTATAGCAAAAGTCTCTTTCCTCCAAAAATAGATACTTGACTGCAAAATAAGCACACACACAAAAAATCCTTTAGGGAAATGCAAATTAATATAACAGATACCAGTACATACCCATTGGAATAGCTAAACTTACAAAAAAAGCCTGATGATGGCTGAGAATAAAGAGCAACTGGAATTTCCATATGCTGCTGATGGAAATGTCAAATGACAAATCATGATTTGGTAGTTTCTTAAAACACACACACACTGATAAACTGAAGACAGCCTATTGTATGAGGGTTGCTGTAGATAGCAATGACATATAAACAAACAAAATTAAAAGTGGAGCCTACAATCTCCTTTTGAAAGAAAGAAGGATAATCTGTTGATTGTTTTTTCCCTTGCTGGTGAGTGCTTACAACAAATCAACTAGCAGAAAGAGCCCTGCCTTGTTTCATCTACCTCAGGCCTGGCCTGCGAGGCCTAATGCCCCCGTGCTTAGCCTTATAGCTTCCACGTCATTTCTCTGGGTACTGAGCAGGCCTGTCACTAGCAGCAGTGTGCCAGCGGGGGATGTCAGTGCAGCTGTTTCCCAGCTGTTTATAACAGAACTGCATTGCTTCAGGCTGAGCTTCTGTGCTTTGTCCAGCCACTTGGTCTGATTTCTCCCATCTATCCTCTATACATCTAATTATGATTGTTTAAGTTTCATTGCTTTGAGAGTACCACAAAGTCTGGTTTTCTCTTCAGAGTTGAGCCACATCTCTGATATGTACATATATCTCATAGCAACTAAAAAAAAAAAAAAAAAAAAAAAGAAAGTAAATATTGCTTTTTTGCACATTATTTGCCTTTTTATTCTACAATCCAATCCATTTTATAAACTGTTGATAAGTTCATGTTTTGGATGCTTCCACTCCTTTGCTCAGAAATTACCATTGGCGGGACCAGCAGTTAGCATAATGGCTATGTCGCTGGACTCCCATGTAGTCGACCACAGTTCGAGTCCCAGACCTGGTGGCTTAAACTCACACTGGATGCATGTGCGTGCGTGCCCGAGATCCCGAGAGGAGAATGGAGAAGGGATTGCGGCGCAGCCATCCCCCCTTGGGGGTGATTTCTCGCTTTGTCTCTCTGTTTCTCTCTGTCTTTCTGGCAAGCACATGCACCCTATAGCAAAAACCTCTCCAAAAAAATGAAATTACCATTGGCTGGGGCCAGCAGGTGGCATGGTGGTTGTGGTGTTGTACTCCCACATGGCTGATCACAGTTTGAGTCCCAGAGTTGGTGACTTGCTTTCTCACTCTCTCTCTCTCTTTCTCTCACTCTCTCTCTGTGTCTTTCTCTGGTCAAATTGAAAAATAATAATAATAAATGAATAAAATTAAATAAATATTTTTTTAATAAAAGAAAGAAATTACCATTGGCTCCCCAAGAGTATACAAAGGAAAGTCCAAAGTCCTAGGCATCAATCTCCGCCACTGGCCTTAGTCTGTCTCAGTTGCCTCTCTGTTGCTACCCATCTTATGCTTCAACTAAACTGACCCATGAACTCTTCCTGAATGCTTTACTACTTCCATAGCTTAGTTTGGTGTATGCCAACACTGCCAGCTAGAATACCCTTCTCCCTACTTCATATGTCTACACAGTCAACATGCCACATAACATTTCAGTCAATGACATACTGCGTGTTCAACAGTGGTCCCAGAAGATTATAATCGGCCATAAGCATAAGTACATTTTGTGATGTTTATACAATAACAAAATTGCCTAATGATGCATTTCTAAGAATGTATTCCCATCATTAAGCAATTCATGACTGTATATGATCACCTCAAATGTTTTTTTATGAGGTCTTCTCTTTTATGCACACTTAATTTTTTTTTACTTACAAATTCCTACTGCCACATATTCGAATCTAAGACTTTTACCCTCTTATTCCTTCTAAGAAGTTATTTATATATAAATATTTTCACCCCTGATGGACTACACATGCCATAAGAGTAAGTGGAGTCTATATTTGATTTATCTTTGTTCACAATGTCTTAATATATTAAGAGCTTAATAAACAATTCTTTCCAAAGCAAGTTTAATCTTGTTCTTCAATAAGAAACAGCTGGGCCACGATTTGTGTGAAGAGAGAAATCTGAGTCTTTGCTCTAATGCTTGTTAGTTCAGTGCCCCAGGGCAGTTCATTTAGCCTCAGTTTGCTCAAATGTAAAAATGAAATAAGAGCATCATTTTCAATCAACTCACTGGGTCACTGTGACAACCTAATCAGATAATGTGCTGAACATACTTTGAAAACTACAGTCTTACACAAGGCTTATATTCCCCAAAGTCAGCACCAACCACATACTCTTGGAATACATACATTCTCTAATGTTGCAACTGAAAGCGTTAGGTACATAGAACCATCATAAAGTTAGAGCAGCTCCGTGGCATCTCTCCTCCTGTACTCTTAAAACCAGAGAAGATTGGGAGCTTGTCCTTAAATATTCGTGTCAGAGACACATTGTCTGACTTTCAGTCTTGTGCTATTTCCATTAAGTCATTTATAGAGACACTCGGAAATACTTGCTGAACTGAATGGATTCTATGACATTTTGACTTAAAGTTCAAAAAGCTCTGTAGATTGAGGTTCCTTTTAGAATGTACTTTCAAATACTATTGAAGGTACTATAGTGTAGTAGCTAGGAGTACATGCTCTACACCCCATCTACATACTATTTACACTATCCTGGGCAAGATCTCAAAATGTCTCTGAACCTCTAAGTATAAAGTTTAGGAACATGAGGGCTTTGTGTCTACTTTGTTTGCTTTGCCCCCAAATCTCGGTCAGTGTCTGGCATATGTTACTCTGCTTAGATTAACTACGTCCCCTGAAAATTCATCTGTTGAACTATTGAAATGGGATTAAGAGGTGAGGCCTAGTGGGTGGATCATGGAGGCATCACTTTCATAAATAGATTAATGATGTCTTGTGAGCCTCAGTGCATTCTAGCACTCCCAAGCATATAGGTTAGTTCTTGGGAGAATTGGTTGTTATAAAATGAAAATGGTTCTTCCAGAACATGAACCTGGTCATTATTAATATCCTGAAAACAAACGTCTTATCATCCCTTCAAACTGGGGCTAAGTGGGGAGAGGGCTACCAAAGGAGTTTGAGTTCTCAAACCTGGATACCCAGTCTTGGTTACTATGGATTTCAACTCTTTAGAGAATTGGAAAGCACATTTTGGCAAGCATGTATTGCCCAGAGATGCCTCTCCCAAGTCAAGCATTATCACTTAAGATCAGAACTAGGAACAACTAAACAGAAACAGCTCACTGATGTTGGTTATTTTCCCTAGACTGAAGAAACATCTTTTAGATCATAGGTCGATTCTTTTCCCTAGACCAAAGAAATATCTTTTCCTTACCAAAGGCCCCAAAAGTTTAATATACAAGGAAACTTACAAATAAGGTAATGATAAGGCATTTAGGTAATAGTCAAAAAATTAATATTCAAATAATACAATAAAATTAATTGACAATAATATTGCCCTTGACATAATTTAATACATCTTTGAGGACATGAAAAGCATTTCAAGATCCTTTAGATTCACAAAATTATTAAGAATTTAAATTTTAATTGGGTAGTATTGATACTAGTTACTTGATCTTTCTGGTGGTTTGAATTCTGAAAAGTGGATATTTTTTGGCATAGGAATACAAAGGCAGGTATGTGGGGGAAGAGTAGTGTGGATGCCTGAATATACACACTGCATGAATACTCTGTAAATGCAGAACGCATATATTTCTTTCCTGCCTTCTTTTCCTTTTCTAGAACATTGACTCCATATTTTCTAAAAAGTACAATGTATTTTAAATAAAATATTTTCACCAGTTAAAAAAGTACTCCAAGCAGTTTAAAATTTAAAAATTTTCCACCACATGCTTTAAGTCCCAGAGACTTGTAGTTTTGTACATTTAAACATTTATTTTAAGATGATAATGTTTTTTATCCCTCTTAGATACATTCTAAATGATGATTAAAATGACAAAATAAGGAGTTATTCAGACATCATGAATAAAAATTTTTCTTTTCATTGTGTCCTTTTATCATTCAACTAAACTATCTTCTGGTAATTACCTTACACTGCCTACTGTGTTAGTTTCTCTATCTGTATAGTCATTCTAAAACTGAACTCTCCTATTTCATTAATATTTTTGATAAAGGTATCAAAACAAAAGACAAGAGTTCTTTGTCATTGAAAAGTTTGTATGTTGAAGTGTAGTGTATTATGTTTTTCCAAAATAAATTCCTAAAACAAAACAAAAATGGATTCAATTCAATAATTTTCCCCATAGTTTAGTTATTTATGACACTCCTAACAGTTTGGAGTGTTAATTCTTTAATGAATATGTATCATAAAGCCACAATACTGAATTTTCTGTTATCATTAATCCTTTAAATTGGCAAATAATAATCATATATATTTATGGGGAACAGTGTTATGTTTCGATATATATATGCATTATGGAATGACTGAATGAAGCAAATGAACATATCCATCACTTTCCATACTTTTTGTGTGTGGTGTGAACATTTAAAACCTACTCTCTTAGCAATTTTGAAATATACATTACATGATTATTAACTCTGATACCATGCTGTACAATGAATGTCGAAACCTCATCCCTCCTGTCTAATTGAAAATGCACTCTGATCAACATCTCTCCATTCCCCCTCGCCTCCCTTTTCTGGTTACCAACATTCTATTCTCTACTTCTACTAGGAGTTAGACTTTTTTCAAAGAGTTGCAATGCATATATTTCTTTCCCAAATATAAATGAGAACATTCATAATATTGAGTCTTCAGTGAACTTACAAAGTTCAACAATTGCCTTTGTTCTAGTTCTTCTTTCAAACCAGAAATCCCATAATATTTCCAACTCTCCTTTCCTTTATTTACATCCTAATGACAGAAGGCACTCTCTTACTCAGCCAATTTCTCTGCAGATGCAGTTCCCTCGGTTAAGGACCTTACTAACCTTGGTTGATTCTGGATGTTCTAACCAGCCTCTCCTGAAAATGAAAAAATCTCACCTGATTTTAATCCTAAAAGAGCCCACAACACAATGCAGACCTTATGCATGGCCCAAAGTAAGTGCTCCCTAACTGATGGCTGTTAGGATTATATTATCTTGCTGTATTGTTTGATCGAGTTTTAGACATATCTGTAACCCTAGAGTGACTCAAGCCCCCTTGAGGGAAGATACCATGTCAGTTCAATATTCTCCAGGTATAATACAGAGTTTCTAAAACATAGTGTATTCTTGACAAATGATTTTTGAATGGCCAGGAACATGAGATAGAAAATCTATTAATGGCATTTGAAAACTATGTAGTTTTGCTACCTCTATGAGCTTCAATTCTTCAAACCATAAAACAGGAAGAATGGCAGGCTATTTCCCGGGGTTGTTGTCAGGAACACATGGTAGACATTGCAGAAATGTCTGCTGGGCTGAACCACTATTCTCGCTGGCTACCTTTTGCAGCCCTGCTATAGTTCCGTGTTTGAGAAAGAAAATATGATACAAAGGAGAGTCCTTTCTCTTGCTTTAACTTTTTTGGAGAGTGAGGGAGGGCAATGAGATTAACACTATATCTTGAAAATATATAATGTATAACTTATGTTTTGATACCAGTGAAGAAGGAATGAGCTCAGGGAAGGAAAGTTATTCAGGAGAGCACTTTTGAGTTAGTAAAATGCATTCTTGCTTAGGGTGACTGAGTGGGAGAATTTTTTTTCCAGAGAGATTTTTGCTACAAGGTGCGTGTACTTGCAAGAGAGACAGAGAGACAGAAAGCAAGAAATCACCCTCCAGGAGGGATGGCCACACCACAGTCCCTTCTCTTCCATTCTCCTCTTGGGATTTTGGGCACGTATGCATATGTGCCCAATGTGAGTTTGAAGCCACCGGATCTGGGACTTGAACCATTGTCGACTACATGGGAGTCCAGCAACGTAACCATTATGCCATCAGCTGGTCCCAGGAATATTAGAAGATTAATTTGGCCAAAGTCTTGCATTTATCAGATGAATAAAGCTTTACTTTGAACATTTTCCCAAAAAGAATATAGATATGTTCTGGTGCAGACATTTTGGTGATATGAAAAAGAGATATCCATCCTTTAGCCTAAGTTCGTATATAGTATGCACATATAGACAGTACATTGAGCTCCAAAGAGACAGCGCACAGGCAAGTGAGAGCGGACAGGCACTGGGCGACTCTGTGCCTCGCAGAGGAAAAATACCTAAACAAGGGAAAAGGAGATCCTAAGAAGTCGAGAGGCAAAATGTCATCATATGCATCATATGGAAACTTGCCAGGAGGAGCACAAGAAGCAGCACCCAGAAGCTTCAGCCAACTTCTTTTTTTTTTTTTAATTTATTTATCTATTATCATGATAATCTTGTTTATATTACATTGAATCAGTGCTCAGAGAGCTGGAAGACCATGTCTGCTGAAGAGAAAGGAAAGTTTGAAGATATGGCAAAGGCAGACAAGGCCTGTTATGAAAGAGAAATGAAAACCTATATTCTTCCTAAAGAGGAAACAAAAAAGAAGTTCAAGATTCCCAATGCACCCAAGAGGCCTCCTTCAGCCTTCTTCTTGTTCTGTTCTGAATATCGCCCAAAAATCAAAGGAGAACATCCTGGCCTATCCATTGGTGATATTGCAAAGAAGCTGGGAGAGATGTGGAATAACACTGCTGCAGATGATAAACAGCCTTATGAAAAGAAGGCTGCTTAAGCTGAAGGAAAAAATATGAAAAGGATATTGCTGCATACTGAGCTAAAGGAAAGCCTGATGCAGCAAAAAAAGGGAGTTGTCAAGTCTGTAAAGAGCAAGAAAAAGAAGGAGGAGGAGGAGGAAGACGAGGAAGATGAAGAAGATGAGGAAGAAGAGGAAGAAGAGGAAGATGAAGAGGATGAAGAAGATGATGATGATGATGATGAATAAGTTGGTTCTAGAGCAGTTTTTTTCCTTGACTATAAAGCATTTAACCCCCCCATACACAACTCAGTCCTTGTAAAGAAAAAAATTGAAATTTAAGGCTGTGTAAGATTTATTTTTAAACTGTACAGTGTCTTTTTTTGTATAGTTAACAAACTACTGAATGTGTCTTTAGATAGCCCTGTCCTGGTGGTATTTTAATAGCCACTAACCTTGCCTGGTACAGTATGGGGGTTGTAAACTGACATGGAAATTTAAAGCAGGTTCTTGTTGGTGTGCAGCACAAATTAGTTATATAGGGGATGGGAGTTTTTATCTTCAGTTGTCTCTGATGCAGCCTATACGAAATAATTGTTGTTCTGTTAACTGAATGCCACTCTGTAATTGAAAAAAAAAAAAAAAAAGCCGCTGTTGACATTGTGAATGCTTCTAAGTAAATGCAATTTTTTTTAGTAAAAAAATGTATACACATATAAACCACGATAAGAAGTCTGCTGTACACAACAATCAGTACAAAACAATACTTACAATCACCACCTGCAGTACACTGAGTATTTGGGTTCCATTCTCTTCTGTGGAAAGTTTCTTAAAGTGCTGGTTGCAACCAGGATAGATGGAGAAAAAGTGAGAGGATGGGAAGAATGAAAGTCAGTATAAATTACTGAGGCCTTGCAGGCTACAAAGGGGCAAACACAAATCTCACATAAAAATCTGTCATCTAACCACCCTGGCAAAGGAAAGAGAGTGGAGTTTTTTAGAACTGAACTCCTCTTGATTGCCCTGCTCTTACCCACTAATTGATTTTATGTTCTGCTAAAAGCCATGTGACCTAGGACTAAGCAAAACAAAAACAAAGGTTTGCCCTATAACACAGCAACTAAGAGCTATGCAAAGGAAGCCAGATCCCATATGGCTAACCAGGATTAGGGTCCACGCCTGGCCAACTTGAAACACATGCCTGGTGTGTGCATACCCAGGATCATAATGGAATGGAGAATTGGAGGAAAAGTAATTGTGACATGTCTGGATCCCTTTAAGGGTCAGTCTCTCTCTCTCTCTCTTTCCATACTCTGTACCATTAAATATACATACATACATACGTGTGTGTGTGTGTATACCTGTGTGTATATATGTATACACACATATATAGATATATATAGTAAAATAAAATTTTAAAAAAGCAAAAACAATTTTTTCAGACAACACTGCCTATAGTGCTCCAGGACCTAATATATATATATATTTTTTTTTTTTTTTTTGAGAGGTTTTTGCTATAGGGCGCATGCGCTCGCCACACAGACAGAAAGAGACAGAGAGATAGAAAGCGAGAAATCACCCCCAGGGGGGATAGCCATGCCACAATCCCCTCTCCTCCATTCTCCTCTTCGGATCCTGGGCACGCACGCACACGCGCCTGACGTGAGTTTAAGCCACCGGGTCTGGGACGCTAACCGCGGTCAACTACATGGGGGTCCAGCGACATAGCCATTACACTAACTGCTGGTCCCAGGACCTAATATTTTATGATGAATCCTTTCATTCTCTTGGGTAATGTGAAAGTAATCTTAATGCATTTTATTTTTGTGTAAAGAAATTAATCTACTCAATGTAAATCTTTAAAATACACCATAATTTGTAGTACTGTATTGACATTTCATTCTGTTTTCAAAAATATGCTGAGGATTTAAAAATAAAGAAATAAAAGCAAAAAATGAAGTGGTTCATACCTCAGAAAGATTCTTCGACACCCATCATTGATAAGTTTATACTCCAATGATTTTCAGCAAGAACAACCACCAAAAATAGGTCTCCTGATAGTTACACACCTAACATATATACTAGAAGAGACAGTCTTTAAGCTCACAGGAGCAGAAATCAGCTACAGCTAATCAATAATAATGGTACCTCACTAGATCAAATAGGTATCACACACACACACACACACACACACACACACACAAAGTGGTGTGAAGGTTAAGGCAGTCAAGTTCCACATGGCTGACTTGGCTGTTCAAATATTGGACAGGCAACTTGAAAATAATGCAGGGCACATATGCATGTGTGCCAAAAATCCTGAGAGGAGATTGGAGGAGACGGGATTGCAGTGCAGCCATTCCCCCTTAATCTTATTTATTCATTCCTTTCTTTCTTTTTTTTAATTTTTAAAAAGTTTTTACACATTCAATCACATTATTTAGCTTACAAAGTGAACATTTCAATATGTGAACATTTCTCCCCAGTCTAGTTGATCAAAATATCTTCAACAGATAACACCACACCTCTCCGTCCCGTCAATTCTCTGTCTCTGTATCCCTCCTCCAAATGTCCTTCCCCAGGCCCCACTCCTCCACACACACCACATCTGGCATTCACACCCTTTCATTTATTCATTTGACCAAAGAAAGACAGACACACATAAAGAAGGAAAGTGAGAAAGCAAGTCACCAGGTCCAGAACTTGAATCATGGTCAACCATGTGGGAGTGTCCACCACCTTAAACCACCATGCCACCTGCTGGCCCTGAAACATTACTATTTGAAAGTTGTTTTAATTCTATAATCATATTTAGCAGTTCAATGCAACATTTTAGACTTCTTTTTAAGTTCATTTTTCTTCCATATGAGTTGGGGGTCTTCCTCCAACAGGTCTTCATGCTTCAACTCACCCTCAGTTTCAGCCACTTCAGACGGGGCATACATGTAAATGCAAACTCAGAACCTTCCCATTGGGCCCAGCATCACGAAACATTAAGCTACTGCTACAACACTGGCTGCCTCTTAGACTTTTTTAATACTCAAGTACTGCTTCAGAGCTTATTTTGTCCAACTGACCCCAAAAATACAGTGATTTTTCCCACATCATACAGGTAGGCAAGGCACAGTGCCAGGTTCCTCTCTACCTCCTGTGCTCCTGGAGCAGTTGCCCCTGACAGTTGCAAATCAAATGTGCAAGCAATAACCTCACAATGAAATGTGTTTGGGTTGGCCTAACATGGGGCCAGAGACAGAATATATAAAGAGGGGTAGGATAGTTCAATGAAAGTAAGAAGGAATGGGAGATAAAAGTCCAATGTCAAACATATCTATGTAGAATCTGGAAAAAGGGCAAAAAAAAGAATTTTGGTTTGCAAATGCTTCTCCATTCTCTCTATCTTTTGCTTTCTTTCTCTCTCCTTTATTATTATTTACCTTCCTTCTTCTTTCTCTCTCTCTCCTTTCCCTCCCTTCCTTTTTTTCTTCCTTGTTGTTCTTTATATCTGGTTGTTTCTTCACAGAATAATTATGGGAATACTCATGAATCCAGGAATAGATACACAGATAACTAAACATACATGTCCATTCATGGCTTCACACATGCACACATGTACACACATGTAATAATCGACATAACATGCACCAAGGTTAAGATACATTACGCAAGTCGAGTTCTCTGGAAGCAAACTGTAGATAGAGTTGAATGTGCAGGTTTTCCAGGAAGTGTCTTGGGAGACATACCTGTGTATTTGTTGGGGAATAGGATTGGGCAAAGGAAGAAAGCAGGTTGAGATGTAGGCCCATCAACACCTCATAAAGTTCCATGGTGGGCTCTAGCCCATAATAGTTGTCCCTACACTATTCCAGAATATCCAGGCTTCATATGCCTGGCTCCATTTTTTTTGGGGGGGAGGAGGGTTGTGTTATAGGGTGTGTGGGCTTGCTGGAGAGAGACAGAAAGAAAAGGAGAAAGCACTCCTGTGTGGTGTGGGGGGGATGGGGGGGTTCACCACACCACAACTCCTTCTTCTCTATTCTTCTTTTGGGATTTTGGAGAGATGGAAAAGAAAAAATTGGGGTATGACTATTCCCCACAGTGGAGGGTGCTTCTTTCTCTCCCTCTCTCTCTGTTTCTCTGACTAACAACAACAATTAAAAACCAAAAATTTTTTGGTTATAAAAGTAATGTTTTTTAAGAAAATCAGAAAAGTTTTAAAAAATTACAAATATGAAAGTGAGAAAAACACCTAAGTAAGTATAAATAAGAAAAATGTATCTTGGCTGAGACTACCATCACAAAATATCATAGCCTGGGGGCATTAACACTGGTTCTGGAAGCCAAAATTCTGAGATCAGGGCCAACTGGTTTTTAGTGAGGGATCTCCTCCTGGATTGCAGATGGCTACCTTCTCATGGTCTTCAGATAATGGGGAGTGGGAAAGTCAGCTCTGGTCTCTTTTCTTCTTATAAGGCCACAGTCATATTGGATGAGAGTTCCGCTCTTATGACTTCATGTACCATTTATTACCTCCTAATGACCCTTTCTCCATATATCATCCCATTAGAAGTTAAGGCTACAACATATGAATTTTGGGAAAACATATATCAATCCATACCAAAAAAAGCATTAATGAAATAAAAATAATTCATACCCCCAAATGTTATATCAGGAGGGAATGGGTAGTGCTATCGTAATGCATTTTAGTCACTTATAACAACAATGGTTTATTTCTCATTCAGGTGACTTGCCTATCAAGAGTCTGCTTCATGTCACTTCACTATAAAAATGAAGTTGATGGAGCAGGAACCACCTTATATGTTATTGGCCAGCATGACAGAAGAAAGAGAGCTTTCAATTGTCTGAAACAGGCAATGAAATGCTCCAGCCAAGAAAAATGGCTCAAATAAATTAATATGCCTTATAAAATGGTGGTATAGAAATAGAGAAAGAAAAAAATACAGACATAATATGAAATTATAAAATTAAATAAAGAAAAGCAAAGCAGAGAGATACAGTGCGAATGAGGGGAAAGACTATCAATCAGTTTGCCCTTACTTACTGAGACCCACTGTGTGCTCAGCAATGTGCCATATGTAAATAATGCTGGTTTCCTCAGGGAATGACCATCTAGTTGGGCAGAGACTGTTTTAAAAATATAGACTCCCACATGGCTGACCATGGTTCAGGTCCAAAACCTGGTGACTTGCTTTCTCTCTCTCTCTCTGTCTCTCTCTGGTCAAACTGAATAATAACAATAATAAATAAGAAGAAGAAGAATTCATCAATAATAATTAATAAAATGATAATAAAATGAATAATTCTTATATATACTATTAATATATATATGTATTTATTTATGTCCATATATATGCATATGTGCATATATGTATACAAACGCACATATATATAGGAACCAACAGAGGTGAATATGCCACTTTCTCTCTTTCTCACTCTCTGTCTGCTTTTGCAGGAATTATCTTATTATATACTTGATAGTTTAATATATTTGCCTTCCTGCATTTAGACTTTAACCTTCTCCAGGACAGGGCTAGACCTGTCTTTCAATGTTTTAGCTTTAGCATTGCATAGTGCTTGCCCGTTGCAAATGTTAAAGAAGCATTTGTAGAGAGACGGGCTGGCAGGTGGCACGGTGGCTGGGACACTGGACTCCAATATGGCCAGCCATGGTTTGAGTCCTAAACCTGACAGCTTGATTTCTCACTTTCCCTTTTTCTCTCTTCCTCTCTCTCTCTGGCCAAATTTTAAAAAGAATAATAATAATAGCTAAAATTAAATTTAAAAGTATTTGTAGAATAAATTTACGGGGTACAAAATCAGTTACTATTGATCATGAGGGATAAAGGATTGAAAAGGCAATGTGTTTATGAGGAAGCTAGAGCAGACAGGAAAAGCATCACAAGGGAGATGAGACTTGGGACTTTGTTCATAACGAATGGTATGGAGGGGAAAGAAAGTAAAGCCTTAGATCAAATATTTGAGGATGGTAGTCCAAGGAAATAAAGCTATACCTTAAATAACAGTTGTAATAAATGATTTAGCTGCTAAAACCATGACTCGGAGCTTTGAGTGTGTAAAAGAGGTGCTGAACCCTATTTCCTGGAAAGGAAACTTGGCAATACTCCAGGCAGCTGCCGAGGACCCCATGGTCAAGTGCAGGATGCCTTTGTAAGAGAAGTGACTTCTGGGAGGACGCAATTATTTGTAGAGCTTCAGTAAATAGGATACAAACATCAGCTTTATTTAAAGAGGCCTGGCTTTGGGTTTCTATGACAGAGCATCACCTTTGAATTTCTGCTGACATCTAAAATAAGGGCAGGAAAAAAAATGAATATGATCTGACAGGCAACTTAAAGTCAAAAGCACCCAGTGTCTCAGAGCTGGGTGCCCTATCCTGCTACTTTGGCAAGTCCTATAACCTTTCTGTCTTGAGGTTTAACAATATTCCGAGAGGTATTATTTCCTTCATTTATTTGCCAGTATTCAACAAACATTTGTGAAGCACCACTTAGACTTAGGTGGAGCTAAAATATTCTCTTCAAAATGACCTAATGTAAAACAGTCACCCAATTTGCAATATTTTAAAATATTTAAAGTTATAACTTGCTGTGTCACAATGGCTAGAGGCTAACCAACAATAAGACCATCCAGAAGAGAAATCATTGTAGAAAGAGGCATTTTCTTTTTTTTTTTTTAATTTATTTTATTTAACTTAGATCAGAGAGGGACAGAATGAGAGAGAAGGTGAGAAAGCAAGTTGTTAGGTCCAAGACGTGAACCACAGTTGGCCATGTGGCAGTCCAGTACCCTTAACCACCATATCACCCGCCGGCTCAGAAAGGCATTTTCAATGGAATAGAAGAGTTGGACTCCATTGTTCCACTCATACAGTGGCTCATTAATAGTACAGTAGTTGGGGGGTGGACCAGCAGATAGCGTAATGGCTATGTCACTGGACTCCCATGTAGTCGACTGCAGTTCGAGTCCTGGACCCGTGGCTTAATCTCACGCCAGAGGCGTGTGTGTGTGTGCCTAAGATCCCAAGAGGAGAATGGAGGAGAAGGGATTGCGGCGTGGCCATCCCCCCTGGGTAGTGATTTCTCACTTTCTGTCTCTCTGTCTTTCTGGCAGGCACATGTGCCCTATAGTAAAAACCTCTAAAAAAAAAAAAAAAGTACAGTAGCAGGGCCAACAGGAACCATAGTGATTAAGGTGTTGGACTCCCACATGGCTAATCACAGTTCAAGTTCCAGATCTAGAGGTTTGAAACTCACACTGGGTATGTATGTGCATATGCCCAAAATCCTGAGAGAAGAAGACATTGCAGCATGATCATCTCCCCTGGGGAGGGAAGGTGATTTCTCACTTTCTTTCTCTCCATCTCACTCTGTCTTTTCAGTGAGTGCATGTTCCCTAGAGCAAAAATTTCTCCAAAAATAGTGCAGTGGCTAGTGCTTCATTGGTAGTCAATAAAATATTTGTTGAATGAAAAAACTGAAGGCAGGGATATTATTTGTCTGATTCATAATAGCCATTCCTTAGACCAGTGCCTGGTATACACACACAAAATTTCAATATTGGTGAAGCAAACGAATAACTAGTTACACTTATTGATTTATTCTGCAATCGCTATCCTGTGATTATATATAAACTTGATGAGCAGGTTCAGTACTAAAATCTCGACTGCTACTCAAGAGACAAGATTTAGTCCCAAACCAGGACAGCATAGGTTTCCCACTAGAATATGAGCTTCATGAGACAGAACTTCATCTGAGTTAAATGTTCCTTAATATTTTTAATAAAAACACATTAAATGAATGAATATCAGCATTGGGCGGCTTTTGTGATAAAAGTAGACAACATATATTAATCTATTTTTTAAAAAAATATAAAGACACTGTGCAAGAGAAACTCAAGTCCCTCTGCTGCAGTAACAAGCATCTTTCTTGCCACCATCTTGAGACATATTAGCTCAGAATTTGCAGCCTTTGAGAAAACGGTACCATACCTGACATCCGTACAACTGGGCCAGCACCTCTGATTAATTTTTAATGCAATTTTTATGAGTTTTCTCAGTGTTAACCACAATCCAGGTGGGAGTGTATAAATTTAAAACAAACAAAAAAATTGTCTTTCAGGAATGAAAAATAAATGTAATCTGAAATCAATATTTATGAAGTTGTGATTAATTGACTGATGACCAAATGATTACAAAACGTCTGTCTGAAACATCTACTCAAATTTATTAGCTTTGACCAAAAAAATTAAAAAACAATCTGAACTGGGTCAATGAAAGAATAATGCATTCCTAATCAATTTTTAATAGCACTTAAGATTTTATATTTTTTTAAACTTGCTTTTTAATAATTTATCATAAAAATGAATCTGATTTAAACAAGGGGTAAAAGGTGTTCCATAGCTATTTGATGGTTTTCTTAGCAAAGAAATTCAATTATGAGTGACTTTTTATTACTGAACTACTTTATTAATAATAATACATCTTGCACTTACATGAAGGCATTGGTCCAACATTATCAGAAAGTCTATCTGGTATGATCTAGGATTTAGCTCCAGTCGTACCATTATCAGGTGCTTTGTCTTACCCAAGCCTCAATTTCCCCTTATGTGAAAGGCGAGCTTGTATAACAATCCCAAAGAGCTATCCTTGCCCCAAAGGTTTATAATTCTAAGGATTTAGGAAGCCCATTCCAGGTGTCCAATGTACTAGAGCCCCCTCAGATCACAGGTCTCCCCATAAGACTACTAAATTGAAAGAGAAATTATGCAGAAAGTTACTGAGCTGTATAATCTCTGCTTTTCAGTTAGAATAATGACAGCATCATTTACTGATTTGGATCAAACAATGCTTATTTAAGACATGGTTTGTCAAAAAAAAAAAAAAAAAAAAAACCAGCAAAGACAACAATAAAGGGAAATGCTCTTTTTAGAGTAGACAGAAAAGATAGTTGCTGACCTCAAACCAGTAGCATTACTAAAGGCAAAGCCTGTAAACTGGCCTGGAATTTATCTGGACCTAGAGAGAGACCTAATCAATCTATATTGCTGACAATATTACGTGGATGTGTATGGGTGGGTGTGTGTGTGTGTGTGTGTGTGTCTATCCACAAAGCATTAAGTGAACAAAACAAATAGAGTATGATCCTGTTTGTGTTTATACTTACACTAATGTATGAATTTAAATGCTTTCAAGGATATATTGTAGAAAGTTAATAGTGATTACCACATAGTACAGCTGAAGCAAAAGTATATAGGAGCATTCATTTATTATTTATTATTTTCATATATTTTAAATATTTTAATTTTCTTAAAGTGAACCTGCATTTTTTAAAATTATTATTATTAATTTTTGCCAGAGGGTAAGTACGCTTACCAGAGACAGCAAGAGAGAGAAAGTGAGAAAGCACCTCCCACAGGTCATGATCATACTTCAGTCCTGTCCCCTACATGTCTCCCTTCTTTTGGGATGCACATACATGTGCCTGGTGTCTGGTGTGTTTCTCCAAGTCACCGAGACCATGACTTGAACTACATGGTTGCCCCTGGAATCCAGCTGCCCCAACCATCATGCCATGGGCTGGCTATAGTTTTATTATTATTTTAGTAAGAGAGAGAGAAACAAAGAGAAAGACAGAGAGGAAGCAAGGAAAAAATAGGGAGAAAGAAACTTTTGACGGGGTCTCACCGTGCCATGATCCTTTCAACCCATCCTCCACTTAGCTAGGAGTATATGTACCCTGTACCTCCCACCCCTGGGAGGTGATTTCTCGCTTTCTGTATGTCTGTCTCTCTCTGTTTCTCTGGCAAACACATGCACACTATAGCAAAAATCCCCTCCCCAAAACTAAAACAGCCCGGATTTATAATAAAGGTAACCTATAAATAAAGGAAATACTACTATTTGTATAATCATTGTTTAGTAGTAGATACTGAAAAAATTATATGCAATCTCTGACCTCAATAAACAGCCTATGTTGGGGTAGACATAACCTGTTATAATACAATGTGATTAATATAGAATCAGCTATATGGACAAAGCACTAAAACAGCACTGAGAAGCTGTGACAATGATGGTAAATGTGGCAAGAGATGTTGAAAATAGTCTAAATTTTATTTTAATTGTCAGCAGGGCACCTGCACTTGCCAAAGAGAGATGGAGAAAGAGAGAGAGAGAGAGACAAAGGGGAAAGCACACCCCTGCCATACCCCTGGGATGAGGTCAAAATATGATGCCTTTTTCTCTACATCTCCATCTTGTAGGAACAAGGGGCATGCATGGCAAATTTTTTAAGCCACCAGGGCTAGGATTTGAACTATGGTTGACCATGTGGGACCCAGCTCTATTAACTACCAGGTTATGAGACACAGCCCAAGTCTAGATGTTAATATTATGCTTAAAACACAGATTATGATTTTAAAATTTTATCTTTGTGACTAGTGATTGGTGACACCAATCACCAGAATGATTTATAAGAAGTGAATTTGTCCGAGTTAAGTAAGAGAAAAATCTTTTTAAAAAGAAGTGTTGGTTCAGCACCCGAGTGGCACAGGCAGAAGAGAACCTCTGTGTGATACTGGAGATATACAGGAAGGCCTGGGTTTCAGATCTTGAGTGAACATGAACATACCAGATGAGTGGCAGGCATGACCATTATCCCGGTTCTCTGGAAGTCTGTGGGGAGGATTGCAACATGGCAAGAGCTTTATGGGGTTCTTTCCAATAAATAAACTTTTTTAAAAAGTGTGTACATTACAAATAATTTTTAAAATAAAAAATAAATTAAAGGAAACCTCTTCAACATGTTTTCCTGTTGCCCTATCTACAGGAGTGGATGTGAGAGGCAGAACTTAGGTTTATTATGAACCCAAGCTTTTTTATTTTAAGCAGTATTTTTACTTTTTTTTTTAACCTCAAAATTTGTAAGACTGTATTGCCTTTTTTTAAAAAGAATTATTTGTTTATTTATTTCCATTTGTTATTTTTTTTTTTTCTTTATTTGACGAGAGAGAGAGAAAGGGAAAGTGAGAAAGCAAGCCACCAGGTCCGGGACTTGAACCATAGTTGGCCATGTGGGAATCCAGCAGCCTTATCCACCACACCACCTACTGGCCCCTGTATTGCCTTTTGAGAACTATAAAATTAGGCCCAGTCACAGCTCTATATCAGATTCAGAGGATGTGGGAAGCCCTAAAATATTATGTTTGGTAAAAGACCTGAGTTAGGTGAGAACAGGGAAGAAACAGTAAGATAGGGAAAGGCAAAACTAGAATGACAGTGGATGATGGCCTGGAGTTTTCTCCTTCTAAGGCCTGGGGTCTGCAGCTAGAACATGAAAAATGTATTAGCAAGCGTGAATTCTGGACCTTATTTATATATGAGAGGAATTAAAAAAGGTAGTGGAATTAAAGTAGGAGTTTATTTGGGTCAAAAAATTAACACTCATACATAGTTTTTTCATACTATACATTTTCTATGAACTTTCTGAAGCCCCCCCCCCCCCATGACTTTGCCTTCAAATAATAGGGAATAGCAGAAGCATATGCTGAACAGTCTGAAAAAGTGGCCATTAAACAGAAAAGCGATAAGACTATTTTTTCTAGTTCTCTAGTTTCAAACAAATATGACCCCTAGTTCCTAAGAAAGGAAGTTACTGAGCTGTTTGGAAGGATTCATACAGTCCCTTGAGAGCCAGTTTTGAACTGGACTTGGACTTCTTCAAGTGAACTGTGAGCTGTTCCAAAGTCATTGTTATCAGGTCCTTTTAGACCTGATGGTAAGCATACACTGACTTCATTTAATCCTTCAAAACAAAACAAAACAAAACAAAAAAAGAAGCTAAAATGCTGAGAGAGTACATAAATTGCTGCAGACCGTGCAATAAGAAAGTCCTTGGGAACAGGGATGTCTACTCCAGCAGTCCAGGTCTAGAGCCCCTTCCTCTTAACTGCCAGGCTGCTTCTAGCAATTATAGTTTCAAGACGATTGTAAAAGTAGTTACACTGGTTTTGTTTATAATAATCTCCCAACTCACCGATTGCATCTGTTTGCATAATTTACACATTAGCTCACTCAAAGCTAGTTCTAGTTCAACTAAACCTTGCAGTTAAGAATCATTTAAAAAAAAGAAAAAAGAAAAAAATTTCTCTACTTTTTTTGTTGTTGTTGTTAAGACAGCTAATTCAGGACCTCACAAAATTTCCCTTGTTCAACAACACAGCAGTACATTTCATATCCAACCATACACCTGAAATAAGGGCATTAAAATACATTGTGTGGGGATCAGCAGGTGGTGTGGTGGTTAGGGCGCTGGACACTCCTACATGGCTGACCATGGTTTGAGTCCCGGATCTAGTGGCTTTTTTTTTCTCATTTTTTTCTCTCTCTGATCAACTTTAAATAAATGAATGGATAAATAAAATTAAAGAACTAATTCTTTAAGAAAAACAAAAAAAGTATAGCGGAAGAGGGTGGCATGAACTCTGCAGTTTTCTCACTTATGGCTGTTTTAGCCAGACTCTGGTTCCAATCTTCAAGTTTCCTTTGGGCAGACACCACAGAAAGTCAACAGTGAAAGCGTATCTTCAAGGAAAGCTGCGAGTGCATGTATTCAGATTGTCTCTGGACACGTAAGATAAGGAGACGATCAGTGATGAGTGATTATCGTGCCCTCAGGAAACACACTATTTCATTTAAGAATGGAAAGAGAGCTAAGAGAAACAGAAAGTGCTTTGAAAAATTAAAACGTATCGATAACGTCTTTTCTCTTCACGTCTTAACTGCGCTGTGTTTGTGTGGAGTTGAATCTTTAGCGGGAAAGCTTTCTTCCTCCACACAAACCTCCGGAAACATCTGGGGATTGAAAGTGGCCTTTTCGTATCTCCTTCTCTTACCTGTACTATTACGCTTTCCTTTAAAATTTGAAGATCCTCCATGCCTTTGGTAAACTATTTTCCTTCCCATTCTCAGGATACTTTATTTTGAATGAATAGGGAAAGCCTGAGCAACCGCGCGCTTCCGAAGCGCGTTTTCGTTTCCTCTCCCCGGCGCGCCCTGGCCCTCCTGGGCCGCCGTAGAGGTCCTCGCGCGTTCCCAGTCGCGGCGAGGAGCCCCGGTCGGCGGGACTTCCGTGTTGGCGGGATTCTGAACGCTGCCATGGCTCAGACCGTGCAGAACGTTACATTGTCGCTCACTCTGCCCATCACGTGCCACATTTGCTTGGGGAAGGTAATGGGTGATTCCCGCACAGCCACGAAACGGTCGTGTACGAAATAGCCCGTCTGAGCTGAGGGCGGGCCCGGTGCGGGCTGGGGAAGGGGCGTGAGGCGCCGAGCTGGGAGCAGACGCCAACCCGCGCTGTCCTCGGGCGAGGGGAGGCCGTGTCCTGGGGGACCGAGGGAGCGCGTCGTGATTAATGGGTTCATCTGGGCGCCTTTCGGAGGAGGATGACAGCGGCCCGGGATCTGGGGAGGAGGGCTGCAAGGTGGTCGCGCCACCACCAGCAGTCTCACGGGCCGATGCCAGCCTCGGAGGACGGCCTATCAGAAACACATCGGTGCAGATTTTCAGTCTCCGTGCAGTCCGGAGTGGCGTGTAGTGAAGCCCATTAAAGCACGTTTCCTGGGGGCCTCGCCGGAGGTTCCTGCGCTCCCTGCACTGACACCGTTCACGTCCTGGGGCCTACAGTGCTAATTGGGGAGTCTTTAGCATATCCAAGATCCTTTCATTTTCTTACCTCCTTCCACGAGGATGGCTTTTGCTTTGGGTTCTGAATTTGAAAAGGATGGTGTTTAGAATAGGAGGTTTGTTCCTTGACTCCAAGAATGGATCAGCCTTCTGGTGGGATAGGATCTCTTCCTGTGATGCACGCGGTGCCTAATGTCTTTGTGAAACGAGGAGGAGAAAGTAGTTCAGAATTAGAACCGGAATTGTGAATGTTAATCTCTTTCATTTCCGTTTGTGCCTCCCATTCTTTTTTTTTTTTTTTTAACAAGTATTTTTGGTTGATAGTGTGTATGTGGTGTTTGTGCTAGGTAGATCAACAAGGTGAAAGATACTGGGCACAGTCAGATTTTTTTTCCCACCCTGAATTTTTAACGTTTGTGCTGTGTTTTGAGTTTGTGCTTATCCCCAGGTGCAGACTGAAACTACAGCCACAGGCTAAGAATTGACAGATATTGGTACAAACTTGGTATTGAGTAAACATTGGAGTGGGAGATAATATATACAATCCTCTGCCTTAGGTGATTCAGAATCTGTATAAATTTACTGCGTTCAAGAGGTATAAAGAAATCAGGTTTGAAAACAACCAATAACTCTTAGTACCAGTCAGAATGAAATGCCAATGAAATAGCAAAATGTGCTGTGAGACCGTGTAAAGGATGGCTGGATCAATTCTGACTGGAGAGATCAAGGATGGCCTCATGGAGGGTGGTATTTGAGCCAGCATTTGCTACCACTGCCGACATATTTGGCTTGGGGCAGAAGGAACTGATGTTTCTATTTGCTGCAGTCCCTATATTTGGCTTCTGACTTAAAGTTCCTAGAAGTAAGTGTGAAATTCTGAATGAATTTTTATCAATAGCAGCCGTAAGGCTGACAGAAATATACTTGGGAATTAATATTTCCTTGGCCTTAGCTGTACACATTAAGTGAAGTTTCCATTAGTTAATAGGATATCTTTTGCAGTTGTCTTGGGATGTGCTCTGCCTATTTGATTTACTGAAGCTATGTTTTTTTGTATTTAACAAAGTAATATCTCCTGGAAAATAGTGCTTTGCAGATTGCAAAATGCTTTTGTATGTATTTGGTTACTTTGTTTATTTCTTACATCATTATGAGATAGATAGGACTGGTTTTCTCATTTTTAAAATAAGGAAACTAAGTCTTAGAATCTTTGATGATCAAACTTTTCTTCAGGAGATTATTTTCTGAAACACTCACCTGCGCTTATCCATGACAGCAGAAACTTTTGATGTTTTGTATGTGTGTGTGTGTGTGGAGGAGTTTAAAAGAATTATTTAATTTATTATTATTATTATTATTATTGAATTTGACCAAAGAAAGAGAGAGAGAGGATAGGCAAGAAAACAAGCCACCAGGTCTGGGATTCGAACCATGATCGTACATGTGGGAGTCCAGAGCCTCTAACCACCATGCCACCTGCCAGCCCCAGGTGTTTTGATTTGTTTCTGTATTGGTTAGCTTTATTCTAAAAAAAGAGCAGTTAATAAAAATTAAAAGATTAGGGGACCAGTAGTTGGCATAATGGCTATGTCGCTGGACTCCCATGTAGTTGACCACAGTTCGAGTCCTGGACCTGGTGGCTTAAACTCAAAAACAGCGTGTGTGTATGTGTGTGCCCAAGATCCCAAGAGGAGAATGGAGGAGAAGGGATTGTGGCATGGCTATCCCCCCAGGGGATGATTTCTCGCTTTCTCTCTCTGTCTCTTTCTGCACACACGCCCTATAGCAAAAGAACTCTCAAACAGAAAAAAAAAATGAAAAGGCTAATGATTTAGAAGCAAATATTTATCTGTCTACTACTGAGGATCTGAGTTCAACACTCTATATCAGTTCTTTCTAATGTAAGTTCTACCACTTACTAGTTGTGTGATACTATACAGGTTTACTTAACCTGAGCTTCAGTCTCCTTATCTGTAAAATGGGAATGGGAATAGTATCAACCTCCGTTCTTGTATTTTGGAAAGGATTAAACAAAACATAATAATATGTAGCATAGGTCTGACACATATTCAATAAATGTTAACTTTTGTTATTGGTATTTAGGCAGGCCCTCAAGCTAAGGAATCCACTCTTTTCCAGAAATTTTTCTTCTTTCCAGTTGCCTTGTGAAGCACTTCATGAAGATTTGTATTCTCAACTGAGTAGGACCGATTCTGGAAATTGGCATAGTACCTTCAGGGTTTTTAATTGGCTCCATGTGACTGTTGCCTTCTGTATAGGTAAAGCAAATCCATTCTGCTTGGACAACTCATTTTCCCACACCTGTAATATTTGTAGGGTACTAGAAATAGCATGTCCCCAATGTCACTTCTACTTCCCTGACTTAGAGTTAACTCCAGCTACTTCTGAGATAGACCTTAATGTCCTTCATTAGCTCTCTTACGGATAATCATTCCTGTGCCACTCTCACCATTTGTCCCTACATATTATTATATCACTATATGCCAAATAGTGATTATATAACAGAATTAGTGGTCATTATCCCTAGACGTTCACTGTATTAAGAAAAAAAAGTACATATTTCTCTAAAGGAAATGTTAGTGGGAGCTTAAATCTAAAGAGGCAAGATAGATGCCAGTGGTAGCAGGAGGGGATGGGAGGATGGAAAGGAAGTAGGAGAAAGCACCTAATTATGTATGTGGTTGCTGTTTTGTCTTTTGAATATAAATACAACACTTTAAAAGATGTTTTGCATGTGTTACCTTTCTTTCTACAGTAGTCTTAAAAAGTAGATTCTTTTCGCCCAATAATGTTTGGCCACTTTGTAAGAGTTGTATATGACCTGACAAAGCTAAGTAGTCATCCTGTGGGATGATTTATATATAACGTATTTTCTTGCCTATTCCTCCTGAGTTTTTTCCATCTGTTGGACTAATGGGCCAGTGTACAGAAATGTAGGAATGATCTAGCCTAGGATATCTTTGCAGTGACTATTTTTTTTAAGGTTTTTGTCATAAGGCACATACCCTCACTGGAGAGACAGAGAGAGACAGAGGGAGGGAAAGTGAAGAATCACCCCGCACACACACCCGGGAGGAATGGCCACCCACAGTCCTTTCTCCTCCATTCTCCTTCAGGGATTTTGGTTATGCACACAGAGGTGCCCAGTGTGATTTTCATGCTGCCTGGTCTTGAACCTTGGTTGTCTGGCATGTGGGAGTCCAGAGCCTTAATCACTCTGTCACCTACTGGCCCCTTGAGTGGCATTTTGATGCTGCCACTAGAATGCTATAGGCCAGGTTGTCTAGATAATCTCAGGGTGTTATCTCTTCAATTCAGATTCAAGTTCTGAGGGCTAGCAGTTGGTGTGGAGGTTAAGGCAGCTGGATCCCACATGGCCAACTGCATGGTTCCAGTCTTGAAGCCAGTGACTTGGAAAACATGTCTGCACATGTGTATGTGTGCCCAAAATCCAGAGAGAAGAATGGAAGAGAAGGGATTGCAGCATGATTATCCCTGGGGGATAATTTCTCACTCTTCTACCCCCACCATCTCTCTCCAGCAAGAACATGTACCCTACAGCAAATTAAAAAAAAAAAAAAAATTCAAGCTCTGAAACCAATTATTGTGTCACATAATACTTTTATTGGCTGTGTATGTATTTTCCCAAATGTGACCCACAGTTGGTTTTGTGAAAGGATGAAAGAGGTTCTCAAGAAGTGCCAAGCAACTAGGCTTCTAATGTGGTTCAACATTAATGTGTCATATTCAACTATACCTCACTTGAGTAGAGTACCAAATTTAAATCTAAGCATGATTTGGGAAAGAGTTGAAATTGGCATTGGAATACAGATGGAATGGAATAGTGTTGGAATGAATGGATGTGATACTGAATTTTTAAATTACTATTTTTCTTTTCTCTTTTTTTTTTTTTTTTGAGAGAGAGATTTTTGTTTAAGGGTGTATATGCTCACCTGAGAGACAGACAGTCAGGAAGCAAGAAATCACCCCCCAGGGGGGAACACATGCCTGGGGTTTGTTTAAACTTCCAGGTCTGGGACTCTAACCATAGTCAACTACCTGGGAGTCTAGTGATGTAACCATTAAGCCATCTGTTGGTTTTTATTTGGAAGGGAATCAAGTTTTGTGTAATTCCACTGTATTAAGATGTCTGCTTAGGGACCAGCAGATGGTGTGGTTGTTGGTGTGCTAGACTCCCACATGGCTGACTGTGGTTCGAGTCTTGGACTTGGTGGTTTGCTTTCTCTCTCTCTCTCTCGACCTAAAGCAGATCAAAAAATAATAATGAACAATAAAATAATGTTTTTAAAAGATGTCTATTTAATACTAAGGGCAAGCTTTCTGACTGAAATAACTCGAAATAAAATCAACTTCCTTACATTAGAGGGATGCCTCTCTCTTGACATATCTAGTAATAGGACAGACTGTTTCCCATGGTAATACTGTCAAAAGATCCCTTTCAAGGAGGGCTGCCTGCTTTGCTTTTCACCCATATTGACTAAAAATTTGGAAAGACAAGGCTAGGAACAAAAACTTATGGGGACCAGCAGTTAGCGTAATGGCTATGTCGCTGGACTCCCACGTAGTCGACCGCGGTTCGAGTTCCGGACCCGGCGGCTTAAACTCACGCCGGGCGCGTGTGCGTGCGTGCCCAAGATCCCGAGAGGAGAATGGAGGAGAAGGGATTGCGGCGTGGCCATCCCCCCTGGGGGGTGATTTCCTGCTTTCCATCTCTCTGTCTCTCTCTGTCTGTCTGGCGAGCGCACGCGCCCTATAGCAAAAACCTCTCCAAAAAAAAAAAAAAAAAAAAAAAAAAAACTTATGTAACTTAGAGTCGTTACTCCAGGTTGACAGAATTCATTAATTGGTGTTAACTGGGATTGTGGATGGCTGGCATGTCATCTACCTTAGTATATTAAGCCTATGTTTGAGTCCTAGTTGCCTCAAACCAGAATATAATTAACTATTTTCTTTCTTTTAGAAATTTTTGCTATAGGGTACGTGTGCTTTCTGGAGAGACAGAAAGGGAGAAATCACCCCCCAGGGGGAGGCCACACCACAGTCCCTTCTCCTCCATTCTCCTCTCAAGATTTTGGACATACACACACACACACATACACACAGTGTGAGTTTAAAGCTGCTGGGTCTGGGATTCAAATCACTGTTGACTACATGGGAGTCCAGCAACATAGCCATTATACGATCTGCTGGTCCCTGTAATTAGCTCTTAGTAGATGAGTCAAGGATCATGTGGGTATCAATGGACAAACAGCTTTAGGCATGACTCCTCATATATATATATATATATATATATATATATATACACACACACACACACACACACACACACATTTTTTTTTTTTTTAAGAGAAGACTTTGAGGGCTGGCCAGTGGCATGGAGGTTAAGACAGCTAGATCACATATGGCCAGCTTTGCAGTTTGTGTCCTCGATCCTGTGGCTTGAAAATGATACTGGGCACATGTGCATACAGGCCCGAAATCTCAGGAGGAGAATGAAGGAAAAGGGATGTGGCCGTACTTCCTAGGGGTTGACTTTTCACTTTCTCTCTCTTTAGCTCTCTGTCTCTGGTGAGCACATGCACCCTACAGCAAAAACAAAACAAAACAAAACAAAAGAGAGAGAAAATGAAAGATTTTGATAGTAGGGTGGAGTGTCTTAAAACTGAAACACCTTTTTATAAAGGAAACAAAATGATACAGTAGAGTAACTGATTGTAAGGTTAACTTTTCTGTACCAAGAACGGCCCTTTCAGGTCTAGTCCAGTGAGAAGAGTCTCATTTTTATAACCTTGCTCTCTCATCTTTCTGCTCCTCTCCTTATCAGCCTCAGGAGACATTACTCTGGGATATCACTTCAACATGCTTATGTCTGATGAGTTTGGAATTGTATCACTTACTCTTGCCATTGTCCTGCATTTTTATTTTGTAAGAGTATTATTTTATTGCCACAGATTTTATTTGGTACTAAATTGGATGGAAGACCTAATAACATGGGCAGATTATGAATATTTCTGTGTCTTGGGAAGATCTTATTGAAGAAAATTATGTGTGTGTCTTTGTTTTATATATATAGTATATATATTATATAAGATTATATATGTATATATAAATATACTTATCAAGATGTAGGTAGAGGACAATGGAATGGACAGGAACTGAGGGAGTGCTAAATTCTTTATATTTTACTATTGTAGGTTACAGTCAAATAATGAGTAACTTGTTTTAGTAGTTCTTTCTCCTTTATAAGTTTCTGTTCTGCTAAGCTAAATTTATACCATTGTCTAGATATATACTACTGTCTAGATAAATGCGTGGTCTAAAGAACTGAATTAGTCATCTGTTTGAAAAATTCAACACAGTTGCAGTGATCATATTGGTATACAGTAGTGAAAATGATTCCACTGTGGGTAACGTTGTTAGTTGCTCTTATCTTAGCAGATAGAACTCGGTAGTCTGTTAGTGGTTGTTCTTCTGTCATTTGGCATATTAAATGGAGAGGTTAAACTTTTCTTTTTTCATAATTTGGCAGTGGCCATTGACCTTTTGCTTCTTGAGATACTTTCAGGAGCATTAATTACATCAGACTTTCAATTTAATATATCAAAATTCACTTTTATTGATTTTATATTCTGCAAAACATTGTACCAGCTGCTTGAGGTAAACACACAGATGAGCAGGATCCTGGCTCTGCCCCCAAGGAGCCTGAAATCTAATAGGGAAATCAGGATATAAATAATATTCTGAGCACAGTGCAGAAAGAAGTGAATGTTAAATAAATGAACAAAGGAGTACCCTGTCAAAGGAAGATGTAGTTAATTCTAAAAAAGATTAGTGAAGGCTTTGCAGAGAAGGTAGCATTTGATTTGCATCTTAAAAGGAGGAAGAGATGTTATTTTGATTATCTAGGGAGGGTGGAGAGATCAGCAGGACATATCAAGTTAAGAAATTAGAGATCCATAAACAGGGAGCCCCCACTGTTCATATTCTTTTCATTGAACATTAAATAGATCTGTGTAGTTGAAAAGTAGGTTGTGTCAAGTATAGAAATGGCAGATCAAGGGAAATGGCTGTTGAAGAACTACACAGTTCTTTGACTGCTATATTCAAAACTCAGCAGAGAAAAACCATAGCTATTTTGCAGGGGAGCTATGAAAGCTGCTAATCTATACTTTAGCTTTGCATCAGTGTAGAGGTTGGACAGATGTGAACATTTGAAAGTTTGGGAAGAGGTCATTGCAATAGATCAGGAGTAAAACAATGAGAACCTGAAGTTATTGGAGTGAAGATGGAAAAGGAGGGATGGGTGATAGGTAGAGGAACACTTGGAAGTAGATTTGTCATATTTTATATTTTGACTATTCAGAGATGTGTTTTTTTGTTTTATAACATCACATCTCTGAAATCTGATTGCTTTTTTTTTTTTTTTTTTTAGAATTTTGCTATAGGGTATAGGGCATATGTGCTCCGCATAGAAACAAAGAGAGACAGAAAGTGAGAAATCATCCTTCAGAGGGTTGGCCATACCACAGCCATTCACAATCATTTCTCTTCCATTGTCCTCTCAGGATTTTGAGCCTGGCATGAGTTTCAAGCCTCTGGGTATGGGACTCAAACCAGAGTCCAGTAACGTAGCCATTACACCATCTACTCATCTCTGGTTGCATCTTATAAAAATGATATCCTACAGTTGTAATGGGCAATGTTTTCTATTTTTTTTTTTTCTTAGTAGTATGTAAAATATATTGGTGAATCTTAAAACCTGTGGCTTCAGGGCCAGCAGGTGGCATGGTGGTTAAGGGCACTGGACTCCACATGGCCGACCGCAGTTTGAATCCCAGAGCTGGTAGCTTTCCCTCTCTCTTTCTTGCACTGTTCTTCTCTGGTCAAATTAAAATAAATAAAGTTAAATGGAATAATTATTTTTTTTAAAAAACCTATGACTTCATAAGCTTGTTATATCATACTGGATATGGTGACAAATTATATGGTGAAGATAAGTAAAATAGATGGAGCAGAGAACTAACTGTTCTAGCCCAAGTAGAGGGCTAGTAACATGGACAAGAGAGAGTGTATGAAGAAGTATAGTATGAGGAAGAGAACAGGTTTGATTTTTGACCTGTTACGGTTAAGACAGGTGTGGGCTCCTCATATGAAGTTGCTCTGAGGCTTTTTGATATAATATTACCCCCCCTTTTTTTTTTTTTTACCCTGAGGGATTGCTATGTGAAAGTGTTTATACTATCTAATCTGTTATTTAATCTTAAACAACACATGAACCAAAAGGTACCAGGTTAAACCACAATTTTGAGTGGTAGAAACTGATGCCCCCAATAAACTAAAGTGCTTACCCCAGGTCAGACAGCTCAGTAAGTGGCAGAGCTGCAGTTGGCTCCAGGTCTGTCTGTTGCAGTCTAAGTTTTGTCACTTACTGAGGTTCAGTTACAGAGGTAGGCTCAGAAGTTATCAGCATAGAAGAGATATGAATGTCATGTGACACATGAGATTAAGAGAGAAAATAGAACATATCAGATAAGATGGCCCAGGAAAAAAATGTTAGAGAAAGGATTTGTCCCAGTCCAGTATCTTGACTGCAAGCATCTCACTGTCTGATCCTGTTTCTGTCATACCCTCCAGCATTTCTTCAGCCATATCAAGACCCATTCATTAACTCTAGTGCTTTTTAACTGTCATCATTACCACTTATGTACTAATTTTCCTTATTATTCATGGTCATTTATAGTCATCCATCCCTCATCTCTCCTTTCTTATTTGGAAAAATTCCAACTCTGGGTAAACCAAACTACTCATCTATATCCTGCCTGAACCTGAGCAGCTAAACATTGATAAGAAAAATGTACACCTATATTAATTGGCATTAACTTTCTATTCCAAACCACAGACCTCAAATAGGAACTTAACAATGTGTAACAATAATGTACTACATGTTGCTCATAAATATACTTTCTCACTTTTCAAAATAACTGCTTTATTCTCCTGTCTTCAAATCTATATCCCATTTTGTTACTTTCGGCTGGTAAATTCATCTCATATTTACTGACAAAATATAAACAGTTGGTATTCTTTCATCTTTCCATCAACAGATCTTTCAACACCTTTGCCTTCTGTGACAAAGGCAGACAGACCTTCCCTTCTGTGTTAGCTATGATCTTCCATTGTACTTTGGATCCCATTTCTCTCCTCATTTTCTAAGGACTTTCTAGCTATGGCTATAATATCACCTCCTCTCTTCCTTCACCACTAATAATCCTCCTTTTTATTATATTATTATTCTTAACTATGGTCTCATTTTTATGGTCTCTTCCTTTATAGCAAAACATAAAATTATTTTCTACATTTTCTGTCTTCATTGATCATTGTCTATCTCCAGTCAGGTTTGCCTCTCCACCATTCACTGAACAATACTTGTCAAAAATAGATCTCAGGGACCTTCGTGCAGTTAAATCTCACATTTCAGTCCACTTGAGAGTTTGACAAGTCCACCCCTCAGTTTGACATGTGTAAAACTAGGTTATTGATTTTTACCACATGCATAACCCTCCTCCTCTGTCTTGCCACTTGAGTAAATACAGCACCAATCACTGAATTGCGCAAAACTATTTTTTTTTAACTTGGCAAGATATTAAACCTATGAGGAGAGGAAGCATCTTGAATTCCCTTACAGGTATAATGTACATAATTTTTTGTCTTGTGCATTGGCTTTCCTCCATTTTCAGATGAGTACATGGCTTATAAAAATACAATTTTTCCACACTAAAAGTAGTTGTTACCTCAGGCCAGCAGGTGTCATGGTGGTTAAGGCTCTGGGCTTTCACGGGACTGACCACAATTTGAACCCTGAACCTAATGACTCAAAAACTCACACCAGATGAGTGTACACGTGCCCAAAATCCGAAGAGGAGAATGGAGGAGAAAGGATTGCAGGTGGCCATCCCCCTGGGGGGTGATTTCTTACTTCCCTCTCTCTGTCTTTCTCACATGCCCTATGCCAAAAAGGAAAAAAAGTAGTTGTTACCACCAGTCCAAGGAGATACTCTTTTTTAGCTGAGATTCTTATTTTGTGGGTATACAGTATTTCCAGGAATATTTCAGGTATCTGGTGTACGAGCCTGCGTGCATTTGGGATAATAGAGCAGTTTCTTCCTGGTACTTAGTTTGAGATTTTTGTGCACTTAGAAGATTTAAAGACATAAAAGTGAAATTAAAACATACTTGAATATTTTTTTGTTTTTCTTTGAGACAGAGCAGGTATGGGAGGACGAGGAGGGAATGGTAAAGAAGGAGAATCCCTTCTCCTTTATTCTCCTCTTGGGATTTTGGGCATGCACACACACACACACACACACACACACACCCAGTGTGAGTATTAACTCGCTAGGTCTGGGACTCAAACTATGGTCGACTACGTGGGAGTCCAGTGACATAACCGTTATGCCATCTGCTGGTCCCAAGACAGGTGTTTTTGACAGGGTCTCTCAGTTGCAATCCTCTGTCACAGCTTCCTTGTTGGCCAGGACCACAGGTGTGGACTGCAGCCTATTCAGGTTGGTACAGAATCCAAACCCAGGTTTCCATGCGGCCCCAGCCATAAGTACAGGTGCCCTGCTGTCTGTGTCAGCTGGACCTACCAGATAAGTTCAAAAAAAAAAAAGGAAAAAGAAAAGAAAACAGAACTTGCAGAGAAACTGGGACTTTCATTTACTACTTGAACCTCTCACCAGGAATACCTCAGAGAAAAACATTTACTCATGGTTGCTGGTAAAAGCACTTGGAAAGATGAGATTGAGACCGTATCTCATGTTTGTTCGTTTTATCTTAGAAATAAATCTTGTTAAACAATTTGAACTGAATGAAATGAGATTTAGTTTCTCCGAGAGGTGTAAATCCATCCTCAATTCTTTTCTCTATTTAGTTTTCTTAGATTAGTGCTTATAACAAGGGATCACCAAAATGTTTGGAAAGTCTAACAGACCAGAGGGCTCTTTGCAAGGAGTCTCAAATGATTATCTGCCTGTCATGAATAGCCTCGCATCTGTGATTTCTTTGAGAGTAGGAACTCCTTTCAAATGGGGACTCCTTATAGCATCCTTCTGAGGTGTATGAGATATGGAGGAGCATACATTTCCCCAAGAAAAGTAGTTTGTGGCAGTTCCATCTCTTCATTCTGTAATATTAGAACAGGAAAAGATTGAAAATGGCTATTAAACATTTTAAGTCTTACAGTAAAAATAGTAGCATGGTGGTTAAGGCAGCTGCATCTCACATGGCCAACCCATGGTTCAAGTCATAGACCCAGCAATTAGAAAACATGCCAGGCATGTGAGCAAGCATGCCCAAAATCCTGAGAGGAGAATGGAAGAGAAAGGACTGTGGCATGGCCACTCGCCCCAGGGGGTGGTATTTTCTCACCGTCCCTCTTTCTCTCTGTCTCTCTGGTGAGGGCAAGTACCCTACAGCCGAAAAAAAAAAATGTCAAGTGAAAGCTTAAGCATTTCTGTGCTGTTTTTGTTTTTATTGTTGAGTTTATGTTAGTTTAAAAATATTATTCCTGTTAGGTTTCTTATCTTTTTATATATTAAATACAATTTTTAAGAGTATTATTTATTTTTATTTATTATTATTTAAACTTTCTTCAGGGCACGTGAGCTCCCCAGAGAGAGGGAGAGAAGGAGAGAGAGGGAAAGTGAGAAAGCAAGCCACCAGGTCCAGGACTTGAAGCGCAGTAGGCCATGTGGGAGTCCAGCACCTTAAACACTATACCATCTCCTGGGCTCTTCAATATTGTTTTTGTTTCTTTGTTTGTTTGTTTGTTTTTAAGAGGTTTCTTTTTTTTCTCTTCTTCTTTTTTTTTTTTTTTTTTTTTTTTTTTTTTTTTTTTTTTTTTTTTTTTGCTATAGGGCGCATGCGCTTGCCAGAAAGACAGAGAGAGACCAAGAGACAGAAAGTGAGAAATCACCCCCCGGGGTGCTGGTGGCCACGCCACAATCCCTTCTCCCCATTCTCCTCTCAGGATCTTGGGCACGCAAGCACACGTGTCTGGCGTGAGTTTAAGCCACCGGGTCCGGGACTCGAACTGTAGTTGACTACATGGGAGTCCAGCAACATAGCCATTACACCAATTGCTGGTCCCAATATTGTTTCAATAGCAATTAATTTATTTAGCAAACATTTGTAGAGGACCTACTAATATTGGCATATCTTCTAGGTAAAGAGAGAAAGAGAGAGGAAGAGATAGAAAATATGCATAAAGAAGTCCTTTTAAAATATGACTATATAAATATCAGATATTATTAGTTATACTTGTTTAAATGGAGTTAAGGATTTGTATATTTCGTGTTTGTCAACATTTCTGTCCGAATAGTTGGCTGTTTAGATTATAAACCACTTGAGAGGGTAGTCCATGCCTTTTGTATTGTTTTTTAAGTCCCCTGAAAACCATATTGAGATTCTAGTTTTTACTGTCGCCCTGTACTAAAAGTAATGTTTCTTTTTTCAAAGGTACGCCAGCCTGTCATATGTATCAACAATCATGTATTTTGTTCGATTTGTATTGATATGTGGCTGAAGAATAATAGCCAGTGTCCAGCTTGCAGAGTCCCCATCACTTCTGAAAATCCTTGCAAAGAGATTATTGGTAAGGGCCTATTTTATATACACATAGGAATAGATTGAAACTGATATAGACAATTTTCAATGAAATGATTTGGCCAACATCATGCTGGGTAGGTCAGTAATTGTATATGTGGAACAACAGAAAGGCTTAAGGTACTATGAGAGATGACAAGAGAAATAACCCTTAGAACTTCATGGAATTTTCATTCTAGTGGAGACTATGCATGTGGACCAAACTATTAATGATTTAAAGCAGCAAGCACTAAGGGTTATTTTATTTTTTTAAAAATCTCAGGTGGTTCAGGCAAGGAAGTTTAGCTAGGAACATTGAAAAAGGCTTCATGAAAGAGGTTGCCTTTAAAAAGCTGGACTTTTAAGTATGGGATAAAATTCCAGCTGGTAAAAATTAGGGGAGAGCATTTCATGCAGCGAGAATATTATGACTAAGGTTAGGAAAATAGCATGTTTTTGGAAATGTTCAATAGTCTAGTTTGGGTTTCACTACTGAAATGAGGCTGAAAAGATAAATTGAGGCTTTAGCATAGAGAACCTTGAATGACAGCTATCTCCGAGACTTGTTCTATGGGGAGGAAGAAGGGTGAGGTGGGCATGATGGTTTGGAGCGGAGGTATGATATAATCCAAAACATACCTTAGGAATGTTACTCTGGTGGTAATATATAGTTTGGACTGTAGGGGAGAGATATGATGAGAGTAAATCAGATAAGACCTTTACCCAGGTGAAGAAGTCATTGAATATGGATTAAAGACAAAAAATAAAGATTCATTGCCACACTAATATGGGTGAGAAGGATAGAGTTTGAATGAGTGGATCCTTGAGCAGGAAAACATTACATTTACAGTGCCTTTTTGTGTTTGGATTTTGTGCTTCTACTTTTTGATGGCAAAAATTAAAATGATTTGTGTTTGTTTTTGCTTTAGAAAACATTGAAAGTAAACCTGTAATTAACCATATATATAAAATTCAGAAAACTTAAAAAGTCTCTGTTAGTCCCAAGTCAGGAAAATGCACTTAAGTGAGATTTTTACAGAGAAAATGGCAAGGAAGGCATATGCTGGAAAACAAAGGAACGAGTGGACTTGGAATTAAGAGATCTGTAGCAGAAGAATTGGCTCCATGAGTTTTCTCTTGGGTCTCTTGGGTGCTTGGGTGAAGTCTGACTGCTATGTTACATGATGCAGGGCTAACTATTTTAAGACTAGTTTTTACCTGCTGAACTTCACCAAGGAGTCAGGTCTTTTCTTTTAGATGTGGGCTTTGATGATTAAAATAATTTGAATGTTTTTCCTGCAGCTTTTCTTCATATCTCTTTTCCTGCCTTCATGCATTCCTGCCCAAGGAATATCATAGTTCTCAAGTAAAATAGCTCATCCATTCTTGCATTTCAGTAGAATGTCCTGAAAAAGAATATCTGTAAAATGCCTTTTGCTATCATTATGTTAAAATGTACAAAGAAAGTAACTACAACGTAAGTGAAGTGCTATCAGGAAGAATTCATTTTGAGTATATTTCCAACTACTCATGACATATAGTTAATGACATGACTCATAATCTATTTTAACTGAGTCATTAGACTCAGTGAAAAGATTCATTAATCTTTTCAGTTGTGCAACCAGTAACCAGAAATGCCTGGATACCTTGGTTATAATTATATACATACATACATATAAATGGTAAATATTTTTATATAATCAGTTAAATATAAATATAATTGATTTTATTATTAAACAATTGACTAATTTTCACAATTTGCAGTAGTCCAAATGTAATAATTAATGAAAATTATATATAAACCTTTCCTCCATTGAGTTTGCTGTAAGATACATAGGTGAGTAAATACAATGTGATATTTTACTGACAATATTTCTTATTTGATGTTTATCTTTTTTCATTAGAATAGAGGAAAGACCTGATGGCAACCTAAGAATGCATGTAAGGGAAAGGAGGAATATTAAATTAGGAAGCTATATAATACAATAAGAACAAGGTTCATTTTTATTCCGCTCTAATCAGAATGAAAAATTAGGATTTTATTTATTTATTTTGTAGGAGGAACAAGTGAAAGTGAACCTATGCTAAGTCATACAGTCAGGAAGCACCTTCGGAAAACTAGACTTGAGTTACTCCACAAAGAATATGAGGTAAACGATAAAGTTTAAAATAATATCTGCAATGAATTCAAGGTAAAATTGAACTGCCTCAGTCCCTGGACTGTTTAATAAACATCTTGTGAAACCTTATTTGTTTTTCAGAGAAAAGTGGGGCAAATTTAAAATGATTAGCAATGTGTACGTAGGGAATCAATTGTAGATAAAATACAAAATACATTTTGTCATTGTCTTTAAAATTTCCTAAAGTTTCTCATGCATTTTTTTTTTTTACATAAACTTTACTTTTTTTGGTCTGTTAAATGTTTCTTCCCTTGGCACCTCACATCTTTTACCACCCACTCTGTACCATCCACTCTCCTCCCTTACAGTCTCTGCAATCTATACTTATTCTTTCTACTACCATATCTTTGGATCTTTTCATTTCTGCCATAGATTGCAGACATTTGGTAATACTGATTAGGGGCATACAGTAGTGTATCTTTCAAAGTCTGGCTCACTTCACTGAGTCAACACTGAGTCTTCTATATTCATCCACTTTTAATCAAACTATAAGGTCTCTTTGTTTCTTAAGGCTGAATAATATTAAACCTTACTTTAAAGGCTAATTTTAAAGCATCTCGTTGGAGGACCACTGCTGCACAATGCTGGAGGCCATAAGGGAAAGTTCCAGGTTTGAATTCTGGGTCTGCCGTTGCTCGCTGAGCTTACCTGTGATGCTGGCTGGCTGCAGTGCTGTGGGAGTATCAAAGCATGAAGACCCTGTCGATGATGTCCCTACCCTCAGGAAATAAATAAATTAAAAAAAAAAAAAAAAACTTGACATTATTTTTCCCTTTCCTACTTTAATTATAAGAAAGGAGTTTCTTGCTTTTTAAATTTTATTTTATTTTTTAAGTACAGAGAAAGGGGAAGAATAGGATTCCAGAGGATAGATAGAAGTATTTACTCACTTTTTTTTTCTTTTTTAATTTAAAATTTGTACATGTCATTTGTATTTTGCTCACCTAAGATGTTGGGAGGTGGGGGCCGGCAGGTGGTGTGGTAGTTAAGGACACTGGACTTTCACATGGCTGACTACGATTTGAGTCCTAGACCTGGCAGCTTGCTTTCTCACTTTTCCTCTCTCTCTGTCTCTCTCTCTCTCTCAATCTCTCTCAATCTCTCAATCTCTCTCTCCTTTGCCCCTCTCTGGTCAAATTTTAATTAATTAATTAATTAAAATAAAATAATTCTTTTAAAAAAAGATGTTGGGAGGTAAAGAAAATCTTGTGAGAGTTCATCTGTCCCCCACAATCATCATTTGCTTTTGCTTATAAATTCACAAATGATTAGAAGCCTGATTAATTCTGGTAATCTTATATTAATTTCCAGCACAGAGATTTTATCGTGAAATGAGCTATTTCCTAATTCTTGTCTAAATATGAATTAGCAAGTTGATTTGACATGGCTATTAAATTTTTCCGAAGAAATTCATTTTAATAGAGTACATACACTTTTTTAATTTGCCAGAGGTTTCATGCACTCAACACAGAAAAACTGAAAGAGAAAGAGAGAGAGGGGAAGTGAGAAAGCACCCCCACCCCCACCGTGGGAAATGGTCACATCACAATCCCTTCTCCATTTCTCTGTTCTTTTGGGATTGTGGGCACGCACACTTACATGCCCAGTGTACTTTTCAAGTCACTGGTCTGAGACTCAAACTGTGGGGTCAGCAATCGGAATCCAGGTGCCTTAATCACCATGCTTGTTAAATGTTAGATGATGACTGGCCCACATTTACTTTTAAATAGTAGATATTAAACCCGGTCGTCTTTTATTTTTTAAGTTTATCCATTTCTTCCATGAGCAAGAGATGGAGAAGAAACAGAAAGAGTGCACCACCAACAAGATGTTGATACCATGATCAACCTTCAGTCTCAACCAGCTCCAAATCATGAACTTTTTACTCTCCTAGCATACTGCAAACAGTCTCTGGACTTGAACCCAGAACCTTTCTATGTGGGTCAGCCTTATAGCGCTTTACATTACCTCTGTACCACCTCCAGCTCCCTCAGTTATTATTTGTTGACTAAAGGGGATATAATATTGATCTCTTCTTTTGACAGAAAATATCTTTATATACATAGTAACTACCTCACCTGACTCAATTTTTTGAAATACAGTTTGACTCAAATAAAAGATTAAGCATCTGTGTGTGTGTTTCACATATGAATATATAAACACATATGTTTATCTTAGGACATATTCAAATAAAGCAATTTTCTTACTCTGTAATGCTGTTTAACTTGAAATGTAATTTAATTTAAAATAAAACACTTATCTTTGTTACCTCCAAAATGCATTCATACATACTTAATGGATATATACTATAGTTAGCTACCAATCACAATAATCTTTTGGGAGACCACTGACACATTGAACTGTTTAGCATTTATTTTATAACAGAACTTTTAACAAACATCAGTTTAAGGTGGTATATTCATTATAGATGAATAAATAACATCAGAAGGAAAGAGCTCTAACCCAAATGTTTAATGATTAGATTTAAGAAAATAACTGGTTCCAGAGTGGGAAAATTAATACTGGCAATAGTCAGGGCAATAATTGAAAAGCAAGAATCTGGAAAAGTTAAAAATTATTCTGACATGAAAGTGCAAGGAAACGACTTATGGTTTTATTCCTACTTCAGATAGAGAAGCAGCAATAGAAACTTCAAACAAAACCCTAAAAGATCATCTTGGTTAACATTGTGGTTTTTAATTCCCCTCAGTAAAGTAGGTAAACATGTCGAAGATATTTCTCCTGAAATGGAATTTGCTTCCATATTGGAATTCATGTGACTTTTTTTTTATTCTCTAGATGATATCACAAATAGAAGCAAAGATATAATATTTTTTTTAAAAACCACAGCTATCCCTGAATTAAAATGAAAGCCATGTAAATGCTGATTTTTATCAGAGTGAGAATACAATTTGGGAATTTAAACTGAATGTGACTGTCTCTCCACAAACTATTGTGTAAATAATCTATGTTATCTACAGTGTTTTGAGCATAAAATTCAAAAAACATTTTGGCTACGGTTTAGCATACATTAAATTTAGTGTCCATGCCTGCCTAATGACTGTGCAATGTTTTTTCAGGATGAAATAGATTGTTTGCAGAAAGAGGTAGATGAGCTTAAGAGCAAAAATCTCAGCTTGGAGTCACAGATCAAGACTATTCTGGATCCATTACACTTGATGCAGAGCAACCAAAATGAAGACAAACATCTAGTTGCAGATAATCCAAGTAAAATTGACCCAGAAACTGTAGTAGAGTGGAAGAAAAAGCTCAAAACAGCTAATGAAATCTATGAAAAAGTGAAAGATGATGTGGATAAGTTAAAGGAGGTATGTTGTAGTGGTTTTTAAAAATCTATTATAGTTTTTTAGATTCTAAAATATTTTAAGCACTCTTCAGAGTATAAGTAGCCATATTATCTTAACTCATCAATGGATGATTTGTAAGGGAAGGACAGAGTCCTTGGATGAACATTTTATGCAATAGGGAAACTTTTTCTTGCTAAATATCATTAGCTGCCAAGAAGTATCAGGTGGTTCCATTTGTGACTATAATTGGAGAGTCTATAGGACTTCTATATGAGATTGCATCTTCTAGAAGAGTAATTTAAAGGATGTGTTCCTGTTTTACCCCCTTTGCGGTATGCCTTAGTTTTTTAAAGCTTATATCAGTGATGCCTGTGTGCATAAAAACAAACACATACTCATTTCTCTACGGATAAAATGAAAGATTTTGAGGGACCAGCAGTTAGCGTAATGGCTATGTCGCTGGACTCCCATGTAGTCGACCGCGGTTCGAGTCCCGGACCCGGTGGCTTAAACTCACGCCGGGCGCGTGTGTGTGCGCGCCCAAGATCCCGAGAGGAGAATGGAGGAGAAGGGATTGTGGCGTGGCCATCCCCCCCGGGGGGGTGATTTCTCGCTTTCTATCTCTCTGTCTCTCTCTGTCTGTCTGGCGAGCACATGCGCCCTATAGCAAAAACCTCTCCAAAAAAAGAAAAAAAAAATGAAAGATTTTGAGCCTATCTTTTCCAGCATTATCATTCTTTAATTTTTAAAATTATAAGCAGATAGTTCAAGGTTTATTGACTAATTTCCAGAGAGCAACATGAGCAACTGCTTTAGACTTTTCTATGCAAAAGATATTGTGGCTTGTGAGGTTGGTACATTTTCCCCTGTTATTCTTGCATCATCCATCAAGACGAAGCATGAGTGAAAAAGATAAACTTCTAGGATTTTCCAGTCTAGGAAGGAACGTAAAAATCTCTGCCATTAGCACTAGAGGTTACAATCAAATGCTGTAGTGCACTCTTGACTGAAGACCAGTCTTTAACTTGATTTCTAGTTAAACCAGAGTAGAGTCCTATTGTGCTGAATGGAGATGGTTTTGTAATATTTATGTTCATTACCACCCATTCAACCTATCTGCATTCCCTTAAAACATTATTTCTGTGCCGAATTACCAAATTCTGCCTCCAGAAAGCCTTAGAACTTCCATGTCATACTGGGTCATTGGAAAAGTCATGACATATTTTTCTATGCAAAATGCGTCAAAACTTTGGCATAGAAAAATACATCATGACTTTTCCAACAGCCCGGTATTTTAAAAAAGTACCATTTTATATTGGTTCTCAGATACTCAGTGAGTTTAAATAGTAGAGAAGTATGAGAGGTCTTCAAAAAGTTATGAAAAATGTATATTATGAAAAAACTATGGGGCCAGCCCCACAGTCTAGTGGTTAAGGGATTTAGAACCCACTTGGCTGACCGTGGTTTGAATCCTGGCTCTGCTGGCTTTAAAAATACTACAGAGGTGTGTGTGCATGTATTCTAAAAGAATGGAAAAATGGAGAAGGGATTGTGGCATGACTGCTTCCCATTGGGAGGTGCTCTCTCTCTCTTTTCTCTCTCGGTATCTCTCTGGCAAGCACATGTACCCTCTGGCAATTGAAGAAATAGAAGTAAAAAAGCAGAAAAAAGAAAAAACTATGCATGGATTTCAAAATTTTTGCACCAAAGTAACTTGGACTTTAATTCAATTTTCCACCGACTTTTTGAAGTTCCCTCATGTTGCAACATAGCATAAGTCATCTTCAACATACAAAATAAATGTCGTTTGGGCTCAGAAAAGACCAAAATGAGATGAAGATGGGAGCTCAGTACTTTAAGAGAAAAAGGAAACCACAGGCATAATTGCACTGAGTTCGTTACAAGTTTAGGGGAAATATGCAGTTTTTCTTGGCATTGATAGCCAAATTAGTATGTTGGTTTGGTAGAAAACAAGAAAATGATAGTTTCTTGAAAACAAAAGTATACTAAAAAGGAATGGTTGCTGAAAATTAGAATAATTGTCAACCTGCCATACCCTTTAACTTCTCTCCTTCTTGAGCTCTCAGTAAGTTCTTTATGGTTTCTTTCTGGTCTCCTTCAGAGTTACTAAAACTTCACTTACATTTTTGGCAATAAACGTTTCTTAGAGCATGATTCTCTGTGTAAAAACTATTAAAAACTCATAACAGTGGTATGGGGAATATAAGATAAAGAATACATAAAACACAGTTTGTCTTTGCTCTCTTGATGGTCACATGTTAACTCAATACCCACAGCAACCCCTGAGTCTTCAGAATTATTTGGGATGAAGAATTATTTGGGATACCTAATATGCCCATTTTGGATGCCTAGTGATGTTACTATAAGCCACAGATTGGTGCATGAATATATGAAAAAACATAGACTGCAGAGGTGTAACTCAAATGTGAACTGCAAAATAATATAGTATAAATTAAATATAAGGGTACAAAAGATTCAGAATAAAGGACTGATTAGCATGACAGAAACAGACATTTTTTTCCTGATGTTTCCTAGACTGAGTGAGTTTTGAATTATCATGAGGTCAGTGTCATTATCCAGTCAGTGTTAAGAATGCAGACTACTTGGCTGCAGTCTTCATTACTCTTTGAGGTACAAGTAGGCAGAACGGTGGCCTTTATAATCTTTACTAACCAACCTCCTTACCGCGAAAATTCCTGATTGTTGAGGAACTAGTAAGCCTGTAGTAAGAAATATTATAGAGCCATATCATTGGTGAGAGACCTTAAAACATAGCAATAGTACAAGGGGATGGGGGGTGGGGGAAAAGAAATCAAATGATTTTCTAATTTAAGCTTGTTACCATCATCAAAAAGCATTCACTAAGTGCCTCCCTATATGGTACTTTTCTTGAGAGCTTTATTCATTGTATGTACGTATAGGAAATAAATGGCTTTCCTTTATATCTTCAGAGGGCCTGAAATAGTGTTTTCAGTCACTTAGAAAATTAACCCTCCACACTCCTGATTGGTGTGCAGCCATGAAGATAGGCAGATACTCAGAACCCCAAAAGAACCTGGATGAGTCTAAGTAAGGGTTTTAGGCTCAAAAGAATTTCCTCTGACCTTCTTCCACTAGGTTAATTGTGTTGCATTTGTATGTGGGTAATAAGTAATACAGCCGGAAGTTCTAGTAGTCGAAAGCAGTAGTCAATTTTTGAAGTATGTTTTAAGAAGTCCATTTTGACAGTAGTCCTTGTGACTCATTCACTTTGAATATAAATGTTCTAGTCAAGGAATTTTCCTTCCAAGTTGGTGATGTTGGTTTCTAGTCAAAGGAGTTTGTTCCTGCCCCCCTGGGAAATACACAAATACAATAACAAGGGAATTTAGTAGCTTTTGAGGATATGTTAAAATTTAAGTACTATGTTTTAGACTCTTCAGAAGCAGTATCAAGTCTCTAGATTTTCTAGCAATTAGTGTCTTGTTAGGTAACTTTTAGGTATCATGTAATTCAAGAAAGCCAGTTGTACTTGGGAGTTTGTTGTTTTTAATCAAGAGAGAATTTATGGAATCTATTAGAAAATACTAACTCCTTGGGACCAGCAGTTAGCGTAATGGCTATGTCACTGGACTCCCATGTAGTCGACTACAGTTTGAGTCCCAGAGCTGGTGGCTTAAACTCACACCAGGCACGTGTGCGTGCGTGCCCAAGATCCCGAGGAAAATAGAGGAGAAGGGATGCAGTGTGGCCATCCCCCCCTGGGGGGGTGATTTCTCGCTTTCTGTCTCTGGTGAGCGCATGCGCCCTATAGCAAAAACCTCTCCAAAAAAAGAAAGAAAAAAAAGAAAATACTAACTTCAGTATTAAGGGTACTAGAATTTGTGAACCAGTGAATTGGGGAAGCCTGTTTGGAGAAAGAGAGCAAATGGTTAATCATATTAAGTTCATTAACACTGGAAAAATATTTTTAGAAAGCAACCAAGAAATCAGTCTCATAGCCCAAGAATTAACTCTTCAGCATTAGTTTATGTATACTTGCGTGGGATATAATGTTACCTTACTTAGAGTATTGTCATGTAAAGAAAGAAATTTTTTTTTCACTACTATGGTCCTTCAGTGACGCTAAGCTAACAAACACCATGTTTATTTCCCTGGATTGAGTGGCAAAGTGCTCGGAAATATGGATTTTAAAATGTTTAGTCATGTTCACAGTTTTACAAGTCAGTCCCAGGGGTGATTGTCAGGTTTCTGAAGGCCATGTTCTAGCATTTAGTTTTCTGATATTCGTGCTCTGAAAACTACAGATGGCTCATGTCATAATTTTTTACATGACACTTTGTTTTAGCTTGTGCTTAATTATTATCAACTCTTTTTTTTTTTTTTAAGGCAAATAAAAAGTTGAAATTGGAAAATGGTGGCCTGGTGAGGGAGAATTTACGACTGAAGGCTGAAGTTGATAATAGATCACCTCAGAAGTATGTATTTTGCTTGTAGAACTATGTTGCAGATTATGTCAATATTTTTAATTAAATTGCTTGTTTTCAATTGATTCTTTTTATTTAGGCATTTACAAAATATCTTATAGATTTAGGTAGAATATCTTGCCTCTAGAAGGCAAGCACATACTTTGTGCTATTGGTAAAAATCTTAGTCTGATTAAAACAAAGGGGCCAGCAGGTGGCATGATAGTTAAGGTGCTGGATTCGCACATGACTGACTGTAGATTGAGTCCCGCACCTGGCAACTTGAAAATCATGCTGGGTACATGTGCATGCATGCCCAAAATCCTGAGAGGAAAGTGGAAAAGAAGGGATTGTGGTGTGGCCATCACCTGCGGCAGGTGATTCCTCACTTTTTCTTTTCCCTGGTGAGCACACGCGCCCTATGGAGAAAACCTTAAAAAAAAAAAGAAAAGAAGAAGAAGAAGAAAAATTTTTAAAGTTAATTTTGAGGAAAGGAATTCACTTTTATCTTTTTTCCTTATCTGATTGAGAAGATCGTTTTTTGTGACCAGGTGATCCTTTGGTTGGCTTTACATATAGCTGTTAAATAGTACGAACAGATAGTAGAAAGATTAGGGTAATGCTCTTTTGCTATTTTCCAAGACAATCTTAGTACTAATTAATGTTCATATAGCGCTTTCTCTTTGCCAGGTATAACAACCTGTAATGTATAAGTCTTATTCTTCCCTACTTACAAATGAGAAAATGGGTGTATAAAGAGATTAAATTAAGGGACCAGCAAGTGGCATGGTGGTTAAGGTGCTGGACACTCCCACATGGCCGACCACAGTTCGAGTCCCGGACCTGGTGGTTTCCTTTCTCACTTTCCCTCTCTCTCCTTCCTCCTCTGTGTCTCTCTCTGGTCAAATTAAAATAAATGAGTGAATAAATAAAATTAAATAAATAATTATTTTTAAAAATTTAAAAAAATAAAGAGATTAAATTAATATATCTAAATCTGCCCAGCTAGTAAATGGTAGAAATGGTGTTTGAATTCAGGCTGTCTAGCTCCAGAATCTATTCTCTTAATCATTACATTAAAAAGCCTGTCTAGGGAACCAGCAGTTAGCGTAATGGCTATGTTGCTGGACTCCCACGTAGTCGACTGAGGTTCACGTCCCGGACCCGGTGGCTTAAAACTCACGCTGGGCGCGTGTGCGTGCGTGCCCAAGATCCCGAAAGGAGAATGGAGGAGAGGGGATTGCAGCGTGGCCACCCCCCGGGGGGTGATTTCTCGCTTTCTGTCTCTGTCTCTCTCTGTCTGTCTGGCGAGCGCACGTGCCCTATAGCAAAAAAACCTCTCCAAAAAAAAAAAAAAAGCCTGTCTAAAATAGAATTTAAGTCTTTGTTCATTGAGTTTTTTTTTTTTTTTTGAGAGGTTTTTGCTATAGGGCGCGTGCGCTCGCCAGACAGAGAGAGACAGAGAGACAGAAAGTGAGAAATCACCCCCCCAGAGGGGATGGTCACACCGCAGTCTCTTCTCCTCCATTCTCCTCTCAGGATCTTGGGCATGCACGCACACGCGCCCGGCATGAGTTTTAAGCCACCGGGTACAGGACGCTAACCACGGTCAACTACGTGGGATTCCAGCGACATAGCCATTACACTAACTGCTGGTTCCCTTCATTGAGTTTTTAACTTATTTGAAATTGTACAATTAAGTGAATTTATTTTTCTTTATCATGGAATAGTTTTCATTCTAATCCAGAAGATTAAGAGATTACAAATATTGACCACCTTGCAGTTAATTTGTCTGTTTAAAATTATAAGAAATATTTGGGAGTTAAGAGTTGAAGATGTAGAAAAGATGGCAGACAGCACTTGAGTTTCTTTTTCTAGGGGAAAAAAAAGACACATGAGAAGACGTCATGTACCCCAAGGTCAGGCAACCTCTCTGAGAGATGGCATATCAGAATTCCACCCTTACTTCCCATCCAACCAGTGGACTTCACTTCTTTCTACTGGAAAAAGACAAAGCAGGCGTAAGCAAACAATGGAAATTGATCCTACCAGAAATAGCTTTTTGTTTGTCATTTGAAAAGGAGGAAATGTTCCCTCAGTAAAACCAAGTGTGGTATCAGGAAATGGTAGAAGTAAACCATAATTACTCAAAGCAGAGAGAACTAACCAATAGAGAAAGAAGCATAGCTTTTACTTTTAAATAGTTCCTTCCCTGTGCTCTCCAACTCCGTTTTTCTTTCACTGCAGATTATGTCCTCCTTTGACAAATTATCAAAATAAGCTTAGGAAGTGTTGTTGTTATGTGGTGGTTTGAATCTCTGCTCCTATCATTTATTGGCAGCTCGCCTTGCCAGTCATGGTAATGTTTGTCCATTAGCCATTTCCCACAGCATGCTGAATGGAACCAAAACTAATTTGTTTGTAGCTTTTATTTCTTGAAAAGTTGCCCACCGTATTTCAAATTTAATGTCAGCCACAAGGATGTGTGTTTTTAAATATCCGTGGCTCCAACTGGATAAATAACGGAAGAATCTCACCTGAGGAAACCTGTCTCTGTCTGTGCTCAAGCATCCACAATTCTGAATCCAATATAGCGTTAAGATTTGCTGTCTTTAACTTTTATTTCTCCCCTTCAGGGGAAGGGAACAGTTTCACTTGAAAAGTGATTTGAACTGACCCCTGTTCCAGATCAATTTGCAATGTATTGAGGTATTAAATGCATCACACTTGATGTTTACTCTGCATCGCCAAACCCTAGTGAAGATTCAAGAGAAGCTGACCACAGCTGGAAATACCCAAAGCTGGTCCACTTGAGAGCTCTTATCCGTATGGCAAAGAATATGAAATTTCAAAAATTTGAAAGAAAATGCAAGCAAATAAAGATCACCCACTTCAGGGATCAGCAGTTGGTGTAATGGCTAGGTCACTGGACTCCCACATAGTTGACCGCGGTTCGAGTCCCGGACTTGGTGGCTTAAACTCATGCTGGGCGTGTGTGCATGCATGCTCAAGATCCTGAGAGAAGAGTGGAGGAAAAGGGATTGCAGTGTGGCCATCTCCCCTGGGGGGGTGATTTCTCGCTTTCTGTCTCTCTGTCTCTCTGTCTGGCGAGTGCATGTGCCCTATAGCAAAAACCTCTCAAAAAAAAAATAATAATAATAATAATCATCCATTCCATTTCATTCCCTCACTTTAGGATGTGCCTTGACCAATTTTTTTCTCTTGTCTACTTGGTTAGGTATAAAGGTATACTTTTTTAGACACATGATCTTTGTCTCTGATGTATCCTACAAGTTGAACATAAATATTCTTCAAATCATAAAGAAGAGAACTTTAAAATTTAGACACGAGAGGGCCAGCAGGTGATGTTGTGGTTAAATCACTGGACTCCCCACGTGGTCAACAGTGATTTGAATCCAGACTTGACGGCTTGCTTTCTCACATTCTCTCTCGCTCACTCTCATGAGTGCATGTGCCCTATAGCCAATTAAAAATAATAGATAATTATAATAATAAATAAAACTAAGTAATTTTTTTAATGTAGACACTAAATAGGAAAAAAATTAGGAAGATGTATTAGCTCATCCTGCCATAGCAAAATACTGTACGTTGGGTGGCTTAAACAAGATTTACTTTCTTATAGTCTTGAAGGCTAAATGTCCCAGGTCAAGGTTTGGTAGGTTTCTTTTTTTTTTTTTTTTTTTTAAGAGAGAGTATTTTGCTATAGGGTGTGTGCACTCACCAGAGAGACAGAAAGTGAGAATTCATCCCTCAGGGCAATTCACAATCCCTCCTCCTCTATGCCACAATGCCTTCTTCTCCATTCTCTGATTTGGGGCACATACACACGTGCCAGGTGTGAGTTTTAAGCCACCGGGTCCAGGAGTCAAACCGTGTTCAACTATGCGGGAGTCCAGCAACATAACCATTATACCATTTGCTGGTCCAGGTAGGGTAGGTTTCTGATGTAGGCTTTTTCTTGGCTTGAAGATGGATTCTTTTCCTTACATTTTTACATAGTAGGGAAAGAGGAAATAGCTTTAGTGTCTCTTCTTTTTCTTTTGAAGATACTAATCCTGTTGGGTTAGGGTTCCATTCTTGTGACCTCACTTACCTTAATTACCTTGTAATGACACCATCTCCAAATATAGTCACAGTGGGGGTTAGACTTCAACATGAACTTTGAGGTGACACAATATATAGTAAAATGTATTTCTTTCTAAGACACTCAAGCAAATATGCTGTTCTTCAAAAAACTAGACTACTATTTGGTCTGAACAGGGAAACTTAAATATTTACACTGTTTTCAAATAGATAGTATTGCTTTTTTGCTTTCTTAAAAACAATACTATAGGACCAGCAGATGGCATGGTGGTTAGGATGCCGGACTCCCACATGGCTAACCATGGTTCAAGTCCTGGACCTGACAGCTTTCCTTCTCACATTCTCTCTTTCTTTCTCTCTCTCTTCCCCCCCGCCCCGGGGAGTGCACATGCCCTATAGCAAATTTTAAAATAGTGATAGTAATAAAATTAAATAAATAATTCTTTTTAAAAATAAAAATAAATAAAAACAGTACCCTAATCTTTAAAAATAAACGTTTGCATTATCATTGATCTCCTCTGTATTTTGTTTTGTTTTGTTTTTCTAACTGTAATAATTGCTAGTTTTATTCCTCTGGCTAAGAGAGTCAGAGGTAATTTGAGGTTTACAAGTCTTTTTTATAGTTCTTTCATCAAGAGTTTAGGTGCCCCCATTGTCTTTATAAGCTGGTTGCAAATTATTTTACTTTAAAATAATTTGTGTGTGACCTGTCTTCATTTAAAAATACATATAAGTGGAAAGTAAAAAAGAAACTTCAAACCACACAGAAATTAAGCATGGTTAAGTTTTGAAATACATATATATATATATATATATATATATATATATATATATATATGTAGACACACAATTTGGAATTTTATCTATGTGCGCTGATACTAAGTATACTGCTCTATAATCTATTATGTTTTACATTACATTATGGAATGAACGTATTTCCATGCATATGTGTAAAACTACCCAATTGAAAAAATAGACCTGGAAAATGGGCCAAAATCCAAAAAGTTGCCCATAACAAGGAAACTACCTAAAACAAAATTCCACCGGATGATTAAAAGTAAAATTAAGGTCAAAGATACATCAGAAAATGCTAACAGAAAGAAAGCAGGGACCAGATTTTAGTGTCAGACAAAAAAGAACTCAAGTCCTAAAGCACACTGGATGCTGATGACTGCGTGAATGTCTTTGCTTCCAATGCATCATCACGAACTTGTTTCTTACTTCTCTTATCCATTCCCTAAACCTTTACGACTGTCTATTCTTAGCATTTCTTCAGGGTCCAAATACCTAACAGGAATGTCCTCTTTCAATCCTTGCCTGGGCCGAGTTGGCCCTGCTCTAAGATTTCCTTTTGCTTCCTGGTTAATGCCTTCTTCGGAAGGCTGAGGGCTTCCTTCTGCCTTTTGTGGTACATTTTCCAAAGGGCAGTCTTCCTCTACCTTTGGCATGTTCTGTGGTTTTCCTTCACCTTCTTCACAAGATTTTTGCATGTTGAGTATTTTTTATTATTTCCTTTTCAAATAAATTAATCCTGCAGGAATCCAGGGGATTTTCTTTCCTCTTCCCTCACCTTGATTTGTGTTGCGCCCAAAAGACCCACAGTCCTGAAAGGATCTGGGGCACTTTTCTCCTCTGGCAATAGAGAGCTGCTACCCGGCACTGTAAGGACTTCTGCACACGTCGACTCATTATTATTTTTTTTTCTTTAATTGTCTGTTATATCCAGTCTTAAAGTATATTTGGGTATTTTCTTCTTCCTCAGTCTTTTTTTTTTTTTTTTTTAATTTTTGAAAGTTTTTTTACCACAGGGCACTTGTGCTCACCAAAGAGAGAGACAGTAAGAGGGAAAGTGAGAAATCATCCTCCTGGGGGAATGGCCACACTGCATTCTTCTCCTGAGACTTTGGGCATGCATGCACATGCCCAGCATGATTTTTCAGCTGCCAGATCCAGACTCGAACCACAGTCGGCCATGTAGGAGTCCAGTCCCTTAACCACCACACCACCTGCTAGCCCTTTTTCCTCAATCTTAACTTAACCTGCCCTCTTGACCCAGTATGGCAGATAGCCTACTAAGCATATTTTTGTAAGTTTCAATAATGTCCATTCTGTTCCTTCTCAAAAATTCATCATCCTGATCTAAACTGTGTTCCATTAAATGCAGTATTTTTCTTTGGCTTTGTCCATGTAGCCACCTTGTGAATTCTTTCCCTTCTTAATTAATTAAATTACCTGGAGGAAACCACCAGTTTTCTCCTTTCATTTTCTGTAACATGGACTCCAGAGAGAATTGGATCTGATATTCAGAGCCCAAAGGATGGTTATATGTTATTTTTTCTTGAAGAATTATTTCATTTTTTTAAAATTTTCTACAGGGCACAGGCATTCACCAGAGAGAGACAGAGAGAGATTGAGAAAGAAAAAGTGAAAAGCAAGCCACCAGGTCTGGGACTCAAACCATGGTCGGCCATGTGGGAGTCCAGCGCCTTAACCACCATTCTACTTGTTGGTCCCCTCCTTTAGTTTTTAAGGCTAATATCTGAAGAAAACACTCTACTAGCCAAACCAGAAATATTAGTCGATTTAGTTTTTTTATACTTAAAACTATACTGGGTGCTGAGAATTATACAAAATAAATACTTCTTGGGGCTTGCAAATAGTGTAATGGTTACGTTGTTGGACTCACACGTGGTTGACTGCCGTTCAAGTCCCAGACTTGGCAGCTTAAAATTCACACGTGGCACATGTGCGTGCATGCCCAAAATCCTGAGAGGAGAATGGAGAAGGCCCTCCCCATGGGGAATGATTTCTCACTTTCTGTCTCTGTCTCTCCAGCAAGCACACATGCCCTATTGCAAAAATCTCTCTCTAAAAAATAATAATAATAAAATAAATAAATACTTCTCTGACCTCTAAAGAAGTTTTGGGTCTCTTCCTATAATTTCCGTTACTACCTGTATGCTTCTTTCTTAGCACATGTCACAGCTACTAATAATGTTTTCATAATCGTTTTATGACTTTGTTCTGTTCAAGCAAGGACTGTAGTTGTAGCCACTACATTTGATAGTATTCTGGCTCATGTTCTGCTCTTAATATATGTTCATTGAGTAAATGAATGAAAAGCATAGCTCCTAAGACTTATAAGGGGGACTAGCAGATGGCATAATGATTATGTTGCTGGAATCCCACATGGTCAACCGTGGTTCGAGTCCCAGACCTGGTGACTTGAAACTCACGCCAGACATGTGTATGTACATGCACAAGATCCTGAGAGGAGAACAGAGGAGAAGAGATTGTGGCGTGGTTTTCCCCCTGGGTGGTGACTTGTCATTTTCTGTCTCTTTCTCTCTCTGTCTCTCCAGCAAGTGCATGTGCCCTATAGCAGCAATCTCTCACTCTTAAAAAAAAAAAGACTTATGAAGTCACATGCAGGCCAGTCCAGAATGTGATACACTCAAAGAAAAGTGACTAGGTTTCTTTTTTTAAATCACTGATGGGGGAGGTGAGGACTACTATAAATAAAAGGAACTAAGAGACATAACCAAATACAATGTGTTGGTCTTGTTAGAATACTAATTAATAAGAAGCCAGTTGCCAAAAGACATTTCTGAGGCAGTTGGATTAAATTTGAATATGGAGTAAGTAGTAGATGATATCAAGGAATTGCTGTTCATTTTGTTTAGGGATTGTATTTACTTAAGAAAATACCTCTTTATCTTAGTCTGTTTGGGCTGTTATAACACAATACCATAAACTGAGTAGCTTAAACAACAGCAATTTATTTCTCACAGTTCTGGAGGTTGGGAAGTCCAAGAATAAAGAATAGATGATTTGAATTCTGGTGAGGCCCCAATCCTAAGTCCTCACATGGCAGGAGAGGCAACACTGCTTTCTGGAGGATCTTATAAGTGCACTACTGCAATTATGAGGGCTTTGTACTCATGACTGAAAAGCTTCTGGTGGTCTTTGTTTTAATACTATCACCTTTCAATGATTCTACCTCCAAATACCATTAAAATGAGGATTAGGTTTCAGCCTTAGAATTCTAACAGGGAACCAAAACTTTATCTATGATGCCATTTTTTTATTTGAAATGCATGTTAAAATATGGACTGGAAAATACTAACAAAAGAAAAGGATTAGACATAGAAATGAGGCAAAAGTTTTGATGATTATTATATGTGGTCGACAAGTATATGGGAGTTTATATTGCTGTTCTCTCTATATGTTAAAAATTTTTTATAAAAAAAAAAAAAAAAAAAGCCTATTGGCCAGAACCTCCATCTTCCAATAATTCACCAAAATGATGAACACAAAGGAAAAGAGGAGAGGCATCTGGTATATGTTCTCTCGGCTTTTTAGAAAACATGGAGTGGTTCCTTTGGCAACATACTTGTGAATTTACAAGAAAGGTGGTATTGTAGACATCAAGGCAATGGGTACTATTCAAAACTGGAAGAGTCTACAGTATTACTCAGCATGCTGTTGGCATTGTTGTAAACAATCAAGGGTAAGATTATTGCCAAGAGAATTAATGTGCATATTGAGCATATTAAGCATTCTAAAGCAGAGATAGCTTCTTAAAACATGTGGAGGAAAATGATTAGAAAAAGAAGAAAGCCAAAGAGAAAGCCTGGGTTCAGCTGAAGCACCAGCCTGCTCCACCTAGAGAAGCACACTTTGTGAGAACCAATGGAAAGGAACCTGAGCTTCTGGAACCTATTCCCTATGAATTCACGGCATGATGGGTGTTAAAAATAAGCTAATTCATGGGGCTAGCTGGTGGTGTGGTGGTTAAGGGCACTAGACTCCCACATGACCGACTGCAGTTTGAGTCTCAGAACTGGGGGCTTGCTTTCTCGCTCTCTCTCTCTCTCTCTCTCTCTCTCTTTGTCCCTGGTCAACTTTTAAAAATAAATAAAGTTAAATAAAATAATTTTTAAAAAATCCATGGTCTATAAAAATGTTTTCCTTAAATAAACAAATAAATAAAACCCAAAAAACATGGTTCCTGACTCTAGGAGATTCAGTCCAATGAAGGCAACAAATGAAAATACATAAAATATTTAAATACTAAACAGTTACTAAGCCACATAGCAAAGAATGTATTATGGGTTTAGAGAATGGCAGATGAGTTGCAATGGTAAGGAACGTCTATCAAAAAGGCAGGACTTGGAACCAGCAGGTGGTATAGTGGTTAAGGCACTGGACTCCCACATGGCTGACTGTGGTTTGAGTCCTGGACCTGAAGACTTGAAACTCAATGCTGGGCGCATGTGGCATAGTCATCTCCCCCCCTGACCCGGGGGAGTGGGGGAGTGTTGATTTCTCACTTTCTCTCTGTGTCTCCAGCAAGCAAAAAAATCTCTCTCTAAAAGAAAAAAAAGCAGAACTTGTACCCAGCTTTGAAGTTTGGAGACTTCATTGAGGAGGATGGCATTCTAAGTGAAAGTAAACATCTTGAGGCACTAGAACTAAGTGGTTCCTTCAATTTCAGTCTCTTTTCTCCAGTAGTAGCCCACATCATATACTGTTCTGGAAACTTAGTGGCTTCCTTCTTAAATTCATCAGAGAAAAAGTCCTCTGTAATTTTCACCTGTTTCCCAATTGTGACCATCATCAGCCTACTATATAGCTGCTTAGCAGGAATCCACTATATTACCATCTTCTGCTCTAAGCACAAAGGCCTCTTCTTTTTAAAGAATTACTTAATTTTACTCATCATTACTATTTAACTTGATGAGAGAGAGAGAAAGTGAGAAAGCAAAAGCAAGCCTCCAGGTCCAGGACTCAATCTGTGATTAGCCATGTGGGAGTCTAGTGCCTTAACCACTACTCCACCTGCCAGCCCCTGCAAAGGCCTGTTCTTAGTCTGAGTATTTAGTGGGGAATTGTCAAGGCTGTCACACTGCCACGTGGTAAGAAACATCAAGAACAAGAGGAACCTGAAGGGAACACTTTCGTATTGGATTTCTTATATTCCTAAATTCCCTTGACTTCAATTACTACTACTAAACTGTGCCAGGAAATGTAGATGTACTTGTCCTTGAGGGAGTTAGGAGTTCCTTAGTGATTTTTTTTTTTAACTTGAAAAGATGTGAAAGTATAAACAGTTGAAAGTCCCCTGCCTTGTATTCTAGGTCTCTGTCCACTTGCCCCTTTTTTGGTGTAGGCATTCTGCAGTGATTGTGCCATGTCACCAGCTATTATGATGAGACTTATCAAAACAGCTGTCCCTTCCCTTAGCTACTAACTCACCTTAATAGTATGTAAAGCTCTATGTGTAAAACTCTGTAGGTCATTTTTATCAAACTTGGTTATAATTGTATTAATGACTTTTCTTTCTATAAATATGTGTTTAGGAGTGTTAAGTGTTGTGTCATTTTGTCTTCAGTGAGATCTATGGGTTTCATAATGCTTTCCTGCCTGTTGTCCATTTTACTGCATGCAACCCCAAGGCTTGTTATTATGGACAAATTCACCCATGTCCTAGCTACTTTGAGGGAAGATAAAAAGTCTAGATATTCTCAGGACAGTAAGCACTATTTCCTTTTATTGGTGTATGAAAAGAAGTTCTCTGAAGAGGAAAGAACAGACTTGGGTATTGTCCCCTTTTTTTTGTATTTGTGTTTCTTGAGCCATCTCACCTATTCCCTTGGCTTTAATCATATACATGTATGTTAGAAATTATAAAGTAAAATCTCTTTGACCACACTTTCTCTCCTGAACTGCAGAGTCATGTTTCCATCTATCTTTTTTGTAACCTCACCAGAGATCTTTTATCTTAAATTCACCACAAAGTATAATGGTTAAGAGCTGAGCTCTGGAGATAAACTGTGTGGATTCAAATGTTGCTTTTACTCTGTCTCTCCTTTTCCCATCCAATTCATTTTTCACCAAACTCAAAACTGTCTTTTAATATTATATAAATCAGATCAGTTATATGTCCTGCCTAAAAGGATCCAAGTGGTGGTTTTTTGTTTGTTTGTTTTTTTTTTTAATGAAATGCAGACTTTTCACAAGCTAATCTACACCTGCCTCTTCCATTTCATCACATAATTACTCCACTATCTCTAATAGCCATCTTCTGTTTCTAAAGCATGCTGGACTTGTTTCCTCTGCTTGGAATGTTGTTTCCAGATCTGTCCTCAGGTCCACTGAGGCCTCTTCTGGTCATTTCATCTAAAGCAGCCTTCTCCCTCAGCACTTTTCTGCTTCCCTACTTTGTCTTCTAACAAGACTGTAATAAGAAAATCATAGTGCAGTGAAGCAGTAGAATGTGGTAATTATGAGCACAGGTTCTATTGGGCCATAGGAAAAGCCGTGATTTATTTTGCATAGAAAAATAAGTCATGGCATTTCAATGACGCAACAGAACCAGACGCCCTAGGAGTCATCACTGGCTTTGTCAACTTACTAACACTGATTTGAGAGAAGATACTTAACTTTCCTATATCTTAGTTTTCGTCTTCTGTATAATAGGGCCAGTAGTACTAGCTTCCTTTTGGATTGTAGTTGTGGTTAAAAGAATTTAAATTTGAAATGCATTTATAACAGTGTCCATAGTTAACACTCAGCCAGTGTTCTAGTACTGTTTTCTTCATAACTCTTATCACTGTTTAAAATTATCTGTTCATGGGACCGGCAGTTAGCGTAATGGCTGTGTCGCTGGACTCCCACGTAGTCGACCGCGGTTCGAGAGTCTCGGACCCGGTGGCTTAAACTCACGCCGGGCACGTGTGCGTGCGTGCCCAAGATCCCGAGAGGAGAATGGAGGAGAAGGGATTGCGGCGTGGCCATCCCCCCTGGGGGGGTGATTTCTCGCTTTCTATCTCTCTGTTTCTCTCTGTCTGTCTGGTGAGCACACGCGCCCTATAGCAAAAACCTCTCCAAAAAAAAAAAATTATCTGTTCATGTAATTGCTTGACCTAATATCCCAATACCTGGAAAATACTTGATAAATGTTTGAATAATTCAATTAATGCATAAATAAATAACATTGGATACATTACTTAATCTTCTTGGAGTATTGTTTTCTTTATATAAATTGTAGATAATGTATTATTGTGAGTATTAAAGGGAATAATTTATGTCCTTAGCACAATGCAAAACATAAAAAGTACAGGTAGTTGGGAACCAGCAGTTAGCGTAATGGCTATGTCGCTGGACTCCCACGTAGTCGACCGCGGTTCGCGTCTCGGACCCGGTGGCTTACAACTCACGCCGGGCGCGTGTGCGTGCGTGCCCAAGATCCCAAGAGGAGAATGGAGGAGAAGGGATTGCGGCGTGACCATCCCCCCTGGGGGGTGATTTCTCGCTTTCTGTCTCTATGTCTCTCTCTGTCTGTCTGGCGAGCGCACGCGCCCTATAGCGAAAAACCTCTCCAAAAAAAAAAAAAAAAAAAAAAAAAGTACAGGTAGGTTAGGTAGAGTGTTTGTATGTGTGTTTAAGTAATTGTGTCCATTATCCCCCCATCCCACACAAAAGCTTATTTATCCTCTGACTTGTTTTTTTCTTAATGATTTTTTTCTTTTTATTAAACAGATTTTTTTTTTATAGGGTGCGTGTATTCACCAGAGAAACAGAAAGTGAGAAATAACCCCCATAGAGAGGATGGCCACAGCACAATCCCATCTTCTCCATTCTCCTCTTGGGATCTTGGTCATACATGCACATACACCCAGTGTGAGTTTCAAGCTGCTGGGTCCCAGACTTGAACCTGGGAGTTCAGTAACGTCACCATTACACCGTCTACAACTCCTCCTTTTTAATGCCTTTACTACTCATTAGCTACCTATAATAAAACCTTAAACTTTCTATTAGGTTTTCAGGAAAGTTATGACGCATTTTTCTGTTTTTCTATCCAAAAATGCATCATGACTTTCCAGACAACCCAATATATGTCTCTGTTCTTTTTCCGCACTTCACACTTCTTACTTACTATGTTCCTTCTGATGTACTTCTCTTAAATGCCTTTGTAATCCACCATCTTCTCATTCCCACTCGTTTAGATCAATTATTTCTTGCTTATTAGCCTATTGTCACAACCTTCTGACTGCTTACTTTTCTTTCCTACGCTGGACCCTCAAGCATTTCCTTTATTGTTGCTTGAATTCTGGAATATAAATTTGATCATCTCATTTTCCTGCTTAATAACCTTTGATGAGTTCCCATTGCCTACATATTAAAGCCCAAATTTCTTAATATCAGAGACAAGGCTCTTTATTATATCCACTTAACCTTTTTATCTCTTCTCTAGTTTCATTCTCCTCATTCTCTGCTCTGGCCAGGCTGAATTTCTCACTGGACTCACACGGGCCACGTTGTGGCCATGTCATGTATCTTTGCTTCTGTCTTTTCCTTTTCTTTCCCTGGTTTTCCCCATTAGCCTCTTTTTTTCTTTCTTCTTACTAATAAATGCCTGTCCATCTTTTTGATATCTAGCTCAGTTGTCACTATTTCTGAGGCCTACTGTAATTTTTGCAGATAAAGGGAGCATTTACCTTTTGTTCTTCTGATTGTTCTTGTACCGTATTGTTAAGATTATGTGTTTGCTGACTAATTCCATGACTGTTATGCCCAATTAATCTGCTAGCTCAGTGGCACAAAGGCACATTTTTTAAGATGCATGCATATCTTGGGCCAGCTGATGGCATAGTGGTTAAGACAGCTGGATACCACATGGCCAACTGTGCTGTTTGAATTCTGGCCCTGGCAGCTTGAGAAAAATTCTGGGCTTTGGGACTAGCAGGAGGCATGGTGGTTAAGGTGCTGGACACTTCCACATAGCTGACCACAGTTCGAATCCCAGACCTGGTGGCTTGCTTTTCTCACTTTCCCTCTCTCTCTCTCTCTGGTCAAATTTAAATGAATGAATAAATTTTTAAAATAAAGTAAATAATTATTTAAAAAGAAAATTCCGGGCTTGCCTAAAGTCCTTAGAGTAGAATGTAGAAGAAGGTACTGCAGCATGGCCATCAGCCCTGAGGAGTGTTCTTTCTCTCTCTCTCTCTCTCTCTCTCTCTTTCTCTCTCTCTCTCTCTCTTTCCCTTTCCCTTTCCTCCTCTCCCCCTCTGGTGAGTGCATGCACCCTATAGCAAATTTTTAAAAATGCATACATATTTGTGTGTACAAATGTATGTGTGTGTATATTTTCTCGGGGGCCTGGAAAAAAGGAATCCTGTATTACTCTATATTACTTCTTGGAGGGAATTGAGTACAGCATTCAGATTTTGAGCTTCACTGAAGCTTGCTGTATATAGGTTTTAAGGTGACAGAGAATTAAAGATTCTTATTTCTTTCTCTGAAGGACGAGAACAAGAATTTTCCTGAAGTTTTTCTAAGTTGTGCCAGTGTTTAGGATTTAGAAAGAGGAACAGAGGACATGATATTAGGGCTTGCCTGGCTCTGGTGCTGGATTTCTTGTTTGAGTATCTTTATTTGAGCTAGATTTTCCTGCCCTTAACCTATGTCCATGATGATGCTAAGCTATGGCCCAGTTCCAGTTCACAGGCCTTTTCTTCCTAAACTGTCTCAAGGCATGCCAGTACCATTTGGACCTCATTGCTGGTTTGGCTAGCTTAGGCTCTTGTCCCTTCTTGACCTGTTCTGGCCTTTTTCATTTTTCTGGATTCAGCTCTGATCAACTCAGTGATTCCTGGTATTTGACCCCAGCCTGATCTGGTGACTGATTCTGCTCTGCCCTTTGGTTTTCCCGGAAGGGGAACTTGTAGACTGTCAGGGGAGCCTGATGATACCCTGGGGCCAGACTGTGACAGCCGCTGTGCTCAGGCTCCTTAGCTGCCTGAGGGGCCCTTCTCTGGATATTCAACTAATTGGGGATAGACATTATTATAGTTTTCTGACAATTTGTCTTTATTGTGTTGATAGGATTACTTTAGGGGCCTGCAACACATGCTAATCACTAAGCAAAAAGGTCCTCAGATTAGGAATTGTTTGAGAAGCAGGGATGATGACTTCAGCTTCTTTTTCTTTTTTTTTTTTTTTTTTTTTTTTTCCTTAAAACTCCTCAGCACACATCAGCACTCAATAACTGTCATCAGAGTAATAGTTCTAAAGTGACCAATCACACTTTATGTTTCATTTGGTTCAGATTGTTCCTCATGCTAAAAGAGAACATTTAGCTAAAGTGAAAAACATTTAGACAGATGCTTGTCTAGAGATTTTTAAGGATACTTTTAACATTCAACAGTAGTTTTACTCTTGTACACTACTGAGATTTTATTCTTAAGGTTATTGTATTTAGGGAACAGAAAAATTATTCCTCTTAGAAATGTAAAAAGATATGAAAAAGCATGTGTTAGTAGTCACATTCCCATGAAAGTTTAGGATCCTCATTCATGTGAACTTCAAGGCTGATTCTTTTTTGGAGGGGTGGGGGTGGGCAGAAAATTAGGCCATTCGTGCATGGAATTAAAATCAAATAATTTACCAAATAGGATAGGATTCATTCCACAGTAAAAAGAGCATTCTGTCCTCCCAGGCAGCACAGAGAAAGTAGTGCTTAGAGTTAAGCATCCTATTTTGAAAGTGTTTGCTTTCCAGAGAAAAGGAAAGGACTGGAAATGGAAGCCAACTAGTTGCAATTTGTAAACAAAGGGTCAAAGATCAAATCCCAATTGCCACAGAGGGAAAGTGCTACCATGAAACACAGTTTAGTACTGCATTTCTCCTATGGTCCCTGCTGACTCTATGTATGGGTCAGCCCTTACTAGAAACTTATCACAGAAGGGACAAATCTCTTTCTCTTCAGTTCACATTTGCTACCCAACACTCAAGTTGTTCTTAAATAACAATTTCCAGGTATCTCAGCAAGAATTTTCAACTATAAATGCATGACTGGTTTATTAACATAAACACAAAAAATTTCTTCTAAAATTGTGTTAATGTGAGGTAGATTTTTAAAAACTATTTATTTAACTTGTTATTATTTATTTCAAATTTGACTAGAGAGAGACAGAGAAAGGGTAAGGGAAAGTGAGAAAGCAAGCCACCAGATTCGGGACTCAAACCACAGTCAGCCACATGGTAGTCCGGCACCTTACCACCGTGCCACCTGCCAGCCCCATGATCTAGATTTTTAAACCCCACTCCCCATTTGTAAGGTTGCAAAACAGATTCTACCTTGATTTTTAAACAGTGCTTCTGAAAAATGGAAGGAAGAAGAATTATGACAAGGGCCTAATTTTTTAACGAGTCCCTTGTCTGTATCAGCTTTGTCTTTTTTTTGGGGGGGGGGAGGTTTTCGCTATAGGGCGCGTGTGCTCACCAGAAAGACAGAGAGAGACAGAGAGAGAGAAAGTGAGAAATCACCCTCCGGGGGGATGGCCACGCCACAATCCCTTCTCCTTCATTCTCCTCTTGGGATCCTGAGCATGCACGCACACACGCCCAGCATGAGTTTAAGCCGCCGGGTCTGGGACTTGAACTGCAGTCGACTACATAGAGGCCCAGCAACATAGCCATTATGCTAACTGCTGGTCCCTCAGCTTTGTCTTTTAAGGGGCAAGTTGTGCCATTTTTAAAAATCTTGGAAATATTGGAGCACTTCTGTTTTGTGATAAAAACTAGGATGAAGACCTAGCCTCAGTGGTTCATATGGTAATATACAGATTGGTAGTGCTGGAAGCCCCATGGCCATCCTTGAGTTCAGATTCCAAATTAACTTGAAATATGCCAGATATGTAGGCCCAAGATTCTGACTAACTAGAAGGCTGGGAAAGGGGAATTATGGTGGTTGGATCCTGATGGGGGTACTTCCCATTTTTCCTCTAAAAATTTTAAAAAGAAAAAAATAATAAAAAACCAAGATGAATTGTAATATGTCTTTTTTTTTCCTTCAAAATTAGAACCTGAAACAGTTAACATAAGTGATACTTAAGTCCTAAGATTTTATATTTATAATTTTTTTAAGAATTATTTCTTTATTTATTTCCATTTGTTATTGTTATTTTTTTTCTTTATTTGATGAGAGAGAGAGAGAGAGAGAAAGGGAGAGTGAGAAAGCAAGCCACCAGGTCCAGGACTTGAACCATGGTTGGCCATGTGGGAATCCAGCGCCCTTATCCACCACACCACCTGCTGGCCCCTATATTTATAATTTTGCTCGTTTCATAGATGAGGTACCTTCTTGTGGTTGAAGATGTCTGATGATTGTGCATGAGATAGACAAGTCAGTAATGTGTACTTCCACACTTAATGCATTTAAATATGACACTTTCAGTTCATAGTTCTGGTTCAGATTAGTCTTTAGATTGCTGGTCAAAATATTTGGCTTGGCATTCATCAGGGTGGTCTATCTGTACTATACTTTCCTGCAAGGCTGCTTTTAATAAATGATATTTGGAAGTTTGAAAATAGTCTTTTTTTTTTTTTAATTTGCCAGAGAGAAAGTGAGAAAGCACCCTCCTATGAGGAATAGTCACACTGAAAAACTTTCTTCTCCTTCCTTTCAGACTTTAAGCACACATAGATACACTTACCTGGCATATTTCTCAAGCTGCTCAGTCTGGGACTTGAACCACAGTTGACCATGTGGGATTCAGCCACCTTAACTACCTTGCCACGGACTGGCCCTGAAAATACTCTTGACCTTGTGCTTAGAACATAATAGTCGTTTGATGTTAATTAACATTTTTGCATACATATCCGTATGTCTTTCTACAATTGTATTCTTATTTGTTCTCCATGCTTCTACTAGAAAATGTATGTATTAATAAATAGTACAACAGTACTAGTATATTGACTGTATATGCAATCCTTGCACTCAGTAAACCTAGCCTGAATTTTAATAGGACATATAAATAGGAGCCAGTATTACTTAAGAGGGATCTCCCATTGAAATAGTTAATGGGGTTTCATGGGACCAGCGGATAGCAAAATGGTCAATCACTGGGCCCCCACATACTTGACCGTGGTTTGAGTCCCATACCTGGCAGGTGCATGTGTGTGTGTGTGCCCAAAGTCTCATGAAGAGAATGGAAGATAAGGGATTTTGTTATGGACATCCCCCTTGGGGGGTGGTTTCTCACATTCTGTCTCTCTGTCTCTCTCTGTCTTTCTGGCAAGCCCACACGCCCTATAGCAAAAAATGTCTTGGGACCAGCAGTTAGCGTAATGGCTATGTCGCTGGACTCCCACGTAGTCGACCGCGGTTCGAGTCCCGAACCCGGCGGCTTAAACTCATGCCGGGCGCGTGTGCGTGCGTGCCCAAGATCCCGAGAGGAGAATGGAGGAGAAGGGATTGCGGCGTGGCCATCCCCCCTGGGGGGTGATTTCCTGCTTTCTATCTCTCTGTCTCTCTCTGTCTGTCTGGCGAGCGCACGCGCCCTATAGCAAAAACCTCTCCAAAAAAAAAAAAAAAAAAAAAAAAGTCTTAAAAAGAAAAATAGGGTTTCAAACAAGGCGTTTGGAGTCAAAAGGACTTGGGTTTGAATTCCATTCTTACTGCTTCACCTGCTGTGTAACCTTGGACAAGAGCTTTAACCTTTTTAAACTCCTGATTTCTCATCTTAAAAGAAGAATAATGGATCTTGTTTCATAAAATTGACATGATGATGAAATGGAATAATATATATAAACATACAGCAATGTGCTTGACCGTAAGTAACTATTGAATGAATTGTGGCCTCTGGTGTTTTTATTATCATCGTTGTCAGTAGTAGTCACTTATGCTACTGCTGTTTAAGATTAATTTCTTATACTTACTTTGGTAAGTTCCAGCCAAAAGTTCACTTTCCTTTTTTGGGGAGATGAGATGAGGAGAGGTGGGTGATGGGATGAGGAATGAAAGTTTTCTGTCCTAAATCTTCAGGAGGGAAGAATTATTTTTTGCTAGTATCTCTCAGTCCTCTCTGTCCTCTTTCCCTAAATGCACCCCTTTACTCCCGCTGCACACATACACAAAAGACAAGCACCAGTGCTGGCATCCTTTCTGTTTCTTCCTACTTCCATCAAAACTCAGATTCCTAAAGAGCTCATATTATAGGCTATTCAGTTTTGTGTAATCAGAAAAAAGAGTTTTTAAATTCAGGGAATATCTAACTGATAATGTGCTTCAGGAGAATTTATTTAAGAAAGGGAAAGGAACAGTAGAAAGCTCTCCCCTCTGAAATCTTATCTCTTTTTATGTTTAAAATAATTAATTTTCTAATATCGCAGAAGTTATGGAATGAGCATATATACAGCTATGTAAACGAGCAACTCAACAATAAGACCTGTATGACTAGGTCTTTTTTTTCTTTTGTTGGAGAGGTTTGTTTTTTGTTTTTTGGTTTTTGGTTTTTTTTTTTTTTTGCTATAGGGCGCGTGCGCTTGCCAGAAAGACAGACAGAAAACAAGAAATCACCCCCCAGGGGGGATGGCCACGCCACAATCCCTTCACCTCCATTCTCCTCTCGGGATTTGGGCTCGCACGCACATGTGCCCGGCATGAGTTTAAGCCGCTGGATCCGGGACTCGAACCACGGTCGACTACGTGGGAGTCCAGCGACATAGCCATTATGCTAACTGCTGGTCCCTATGACTGGGTCTTTTCTTTTTTTTTCTGAGTGTAAGTGTAGTAATTCATTAAAGAAATATTTGACACATAAATTTATTTGGTTTCCATCTGTATCAACCATTACTTTAATATAGGTGATCCTCATTTCACATGGTGGTATAGGACCATAAAAGTGACTATGCCAGCTAAACCCATGCAAGGCAGTCTTAAAGCAGTACCAGCATGATAGCATAGTGGGTAGTAAACTGAACCATTGTGCTGGAAGCCACATGTGCGACTGAAGGTAAGGATGCCTGAATGTCGGCTTGTAAACATGCTGGGTATATGCTTGCATGCCCGAGATTCCAGTGAACTAAAGAGCCAGAGAGGGGATTGCAGTACGATGAGACCCTATCGAGGGTGCTTCTCTCAACCTTTCTCTTTCATGCATATGCAAATATTATCACAAATAAAATAAATAAACTAAAAAATAAAGTCTATGAGAGGGCCAGCCCTATAGCATAGAGATTAAGAGAGGTGGTTCCCACATGGCTGATGGTGATTTGAGTCCTGGTATGCAAGGCAAGTGTGTGCATGTGCCCCAAAACCCAAGAAGATGGAGAAATAGGGGAAAAGGGATTGTGGCATGACCATGCCTCATTGTGTGGTGCTTGCTTCCCTTCCCTGTCTCTGGTGAGTGCATGCACCCTCTGACAATAGAAAAAAAAAAATCTATGGGAAAGATCACAATTGTTCCATGACATTAACAGTTTTTGTCAAAATTAACTCTCTTATTGTCAGCTTTAAGTGTATATAGACATGGGGAAAAAAGTAAAACTAATATTTAGTACAGTTATATTATGCAATATAATTTTAAACATTTAGAAACATTGGAAATTAAAGCTATTTCTTTGTTAAAATAAACTTATGGAGAATAACTTAAGGAGTTATTTGTTCCCTTCCCATTGTATAACTTATCATATGACATTAATATCTTTCCTGAATCTTGATGAATTGTCACACTCCTGAGTTTGCATCAACTTATTGCAATTTCTCTGTGTTCTTAATGTCCAAGAAATCTCTCTGCATTGCTTTAACATCAAGTTTCTTGTCAGAGTGCCATTTTCTCTGGACACCTACATTCTTTTCGCTACATTCTTTTCATCACACCTACTTTCTCAACTACATCAATAAATTTGCCTCTGCGCTCCTCTGGCATATCTGGAATCTCTTGAATGGACTAGCATTGTTGTAATATTCTTACCATCAGCTAGTTCTTCTACAACTACATTTACATTTTATTTTAGTTTCTTTTTTTTTTTTTGGAGAGGTTTTTCACTATAGGGCGCGTGCGCTCGCCAGACAGACAGAGAGAGACATAGAGACAGAAAGCGAGAAATCACCCCCCAGGGGGGATGGTCACGCCACAATCCCTTCTCCTCCATTCTCCTCTTGGGATCTTGGGCACACACGCACACGCGCCTGGCGTGAGTTTTAAGCCACCGGGTTCAGGACGCGAACCGCAGTTGACTATGTGGGAGTCCAGCAACATAGCCATTACGCTAACTGCTGGTTCCCTTAATTTCATTTTTAGCATTATCACTTTTCACTTCTTTGCTGTACATACTCCATTTTTCCATTTTTGCTGCCTAATTTTGTCTTTTGCTTTATTTTTTTTTTTTGGAACCTCATGAGTTTTTCACTGGGAGACTAGCCAGTGCCACCACGTGCCTTGTTGTCTGTAGGTTAACTGCATCATGAGAAGCACAGTGAGCAGTCATGGACAGACTTTGAAAGAAGTGACTGGTCATTGATCATGATGCATGTCTGTTCTTTATGTAGTGTTTTGTGAACTGATAAATGGAAGTGAAGGTTTTACTCTATGCAGTTACTGACAGTCAATATAATGAGGCAATTGAAAGTTGAACCTTGCTGTTGAATGACTGGAGTTATTTTTTTTGTTTTTTGTTTTTTTGGGGAGAGGTTTTTGCTATAGGGTGTGTACGCTTTCCAGAAAGACTCAGAGAGACAGAAAGCAAGAAATCACCCTCCAGGGGAATGGCCACACCACAATCCCTTCTCCTCCATTCTCCTCTTGGGATCTTGGGCACGCACGCGCACGCACCCGGTGTGACTTTAAGCCACCAGGTCCATGACTCAAACCGCAGTCGACTACATAGGAGTCCAGTGACATAGCCGTTATGCTAACTGCTGGTCCCAATGACTAGAGTTTTTTTTAATTAACCATGGTAACTGAAACTTGTGCATATCAGAACTACATAAACCAAGGACATCAACACGGATAATTTGTTTGATTGGTCAGACCATAAAAGCTGGTCTAGGTCCAAAGGTCCTTATTATTATTTATTGTCTCTAAACTTGCTATAGGGCAATGCACGAGAGAGAGACAGACAGACAGACAGAAAGAGAGAAAAAGAAGAAAAGTGAGAAAGCAAGCCACCAGGTCCAGGACTCAAACTGTAGTCAGCCATGTGGGAGTCCAGCATCTTAATCACTATGCTACCTGCCAGTCTCCCCAAAGGTTATTTTCGTTTTACTTCACTTTTATTTCACCTAGCAAGTAAAGAAAATATATAAATCAAAGATTCATAAAGAAGTGAGTGAGTTCACTTCCCCAGTGGTTCCCTTATTTCTCAAGAAGGTAAAATTTGGTAGTCTTGGTAACCCATTGGGCTTGCTGCCTTTACCCCATTTTGGGGGCTGCCATTGAAAAGCAGAGAGGCACAGTGAATTGCTCAGTTTTACCACTAGTTAGTAGCAGCATTAGAGCTTAGTTCTCTTAAAGCTCCGTTCTGGTGGGGGTTTTTTGTTTTGTTTGTTTGTTTGTTTTTACCACATTTTACCGCTTTCTTCTGACCCTGTTCAGATATATCCTGTTCCTTCTGTGTGATGGGCTATGACAAACTCTGGTCTTGGAAATTATGTTGTTAGAGATGCTCTTACTATAGTACCTCAAAGGTCAAATCAATAGGGCTTTTATTTCTCTTACTTCTGGTAGAGACAGGAATGATCTTGTACCGCTGTAGCTTTTTGGCCAAGGGAACCCTCATCCGTTTTTCTCATCCAGAATGTATACAGCAGTTAACATTGCAAGCTGAAAAATCCTTAGGCTTCTGCTAGATTCCGGCAGAATACACTTCCAGTATCAGTTGCTGCTCTGCAGAGTTTTCTCCGGCATAATGAAGCCTTTGGCCATCATTGCTGCTTTGAAAATCAAAGCCTTTTGGTCTCTAATGGAATGTTTATCAAAATACTACATTTTGAAATTTGCTCAGGAAAAGGAAGTATGGTAAATGATATTAGAAATCCCTCCGGCTTGCCTTGGCATTACTTCATTTAATTTTGTGTGTTCTGGAAATGTCTGGAATTAGTGTAAATAAGAGAATATCCCACAATAAATAAGCACTTTCTTTATTGTCCTTTTCTATGAGAACAAAGCATCAGATACGTATTCTAATTGTTATTTCTATATGGTAAAGAAATTGCCCTTTCCCAAATCTTATTATTGATCCCTTGGCTAAGCTAAAAATCCCATAACATCTATATCAAAGGTCTCATATATTTGCAGTCTTTCACTAAAGTGAAATTGGAACTTTTTTTTTTTTTTGATACAGCAGTACAGAATGCCAAGCCTGTAGTCTAAAAGTTACACTGTGTATGACAGTCTCTGTTACTTTCCTTGGTGTTAATTTTTTTTAAAAGCAAGTAAATAATCAGTTGTGTTATACATATTTAGTAATATAGTGACTGCCATAATACTTACATGTAAAAGAGAACAAAGGACTTTGAGCTTATCCTGTGGGGTTGGCTCTGTCTTAATGTAATGTAAGGCACTGATAAATCTTTGAGTAAGAGAATGACATTTATTCAAGAACATTTAATGAGGGATGGTGTATACTGGGATTATTGTCCTATGGATATAGCAGTATCTACAAGACAGACTCCTTGCTCTCCTGGTGCATCTACCCTAATGGGATAACGAGACAAAAAACAAATTACATGGATTGATTAATTAATTGATTGAATCCATGGCTTTGACTATACATTTCCATCAGTTTTCACACTTGTATTTCTTATTTACATGGTGAAAAGTTCTGCTCATTCCAAGTATTACAGATTTCCCAAGTGTTGAAATAGAACTTTGGGGAATTGGGGCCAGGAGCAGTGGCATGGTTGTTAAGGTGCTGGACTCCCACAGGACTGATGGAGATGCAAGTCCCAGACTAGGCAGCTTATTTCCCCTCTCTCCCTTTCTCTTTTTCTCTCTGGTGAGCACATATGTCCTATAGCAAATTAAAAATTAATTAATTAGTTAATTAATTCTTTTTCTAAAAAAGGGAGTCTTAACTCTTATCAGTAACATCTACTTGCTTGATTCTCTCATATGCTGTTGTTATTTCTCATGGCACTTCCTTTGTCGTTAGCCTTTCTTGTGACTTCTTAAGGACATACTCTAGTACCAGCTGACTTACTACCTGGTAGCATTATTTTATTTTAAATTATTTGATTTTTTTTATCTGAAGATGGCTTTACCATAAGACTTACACTTGAACAAAAACCAAATCTTATCTTGGTAAGCAAGTATATGGTTGTCACTTTTGATTTTTGCATTAAATAAACATGCTACACAGTTTTTCCATTTAAAAACATGTGGGTTATTTGATTATGCCAGAGTAGTTATACAATCAAGAATTCACAAGCACTATTGTGAAATGCATTTAAAAGGTCTTTTTCCATTTTTTAAAAGTTCTCTTGCAAGGCTGGCAGGTGGCATGGTGGTTAAGGGTGCTGGACTCCCACATGACCGACTATAGTTTGAGTCCTGGACCTGGTGGCTTGCTTTCTCACTTTCTCTCTTGCTTTTGCTTTGTCCCTCACTGGTCACATTAAAATAAGCAAATAAATAGATAAAAGTTAAATAAAATAATTCTTTAAAAAAGAAACCTCTAAAAAAAAAAGTTCTTTGGCAGCAGTTCTGCTAAGGACTACATTTACAGACCAAAACATTTTTAACAAAGAAGAAAATTTTTCACGTTCATTTAACCAAATCCTCATGGTAGTAAACTTTGTCTTTAAAAAGGGGATGCCCATTATTGTAATTGCTTTTAGTTTATGTTGTATCTATGGTTTTTGCTTTGTTTTATAGAAGTTACAGGGAGTAGGGACTAGCAGTTAGCATAATGGCTCTGTCGCTGGACTCCCATGTAGTTCCAGACCTGGTGGCTTAAACTCAAAGCCAGGCGCCTGTGCGTGCATGCCCAAGATCCCCTGAGAAGAAAGGAGGAGAAGGGATTACAGCTTGACCATCCCCTCTGGGGAGTGATTTCTTGCTTTCTGTCTCTCTGTCTTTTTGGCGAGCGCTCGCGCCCTATAGCAAGAACCTCTCAAAAAAAAAAAAAGTTGTTGCAGGGAGTATGTTCTCTCTGGGAGTTCAGTTAATTGCAGTGAGTAGATCAATATTCAGCAGTCATGTCTTTTAAAGCTCTTTCTAATCTCGATATTTTATGATACTATATTTACCTTTGCCTCTGCTTTTTTCCCCTCAGTGACAAGAGATCAGGGATCACGTTAGGCCTGAGCTGGCAGTGAATTGGGGTGGGGATTAGGTTTAGGAGGTGTGGTTGATTCTTTTTTTTTTTTTTAAGCATTCTTTTTTTATATAACTATTTTATTTATTTATTTATTTATTCATTGATTTTTTTAATTTGACCAGAGAGAGACAGAGGGTGAGAGTGAGAGAGAGAGGAAGTGAGAAAGCAAGCCACCAGGTTCAGGACTCGAACCCCGGTTTACCATGTGGGAATGTCCAGCACCTTAACCACCACGCCACCTGCTGGTCCCCATGTGGTTGATTCGAACAGATGCAATTGCTGTTGGTTCCTTCTGCAATTTTTTAGGTTTTTTTTAATACTTAATACATTTCTTAATTGTACTTTCTATAATTAGGGGAAAATTAAGAAAAAGAACCAAAAATAGAAGCAATTTTTAGAAGTTACCATCTCAAGTGCCTTCTTACAAACTAATTAATTACAAATTAATTACAAATTAATCCCTGAATTCTTAGAGATTGGTTAGTGTTCATATAACTCTTCAAAAAGATGATTAAGTAAAGCCTTTTGAAAAAACTGGGGGAAAGAAGGTATTTTTTGGGGGGTTAGAATATCTTGGGGGCTAGCAAGTGGTATGGTGGTTAAGGCACTGGGCTCCTGTGTGGCCAACCGTGGTTCGAGTCCTGGACCTGGTGGCTTGCTTTCTCTCTCTCTTTCTCTCTCTTTCTCTCTCTCTCTCTCTCTCTCTCTCTCTCTCTCTCTCTCTCTCTCTCTCTCTCTGTGTGTGTGTGTGTGTGTGTGTGTGTGTGTGTGTGTCTCAACTTTAAAATGATAATAATAAATGATTATTTTTTTAAAAAAGAGGAACCAGCAGATGGCTTAATGGTTATGTTGCTGAATGCCCACATTAGTCTACCATGGTTCGAGTGTCAGACCTGGTGGTTAAAACTCATGCCAGGCACATGTTGTGCATGTCCAAAATCCCAAGAGGAGATGGGATTGTAGCATGACCATTGCCCCCCCGGGGGGAGGGTTAATTTCTCATTTTCTGTCTCTTTGTTTCTCTCTTTCTCTTCAGCAAGCACACATGCTCTATAGCAAAAATTTCTCTTAAAAAAAATAAAAAGGAATGAAAGGCTTATGTTTGGCCTATAAGAAGCATTCCTGAAAGGAAGAATTTTTCTTGATAATCAGATAGAATTTAAGTTAGACATTTTATATCCCTTGGGGCTGGGACAGTCCCATTTGTGTCCCCAGGCCCAAATATCCCATCTAACCTATACTAGGTGCTCCAAAATTATTTTCTGAACTGAACCATTTCCCATTCATGAGAGAATAATGGAAATAAAATCATCACAGTAAAAGAAGTGGATTTTTGATGTGTGTTTTTTTTTTTTTTTTCAGTTGCCATCCAAAATATTCCCTTTCAGGAAATGTAAAAATGTTTTTATGCATGGTATATTGGAACCACAAGCACTGACTTTGTATTTCAAAGTTGGAAGAAATGAAATTGATGTCCCACACAGTTGTAAAATGCCAAAAATAAGTAAAGCTGAAATGAATTAAAGCCTCGTGCTCAGAAAGGCCAAGGAAAAGCTTCACATCAAGGGTAGCTATAATCGAAAGGGTCCAAATAAGTATTTAAAACTACTCCTCCTGGGACTGCTAAGATTTCTGAATTTCAAATTGGCATTTTATATTTGACAAGGTGACATTGTATAAGAAATGTATTGTAAAACACTGCTGTACGATAGGGAGATGATTGAATGTAAATATTTCAAGATGTGGACCACTGTTCAAATGTTATCATAAATCTTTGCCATTGTTTTAGGGGATAACTCTTCATGCATATATGAGCTGAATTGATAGAGCTGGCTCTTGGAAGGGAAGTTATCAGTGGATTTCTGTCTGATACCACTATTCTGACTTGACTACAAAAATATCCCATTAGATCTTTGCTCTACTTTTTTACTATTATTTTTAAATTTATGATAGAGTACATTCACACACATTACAGTGTGTGTGTGTGTGAGAGAGAGAGAGAGAGAGAAAGAGAGAGAGAGAGAGTAGCACTCTCAACAGAATCTTGTCATGCCACAATCCCTTCTCCAGCCTATCAGATCTTGGGCACTTGCACACATGCCTGGCATGTTTCCAGCTGGCTAGGTCAGGGATTCAACCCACAGTCTCCTTATGAGGTCCACTACCACATGAACACTGCATTATCACTGCACTATGGAGCAGGCATAGTCTTTGCTATTTTTATACTATGCATATTTTAAAAGTAGGGAAATTTTTGTCCTGTTCACTGAGTGCTCTGAAATATCTCTGTTATCAGAAATTACAATGGATTGGGGTAATTTATACTTATAAATATTAACAATAAAAAAGCTTGGGTTATAAGACTAAAAATCCTTTCATTCTTTGTAGGTTTGGAAGGTTTACAGTTGCTGCCCTTCAGTCCAAAGTAGAGCAGTACGAACGTGAAACGAATCGTCTCAAGAAAGCCCTAGAACGAAGTGATAAGTATATAGAAGAACTAGAATCTCAAGTTGCACAGCTAAAAAATTCAAGTGAAGAGAAAGAAGTTATGAATTCCATTTGCCAGAGATCACTTCCTGTCGATGGCAAGGGGAGCAAGGGCAGTGAAGATGATGTGGCATCAAAGAATCAAGGTGATAGTGCCAGAAAGCAACCCAGCTCAACCACTGTGAGTTCTTCTCACCTGGCAAAGCCTTCCAGCAGCAGACTCTCAGATACCAGTTCTGCCAGGCAAGAAAGCACCAGCAAAACAGAACTAAGCTGTTCTAAGAAAAAAGACATTTATCAAAAACAGGTAGAAATAATGTTAGATGTGACAGATACTAGCATGGATACTTATTTGGAAAGAGAGTGGGGTACAAAACCAAGTGATTGCGTACCCTACAAAGATGAAGAACTTTATGATCTTCCAGCTCCTTGTACTCCCTTGTCCCTTAGTTGCCTTCAGCTTAATACTCCAGAAAATAGAGAGAGCTCCATGGTCAAAGGTGGAAGTTCCACAAAGCACTCAAACCATCTCAGAAAGCTGGTATTTGATGATTTTTGTGGTTCTTCAAATGCTTCTAATAAAGATTCTTTAGAAGATGATATAAGTGGAAATGAAAATGAAAAGAAATCAGAATGTTTTACTTCTCCAAAGACAGGATTTTGGGACTGTTGTTCCACAAGCTATGCCCAGAGTTTGGATTTTGAAAGTTCAGAGGGAAACACAATAGCAGATTCTGTTGGAGAAATATCTTCAAAACTGAGTGAGAAATCGGGCTCTTGCTTATCCAAGAAGTTGAATTCCATTCGCTCTTTTGAAATGAATCGGACAAGAACCTCCAGTGAAGCATCAATGGATGCTGCTTACCTGGACAAAATCTCTGAGTTGGATTCAATGATGTCCGAGTCGGACAACAGCAAGAGCCCTTGTAATAATGGTTTTAAGTCAGTGGATTTAGATGGCTTATCAAAGTCATCTCAAGGCAGTGAATTTCTTGAGGAAACTGATAAATTGGAAGAAAGAACTAAGCTAAACCTTTCTAAAGGTTCTTTAACTACTGATCAATTAGAAAATGGAAATGAATGGAAACCCACTTCTTTTTTCCTCCTTTCTCCATCTGACCAAGAAATGAATGAAGATTTTTCACTCCATCCCAGTTCGAATCCAGAAACTAATGAAATCAAACCCCCAAGCTGTTTGTTTCAGACAGAGTTTTCCCAGGGTGTCTTGTTAAGCAGTTCACATCGACTATTTGATGATCAAAGGTTTGGGTCATCTTTGTTTAAGATGTCCTCAGAGATGCATGGTCTTCCTAACCACCTCCAGTCTCCTTGGTCTACTTCCTTTGTGCCTGAAAAGAGGAATAAAAATGTGAATCAGTCAACAAAAAGGAAAATCCAGAGCAGTCTTTCCAATGCCAGCCCATCAAAAGCAACTAAAAGTTGACCCATTAGATGTCATTGGTGTTTTTGTCCTGAAAAGAACTTAAGAAATTTTAAAGTTACTTTTTTCTCCTCATAGAAGTTCTGTACAATTTTGAATGGGTAATCATTAGTCAAGTGTCAGGCCACAATGGTGGATTAACCTGTACTCAAAATAATTGTGTTCAATTTGAAAAGACTTGCTTAGTCATTTTATTTTTATCTGGGGATCTTTTGACCAGAGAAAGTCGGGAGACGTTTGTTTGTTTTGTTTTTAATGACTGTTTTACATATCTGGGTTGGGTGTATTTTCTTTATTTAACTGTCATGTATAGCAGCCTGGTAATGAGCCTCAGTTATCTTCAGAACTTGTATTTCATAAAGTAAAACTGTTAGTGTTGTCTACACACTGCTTATGAGACAATGAGTTTCTTGAAAGCTCTTCCTAGAGTGGAAGTTAATTTTGCTTGCCCCTTTTTATTTATGTGTAATGATGCCTAACTTTTATTCAGTGCCATGGTGGAGAAATAGCACTCTAACCTTAGTCCAATATTCATCTACTTTTTTAAACTTTTATGTATATGTTTGCATTTTTAACATTGTTCTTTGTCTAGCTTTTGTGAAAACATCCTGCTAGCATAAAATACATTTTTGTATGAAAATATTTGTTTTATGTCAGGTAGCTTACATTTTCTCATCTTTGGTGTATGTGTGTAAAATCAGAAATTGAGGATACTTTGGAAGAAAGGAATGGAAGGTTACGTTTGAAGGAACCTAAATATCATAACTGTGTTTTTCCAGATGTCTAAGTGTAAAAACCTTCATTCATTGCCAAGTTCTTGATCCACTTACATCCCAGGGGACGTTTTGGGTTTTTTTATTTGTTTGTTTTCTTTTTCCTCCTCCTTTTTTTTGTAGTGATAAGGCCCTAGTTTGCATGGTGCTATTCTTTGTGGGAACTCTAAATGCATGGTAGCATTTTTGCTTGCTCTGTTTTCCATACTAAGAAAAAGAAGCTTCGTTGGTTAATAGAGTATCTTCTGTATAGGACAAAACTTGTTTTATTTCGTGAAGACTGTTGGGATGAGGATAAGAGCTAAGCACAATTTTTAATTTAGGTTCTGAAAAAATATTCTAAACATGTTTGGTATGCCTACATAGGCCTTTAAAATGGGTTTATATGTTAGTGACTTGTTCGTCTAATGTGCACTGCACGTTTTACATTAATACCATACTGTTTTACATTAATACTGCATGCTTTTCTATGTGAACTGAATAAAGGATGTCATAAGCACTGTATTCCTTGACGTTGTCTTAGATACTGAATTAGTCAGTAAAGACCAGGAAAACTTATTTTTAATTGATTTTATAATTCAGAGGTTGATAAGTCAAGGCTCAGGTGTCTGCATCTGTTTTTGAAAGCCCTTTGAGCAAAAAATAAATTAATTAATTAAAAAGTTTTTTACATTTTTAAATGGTTTTTAAATATATCCAAGGAATATTCCATGACATAGGGAAATTATATGAAATCTAAATTTCAGTGTTTCTAAATAAAGTCTTATTAAAACACAGCTACCCTCATTTGTTTATGTATTATACAGGACTGCTTTTGCACTAAAACAGTAGAGTTGCATAGTCGTCACAGAGACTATATGGGCCACAAAGACTAAAATGTTTACTGTCTGGCCTTTTACAGGAAAAAAAAATTGCTGACCCTTGCTATAATAGATTCTGAGGATTCAATGAAATATCATTTTTTTTAATTTAAAAATTCATATAAAATAGCATTTTTAAGATTTGGGGACTCGGGACCAGCAGTTAGCATAATGGCTATGTCGCTGGACTCCCACGTAGTCGATCGCAGTTCCAGTCCCGGACCCGGCGGCTTAAACTCACGCCAGGCGCGTGTGCGTGCGTGCCCAAGATCCTGAGAGGAGAATGGAGGAGAAGGGATTGCAGCGTGACCATCCCCCCTGGGGGGGGTGATTTCTCACTTTCTGTCTCTCTGTCTCTCTCTGTCTGTCTGGCGAGCGCAAGCGCCCTAGAGCAAAAACCTCTAAAAAAAAAAAAAAAAAAAAAAAAGATTTGGGAACTCATGCCCTCCACTTTTAGAAGTAATAATAGCCAGAGAAAGCTAATATAAGTCATAATGTTTTATTTAAAGAGAATTCTTTTATTAAACTTTATTTATGTACTTGTTTATTTTAACTTGACCATAGAGGGACAAAGTGAGAGAGAGAGAGAGAGAGAGAAAGCAAGCAGCCAGGTCTGGTACTCAAACCGTAGTCAGCCACGTGGGAGTCCAGTGCCCTTAACCACTGCACCACCTGCTGGCCCCCATGTTCATTTTATATATATTTTCTAATAATTACTTGTTAATTATTTCATCTTTCTATTATGATAAAGCTAAGTGATACTTTCCACAGGTATTAGCATTTCAAATATCTTTGATACTAGGTTTGTGTATTAGAAACTCAGAATGTGGAAATCTTAATTTAAGGGGTGCATGGTCTAAATGTCTCTCTCCCTCAGTTCATATGTTGAAACCTACCTGCTCCTTGCCAAGGTGATGGTATTACAAGGTGGGGCCTTGGGGCCTACAGGTGATATGGTGTTTAGGTGCTGAACTCTCACATGGTCAACTGCGGTTCAAGTCCTGGACCCGGCAGCTTGCTTTCTCACTTTCTCTCTGCCTGTCTGTTGAGTGCATGTGCCCTATTGCAAATTAAATAATAATAAATAAAATTCTTTTTTTTAAAGCATTATATAACTTTATTTAAATTTGCCCAGAGAGGGACAGAGCACATGAGAGGGACAAAGAGAAAGTGAGAAAGCAAGCCACCAGATCTGAGGCTCGAATCATAATTGGCCATGTGGATGGGAGTCCAGTGCCCTTAATCGCCATGCCACCTCCTGGCCCCAATAAAATTAATTTCGTAAAAAAAAAGTAAGTAGATAAAAGGTGGGGCCTTTGGGAAGTGATCAGGTTATGAGGACTCTGCCCTTATGATTGAGATTAGTGCCCTTATAGAGGAAAATAAAAAGAGGTTGGAGGGAGCTTCCTTGCTCCTTTCACCACGTGAGGACACAGCTAGAAGGTGCCATTGTCTTTAAAGCCGAGAGCTAGTCCTCACCAGAGACCAAATCTAGTGGAACCTCGTTCTTAGACTTCTCAGGCTCCAGAATTGTGAGAATTTTCTATTGTTTATAAATTACCTAGGCTAAGGTGTTTTGTTATAGCTCAAACAGACTAAGACATGGTAAACCTGACTCTGTAACCAAGAATGTGTCCATTTTAATCCAAATACATACTGATAGGGAACCACGGAAATCTGGATTGTGTAACCTGGTTTACTAATGACTAATCTGGGTGAGAGCATCTATATTAAACCAGAGTATTCCCGGGCAGCTTATCTTCAAAAACATCCCTTCATCTTCCCTAAAACAGTATTTCGTACTTTAATTAATTCCAAGCCATTTCTCAGTTAAAGGGAATAATCTTATCTATGCAGAATGTTCTTTTAATCACACATATCCTCATTTGTGCACTTTGTTTCTTTACCATAACCTGATGTTATGACAAATTTGGTGGTCCAAATTAAAATCTTTTACTGAGATCAAGTATTTTGTAACTTAACCTTTATCTCATCTGATGCGCTCCTCAAACCCTATGAATCAAGTTCTGTTATCTCCAGTACAGAAAAGTAAATTGAGTATTAGTGACCACATAGCTGGAAAAGGATAGAACTGTGTGTTGGACCTGGGTCTTTAAAGTTTGTTTTTCTCTCTCGTATGTATGAGTTCACATTTGTAGACCAAAGAGTGAATGCATTTGAAATTTCCAAAAAAAAAATTTAAGTAATGTTCTGGCAAGTTTCTTTTCAAACACAATTTAATTCCTGCCTATGTTCCTGGCCCTCACTTTACCAAAGAGAAGCTTAATGAGGAGTTGGTGTGTGCCACTTTTAAGTTTAAAGATTCCCACTAGCTCTTAGTAGATGAATTCAACCTTCCTCTGCTGGCTCATTTAACTAAGGATATGTTAGAAAAAGATTCACTAGTGATAGGAAGCAGTCCATATTGTATAAAAAACATTTGACCGGCCCCTCTCTCTAAAGTGGTATGGTTACAGGATGTGACAATAAAATGGAAGTCTTTCTCTTGTCTTATTGAATTAGCTGACAAAAACTGAAAGAAAAGATTCACAGCCCCTTAATTTCAAATCTGTTTTGTTTTCCTGTCATCTCTTTGGTATCTTCTTTGGTTTGAAACAAATAAAGGTGCCACCTAGCAAAAAAAGAAGTTGGTCTTGACCATATAACTTTTCAGGAACTTGTTTCTACATACTTGAGTAGTTTTCAATTATTCAAAGTGTAATATATGTGCTAGATATTCTCCCCCTCATTTTTGTACCTGTGGATATTTGGAGAGAGCTTTAAACTGGTATTAAGGGGTTATGGTGCCTGGTTTATTAGATTAGAAGGGTTTCCCAAAGCTTAAGAAGGTCTTGCATTCCTATTTGTGGGTGTCCTACAACACAGCCTTTGCCTATCACAGTGTAACCTGATCCCTTTCATAATACTTGGCAGAGAGAAAACCTTTTAAGCTCTGATCTCAGAGTGCAGAGTGAACGTTTATTGCTAATTCTCGGAACCCCACTCTGAGCGAGGAAGCATCTATGAAGATGCAGATTTCTTTTAAAAACCCATCTGGAGCCCAGGCTAGGGCAATCTTCAGTTCCACGTGACTGATGCAGTCTAGAATACCTTGAGTTACAGCTCGGCTTCCTGAAGCAAGGTAGATTTCTAGGTCCGCTGTGTCGATATGGAGAAGACTCCATCCAACAAATGTTATATGTGTTGAACAAGGGCATAGAAGCATAACTCTTGTATAATATTTATAATTTTGCGGTTAAAAAGTCCTTTGCGGGGGTGGTGCAAAGATTTGACTTAGACGTTTACTGAGACACACCTACTATGAGAAGGAGGGATGCTATTCTGATCCATTTCGATTCTTAACAATTGGTGAGTAGCAAAGTGCGCTAGGGAGGCCGTGGGACAGTGAGGAGATCTGGCGGTTTCATGAAGTGCCACATTCATAATGGGTCTTGAAGGATGAATAAGAGTTTGGTGCGGAAGAGAACGTCTCTTCTGCGTGTCGGGATATGCTGGAGGAGGCCTTCTTTTAGCGGCCTTAGAAGAAGTGCTGAGGGAACCATTCCCCAGCGTCTGGACTCCTGATTGCTCCGGATGAGCTTGCAAATTTGACTTTGCTCCGCCTCAGCTCTGAGTCTCCTGAGGTTCTTGAGCGCCTGATGGCGAGACAGTGACTCCCTGGGCGCAGAAAGGCTCAGCAGGTGGCGGGGTTGGCCCATCATCTGGCCATTAAGCCGAGACCTGACCCCTGAGGGCGGGAAGGGACGACCTCACATCCCCCACGGGGTCATCTTTGTGTTGGGAATAGAGGGGTGGAGTCTGGCCCGCTGTCCCTGCGTTCCCTTTCCTCCCTTGGATTTCAGCGGACTGCGCTTACCCGGATTCCCGACGCCAATGAGGGGGGCTCCTTCCTCCTCTGCGTCTGCCCTTCCCCCATCCGCAGTCTCCCGGGAGGACAGGACCCACCCTCGCCCGGGTACCGGAGTTTCCCGCACTCCTAGGGAGCTCTCGGCGGGTCCCGCCCAGGCCCCACCCGGACGGCTTCCTCTGCGGTTTCTTTTCATTTTATTACCACTCTCAAAACCTGGCGATTAAGACGCGAAACCAACAAAAGAGTTTTCTTTCCACCTTAACCTTGCACACAATCCTTTAACAAATTAATTAATCCTAATGAATTAACACTTCATTTATTTAAACGCGCTACAGTCCATGAATTAAATTTTCATGCAGTGATTAAAGGCTGTTAAAATATGCATGATTTCGTTAAAATTTTATAATAAATCAGGGCAATGTGTTACATGACAAGGCAACTATTTCCCAGTCCCTCGCAAGGGGCTTTGATTTGTGGGGCGGCGGAGAGGAGGGGCGGCTGGCGGCGGCGCGGGAGAGCGGTAGAGCCGGGCGACTGGACCCAGCTCCGCACTCTCGGGTTGGGACTGCCGGCCTCGCGGTTTCCTGCGCTGCTTCCAGACCCTCTTGGGGATCTTGCTCCCGGAGGCAGAGCGGAACCCGCGGAAGGCGATAGGCACCCGCCTCTCAGTGCTCGGAACCGTGCCTAGCCCCGGCTGGAGGTCCCCAGCTGAGCTTTTAAGCCGACAGAACTCCTTCCGACCCGGGCGTGCGCGTCCCAGTCCTTGCCGCAGGCCCGCGGCTATCTGGGGAGAGGGGCGGCGACCGAACGTCCATTTGGGTCACGGCGGGTGGATCTGTTGTAGAGTTTTGTTCGTTGTTGCTTTTAACCCGGGAACCTGGAAGCCCCTTCTCCGCCCAGCGCGCTCTTTCAGCTTAGAAGGGGCGGGACTGGGCAGGTTGGGGACGCCTCTGATCCTCTTGGGACACACATCTCCGAGGCCGGGTGGCCAGGTTAAGAGGTACTACATTGCTCACTCGGGCTGCAAAATTGGTCTGGCAACTATGTAGTAGGCGGGGCAGGGGGGGGGAGGGGGGAGACCGAGCCCTGTTAAGATTGAGACGCAGTTGTCATGCATCGCCCTTGGGCTTTCACAGTTAGGTGGGTCTGATGTCCACGGAGAGATCAGGGTGGAGATACAAGACCCACCTCTGTCTATGTGTCTACGTAAAGCCAAGAGTGAGAGTGACCCGCAGTGAAATTTGCTGGGGCGCATCATCCAAGAGTCGCAAGGTTATCACAGACATCTGGAGTGGGGTGGTTCACATTGAGGGAAATGTCCCCAATGGGAGTTGCATTTTAATTAAACAGCTAGACGAAAGAACAGTGGACTCGACACCGGTTGAATTCAGATCCTCCTTTGCAGGTCCCAGCTGGAGCCCAGTCTGAACCGACTTGGGGCAGCCCAGAAGAGGGCATCGCCACCCTTCCCAGTTCGCCTCCTGGCCAGTGCCTTGGGACCTTGGAGGCCAGCGGCTGCGAGTGCTAGCAGTGGAGAGGGACAGTAGTCTCGGCGAAATCTCCGAGTGGAAGCGACTCAGAGCGCGGCCGCGACTTGAACCTCAGGGTCGGGCAGGGCCACCACTCAGGACCTGCGGGGTGGGCGCCATGGCATTAGGGACTGCGGGAGGAGATCCGAGGGCCGCAGGAGGGCCAGCGAGGAGCCCCGTCGCTATCTCCCGCAGAAAAGAAGGGCCAGGATTCTCGAAGAATAGAAATAAGAGAAACCGGGGAATCTAAGCAGCTAAAACAAGGGAAGATGCCCCAAGGGGAAGCGAAAGTGGCATACTAGTCCCTCCTCCATCCCACCCTTCCGACTGAGTCTGAGTAGTCAGGTGCTGGGGCATCCGGAGTGTGCCTCCTACACCCCTACCCGGACCCGCTCCTCCCCTGCCTGCCTCTCCCCACTGTGCTTGAAACACCCCAAGTGCCCTCTGAAGCCGGAGGGCTCTGTGCCCTTGCTGTGCAGCGAAACCTTCCCGCTTCTGTCAGTCTGGGCAACAGTCCTCTAGAGACGTGGCACCACTAGGCTTCGGCCTCCAAGTCTTGAGCTGCCCAGCTCTGCAGGTGGGTGCAGAGCTCCGGGTTCCTGCAGGAGCCTTGGACTTGACCTCCTCTCCCAGTCCACACACAACCCTGCTTCGCCCCCCACCCCCCGCCGTGCATTTACGTCGACATTCCCTGATCCCTCAGTTCCTAATCGCGGACAAACAACTCGGGTTCAACCAGAGCAGTGGTTGCTGAGTCAGACGCGAACTTTCCCTGCGCAGGGTAGGTAGGAGAAAAGCCGGGGCCAGTGGGCAGCAGCTGTCAGGCGCGCGGTTACCCTAGCTTCAGCGAGGAGGCGGCGGCGGCGGGTCAAAGGCTAGCAGAGTTCACTCTCAACTGAGCGAACCCTGGCGTAGGGGCCTTTCTCCTCGGTCCTCACTCCAACCCACGGACGCCTGCTCCCTGAGCTCGGGAAAGGGGCGCTGCGAAAGGAAATGTGAAGTGAAGCCTGCCAAAGGAGGAGGAGAAAATTAATTAATGAGGGAAAGAAATGTGTCTCTGATCCAGATGATAGACTCCCTGTCCCTGGGGGCGGAAATTCCTTGGAAATCAATAGCTGTGCATTCATTACCTCTCCCTGATAAAATGCAAAGCTATGAGATCGGAGGGGTGGGGGCAATGAGTATCTCTGTTGGTCATTAAACAAGAAAAGGAGGGGAGGGATTGCCCAGAAATCTATGCCAAGGCTCAGACCCCATGCTGGCATCATTAGCACAGGCGGGGGCCAACTACTTACAGCAGTTGCCAAAACAGGAAAACAAAGCAGTGACATATGGGTGAGCTGAGCCCAAGCCCACCACCTTTTCCTTTCACCCACCATGAGGTTAGTGGGGAGAGGCTTGATGTGGTGGGACAACTCTCCAAACACCATTGCACCCCATGCCATATTTCTGTTCCCCGTCCCGTCATCATACCTGTATACCTACACCAGACGTGCCTCTCCCCTATGGCTGCCTCATACTTACAGATCATTGCCTCCTGGAGGACAGGTACCTATGTTTTATATTTCATTTTATCTCTAGTGTCTTGCACTGGCCCAGACTGGGGCTCATCAAGCATTTGAGGAAGGAAAATAAGATAGTGAGTAAATCAGAGGTGAAATCATTGGCTCCTGAGAAAAAGAACAGGCTGGAATCAAGATTTACAGCTCTGCCTGGAGAAAGCACATCCCCCCCTGCCCAGTTGTCCTCTCTCTTTTAAGGAGAGAGACCACAGAGCATCTTGCAATCCCCAGTCACGCTGGCTTGTTGAACCTTTTCTGCCTTCTTCTCGCCGCCCTCCCCACTGACCTCCCTTCCTTCCTACACACTTGTATTGTCTGATGGAGATCTCTTACCCTGTGACCAGCACAATGCCAAGCTCCATGGCTTAAGACAGATGTGCCCTAGATGGGCTTCCCATCCCTGCGGAGGGGTTTAGGGGGTGGGGGCTAATGTAGCTCTCACATTTTTAGCCCAGCAAAAGGTGAGATTTTCTGGGCAAAGGTCTGGCCTCATCCTGAAATGGAGAGGTTCTCCTGTTGTTCAAAGGAAGATGAACAGGGAAAAGAGGAGTTCGGCAGAATAAAATTCTGACTTTCCGCAGTCCTGACTCCTTTTGCCTGGGTTCACTGGAGGCCATGCTGGTCGGAGGGCAAACTCAAGCATGCTTGGAGGACTTAGGGTCTCTCCTTGCTCTCTTCTGGTCCTCCTGGCTACAGATCTATGCCGTTTGCAGTGCTGTCTGCCCTGTACCCTTTAGGATCTCTAAAGGCCAGCGTTTCCTCCAGAGCTTGTCCTCTGCAGGGGCACTTCCTTTCCCCTCTTTCCCCACCCCCACAGAGAGCCCTGGGAACTGCCGCCGAGTTGGGTGTCAGGAAGGATTAGGTTAAGCCTGGACACCCGGTGCGACGACTACCACAGGACTCACTCTTTCCCTCCAGCGACGTCCCGCTCACGTCCGTTCCCCATCAAGATAAAGTTGCATTTAGAGCTCCCAGGGGACCACATAATGGATGGAGAGCAACTCCTTCTCTCAGCAGCAAGTGAACATCCTTCTCACTTCCCTCTCGGGCTAGAAGGAAGGGAGGGGGTAGTGGGACAGAAAATAAAAGAAAGAAAAAGCCCTGGTGACGCCTGTGGGCTCTTCATGGAACCAGAATAAGTGAATGTGTATGCTAAATGCACGCACGTTTGTGCAAAAAAAGTAAAACCCACAAGAATGGGAATTTAGTTTTATAGAAATGAGATCTACTCTTTGGTGGCAATACAAACCTTCTTGGTGTGAGAGAGACCAGAAAGATTATTTATCTGATCTCTGCTTTTCGTAAGGACCCCCTTGCTGCTCTCCAGATCTCTTGCCCCAGATGTGATAACATCTGGTCTGGGCCCTTATTATCACCAGGGCCAGGGCTTAGTCCCTGGGGATGCAAGTACCCCAACTGTGGCTCTCTTGGGAGACCTCTGATCTACCTGCCTCATAAGGGCCACCTAACAGGTTGGTTAATTGATTAATTCTTATTTTTAGGGCTTGACATCACAAATTTTTTTTTTAAAAAAAGGGAAGGGGGCGGCAGGTGGCATGGTGGTTAAGGGTGCTGGACTCCCACATGGCCGACCGTGGTTCAAGTTCCAGACCTGGAGACTTACTTTCTCACTTTCCCTCTCTCTCTCTATCTCACTCTATCCCTCTCTGATCAAACTTAAATAAATAAATAAAGTTAAATAAAATAATTCCTTTTTAAAAAGGGAAAAAATGTTAGACCAGAGTTTGTGCCTGTTCTTTCAAATTGGTTTGAATTCATACATAAATTAACTTCATCCTGTCTCCTATGGAAGTAAAAAATATATGCAAGTAGAGCTAAGAGGGCAAAGATCTGAAACAGTGGAATGAAAAAGAAAGTTCAATTTTCAACATTTGATTTCCTTTTCTCTGAAGCGGTTCTCTTTTCCTGTAGTTTCCAGCATAAAGTGTGTGTGTGTGTGTGTGTGTGTGTGTGTGTATGCTGAGGAGAGAAAAGGATCCCAACTACACCCTGTTAACTATTTTTTTCTTTTGATTACTAGAAGCCTCAGATCACCAGGAGCTCGTTTGAAACGTGGGTTTGTACACGGTTAAAGGAGACAAACAATAAGAGAAATGCACAATTTCATTTCAACAGCCTTTTCCGAGTAGAAAGCCCACGCTTCTTGTGGCTCCTAAGTGGCTGTCACTGGCGGTGCCTGACACAGTTATATTCACAACAACAACAACAAAGTATGCGGAGGAAATTAAATTATATGGAAATCAATAGCGTCTGACTGCTTCAAACAAATGTCTGTCACCGCGATTATTCTCCAGGAACCTATTTATAAACCTTAAAAGAAACCGGTTCTTGCAGCAAAAGACAGCAGCACCTTCTGCATTTCTGTGTTGTTATTCATACTGTATACAGAGGAACGAGCGGGCATAATTTAACATACAAATGCCCAGCTGTATACATTATATAACAGCTTGTTAGGCATCCCGGAGAGGAGGTGTGCCTAAGTACTGTACATATATTCAAGGCTTGCGATGGGGGGGGGGGGGGGTTACAGAGAGGCATGCGTGCATCTTGTCTTTCTCCCTGTAAAAGGTGCCTACCCTCAAACAATAGCTGGCTCTTCTGATCTTTCCAGACTCGTGGTGAGAAAGGTGAGGCGTGCAGTGCGCATGTCCGGACAGCTACAGGTGCATCACCTGCGCTGTCCTTGCTGGTGGTCACTATAAGAGCCGCTCCCACGCGCCTGTCGCGGCTGGACGAGCGCGCGCGCGCGTGCAGACGCACGGCGCCGCCGAAAGGGAGAGCGCGCGCCAGACAGACGGAGACAGCTGATGCCTGTCAGCGCGGCGGGGCCGCGAGCTCTCGCGAGAGCTCCCCGGGCCGGCCGCGAGAAGTGGGGCTCAGGTGTAAGAGGAGTGCATCCCGTCGGCGCGCGGGGCTAGAGCTCTCGGAGAAGCGGGACTGCGAGGCCGGCGCGCGGCGCTCTGCGCGGTCAAAGAGCGCATCGGGCGGCACCAGGAGCAGCAGCAGCCCCCCGACGCGGCCGCCACTAGTCATCGCGGCCGCCAAGACCGCAGCCTCCGAAGGGAGGCCGGGGGAGCCGGCGAGCGCACTTTTCCGTGGACTTTCAGAGTGTTTGTGGATTTACATGCCAAGCCGTCAAGATGATGTCCATGAACAGCAAGCAGCCTCACTTTGCCATGCATCCCACCCTCCCTGAGCACAAGTACCCGTCGCTGCACTCCAGCTCCGAGGCCATCCGGCGGGCCTGCCTGCCCACGCCGCCGGTAAGCGCCCCAAGCCCGCGGCCCCGGGCAGCGCGCCCGCCCCCTCCCGGTCCCCGAGACGCTGCATGTCGGGTGCTGGTGTGTGCAGGTCCGGGTGCGATAATTTGCGGGCAGGGGTTTGTAGAAGAGTCCCGCTACAGGGCACGTTTGTCCAGCGGTGCTTAATGTCGTGCCCCAGTCTGCCTATGTCTCCGTGTCCCGCGCCTGCGATCAGAGTGGGGAGCGCTGGGGCTGTGACTCTCGACTTCTCTCCACTTTCTCTGTTAATTCCACGCCTCGGAAAGGCGGCCTCTGTGCGTGCTTGGGTGTGCGACACGGGTCCCCAACTGCGAGTTACAGCTCCATTTCTTCTTCTTTTCTCTTTTTTTTCGTCTCCCACGCCCGTTCCCGGAATGTGTCCCCGTGTCTCCTCTTTTCCCCTCTTCCCCTTTTCCCCTGCTTTGACCCCCCTCTCCATGCTCCCGTCCCTCCCACCTGTCCCTCTGCCTGGCCCCCAATGTGTCCCTCATTCTGTCGTTTCCGCTTTCCACGGCCCCCACCCCGTTGTTGTTATTTTGGTTGCTTTGTGCTTGCCCTTTGCATGCTGTGCTTTCCGGCTTGTGTTTTGTTGTTGTTTTTGTTTTTGCTTTTTTGGTTTTGTGGTTTTTTTGGTTTGGTTTGTGTCGCCTGCAGCTGCAGAGCAACCTCTTCGCCAGCCTGGACGAGACGCTGCTGGCGCGGGCCGAGGCGCTGGCGGCCGTAGACATCGCCGTGTCCCAGGGCAAGAGTCACCCTTTCAAGCCGGACGCCACGTACCACACGATGAATAGCGTGCCGTGCACGTCCACCTCCACCGTACCGCTCGCGCACCACCACCACCACCACCACCACCACCAGGCGCTCGAGCCGGGCGATCTGCTGGACCACATCTCCTCGCCGTCGCTTGCGCTCATGGCCGGCGCGGGCGGCGCGGGCGCGGCAGGCGCCGGCGGTGGCGCCCACGACGGCCCAGGGGGCGCCGGCGGCCCGGGAGGCGGCGGCGGCCCAGGCGGCGGCGGTCCTGGGGGCGGCGGCGGCGGTGGCGGCCCGGGGGGTGGCGGCGGCGGCCCCGGCGGCGGGCTGCTGGGCGGCTCGGCGCACCCGCACCCGCACATGCACGGCCTGGGCCACCTGTCGCACCCGGCGGCGGCGGCCGCCATGAACATGCCGTCCGGGCTGCCGCACCCCGGGCTGGTGGCGGCGGCGGCACACCACGGCGCGGCGGCGGCGGCGGCAGCGGCGGCGGCCGGGCAGGTGGCAGCGGCGTCGGCGGCGGCGGCCGTGGTGGGCGCGGCGGGCCTGGCGTCCATCTGCGACTCGGACACGGACCCGCGCGAGCTCGAGGCGTTCGCCGAGCGCTTCAAGCAGCGGCGCATCAAGCTGGGCGTGACGCAGGCCGACGTGGGGTCGGCGCTGGCCAACCTCAAGATCCCGGGCGTGGGCTCGCTCAGCCAGAGCACCATCTGCAGGTTCGAGTCGCTCACGCTCTCGCACAACAACATGATTGCGCTCAAGCCCATCCTGCAGGCGTGGCTGGAGGAGGCCGAGGGCGCGCAGCGCGAGAAAATGAACAAGCCCGAGCTCTTCAACGGCGGCGAGAAGAAGCGCAAGCGGACTTCCATCGCTGCGCCCGAGAAGCGCTCCCTCGAGGCCTACTTCGCTGTACAACCCCGGCCCTCGTCCGAGAAGATTGCCGCCATCGCTGAGAAACTGGACCTCAAAAAGAACGTGGTGCGGGTGTGGTTTTGCAACCAGAGACAGAAGCAGAAGCGGATGAAATTCTCCGCCACTTACTGAGGGGGGTGGGAAGTGCCAGTCTGGGCAGAGTGGGGAGCTGAGGGGGCAGGGCGGGGGCTTGCCTCTAGCCAGCTTCCCCTTGGGTTTGGAGTGTCCGCTATCCTGCTTGCATCGGGGGATCCCTCCTCCTGCTCTTTCCTCTGCCCCCTCTCTGGCTCTCCCTGCCTTTACTGTCCCCCAGCCTAGAGAACCTGGGTGCTGGGTGTGTGGGGAAAGGAGAGGATGGTGGGGGAGCAGGGGGAGCATTCAGGTGAGCAGGATGTGGAAGGAAGAAAAGCAAAGACTGGAGCAGAGATTTTGAGGAGCAGGATGGTTCTGGGGGCTAGGGTGGGGGGAGATGTGGGAAGGGTAGGGAGATGGATGTTTTTGACCAGAGACACTTATCAAAATCTGGGGACCAAGGAACTATGTACAGAAACAAACCTACCAACCACCAAAAACTAGACAAATAAAGACAAACTAAAACAAGAACAAAAGCAAAGAAAGATGCTTTAGAAATTTAACTCGGGGAGCCGTAATCTGCAGCTTCATTTCCCCCAAGAAAGAGAACACAGAGCACCACCATTCTTACCACTGCCCCAACCCTACGCAGGAACTGAGTCTAAAACGAAAAGCCAAATGAACTAGAAGGTGAAGTGAAATTCTGGGTCGTGAAACTAGTTGTTCTGTCTGTGGGTTTAATTTAATTTTACCTTCTATTTCACCTCTACCCCATTCGTGTCCTCTTTGATTTATTTCCTCTATTCCAATGAGACTCCAGTGGTTGCTCTCCCAGAGCTGGGGAGTGAGCTGGGCACAGCTGAAAGGGGAGGGAGTTAGCAAGCCTGCTGCTGCTTTAGGTGGAATTCAAGTTTTCCAGTGTCTGCCACACACTCCAGGTTTGGTCAGAGGGTGTTGAGGGAGAGAGAGAGAGAGAGAGAGAGAGAGAGAGAGAGTCCTTGAGTTGACTAAAAGACCAAATTTTAGAATGTGAAATAAATATTTTATTCTATGGAAATAAAACCATTTTAACAAGTTTTTTTTCCCACTTTTGCTTTTTTATCTAAGATCTAGAAAACAGACTGTTTTAAAATAAACTTCCTTAGAGAACTTTACTTTAGCTTGCCCTTCTTTTTTTCAGGGTGTGATTTATTTTAAACTATCTGCTGAATTCCCTCCCCCCCATTGATTTAAATAGGCTAATGGGGTGGAAGATATGAGAGATATTCCTGTTTTCCCCACTGAACAAGATTCATTTTGCCTTTGTAGGTTCCCTTTCCTCCTCTCTTGGACAACATGAAATTACTGAAATGGTGAGAAGTTTCTGCTTTCAGGCAGACTTGGCTGTGAGAAAATCACCTAAATCCCAGAAGAGAGGAAGACAGATTTAAAGTCCCCCCCCCCCATTTGTATCAAAGAGGTCTGCATGTTGGGGGGGCAGAACAACTGTGTTTCTTTATTATTATTATTATTATTATTATTATTATTATTAAAGAGTCATTTATTACTGGGGATAAATGTTGGGTAGCAATAACTTTAATTTGCGCTATCAGTCTCCCAAATAGAAAATCATATATAGTATTTCATAGTAATAATCAAGGTATCTTACCAGCTGCTGATGGATTTTTTTTTTTTTTAAATGAGAAAGACAGTTGAAGGTGGTTCGGTAAAATGCCTGCTTTGTGTACAAGATGCTTTTTGGATCTCATGAAGAGATGATTATCATCCTTCAATCATAACTTAAAAAATTGAAAAGAGAATGAGAAAAGGAAAAAAAAAAAAAAAACCCTGCTGTTTCACAAGACTAAAATCATGCATGATTTGAGAGGTGCAGAAAGCAACACAATTAGGTCTCACTCTGGTTAGGCATTATTTATTTAATTACGTTGTATATCATTGTTTGCAGCGCAAACATTCTATGCATTTGAAACTGAGCACTAAACTGGGCTAGTTTTCTGATAGACCGTTTTGTGGATAGTGTGATTTCACAGTCTACTGCCTGTTTCCACCGAAAACACAACATTCTTGTCATATTCTTGTATTTAGGGGAAAAGGAAAAGATTATTGTAAATATTTTATTTAATGCACACACTCACACAGTTGTTACAAACTGCCAGTGTTAATCCTGAAAATGTCTCACGGATTGATCTACCTGTCCATGTATGTCTGCTGGGCTTTCTCCTTGGTTATGTCTTTGCTCTATTACCTTCTCTCTCCCCCACTCCTATCAGAACCATTTCTGTGCGCCAAAATACAATAGGGGGATGTGTCCCAGTACACTTACAAATAAAACATAACTGAAAGAAGAGCAGTTTATGATTTGGGTGCATTTTTGTGTTTATACCAGGCCAAGTCCTGGTACAGGTGTTCAACAAATGAGACTTAATTCAACCAAAAATCCAGCCAGCCAACCAACCAAACAAAACAACACACAACCAATCCAGGAAGGGCAGGGTGCTGAAAAGGGGATGAGAAGAGAGGAAAGAAAGAGAATGATTTTTTTTTTTTTTTTTTTTTTTTTTTTTTTTCTGAATCAGAATTCACTTTCAGGTAACTCATGTGAAAAGTGGTGCTCTGAATAAAATTACTTCTGTATTTGTTGCCTGTGCTTATCAAAGTTTCTTTTTTTTTTTTTTTAACTGCAGAAACTCTTAAACCATAACACTCAATTTGGAGTGGTGGAAGGTAATAATCAGGCACCCAAATAACGTTTAAATTAAAGATCAGGGACAGAGGCATTTAGATGTTTGTAGGTGGTGTTCTAGCCTAAAAGCATTTCTAAAAAAACGTTCTAACTAAATGACTTTTCTTTGGAGGTTAATAAATTTAAAAATCATACACTGATCTGTCCAGATAGTTTGTTAAATGCTTCTGTTTATTTGGAACATTTAGTGTTACCACCTACTGCACAGAGTGACCAGAGACTTTGTTTCTGGGTGACCTGGGACTAGACCACATGTCAAATGTACAAAGTTTCCTAATAGTTGGGATTGCATCTTCTGAAGTCATCCTATTTTAACCAAATTTTTAAAATTTCACCGGTGAATCTGTGAAACAAAACACTTGATGTTCAAAAAAAGAATAGTACATTTTTGAAAGCTGTGATTTTAAACAGTTGTTAATGTTTTTAAAAAAGCACTAGAGGTATTTTTAAAAATAGGTCTCTTCCATCAGAACTGATTTGTTTCTGTTGTTAAAAATATCATCAACGTTTTTAATAAAATGCATTTGTAAAAAAAAAAAAAAGAAAAGAAACACGTTATTTTATAGAAAAGTACGGCCGGATTTTATTGTTGGAGAACCAGGAATGAACAAGTGAAAAGGTTTACAAAGTTTTTTTTTTTTTTTTTTTTCCCAAAGTCTCCCCCAAACGGAAATGTTGCAGGCAAATAAATACATGTGTATTATATTGAATATAATAATGACCAATGTATGTATTAAGAACTTAAACATTTGTTTTGTATTAAGTAAAATCCTTACAGGTATAAAGAAGACTATTATGTTAATAAAAAAGATGAAGAAAGTACCTGTTTGCAAAGTTTCCTATTTTATGTAGTAGGAAACTGTGCAAAACAAATAATGCTTTGCTTTCTGGTGAATGAATCTGTAGATGCTGGAAAGAATAGTGAGACTATTCTAAAATGCCCTTGACTGTCAATCCATGAAAAAAATATACAAGTGTCCTCTGAAGAGAGCGCAAAGGCTTGTCGGTCAGAGAGAGTTTAACCTTTTGGAAGTTTCTGGTTCTACAAAGAGGAACTTCACTCTAAGAGGATTCCCACACCAGTGGGTGGAAAGAAAATGGGTGACAAGGTTCTTTTTAAAGAATATTCTCAAAATACGTTTGAATGGAAGAAGTGGGCACTGTTTGCATTTTGGCTTCTCAGGAAATTCTGGCAGCAGTAGAGTAGAACAGGCAAAAGAAAAATAGGTATTCAATGCATCTGTCACATGTATGCCACTCATCCGTCTTCAATTTTCTCTTTTCTTTAGTGTAGCTCACTAGCTCGGGGGTTCCCATCCTTCTGAAGCTCTAAGAAATGATGTCCTTAAGTCTCATCAGCTAACTTCTCAATAGATTTTTGTTTAATGTGTGTTCTAAAATTGCTCACAACTTCGATTACATTCTCATAAATAAACTGTAGGCACCCACTGCCGTGATTGTATCGATTTTTACTTTCTTGGGATATTAAGACTACTTCGGTCCGATTCCTCCACGTGGCTGCGCAGAGAGAAGACTGGGCGTCCTAAGCCGGGAGAACTCCCTAGGTCAGCCTCTGCCCTCATCCTCTGCTCTGCAGTGCCGGCCTGTCCTGGCCACAACTGTGAGAAGCATCCCTGCTCCATCTTTCATGTTGATGGGGTTTTACTATTTTGTCCTAGAGGTTGTAACTGGGGCTTCTCATCTGTCTAAAACCAGCATTCATTCCCCACCCTATCTGAACGGCCTTGTTGGCCGACGGGATGATAAAACGTGACATAACTGGTACGATTCTGCTATCGGTGTTATTGCCCCCGCTTAGCCCCACGGTGAGAGCAGAGCCACACAGCCCTCGCGGACTGTTTCAGAGGAGACCACAAGCTTAAATGATGTTTAAAAATAGCAGCCAGTCTAATTCTCACGAGGACCTCTTTTCCACCTGCGAGATAAGGCTTATCGCAATAATTACATTATTTAATATTTGATCAAACCTTTGCGCCACCGTGGCTTTGGGCGCCGGGCGGGCTCACAGGACAGCGGGCCAGTGGCACGGCCTTAGCCGGGCCCCCGCACCTGCGGCGGGGGCGGGATTGACTTGCTCTTTGAATAATTCATGGCCTGAGAGTTCTGGAAATTAATAAAATGAATGGTAGCAAGAAGCTAAAAAAAAAAAAAAAAAAAAAAAACTTTTGTGGTTACTATCAAGTCAGCTTGATAGGAAACGGGCTCTCTGACTCCCTGTCCCAAAATCTAGCAGTTCTGTAGGGAGGGGATCGGTTGGGAATGACGTCCCAACAGCGGCCAAGCGCTGCTCAAACCCTGGGAGTAATTTCGGAGGCGACCACGTAGAGCTGCTCCCTCCTCTCCAGCTGCCGCCTGCAGCTCGCTTGTCTTCCCACAGTGACTTTCAGACTTCGGGGCGCGTGGGTTGGCGTGTGCGTTTCAAACCTCAGGCAGAGCTGATTGGATCAAATTTGTAGCGGGTTCTTGCTTTCTTACTGCAACACCCACACTGGGGTCTCAGCGCCCCCAAGTGCGCATTCTGGGGTCCTCGAGTCTGTGGCAAAGAGATCGCCGTGTGCCCTCTGCACCTCTTCACCGCCTTCCCAGAGATTCGCGGTTTGAAACCTTCCAACCGCCCTAGGTCACAGCTCCGCTCCGTTGATAGGACAGCCACCAGTCAGTGGGCCGGGACTGCTAGACTCCAAACGACCGGAGCGGGTTAACCGCCTGAGACGCCCCGGCAATCCGGCGCGCGTGCGCAGAGCGGGTAGCGGGTGAAGACCACGGGGAGCGAGAGCCGAGCCAACAAGGCGCGCACTGAGAGCGCAGGGAGCGCGCGGAACCTGCACATGCGCGGAGCGTCTGCCGAATCCCGGCGGAGAGGTGAGTTGTGGCTCCGCAGTTCGAAATTAGGTGCTCCCAGAGGTCCCCTTGCACTCCTAAGTGGCTGTGAAGACGTTCTGGGAGAAGAGAATGGGCTGACAACTCAAAGAAGTTACAAATATCCCCGCCCCTCAGTTTGCCTAAGTCAACAGTCGCCTTAAACACTGCAAACTTTCAAAACAGCTTATATGCTTTGAAAAGAATTGGGAAGAATACGATCTAGGCCTTTGGTTTACTGCTAAAGTGCACATTGCCAAAGCCCTGCTATAGATTTGAATTCACCTGGCAAGGATGTATACCTGGGACGTAAGGAAGGCTGGCTGCTAGACTTTCATTTCAGATCTCAAAGCTAAGGTTGAAAATCTCGGGTCTGAGAGAAGCTGACAAAACACAAGTACGGAGAGGTGTCCTGCGTTCAGGAACCCAGGAGTGGGACGAAAAACTAGCGCGTCCCAGTCCCAGCCCCAAGCCTGCAACGGCCGGAAGTCGCATCTTTCAGATGTAGAAAGGGAAGCATAGAGGAACTGGGGAAAGGAAAAGAGGCTAAAAGACAGCCTGGAAGAAGAGATGGCAAATGCAGGGTCGAAGGAGAAAGAGAGACTCCTTGCATTGATTAGGTAAAACGATTACAAACAAAAGTTTGTTTGATGACTCTGACGCCTGGCCTCAGTGCAGCATAATGCATACAAACTTTTGGAGACGTAGATCAGAATAAAACAAAGTATTGACGATTTCCAGCCGTGGAAATTCACTTATACTAGTCTCTTTCTCCCCCTCCCCGCCCCCACCAAGTGTTGACAATAAACATTTAATGAAGGCAGAGACCTGGCTGTCTCTAGACAGTGTCAGAATACTTTAAGCAGACCATTAGCAGGGCTTCTTCCACTTCAAACATCGCGCGGTACACTCTTAACATTATAAAAAAAATACAGCGTGTGATACAATAATACATTCATACGTATATCTTAAGTGGTGTGCAGTAGTTCTGATACCCCCTGTACTTACTAAAAGAAACTAACTCATTGTAGATTACTCGCGCTTAAAAAATGTTAAATACAGTTAATGCAATATTAATCGCCCTTTGGTGATATAAAATGCAATATTTTCAGGCAGCTATTGAGCTTTTCTAGAGGAAGAGCTGATGAAAAGAGTCACAGCTGAATAGTGGAGAGAAAAAGCCCGGTATTTATTGCTTTTGTTTGGCTTTTGGCTACAGAGACAGGAACCTTCTAATGGGGTAAGGACATTTATTTTATCTGCAATCTATTGCGGCGAGAGCAGGGGCGGCAGATGGGGCTGGTGCGATATTCACAGTGTAATTTAGAGCAAATCCTAATAACTAATAATGATTTATGTTAATTTTGATCACTTATGCGACTTTACCAAAGCATTGTGATGAAAGAAAAAGAGAAGCTGAATGTAACAAGGAGCTCTGAGACTAACAATGCATCCGAACTGTCCTGCACTTTGCTCAGTCTCAAAAAAAAAAAAATGTATTTTACAAGTTAGCAATGGAAATACAGGCATTAAAAAAAAAAAAAAAAAGCAGGTAGGAGCCATCTGATTCTGGGCAATGGTGTTTCCTGAGGGTTTGCATTTCTTCTGGAAACATAAACCTACATTAGACGGCTTGTGATGCCTTTGAGCTGCCGGCGCTTTCGTCCCAGTTTTAAATAAAATAGATATATTTGGATTGTTTCATTTGGTTATATTAAACCAAGGGATCGTGTGTGTGTGTGTGTGTGTGTGTGTGTGTGTGTGTGTGTGTGTTTGGAGGGGGCGGGGGCGGGGAGGGAATTCAGTATATTCCAGGCAGTGTGAGCGCGCGCCAGTCTCCTCTCCAAAGTGTAATCTGAATCTGAAGCTTGCAATCAGCCTTATCGCCTCAGAAGACGGTCGCTCACCACTGCCATGTCTTATGCAAAAGTTTCCGTTTTGGCTGCGTGAAGTCGTCACTTCTTAATTTCACTTTCCACTTGATACTCGTTTGCCTAGAATCAACTTTTAGAACGTTTTTCGGTCTCTAACTCCCCTCTCTCCCTCTCCCAAGGGACTCCAGGGCTTTCCAACTTAAAAGCGCCTTCTTTCTTCTCATCCCTCCCCTAGCATTGTGGCCGGGTTGAGAACCCCAGGGGCTGCCAACCCAGAGTTGTTCTGCACAGGAACAGGACGATTTTCGGCTCCCACGCAGAGCACTGCAGAGGGTCGGAGCAGTTTTGAAAGGGAGGGTGCGCCTTGCTCATGGCAATTTACTTTTCCAGTTACCTTTTGCACGTTTTAACGCCTCAGGGCTATAGTTGGAAAGTAAAACGGCATCAAAGCACCTTCTTATTAGCTCTGTATTTGAGAAATCCAAAGATGAAACTACCTAAAAGGTTTAATAGGGCGGAACAGCATTTATTTGCCAAGCAAACAGTCAGAACTACAGTTCAAAAGGGGTCCAGTGGTTTATCAGCAGGAAGCTTGACGGAGGAACGTGGGCAAAGCGAATTTCAAGCTTCAGTTAGGAAGTAAAACTAAATTAAATAGGCTTCAGGTGCAATGGATAATTTGTTTTTCAAAATTATCTTCACGACAAATTTTTACATATATGTGTGTATATACACATATATATAAACACAGGAAGCTTTCCTCACCTTTCACAGTTGTTGTCAAGACTTTTGTGTTTGTAAACTTTCAGATTTGGTAGAGTAAGAGTAGTAACCTCCCTAGGGATTTGACCTCCAAATGTATTTAAGGTATGATCACATCATTTGAAGTTAAATGTTTATTATTTTTCTTCCTTTTTTGTTTTAAAAGTACAAATGTAAACATGCACTTGATTTCTCCTATTTGGAAAAAATAATCAAACTAGATGATTCACAGCAGTATCTTTCAATATTACACTTTTTTTCCCTTCTGAGTCATCCCTATCAGTCAGCGTTCTATTACTATACTTTTAGTATTCTGGGTATAAAGAAGACTTTAAACAAAATAAATCTTTAAACAAAATAAATCCCGGCAGCTGACATCGCCTGTTTACTGATAATACTCAGGAGCTGGTGCATGTGTATGAGCTGGAAGCTGCGCCTCCACGTGCATATCCATATACAAACACATGTGAGCACATTTTTTACAGTCGTTGTTGAATGTAACGGAGTCTTATTTCTAAACTTTATTCCGGTTCTGTCCCAGTATTTCAGCACCAGAAGCCACTCCCTGAAAATTGAATAGTGGTGCATTATTGAAACTCTATCAAACAGCTCTGGGGTGCTGCCTTTCTGAAAATGCTGGCTCTCAATGAGGTCTGACTGTCTGACTGCACATAAGCCCCTAATATGTTAATGGCCGTAGGGGATGCCTAAGGTACTATCTCAAGCTGCTTCGCACACCATATGTCAGGCCGTTAGCCACATGGATCTATTAATCAAAAAGAGCTGGAGAGGAAGGGAAGGGTCTTCCAAAGGGGGAGGATAAGGGGGTGGGGGAGGGGGAGAGGAAAAGAGAAAACATTTCAAGCCCCTATCATTCACATTTATTTTATTAAACAGAAAACAATAAAAATATCTAAAGAACACTCAATCAATACAGATTTTCTTTCTTTCACTTACATAGTGTTCATTAATGTCTATGAAGAATTAGCACAGTATCGAGTTCTATTGAAATAGAAGGAAATTTTACCTGGAGGGTTCTGTTTGGGCTCCTTTACTGCAAAACTTTTAAAGGCAGGAATTTTTTGGTACAATGAAGTTATTTTTGTTATGTATGTTGTTTTGTACGTGATCTTTATTAGAAGTAGTTTGGGGGAGTAGGGCAAATGTATGTTTAGAGGATGTAAGGGGGGGCATGGAGGGAGGTACCTGGGGATTTGTAATGAATATATAATTTAGTCATATATAACTGCATGGACAGTAGAGTTATTATCACCGTTAGTTCTTCTGTAGTAAGTGTAATATGTTTACATTTTATCCCTTCTTTTAAGCTGACTTTATGATAAATGAAACTGCAGATTGTAAAGGATGGCAAAAGTATTTAATTCCTTTAGGAGGAGAGGACATAGAAAAGTATTTAAAACTCTAACCTTTCTCATTTCTGCTTTGTTTAAAAGTTTATCTTACCTTTGCATATTAAATAAGTTTTGGTTAACTAGTCCTGAAAGTTTGTACAACCCTAGAAGTAATTATGTACTCAGCATGGAGATTATACAAATGAGTAAGTGTACTAAGACTATAAGAATATTTAAATTGTTTTGAATGATGAATACATTTGTCATGTACGTTAAGCACATCACTTTTAGGGAAATCAAATGAAAGTACAGGTTTTAAGATGTCAGAAATTATGTAAGAACAGAGCAGTGAAAGGAAAAATATAAGTACTTGGAGTTAAAATCTGCGTTGTTTTCATGTGTTATGCTACATAAGGATAGAATAAATACAATTAAAATTCAATTCAGTAATATTTACTTACTGTTTTAATAGGCAGTCCATGATGATGGATCACATAGAGTTACTTTCTGAATTATCAACTTTAAGGCTTAAAAGCTATAATTAATGATAAAATGTAGGAAAGGATATCCTAGAGAATGTTTTTAAAATGTTGTCACTATTAGCAAGCTTATACTGCAGTAATTTATAAGATAATAGCATGACTGAAGAGCTTATTGATTTTAGCATTTAAAAATATATATGCAAGTGATAGACTATGTATTTGAGAGTACAGATTGTACATCCACACCAGGACTCCTGTCATTAATATATACTCATAATACTTGCTTATATTGGCCATGTCAAAGAGAGAGGTAGTAGAATATTTTTATTTATGACTTTAAAATATATTAAAGAAGAAATTGTACTTAATGATAATCAACAAAAAAAATTATATAATGAGATCTAGTACAATATGTATACTATAAAACTGTAGTACTTTGTACTATATATTAGATTGGCAATATTAAATATTCTTTATTTTCCTAAGAGCACCTATCTGTCTTTATATCGAAGTAAGTTCACAGTTACAAAAGATTAACACTGGTAGATGCCTTTTGATAAAAAAAAAAGATACTTTAGATAATTTGATTCGGCTGCAAAATCATCTATGACTCTTTGCAGAAAAAAAGGCATTTAAAAATAGAGAATTTTATTGTACTGTAGAGAACTTCAGTGAATCTATATATATGATGAATTCTAAAGTACTATATTTCATCCAGGAGATGATGAATACATGAAGAAAGCATCATCCTGAATTTCAGCAGTAGCTGGATAGGGTGAAACATTTATTATCTTTAAATTTTGGTGCATGCCACTAGCCTTCATTTCTTTCCCTGTAGTTAAAAGGTAGCCCATATATCTGTCGCTTTGGGTTTCCAAAGACTCGTAACTTAATTCCTTCAGGCTATTCATCAGCACAGTAATTAAACTAGCAAATGGATGTAAATAAAGTGAAATTGGTTTCATGACAGATGAGGCGAAGAGGCCTCTGACATGAAACAAGGCAGGACAATAATGATTTCAGCAGCATCAGGCCGTGGAAGGAACCCCAGCTGGATTTATTAGGTGCTGCAAGTGATTTGCTGGAAGCGGGCAAGACATGAGCACTCTTTAATTTGACAGGAATTTTGCATTCTAAAGAGCATATTGAAATATAAATCTAGAAACAAGTTCAGGCAAACTGTAAACATGTATTGTGGAACTAGATACTATTCAGTATTTTAAAAAGGAAATACTACTCTTCCCTTCCTAGGAGAAGGGCTCATTTGCACAATTTAATCCTGGGGAGTGAAAAAATAATGAAACACTCCCTTCTGTTTCCTGAATTCTATTGTCATTTTAGGGTTAGGAATTTTGGATTCCCAGGTTTATTTACCAGAGAAAATAATTATCACAATAGATTACTTAAAAATCAGCATGATGAAAACATCTGTACAAATTAGAGGTACATGCATACCTGGGAAAGAAATATGATGAACTGGAAGAAAAACCTGGATGGGCAGCTTCTTTTACAGAGTGGAATTATTACGGTATTTAAGTAAAATCTGGACTAAAGAGCAGGTACCAGTTTATTGCCTCTAGCGGTGTGTGTTTGGATACCCAGAAAGCAAAATTCTAGTCACAAAGAGAAATTGTCTCAAGTCCTTGATCTGATGAAGCCTTAAAATTAAATATAGATTTGTCCCTGAAAAATAATCAATTTCATAAAATACAAAAATAAAAAAAAACACTACAGTTTGAAAGTCGTGGAATAAGAGAAGCAGAAGGTGGAAGGGATATTTTCTTGCCTAGCTCAACAAAACTCAGATGGAAATTAAGTCACTATTCTACTACAACAAGGAAGTCACAGAGAATAAATAAAAGGCAGATTTTCACACAAGGAGCAGATTAATTCCTTTCTTCATGAAAAGACGAGTGATGAGCTGCTTTATGTTTAAATGAAGTCTCAAACACTTAAGCGTCATTTCATAGGGAGCAAGGGTAAGTAATTCCTCCAAATCCTCCAGGAGCGGTGCCCTCCCTTACCGCAAGATTCACGCAAGATTTTCAGCACCGTGGCCAGCTCCAAGGCGGGGCGGCGAGGCAAAGGTTGGGCAGCAGCTGACTCAGGAGAGGTAAAATCTAAATAGTCCTGAAATTCTACGGGCGATTTAATTATTTAGCAGTGGATTCTGATCCGCGAGTGGGATACTTACGTTGCCCAAGGCCTCAAATCTTTTAGAAAACAATGTTTTATAGGAAAGCGGTGGTTAAAGGGTTGGTGGGGAGAGAGAGAGAAGTTATCAGAGTCTTAATGAAAATAAGATCTTAAAAAAAAAAGAAAAAGAAAAAGAAAACACCCACCCTATGCCCCCTCCCTTCTAATCATGGGTGACTTTCAGGCCACGAAGGAATTTATTATGAAACTCAATTGGCTTTCTCCCTGAGCCTGTCTTTTTTTTTTTTAAACAGAAAAATATGCCTAATTATTTTAAAGTTTTGTTCCCCCCCCCCCAATCACAAGGCATAGGCAAGTCCTTTAATTATAATACAGTATGAATAAAGGGAGCATATGGAGGAGAATGTCAAAAAGAGGGTGCCAGGGGCAGAGCCTCAGAAATCTGTATTCATTTCTGGCTTTTATTTGTTCAGTAATCTCTACCATCATAACTAAATCTTGAAGCACTGATGTAGTTCGAGTTGTTGTTGACTTAACGTCAAAATTCAATCACTGGGGGTTTTGCATCAGCCGGGCTACTTATTTGTCTAATAAATCCGTCATTTTGTAAGAAAAATATTTGAGCAGCCGTACTTGACCTCTTGGTATCCACAAGTCACATTTATTTCTCCCAGTTTACAAATGCAAAATCGAGATGATCATCTAATGCCTGGAGGAACTGTGTTGATTTCTGATTGGATTTTAGATGGAAATGTCTATTTTAAATACCTTGTGATTAAATTGTACATATAATAGAATCCATGCATTTTAAGCTGATTCCTGCTTGGAAACTTAACAACCTGGACTGCCAGTCGCACATACCAATGCCAAAAGAGGAAAAAGGCAAAAAAAAGAAAAGAAAAGAAAAAAAATAAAAGAAAAAAGAAGAAAAAAGAAAAGAAGAGAAAGAAAAAAGAAAAGCAGAAAAATTCCACAAAAAGAAAACAAGCACATCTTTTCTAAACAAATACTAAAATTTAGTCTTAACTGGAAGAATTATTTTATCCTAAATAGTTCTCTTATTGATGGATTAACCCCAACACTGCCCCCCCCCCAATGTTCTTATTACTAGAGAGTAGGACTTTATTACTTCCATTTTAGAGGAAACGCACAAAGAATTAATGGCTGGCATTGCTAGTCTCAGGGTTGTAGTGTTGAGTACCCGGCCAAATTGTAACTCAAGTCGAAGGACATCCATACCTCCACCTCTGAGTATTTTCAGTTAAGGAAAATAATGTGTGATCTTTGGCTGAACTAACCGTGTTCTCCAGTCTAGCAAGTGCTTGGAAAGCACACGCTTGAAAAATACTTGCTTGTCTCCCCACGTTGAGAGCCTTTTAGTGTAAAGACCTCTTCAAAACTCAAGAATCATTCAGAAGTCCTTGGCTAAGGTACATTCGAGAGTTTCTCTGTGTAGTGTCGGGAAGAGTGATGCCCCACCCCATCTTTTGTGTCAAAGTGCTTGAATTAAAAAAAAAGTCCTGAGAATCATACTGGAAAATTGATTTTGCCAGGTGGCGATGAAACTGGGAGATCTTGGGGCCTCAGAAACCTGAAACCACCAAGCGGATGCTGCAGGTATCCGCAAACCAAGTCCTATGAATGCAGTCTGGCCAGGGTGGGGTAAGGTGTAGACTGCCAACGTCCGAGGTGAGAGGATGAGAGGGTGAGCGGTCATCCAGACGACCCGGTCGGGTTGTGGAAGCATCCCCCAATCCCTTTTGCATGCTCAGGGTCGTGTCGTGTGTGTGTGTGTGTGTGTGTGTGTGTGTGTGTCTGTGTGTACTAATGACTAGCGAGTGTACAGAAAGTGTTGCTCTAGCCTATTTATACTCGAAATCATCGCGGTGGTTGGACGCTATGTACAACAGATTTCCTATCAAAGGTGGCCAGTAGAGGAGGACGGTCCCTGATCCGGCTGCCTCCACCCTAACTGCGCTAGGTTCCTGCCCTTCGCAGCCCAAAGCCCGGTCCACTTGAGTTTGGGTGTTCTACGTTCTTCCTCGAATCTGTTTTCCTTCCCAGTTTACCCTCGAGTCCCCTGAGACCTGTGTGTTCACTCGTGTGAGGAGGAAGGTGCACTACCCGGGCTCGTCCCCGCACTCCCCCTCGTCGTGCACGGAGCTCGAGCCCTGCGCCAAGGTTCTGGCGCCACATTCTGCACAGGGCAGGGCTGGCTGGCGACAGCGAAGCTTCCCTGGCCACCGCGAAGCTTCCCTTCCCGCGACTCGCGAAGCCTCCGCGCTGGGGGATCCTCCAAAGGAAGGTCTGCTCCTCGCCCGGGGTTCGCGGGTGCGCTCTGGCCTCTGTTCGCTTCCTCGAAATATCTGGAGGGGTCGCTAGTGAGCAGCAAACTTTTAGCGCCTAAGAGCCAGTCTGGGACGTTTGACCGACTTCTTGTGGCAAGTGGTTTAGGAAGTGAACCCCTGTAGCTTAGTAGGTGCTTGTTAGGGACCAGTTCTCCCAGGAGGCTGCTGGGATCCGGGAAACTCTACCTATACTATTAATTTCTGAGCCTTTGTCTTAAACGTGTCGTTTCCATTTACAAAGCAGACTTTTTTTTTTTTTTTTTTTTTCTTTTGATTCTTGCCGCAGGGTACATGCTCTTGTGGCAGACTAGAACCTAGACCCATCGTCAATTATGTGGGAACCCAGCACTTCAGCCACCCACCACCTGCTGGTCTCCCCAAGTCAGCCCTTTTAAAACTTTATTTTTGGGGGACCAGCAGTTAGCATAATGGCTATGTCGCTGGACTCCCATGTAGTCAGCCACGGTTCACGTCCAGGACCAGGTGGCTTAAAACTCACGCCCGGCGCGTGTGCGTGCGTGCCCAGGATTCCCGAGAGGAGAATGGAGGAGAAGGGATTGCAGCGTGACCATCCCCCCTGGGGGGTGATTTCTCGCTTTCTGTCCCTCTGCCTCTCTCTGTCTGGCAGCACATGCGCCCTATAGCAAAAACCTCTCCAAAAAACAAACAAAACCTTTATTTTCAGGACCAGCGGTTAGTGTAATGGCTATGTCGCTGGACTCCCATGTAGGGGACCACAGTTGGAGTCCAGGACCAGGTGGCTTAAACTCACGCCAGGTGCACGTGTGTGCATGCCCAAGATCGCGAGAGGAGAAGGGATTGCAGCATGGCCCTGGGGTGGTGATTTCTCGCTTTCTGTCTTTCTGTTTATTTTCATTTTCCCCTTGTAGGGCTTTAAAATACTTAATGCATTCACTACAAAATAATGATAATAATCTTCATCCTTAGTTCCATCTTTCCATGTGAGTAAAACAATCCACAAGACTCAAGACTTGTAGAGACAGGACTGTGGACTATGTCTCTGTGGACTATGCTATGGATCCAGCTGGACATGCCTTTCACGTATGACGAGGCGAAGGACTAATTCTTTAGCTTTTGACAAACCTGGCCAGATTGAATTGACAAATGTGTCTAGTGTTTGTTCCTTATAAAAACATTATAATGTGACGTTCAGAGTTGTTAATCCATCCAACACTCTTGTCTAACTCCCTTCCGGCAACTTTCCTCGGTTCAGATTAGTCTTTAGTTTGTGTAAGATCACTTTTGTTTCCTGTACTCTTCATGTATTGTCAAGGTGTTTGTATTTATCCTTTATGTGCTTGCAAAACAGGAATGCACACTCATTGTTTCTAGGACTATTTTTATTCATTTCCCAAAATCATTAGTTCTTAAGAGAAATAAGGAGGAGGAGGTATTCTTGGATTCCCTGGCCTTGTCCAGGAAGTCGATTGTTCACTTGTTGATTGTCCAGCAGTTTGCTTTCAGAGGTGGAGGTTTCTTTTTTTTGGAGAGGTTTTCGCTATAGGGCGTGTGCGCTCGCCAGAAAGACAGAGAGAGACAGAGAGACAGAAAGCAAGAAATCACCCCCCAGGGGGGATGGCCATGCCGCAATCCCTTCTCCTCCATTCTCCTCTCGAGATCTTGGGCACACACGCACACGTGCCCGGCATGAGTTTTAAGCCACTGGGTCCGGGTCACAAACCGCAGTCGACTACGTGGGAGTCCAGTGACATAGCCATTACGCTAACTGCTGGTCCTAGAGGTGGAGGTTTCTGAAAGAATTTTAGTCTTCCAATGTGGTTAGGGTGAAGAGAGAAGGGACGTATAGGGAAGGCTCAATTCTCTGGCTGCACTTTGTTGGGTGGGAAGTTTCCTTGGGCCACTCCTTGGCTTCTAGATTCTTCCTCATTCCTCAGTAATGTTGAAGAAAAGACTTCTGTATTTATATTTGTTTCCATTGGAATTCTCTAGTCAGTCAGCAGTCAGTCAGAACAGACATTGAGAATCCAGTAGTAAGTGCAAGGACTGAACTAGTTAGTAGTGGAGACAAAAGATGCAGGCAGGTGGAATGGTTAGAAGATGAAGGAGAACACGATGTTTTGGAGATAGCTGTATTTTTAATCTTAGATGATCCTAAATGAGCAAATGTATTAGACTTTTTTTTTTTTTTTTTTTTCCCCTTGCTTTCTTCTGTGCTTGCCAGAGAGGCAGAGAGAGGGGGAGAGGAGAAAGTATTCACCATGGGAAATGGTCGCACAGAAATCCTTTCTCCTCCAGCTCTCCTTCCTTTGAGTATTTTGGGCACCCATGCACATGCACCCCACTGTTTCTTAGGCCACTAATCTAGGACTTGAACTCTGCAGTCTGCCATGCAAGATCCAGCTGTCTTAGCTACCAGGCCACAGAGCTCACCCTGAACATCCTATGTTGATGAAGCCTTATTTAAATACTTAAAACTTCTACTGGTAAGGTTTTGAAGTTAGCCCTCACCGCATGAAATAGTTACAAGTTTGTGAACTTTCTAATGAGAACAAAAGAAGGAAGTGCTTTGGCAGGTTGAAAATATGAACGTTAGCTTGTGGAAATAAATGTACTGCACTGTAGTTATTAACAAGTTATAAAATCTTAAATCAATATAAATTAATTTAATTATGATTTGTAATTGCATTATGCATGATCAATTTGAAACACTACATTAAAGATAATTAGAGCTGGGCGCCATCACTTGTCACTCTCCTAATAGCTTAATGAAAAGGAATGTCATGTACCACCTTTGGGTTAAACCTGTAAATTAGGATAAATGCTTATTTTCCAATAAAAATGTGGTAAAATAATTGTACATTTAATAGACATTTTTATGGCTCAATTGTAAATGTGTAATGGATTTTTTTGGGGGAATTGTATTATTATTTTTTTCCATGGACCTAGTTAAGTATTTATTAGGGTTGATTGAGCTGTCAGTGTTTTTTCAGGATCAGACCTGGAGGATTTGAATGAAGACTAACTTTTATGTAAAAATATCATGCTGTCCTCGAAGCTTGTGCCAAGAGGTCACTGCAGATGGAGGTCCTAACTTAGCATAATGGGTTTAACATTTCCATGACATCATCAGGGAATCTGAAAGGAGTCTAAGGATAATCAGAGTGGTCATTCAGAAGAACAGTAAATATTTTATGAGGATATATAGAAGACAGGAAAGATGGTCAGAAAGGTGATTCTAAGCTCCTTAGAGTTCTGCGAAAGAGGCTTCTCAGTTACTTGCAGAGTTAAAAGAGTCCCTGCATATTCTTATATTAGAAAGACACATTTGAGAGGCTCAGAATGGAAGTCAGATTAGGCATTAGTTTGTATAAGATCATTTTTATTTCCTGCACTCTTCATGTATCGTCAAGGTGTTTGTATTTATCCTTTATATACTTGCAAAACAAGAATGCACATTCATTATTCCTGGGGCTATTTTAGTTTGATTTCCCAATATTATCTGGTACTGCAAGATGAGTTCTTTACTTTTAGTATGATAATTGAAATTACCAAAAGGGTATCAGAAATGCTTGTGACTTTGATACATTCGGTAAACTCTATTAATTATTTCTTTTATTTCCTACCTTGTATTTGATAATGCCTGAATTCTTATACTACTGCAGGTGTTTTGATGGGATTCATCTTCATTTACCCCAAATTTGCACTTCCAGTCCCCAGTAGGTATCCAAAAGACTCTCTCTCTCCACACCCCCCAATATTATTGAGATTTTGAAAACATTTCTCTAAATTATGTTTATTTTCATTTCCAGCTAGATTTACATAAATAAAAAATAAACTTATTTCACATCTGAAAAATAAACACTTTTTTTTTCCCAAAATGTTATTAACTATACTTATCAGACTTCTTAGTATTATTCTAATTTTTTTATTTTAATCTTGCTTTGGTTTATGTGGATTAAGTGTCTGACATTAACCATTGGAAAAGGTATTTTATACTTGACTCCAAAAATACCCACTGGAATGAGCACTGAGTTTTCTTGAATTTACTGTATATTTCTACTTAAAAAAATTCTCTTTACACTTCTGAAAATAACTTTCATCGTTCCCTGAAGAAGCGATTAATACATGAAATGTTGGTAAGAATAAATTAAATATGCAAAACTATAGAATTTAGCCATGTCTACTCTAATCGTGAAACTTGTAATGTATTACCTATGCTTGGTAGCCCAGACATCATCATATCATGAATCCTTTCATGGTCTTCCAAGCAGGAAGAATCCACCTGTGAGCTTCTGCTCTTTGTCACTTACCTCACATTGCCTTGTATTGTAATGACATATTCGTGCGCCTCGCTTTTCTTACCCTCATAAAGTCTTCTTCACTGATGAATTTATCTCTCCTACCTTTAGATTTCTCAGAATGTCTAACACATTATTACAGAGTAGGTAATAAAAGTTCAGAAGTATATGGAATCAGTAATACACAGTTTTACCCCCTGATTATTATTTTGAACACGTGCAAATAATGCATCTTTACACAGAGCCGTTTCTTACTCTTCTTTCATATAGCTCCATCTTACCCTAGTGCTCTTGCACATAGCTGCCCAAGTGGCTACACTAGTCTTTTTCAGCTTGGTTTATTCTCATCTTCATATTTTATCTTAAAATTATGTTATATCAATTAGAATAGAATTTACAAAAAGGCATCATAACTTCATTTTAAAAGAATTTAAAAGAGGTTAATAATATAGATGTTGTGAAATTGCATTATTTGTGCAGTGCATTATATCCTTGCTGTTGGTTAGGGACAGTTTTTATTATCAAAAGCCATGATCCCTTTGCCTAAATTGCAAATACACCCCGTTATTTATGCCAACATAGGCAGATCTTGCCTTAAAAATTTGGCATTATATAGTCACCAGATATTAACTTGAGAGGATAAATCTGCATGATTTATCCTTTCTTTCCCCTTTGCACATTCACTGAATATTGCAATGTAATGATTTCTGCAAGTGGACCAGTCAAATGTCAAATAAATCATTTCTTTATAAATGCAAAGTTTAAAGCGCCAGTTAGCAAGTTTTGCTTCTTGGTAATGGGGCTCGGCAAATTTTACTTTCTGACACATTTTATAACCCTTCGGAGTAGGTAGAATAATTACAAACGACTCTACTACCATACCCTGTTGGTACCAAGTTCTTTTCTAAGTCTCTTTGAGATTGTTTTTGAATGCAACTGAGTAATTTTTAATGGTTGAAACTATAATTTGATCAGTGCAGCAAATATTAGTGCTGTTTTGTGAGACTCTGCTATCTATTGGTTTCCAGTAAGGGAAGGGACAATTAATGCTCTTAACAAAGAAAAGGTTGCTAAAAATGGGTTTTAGTAGAGAAACATAAGTGAGGCTGATTGTTTCTGTTTTCAAATATAAGATCTATCTTGTATTTTAAAACACCAAACAAATTTTATGTGCAATGACTGTTGTAATTTTTGCTTCTGAACTGAGGGTATGTCTCTCATGCTCCAAGTTTTTCTTTGTCTTCAAGAGACAAGAAAATACAATGTTTCTAGGTCCAATCCTTTTCACATTTCTCCTTTCCCCAAAAGGGGAAATGAACTGGTTATAGACCTGTACATTAAATTTCGTGGCTTGAAGCCACAGTGACCAAATATTTCGTTAATGTAAAGCAACATTTTCTTCATGTTCTGAGCCGTTTGCCAAACAAAGAGAAGGCAAAAACTCCACACTTACACATTTTTTTTTACATTAAATGTGGAAACATTAAAAAAAATTAGATTAGGAAAAAAATTAGATTAGGACATAGATGAATATAATGACCTTACTCTCAATCATATGCTGCCAGCTAAGTGTTTGAGACTGAAAAATTGCACTAATGAAGCTATTTGAAGGCTTTTGTGGACAACTGCTTCCTCTTTGAAGATTAAATGAATGATGTTGATGTGATTAATCTTAGTACAGGGAGTGATGCAGCAGCTAGAAAATACCTTGGTGATTTTCATAATTAAACTGAATCAACATTTCAAAGAAATGCCAGTGTTATCACTTGTATATTAGAATTACATTCATTAGACAGAAGAAACAAATAATTTGAGCAAACAAGATTTTCCTTTTGGTGTACTGAGACTTCTGTCATGTCTCAGAGTATCTTACTATAAATCATCATTACTGTTTAATTTTGTCCTTGCCTTTTTAGCTGTTTTTGTATCTCTGGGTGCATGTGTAGTGCTGTTAATGATTCAAAGCATCTTGCTTCTCCTTTACTTACTTTCAAATCTTTGCATTTTATCTTCTCTTAACCTCACTTCTAAGGTAGTTATCTGCTCCTTATAATCCTAGATAGATAAAATTTAAGAAATGTAATTTTTAATAAAGACTACTTGGAATTCTTTCGGTCACCTCGAAAAGAATTGAGGAAATCATAGCGCTGGTGTCTCCATATATGTTTGATGTTTTTAGATCTCACAGTTCAATGTTCTCTTGACCCATTTATTAGTTGTAAGTGATTTTTTTAAAGTCCCCTTACATTTTTTTTCTTAAAAGGATAATTCCAACAAAGAATTACATTTTTTTTAGTGTTTCATAGATAATTTAAACGAGAAAATTGTCAGCACCATCCCCAACCAGACTACAGGAAATTGCCTTCATAGATCAACTAGAAACACTTCTTTTGGCTTAGTGTGAGTACGAGTTAAGTTCAAGAGTTAAGGATTACTGCATCAATGGAAGCACAGTGTGTTACTTGTCCTATCACCACTTTAAATTATTTTAAAGGTTTCTCAGTGGCTCTTGGTAACCCTGATACTTGCAGTGCTCTTCCAGTTGTTGCACGATCTTTCCTTTCGTGGTCATTTCATACAAATCAGAAATGTTTTTTTTTTTAATATTCTGGATAAAAGACCAGTTCTTTCTCTTTGGGGACCCCAGTTTGAGTTCAGCCTACAATCTTTTTTTTTAAAATTTTTTAAAAATTTATTTGTTTATTTATTTTTGCTATAGGGCGCATGCGCTTGCCAGACAGAGAGAGACAGAGAGTCAGAAAGCAAGAAATCACCCCCCAGGGGGGATGGTCACACCACAATCCCTTCTCCTCCATTCTCCTCTCGGGATCCTAAGCACGCACGCACACACGTCCGGCGTGAGTTTTAAGCCACCGGGTCCAGGACATGAACCGCGGTCAACTACGTGGGAGTCCAGCGACATAGCCATTACGCTAACTGCTGGTCGCCAGCCTACGATCTTAAGTGGAGTGAGTTTGTTTCTGTCACTGAATCACTGCTGATTGAAAATACTCAGCCCAAAGCCCATTTTTTACTTTAACTTTGTGATGCAGGAAATGCTGGAATGATTATGTGGCAATCAGCTCAGGAACAAAACTTCCGAAATAGACTACAATCCAGAATTGATCCAAGGTACTGGTACATATTCCCTGCTAGAAAGATTCAGCTAACACACAGTCTACAATCTGTTAGCATCACAACATTGTCTTCGTGTGTATGCCTGAGATGCCAGTCAGTCACCCTGTGCTTGGAAATTGCCTGTTAACCATGAGAGTGGATGAAAAATGACACTGGCTTACCACATTTGGGACTGTAGGATGTTCCATTGAAACCAACTTTTTAGCACTCTCTGACTCTCCAAATCAAATCTAAGTAATTACTGAACCAAAAGCACAATTTTCCCTGAGATTCCTCCTTGCATACTTGTCAGTAGTAACCACAGCAGGGAAGGACAAAGGGTGAGGGGACACTCAGGATGTTGGGGGTGGGGGTGGGGTAAAAAGACCTATTAGGTAGGAAAAAACTCTCTTCTGCAGGGCATTTGCCAAGAGGCAGGTGGAGAAACCAAGACTGGAGAGAGAGTGATGGAAGATAGATGAGTACATAAAGAGAGCATGAGTCCATTATATAAAGGTCTTGTATGAAGCAGTGATGGAAGGTGTGAAAAAGGGTCAAACAATTTTGGAGCAAATAAGCCTAGTGATGACTTGGTATGTGGATGTGGGGGCAAGCAATCCTAACTTAGTAAGCCATGCAAGCAGACACAGATGAGAAGAGAAAGTTGAATTAGAGAAACTATGTGTAGAAAGTAGACCTTATTAAATAAAGAGGGAGCCCTGGGAACCAGATGGTGGTGCAGCAATTAAGCACAAAGCTCTGCAAGGCTGACTCACATGGGAAGATCCCAGGTTTGTGTTCAGAGACATCAGTACACCAGGCATGTGTTTGCCCATGATCCAGGGCTATTTAAAGATGGGGTGGATCAGGGCATCAAGACCCTGTTGGGGGTTGCTGTCTCTTCGCCTCTCTTTCTCTTTCCTCACTTACTGTTTGTCTCTCTCACTCATGAAGAAAGGAAGGAACGAAGGAATTTTAAGAAAAAAATAAAGAGGGAGCGCTGTTCTTGTAGTGCTGCCTCATTACAAGGAAAATTGTGCATTCTTGAGAGGAAGCTTTTCCGGAGAACTACACAAATATAATTCATAGACTCCTCTCTGCCCAGTTCCAAAGAGCTAAAGGCAGAAAAAGATAATTGCTCAATAAATCATTCTTATCAAGCACATTTTCTTTCTTTGCTGGAGCACTATAAGAAGTTGGAAATGATTGAGAGTTATACAATTTCTCCCTGTTCTCCTTCCAATATTCTATCGATGTTTCTGAGCTAGACTACTTTACCCTCTTTCTTAACTTTTTCATTGACCTGGAAACATTCCTTCAACTTCAGCTTCACTATGATTTTGTCCAGCTCACACTAAATGTTACTTTTTCCCCAGAAATGATTTAGATGTGTTTTGATTACTTCTTTCTCTCCGACCTTTCTGCTATAGGTTGGGTGAGACAACACTTTTTTTTCTGAAGAATTATTTATTTAATCTTATTTATTATTATTATTTTCCAATTGACTATAGGGCATGTGCCCTCAACAGAGAGAGACAGAGAAGGGTGGGGAGAGTGAGAAGCCAAGCTGCCAGGTATGGGACTCAAGCCACAGTTGGCTGTGTGGGAGTAAATGCCTCAACCACCAAGGCACCCTCTGGCCCAAGACACAATTTTTATGACCTATAGCTAATTTTCCTTTAAGAATGATCTTCCAAAGAGAAGGTAGCACTGAGAAAATTTCCCTCAGCCTACTTTCTACCTGGCAGGCTTCGTGGCCCTAGTCACATTTCAGCTTAAATATAAAGTTGATATGTGTGTGAATATATATGCACATGTGTGTGTGTGTATACACACATAATGGGAATAGATGACAACTAAACGCAAATCAAAATGGACAGTAGGTCACTACTGAACACTGACCCTATGGATGCTGTTTTCCCATACTACGTAAAAATAAACAAGTATTGATTTTTTTTTGGAGAGGTTTTTGCTATAGGGCGTGTGCGCTCGCCAGACAGACAGAGAGAGACATAGAGACAGAAAGCGAGAAATCACCCCCCAGGGGGGATGGTCACACCACAATCCCTTCTCCTCCATTCTCCTCTCGGGATCATGGGCACACATGCACACGCACCCGGCATGAGTTTTAAGCCACCCGGTCCGGGACGCGAATCGCGGTCGACTACGTGGGAGTCCAGCGACATAGCCATTACGCTAACTTCTGGTTCCCTACCTAGCAATCAGTATCTTCCCCTGATCAATTTTGCAAACAGCAAAATAGTCACTTAGTTATCTCTGCACATTGTGAGCAGCTTTGTTCCTGTTGGAATGTGAGAAAATGAATGTTTTTTAACTCCAACTTTTTTTAAAGAATTATTTTTTTATTTAATTTTATTTATTCATCCATTTTAATTTGACCAGAGAGGGATGGGGGATGGGGGGAGAGAGAGAGAAAGCAAACCTCCAGGTCTGGGACTCAACTATGGTTGGCCATGTGGGAGTCCAGCACCCTTAACCACCACACCACCTGCCAGCCCCTTTTAATCCAATCTTAACTTCACTATCTTAGGAATTTTCACTAGAAATATTCTGCATTTACATGATCTTTTCCATTTTAACTATTTCATTTAATTTCTTCTTGTTCCTATTCATTCTAGGGAAATTGGCTTCTTCTTTTTCTATAGACATTCCATGATCATCTTTTTTTCTTTTTTTAATGTTGCCAGAGGGCATATGTGCTCTCAGGAGAAAAACAGAAAGAGAGAGAGGAAGTGAGAAAGCACCCTTCCCATGGGGAATGTGCACACCACAATCTCTTCTCCTTGGGATTTTGGAAACACACGCACATGTGCTCAGCATGTGCTCAAGCAGCCAGATATGGCACTCATATGCCTGTTTGGCCATGTGAGATTCAGCTGTCTTAACCACCATGCCATCAGATGGCCTTTGTTCTTCTAGAATTCCTGTCTCTTGCCTGGCCATAGAAATTCATTTGCAAGCTCCACATCCATTTAACTTTCTCCATGAAGCCTATTGCAACCTCTCCAGATTAATTTTCTTCTTTTTCTATAAAATCTGATGCCACTCAACTGCTTTGAATGTCAATATGGCATGTTGGGTAAAAGAACAGACTAGGAAATCAGAATGCCTGAGTTTAAATCCTAGCTTCACATATATTAGCTGTATAACCTTAGGCATATGGTATAAATTTCCCATTTTTGACTTCCCTCATTAGTAAAGTGGAGATAATACTATATCTTACCTTTATGGACGGTGGGAGAATTTATGGATCAATATCAAAACTTAGTACAGTGGAAGGGGGCCAGATAGTGATGCAGCAGTAAAATGAGATGTTCTGTGAATCAATCCCATGTGACAAGTCTCCTAGTTGAAGTCCAGAGACCTCCCTGAGTAGGTCAGGCACACTCTTGTCCATGATCTGGGGCTTGCTAAAGGCTGGGGGTGGATCATGGTGTCAAAACTGTGTGTGTGTGGGGGTGCTATCTGTCTGTCTTTCTCTGTCTTTCTGTCTCTCTTTTACTCATTGAAGATTTAAATGAATAAACTTTAAAAAAATACAAAAAGCAGAGCCATCAGGTGGTGTGGTCGTTAAGGGTGCTAGACTCCCACTTGGCCAACCACGGTTCAAGTCCTGGACCTGGTGGCTTGCTTTCTTGCTTTCCCTTTATCTCTTTCAATTTCTCTCTGATCAAAACTGGAAAATAATAATAATGATAATAAAATTAAATAAAATAATTCTTAAAAAAATACAAAAAGCAAACTCAGTGCTATGCCAGGTACAATACCTGTCTAGCATCAGCACAATGTGTTTGTCACAATTTTTGTTTTTGTATATGTGCAGTCACATATTAAATAATGGAAAGCAGAGGTCATGCTTTATTCTCTTTAGCCATACGCAATAGTGCCAAGAGAGAACTAAAGCTCAAAGAGATGTTTAACCACTTGCTTGTGGAGTGATTGTGTCAATTAAATTAAAATATCTCTTTTAGGATAAGTGGCAAGAAAAGTTAACCAAGAACGTCAGTTTTAGAGTCACTACAGTTTTAGGCCAAGAAAAGTGTGATCCTTTCTTAGACAGGTCCCAGTCTTATATTCCTAATCATGGAATGAAAATCAAGAGGAAAATGACATCTGTGCAGCACTTTGCTTCAGAAACTTCCAGCTTTTGTCCATAGCCCACACTACTGTCACCAGGTGAGCGATGCAGCACCCAGTTATCTTTGATTTTATCTTTGGTCTTTCTTCTTACTGTCAAAGAAAAGAGAGTAATTTGTAAACTAGGTCAACGGAATGTGTAAACTGGGACCATGAAAGGGGTTTAGAATAAAGGTAGAAAAAACTCAGCTTTGGTGTTTGATGGGAGTCATTTTTTTTCCTTTCATTTCTTAAATATTTGAGAGTTTTGTGGTCCTTAGCTTTATGTCTAAATAATAAAAATACGTTAAACCTGTTTGATATGATATGATGTACTCTTGGTTGCCACACTTTTTAAGAAATGTCAAATGAAAATTACATTGGCATCTCCATTACATCAAAAAAGGTATAAGCAGCTCTTCTTGATTATTATTTTTATGTTTATAGGTATGTTAAATGATTCCTTGTCTTCCTAAATTCTGTGACTCCAACCATGGAAGTAAAAATGTAGTTTACATGTGTGAACATATTTTGATTACCATCGATGGGCCACTTTGACTATGATTAGTTAGTAGCCTTTTGATATTTCAAAACTACTTTTGGGTGTGCTTTTCGGAAGCAAGGAGAACCATCCAGGCTGGAAGAAATACATAGGTTCCTTTTGTGGGAGACTCAGTCTTGCAGGGTTAATAGCTAGCCAACTCTTTGCTGGTCCATTCCTCTAAACGGAGGAGAGAATGATGAAAGTATGAGTTGATCTTCCTTGCCCAATGGTAAGAAGCTGAATGGATCTCCTCAGATGTGGAAACAATCAATGCCGTTTTCTCATTCTCTTCATACAGAAAGTTGGGTGCAGGGATCGTTTGGCCTCTAGAAATACAATTAACTTGTAGCTTTGAAGTATTTTTAGAAGTCAAGCACAGTCTCTGATAGTGATCTGGTTTGGAATGTGTGGTGTGTGTTTGTGTGTGTGTGTACATGTGTGTGTTAGGTAAGAGTTTAGAGAACAAGTAGTTGGGTCAAGGGAGTGATGAGTTGGGATAAAGGAAAAAGAGATGGAATTTAGTAAGGTGGCTGCTAGCATAATTGCTTAAATGATTCTTCTATCTGAAGACAGTTATAATACCAGATCATTTCTTCATATATTGGAGTATAAGAATTATATCAAGGGTATAGTCTGAATTTACACAGGATTTTACTTCTAATTTTCACTGAAGAATCAAACATATTTTGAATATACAGGAGGAATCTTCACAAAGCTCATGGAAAATATATACCATGAAAAAATTACGGATGCATTTCAAAATTCTTTTGCACCAAAATAAAATTGTACTTTAATTCAATTTTTGCAGGATGAAGTTCCTTCATGTGTATATATATAAGGAAATCTCAGTCACTGCAATGTAACTTGTGTTTTTACTGAATGCATCAATTTCTATATCTTCATATAGATGTTATTAAGAGGAAGGTTATGTAGAAGAATTAAAATCACTCTTTCAATAAGGTTTAATTTAACTGAAAGACTGATATAAAATAAGCCTTATTTAAGAAAAGCACACTCATTTTGGTGCACTGAATCTCGCTTTAAAAAACAACCTATTGGGGCCAGTGGGTGAGGTGGTGGTTAAGGCACTGAAATTCCCACATGGGCTACTTCAGTTTGAGTCCCAGACCTGGCAGCTTGCTTTCTAACTCTCTCTCTTTCTCTGGCAAAACTCAGGAGAAATAAATAAATAAATAAATAAAAAAAAGCAATTCTTTAAAAAACAAACAAACAAACAAACCTATCTTCTGGGCTGGCAGGTGGCATGGTGGTTAAGGGCGCTGGACTCCCATGTGACCAACTGCCATTCAAGTCCTGGATCTGGTGGCTTGCTTTCTCACTTTTTCTCTCTCTCTCTTTCTCTCACTCACTCTGTCCCTTTCTAGTCAAATAAAAAAAATAAAGTTAAATAAAATAATTGTTTTTAAAAAAAGCAACCCATTTTCTATGAACGATGCATAGAACCTTCAAATACTATAATATTTTTGATGTAATTTCAATTAGACACAGATTTCTGATGTTAGTTTATCTGTAGTTCATAGTTAATCTCTTTTCTTTCTTCGAAAACATGTATCGAGACAATTTTCTGTTGAAACAGCTTCTAGAGGTCACACAACAAATTCTGTTTCTGCTCTTACCCTATTCAACCTTGTTCCTTGACCTAAATACAGTCCTGTTGGACTCTAAGATTCAGAACATCTGTCTACAACCTTTGGCAGAATCCCCCTGGAGGCCCTGTTTTGCTCTTTATAGTATATTACTAACCACAGTGGAAGCCATGAACACATTTAGTTTCCCTACAGGTCTCAAATTGCCTAATTGTCAGTGACAGCAATTTATGCTCTCATGACCACTCACTGCTACATACATTTCGATTTTGTGGTACAAACTCATGGAACCAGTGATGTTTATGCAATTTAGTGGTGTGAGGAACTATCTTTATTTTACAACCCTTTCTTCCAAAATGTGTTTTCCTCTTTAAGCTTTTTAGAGTTCCAGATCTCTAAAAGTCATAATGCTCATTTTGCCTATTTATTCATATAAACAAGTCTTGTGATGTCACAGGTTTAAGCAGATACTGTATCAAACTCCATAACTGCATCCTGTATGGCATTTTATATCACCATGGAAATATTGAATCAATAGCACATGAGTGGATAGTCCTCTTTAACTTTTTACCCTGCAACCTTCCTCTTGTCACACAAAATATGAAAAACATAACAGAATTTACTTTCATGTAAATAGACTAACTTCATACCATATAATTATTTTTAGTAGAGCCAGTTGTGAATTAAGGCCCAGATTCTTACCTTACTGATTGTTACTTTGTCTGCAGACTATCCCTTTATCTGATTCCAGACAAGGAAACAAATTCTGCAGAAATTGGAAATTCTAATCTGAGCCACTGAAATAGGCATAATTTGGTTTGGTGCATGGAGATAAAGATTAGAGTCCTTTAAAATGAAAAATTGTAAGCTGTTGTCAACCAAGAGAAGCTTAATCAAAATTGAGACGATTATAAGCTCCCAAAAGAACAAGCATTCCAAAGAGCAAAAGCACCTCTGAAGTGGCTTTCTGAAGGTGGGCTCAAAGACTATGGTAAAGCATAGTCTGTCTGCAATGGAAAAGAGACATATGGAGGGACCAGCAGATGGTGTAATGGCTATGTCGCTGGACTCCCATGTAGTCAATTGTGGTTCTAGTCACGGACCTGGTGGCTTAAACTCATGCTGGACATGTATGCGTGTGTGCCCAAGATCCTGAGAGGAGAATGGAAGACAAGGGATTGTGGCGTGGCCGTCCCTCCTGGGGGGTGATTTCTCACTTTCTGTCTCTCTGTCTTTCTCTGTCTTTCTGGCGAGTGCACATGCCCTATAGCAAAAATATCTCTCAAAAAAAAAAAAAAAAGAGAGAGATGTGGAGCAACTGCGTAGTACCATAGTTATGCTTCAAGGCAAGGGCAAGGTCAGGGAAAAGCGGAATGGGCTAATGTTAACAAGCAGCTGCAAAGTACAAGCATTTGGTGACTACAGTTAATGAAAGGATAGAGTGGTTAGAGAGACAGAATGAACTGCATAAGTAGGTTTGTGAAATTAGTGAAGATTCTACACAATCTGGCTTATTGAGCTCAGAGAAATGCACTAGCACCTACTGAATAGGAGATTGGATAGACACCTCGATAAGATAGATGCTTTTATTATCTATTTTTACTTGTGGCATAAGACAGGCAATGTAATTTTTTTTTTTTGAACGATTTTTGTTATAGGGCACAGGCGCTTGCTAGAGAGATAGACAGAGAAAAAAAAAGAAAAAAAGAAAAAAAAAAAGAAATCACTCTCTCCCCCACCAAGAGGGATGACTATGCTGCAATCCCTTCTCTGTCATTCTCTTGGGCTTTTGGGCACACATGCACATGCACCTAGCATGAATTTCAAGCAACTGGGTCTGAGACTCTAACCGTGGTCAACCATGTGGTGCCTTAACCACTGCACCACCTGCTGGCCCCCAATCTAATTCTTTTAGGCAATACTATGTAAGTATAACTGTAAACTCAGTCCTTTTTTGGGGGGGAGGGAGAGATTTTTGCTATAGGGTATGTGCACTTGCCAAAGAGAGAGAGAGAAAGAAAATAAGAAATCTTCCCCTGGGGGAAGTGGCTATGCCACAATTCCTTCTCCGTTCTTCTCTGAGGATTTTGGGCACACACACCCATGTGCCCAGCATGAGTTTTAAGTTGCCGAGTCTGAGACTCAAACCATGGTTGACTATGTGGGAACCCAGCAACATAACCATTACGCCTTCTGCTGGTTCCATGTAAATTCAGTCTTAATCCCTTTATGTAAGTAGTCTAAACTCCAGTGTAGCAGTGATAGTTGAGCTATTTGGAAGATCCAGTTTAAGTTCATATTCATTTAGTGGAGTAACTGTTCTTTGTTTCTCAAAGACCAAGTAACTAAAAAATTAAAAAAATAAAAAGAATTTGCAAAGTTCACAACTAAAAGCACCTGAAGGCAGAGGCTGTCTCTCCTTTTGTTCTGTCAGCACTGGGCTCAGTGCCTGGCACATCTTCAGCACTCTCTAGTGCTTTAGGGGTTTGAGGCTAAACAATTTTGAAAATGACTCAACTACATTGTTTAGGAAAGACATTAGATTCATCAAAGGTTTTTTTATGAGTGTGGCCAGTCATACTGACCCTGTTAATTCAGTCTCATTCTCATCACAAATAAACTCACTGGTACTTGTTTTGTGTACCTTTGGTGATCAGACAGACAATTCTATTTAGGGTAGGCAGGTTCTAAGAGGGTCCTTAATGATTTCTGTCTCCTGATTTTCATGCCCTATATAATCTTTCCTGGACTAGTGACTTCCTTCAAATGAATAGAACATTTCATGAGCTATGGCCATCATTTCTAAGATTAGGTTATCAAAGGCTGTGTCTTCTTAGTGGTGCTCTCATGCACACTCTTGAATCACTCACCCTAAAGGAGGCACGCTGCCATGTTGTGAGTGGTCCTATGGAGAGCTTCATGTGACAAACTGAGGAACTGAGGCCCTTAGTCCAACAGTCCATGAAGATCTTCAGCCTGGCAACAACCATGTGAATGAAACTAAAAACTGATCCTTCAGCCAGGTTTTCCTGAGACAATCAACTAGCTGACAACTTGACTGTAAGCTCAGGAGAGACCTTGAGTGAGAGGGATCTAGCTAAACCACACCTGGATTCCTGAGCCACAAAATGTATGGAGGTAACAAACATTTATTGTATTAAACAGCTAGGTATAAGGTCAGGCAGTGGTATAGTGGTGACAAAGCTGGAACCTGTGCAAAGGGTCATGGGTTCGTATTGTAAGACCTCTCTGAGCAAACCGGGTATGCCTTGTGTGCCTGTGATCCAGGCTGGCTGGGACTGGAACTAGGGATGGATTGTAGTGTGGGGACCTGTTGAGAGTGCCTGTCTCTTTCTTTTTTTGTCTCTGTCTCTCATGGAAGAAATAAATAAATACTTTTTAATATAAATTTTACTTTTTTCATTAATTATTTATTTAATTTTATTTGTTATTATTATTATTTAATTTGACCAGAGACAGACAGAGAAAGTGAGAAAGCAAGCTGCCAGGTCCAGGACTTGAATACAGTTGGCCATGTGGGAGTCCAGTGCCCCAAGCTCTATGTCATTTGATGGTCCCCTCCCTGTCTTCTGAGAGCAGTCTTGGAGAGCTGACTTGAGTGCATATTTGATTACAAGCATGTCTTCAAATATATTAAGGCTGGTTATATAAAAAGCAGATCTACATTTTTTTGTGATATAAGAATAAGAGAATATAGGCTTTTTGAACAAAATTGTATTCTAAATTAATAGATGACAAGTGAAAAGTTTCAAAGTATTCTTAAAAAGTTAAAATAATATTTTTTCTATTTTAAAATAAATGTTAAATAAATAAAAATAATTTAGCAATGTGAAGACTAAACTTATGTTGTAATAACATTTACTATATATAGTTTCACTTAAAATATTTTCCTAATATATTTTACATTCATTGTTTAAACTAATGATTTCAAATATGTGCCTATATATGTAAACTTGTTTCATAATTCTTTTGAAAATCCAAGTTGCATTTTATCTACCTGTATTCTTACTTATTATGTCTTGTCATGTATCTAACCAAAGTAAGTAGCAGTATTCTATAGGTTTTGGTCATACCAGGGAGTTAAATTATCCTCTTTTTTGGTAAATTTTATTTATCAGTATTATTTTTTTTTTAATAATTTGCTATGGGACATGCACACTCATGAGAGAGAGAGGGAAAGTGAGAAAGCAAGCCTCCAGGTCTGTGATTTGAACCACTGTCAGTCATTTGGAAGTCCAGCACCTTAACTACCATACCACCTGCTGGCCCCAATAAATTATTTTCAAAACGATACTCTATTTGTGAGTGTATAATACTGTCTGAGAGCATTCTGAATTTTTATTAACTGTAACTGTGAAACTTCTGAAAATTCTTGGGATAGAGAAAAATGTTTTGTTTTTTTTCTTTATTCTTGCCACATATGGTAATTTTCTGAATCCATTATTTTGATAGCATGCCATTTAAATATGAATATTTTAGAAGCTAATTGCTAAGATCATAAATGTGAGAGCTATGAAAAACATACTGAAACCAGTTCTATCTTTTTAATCAAAGATAGAATTTGAATAAAAAACTTTTTCATATCTTTCTGTTCATGATAATCAATGCATATTTACTAGTACCCATGGGCTTTGTACTAGTAATCTGTAAACCTGTTTTATTCATTCAACGAAGGGTTTCCAAATTTACCTATTTCATGAAGATTTAATAGAAGCAATTATCATCATCATCCCTTAAATTGGTAGGGTGCTTTTTTACTTCACAATGTTTTCACATACATCATCCCATTACTGCCTTACAATTTTCATGGCAGGACATTTATTCTTATTCTTGTTCTAATTTTATAGAAAGGAAATTCAAGCTAAGAGAATTTAAGTGCCTACCAAATGACAGAGTTAGAAGGTAATACGCTTGGGTTCCAAATAGATGTGTTAACTTCCAGCCCAGCACTTATTACATGCGAGAAGACATTAACAAGCTTATATATAGTGTGTTCTCAACTGGGCTGGATTGAGGTGTATATCATGCTGGGTAAAGTTTCTTTACGATCTAAATGATGGATAGTCATTAATGTATAAATAATAATTAAAATTAACCATAAATAAATAAATGAATAAATAGATAAAGGTGGTTAGCCAAAAAAAAAAAAATATATATATAAAAAGAAAACAAGCTTGTGGAGAAGAGAATGAAAGTAAGAGTTTATTTCAGTGCAAAACAATTGAACTATGTGCATAGATTTTTGTATAATATGCATTTTCCAGGAACTTTTGGAAAATCCCATGTATGTTGTTTTTATTTTACAAATTAAGGATACAATCATAATAAATTTTTGACTAGTAATAAATGTTAAAATGTTGAATAATTCAGATAAGCGTATTAACTTTTGAATGGTTCATATTAAGTGTGAAAGAAAGTACAACTTCTTTAAGAAAGTACAACTTCTTTAACTAAGAGTGCTTTACTCTACCTGAAACTCTTAATTTTAATTAAGATTAGTAACAGTATGCAAGTCCGAGGCCAGTAGATGCTGTGATGGTTAAGTTGCTGGATCCCACATAGCTGACTCTGCAGTTCGAGTCCTAGACCTGACGGCTTAGAAAAAACACACCAAGCATGTGTGCTTGCATGCCCAAAATCCCAAGAGAAGAGTGATAGAGAAGAGATTACAACATGGCCATCTGCTATGAGAAGGGGTGATTTCTCCCTTTCCCTCTCTCTCTGCCTCTTTCCAGTGAGCACACATGCCCTATAGCAAAAACAAACAAATGCAAGTCTCACAAATGGGATAATTTCTTGGCACTTATTTTTACTTAGGTTTATGACCCAAGTTATTCAAGAAATGATAAGGAAAGATCTCTGATTTCAGTTCCAAGTGCATTTAGTATTAGAAAAATTGACAAATTTATTATCTAACCAGAGAATATCCAGTTAGAATCCAGTTCAGGGCTTGATTAATTTTTTTCTCTGTATTACACAGTCATTTTTATAAAATCTTTTACAACATGTTTACAAAATATTTAATGTCAAGTGCTTTAAGAGGCTTGAGCATCTGGTAAAGTCAGGCACCCAGTTAAGACTTGTGTATTACTGTGGCCTTAGTCTTGCCACCCCCTGGTCTTTGTTAGGGGTTAGATATAGGTCTGTAACATGATTGCCTGGCTTTGAGACTGTGGTTTAATCCTCTCACTATGATCTCTGGCCCATGGGACATTTGTCTTACTATTACAGGATTCTGTCTGACTGAGCAGTAAAGAATTTTACTTTTTTTTGTTGTTGTCGTTGTGAGAGATTTTTGCTATAGGGCGCATGCACTCGCCAGAAAGAGAGAGACAGAAAGCGAGAAATTACCCCCCCCCCCCCCCCCCCAGGGGGGATGGCCACACCGCAATCCCTTCTCCTCCATTCTCCTCTTGGGATCTTGGGCATGCACACACACACGCCCGGCATGAGTTTAAGCCGCCGGGTCTGGGACTTAAACCTCGGTCGACTACATGGGAGTCCGGCAACATAGCCATTACGCCAACTGCTAGTCCCAAGAATTTTACTTTAATGTGCACATTTTCAGAGTTGAGCAAATGTTTGCTATAAAATTAAAAAGATACATACTTTATAACTGAAAACTTTTGTGAACACAGAGAAAATGTGGTTCCCAGGTCACAAGGGATGGACCTATCATTTTCTTTGTCAGAATCTCTTTGGGGTTAAGCTTGAGCTTGAATATCCTTCACATTTGGGGTTCTTGTTTCCTGATCAGTGGTTGAAAAGCTACTGCAATGTGGTATCAAGGGCATGAAAGGGCTCCTGGTAGGTCCCTGGAGGAGCTGGGTTTGGTTGGGGGGAGCTGAATTGTGGACTCAAGAGCTTCAGGGTCAACCAATGGTTTTGATCATTTACCCAAGAGGGAGTGATTGAATGACAAGCACCAACATTGATTTGTTGATTAAAATTATAACTCAGCATTTACATTTTCAATGTACTTTATCACTGCAAATGAATTGTTCCTCAAAGTGGGCCTGAGAGGAAGGTCAGCTTTCTGGTCCCCATTGTACAGATGAGGAAACCAAGATACAGGAATGTTAAATGGCTCACTCAAAGTTGAACAGCAAGTTCACCAAGGAGGCACAATTGATTGAACTTGAGACCATGGCTTTCTACTGCTGGCCTACGAGTCATGAGGGTCTTCCCTAAGGGTAGTCCACTCATTCTGGGGCTCTGACAACTAAATGTATCTTGATGTGGGTTTGAGATCTTCTAATGAAATACACTCAAACATCCCCACTCCTGAACAATGTCAGGTAAACATGATGCTGAAAACTGGAAGAATAATTCTGCAAGGGGGCTCTTGTGGCCTGTGTTGGGTTATGCTTTGCAAAATCTTCTCAGGAAGATTATGTCCAGGGCACCAGAGACTCTGCTTCCACTCTCCAACTAATCTCCCAGGAAACTTTTTCCTTCCCCCTATAGGTCAAATCTTTGAGATTAGCTCATATTCATCATGTTCTCCCCTTTAGAGTCTTATTTTAATAAAATAAACAGATTACCCTAAAGTTTTTCTTGTTACAAAGAAATGAAGCAATTGTTTATTGTTGATCAGTGCTTACGGGAGACATAGATTTTCAGTATCCCGTTGCCGAGGATACTTCCTCTTCCCCAAGCTGCTGCACATATCTTTATCTCTACATTTGCAATGTTAACGAATCCTTTCTCTGTCTTTTTAGTCCAGGAAGGTCATTAATAAACGAATACATTTAGGTTACTTTTTTCTTTTTTACAAGTGACTAAACTTTTTCCTCTTTCCAAGAAGATGTTTTAGAAATAGAGTAAGAAACAAGAAGATAATGGAAAAAAAGAGATTGAAGTAAAGGGGAGTAGAAGCTATATGCTATCTGAAGCTGCTATAGTACTAGTTTACATAACTTTATATGCTCGTATTTACTAATAAGATAATAACTTTTATAGATAAAAAAATAAGAACCAGAGGAAAAGAGGAAACTAGGTAGCTGGATTCTTTTTTTTTTTTTTTTTTTTTTTTTTTGGAGGGGTTTTTGCTATAGGGTGTGTGTGCTTGCCAGACAGACAGAGACAGACAGAGAGACAGGAAGTGAGAAATCACCCCCCAGGGGGGATGGCCATGCCGCAATCCCTTCTCCTCCATTCTCCTCTCGGGATCTTGGGCAACATGCACACGCGCCCAGTGTGAGTTTTAAGCCACCGAGTCCGGGACTTGAACCTCGGTCGACTACACGGGAGTCCAGCGACATAGCCGTTACGCTAACTGCTAGTCCTGGTATCTGGATTCTTTACTGCTGGACATATATCCAACATTTATAGGTTTAATTATAAAGAACAAAATTAGCTTTATATTGAAAGAAAGATTACCCCTCCCCAGCCAAACACTGAGAAGGCCAATATGGAATTATGTGGAAATTGTGTAATTACTGCTCTCAAAGGTTTTGTTATAAACAGGATGAGCTAATGTCCCACTTTATTCTTTTTCTGAAGCTTCTCAGATTTTTGGTGTGATTTTTTCCCCCAGTTATTGCTATAAGAAGTGTGTGCTCGTCAGAGATAGATGAAAGAAAGAGAGAGAGAAGAGAAAAAGAGAGAGAGAGAGTGAGGAGTTGACTCTCAAGGAAGATGGCTATGCTTCAATTCCTTCTCTTCCAGTCCCCTTTCATGATTTTGGTCATGCATGCACACACATCTGGTGTGGTTTGCAAGCTACCTGGTCAGGACTCAAACTGCATACTCAGCCATGGGTGATCCAGTGCTTCAAACTCTACACCTGTTTGCCCCAGTGTGATTTTTAGTCATTGGAGTGTAAGGTGATGAATGTCATCTCAATTCCTCGTCAGCACATTTTCTTTTTTTAATATTTATTTATTTATTTATTTTTTGAGAGGTTTTTTCGCTATAGGGCGCGTGCACTCGCCAGAAAGACAGAGAGAGACAGAGAGATAGAAAGCGAGAAATCACCTCCCCCCCCCCCCCCCCAGGGGGGATGGCCATGCTGTAATCCCTTCTCCATTCTCCTCTTGGGATCTTGGGCACGCATGCACACGCGCCCGACGTGAATTTAAGTGACCAGGTCTGGGACGCGAACTGCGGTCGACTACATGGGAGTCCAGCGACATAGCCATTATGCTAACTGCTGGTCCCCCACTTATTACTATTTTTTAATTTGACCAGAGAGAGAAAGAGAGAGAGAAAAAGAAAGTGAGAAAGTAAGCCCCCAAGTCTGGGACTCAAAACTGTGGTTGGCCATGTGGGAGTCCAGTGCCTTTAACCACAATACCACCTGCCAGCCCCAAGATTTGAATTCTTTAAAAGTCTGATATTATGGAAAATGAAAAGCAAGGAGAGGGAGTGTTCCGGACGAAAATAGAGTGAAGAGCTATAACAATGTTATAAAATATATAAAAATTGCAACAATAATATCGACAAATGAGCTATAAGACTTTTTTTGTCCAGGATTTTAGGAAAGTGTGAGTATCAATGGGACATTAGGTGATATTTATGAAATTATTTTTTTTCCATTAAATTTTCATAATAATTAACAAATTTCTAAGATATAATTATGATTTTGTGGTATATTTGAGAAAGTTCTTATGCATGTATGTTCAAAAAAAAAGAAAAGGAAATACAGAAAAATATTAATGATATTGGCGGAACAAGAAATAAAGGAAGTCTCTGGCTTCAAGCCTAAATGGAAGGTATATGGGTGTTTACTGTATTAGTTTTTCAAGTTATTGCGTTTGAACTATTTTAGAAGTTAAATGCATTTTAAAGGACCAGCAGTTAGCGTAATGGCTATGTCGCTGGACTCCCACGTAGTCGACCGCGGTTCGCGTCCCGGACCCGGTGGCTTAAAACTCACGCCGGGCGCGTGTGCATGCATGCCCAAGATCCCAAGAGGATAATGGAAGAGAAGGGATTGTGGCGTGGCCATCCCCTCTGGGGCGTGATTTCTCGCTTTCTGTCTCTCTGTCTGTCTCTGTCTGGCGAGCGCACGCGCCCTATAGCAAAAACCTCTCCCCCCCAAAAAAGAAAAAGAATACATTTTAAAATGAAAATGTGCAGAAGACACTCAGATTTAAATTTATGAAAAATAGAAGCTATTTGTTAATGTAGTAATAGTGTCTATAATGCATCTATAATGGCATAGGAAATTGTTGACTAATTTGTTGACATTGAAAAGGACAGGAACAAAGCTTATCCCAAAAGGAAATAAGATTCACATAGAAAAAACAAACAGTTCAAAGACTGTCAACACCTAGGAAATATATAAGATATTTTTCTTTTCTTCTTGAGAGCAAGTTTTATTAGATTTACAAAATGGTCTGTCATCCTCCTGGTCTGAAGACAAGTCTACATAATGATGCTTTGGGGCAAACTCAGGAACATTATATTAACGGTACATTGTGTTAGTAAATCATTCTTTATTTTCGTAACCTGATTACTCTCATGCTATGCAGATATTCTTTCCAAATATATACAGTCATCTCACCGTATCACACATTAATTCCGGGAGGCAAATAAGCCAATGATTTCTCTCTCCATTATACATGAAGAAGTTTAGTTTATTATAGAACGTGAGTCACAAACGCCAAACTAAAACCAATTATTACTCCTAACTTAACTAGAATGAACTGGGAGGATTTTGTTTCAAATTTACTTAAGAAAAATACCTTAAAAATTATTTCAATCCTCTATATTATTGCTAAGATATTTTGAAATTGTTTATTCCTGTAATTATGAAAAGGCAGTTTGGATTGAAAAGTTATTAACTATTGTTTCCTAATAGGTCATATAATTATGATGCCACCCCATTAAAGTTGAGCTATTTCAATAGACCATATATTTAGAATATGAAGCGAGGCATTTTCTCTACTGAAAGTTATGAAGAGGAGAAATAGAAAAGGTTTATGTTGCAAGTATTTAAGTAGAAATCCACACATTTATTAAATTTTTGCCATCATTTATGAAAAAGTTATTGCATTGTCTATATTAAAAAATTGAATTAGATTATTATTTTTCAGGGTTTTGCTAAATAGCAACTTTATTTTTCTGTATCATCCTCTTCCCTCCTTGTTTCTGTTTTTTGTTTTTCTTTTCTTTAGTTGTGTGTAATTCAGGACAAAATGTGATATTTCTGTAGAATGAAGTTTTATGTTTTCTGCATTGAGCCTCTAGATGTGATAACAGAAACATAAATATACTGAAAATAACCAAGACAAATCTGAGATACCTCACTATTTGCACAGTATTTTTTCCCCCTGTATCACTATCATTCAATAGAACAAAGTGTTTTTTCCACTGGAATATGCTCATTGGTACTACTTTTAAAAAATCATGAATCTAAGAGTCAGATCTGCCCAAAGCAAAATTTTCAAATAATTATCATCATAAATACCATAATAAAGAAATGAAGAGTGACCACATTTATGCAGAATGATCATGTAATCAGGATAGTGAATTTTTCAGAAAAACTTTTCAGTGGCCCCAACTTTAAAAAAAAATAATTATTTTATTTAACTTTATTTATTTATTTAAATTTGACCAGAGAGGGACAGAGAGAGAGAGAGAGAGAGAGTGAGAAGGGGAAAGTGAGAAAGCAAGCCACCAGGTCCAGGTCAGCCATGTGGAAGTCCAGCAACCTTAACCACCACGCCACCTGCTGGCCCTAAGTTGCCCAAACTTTTAAAGCAGATTGTCTATTTAATTCAAATCTTTATAATTTTTTTCCGTGTTTCCTTTTACATAAAAATTTAATGTACAGAAAATAAACTAATAATTAATGATTCAAGGTTATCATTAAGAACTGGATGGCTTTAACACTCCATTTTAACACACATACCTTCTCATTTGATTTTCATCACAACTTTATGCCATAGGTGTGATGAATACCAATATTCCTGTTTTACAGAGGAGAAACTGAGGCTCAGGTTAGCTAAATGACTTCCCCAAGGACCTCTGGCAAGTGGCAGAACAAGAAATCAAGCATGTCTTCTGGCTTCAATCCTAATTTTCCTTCCTATATAGAAATAGCACAGTCTCTCTAGACCAGTAGATTATATAAAATGCTTGCAAAGATAATGAAGGGGTAACATGGCCCATTTTTCCTTACTCTAAAAACCTTCAGACTCCTAAGGTTTTACATTTTCACATTTACTTTTTATAGTGTTTACTGCATACTGCCTGGCATGTAATTAGCATTTAGCTGTTGTTCCTGTGAATCTGTCAGCTGTTTGTTGCAGCATACCAGGCACTAGAGGCTTATTCTGTAGTTAGTATTCATTCATTCATTCATTCATTCGTGTTTTTACTCATAAATACATTCAACAAATACTGAGAATGTACTTTGTGCTAGGCCACTATAGTAGATGTGAGAATAAGTGCTGACACTTAAAAATGTTTAAAGTCTCAGAACTTACATGAACCAAATGTTCATTCAAATATCAGACTTCTCTTCTTCCCTGAAACAAAGCAACCTTGAACAAGATGACTGTGACTGTATGTATCAGTTTGCTTGGGCTAAACCACTATCAACTTGATTGGCTTAAATAACAGAAATTTATTTTCTTACAGTTCTGGAGTGTAGAAATCCAGGATCAAGATGTCATAAATTTGTTGTCTATCGAGGACTCTCTCTTTGGTTTGATGATGGCTGTCTTCTTGCTGCCTCGTCACATGGTTGACCATAGTATGTCTTTGTGTATCCATATTTTCTTTGCTTCTTCTTCTTTTTTTTGGAATTATTTTATTTAATTTTATTTATTCATTCATTTATTTTAATTTGATGAGAGAGAGAGAGAGAGAGAGAGAGAGAAAGCAAGCCGCCAGATCCAGGACTTGAACCATGGTCAGCCATGTGGGAGTGTCCAGTGCCTTAACCACCATGCCACCTGCTGGTCCCTTTGCTGCTTCTTCTTCTTCTTTTTTTTTTTTTTTTAAAGACAGAATCTAGCTATGTCATGATCCTTCTGCCTCAGCATCCTGAATAACTGGGACTACAGGTGCTTATAGGGTGGGCCTAGAATTTAACCCCAGACCCTTACATGACCTCAGCCTGCTGAGCAGCAGCATCAATCAGCACACGTTACTGTGGCTAGGCTCTCACTTCCTCTTCTTGTAATGATACCACACAGAATGAATTAGGTCCCTCCTTTATGACCTTATGTTACTTCCTTAAAACTGTATCTCCAAATACAGTTACATTCTCAGGTACTGAGGGTTAGAGTGTCAACATAGGAATTTTGGGGTTCACAGTTCAGCCCATAACACTATGCTAACTACTTTTCCATGGAGGTCCTGCTAGTATTAGCACTTTTAAGGTACTTTCATTGACACTGGTTCTGACAATAGTCCTATAAGTTAGGGTACAATTGAAGACACACCCAAGGTGGTAAAGTGATCTGTGTGAAATACTGCTCGTTTTGTGACGGTGCCTATATTTTAGCTCAGGTCAATTTATTTTATTTTATTTTTTTAATTAAAAAATTTTTTTAACAGAGAATTTTGTTATAGGGCGCATGTGCTCACCAGAGAGACAGAGACAGAGACAGAGAGAGGGAAAGTGAGAAATCACTCCTCTGGGGGCATGGCCACACTGTAATCCCTTCTCCTTAATTCTCCTCTCAGAATTTTGGGCATGCATGCACATGTGCCCAGTATGAGTTTTAAGCCACTGGATCTGGGACGTGAACCATGGTCGACTCTGTGGAAGTCCAGCAACAGAGACAGTCTCTCTATCTCTCTGTAACATTGCACACTCTGCTGGTCTCAAGCCCAGGTCAGTTTAATTTGACATTCTTTGATGTACATTTGATGATGCAGAGGTCTTTCCTTGTCCTGGTTCTTGCCTTTCTGAATAGTTGGGCCTCCAGGATATATAACTTCCAGGAAGTGTTCTGATGCAAGATATTAGTATACACTTACTTAAATTGTCAATCTCTCTTAAGAGGAGTATTTTGGAACATTTTTCTTCTTTTTAAAACATAAACTGTACCTTATCTTAGTTATTAGATCTCATATAGTCATTTACAAGTTTAATATTACCATCAGACATGCTCCTGTCTCAAAAAATTTTGAGATTATGAATAAATGCAGTATTTAACACATGTAAGTATTTGATAATTAACTTTGTTGGATTTGTACAACCTTTGTTCATCCTATAAACTCAAGCAAGTAAGAAATATTTTGGGGATTGGAAGATGACATGGGACCAGCAGTTGGTGTAATGGCTATGTCACTGGACTCCCATGTAGTCGACCGCGATTTGAATCCCAGACCCAGTGACTTAAACTCATGCCAGGCACCTGTTATGTGTGCCCAAGATCCCAAGAGGAGAATGGAGGAGAAGGGATTGTGATGTGGCCATCCACCCTGGGGGGGAGGGGAGGGTGATTTCTCACTTTCTGTCTCTCTGTTTCTCTTTGTCTTTCTGGTGATTGCATTCGCCCTATAGCAAAAACCTCTCCAGAAAAAAAAAAAAAAAAAAAAAAAAAAAGATGACATAATGGTTACGTCATTGGACTCCCACATAGTCAACTATGGTTCAAGTCCCAGACCTGGTATCTTAAAACTCATGCTGCTATGAAAGAGAGACATTGTATGTCTCCGCCTAACAGATACCAACTGTGTGTATTCTATGGTAGAGAGTGAAAGATTGGAGGGCATAAAAGCATTGAAAATAGTTATGGACACTGGAGACAGTGTGGAAGGAGGGTGGGAGAGGGGAAGAGTGTAGAGAAGAAAATTAGGGAGAAAAATTAAGAAGTAAGACATTTGTGGGACACAGAAATGGTTTATTACCTGTTGATGATAATGTGTATAGTACTATCAGCTGGACTGGTCTGAGGTGTACTACATTCTCTCTACAATCTAAATGATGTATACTGATTGAATGTATATAATAATAATAATAATAATAATATATACTCCAGGCATATTTGCGTGTGTCCCCAAGATCCCAAGAAGAGAACCAAGGAGAAGGGATTGCAGTATGGCCATTTCTCATTTTCTGTCTGTCTCTCTGGCGAGAGCACGCATTCTATAGCAAAAAGTCTCTCTAAAGAAAAAAAATTTAATCCGGAAAATCGAACCACAACAGAAGATAAAGTACATGGGACTGAATTGGTGATGTATAATTTTATGACTTTTGACTAAAATATTGCTGATTTACTTGTAGACTTTGTTATCTGGTTGTAAGGATTTGTGTCCTGTCTTGAGATATGGATAGGTTCATGCACCTACCACGTGAACAGAGTCTTAACCTGTTTCCTGGCTATAAGCAAAGTTCCTTAGCATTTCTTTGGTTTAAGTTAAAACTGGTTTTCTTAATAGAACCAAGTGAACTTGCTATTGAAAGTAGATCATTTAAGAAATTGTGTGATCAATATATTGTGTGGGGGGGAAAGGAATGGAAGACAACTGTAGACACCAGAGATAGTGTGAGAAGAGGGTGGGAAAGGACAGAGGGTCAGAAATAGGGGGTAAAAAAAATTCTAGAAACTAGAAATGGAAAATTTTTGATAATAATATGCATGATTAAGCCACTATGCAGTATATTCTGGATGGGAAATCACATTTTGTATGCTGTGACAATGCTTAGAGAATGTAAATTAAGTTAAAAAAAGTTTCAGAAAAAAAATCCTAAACTGTTTTTCTTGAAATTAAAAAAAATGCATTAAAAATACCTATTAGATGCCTACAGTAAGATACATAGCCCCAGCTAGGTGTTACTTTATAGGATGTTCATTCTACTCACTGAGGCTTATGCCTAAGGTTGGACTTGTGTTCATGGAAATGTATATATCAGCTGTGCTTGCTATGAAAATATTTAGATTAATTAAGATCTTTAGTGACTCAATAAAATGTAGGGGGGGAAGTATAGAAAGCAAATATAGATACCAGAGAGTGTGGGAGGAGAGTGGGAGACTGCAGAAGGTAAGAGATAGGGAATCAAGGATGAGGGAAAAAAAGCAAAACATACAGGAAACAAGAAATGGAAAATTATTTGTTGACGATAACATGTATGTTGATGTGCTTGATTGAGCCAATATACAGTGTATTCTGGATGGAAAATCTCACTTTGTATGCTGTAATGATGTACAGTGAATGAATATAAATAAATAAATTTAATAAAAAAAGAAAAAAAGTTTTAGACAAAATTCTCAGTCTGAGATGTGAGCAGAAATAATTTAAAATGTTTATTTTATACTACATAATGCAAATGTAACCTAGTTAAATTACCAAAGATTTTAAAAAAATCAATGAACATTTTGAATTCAGGGAGACTGTTAATATATAATTTTATGTTGTTGGATAATGTGAAATCTAATATGCTTTGCCATTTCCAGGAATCCCTCCCTTGGCTCCTCAGAAGGAGCTCTGTTATTTTAGGCTGATGGGTGGAACCTTTTAGGAAGTAGTATTATAGTCGGCTGGTGGCCAGTTGTGTCTCCTTAAACATCTTCCTGCCTTCAAGAGCATTTCTCCAATTAGCTACAAAGTAAGCAGAAACTAGCTGTCCATCATCATAACAGCAGCTGTCTTCTTAAGGAACAATTTGGATCTTCCTGTCTCGTCTCTCTTCCTCTCTATCTTGACATTGATTTGCATATTACTAGATATTAATGATAAGAATCCTAGAGATAGTAGAGCTACTACAGTAACTAGCTGGGTATTTTCTTAGCATGTAATCTAAGTGTACATAAACGCTACAGTAAAACCTCGATACACTGTAATGGTTAAGGAATGGTTAACTGATTTAACCTGCAGGAAAAGCAGAACTCAAGGTCAGAATATGACATGATGGACTTAAGGTGCTGGACTTCCACATGGCTGACTGTGGTTTGAGTCCCAGACCTGGAGGCTTGAAAATCATGATGGGTGTGTGTGCATGCATGGTCAAAATCCTGAGAGAAGAATGGAGGAGAAAAGATTGTGATGTGGCCATTTTCCTGGGAGTTGATTTCTCACCTTCCCTCTTGCTGTCTTTCTCCAGCTAGCACATAGGCCCTATGGCAAAAATCTAAAAAAAAGCAGGACTACTCACCTCTTATAAAGTATCTTCAGTTGTTTGACGTTGTGTTTGAAATGTGTTGTACAATTTTCCCACTTAGGGTTACTATAATAAATTTATAGTAGGTGTGTGGAGTATGCACAGATAATATGTAATGTAATATAATATAATATAACACATATGATAGACTTGTCTACTCAGGATCTTTGTTCAAATGTTCTATACCCAAAGTCTTAACACGTTTCTATGAAGTAACTGACTAAATGAATGAAAAACTGAGGTAATAGTACAGCTAACTACATACTACCTGAGAACACAACTTAGATGTGCTTTAATTTTTTAAAAATTTTTATTTCTTTCATGAGTGAGACGGAGACAGCACGCCTAGATGGTTCCCCATGATGTTTTTACCCTCCTCCCCCCACCCCCCAGATGTCAGCCAGCCCTGGAATTCAGGCATACTCAGGGAGGTCTCCAGACTTGAACAGGGAACACTCCTAGGTGTTTGCCTCACAGAGCGTAGCTTCTATAGTTATCACCACCTGGCCTTTAACTTGTTTTTAAAGTTAAATCCCTCCTATCTTATTATTTGGTTTACTCTTTCTAACGTAAGCGTAAGTGGAGACCAGGAAAAAACTTAGGTGGATTGAGTAGTCATCTATTTGGATTTGGAAGTTAGTATTCATGATTAGAGACTGGAATCATCATGTCCTGGTTTTGAATTATACCTTTGCCACATGCTGTATAAACTTGAATAAGCTATTTAAATTCTCTGAGCCCTTTTGTTTTTATCTTTTTCTTTTTCTGAGCCTTTTATACAAAATAATTTTATTGTTTTTAAGGAGTACAATGTGATTGAGCCTTCTTTTACTTGTCACTAAAATGGGGATAAAAATCCACTACCTACATGGTTCTTGTAAAGATTATGTAAAAGAAGTCTAATTAGAGGCTTCACCCAGATTCTGTCAATAGAACGGCAACCATTGTTATCATTCTGCTCAATGACACAGTAGAATTTAGTGGGTTCAGTTCCTGTTCTGTTTCCTTCTTTACTGAACATTGGCTCAGATTCTGCTAAAGGTTGAAGCTAGCTAGTACTCCTTTTCTGTGACAGACCCAGCTGAACTTCTGAGCACCTTCCGCTATATCTCACATTCATTTAGAAAGAGGTTGTCAGCTGGAGAGACTTACTTGACTTCAATCATTCCACTAGCTCCAGAACTTGACAAATGTGAAGTTTTCCATGGCAAAGGGGTAACTGCGTGAAGTTACTTGCATTCTTCCCACTATGGTTTTATCTACTGCTTTTATTCTGACAGGTAGAAAAATGTGAAAATGTTGATAATATCTTACTAATAATTACTTCTAGAGAATCCACAGACTATTTTTTGCATTATCCATTTTTACCTCAATATTAAATGATCCAATTTCTCAGAAATTATATTTTTAATTCCTTATTTATGCTGCCCTTTTCTTTCACAATTTTCCTCTCCAGCTAAAGGTAAGAGAATCCTAAATACCTGAGTAATTTATATGATAAGGGAGGTGCTTGTGCTGTTCACATAGTGCTTGAAATAAGGCTAAGTTTAAAATAGGGGCTGGCAGGTAGTGTGGTGGTTAAGGCATTGGACTCCCACATTGCTGACCACACTTAGAGTAACAGATCTGGTGACTTGCTTTCTCGTTTTCCCCTTCTCTCTCTCTCTGTCTCTCTCTGATCAAGTTAAAGAATAATAACAAATATAATTAAATAAATATTTATTTTAAAAACTTAAAAAAACAAAATAGAATCACTGATTGGCAAGAAAAAGAAATTGGATGTTGAACATATAACCCACAACATAAGTACCATATTTCCTTAGCCTGGTCTTCTTCCTTTATTTTTTTATTTTTTTAAATATATGATCGGTTATTTAATTAGGTTCTTGGCAAGAAATCTAGAACACCACTTTGTGAGGGTAAATGTCATTTGTAAGGGCAAACATGGATCACGGGTAGCCCTGGAGCTGAGAAACAGCTTTGATTTTTAGTAAATTTGTGAGTCCACAGCTTTCTGATCAACCTTGCACTGCTCTATAATGTCCTATTTCTCCTTCTCTGTGTTGAAGATCTCACCTTCCTGGTGTCTGGGTTTCCAAAGCTTCTTTATCTTGAAGTAAGCCTCGGTAAGGTGTTTTGGGATTTTTACTTTGTTAATATATATTTTTGTGGAGGAGGCAATGACAAATTTCTGGTGTGTTCTACACAGTGGAACTCGATTGAAGACCAGAGATCTAGTCACAAGTAGCAAGCCACTGCTCAGCTGCTTCAGGAAAACCACTCTCTTGCTTCTGTGGTTTCCAAAGAGGATGATCAGAATGGTCCCAGGAGCGATGCTGGCTCGCAGCTTTCTCACAGGCTGACTGAAGTGTTTTCTGCTGTGACTCAACAGCTTTCAAGGCACATCTTCTGTAGGATAATACCTAGGCATTTTGTGAAGTTTAATCACCCTGGTACCACCATGCTTGTCCCTACAAACTGGTTTTGTGACAGTGGCAAGAACCTTCCCCTTCTTTTTTTTTTTTTTTTTTTTTCAATCCTAGATTTAGTGGTCAAGTATTTCCTCTGTACATGGCCTTCCTAGAATACACGTTAGATTGGGAGTATCTGCCGATGCCCCGGACAAGGACTGGGTTTTGGCTGCAATGGGACTTCCCCTTCTTGGGCTTTTTAGCCTTGGGGTCACCCTTTTTAACCTTGCCATTGGCATCAGCTTTCTTGGCATCAGGTTTCTTCTCCTTAGTATCCTGTTTGCAGCATTTTCACCTGCCATCTTGTGTCGTGGGAAAGAGAACTAAGCTGTCACCCTTAGTCTGTTCTTAATTATGCCACGTACAAGAAAGACAGGACACAGAAAGGAGAACAGACCAAGAAGCTTGGCCCTCTCTAAGCACTATATGGCTCTTTGGTGATCAGACAGGCAATACGTTCTTCTTACCTCCCATCCTCATGCCTGTAACACAACCAGGAGCATAGTCTGGACTGTTGGGATTTTGTTTATTCCAGTTTCCTGATGTGTGTGAGAAATGGCAGTAGAATAAGCATAATATCCATAAAAATAGATTTTGAAATAACACAGAGGTATGCATATTAACTCTTTTCTTTTTTTTTTTTTATGAGTTTCCATTTCATCATCTTTTTTCTTTCATCCTTCTCCTCGTGTGGACAATGGTCTGTGGGGAAGGATAAAACATGAACACAACAGTGCTTGCCTCCTAGGATTGTGAGAGTTAAAATAATGCCAAGATATGCTGAGTTCATCCATCCTTTCTTTCTTTCTTCTTTTTTTTGGAGAGGATTTTGCTATAGGGTGCACAGAGAGAGAGACAGAGAGAGAGAGACAGAAAGCGAGAAATCACCCTCCTGGGGGGATGGCCACGTTGCAATCTCTTCTCCTTCCTTCTCTTCTAGGGATTTTGGGCATGCATGCACCTGTGTCCAGTATGAGATTTAAGCCATCAGGTCTGGGACATGAACCGAGGTTGACTGTGGGAGTCCAGTGACGTAATCATGATGCCATCTGCTGGTCCCCATTCATGCATCTTTTATTTATTCAGTCAATGTTTATGAGCACCTACTATGTGCCAGGCATTGTATATAGTGTCTCAGAATAGAGAATAATAAGCCATCAGCTCAGTTTCTTTTCACCTAGCCTGGCATTTCTGTGATTGAGTGCCAGAGGTTTAGTCGAAGGAATGAAGCTTCCGATTCTGGAATAAAAACCAACATTCTAACCAGAACCTCTGCCCATCTGCCCTGCCCCATATGTCTTATAGCCCTGGGAAGGTTTGACAAGAATTTCTAGTTTTATTCACATGAATCAAAAATTTCATGTGTTATTAAAAATCCTCCATTCCCTCAAAGTACCAGCCATATAAGGCAAAAGACGGAAGTGAAATTGAACGGTACAGCAGCATTTACCCAGGGGATGAGACAGAGGAAATAAGCATGTGACTCTTTGGTGACTTGTTACTCCTGGGGGAGGAGCTGGGCAAAAGCGTGAAGCTTTTAGACACATCTGGCCCAGGGCAAAAATATGTATTTGTCTGAGATTGTCTTCTACCTGCTGGCCTCTGAGGCTGGGCTCCATCCTTCTATAGAAGTGTCCATTATTTTTCCCCAGGTCTCACCAAGTACTACCTGTCCTCCTTGTGTTACTCAGAAGAAACAAAATGCTCTCCTTTCAGCCATTATGCCGCTTTTGAAATAGAATTCATTTTTAAGAGTAATTGTAGGTTCACAGAAAAATTGAGAGGAAGGTACAGAGATTTCTAACATACTCTCCAACTCTAGCCTTTTCCATTATCAACCCCCGTACCAGAAGAGCACATTTGTTACAATTCATGAATTTACACTGACAGTGTCATAATCACTCAAAATCTATAGCATGCATGAGAGTTCACTACTGCTGTCATATATTCTGTGGGTTTGGACAAATAAATAATAACTTATAGTCATCATTATAGTATCAAAGTAGTTTCTTTTTAAAATAATTATTTTTCTAATAATTATTTTATTTAATTTTTAATATTTATTTATTTATTTAAATTTGACCAAAAAGGAACAGAATGAGAGAGAGAGGGAAAGTGAGAAAGCAAGCCACCAGGTCTGGGACTTGAACCATGGTTGGCCATGTGCGAGTCCAGCGCCCTTAACCACCATGCTATCTGCCAGCTCCCAAAGGAGTTTTACAAGAAATACATTGTTGTCAGTAATAACTATGTAAAAATGTATTTATTTGATCTGCCCTAAAAACCCTTTATACTCTACTTATTTATCCTTCCTTTCCTGTTAACCCTTGGCAACTACTGATCTTGTTACTGTCTTCATAGTTCTGCCTTTTCCAGAATGTTCTATAGCTGGGATCAAACAGTATGTAGCCTTTATAGATTGGCTTCTTTCACTTAGTAATATGCACTAAAAATTTTTCTATCTTTTCATGGCTTGATTGCTCATTTTCTTTCAGTGTTGAATAATATTCCATTGTCTGTAGGTACCAGTTTGTTCATCCATTTACTTACTGAAGGAGATCTGGTTTGCACCCATATTTTGGTAATTAGGAATAAAGCTGCTATAAACATCAATATGCAGAGTTTTGTGGTGCGATGTAATTAAAAATAGGCATCAAAGGTCTGGAAAGTGGCACACCCATAAAATGTGGTGCTCTGTGAGACTGGCCACATGGGAAGGTTTGCAATTCAAGTCTGCAGACCTCCCTAAATATACTGGGCATTTGCTTGCTCATGATCTGGGACTAGCTGAAGACTGGGAGTGGATGGAGGGGCTTGTCAGAAGGGCTCAGACAAGTAGGAAAAGGATGAAGGCATGCTGCTTTCTGTTCCCTCTCCTCTTCATTTAGCATGCCATGGCATAGTTTAATCCTGAGCTAGGATTTAAGAGGTTGTTCCTTCTCTTTGGGGTTCACCCACCAGTTTCCAAAGAAGAGAAATTGCAGCCACTGGTCCTCCTAACCCTGTTCTGCCACCTTTTGGGGGATGCTGCTTTAGATGAGCAGAATGAATGTTGCTCATGCTACCTCCAAATGGTTTTCTGTGCAGATACTGACTGGGAAATCTTCAGATAAATCACCCTGGGGAGCATTAACTTTTTTCTTCTACATTGGAAACAAACCTTTTCATTCAGTTCTGTTGAAAGATCAGTTAAGAAGACATGCCTGACTTGATCCATAGAGACGGTAGTTAAACTCGGTACATTGGGAGCTGGATCCCACATAGACCACCGAGGTTCGAATCCCAGACTGAGTGGTTTGAAAAACATGCTGAGTGTGTGTGTGTGTATGCTCCAAATCCTGATGAGATAAAGAATGGAGAAAAAAATAATTGTGGTACGACCATGTCCCATTGGAGATCGCTCTCTCTCTCTGTCTCTGGAGAGTTGTACTCACCCATTAGTAATTAGAGAAAAAAAATTAAGGTAATGCCAGGGGCCAGCAGAAGGCATAATGGTTATGTCACTGGAATCTCACATAGTTGACCATGATTCGAGTCCCAGACCTGGTGGCTTAAAACTCATGCCAGGTGTGTGTGTGTGTGTGTGTGTGTGTTCACAATCCCAAGAGGAGGTTGGAGGAGGAAGGGAGTGTGGTGTGTCTATCCCCCCTAGGGGGGCTGATGTCTCTTTGCCTTCTCTGTGTCTCTGGCAAGTGCACACGCTCTATAGCAAATCTCTCTCTCTCAAAAAAAAAAAAAAAAGATGCCAAATCCCAATAGATCATTAAAAAATGTTTACTTCTGCTTTCAAAACATCCTTTCTTTGTATTGAGAGAAGGGCAAGTTGTACTTGACTCTGTCCTGGTGGAAAGGGCAAACCAAAAGACCGATAACTGGATTTTATATTCTCACTGTGCTGGGTAACGTCAATGTGTGATGGTAACTTCCCCTGAAAGAATTTGATTAAAGAATATTATTAGTTTAAAAAAAGTCTGAGAAAAGGAAATCTTTTTATGACAACTCACTCGTGGTTTTGAAGTGTGCTTTAAATGGTAAGATCACAGTCAGTAATTTAGCTGAAGTGTAATAATTGGGTTCCAAGTGTTATGATTGATACATTTCATTGAAAATAGCACCCTGAGGTTTTTCCAAATTAAAGATGAAATCTAAATAAAACCTTAAATAACCCATGTGGAAATACTTTATTGTGGTTAATAACCAAGCAAAAATATGTTTATTTTATCTGTAGACTCATTCCAACACATTATACCTATTGTTGCTTCCATTTGAAAGGCATCACACTTGGCTTATATAAAAATAATAGCATTCCTACCTATTAATAGCAAATAAGAGAGACATTTATGGACATTCATACATCATTTATGAATGACCCTTATGAATAAAGTGTTACAATGATTTCCATTAGCATAAGTTCCACAATTACGGTCTGCATAAGAGACACATTTTTCGTTCTCAAATGCACATATAAAAATCAGTCATTTACTTTGTTGAAATTTTATCCATGATGCTTCAGTATATTGATGTGCGACTAAATGACTATAACTCAAAGATAAAGACACAGATGTATTCTACAGGCCATATGGAAAGTCACGGGACCCTTAGACGGTACCTTGACTAGATCCAGGGCACATGACCTCGGTGCCATGTACTCCTCAGACATTACATTTCAGATTGAGCTTGGGCTTCCAGAATTGGCTTAAAAAAAAAACTGATAGGAAATTAAGGCACTTTGTGGGGATGTTGATCTTGTTTTTCCCTATTCCTGGCATATCTCAGTCTACAATTTTGAGTTCTATCTTCCCCAGAGGGAAGTTTGATTTTGGGGTGTGCTTTCAAGGTTGTACCTTCCCTTGATATAGTGAAAGAAGCATCTCCCAGTCATAGGAATTAACGTATGAGAACTTATCATCATTGAGCTCTGCTTTACAACAGGCCGTGGACACCCACTATTTGGTGATGCTTCATAACCACCCTATATTGATGTACATTTTGAGGTACCTAGGAGGTAGGATTTGTTATGCTTTTTTCCTAGGTGAGGGAACCAGAGCTGAAAGAAATTCTATAAATTGACAGAATATGTAGAGTATAATGAGAAGCATGGGTTTGACCTAAACCTACGTTTTTTTCCACCCTATATAGGCCCTGATAATTCTGCCTGAGATCTAGGTACCAGGTCTTCCAGCTCTTCCCATTGATTCTTAAAAGATAGAGAGGTGCTTTGAACAGAGGTGCATTTTACAAAGGGCATTATCATTCATTTAGTCTTACCATGTCAAGAGACTGCCTAAGTAAATAAGCTTGACCCAAGGACAATGCCAGAAAGGGCACATGTCTCCAGCTATTTATTTACCATATACTGTTATACCTTTTTTGTAATCTTGCATTTTCTTTTAGCAAGGTCATTTAAAATGGGTAGGATGTTCTAGCTGTGGCGGAATCATTATCACCAGCTTCAGCCATGGTCCTCTTTCTTGATCTACCAAGATTCTTATAGGGAGGGTATTGAACTGGCCATGGTGATCTTCCTCATTTTTTCAGTGACTTTCTTTTCTTTCTTTCTTTCTTTCTTCCTTTCTTCTTCTTCTTCTTCTTCTTCTTCTTCTTCTTCTTCTTCTTCTTCTTCTTCTTCTTCCTCCTCCTCCTCCTCCTCCTCCTCCTCCTCCTCCTCCTCCTTCCCCTCTGTCTCTTTTTCTTCCTCCTCCTCCTCCTTCTCCTCTGTCTCTTTTTCTTCCTCCTCCTCCTCCTCCTCTTCCTTCTTCTTTCATTTCTTCTTCTTCCCCTCCTCCTCCTCCTCCTCCTCCTCCTCCTCCTCCTCCTTCCCCTCTGTCTCTTTTTCTTCCTCCTCCTCCTCCTTCTCCTCTGTCTCTTTTTCTTCCTCCTCCTCCTCCTCCTCTTCCTTCTTCTTTCATTTCTTCTTCTTCCTCTCTTTAAGAGAAATTTTTTGCTATAGGGCATGTGCACTTGCCAGAGAGACAGAAAGAGACAGAGACAGAGAGCAAGAAATCACCCCCCAGGAGGGATGGCCATACCACAGTCCTTCTCTTCCATTCTCCTCTTAGAGTTTTGGGCACTCATGCACACGTGCCCAGTGTGAGATTTAAGCCACCATGTCCGGGACTCAAACTGTAGTTGACTACATGGGAGTCCAGCGATGTAATCACTACATCATCTGTTGGTCTTTCCTTCTTTTTTTAATTTGCTGAAGGATGTGGGTTTGCCAGAGAGAAACAGAGAGAAGAAAAGTGAGAAAGCAATCCCCATAGGGAATGGTCATGCCACAATCCCTCCTCCTTTATCTTAACTTTTGGGATTTTGGGTATACACATGTGTGCCTGGTTTGTTTTTCAAGTCTCCAGGTCCAAGACTCAAACTGTATAGCCAATCGTGTGAGATCCAGCTACCTTATCCAACACTCTCTTAGCTGGTCTTTCAGTGATTTTCTTTTTCTTTCTTCCTATTTTAAAAAAAAATTTGTGTGTTCACCAGAGGTGAGGAGGTGTAAGGAGAGAAAGAGGAAGTGAGAAAGTACCCCCTACACTGGGGGGATAACCACACCACAGTCACAATTCGTTTTTCTCCATTCTCCTCTTATGATTTTGAGTATGCACGAACAAGTGCCTGGTGTTTTTCAAGCTGCTGAGTCTGGGACTTGAACTGGGAAGTTGGTCATGTTGGATCCAGCCACCTTAACCACCATGCCACCTGGTTGGTCCTCAATGACTTTCTTACAAAGGCTTCCCACTCTTTCCCTCTCCATAATAACTAGAAGCATTTGAAAAAGAAAAATGCAGCTGCTTCTCAAAGAAAGAAAAAGGAAAAAGAAAAGAGAAAAGCCAGGGGTTTCTATGTTAGGAAATGCATATAAAAATGAACAATGTGAGATTTTAGTAGAGGGTGACCTCTTTCTTTCTTTCTTTCTTTCTTTCTTTCTTTTTCTTTTTTTTTTTTTTTTTTGGAGAGGTTTTTGCTATAGGACGCGTGCACTCGCCAGACAAGACAGAGAGACAGAGAGATAGAAAGTGAGAAATCACCCCCCCCCCCCCCCAGCGGGGATGGCCACACTGCAATCCCTTCTCTTCCATTCTCCTCTCGGGATCTTGGGCACGCACGCACAAACACCAGGTGTGAGTTTAAGCCATTGGGTCCGGGATTAGAACTGCGGTCGACTACATGGGTGTTCAGCGACATAGCCATTACGCTAACTGCTAGTCCTGAGGGTGACCACTTTCTTTACTCTCAGTGTTTGGACAAATGATACATATTCCTGGTGGTTAGGAAGGGTTCCCATGACTCTACCATTTACTAGTTGTGTGATTTCAGGAAAATTATTACCTACATATGCCCTAAGTTCCTCATATACAAAATGAGAATAAGGGTATGTATTACATAGGGTTTTTGTAAGCACTAAGTGAGATCATCACTGGCTCAATGGAAGCTTCCAGTAAATGATAGTACTCATTATTATTATTGATTAATCTAATTCAGATTATATGAGGACTAGCTCATAGCACACTCAGTCCTGAAGACAAAATTCAGTTACAAAAACCATTTGTTGTCTTGTGGGGAGGGTATTGACTAGCCATGGTGCCCTTTCTCGTTTCAACCTAACACAGATCTATTCCTTTGATATTAACATTAATATCGACCTTTTAAAAAAGTTGATTTATTGTTCTTCTGAGAGAGTGAGGGAGAGAGAAAGAAAGAGGCAGTGACACCCTTGAGAAAGTCTTCACATTGTGGTCTTCCCCCAGCCCTGCAGTCAGGCAGGATCCTGTGTGTGTCCTACTGCCTACACTACCAGTGCTGGGCTGATATCAACTTAGAGAGGAGAGAGAGAGAGAGAGAGAGAGAGAGAGAGAGAGAGAGAGAGAGAGAAATGCACAAGAAGGAATTGGTTGGCGCTATTATCTACTCTCAGCCTCAGCCAGCCCTGGATCGGGGGCCTGTTAGTGAGATCTCGAGATGTCAACCTGGAGCCCTGAAGATGGGTCAGCCTCACAGAGTGCCATAAGCCACCATTGTGTCACCATCTAGCTCCCGAGACCAACTGTTAGTATTAACTTATAAATGTTTAGAGTCGAGAAAAACAGGCCGAAAGCATTGTTACAATTCTGCCCTTGCTCAAGATCTCTGTGTATTGCCTTAGACTCTGATCTACTTGCCAGTTTACTGTTTATGATGACATGTTTTAGTACATCAGCATTTTATCAATTCTAGCAAATATCTGTTGCTACCAATGTTACGAACTATTAACCACAGAAGAAGAATCACTGTTTTTTACTTTGTTCTCCATTTTCATGCAACACATCAGCTCGATGCACCACCTTTTTGCATCCCAGATTACATTTTTTACTTTGAGAGCAAGAACAAGTCTGAGAAGAAAAAAGAACACACGATTGGAGCTTATGAGTCCTGATGTTATAATTCGTAGTGGGAAAGTCCTGCTGACGTGTACAAAATAAATTCTAACTTTACAAATAACTCATTCTTTAGTTTTATTTCTGGAGATATAGACCTTAACCCTAAAATTAATTCCAAGAACTGCAGTTTTTTTTTTTTTCCAATGGGAGTAATTTTTTTCCTCTGTGAAATTTATTGATGAATAAAATAAGATCATGAACAAAGAACGTTTTTTTTTTTCCCCCTCATAAGCTATAAAGGCAACACACTTCTTTAATGTGTTCAAAAACCTTTTAAGACAAATGAGTTCTAAAGCCAAAATACCTCTTTTCCAAAGAAACAGGAATCGGAATAAAATTTTAAGGTTAACCGTGTTTATATGCATGAGCGATTATTGTATAAGGATATTAATAATAAATTACAGAGATTTATAAATAAGTTATCTCTGGTAAACTAAGCTAGGATTTCTAATTTCCTCTTTTACTTTGCATACATTGGACTATTATTTAACTATGAGCTATTTAGCAATTAACTACAGATGTTTTTACAATTTTATGGAACTGTACTGGAGGTAAGCACAACTGGCTATTTGTTGTAGAAGGTACTCATTCTATAACCTTCATTTTATAACAACAATTCTTTAGGGACTGCTTGGTGGGCTGTTAAATATTACCTTAGGAATATCTGTTTATGACAAGCAGACATATCATAATTACATTCAAATACTTGAACTGAGTAGTGTGACACCCCCCCCGTTTTTTAAACAGATCAAGGCAAACTGCATGTAAATCACACCAGACCTTCAAATAGTTTTCAAAAATCATCAGACCTGAAAAAGACCATTTACTCCACATAATTGAAATTGAACGGCTGGTATTGCCTGAACCTTTCTTTTCCTTGTTTCTTTCTGAAATCATCCCTAAGAGAATGCAGTATCCTGCCTGCCTTTCGCACATCCTGTTAAATCAGGATTTTATAAACATATCTTAAGGAAGAGATAGAAAATGTAAAATACGGTAATTGTTGAAGCCAACAATCCGATATGTATTAGGTCTACTCTGACTTACATTAGTCGTATTGTGTATAGGGACCAATATTTATTGTTCCACTTGGATTCCTTTATGAGACAGAGAGTTGCCAATTTTGTAGTAAATTGAGTGTGTCAAAGACTTGGATGGGGTCCAGTGTCAAAACAGGCACAGAAAATGTGTTCTTACTGCAGGTGAGAGGGGACTAGACAAACTTGTATTGTTTCTGTCAGCTCTATGATAATTAATTTCAGCCATATTATCTGAATTAAAAAGTGACAATTATTTATTCCCTAGACTGATTTCCTGGAAGCATTCCAATGTTCCTCCCCTCTTTTGGAAAAAGCTTGGCTAAAATATGAACAAATCATTAAGAATTGATGCCTAAATGATGTACATATTCATGTAAAAGATGACACCTTTAAAACGTGATTTTTGAGAAATTTTAGGAGAAAGGAAGATGTATGTGAGAATGGGCCATAACTCTCCCTGGCACAGCTGGAGTGCCGTATGATGAGAAGTAGAAAGAGCAAACTATTAGCAGGCCTTTTGGGCCAGCGGTATGGATCTCCAACCCTCACAGAAACCCGTGCTGGCTCGTTTGCTGATAGCTGTGATTGAGTGTTGGGCCGTATTATCCCCTGCTGTTCCCCCTCCCTCACTTCTGGGGATATCAACAGCAGGAATCGTCAGTCAGGGCTCCATTGATTATCCTCAAAATTTGCTCCTGCTATTGACCATAATGAGAAAAAAAAAAAGGTGGCTCTGAATTATTCAGAATGAAAATATACACAGAAGAAATCGATAAGGCACATCTGATATTAAAGATAAATTAAAACAGGCAGTAGAAAATGGGCTTGAGGCAGCAGCTTCATACAAAGAAGAAGGCATTTTGGAGATAAAGGAAAAGAGTTTTTGCTTTCTTAAAAAAGATGTTATAGCTGTCAAAGCTTTCAAAATTAATAGCTTTATTAATGGAGGCATTAGGGCTTCCTGGTCGGCCGGTTCCTTATAACTGTGGAAACTGTACTTCAGATTCTGGCTTCGTCATTCTTTTTCTAATAGCCCCACAGTCTTCTTAACTTCACTGCAGCATGCCATGCTGGGGGGATAGAATTATAGGAAAATGCTGTGGTCAAAACCAGGACATGAACAAATATCTAGGACCAGCCATTCGCCCTGATAGAATTTAATAGGAGGAGAAATTAAATAACCAAGGGGGGCGGGGAGCCATTTTCACGGTTACAATTGTGAGAAATACACCCGGCTTGCGCTGTCAACAGAAAGAATCTCGCCTCCTGAACGCTGTTCTGAGCCAGAGGAGGTGGGGAGAGGGGTGTCAGGGATTTGGGGTAGAAATCTCACCCAATTTAATCTGGATTTCTGAGGAGAGAGGGATCTATTTAAGTCTCTTCAGTGGCATTCAAGCGGACAACTTGCAATTATGTAGAAATTTGATTCCTTCAAACGCACCCATTTTCCTTCATGAGTCCGAATTATCAAGAATAATTATTTAGCTTCTCCATGTCAGCCTGTCTGTGAGGTTACAGTCCTGGTTATTCACTTTTCTGCAGGAGACAAATCTAGCCACTAGCCCAGGGAATGTGAGACAAATGCTCTCCTCCTGCAGCGAGGATCAGGAACTATCTTAAAGAACAGCTTTACTAGGTAGGCGGTAACACTCTCCCTGACTCTTGATTGAAATGTCCTCTATTAGGAGCCTTCCCCTGGACCGCTGAGTGGAGACAGTTCTCCTGGGTGCTTCTTTTTTCCAGACATACTTCTGATATGAGGTCTAATAGGTGGAGAAACATAACTTGCCTTTGAAATTAGCAGGAGCACTTAGTATGACAGGGCAGCACTTGGTCTGTTGAAGATAGAACCATTTTCAATTTCCTTTCCTTTTCTTTCTTCTTTCCCTTCCTTCCTTCCTTCCTTCCTTCCTTCCTTCCTTCCTTCCTTCCTTCCTTCCTTCCTTCCTCCCTCCCTCCCTCCCACCCTCTTTCTTTCTTTCTTTCTTTCTTTCTTTCTTTCTTTCTTTCTTTCTTTCTTTCTTTCTTTCTTTCTTTCTTTCTCTCTCTCTCTCTCTCTCTCTCTCTCCTCTCTCTCTTTCTTTCTCTCTCTCTCTTCTTTCTTTCTCTTCTTCTTCCTTCTCTTTCTTTTTTTTTCCTAATTTTAAAAAGTTTATTTATTTGGAGAGAGAGAGCGAGAGAGCGAGAGAGAGCGCTACAACACCCCTGGGTGGGTCTTGATACCACGAACCACCTCCAGCCTCAGTCAACCTTGGGTATGGTTCTACGCCTGCCTAGTCTACCCAGAGAGGTCTCTGTGGTAACCTTCCCACGCAGGTTGGCCTTACAGAATAATGCATGTTACTGTTGTATCACCATTAGGCCCCTTGATTTTTTGGGGGGTCCTCCTCTCAGATTTTCTATTCATGAATAAAGTTACAGCTTTATGTATGTATATGTGTGTGTGTGAGTGTGTGTGTGTGTGTGTGTATGTATATTTACACACACACACACATATATATATACATACATACAGATAGGGTTGTCATGTGTGCTTGCACATCCTTTTTTAAAAATGTATTTTTATTTATTTTTCTATGAGAGAGAGAGAGAGAGAGAGAGAGACTCCTAACAGGGTCCTCATGCTGTGATTCACCCACAGTCTCAGCCATCCAGGATCATGGGCATACGAGGGCACCTCGTGTGCACAGGGAGGCACTTGGATGTAAACCTGGGACCTTACCACATGGTTCAGCATCACAGAGCATCGTGTTATGTCAGCTGGCTTCACTCTTGCCCTCTGTCACCCTTTGCACCCCCATCCGTGAACTTGCTTCCCACCTTGGTGAGAAATATAAAGCAATCAGATAAGATTTGTACGTCTACCTGCATGCAGTCTCTATACTCGTGCACCTGCCCTTCCTGGCTGTGAGCAGTGCTTCCACAGGGACACTAGGCTGCATCTCGACATTGCTTCCGTGACACTTACCTCTTTTCTGCACCACCTTTGACTCCCTCTGGCATACAGACTTACCGATGTTTCTCCTAGCTTAAAATGAATGAAAAACCTTTGCTGACCCTATTTCCTCCAGCCACTGTCCATGTTATTCTTACTTTTCCAAGAAAAGTTGCCTCTACTGCTGTCTCCAATTACTCTCTTCATGTACTTTTTTAAAAACGATTATTTTATTTAACTTTATTTATTATTATTATCTTTATTATTTTCCAGTTTGATCAGAGAGAGAGAGAGAGAGAGAGAGAGAGAGAGAGAGAGAGAGAGAGAAAGTGAGAAAGCAAGCTGTCAGGTCTGAGACTTGAGCCGTGGTCGGCCATGTGGGAGTCCAACACCTTTAACTACCATGCCACTTGCCGGTCCCTTCATGTACTTTTTTTCAACTTTTTTTTCTGAAACAATTTTAGATTTGCAAAACAGTTGCAAAAATTGTACACTGAATTCCCATAGACCTTTCATGGACCCTCCCCTATTGTTAACTTTTACATAATCACCCTATACTAATCAAAACCAGGCATTTCATTTGTTCTTGAAGCCACTGCTGTTATGCTCTTTCTTGCCTTTAGACAAGGTCATAGTGGTCTCTACATCACCAAATCCAAGCAACAGTTCTCAGCTCTTATCCTGTTTGACGAACCAACAGCTTTTCCTTGATTGACAAGTTCCTCTCCCCAACACGCTCTTCCCTTGAAGCTCTACCACTGCTCTCTCCTTCTTCGGCTTCGTTCTCAACCCCTGCCTCTTCTTAATGTTTTGTTGGTTCCTATCTTTTGATCTCTTATCGTTGGAATCTTTCAGAATTAAATCCTTGTGGACCTTTTCCTTTTTCTTACTGTTCTGACTCACTTAGTGACCATCAATTCTCATTACATTATTTATTCATTTTTTTTAGAGAGAGATTTTTACTATAGAGTGCTTGTAATCACCAGAGAGAGAGAGAGAGAGAGAGAGAGAGAGAGAGGGAGAGAGACAGAAAGTGAGAAATCACTCCCTAGGGGGATGGCCACATCACAATCACTTCTTCAGTCTCCTCTTGGGATTTTGGGCATGCATGCACATGCACCAGGCATGAGTTTTAAGCCACCTGGTCTGGGACTTGAACCGCAGATGACTACATGGGAGTCCAGCAACATAACCATGAAACCATCTGCTAGTCCCTGTCTAATTACTTTAGATATGGTCTCTCAATTAAAGACTTACACATTCTCTTGTTTTGTTTTGTTTTTAAATTTTGCCAGTGGTCCTTGCCAGAGAGAGAGAGAGAGAGAGAGAGAGAGAGAGAGAGAGAGAGAGAAAGTGAGAGAGAGAGAAAGAAAATGAGAATGCATCTCTTATGGGGAATGGTCACACTGCAATCCCTTTTCCTCCACTTCTCTCTACTTTTAGGATATTGGGAACACACTCACACATGCCTGGCATGTTTCAAGCTGCTGAGTCCAAGACTTGAACTACACAGTTCGTCATGTGGGATCTTGCTACATCAACTAACACAGGGTGGGCTGGCCCCACATTTTCTTTTTTTAGAAGTTTTTGCTATGGGGCGCGTGCACTTGCTAGAGAGACAGAAAGCGAGAAATCACCCCCCAGGGGCAATGGCCATGCCACAATCCCTTCTCCTCCATTTTCCTCTTAGGATCTTGGGCACACATGCACACGTGCCCACTGTGAGTTTAAGCCACCGGGTCTGGGACTTGAACTGTGGTCGACTACATGGGAGTTCAGCAACATAGCCATTACGCTAACTGCTGGTCCTGCCCCACATTTTCTTTAAAAATAGAAAATTAAAATTTATCATTTATTTTGAGGGGGACAGCCCCAACAATGTCCTCACACTGTGATCTGACCTCAGTCCCAGCCAGCGCAGACCACAGGCACACATGCATGCTTAATTTACTGAAGGAGGCCCCAGGATGTGAACCCATGATCTTTCCCAGGTGGGCCCAACTGTGTCACCATTGATCTACTACCTGGTCCCAACTTACACATTTTCTTTCTCTCATTTGGACTTTTCCTGCAAACCCTAGACTCATATGTTCAGTTGTCTGCTTTTACTGTTCATTTGAATATTTAACAGGCATATTAAACATAACATTCTGCTCTTTCTTATCTATTTCCCGTACTGTATCACCTTTGTCAGCTAACAGCAACTTTGTCCTTCTAACTGTTCAAGACAAAAATTTGGAAGGAGATGCTCTTTTCCTCTTTCTATTTTTTTTTTTTTTTTTTTTTTTTTTGCTGGAGGGTATGAGAGAGAGAGAGAGAGAGAGAGAGAGAGAGAGAGAGAGAGAGAGAGAGAGATACAGCATTCTTGGAAGGGACCTGAAACTGATCCAAACCCCATCCTCAGCCCTCCTGGATCATAGGCACAAGTTTTCCCAGCATAATAAGGGAGGTCTGCAGCTGTGAACCTGCAATCCTCCCACACGGTTCTACTTCACAAACCATCATGTTTTAGGGCTGTGTCATTGACTGCCCCTTCTTACCCAGTTTTTAAATTGTACTTATAACACCAAAATACTGTATATATTGTTTGTTATTCTGTCTCTTGCTACTAGAATGCAAGTTTCACAAAATCAGCAATATCGTTTCTTGTATTATTACATCCCCAGTGTCTTCCACATCACTTGTGACATAAAAGCTAATCAAGCTATATTGTTGAATAAATTTATGACATTTTCTTATGTCTTTGAGACAGACCAGGCACATGTGATCATTCCCATTTCATGGAGGGAGAATAAAGCCTTTAAAAGTTAAATAACTTGTGGGGCCAGCACATGCTGTGGTGGTTAAGGTGCTGGATTCCCATATGACCAACTGTGTTTCAAGTATTAGACCTGGTGACTTGCTTTCTCACTGTCTCTCTCTTTCTCTCATGGGTGCATGTGCCCTATGGCAAACTTAATGAATATAATAATAATAAATAAAATAAATAATTAAAAAAATGTGAAGTAACTTGTCCAGAATAAGTGGGATGTCTGAAATGAGAGAGTCCAGCCCTCTCAACTCCAAGTGCACAGGCATTCACCACATGTGACATTTAATTCAGCAAGGCCATCTATCTGAATTCTTGCTGGACTTTCATAGGCACTGGTAATAAGAACTGACCCAGGAGCAGAGGAGTGTGTTAAAATCATTGGTGGTCAGCTGACTGAATTCTTTGTATCCAAACTGCTTTTTGCAAGAGAATTCCAAGTAAGCTTTCACTGCAGGGTGACAAGAAGGAACGTTAAGCTGCCAGAGCAGCTGTTTGCTCTTATAAAATACATCAGTCTTCATAATAATGGAAAATCCAAGAGGCAGCTTTGCTGATTGAATTGAAAGTCAATGGGAATCAAGGAATTGTCCATGTTGAATTATTAAGTAACTCTTTCTAAATTAAGCCTTTTGGATGAGCAGCAAACTGGACTACAGCTTGCACAAATGTATGTTTTCCTCACTTATTAGGAGATGTTGTGTTAGACATGTCCAGAATATCAATCAAAGACCCCAAAACAGGTGTGTGAAATGACCATTCATCAAATGGCATCTTTGGCTACTCCTCAGCAGAGTGATTTGGAACATCTTCAATGGATAATGCACAGGAAAAGAGAGAGGCTGTGCAGAGCTATTAGTTGAATTCCAAAAAGCATGGGAAATACAAATCAATGCTGGAAAGAAATCAGAAAATATACTCAGCAGGCCCAGCTATGCAAGCATGCTCTGGACGCTGCTGCTTGGCAAGCTGAGGCCACATGGGAGGCCCAGGTTGGATTTTTGGCTTACTCCTAAAAACCTAGTGCTGTAAGCTAATGCCAGGGATGTGGGTAGGGGTGGGGTGCCTTATAAAAAGTTCATCATTTAAACTCCAAGAGCAATGAGAAGCCACCATACAGTTTGAGCAATGGGTTACCATGTCTGATTTTCATTTTAGGAAATCCTCTTTGTCAGCAATGCACAGAACAGACTGGCTCCTGCTTGACATATGTAGAGTGTTACCCTTGGCTGCTCTTCGCCAGAATTTATTTTCTGCTCTCTTCTTTGGTGAATGCTCAGAACTAGAGTTGGATCAAGCTAGGGCAGATTCTTATATGTCCATATATGAGATTCATATGTAAGAATCTTACATATTAAGAAAAAGTTTAGTATGAAAGGGAGAGAAGGGAAAGGGGAAGGAAAAAACAAGTAAAAGTATGCTTAATAGACAAAAAATGAGAAGTTATTGGGGCCGGCAGGTGGTGTGGTGGTTAAGGTTGCTGGACTCCCATATGGCTGGCCATGGTTCAAGTCCCGGATTGGTGGCTTGCTTTCTCACTTTCTCTCTCTTGCTTTCTCTCTCTCTCTCCTTCTTTCTCTCTCACCTTGTCCTTCTCTAGTCAAATTAAAATTAAATAAACAAATAATAAGGTTAAATAAAATAATTCTTTAAAAAAAACTATTAAAAAATGAGAAGTTATTTGCTGATAAGTTATGGAGTAATATCTTTGGCTTGACCGACATGCATAGTATTTGTGCTGGAAAAAGAAATGTTGTACACTGTAAAGATGTGATTAAATGTAAATAAATAAATAAATATTTTAAAAGAGGAAAAACTTATATTATTGGGGATAGCTTAGAGAGAGTTGTTCAATTGACAATCATAATGTCTAAGAGCTGGCCACTTAAAAATCCATGCCTAAGAGAGAATGTGAAGGAGAAAAGTGAGGTCGTCTGTGTTTTAGTTCCCGTGCTGCCACTTTCTAGCTATAAAATCATCAGAAAATCATTTAAAATCTTTCCACTGCAAATGCTTCAACTTTAGAATGAAAGCAGAGCAATGGTCAGGCTCCCTTCTGCTCTTCTGAGTCTATTTAAGGAAAAGAAGAAAGGGCAATTCTTCAATCAGTATGCATTTCCATAAGCAAAGAAAAGTATGTCGATACAATGAAATTCACATATCTCTAGATATTACATTATAAAATGTAAACATGAACTCTAAAAGCTAACCCATTTAATTTTTTTTAAAGCCTATCATTTAAATTTGGGCTCTTTATATGTGGAACTAAGCCTACCCATCCTTACTCTTCTATTTATTAGCTAACATAAATATTTTGAAATTTGTCTTAGGGCTCTTAAAAATCCTGGAAAAGGTATACTGTTTCTTTTCCACATAAACCAGGTGCATAAATGATTAACAGATAGAAACGATGATGGTGAGCTTCCCGCCCCGTATCTCAGATCCATAAGGAATATGTAGCTAATTTAAGCTTCGTTGTATTAAATCATAGAATACACTATATAATACTGATACTACAACTTGCACCAAACAAGTAAACGTTTGTTATGGGGACAGTAAAATTTACTTTTCACAAAAGGAGTCTACAGTAATAATGCATTCAATTCTATTTCCCAGAATGCTTCTTAAGTATGTTAATAAAGTCTTTATTGTGTCTGCTTATAAAAGTCGCCACCATTTCCCATTAGAAAGTCTCTGTTTATTCATCAAACATTTACTGACAGTGACTGCTGGGAGCAGCCTCAGATTTCCACTCCATTACACGTTTGTGGCATAAAGCACATTAATTATAGATATATTACAATATTCAACTCATTGAGGAAAAATTAGATGATCAAGGCTCATTTTCCTTGACAATAAGCAAGTTAATGAAAATACTAATTACCTGATGATGAAGTGGAGCCTTCAGGATTGAATGCTTAGCATCTGTAAAAGAGTTCTGTGAATCTAGCACAGAATATTAAAGCCAGAAGCATTGGAAGTGTGTGAGGTGGCCCTTGCAATTGTCCAGTGCCCTTTAATCAGAGGAAAAAGGATAGTCAGAGGATAAGAAGGGTTTTAGAAATCATTTTGGGAGATTCATTGACAAAACCTTCTCTTTGTCTAACATTTTAAAATTAATATTACCTGGGACACAAATCGACCTCACTGTAAGTAATTAAACAGACTAGGCTTGTTGTCAGTAAGGACATTGCCATATCTTAAGTACCCATTTTATAATAATTTCCAAAGTATTTTGGGCCATTTAAAAACTGTAAGGAAGTGGGGCCGGCAGGTGGCATGGTGGTGAAGGTGCTGGACTCCCACATGGCTGACTATGGTTTAGGTACTAGACCTGGCGACTTGCTTTCTCACTTTCCCTTTCTCTCTCTCTCTCTCTGGTCTAAAACACAATAATAATAGTAATAAATAATTTTTTTAGAGGTTTTTGCTATAGACAGTGTGCGCTCACCAGAAAGACAGAGAGAGACAGAGAGATAGAAAGCGAGAAATCACCCCCCGGGGAGATGGCCACGCTGCAATCCCTTCTCCTCCATTCTTCTCTCGGGATCTTGGGTACGCACGCACACGCACCCGGTGTGAATTTAAGCCACCGGGTCCGGGACTCAAACCGCGGTCGATGACATGGGAGGTCGACGACATGGGAGTTCAACAACATAGCCATTACACTAACTGCTGGTTCCAGTAATAAATAATTCTTAAAAAAATAAAAATTGTAATGAAGAAAAATGCCCATGAAAAATTCCCTTCTTTCCATTTCTAGAAGTTTAGAACAAATAGTGATAAGCTCCCAGCACAGGAAAACTTTACCTCAGGGAAGGAATTTTTGAATCTTTAAAAACAGATCCTTTCCCAATAAGCATAGGAAAAGATGCTCAACAAAATTTGTTATTAGGGAAATGTGAATTAAATCAGTCACGAGGCCCAGTCTCTGCTGTGCCATTGGCAGTGTATTGCAGTGCAGTGTTGGAAGTCACATGACTGACTGCAGGTTCAGGTCTCTGGTCTGGCGGATTTGAAACACGTTGGGTGTGTGCACAAGTGCCCAAGATTCTGAAGAGCAGGGGAAGGGGATCATGGCGTGCTTCTCTCTCTTACACATGTGCATGACATGCTGTCTATTATAAATAAAATAAAATTAAAAATGTTGAGGTGCTACTATATACCTTTTAAAATGGCTAAAATCAGAAAAACTGACAGTATCAATTGTTGACTAGGATGTGATTACAACAGGAATTCTCATTGATTGCTGGTGGGGATATAAAATTATATAGTCACTTTAGAAGATGGTCTGGCAGTTTCTTAACAAAACTAGAGATAGTCTTGATATATGATACAGCAACCATAATCCTAGGTATTTACCCACTTGATATGAAAATGTAACTCTATGTAAAAAGCTGCACATAAATGTTTATGTGAGCTTTTTCTAAATCACCCCAAACTAGAAGCAACTAAGGTATCTTTGATTAGGTAAATAGGTTAACAACTTCGGTACATATACATAATAAAATACTATTCAGCAATAATAAAGTAATGAGCTATCAAGCCATGTAAGGACATGGATGGGTGTTAAATGGGTATTGTTAATGAAAACAAACCAGTCTGAAAAAGCTATCACCTGTATGAGTCCCTTTACATGACATGCTATAATGGAAAAGACAGAAATATGGAGATGTTAGAGATTGGTGGTTTCTAGGGCTTGAGGGGGTGAGGAGGTACTGATGGTTAAATAGATGAAGCTATTCCACTGTTGGGGCAGTGGAACTATTCTGTATGATACCTTAATGATAAATTCAAGACATTATGCATTTGTTAAGCCCACAGAACTTTACAGCACTTACCATGGACCTTAATTATGCAACTTAAAGAAGTCTTCTAGGAGGCCAGGGAATGCCAGGATGACATGCAGAATGTGACAAAAGAACTATGTATATTACTAATGTATAAAACAACCTAACTAAAAGGGTTAATGGAAAAGGTTGCTAACTTAAGTAACTTGAGAAATGAGTAGAATCTGTATCAGTAAAGGCAAGAACACTGTGTATATGCCAGTACTCCAGTTGGTAAAGTTGTTTTCCAAAAGGTTATTGGTTAATCATTTGAAACAACTATGCATATATACTGAATTAAACAATTTTGTAAATAATGGATAGTGGTAAACAAATTCTCACTACTGATAAAAGAAGCTTACAGATAAGTAAGGAGACAGAAGAAGCTACAATGATTTAAGTAGTGATGAAGTGGAGTTGGATGCATCAGTATAAACATATGTTTAGCTTAAATATAGTTACTGACTGATACACACATATATACCATGTATAACATTGTGTATATGTGCATATCCTATATTTGTGAAAACAAAACCACAATGAGAGAGGTCTGGCAAAGGAACATAGTGAATAGAAAGCGCTCCCAAAGACTAAGACTAGAAAAATTTGAACAAAAACATGATATTGAATTATAACCCAGAGTATAAAATAATGATCTATGGCCACATCAGAATAAATATATGGAAAAAAAAAAGAGAAAAAGAAAGAAAGAAAGAAATGAAAAGCCTCCCATACAAAAAAATTTCACCTAATGGATGCAGGAGGTAGAATGAATAAACACTACCAAAGAGTATAGTATAAAAAGGAGAAGAAAAGAGTTTTAACTTTTTAAAAATATTTTTTAAAATGTTGCTATAGGGTGCCTGCACTTGGCAGAAAGAAAAAGAGAGAGCGACAGAGAGAGAGAGGAAAAGTGAGAGATCACCCTGCTTCCTGAAGGGGGTGGTTATACTGCAATTCCTTCTCCTCTGCTTTCCTCTTGGAATTTTGGGCATGAACACACACGTGCCTAGCATGTTTTTTAAGCCACCAGGTTCTGGACTGGAACTGCTCAGTCAGTCATGTGGGATCTAGCTGCCTTAAACGCCATGCTACCTGCTGGTCCTGAGAAAAGAGTAATTTAACAGCAGAGAAATCTGACAAAAATTCCCTCAGGCAGGTGATCAAGATGAACTTCAACAGTAATAAGTCGTATTGACAATATATATCGTTGATGTACTGTGAGAACCCCCCACCCTTATAGTCTTTCTCCTAGTCAGTGTACCTCTGTGGTCCTCCTTCAAAAAACATGTTGCTCAGATCTAATCATGAAAAACCACAACTAAAGAGAATTCTACAAAATGTCTGTCCAGTGGTTCTCGATGGTGTCAAAGTAATCAAAAGCAGAAAAATCTGAAAAACTGTCATACCCAAGAGAAACTTCAGGAGACATCACAGCTAAATATAATGTTATCTTGAACACATGAAACAGAAAAGTGACACTGGGTAAAAATTAAGACTATCTAGACCAGCAGATGGTGTAATGGTTACGTTACTGGACTCCCATGTAGTCAACCAAGGTTCAAGTCCCAGACCTGGTGGCTTAAAACTCATGCCCGGTGCGTGTGCGTGTGTACCCAAGGTCCCAAGAGGAGAATGGAGGAGAAGGGATTGTAGTGTGGCCATCCCTTCTGGTGAGTGATTTCTCGCTTTCTGTCTGTCTGTCTGTCTGTCTCTCTCTGTCTCTCTGGTGAGCACATGTGCAAACACTCTCTAAAAAATAAAAGAAAAAGAATATCTGAATAAAATATGGACTTCAGTTAATAATGTATCATTATTGGTTGTAACAAATGTACCATATTATTTTAGGATATTAATAATGGAGGGAAATTGGTGTGGGGAATAAGAGAACTCTATGTGGTATCTTTGCATTATGTCCATAGATCTAAAAGTATTCAAAAATAAAAGTTTATTTATAATAATAGTCACTTTTCATGTATACCTAAATTATGTCTTCATGTCTCAAATGGGCAATATAAATCAGAACAAGCAAATTGCTGAGTATATCTTTTTCCTGTTCTTCTTTGTATGTGTGTGTGTGTGTGTGTGTGTGTGTATATATATATATATATATATATATATATATATACAGTGTTCTTTTTGCTATAGTCATTGTGTGCATGTGTGTGTGTGTGTGTGTGTGTGTGTGTGTTTAGACAGGATCTTACTAAGTGAGGGTCCAAATTCTCACTTCCATTTGCTTTCTGGACAATTTCTTATATGTCTGTACATTTTTTGGTCAAATCAAACACTACTTACTAAATTAATTGTCTTTTTAAAAAAATAATTATTCATTTAATTTATTCATTTATTTTAATTTGACCAAAGAAAGACACACAGAGAGAAGATACGTGAGAAAGCAAGCCACCAGGTCCAAGACTCAAACCATGGTCAGTCATGTGGGAGTGCCCAGCACTTTAACCACCATGCCACCTGCTGGCTCCAATTTATTGTCTTTCTTCTCAAAGTTGGTCCTTCTCCTGAGTCCCTATCTCTGTTACACAAAAAGTTATTCTCTACTTCATTTGCCCTAACAGCTCCCAATCCCTATCCATTTAAAATTTTTTTTCTTCTAACTATCATCCAGATGGTTCTCTCCTTTCCACCTTGCTCTGGCCCAGATTTGAACCCTCTTTAGCTTGGACTATTGCCTCAGCCTCCCAACTGGTCTTTCTGCTCCCCGTGATGACCCATATTCATCCACCTTCAACTACCATCAGTTTTCCTTCAAAGATTAAACATGATCGTGCCACTCTCCTATTTAAAAATATTTTTATTTTTATTTTTATTTTTATTTTACCTAGCTATAGATGTAGGATAAAATTTGGACTTTTTAAAACTGCAGCTAAGGTCTCCCCCAATATCATTGTGACTTATCTTTCCTGCTTCATTAATAGTTCCTGGGTGCACTCCTTAAACTTCAGTCATTTTGATTTATTTTCTTGTTTTTGTGATCTTTATTTATTTTTTGACACATAAAGCTGTTTATATCTAAGATGTACATGATGCTTTGATACACATTTACACTGTAACTGTGGTAATTATAGTGTGAAGTAATTACCGTAATTAACATATTCATCACCTCGTATTAGAAACACTTTCTTGTTTTTCTGTGGAGAGAACACTCGAGTTCCACTCAAAGCAATTTCAAGTATACAGTACATCGTTATTAACTACACATAACATGCTGTACCTTAAATCTTCTTCATCTCTATTTGTTTATTTCTAAGGATTTTGCCATAGGGCGTGTGTATTCGACAGAGAGAGACAGAGAGACAGGGAGAGGGAAAGTGAGAAATCAACCCCCCCAGGAGGATTGGCCACATTGAAATCCCTTTTTCTCCATTCTCCTCTCAGGATTTTGGGCATGCACACATTTACACTTGGCATGATTTTTAAGCTGCCGGGCCCGAGGCTCAAACTTCCATCAGCTATGTGGGAGTTTTTCACCTTAGCCACTATGCCACCTGCTAACACACAAATCTTCATCTTATAACTGAATGTGATCAAAATCTCTCCATTTATTATATTGCTCAGCTCCTGGCAACCACCCTTCTACTCTGTTTCACGCCTTTAGATCCCACATGTAAGTGAGATCACACAGTATTCGTCTTTCTGTGTCTGACCATTCACTTAGCATAATGTCCTCTAGGTCCTCCATGTCATCACTAACGGCAGGATTTCCTTCTCTTTAAAGGTCTGAATAATATTCCAACTTATATATATATGTATGTCGTCAAAGTAATATGGCCTTTCAACAATTGTGAAATATGCCTACTTAAATAACTTCTCCAAACTGTTAGGAACAGACTATAATTACCTTGTTTTTTTTTTTTTTTTTTTTTTTTTTTTTTTTTTTTTTTTTTGGAGAGGTTTTTTGCTATAGGGCGCGTGCGCTCGCCAGACAGAGAGAGACATAGAGACAGAAAGCGAGAAATCACCCCCCAGGGGGGATGGTCACGCCGCAATCCCTTCTCCTCCATTCTCCTCTCGGGATCTTGGGCACGCACGCACACGCGCCCGGCGTGAGTTGTAAGCCACCGGGTCCGAGATGCAAACCGCGGTCGACTACGTGGGAGTCCAGCGACATAGCCATTACGCTAATTGCTGGTTCCCCTATAATTACCTTGTTTTTATAAATATTATACTTATCTGTGATAAATAGTTTAAGTTTTGGTTCTTTTAAATAAAAGTCTAAATATAAAATAAAAGTGTTTTTTTAAAATTTTATTCATTATTATTTTAATTTGATCAGAGAGAGACAGAGAGAGAGAGAGAGAGAGAGAGAGAGAGAGAGAGAGAAAGTGAGAAAGCAAGCCACAAGCTACTGGGTCCAGTACTCAAACCACAGTCAGCCATGTGGGAGTCTAGCACCTCAACCACCACACCATCTGCCGGCCTTCGAAATAGACATGCTTCATAGTTCTGGTCACTTACACTTGATTATGATTTTCTGCATGTAGCTTTATTATTATAAAAAGGTATTAGTATTCATAATTTCAAATATAAAATACTATCTACATTAATTTCCTTTACTGTTGATGGCCCCTGATGCCCTTAAAATAGCAGAACAATACCTTCGAAAGGCCTGGCATTATGGATATGAGATTTTGAGTGTAAGAGTCTAAATTAGAAACCTTCTCTCTTCTGGTCATTATGACCCTGGGCAACTTTTTTTTTTTCTCTTCTTTTTAAGGGGGATTTTTGCTATAAGGTGTGTGTGCTTGCTAGAGAGACAGAGAGAGACTGAAAGCAAGAAATCACCCTCCAGGGAGTATGGCCACACTGCCATCTTTCTCTTCCATTCTCCTCTGGAGATTTTGGGCACACACACACACACATCCAGCATGTTTCAAGTTGCCGGGTCTGGGGCTCAAACTGCAGTCAGCCATGTGGGAGTCCAGTAATGTAACCATTATGCCATCTGTTGGTTCTTGCTCTTTTTTTTTTTTTTAAAGAGACTTTTGCTAGAGGGTGCTTGCACTCACCGAAGAGACTGAGAGAGACATAGAGACAGAAAATGAGAAATTGGCCCCCCGGGGGGATGCCCACACCGCAATGCCTTCTCCATTCTCCTCTTGGGATTTTGGGCATGCACGCACACACATCCAGTATGAGTTTTAAGCTGCTGAGTCCAGGACCCAAACTGTGATCCACTACGTGGGAGTCTAGTGATGTAACCATTATGCCATCTGAAGGTCTTAAGTTGCTCTTTTCTTCATGTTAGTTTTGTCATTTGTGCAGTGTCAAGAACAGTAACTAAGATGGGTGAGTCTTGAAATCAAACTGAAGTGTAAACTGGCTTGTTCATACCTCCTTTAGTTATTATTTTTCTAAATTCTAGGTAGTAATCTTATTTTTTAGAAACCGCAGTCTGATTGTTGATACATGTGATATGGATCAAATGCATCGAATCATGAGAACTTCTGAGTTACACTGAAGAAAATCTTGTGGGCATTGCAGTCAAACAATTGGAAACTAGAATGTCTTTATTTTGAACTTCTATTAATCTTGGTCTAAGTTTCACTGCCTTATTTATTCTTCATTATAACATTTTTGGTCAATATAATCTGAATATTACTTGCATTCTTACTATATTTCCATTGTGCTTTGAGTGTTATTATGTAGTCTACCAAACTTTAAACACAGAGCCTAAACTGTTGGACATAGAAAATATTGAACTGAACAAAACTTTTTAAACATGTGTGAGTTTTAAGTCACTGTGTCCAGGACTTTAACCACAGTTGACTATGTGGTAGTCCAGCGACCTAACCATTAGGCTATCTGCTGGCCCCATGACTTCTTAATAAATAATAATGTGTGCTCTTCTTCCATCTTTCTCCTTTTCCCTTTTCTTCATCAAGCGAAAAAAAAGTGTGAACTACAATTAATCCAACAGCTTCAAAAATTTAATTTAAAAAGTCAAGCATTTAAAATAATTTTAAAATAAATGAAAGATATTGACTAAAATAAAGAGAGGATGGTAGAGTGTCTGTGAATTTTATGCATCGTACATAGCAGTGACTGAGAAATTGAAGTATTTTATTTTTCTTTCTTTGGAGAGATTTTTGCTATAGGGTGCGTGCACTCGCTGGAGAGAGAGAAAGTGAGAAATCACCCCCAAAGGGGGATGGCTACACCACAATCTCTTCTCCTCCATTCTCCTTTTGGGATCTTGGGGACACACACACACATTTGCCTGGTGTGAGTTTTGAGTCCTCACGTTTGGAATTCAAATCATGGTCGACTCTGTGGGAGCCCAGCCATGTAACCATTACAACATCTGCTGGTCTCAGAAACTGAATTATTGATAGTCACTGTCATAATGGAATACCATGAAGCAAAATAAAAGTCAGAAAAATGGAACATGTTTTAATAGCTTGATGAATAGAGGTTGCAAATTTTTTCTTTCAAAATGAGAACTAGATTTGAAATTGCAGTGAGTTTGTTCATTAACTCAATTATAAAAACTCTTAGCACTACCCTAGTTAAAATGTTCACCTCTTTGTCACTATCTTGCTAAATACATGGAAAACATTTTACTTTCACATATTAATATGCAAAAATATGTAAAAATAACACCAATTGTTCTATTAGCCTCAACAATATATTTCTATACATTCACTGTAATAATATATTTCTGAAGTGTTAATAAAAACATTGGACTCAAATAGGCTAAAGTTCTAAAGAATATAATTTTATGATCCAGGGTTATATATAAAGCAGATTATATATATAATATATGTATATTATATATATATATATATATATATATATATATATATATATATATATAGTATAATCACATTTATATATATCAGATCATACTATGTCTATATAAATGAAAAAAAAGTCATAGTGATCCACCTGTGACAAAGAGGCTATAGATGACATATTTCCTTAGTTATTTCTAATGTTTGTACCAGATTTTGCTGATTGTATTTTTCTGTTTTAACTTTTTATATTTGAACAAGTTCAGTGATACTAGCATAGAAACCTTCAGGAGAATAGTACTAAATAGTCACGATTTAAAATATAAACCTCATAAAAAACTTCTGAAAACATCTGAAACAAAAGTACACGGAATGTGGTTCTTTATTTTGCTGAATGGAGACAGAGGGGAGGACAAAATGGGCAAAATAATCCATGTAAAGGCATCTGCGTCCTAAGGCACAATGACACTTTCCTAATGGACTACAGTGCACATAAAAATAATGAATCATGTGGAGAAGGCATTGCCAAGGTTAGAACTGAGGTCTCTGGTTTTTAATGGAAATGTTCCATGCCTGAACTAAAAGAACAACTTCTCTAGCTCAAGCATAGGGCATCTGTCATACTTAACTCAGAATAGTTCAGGAGTTCAGTAAAATATCAGATAGAGTTCAGCACTTTTATTTCTCAGGGTATTAAAACTATATATAATAAGAAAAAAAAAGGGGGGGTGTTTGTGATGAACTACTCAACATTGTGGGTAGAACACCAAGGAAGTTAAACTTAGAATTTCTGAAATCTCAGGAAAAAAATTTCCCTCTCTTTTAGCTATCTATTTTGCAGAATTTTTGTTGTTTTATTTGTGCTTTGGAAGACACTGAAGTAAATGAGAACATTTTTAAGGAAAAACATAGGCTGAATTAGAAAAAGAAAGGTTTGCATGTATTTTGTTGCTTCATTCAATAAACCAGTTTAATGTACTCATTTATTTTTGGCTCCTAGAGGATGTGTAGACAGGTAAAAGTAGAATCTTCAAGGGAATAAATGATTGTTCAATAGTATGGTTCTTTTTCTGTGGCTATTTGTGGAAAATACATCTTAAGGACTGGACAGTGGTGGGGAGTATGGCTTTCTAGTGCCTAGAGACCTCATGAAGGAAGAATGGATTTCTGGGAAAAGTATGCTCAGTGCTTAGGGAAGCCAAGTGAATAGATTAAAAGACTGGATTTCCTTCCAAAGAAGCTGATGAATACACTATCCTTACACAATAATTAATTTAATTCTCTCGGTCTATCATGCACTAATTATTGAAAGTAGTTAATACACTTGTACTTGGAGAATTTTTCTCAATAAGCAGAATTTGTTGCAGAAGAAGCCAAAGTAAAGATGGAGGTGTTGGATCAATGAAGGGCTGGTTTTATGTAGGACTTGGATGAGAGAGATCAGGAGAGGAGTGCAGGCAACATGCTTAGCGTGGAGGTTATAATATAGGATGACGCTATTTGATTTTTTGAATCTACAAACTGGATTTCACATTCTTCCCTCATTTTTACTTTTGTGAGCACCCCATGAGTGGGTGATGATGTTAAATCTTACAGAGCTGATCACCCTGGAGTCACTGGCTGGGTGATAGCGTTCTTTCTGAGACAAGACAGAGTGACTCTGCCCTGAAGGGGAAGAGGGATGGAGAGGCAAGCTGGACTATATCTGGGGCCACACTGACATGGTAAGGCTCGCTTCCTGTGAGATTTCTTTGCTAGCGTGGTCTGGATTGCTGGGGCTGGAGAATTCCTCTTTCCCTTGTGAATCTCCCTCTGCTATGAATCCTGCTCTCTGTGGTTTGATATTATTGATGATTATCATGGGAGGGGAGAGTGTTTCTTCTCAGAATCGAATGCACACTGAGAGCATTGCACGATGCACACATACATTTCTTTGATTTGTAGAAATAGCAAGTCCCAAAGTGCAGCTATGAGGAGTGTGGAAGGAGGGTGATCAATCCTTCCATCCAATAAGCAGTTGTGTTACTATGGCGCTGTGACTCACGCTATGACTGGATCCTTTGCTGGATGGAGATTACATATTAATGTGTTGAGAGGGCTGGAGAGATGTGGTTGAGCAATCTGGGAAGAAACATAAGAGGATTTGCCTGGACTTAAAAAGCCTGACTCTTTGAAATATTCTGAGTTTTCCAAAGCATCAATTAGCTCAGATAAAAATGCAAATCAAAGAAAAACTTTCTCAATCTTTTAAAATATAAATTCATAACTCAGTTTCTCGGCCCATCTTTTAGGTGCCCCCACCTCCTCTTACCCTGTAAGTGTGATGATAAGTATTCAGCCTTAAGTTTACCTACTATTTTAGGAGGATGGCTACTGGGAAAAAAAAAAAGGAAATCTTATTTAAAAAATACATGTGCATGGGGCCAGCAGGCGACGTGGTGGTAAAGGCTCTGGGCTCCCATATGGCTGACTGTGGTTTGAGTTCCCGACCTGGTGGCTTGCTTTCTCACTTTCCCTCTCTCTCTGTCCCTCTCTAGTGAATTAAAATAATAATAATAAATAAATAAAATTAAAACGACTAATTCTTTAAAAAATAAAAAAATAATGTACTTGGAGAACTTTTTAAAAAAGGAATTATTTTATTTAACCTTATTTATTACTACTATCTTTGAATTTGACCAGAGAGTGACAGAGAACGAGGGAAAGCTAGAAAGCAAGGCCTGGGACTTGAACCATGTCGGCCACATGGGAGTTCAGTGATTTCAACCACCACACCACCTGCTGGCCCCAAGATCTTTCAAAGAGAAGCTTAAAACACATAAGGCACACATTTATTAAGATTTTATGCAAATTTTATTAGTTTGAACTAAAGTCAAGCAGATACTAGATTCAAATGTTGTCTCTGTCACATAATAATTTTGTGTTGTTGAACATGTTTATCTCTTCAAATGGCCTTTTCCCTGCATATAAAATGGGAGGATAATGGAAACTATTTCTTAGTGTTATAAGAAATGAATAGGACCATCAATTTAAACTGCCTGGTATACTGTTTGGCACCTGAGAACATTTCACAGAATGTTGGCTGTTTTTAAAATTGTTATCATTACTTTGATTTTTATCCCTCAGCTCTGTTTTATATTCTCTATTTTGAATTTTTCTGCTTTTGGCTCAGCAAGGAATACATTGAATTGAATTGAATCCAGACATCCCTTAGTCCAGTTTTTATCTAAAATATTTGCCATGACCCACTCTGTTTATTTTCACAAATTTTTGCTCTGCTGCTTGTAAATCAGTCAATAAATATAAAGCCTGTAGATCACTTTGTCACATATATACACTGATATTTCAGTTTGAATAAGTTGATAATTTTTTTTTTTCTTTTCCTCCACATTCTTCATTTTAAAAGTTTTTGTTCCTTCATTGCATCTTTCACTTAAGAGTTTGTTTTCTATCATAGTTTTCTGGGATCTATAATGAATTATTTAATTGCTTCACCCTTCTTTCATCTGAATTCTATTAATTAAGCTTGTATATATCTTCCTTTTCCCTTGTGTTTCTGAAGCACTCTTTTAACTTATAGCTACTTTCCATTAAAAAAAAAATACCAATCTTCAGTTCCCTCTTCTTCCTCTTTCCTCTCTCTCCTGCTTGCTTTTTCTCTGAGTTCAACGGAAGGCGGGGGAAGCCCTTTGCTGCCCGCCTGTGACCTGCGGGACTGAGAAGCACCTGCACAGCGACAGAGGATATTGCCAGAGACTTGTTCGGACACAGCGACATTCCTTGTAATCCCCTCACATTCTGCAGGCGTATCGAGTACATTCTCTGCTTTCCTTGGACACATCATTACTTCCCCTTGTGCGGCAGAGCTTCCTGTAGGACAATCAGAGAGCCGCAGTGTCTGGAGGCCTGATGATGATGAAAGCCTGCCAGCATCCTCTTTCTATGAGGCTATTATCTTGGAGGAAAGGTTTAGCGGCCCAGGCATCGGCTTTAAAATGCCAGTTTCAAACTCTGACTTGGCCATTTGTTCTCACGTACTGTTTGAGTAATGCCTGTGTGGCTGTGCATTTGGGGAGGGCGTGCTGCTAAGCAGGAACACTGCTACAGCTCTGGGTCGGATTATCTCAGCGGCTAGGGAAACCCTGGTCTCACCCTTGGAGCATGGATGTAATAACTGATTTTGTTTCTTGTTTCGTTTCTGAAATAATACTCCATACGTCCCAGAACGTTATGTTTGGGAAAAGTCTTTTGACTTTCCTCCAGCCTTTGTGTCAGTTCAAAATGAAGAAATTGTCATTTTTGCCAGTTCCTCACTGAAGCTGGGGGGGGGGGGTATATCCCTTAGATATATTTCTTTTATTTTTTTTAGAATTATTTATTTATTTAATTCCATTTGTTATTATTGTTATTTTTAAATTTGACCAGAGAGAGAGAGAGAGAGAAAGAGAAAGGGAAAAAGCAAGCCACCAGGTCTGGGACTCGAACTGCAGTCGACCATGTGGGAGCAGCAGTCAGAATGTGGGATTCCAGCGCCTTTAACCCCACGCCACCTGCCAGCCCCTTCCTGAAATATACTTCTAAAGGTAGCAGGAAGTAGCATGGGGGAAAATGCCTTTGCAACCACCATTACCTGCTGATTTATGCTGCTTTTGTGGTGTACCTTTTTAATTTCAGGTGGAAATAAGTCACTTGTATAAGATCATGGAAAGGACAGCTGGGCTCTGAATTAGCCTATGTATGGTCTTTCCACCACCTCACGCAGCTCCTGACACGCTGCTGTGAGAGAGAGCCCCAGCTTCCAGGGAAACATGCTCCAGGTCTTGTCATTGCCCAATATTGCTTTCAGCAGGGAACTACCCCAACCATCAGGCAGCAGCTCACTCAAGCACGGAAAATACCCTGAGTCAGGGATTCTTCTCCTACTTTGAGCCCTGCCCTTTCTAAAGACCAAAACTACTTTTATTTGCATTTTAGCCTTTAAATTAATTAATAGGAATTAATACGTGTGTAAGAACTTCAGAAATTTCCCAAAGGCTCATTATAAATTTAGAGTAAAAGGAGCAGTGGATATTTTATTTTTAAAGATAGGGCTCTCATTAAATTTTTAGGTTATTAATAAAAACATTTTTACCAGGGCCAGGGTAGTTTGAGTGCTAGGATGAAGATATCAGTTAATGCGATCCAACTATATACTCAATTGACTCCTAGAAGAGAACCCACAAGCAGCATGTGAGTGTGTGTGAGTGTGTGGATAGGTTAGTGAGAGGTACGTAGGATTTCCAGAAAGGTATATAATCACGACATCCTTTACTTAGAAAAAAGTTTCCTAATCTAGTCATTTGTATTATTTAATCATCTAAACCCCTTTTGGCTATCATAGGATGTATAGAGAAAAATTGCATTTAGTGTATATAAAAACAGAATTGAGTATCTGTTTATTTGGGAATTTATATCTATTTATTCATTTATGATCACCAGCCAGTAGCCTGATCAATGATAACAGGAAAGCTTTATGAGCAATGGTGAACTCAACCAACTCCACAGTTTCCACAGAGAATAAGTGCACAAAAGTAAATCTTAGTACAACCATGAGCGTGGCTTCCCTCATGCTCTGACTTTAAATACAAGCGTAAGCTGGCAGGGCCTCTGTGGACTGCCTCCTGGCTTAACATCATGACACTTAGAGTTGGAAGGAATCACCATTCTCTCCTTGTATGCATGACCTTTCTTTGCACTTTAGAAGGTCACAATGATATTCTTGCATACCCCAGCAATAGGGGTCTCCCCCTTTTAAGGAAGCCTGTCCTCTTATGAGACCGTGGAGAAGGCACTGATATCGTGAAGAGGAGTCTCTCTCAGCTTCCGTTTGCACATCCCAGCCCTGTTGCTCAGAACCATCCTAAAATGACTGTAATGGTTCTTACATAGCACTTCCAAAATGTTTTGACATAGCTTCTTGGCTCTTTCAAATAACTTATCTTTCTGTGTTAAACAGCTTCAGTTTCTGTAAACATTTTTTTTTTTTTTTTTTGGTGTGTGAGTATGAGTGTTAGTGTTTGTGGTGCTTTAGACAGGGTCTCATTGTAACACAACTGCCTTGTCTCAATCTCCCTGGCAGCTGGAACTATAGCTATTGCACCCCTATGCCCTGCTTTTTAGGATGATATGGGAGTTGAACCGAGTTCTCCCTTTGGGGGCTTGACCTGTAAAGCAGGAGCTTCTAGGTCACACTACTGTGACTGGGCCTCCTTAAACATTCTTTATCACGTTTTTCTTTTTAATTATTGATTTTTAATTGTATTTATTAATTCACTTATTTTAATTTGACCAGACACACACACACACACACACACACACACACACACACGTGCACGCACAGAGAGAGAGAGAGAGAAAGGGAGAGAGAGAGAGAGAAAGTGGGAAAACAAACCACCAGGCCTGGGACTCGAATGTGGTTGACCATGTGGGAGTATACAGCATTTTGACCACCATGCCACCTGCTGGTCCCTATCACGTGTTCTAACTTTCAAAATTCTGGACATCTAAGTGGTTTCATACCTGAAATCCCGCAAACTGACAACACATTTCCCAAAACATGACTTTCAGAAGTGGGCACCTTGATCCAAATGAGGTCTGTGGAATCACAGGATACCATGGGACCATTACCAACCTGTATCTGGAGCCTGAACCCCAACCACTAGAGATCAAACAAGACTGTGAATCCCTGATAGACACGAACTGGCTTTAGTCTTGGTAGACACAGTAGTAAATGGGTTATAGGGCATCCACTAAGCCTGATGGCCACACTGCACAAACCATGGCTTCCCCTTCTTGTTTGTAGTTAGATAGTGCCTGGAATCTACTAAACTTCTATTTGCTCTTAACAGTCTAAACAGCATCTTTCTAGCTGCAGCTCCGATGTCACTCTAGCCACCCGAGATTAACCATGTCCTCCTTCTTCCAGAACTCTGGCTACCCTTCTTGGTCTTATGCCTCATGCAGACTAGAAAGACATGATTTCTAACCTTTGCACAAATTTCTGTCAAAGATATTGGACACAATAGATCTTTAATTCATCCTTATAAACTTAGCAACCGATTTTCCTCTTCAGCCCAGTTCTGAATTTGCTTGATTACAACACCACAGTCTTAACTTCTACATTGAAACCATAGTTTGTTATTTGTCATCCCAAAACAAATATATCAATATATAGTCATCCCTTCTTTCAACAGATATCAGCTGGGCCTCTTCTAACTACCAAGCCTTATACTGGATGCTGGGAATATAAAGAAGATTAAAGGGGATAAGATCTTTGTTCTCATGGAGTTTATATTGTGAAGAATAAAATAAATAAGTAAAATAACTACATATGAGACTGATGCTATGAAGGCAATAATCAGGATGATGAAAGAGAGCACTCCAGGTGGAGCCTATTTAATGTAAAGCAGATGGGGAAGGCAATTCTGAGGAATGACTGAAAGACAAAGTCTGCAAAATAAGAAGGTACAGCAGTGAAGACAATTTGGGAAGAGTATACCAAGCAGAAGAAATAGCTAAGGCCCATCAGCCAAAATGGGGTTGATGCTTTCCAGACTTCCAAAGGGCCAGAGGGCTAGAGCAGAATGTGCCAAATGGGAATGAAGTCATAATGGGAGTTCAAAGAGTGAGGCAGAGTCCAATCATGCAGGCCTTATATGAGCACGGGAGAAGACTATGGTTTTCACATAAAATACAATGAAAAATCATTGAATGTCTCACATAGTAGAGCAACATGGCCTAGTTTTCCATTTTATGAAGGACTCTCTGTGGTATGCAGAGTGGATTGGAGATGGGAGAGAGTAGAAAAGGTAAGAACAATTGTTGAATTCTATGACAAAAATGTAAGTGAGATGAGAAAGAAACCAGTTGGTGACAGTGGAGGTAGGAAGGCTGATTTAAGATAATTTTTGGGTGTATCTTAAAGATTAGATGGGAGGGATGAAGGAAAAGGAAGAGAAAGAGTGGCTTTAGAAATTGTAGTAAGAACCAGGGTTTGTAAGTCTGGCCATTGTGGTTAGGGAGTACTCTTACAACTTTATTCCACAAAGCCTGTGCTCATTTTGATTCACTCTTCCTATCTAAAGGTTTAGTATAGAGCCAAATAAGTGGATCTAGAATCTTAGCAATCTCAAATCTACATTTTCTTCTTCTTTTTTTTTTTTTTTTTTTTTTTTTTTGGAGAGGTTTTTGCTATAGGGCGCGTGCGCTTACCAGAAAGACAGAGAGAGACAGAGAGACAGAAAGCGAGAAATCACCCCCCAGGGGGGATGGTCACGCCACAATCCCTTCTCCTCCATTCTCCTCTCTGGATCTTGGGCACGCACGCACATGCGCCTGGCATGAGTTTTAAGCCACCGGGTCTGGGACGCGAACCACGGTCGACTACGTGGGAGTCCAGCGACATAGCCATTATGCTAACTGCTGGTTCCCACATTTTCTTCCATTTTGACAATATTGGTTTCTCCAGAAGCCTCTTGCTTTTCATAAATAACTCCATGACTAAGGATACAAAAAACTTCAAAACCCCTGTGGACAGTTCTATTGGGCTTGAGGAATTAAACTTTTTTAAGTTGATATGGGCTTTTCAAACATTAACTTACTGTCTCCTCTTGTGCTTTGGTTTTCAACCACCTTTTTGCAATATTTATCCTACTTTTTTCAGTTTAGAATTTATTTTCCCAGTTGGAGAACATAGAAACTAATTAAACCAAAGAATAACTTGGATCTTTCTTCTATATCTGTTCACATCACAACATCTTTGAATAGAAGATTCATGGCTTCCCTTTTTACATTCTTTCTAGTCTTTGTGTGTGTATGTGTGTGATCTTAAACATTTATAAAGCTTTATCTTGTTTTGGTATGCAAATTTTCTGATGCAAATCCTACACACTTAGGCTTATTTTCTGAACTTTTTTTTTTGATTATGAGCTCTTTCTGGCCCATTTGGTATATTAAAAAATCTGAGCTCATAAGGGAGATAATTTTGTAGCTATGTTGGGTACTTTGACCTTCAATCTCATTTCCGTCTCATTTAAATTAGTCTCACTTGCATAGTCAAAATTATATATTTTTAAAGGCTCCCTTTCTTTTTAGAATATTATTCTTTTAAAGATGTGTCTGTGGGATCTCTAGAGTTCTAGAAATATCTTTTCATGGGAGACAGAATAGAGGGGAAAGAACATAGACTCTAGAATCTGAAAAGTCTGTGGCTGACTTCTAGTCTGGCTAGAGATTATCTATAAATATCTGTTGCGCAAGTGAATGAATGAATGCATTGTAACTGCAAGCACATCATTTAATCTCACTAACCCTTTTTTTTTTCCTCTATGAAGAAGGGATGCAGGGACCAGCAGTTAGTGTAATGGCTATGTTGCTGGACTCCCATATAGTCAACTGTGGTTCGAGTCCCGGACCTGGTGGCTTAAACTCATGCTGGGTGCGTGTGCGTGCATGCCCAAGATCCCGAGAGGAGAATGGAGGAAAAGGGATTGTGGCATGGCCATCCCCCGGCGGGGGAGGGTGATTTCTTGCTTTCTGTCTCTCTGTCTCTTTCTGTCTTTCTGGCAAGCACATGCGCTCTGTAGCAAAAACCTCCCCCCCAAAAAAGAAGGGATGCAAATATCTATTATTAGAGGACTGCTGTCAGAAGCAAATGGACCATAATAATCTGTTGGAGCCTCCTTAATGACACCACCTTTGTTTTAGTTTTGTGTTAGTTCTGGGTACACTGTACGATATAGGTATGTTTGCAGTGTTGAATGTTCTGATGGCTGGCTCTCTTAAAACCTTGAAATTTGGGGAGAAGGGTGAGAGGGAGGAAGAAGAAAGGGGAAGAAGAAAGAAGCAAAACATTTAATGGATATAGAATGGAAAGAAATCTGTTGACTATAATATGTAGTCTATCTTTGGACAGATATGCAGTGAATTCATGATGGGAAAATTCACTTGGTATGCTATAAAGATACACAGTGATTGAATGTAAAAGTAATAATGATAATAATAAAGGAAAGAAAAAGAAAAGCTAGTAAACCAACACTGTTGAGACAAGTATGACATTGACCAATAAAACCCTGGATACATAAATAAAGAGCAAACAAATTAAACTTTTACTTTTATTAAACTTGTGTATGCATACACTTGAAAGAGTTATCCAGATTTACAAACTTTGTTAACAATCAGCTTTCATAAGCCTTTTCCCCTCACCATCTCAACTTCCCTTTCTTCCAAGGAAACTACTTTTAACACTTCTAGATGATTCTGTTAGTATTTCCCTCCATATTTCTAAATAACATGGATATATTTGCTTCTTGATTTTTCAGTTTCAGACATTTTCTTTTGATATCCCACAAGGAAGATTAACACCCTACAGCATTTCCTCTCTAATCTCCAAAATACACAAATCTCCACTTATTATGCCTCATTCTCTCAACATAGATATTTAAAATTTGTATTAGATAAATATTCAACATGGACAGATTCTGTGTTCATTCTGATTCTGTGTACAATTCAGGGCTAAGCCTTGGGGTGAATGTTGATTACCTTTCCTTTCTTACACATTTTTAAAAAATGTTGGGACTGGCAGGTGGAATTGTGGTTAAGGCACTAGGTTTCCACATGGTCGATTGCAGTTTGAGTCCCAGACCTGGCAGTTTGCTTTCTCACTTTTCCTTTCTCTCTCAGTCTCTGATTAAATTAAAAATTAATAATAACAAATAAAATTGAATAAATAGTTCTTTGAAAAAGTATTTATGGCAACTAGAATTATGTTTATTTCCTTAGTTTTCTATGTGTTTCTCACAAATTCACTCCCAGTTGTCTCAATTTCTTAATACTTTCGTTCACCTCAGCTAGTCAACAAGTTCATTTTTCAAAAATAAATCTCTCCTAGAATTTCCAACCAATATCATCCTGAACAGGCTGCTGTAGACTCTTCCAAACAACCCTTAATCCTGTGGATACTCTATAACTTTCTGAATTAGATCTCCTGTTCTTGGTTCTCACTCTTTCTTATATAAACGTCTTGCTCTGAAGTATTAATAGTATATGTTCTAATCATTTTCTGATAAAGATTGTGAGAAAGATAAACTTTTGAGACATTCCATGCATTTAAAATACTTTTTAATTTAATTATTATTATATTTTTTTAGTTTTTTAGTTTTTTTTTTTCCCCCATAGGGTGCATGCACTTGCTGGAGAGAAAAAGAGACAGTGAGAGGGAAAGTGAGTATCCTCTGGGTGGTGGTGGGTAGGAGGGATGGCCGTGCTGCAATCCTTTTTCCTCTATTCTCTTCCTTGGATTTTGGTCACACATGCACACATGCCTGGCATGATGTTCAGGCTACCAATCTGGGACTCAAACCTCAGTTGGCCATGTGGGAGTCCAGTGCCTTAACGACAATGCCACCTATTGGCTACTGTTTTTATTTACTTTTTTTTTTCTTTTTCATAGAGGGCATGTGCACTTTCCCGGGAGAGAAGAGACAGTAAAAGGAAGAAAAGAGGGAGAAAAGGTGAAAGTACCTCCCAGGAGGGCTTTGTCATACCGCAATCCTCCTGTCTCCTGCATTTCTCCATCCGGTCTGAATTCTGGGCAAGCACACACTCTCACCTAGCATGCTTTTCAAGCTGTTGCGCATAGCATTCAGACTGGTCAGTCATGTGGGATCTGGCTACCTTAACCATTAAAATATAGGGTCCATCTGACATTCCATGTTTAAAAATGCTTTTTTTTCCTATCTCACACGTGATTGATGGTTTGACTCAATTCAATCTTACAGTATAGAAAACAATTTCATTCAGAATTTTTCTTTCAGAGAGGAAAAACAAACACTCACAACCAATTGATCACACACAAAGGATCAAGAATAAAGGGACCAGCAGTTACCGTAATGGCTATGTTGCTGGACTCCCACGTAGCCGACCGGGTTTGCGTCCCGGTGGCTTAAAACCTCACGCTGGGTGGTGTGTGTGCGTGCCCAAGATCCCGAGAGGAGAATGGAGGAGAAGAGATTGCGACGTGGCCATCCCCCCTGGGAGGTGATTTCTCGCTTTCTGTCTCTCTGTCTTTCTCTGTCTGGCAAGCGCACGCGCCCTATAGCAAAAAACAAACAAACAAACAAACAAAACAAAAACCAAAAAACAAAAAAAACACCTCTCCAAAAGAATAAAGGTAGCTGGGTCCAGATGGTGGCACAGAGGGGATGCAATTACACCCACATGGGAAAGGTTGGGACCAACCTGAGCATGCTGGGTGTGTGTGTGCACAAGATAAGGGCCAGCTGAGACTGGGCATCTGTTGGGGTTGCCTTTCTCTTTGTCTCTCTCTAAGTGTCTGTCTCTAAGTATCTGTCTTTTATAGAATAAATGAACATATAAACTTAGAAAGAAAGAATGAAGGAGGTTCAGACGTCACAATAACAACAACAGAAACCAAAAGAATATGTTGCTTATGCAATTTGAACAATTCGAATCTCTGTAGTTTTGGTGATTTTTTGGGGAGGGAATATAATTTTGCATATGCTTTTGATACCTATGTTTACTCAAAAGTCTCTATTTTTGTCTTTACATGAGAAACCAAGGTGTGGGACTAGCAGTTAGCATAATGGCTATGTCGCTGAACTCCCATGTAGCTGATCATGGTTTGAGTCCCGGACCTGGTGGCTTGAAATTCACGCCAGGCGCGTGTGCGTGCGTTCCCAAGATCCCTAGAGGGGAATGGAGGAGAAGGGATTGCAGCGTGGCCATCCCCCCTAGGGGGTGATTTCTCACTCTCTGTCTCTCTCTGTCTTTCTCGTGAGCACACACGCCCTATAGCGAAAACCTCTCCAAAAAAAAAAAAAAAAAAAAAAAAAAAAAAAGGGCCAGTGTTAGAGGGAAGGGACACAGGGGCTCCCACTTGGCTCTCACTAAGCTTATCCTCGTGCCTCACTCTGAATGAAGCCAGAGTCCTTGGACACATGAGTTGTGTGCAAACTTGGAAAACATAATACATGATAGAGTAAGGTGTGTGACAGAGAAAGCATTGGTTGACTAGAGCTTAAGCTGAGCAGGATGCTGGCCCCTAGGAAAGACATCTGGCAACAGCAACCATAGCATCTTCAGCATGTGATGTCAGCAGCACAGCAGCGAAGGCATGGGGGGCATTGCGGAAGGACTTGAGACCCGCCTTCATCATAGAGCCCCTGCAGGCTTCATAGTGCAGTTGCACCTCTGATTATTTGCAGCTTCAAAATGACCAAAACGGTAGGTGCACCTTGGCAACTAGCAGGAGTTCTTGGAATGCAGGTGGAAGTCTTCTTCGGGAACTCGTAGGGTAATTTCAAGGGAATTTGAAGAGAGTGAAAATTCTTCAGGAATTGGGAAAAAGAGTCATAAACCTTCTTTGTCATGTTGTTACAAGTCTTCAGTCACATTCATTCTTGGTTTTCCAGGGGTATTTCTGAACTTAGTTGTGAATCTATGGTACTGATGCCTGATCTGTATTGGCATTCTGGTAATGTTTACATTTGAACAGAGAATTCCTGTGGGATGTTTTGATCTGAAGGGACAAATTATTTATCTTTTAAGAAGTTTATTTCTTTCTTTCATATGAGAGAGAGAGACAGAACAAAAGAGATAAGAGTCCCAACAAGGATCTTTTTCCACTCCTAGCTTAGGCAGCCCCAGATCATGGGCACTCACTTGCCCAGTATTCAGGGAGGTCTTTGGAACATTTCCATGTGGGTCAGCATCCCAGAACTTTGCATTGCAACTTTGCTACCTTCTAGCCCTTGGATGAATTTTTATTTTATTTTTTTATTTTTTAGAGATTTTTGCTTTGGGGTGCATGTGCTTGCAGGAGAGATAGAGAGAAAGAGAGGAATCATCCCTTGGGGGGATGGCCACGCTGCAATCCCCTGTCTTCCATTCTCCTCTTTTTTTTTTTTTTTTTTTTTTTTTTTTAAAGGCTAGCTCATTTCTTTTATTAACTCATAAACAATTACTTGTCTTCTGGTTTGTTGAAGCAGTAAGTCAGATGACATTTTCCACAATAATGTCTGTCAAAATGGCTGGCCATAAAAACTCCAGCACTTCATCTAAAGGACACTCTGACGAAGGTGACTCATTTTGCTCTTTTCATCCATCTTATAGTATTTCAAGACAGCCAGATTAACCTTCTTTCTCTTATGCTTATTCTTCTTGGGAGTGGTATAAGACTTCTTCTTTCTTTTCTTTGCACCACCATAAAGTCTCTACATGAGATGAGGCATGGACTCCTTCTGGATGTTGTAGTCAAAGTACACCCATCTTGCAACTGCTTGCCAGCAAATATCAGTCTTTGCTGATCAGGAGGAATTCCTTCCTTATCCTGGATTTTGACTTTTACATTTCCTATTGTATTCAATGGTTCATCCTCGAGGGTGATGGTCTTTCCTATAAACCTGTATCTTGATGGTGGTCCCACCACAAATGGCGGATCAGGAAGGAAGCTTCCATTCTCCTCTTGAGATTTTGGAAACCACATGTACATGTGCCCAGTGTGACTTATAAGGCACTGGGTCCAGAGCTCGAACTGTGGTCTACCACATGGGAATCCAGCAACGGAACCATTACGCCATCTGCTAGTCCCTATGCCTGGATGAATTCTTAGTAGTAGAAATTTAGGCCTTGCAAGGGACCATTTCCTCGGGCCTCTCTCGTTTAGTATAATTGGTATTCCGTCTCTGCTTGCCATGTGTTTTCATAATGTCTCTTTGATTCTCCATCACTTTCCCTTTTTGGGGGGTTTCTGAATGATTTTCTGACTCACACAGTGGTACATGCCAATTGAAGCAGTATTTTATAGATGCACTTTTAAGGTGCAGAGACTCCTTCATACTATTTAAAGAGATACAAAGAACACACTCTAACCAGATTGACTTCACGTTTCAGATGTTTAACAAATGTTATGAGCCAGACTGTGTATCTCAAATGTATATTTATATAGTTGAGCACCGTCGAATGTGTCTTCAGGGTACTATTGTAAACAAGCTGTCAAGCCTAACTGGGTTATCTTGGGGGAAAAAACAACCCTTGTTGCACATGCCGTTTACAAACCTTGTAAGAAACATTCACTAATCGAATCGATTGGGTAACTTTAAAAACATGGAGTACTGTGCTATGTGTTCAGAAATGCAAAGTTTAGCCCTTTGTCTATTTGGCATCGGGAAAGCTATTTGAAAAATGATAACTCAGTCCATTAACAGATTGTTTCAACATTTTTACAACTGTCAATGTGTTTTCCTTCCTTCCTTGCTCCCTTCCTTCCTCTCTTTCTTCTCTCCTTCTTTCTTTCTTTCTTTCTTTTTTTATCTTTTAAATTTTTACCAGAAGTATGAAGAGAGAGACAGAGAAGGACAGAGAGTTAGTATCCCCAATAGGGCATGGCCACACTGTAAGCTTCTCCATTTCTCCACCCTGTCAGGACTTTGGGCACACATGGACATGCTTCTGGTGTGTTTCTTGAGCTGTGGGGGCCTGGATTGGAACTGTGCAGTCAGACATGCGAGACCAACCACCAGGCTATGGAGCCGGCCCCTTCACTCTTTTCACTGAATGAAATAGATTTTTTAGTCATTATATAGTAATGAGAATAAAAATCAAACCTTGGGTAAAGTTAATATATTTACTTTTTGATTGTCTGTTTTTGCTTTTGCCAGTGGGTGTGTGTGCTCACTAAAGATAGAGAGAGGGAAGTGAGAAATCACCCCCTCTAATGGGATGGACACTAAGGGGTGCAATCCATTTTCCTTCATTCTCCTCTTGGGATATTGGGCATGTACACACACACACACACACACACACACACAAACACACACACACACACACACACCTGGCGTGATTTTCAAGCCACTGGGTCCAGGACACAAACCATGGTCAGCCATGTGGAAGTTCAGCATCTTAACCACCATGTTACCTGCTGGCCCAAAGTTAAAACAGCTACTTTTTAATTCTCCTTCTTTTATTAGAGATTAAGAAGCCTTATTCCAAACATTTCAAATTTCTATGATTAACTCTAAAGTTATTTCCATCTTGAAAACACTAGAATTCCTAAACTAAAATTTTATTTTTTACATTTAATTTTAAGGCTTCTTTGTGAGGAAAAATGATGGAATGGGGGATTCTTCCTCACCAGTATGGAAGTTTGGTGTAGGAGAGACCATAGATTGCCAAGGTTACCCAAGAAGACTTTCTGGAGGAAGGGAGCTTTGAATTAAGACTTTTGAGAGTAAAAGGAATGTCCATGAATTCATTCAGATATGTAGGACATTTAGGAAAACTGGAACAACAGGGAAAAATCTAAACATGTCTCAAAAAACAAGGACTAAAACAATTCAGGTAAGTATGTTTGTGTAAGTAGTAGGTTCCATGAAGGATCTCTTGATGAAAAACCAGGAAAGACATTTCTGGTAGGGGCCGCACGGAGCTCCTCGTATATGCCATGCCAGACACTGCCATAGGCAATGAGAGAATAAGGGAGGTTACAGTGTAGAATACATTATCAGAAGTCTTTGAACAGAGTACGGAAACTTGATAGTACAGGCTATATGGGAAGGGGAAAATCATGAACCCTCAAAGGAAAATAACCAGTAGGCCTCAGTAAAAAGTGCTTTCCACTGTAGCCAGCCAGAGGAGATAAGACAAGCTTAAGGGGGAAACATTCGTGCATCATTGAGGTCCATTCATTAATTCAACAGTATTTATGGAGCCCCTTACTCTGGGTATAGTGCCATGTTAGCACAGAAAGGAGACTAGAATAGGTCTAAGAAAGGCACGGGGCTTCCTCTCAAGACATGTTGCAGAATTGCACAAGTCTGTCTGGAATGACCGCGCTCAGGGCACAGAGGGTACGTGACCTCTCTTGATGGGGCAGGAAGCTCTTGCGGCCTTCAGGTCCTCATTATGGGCATTGGCTATCTTTGAACTACAGATTTTCAGAAGGGCCAACTATTAATAGACAGTAGAAAGCTGAGTTTACTGTAAGAGCCTGACAAATATAGATTTGAGATATCATTATACCGCCAATTGCTCTTCAGCCCACAAAAGCTTTGCTGGCCTTTGTGCATCCTTGTTTTACTTGGTCTCCTTGCGACAGAAAACAATTGGCTAGGTACAGAGCATACTCTGGATCTTTCTTCAAACACAGGTCACAAAATAAGAAATAAAGTCTATTGCTTAGGACCTAGTTTCTTTTATTCATTTATTTATCATCTACCTTATTTTATTTTAATTTTTGAATTTTATTCACTACTTCCATGAGTAAGGGAGAGAGAGAAAGAGAGCAAGAGAACACATTCTCAACTGGGTTCTGAGCTACTACCCGCCCGCAGCCTCAGCCAGCCTTGGATTATGGGCAGGCATGCCTGGCACACTCAATGGGGTCTCTAGACACAAACCTGGAACCCTCCCATGTGGATCTGCCTTGCAGACCACCACATTTTACTGCTCCATCACATTCTGGCCCTTGTCTGACTTTTTAAAGGGCCAAACATTACTTCTTCATTCGTTGCTATTCTCCCCACTCCAAGCAGCCTAGAGCATTTGGATTTATACTTATTGTCATGTATGATTTACAAGCTTCCTCTTTGGGAATTTTGAAGCTAGGTCCTCTCTAATAGAGAACTCTAAAGTCACGTTAGAGAAAGAGACCTTTATCAAATGGAGCAATAAACTAGTTACAGAGTCTCCTTAGCATGTTTTAAAAAGATTGCTGCGGGCAATAGAGTGTCTTCCAAAATCCAAGCATGTCTTTTTCAGTCTTTAATAATTATAAAGATGGCACAATTTTGTGATTATCCCAGTGATCAACTCACCCAGAAACAGAGCAAAGGACTCTTAAAATACTGTGCACGCTATGGCTCTTTACATTCATAAAGGCTAGAATAAAATAGTTCAGACTAGAGAATTTTAGCTGTAACTTGCAAAACACCCAAGTGATCCTGTACCTCCACTTGTGAAAAAACTCAGATAAATTTCAGATAAAATTTTCAAGGGTAATATTACAGAATTTAAATTGCCTATGGATGCAGAGACAGAACATTGTGAATTTTTCAGTGAATAATAAATGTCAGTTTACAGTTTTCACTGTAGGGTTGAACTGCTTGTCTATTCCATTGTGGAATTATAGGTTGGGACTTGTATTTTCCTCCTATGGATCTATTTTTTATTGCTTCAACTTTGACCTGTATTTTGTTACAAACTATTCTATTTTGTTTTCTTCATAGACTTTCTTACTTATAGATATTTATTTACTTAGAGGTCCCCCCCCCCCCCCCATAGGGCACCAGTGTTCACCAGAGACAGAGACAGTGAGAGGGAAAGTGAGAAATCACCCCCTGGGGGCGGAGGGCCACACTGCAATCCCTTCTCCTTCAATCTTCTCTTGTGATCTTAGGCACGCATGCATACTACCTGGCAGGATTTTCCAGGCCCCGGGTCTAGGACTTGAACTGTGGTGGGGTATGTGGAAGTTCAGTGACATAACCACTATACCATCTGCTGACCTCCACTATTTTAAAACATTGTGTTAGTATAATCTTTTCATGGTTTACCCTTTTTCATTTTAACTCTGGTTTTTAGGTCTTTTTTTCAGTCTGTAATTAGGTAAGTAAAAATTTTATCCATTTGTATTATGCTGAAGGGGTTAACATGAAGTTCTGCTTTCCTAATAATGCATTGTGGAACTAGAAGTTGTAATTCACATTGCAAGTGTGAGACTATCTGTTAGAAAATAGTGAGAAAATAATTAAGTCAGGGATCTACTAATAGTTGTAATATGAGGAATAGCATCTGTTAGTGTGATGTAGACTTTTGATTTAGGTGCCTGTGAAAATATTAGCTGAAGGTGATAAGTGGGTAGAAATCCAAGATTACATGATACTTATACTCCTTTATTTATTTATTTATTTTTAGAGGTTTTCGACTTATGGCATGTGCTCGCCAGAGAGAGACAGAAACAGAGGCAGTAAGAGGGAAAGTGAGAAATCACCTGCCAGGTAGACGGCCACGCAACAATCCCCTTTCCTACACTCAGCTCCAGGGATCTTGGGCACGCATGCACACACACCCAGCATGAGTGTGAAGCCACCAGGCCTAGGACCTGAACCACAGTTGGCCATATGGGAGTCCAGCGACATAACTGCTGCACCATCTGCTGGCCCCAACAAGAACTAATCTTTCTTTCTTTCTTTCTTTCTTTCTTTCTTTCTTTCTTTCTTTCTTTCTTTCTTTTCTTTTCTTTTCTTTTCTTTTTTTTTTTTTTGGCTTTCCTAATCAGAATTTATTTATTTATTTATTGAATTTTTTTTTATTATCATCATAATCTTCTTTATATTACATTGGATTACATATAACTTTACAGTGTATTACAATGCTTTTTCAAAAGGGAGTGCCATGCATGTCAGTCAATACAGAGACATTAATCTCCCCGCTTCAACATTCAATATTTTTTCTATGTTCTCCCCATCATTATTATTATTATTCTAATTATTTTTTAAAACAATCACTATTTCTCATTTTGCTTGTAAAAAGACTTTGCCCATCATGAAATACTTCTCAGACCAATCCAGTTGAGAATAATATACATGTCATTATCTACAGTTAATAAGCCATATCTGTTTCTCACTAACGTCCTGCCTCTCTATTGTTCACTTGTTATCTTTCTCTATCCTCTTCTCTTCACCTCCCCCATTCCACACTGTCCTATTCTCATTAAGTACCTTCACTGCTTTTATGTCCTCCATTTTTTTGCTCTCTACCATAGAGTGCGGATATATTGAGTGGATACATACAATATCTTTCTTTCATAGCCTGGCTTACTTCACTCAGCAATAGATCTTCCATATCTGACCACTTTCTATCAAATGCCAGGGTCTTGTTATTTTTTATGGCTGAGTAGTATTCCATAGAGTATATATACCACACTTTTCCAATCCATTCATCAGTTTGTGGACATTTAGGTTGGTTCCATGTCTTGGCATTTACGAATAATGCTGCAATAAACATTGATGTGTGTGCAAGCACTTTTCCGACTGAGCATTTTCCTGTCCTTTGGATAGATACCCAGAAGTGGGATTGCTGGATCAAATGGCAGTTCTATTTGTAGATCTTTGAGGAACCTCCATATTGTTCTCCACAGTGGTTGAACTAGTTTACATTCCCACCAACAGTGTAGGAGGGTTCCCTTTTCACCAAATCCCCGCCAACATTTATCACTTTTTATATTCTTAATCTTTGCCATTCTGACAGGGGTTAAGTGGTATCTCACTGTGGTTTTTATCTGCATCTCCCTTATGATGAGGCATCTCCCTTATGTTGAGCATTTCCTCATATGCTTTTTGGCTGTTCATATGTCTTCCTTAGAGAGATTTTTGTTCAGCTCATTTCCCCATCTTTTAATTGGGTTCATCATTTTTTTTTTCGCATAAGGCACTTGAGTTCCCTATGTATTCTGGTTATCAGTCCCTTGTCTGAGGGATATTTAACAAAAATATTTTCCCATTCTGAGGGTTGTCGGCTCACACTTGTTACTGTGTCTTTTGCTGTGCAGAAACTTGAAACTTCTTAGTCTAATATAGTCCCACTTGTCTATTTTAGGGATTATTGCCTGTGCTTTGGGAGTCATATTTAAGAAGTCTTTGCCTACTCCAATGTCTCCCAGAGTTTCCCCAGCATTTTCCACCAGTAGTTTTATTGTTTGAGGTCTTAGGTTCAGATCTTTAATCCATTTTGAGTTGACTGTTGTTAATGGTGAAAGATGGGGGTTCAGTTTCATCTTTCTGCAGGTGGATACCCAGTTTTTCCAGCACCATTTACTAAAGAGGTTTTCCTTTTCCCAATGGATTGACTGATACCCTTTGTCAAAGATCAGTTGGCTGTAAGCTTTGGGGGTTATTTCTGGGGTCTCTATTCTCTTCCATTGGTCCACATGTCTGTTTTTATGCCAATACCATGCCGTTTTGATGACCACAGCTTTATAGTATATCTTGGGATCAGGAGTGATATGCCTCCTACTCCATTCTTCTTGAGCAGGATTGCTTTTGCAATACGAGGTCTTTTATGATTCCAGATAAATTCTATGATTGTCTTTTCTAGATCTGTGAAGAATATTTCTGGTATTTTGATTGGAATTGCATTAAACATGTAGATTAATTTGGGTAGAATTGCCATTTTGATTATGTTAGTTCTTCCAATCCAGGAGCATGGGCTGTCCTTCTACTTTTTTATGTCACTTTCAATGTCTCTTTTAAGATTTCTGTAGTTTTCTTTATAAAGGTCTTTGACTTTCTTAGTTAGGTTTATCCCTAGGTATCTTATACACCTTGTGGCTATGGTGAAAGGGATTCCTTTCTTCAGCTCTGGTTCGTTCAACTTGTTGTTCATAAATAGAAATGCTATAGATTTTTGGATATTGATTTTGTATCCTGCCACCTTACTGTATTCACTTATTATTTCAAGAAGTTTTTTCATGGAGACCTTTGGGTCTTCTAAATATACCATCATGTCATCTGCAAATAAAGATATTTTCAACTCTTCTTTGCCTATTCAAATGCCTTTAATATTGTTCTCTTCTCTGATTGCAATAGCTAAGACTTCCAGTATTATATTAAAGAGCAGTGGAGAACGTGGGCAGCCTTGCCTAGTACCTGTTTTCAGAGGAAAAGCTTTCAGCTTTTCCCCATAAGAACTAATATTTCTTTAAAAATGCTATTTGAGGGACCAGCAGTTAGCGTAATGGCTCTGTCGCTGGACTCCTATGTAGTCAACCGAGCTTCGAGTCCCAGACCCGGTGGCTTAAGACTCACGCCGGGCGTGTGTGCGTGCGTGCCCAAAATCCCAAGAGGAGAACGGAGGAGAAGGGATTGCTTTGTGGTCATCCCCCCTGGGGGTGATTTCTTGCTTTCTGTCTCTCTGTCTGTCTGGCGAGCGCACGCACCCTATAGCAAAACCTCTCCAAAAAAGTGCTATTTGAATAATGATTGCTCCCTTATATCACTTGCTAAAATGTGTTAGGCCTTGAGAAGAACACTGGGGACACTGTTAAAAATCAGGTAAAATCTCGGGCCAGCCATAGTGGTACAGAAGTAACACAAAGTTCTGCACTGCTAAATCAATATGGGAAGTTTCTGGATTTGTGTCTTGAGGGCTCCTTGTGCATGTTGGTCATGTGTGTGAGCCCATGATCTTGAATGGAGAAGGCGGGGGAGGATTCAACATAAAGACCCTTTTGGGGGTACCTCTTCCTCTGTTTCTGTCTCTCTCTCTCTTTCATGGAAGAAATAAGTAATAAAAACACTTGAAAGGGATTTAATTTTTGGCTGGAAGAACTTATCATTAGCCTACTATGGGACCAACACCGTCATACCATGGGACAAATTTGATGATGAGTAAGTGAAAGAGAATCCCTGGGAGTTGGGGAGTAATTCAGTTGTAGGAATCATCAAAGGACTCCTAAAGAAAGAGATGTTAAAGCTGATGTGGTGGGCATAACTCCAAGATGACCTCTAATGAGTAATGACTTTGCGTATTTTCTTCCTCTTGAGTATGGGCAGGACCTTGAACTTGCATGTAGCCATAGAATATGGCAGAGGTGATGGGTAACTTCTGTCATTATATTATATTATATAGCAAAAGTACAGGGATTTTGCATATGTAACTAAGGCTCTCATCACTTTAAGTTAACCAAAAGTAAGAGTGTCTCAGGTGGGCCTGACCTAGTCAGGTGAGCTTTTTAAAAATGACTAGAAGTCAGAGATATTTCTTTCCTGGCTTTCATGAAGAAAACTGCCACGTGGGCAGAGGGACTGTGAGTGGGTTACAAGATGAGGAATTGTGAGGGCTTCTAGAAAGTGAGGGAGGTCTCTGGCTGACATAAGGTGAGGGAGGTCTCTGGCTAACTGTCAACAAGAAAGCAGGAACCTCAGTCTTATAACCTAGGAAATTAAATTCTGCCAACCATGTGAGGTTAGAAAAGGATCATGAACTCCGGAAAGGAATGACAAGTTAGCAGTAAGATTAAGCCTTGTGAGATGGTGGTCAGAGACCCAACTAGGTTGTACTTAGACTCACGATGCATGGAAACTATGAGAATAAATGTATTTTTTTAAACTGAAGTTTTGTTTTTCAGTTTTATTTATTATATACTTATTTTGAGAAAGAGAAGCAGAGAGAGAGAGAGAAAGAGAGAGAGATAAAGAGGGATAGAGAGAGCCCCAACAGGGTTTCAATGCCATGACTCATCCCTAGCCTCAGTAAACCCTGGATCATGGACATTTATGTGCCTAGCATACTTATGTAAGTCTCAAGATATGAACCTGAAACTGTTCCATGTAGATCTACCCCACAGAGTATTGAGTTTTACCATTGTGCTTATATCTGGTTCCAAATGTATGTTTCAGACAGGAAAGTTTGTGCTAATTTATTATATAAAGTTAATATAGCTGAGATGTGAAATATAGTACTTGGAGAAAGGATGCCCTATGATTTAAGTAGAGTGGCTAAAATCACAGATTGGCTTGGTTTTAAGTTTAGCCAAGTGATCTTGAGTAGGTTTTTTTTTAACATTTTTTCCTAATCTATAAAATAAACATTACTATTGTCATCACCACCATCACCATTTTCCTTTTCCTCTCCATTAGCACCATTGTCATCTTTGCCGTTATCACCACCCATCATCTTTTATTTGTCCCTTGTAGGGCTATTGTGAAAACTAGGTAGATCAAGCTGTTGAATGATTTTAAATAAGAGAGTGATACTAATAGAAGCAGGATTCTAACTTAGTTTGTCTGAGCCCAGGTCCTGTTATTTTCCAGAATGCTCTTTAAGACCACAATTTATATTGTTTCCCTCTATTGTTACAAGCTCAGGTTTAGCAATGGGATAAATCTCAGTTTAAATTCCAGCTTTACTTTGAGAAAGACAAAGTTTTGAGGCTCATTTTCTCATTTTTGTCATATAATATTACAGTATTCACCTCATAGGGCTATGAGGATTAAATGAGATAATATATATAAAGTGTGTACACATTTAAGAATTTCTTAAATTAGCAAAGATATGTTCACACATATTATTACTTGTAGTCTTCATCCATTTTATATATAACACAAACAGATTTTTGTATCTACACAGGTGTAAAATGCTCTGTATAAGAAATACATTATTGAGGGACATGATTAAGTTTCTCAAAAAATCATGGAAAACTAAGACATATTTGGAAATTTCATTGATATGTTAGATGTTATTCTAATTATAGTGCCTTTATTTTAAGAACTCTCCACAATAATTATTTCCTATGTATACGAATGTAACCAAGCAGACTGATTTATAACCCTTAGGTCCTTGTTCACATTGCATAATTATGTGTTCTTTGATTTTTCAAGGGCTGAATAATTTTCTTTCTTTCTCTTTCTCTCTCTCTCTTTCTTTCTTTCTGTTTTCTCGAGAGATTTTTGCTATAGGGCATTAGCGCTCACCAGAAAGAGAGAGACAGAGAGACAGAAAGCGAGAAATCCGCCCCCCCCACCCCCCAGGGGGGATGGCCACACCGCAATTTCTTCTCCTCCATTCTCCTCTTAGGATCTTGGGCATGCATACACACACAGCCGGCATGAGTTTAAGCCACCGGGTTTGGGACTTGAACTGTGGCCGACTACAGGGGAGTCCAGCAACATAGCCATTATGCCTACTGCTGGTCCCCATTGCTTTTCATTTTATAGCTCTTTTGTCAGAAGGATTTTTCTGGCCTTGTGAATAAGTATCATAATGTTTACTTAGCTGAAAACAAGCTTTTCCACATCACGTGGCTTATTGTTGCTATAATTTTCTAAACTTGGGTATTGCCAATGCTAGACCAGAACAAGCTGAAAACTTAAAATGCTGAAAGTTCTGATGAGGAATGGGGAAAACTTGTTTTATTTTCTCATTGTGTAAACACAGTCCTTCCAATGGCTGCTCTGTGTGTTTTAGTGACAGTTTTGGTTGCTCTTTCTTTCTGTCTCATTGGGTACAGACCGTGTTTATTGTTGTCTAAAAATTATCCTTTCACTTGGCATTTGCTGTTGCTAATTGCCTACTAACTTTCTCCCCATTGGAGTAATGAGTGGCAATTTTGGATCTACCTCCACACAGATATTACGGTTTCTTATCATTATTATGCTGCTTCTAGTTTTCTCTTCCACCCTACTTGACTTATATATATATAATGTGTTTTTTTTTACGTGAAGAAAGCAGAAGTCATTTATAGTCATAATTGTTCCATCTTTTCAAGAGCAAGGCAAAAAAGTACATGCAATATGATCTGTATGGAGATTTAGACTAGGGGACTGAATATATTAGTAATTAATACAGTTACAAATATTTAAATAAAGTTTGAAAATTGTGCAGTTGTACAAACATTATCAGAACCTCTTTATCACTTCTGCCAGAGTAGGGAGCTGAATCCTGTTTGCTTTAGGAGAACTGGTTGAGATTTCTGAGTGCTAGTGTAAGCCGACAGTTTAGTTGGGACCCCTTTATTGATCACCCAGTGGCATATTTCCAACTCTCAACAACTGTGCCCATTGGCGAATAGTACCTTCTTTTCCAGTATCATTTGGATTGTTGAGAGCCATGAGATAAAAAGCAATAGAGGGCAGTGTTCTTCTGTAGGAAGATTACATAAAACATGGTGAAGTTATTATTCTGTGGCTTATTTGAATAGAGATTTCTATCCATATTCACTAGATTTTGGATAGAAGATTCCATAGGCATCTTCCAGAGGGTAGCTGCTTATTACTGTAATCACTACTGACAATGCTATTGGTTTAAGGTCTTAACCTTCTCTCTCTTGAACCAAAATTATCTTCCACTTCTCTTAGCTCTAGGCTCCTTCCTTTTCAATTCACCTTTTTATACGCTTTCAGAATTTTCTATTTTAAATAGAAATCTGACTGTATCACCCCCATGTTTAAAAGTCTTTTATCATTTCTCAACTGTAAATAAGAGATGATGATTAAGAGCATAAACAGTAGAGCAAGGAAAACTCGGAGGATAACCTTGGGGCAGTTATTCTATCTGAGCCTTAGCTTTCTCTTCTGAAAATGGGGGCACTGATACCCAACTGCAAGGGTTACTGTGAGGATCAAAATTAACATGTCAAGTACTCAGTTGAGTGTTTTGTACAATACAGCCTTTCAAGAAATCCTAACTTTTAGTTATTTTTAAAAAATAGGTATGATTGATTTAAAGTCAGTTTTCCTTTTAGAAAAAGAGAAAGCATCAAGGAGACTATTCATGTAATCTGGTCTCTTCCTCCAATCCATCAAAAGTTATTGTAATTCCATTGTAAAGCCGCTGTAATTCACTGCTCTGGTTTTCATGGTGCCAGGTTATTTTATATTCAAGTGAGTGATCATGACTATTAGAAGAATATTCCATTTTTAGAATCTGATTTTAGGGGCTTGACAGAAATGTCAACATAACATGGCCAAAAAGAAATACATAAACAATCAGATCAAAGAGACTCAGCCAGAAGAGAATCATATTCAGAGCGAGAGAGAAAAAAAAATGTTCAGAGGAAAATTAAAGAGTCTGACAACAAATTAAATATAGTCAGCAAGAACATTTTTATCTGGTGCAAGATGCTTTGTGAGTTCTGATTCTTTTTGTTGAAAACATGCGCTCAGATGAATATCTTTGCATTGGTTGGCCTTGCTCCTGGGATGTGCCCTAGACTACCCACATTCCTTTTCCCCTTTATTCACATCTTTGCTCATGGGGCCTTTCTTACCCACCCCAGCCTATGAAGTAGCCTCCAGATTGCCTGTCCTTCTTTACTGCTTTACACTGTATAGTTTTTCAACATTGCATGTTTTACTACCATAAAATATTTGACTATTTTCTGTCTTATCTGTCTTCCCCCCAAAAAAGGATATTGTCTAAGGTCAGTGTCTTTATGCTAGACAGGGTTTTATGTCTGGTTTGTAGAATAGAGCCTAGTACCATAGTGGGAACTTAGTAAATACTTGTAAATCAGCAAATGGAGAGTAGGCTTAAAATCCACATCCTCAAGGAGAAATATTTAAAAGGCATTCTCCTACTTTCTTAACTGTCAAACAACTCCTTGGTAAGGAAAAGATGCTTGGAAACTCATTTTCTCTACAGATTATGTAATTTGCTTAGTGCAGTCATTGGCATATTGTATTTATTAAGTACTAATTTTTATTACAAGTGTGATAGATTTAAATTGAATTTCCACTCAAGAATATAGCCTGCATTATAACAGCATGAGTATCCTGCTCAAAGAGGTGTCTCTGACCCTGGCTTCATTTAATTTCATAGACATTTGGTCTAATTTTTTGGCCAGATTTTTACCAATTACAAGCATGTGGAGCCAGCAGATGGTGGAGCAGTTACAATGCTGGACTCCCACATGGCTGACTGTGGTTCAAATCCCAGACCCGGTGGCTTGAAAGTCACACTGGGCACGTGTGCGTGCATGCTCACGATCACAGGGAAAAAATGAGCAGAAGAGATTATGGCATGGCCATCCTGCCAGAGTGTGGTTTCTCACTTTCCCTCTAGCTGTCTTTGTCTCTCTCTCTTTCTCTCTCTCTCTGTCTCTCCCTGGCAAGCACATGCTCCCTAAGGCAAAAACCACTAAAAAAAAAAATGTACAAGCATGAATGACCATGCTCAGATTGTTAGTTGTGTAAAAAACAGGGAAGAGGGATGGACGGCCTGAACTTATTACTAATTACCAAGTATAAAATTTCTGTTATGCAAGATGAATAGATTCCGGACATCAGCTCGGTATGGTGCCTCCATGATCATACTACTGTATTGCACATAAAAGTTTGTGCAGGCCAGCCACAGTGGCACAATGGTCATGCAATGTTCTGAGATGCTGAGGCCATATGGGAAGGTCCTGGTTCATAACCCATGGCCTATGGTCTCCCTGCATACACTGATCATATGCATGCGTGCCAGTGATCCTGCCTGGCCAAAGCTGGGAATTGTGCAAGGATGGCCCAGTTGGGAGTTCTCTCTCTCTCTCTCTGTGTGTGTCTGTCTCTCTCTCTCATGGAGGAAATAAACTTAAAAAATGTTATATTAAGAGATTAGATTTTTATGTCAAGTTTTTTTTTAAGAGAGAGATTTTTCTGTAGGCATGTACATGCATCAGAGAGACAGAGACAGAGCAAGACAGAGAGATAGAAAGTGAGAAATTACTCTGTGGGGGGATGGCCACACCACAATCCCTTGGCCTCCATTCTCCTTTTAGGACTTTGGGCATGCATGCACATGTGCCTGGTGTGAGTTTTAAGCCCATGGGTCCAAGACTCGAACTGCAGACGACTAAGTGGGAGTCCAGTAATATGGCCATCACATCATCTTTTTTTTTTTTTTATTTTTTATTTTTTTTATTTTTGGAGAGGTTTTTGCTATAGGGCGCGTGCGCTCGCCAGACAGACAGAGACAGACAGAGAGATAGAAAGCAGGAAATCACCCCCCAGGGGGGATGGCCACGCCGCAATCCCTTCTCCTCCATTCTCCTCTCGGGATCTTGGGCACGCACGCACACGCGCCCGACGTGAGTTTAAGCCGCCGGGTCCGGGACTCGAACCGCGGTCGACTACGTGGGAGTCCAGCGACATAGCCATTACGCTAACTGCTGGTCCCAACCATCACATCATCTGATGGAACCTTCTGTCAACTGTTTTTCCTCCAATAAAATAATAGCTGCATCAAATAACAGTAGCAGAGCCTTATAATCACTACTTTGAGGTTTTTTACTTCTCTGAAATTCAGGGCGTTTCTCTCTGGCAGTTTCAAAGTTCTTCCCCATGTTTGCTCCTTCTCCACTTCAGACAGCTGTGCACAGAGAGACACAGAAAGAGGAGCTGCAGGTCAGCAGGCATGGGTTCCTGATGCAGTCCCACTGCTGCGTGTTCCTCAGGAAATGGGACTTATCTTCTGCAAATTAAACTTCCTATCTATAGATGGGAATAATGCTAGCTCCCCTGGTACCTCAGTGGAACATTATGAGAACATGGAAAATATGAAAGAAACAACATTTAGCACAAAGTATTGGCCCTTTCCTTGCATCTCCAGTAGAGACAAAGAAAGAAAGAAAATTTTGCAGCCATTTCATAATGTAGTCCTATGTTAAAGACACTAAAGAATTATATCCTACCTTCAATATTGGTACTAATGGCAGAGTTTTTAAACTCGTTTTACATGTACTTCGCAAGTAAATAAAATATGAATGACAGATTACAAAAAAAAAAAAAAAATCAGGACTAAGACCAAGAAGAGAAACAAAGAGACTGCAAATGTACACATATCCTACCTTTAGCATAGCGTTAGCTAAAATAAAAATAGAACTGAAAAATAAATCACAAAAGCATTCTTGTTTATAAGATCTATCATCCTCTTTTCTTTTCCCATCTCACTTCTCTCGATTTCTCTACAGATTTTCTAAACTTTGCAGAGGCTTCTTTTTTGCATATTATACTTAAGTCAGTTTCCAACGAGAGCACGAACAACCTCGCTAAAACACTCTGTTCAATGAAGGATAAAGTATATCACTTACCACATTATTATTTTTGCAAAAAGCCATTATGTAAATATACAGGCTTATATGAGCTTAAATAGTCTGAGTCAAGGATGCACAGAAAGAATATATACACATCTACCGAAGCAATGCTCACGGCAGCCTGGCTTTAACAGACAATTGCATACCCTCACTTAAAGGGCAAAGAAGAAACCATATGTCTATTTTAGTGACTCCATTCTGAGATGGTGTACTCATTCCTTTTATTATATTTTCAAATAAATACATATGGGACCCGTCAGATGTCAACAGTGGCTCAGAAAAGAGTATGAATTAGTCACACTGGCACACAGGGCTCGGGAACAATGAACGGTGCTCTGGAAGACCCTTGAATACAAGCCTATTTGCCTCTTAATCCAAATGAATAATTAATGATAATTATCATGCTGCAGTTATTATCTGTGATAATAATATATCCGTAAGGTGAATAAATTCAATCTGCTACTATGCCGAAATGGCAACTCATAATATTCTTAAGAAATACAGATATAATTATCAGTATTAATGGTCAAGGGGAAAAAAGAGATTTTTATATAAGGAGTTACAGCAAAAGGTTTAAAGTAAGGTGGAAATGAATCCTCCTCCTGATGGTTTTTTTTTTTTTTTTTTTTGTTTTTTTTTTTTTTTTTTTTTTTTTTTTTTCCCCCCATGGCCATCATCGCTGTGGGCCTGCTGTGGTAATGTTAGGGTTCTTACTTTTGTGGGTAGGATCCATTTAAGTAAAAGCTTTCCCATGCATTGTGTACTGCAATCTGCCCATCACATTTCCATTACTGCCCTGTAGAAAACGACTCTTGTTAAGTTGAAGATCTTGTAAAGGGCATGTGAAACATGTTAGGATGGGGGAGTGATTGGGCCTCCAACTTGACAATTTAACACTTAAAGAAAAAAGAAAGCAAAAGCCAAACCAAGTACAATATGGAAGCCTTGGTTATCGAGTGGGGCGGCAGTAGGGTCATGCTGATTCATAGCAGTTGTGGGTGGTGGCTGTTCTTTTTACAATGTCCTAATGCTTAGAGTCAACTAGTGAAATGGATGCAATTGTGGCTCATGAGCTAATCCTTTCTACCAGTTCCTATCACCACTGGAAAGCAAGATACTTGACTTCATCATTCTCTGTGTGCGTGCACGTGTGGATCAAGTAAATATTTACACATAAAGTAAATATTACCCATTTTTTGAGTCATAATTTTTTAACCTGTAACTTCACAATTTAGATATAGAATATTTCTATCACCTTTTCCATGCATCCATGCAATCAGGAATCTTTCACTCCCAGCCCTTAATAACATATTATCTGGGCCAGCAAGTGGCATGGTGGTTAGGGCACTGGACTGCCACACGGTTGATCATGGTTCAAGTCCTAGACCTGGCAGCTTGCTTTCTCACTTTTCCTATTTCTGTCTCTCTCTGGTGAGCACACATGCTCATAGCAAATTGAAAAATAATGACAATAAATAAATAAATAAATAAAGCATATTAGCTATTTTCTGTACCTCTATTTTTGCCATTTCATAGTATTATATAGATTTGGTTATATGTAACTTTTTTGTGTGTCTGATTTCTTTCACTTAGCATATTGTTTTAAAATATTCATCTATATTGCTGCATGTATCAATAGTTCATTCTCTTTTATCTTAAGAGTAATATTCCATTATATCTTTCTATCATGGTCTATTTATTCACCAGTTTGTGGACATTGGGGTTATTTTTCAGTATTCACTAATTACAAATAAGGCTGACATTAAAAATTAGACTACAGGTAGTGTGTGGACATGGATTTTCATTTCTCTTGGGCAAATAAGAAGCAACTGCAAAAAGTTTATGGAAAAATGGAATGAAAATAAAAACTTATTTTGGTGCAAAAATAAATCCATATATTGTTTTTCTTTCTTTCCTTTTTTTTTTGTTTCTCAAGTGAGAGACGGAGAAGCAGAGAGAGAACGTACTCTCCCCATGGGACGTGGTCACATCACAATCTCTCCTCCATTTCTTCAACATGTTAGAATTTGAGCAACATGTACATGTACCTAGCATGTTTTCTAGGCTTCAAAATGCTTGGTTGGCCATGTCAGATCTGGCTTCATTAAGCACAAGAGCACAGGTTGGCCCTCATAGTTTTTTCATAATATACACTTTCCATGAAACTTTTAAAGACCCCCATACCTAGAAATAGGATTGATAGGTCAAATAGTAAATGCATGTTAAACTTTATAAAAGCACCAGACTACTTTCTAAAGTGACTGAAACATTTTACATTCCAGCCACAGTAGATGAGAACTCTAGTTGTTCTGCATCCTCTGCAACACTTAGTATTGAGAGCTTAAACATTTTTCCCATTCTGTTTGATGTGTATGGTATCTTATAGTTTAACTTATATTTCTATAATGTATAATGATGGTGAGAAATTTTTTATGTGTTATTTCTTATCTATAAGTTGTCAGTAAATTTTTCAAATCTTTTTCCACTTTAAAAATCTGGGCAGTATGACCAGCAGATGGTGTAGCGATTATATCGCTGGATTCCCACATGACCAACTGCAGTTCAAATTCCGGACCCGGAGGCTTGAAACTCATGCCAGGTGCATGTGCATGCATCTCCAAGACCCTGAGAGGAGGATGAAGGAGAAGGAATTGCTGTGTGACCATCCCCTCCCCGGGGGGTTGGTGATTTCTTGCTCTCTATCTCTGTCTTTCTCTCTCGCGCAAGTGCACACACCCTACAGCAAAAATCTCTAAAAAAAAAAAAAAAAAAATCTGTGCAGTATGCTTTCTTGTTATGAGAATAACTTTGAGTTGTGAGAATAACTTTGTTTTAAACATAAGTTCTTTGTCAGCTATATGTTTTTCAAAGTTTTTTGGCCAGCTTAGGTTTATATCATCAGTTGTTAAACAGAGTTTTTCAAAGAGCAGAAGTAAATTTTAAACTTTTTGATCCTGTCTGAATTTGACAAATAAAGCAAAATAGAAAGCTTACGTAAGTTAAGACAGCTTCCTCTTCTTAAATAAATCATTGCTATTTATAGAGCACTAGCTATATATAAGGCTCTAAGCTAAGCCTATGAAAGTATATAAGGAGTCATTTAAGAAAAAAGTAGTAGTGGTAGTAATTTAGTAGCCTGTATAATTTAGTTAAATGCCACTCTGCACTGTATCATTTTGTCTCTATAGATATGGCTATTGATAAATATTTTTCCCTAGGAAAAATATCCCAGAGCATAATATAATTGTGAATGTGGTTCCCCTTAGATAAAATAATGTAAATTTATGTGAATTCTACCATTTGCAATCTTCATATGGTTTAAAAGCAGAACCATTACCAGTTGCTTGGCATATTTAATATGTTAGCATTGGAAAAAAATAATCTTTAATTCAATCTTAGTGGAAGATGCCTAAAGCATTAAAGGAATGTAGGATAGTTAACTCTAGAGAATGCTTAATAGTTAGATTTTAAAAACGTCTTTCAAGAGTAACATTTACTAAAAAATTACTACACAAACTTCAAGTTTACTCTCAAAGTTTTCATATTTTTATGTGAAATCAAGTATACTTCCTGTTTCTGATTGGTGAAGAAGATGGCAATACTATCAAGGCATAATGGTTACACTTCTGGACTCCCACATAGTTGACCATATTTCAAGTCCCAGACCCAGCAGCTTAAGCCTCACGCCGGGTGCATGTGTGTGCATGCCCAAAATTCTGAGAGGAGACTGGAGGAGAAGGAATTGCATTGTGGCCATCCCCTTAGGGGTGATTTCTCACTTTCTGTCTCTCTGTCTCTCTTTGTCTCTCCAGCGAGTGCATGTACTCTATAGCAAAAATATCTCTCAACACAAAAAACAAAAACAAAGGCAAAAGACCCTTCATTTTAGAACTGTTGATAATATAATTTCAATATTGTGATGCCTTTCAATTAAAGACTCCTGAAAGCAAGACTAAGACATCATATTGGGTATCTGAGGTTAAAGTATCAGCTTTACAAGAGAATAATTTCTCTTCTCTAAATTGTTTGAATAATTAATAAATCAGTATAGAATCCCTGATAATCAAAAACTGACTACACTAGAGAAATTAGAGAAGCTATCTTAGCCATTCCTTTCTTAGATGAAAAACTATCTAATTTTGGAAGCCCTTCTAAATTAATCCTTAATTCAATTCATTGTTTGGCTCAATTATTCCACAATATTCAAAGTCAGAAACTGTTTCTTAAGTTTTAAATTTAATAGCTTACACTAAAACAAGGCTTTGATTCCGTTCTTCAATGGTCAGTGTACTCTGTGTGTGAACCTCTTACACACCTGAAGATAATAATTAAATTTCTCTCAAGCTTTCCCCAGCATTTTAATGATCCTGATAGTAATGTCTGAATTTTCCTTGAACTCTTTTCTCTTTAACAGACCTTAATACAGAGCAGTGCACCTTGATAAAGCTTTGACTAGAACTAGATTAATATGGACAAAGCGATTATTGCTATGCACCTAATATTAAAATTGTGTTGTAAAAATTACAGCATCGGGAACCAGCAGTTAGCGTAATGGCTATGTCGCTGGACTCCCACGTAGTCGACCGCGGTTCGCGTCTCGGACCCGGTGGCTTACAACTCACGCCGGGCGCGTGTGCGTGCGTGCCCAAGATCCCGAGAGGAGAATGGAGGAGAAGGGATTGCGGCATGACCATCCCCCCTGGGGGGTGATTTCTCGCTTTCTGTCTCTATGTCTCTCTCTGTCTATCTGGCGAGCGCACGCGCCCTATAGCGAAAAACCTCTCCAAAAAAAAAAAAAAAAAAAAAAATACAGCATCATGTTATTAACCTGCTGCTAGTTTATTACTCACTGTAAACCTTTGATCATTTCTTATTTGCATTTTCTGTGTGAAGACCTTTACCTTTATAACCTGAGTGAGTGGATTGGAAAAAAAAATATTCATCCATTAACTTTCCAGCTTATAGTTTCACATCTTGAAACTTCTTATTTAAGGCTCTTTTGTTTTCTTTACTTGATAGGATCACTTAGAAGTGGAATTCTATCTTCTTGTGTGACGGAAGGATTTGATGGGTTGGTGGGATTCTCATGTTTTGCTTTTTTTGTTGTTGTGTAATCCTTCTGCTAAGCAAAAACCCAATATAGAAACAGAAAAAAAAAGTTCTGAAACAGTTCCAGAAACCACTGAGATGTTGACAGTGATGAGATGAAACCCGCACCACGGACAGCAGCATTGCATCAGAAGTCAACCTGTCAACACATAGTCTGCAAGTTTAAGGAAACCCAGAGTCTATTTGTGATGAAGAAATTTGGGATGCTGAGTGCTTATGACAGAGAGATTTAAGAAAAATAAACTGTGTTTCTATATCCTTTAGTCAATTAGTTTCAGTCAAACGCAGTATATAGATGTAAATACCAGATATAGTGTGTGTGTGAAAGAGGAGGGTCTGAGGAAGGACATTTGGGGGAGAGACAGAACAAACAAACAAACAAAAAACAAAAATATAAAGAAAAAAAAATAGAAACTTGGAAAAAAAAAGAAAAATAAACTAACTGAGTGCCAATGTTTTAAGCACTGGTTAAATTGCTTCTTTATGTTCTTGAATCTTCCTACATTATAAATTCTGTAAAATACAACTTAAATCACAAACACAGGCCTGTATAGAATATATTCTACAAGTAAATCTACTCACAACATTAAGACTAAATGACAATGATTTTAAAAAGTATCTGGAGAAATATGTGCTATCCCTTAAATAGAAATGATCTTAGGAGTCTTTTGCAAAAAAGAAAAAAAATTGCAAAATTATTTTTTGTGGAGTTAAGGTAATAATGATATCATATGAAATGTTTCCATAAATGGATCCCTTTATAATAAGACATTAAATGTGCTGCCTGACATTTATAGAGATGACACTATTGCAATAATGATAATTCAGGATTTTATGCTTTGACATAATGGGTTTACTATGACCTGCTTATGTTTTCTTATTTGGGAGAGTATATTTGTGACCAAATATGTTCCCCAAATGTCTTGCCAAAATTAGTCAAGAACTTTTAAATACAAAACTAACTAAATGGTTGGGAATGAATTTTTGTAAGTGTCTAGGTATTTTCAAATTTAAAATTCTAGGGACTAGCAGATGATATAATGGTTATATCAGTGGACTCCCACATAATCAACTGCAGATCAAGTCCCAGACCTGGTGGCTTCAAACTCACGCTGGGCACATGTGCGTGTATGCCTAAGACTCTGAGAGGAGAATGGAGGAGAAGGGATTGTGGTGTGGTCATCTCCTCTGTGGGGTGATTTCTTGTTTTCTGTCTCTGTCTCTCTGGTGAGCACACATTTCCTATAGCAAAAATCTCTCTTTAAAAAATTCAAAATGCTATAGGAAGACTAATTTGAATTTCCTTTATGAGGATTCCTAGGATTATTACCTGAGTAGTCCTATTATTATGGGAAATGGTCCAATGTATGCCATTGCAACACTTATTCAAAGGGCTATGCCAGGTTTTAGTGTGTAATGGCCCGGAGCAAGATGACCTAGTTTTGACTTTCACCATAGTTGTATTGTGTCAAAACTCTGTGATAAGTGAATTTTTATTTAGCTCTTTCAATCTTCCTTTCTTGGCTTCCTTCCTTTCATCTGCCCAGATCTTGTGCTCTTCAATTACTTAAAATTCTCAAGCTGTTTGTTGGTTTCTTGGACTCTTCCACTCCTTCCCAGGGTCCTATATTCCATTTATTTCTCTCAGCTTCATTCAAATAGATCTGTCATGTGTCCCATGCTCAGTGTTCTTAGATGATGGCAACTAATATAACTTTTTAAAGATGTTGAGTCATCTAATTTTTCACTTACAGAGATTATTATTGTGGGAATTTCAGATACTTTGCAGGGCTAATGGGGAAGGTATTTTGGAGATAGGGAGTGATCTGGGTTTATGTATATTATGTCTATAAATCCAAATATTTCTTAACACATTTAGTTAACTCAGAAGTATGACAGAATAAAGTCCAAAGAGCAGTCAATTTCCTCAGAGCATGTGGTATTCCTCTTCTCAAAATGGTGTTTTTCGAAACACATTTTCAAAGTAATATTTATTGACAGGGTGACATAATGCCATGATAAAAAGATTTTAGAGAAAGCAAGGTGATGAAAAATAGTCAACAGGTTGGAGAAGGTCACTGTTCTTGCTTCTTTGTCAACCAATCAGGTGGGCTCCACCCAACCTGGCACTGTCCTGAAGTGGATTTCCCCTAGAGTTAGAACCTGGAATCTGGACTACCTACGAGCCCATCCAGCTGACTGCATCTTAGGTTGTTTTGAGAACTCCTTATAACTTCTAGAAGATTCATGTTGGACATTTGTCAGTTTTAGGGTAAAATTTGCTTACAAGGAAAGTTTAGGCAAGTTTAGTCTAATATGCATATATCATCAGAGTTTGATCTCCACTGCCAGGGGAGAAACATTTTTAGGTCTTATCCTTCTATGAGGATTTATTATTTTAAAAGAAAGGCACTGTCCCTGAATAATTCTGAATCTGGGTAATTATTTATTTATTATTTTTTAAAGAGAGATTTTTCTATAGGGTGTGTGCCCTTGCCAGAGAGACAGAGACAGAATGATAGAAAGTGAAAAATCACCCCCCAGGAAGATGGCCACACCACAATCCCTTCTCCTTGTCTCCTCTTGAGATTTGGGCATGCACACGCACCTGATTTGAGTTTCAAGTCTCCAGGTCCTGGACAAACTGGGTCAATCACATGGGAATCCAGCAGCATAATCATTATGCCATCTACTGGTCCCCTTTAGGTATCTATTTAATGAATTTTATTTATTTATTTATTTATTTATTTATTTATTCTTATTTAATTTTATTCTTATTAATTTTTAAAAAACTTTTTTCACATTTATTGATTCACAAAATACCTTAAACTAAAACTATGGACAAAGCTAGAATCTAGTTACAAGTGCACTGTAATTTTCTTCTGAAACATTTTAAATTAGTTAATTAATTTACATTCATTCCTTGAGAATTGTCACTGCATACAAAATGTGATTTCCCATCCAAAATATACTGTATAGTGGCTTAATCATACATGTTATCATCATTAATTTTCTATTTCTAGTTTTATATATATACATGTACATATATATTTTACCCCATTTCCCATCTTACTCCCACACTATCTTAGGTGTCTATAGTTGTTTTCCATTCCTTTCCCCCCACCCATTTTATTGATTTACAAAATTTCTGAAGTAATCTAACTACTTTCAATAGCAAGTTTAGCTGGTATGTACATATCAGTGAATAAATGTCTTACTTTAGGCGTGAAACTGAGTAGAATGAATATATTATAAGGTAGCATCTAGCTGATGCTATAAAGCTTACTACAGTCATTAAATAGGTATTTTTAACATACTTTTTTGAATTCAAGAAAAGGAGTTTTAGCTCTAATAAATCAAAGAAATGCTAAAGAACTTTACTTAAAACTTAAAGCCAGGAAACAGGTTAGGATTCTGTTCAAATAGTACATACATGAATCTACCGGTAGCTCAAGATAGGACAAAAATCCTTAAAACTGGAAAACAAAGCCTAGAAGAAAATCAGTAATGTTTTAGTCAAAAGTCATAAGATTCTATTTCACCAGTTGAGTCTTATGTACTTAATCTACCTTCTGTTGTGGTCCGATCTTCCCGATTAAATTCTGAGATACAATATTCAACTCCAGACATGTGTCTCTACGATTAAGTTGGCCATTTTTAATTCAGTACCTGTTGGGCTAATACCCTGAAATCAGAGGTAAGTAAAAAAGGACATGGGCACATGAAGACCTTATATTCTAGTGGCGCAAAAGCTCTTTGTAAAATTTACATCACAAGGGACCAGCAGTTGGCATAATGGCTATGTTGCTGGACTCCCATGTAGTTGACCATGGTTCGAGTTCCGGATCCAGTGGCTTAAACTCACACTGGGCGTGTGTGCGTGCCTGCCCAAGATCTCAAGGAGAATGGAGGAGAAAGGATTGCAGCATGGCCATCCCTGCTGGGGGGTGATTTTTCGCTTTCTGTCTCTGTCTTTCTCTTTCTGGCAAGCACACGCGTCCTATAGCAAAAACCTCTTCAAAAAAAAATTACATCACAATATAAATTATTGGATATAAATTACTACAAACATTTATTCTGTACATATTTAACAAATACTTCCATTTTGTAAATACTATGCTTGTTCTGGAGATATGGGAAATATAACTGTGCATAAAATATAATATCTATCATTGAGGACCTCATAAGATAGCATAGAGGGTTATTCAAACAGATAGCCAAAACATTAGAAATTGAGCTCTATAAATGGAGTGAATACAAAGAACTTCAAGAGCATTAAGAAGGGCACTGCTAATTATTTGTGAAGGTCTAGGGAGGTCTCTACTGAGGAGATGGTATTTGATTTACGTTTGAAGAATGAGAGGGAATTGGTAAGGTAGAAACAGTGTAAGTAGATGACAGGAGGGAAACCCAAGGTTGGAGGGAGGATTTCAAGGTCTGGAATGCTGAGAATCCATTTATCTGCCTGGGCAGATGAAATCTTTGCACATTAGTCTTGGCTAACTCCATAACTCTCCTCAAAGTACACACCGGGTAAGTTCTTTTTACGCCTGAGCTGATTCTGAGCATAGAACACCTTGACCTTTACTAGCAGCTCACTTAGTCTGCCTATTAGTATGTCAACAATATCTTTGTATTTGCATAAATTATCTCTTGCAAAATGTGTTAACAATTTAAGTATAATATAATATTAAGGTGCAATAAGCATGTAATGTATAATAAAATGAACAAAATAGAAAATATTTACATTAATATAATATGACATCTCTTTAGAAGATAAATGGTATTACCTAGTCAAATTTTCCAAATACTTGGGTATGTAAGCTCCTATATACCCTTAAGTATGGCACTATATGCCTCTGTATTATCTTTTTAAAATATAGTTCTTTGGGACCAGCAGTTGGTGTAATGGCTATGTTGCTGGACTCCCAAGTAGTCGACCGAAGTTCGAGTCCCGGACCCAGTGGCTTAAACTCACATGGGGCGTGTGTGCGTGCGTGCCTGAAATCCCAAGATGAGAACGGAGAAGGGATTGTGGCATGGGCATCCCCCCTGGGGGATGATTTCTTGCTTTCTGTCTCTCTGTCTCTGTCTTTCTGGAGAGTGCACACACCCTATAGCAAAAACCTCTCCAATAAATAAATAAATAAACAAACAAACAAACAAACAAATAAATAAATAAATAAAATATAGTTCCTGAAATTGCTATCTACATTCCTTTTCTGTGCTGTTGTTGTTTTTTGGAGGTCTGGATACAGAAATACAAGGGCGGATTTGGCTCAGAGAATTGGACAGGTACTTCTCACATTGGCACATTGACACTCCACCCAGCAAACTATGATGGGTTGGCAAGTGTGAGTTCAAGTTCTAGCAGAGAAATGTCTGCAGAGATTTACAGTCTATTTTCATAGCCTCAAATGTCACATTTCTTTCCCTTAGCAAAAGATAATCCTGTCCTTTAATATTTTTCTATTTCAGGTCTTAAGCACTCTGTGATCTCATGAGTTTGTACTTGGTACAATTGTAGTTTTCCATTTCTTCTCTTAAACTAGTCTCCTCCCTTCATTTTATGAAACTTTTAATCTATGAGTCTTTGTCATTGATATTCTCTCCTCACTACCTTCTTCCACTTCTTTACTATAATCCTATTATTCTAGGACTTCTTTATCTACAATTGATTTCACAAGACCTTCTCATTTCTCTTCATATTTTTCCACTTACTCTCCTTTCTTTCTCATGGTTTTATAGACCCTGAACTCCTCTGCTTTCTCATCATCTGCTAATTAGCATGTCTCCATGGTAACAGACAGTTGCAGAGCAGGAATCATTTTCTGTTCTGGCTACTGCTGAGCAACCTCTGGGCCTAGCAAGGAGGGGCCCTGACCTGATTAAGATAGGAAGACTTTTCTCTTCTTGGCAGGAGAGGATCCATACATTTCAGAGAAGGCCCTGTTTCCTAGGGGAAGAAATAAGTCAATTTGGCTGAAAAAGAGTATATACTTGGACTCAGGCATGCAAAATCAAAGTAGGAGCTAAACTAAGAAAATATTAAAGAAGATGCAGAAAAAATATCTAATACTGACTCTCTGCTCCTGGTTTGTAAAGATTAGCAGTGCTTTGATCCAGAAGATGCTATGGAGCAACTGGAAGTGAATATTTGGTAACATTTACCTTTGATTTTACATATACAACTTAATACATGTGCTTTATGGGACTAAATCTATGACAGAGAACAACCCTATTCCTAGCTCTTTTAAAATATATGTATTTTAAAAGTTTGGTTATTTATTTCTTCCATGATGGAGAGAGAGTGAGACAATACCCCAAACAGGATTTTGATGCTACAGTCTACCTCCCTACATTCAGTCAGCACTGGGTAATGGATATGTATGTGCTCCTCATACTCAGGAAGATCTCTGGACTTGAACCAGAAACCTTCCTATGTGGGATTGTCTCACAGAGTGCTTAATAACACTCTGCTACCATCTTACCTTCCTTAGATTTATGAGTTTTATTTATCATTGATTTTATGCTTACTATTTTCAACTAGATATAAACCTATAATCAAATACTTAATCATATATATAAGCAGATAATAACAGCACTGATTATTATAGACAGTTACTGTTCTAGCCTTTTAAAAATAAGTTGTATGGCATTTACAGTGCATGTAAGAACACATTTTATGTATATTTTCCTGTGGTTAAGAGGCTAGGAGTGATATTCTTAGTTAGGTTTAATTTATTAAGCACCTATTCTAACATAGTTGAAATTTATTGCTTGAAACTATAGGTCATGATATAATCTTACGTAAACTGGCTGGAAACATTTGGTCTCCTGACCTATAATTCTGGGATGATATTATTATTCTCAAACTCTGTCCTTGATAGTGAATGGGGATGGACAAATTGGGTTTGTTAGAAGAATGCTAACCTTTCTTCTTTTTCTCTCCTCAAAGTTTATGAAGAATAACATTATTTTTCTAAATTTTGAATGAAATATTACCGATTTGTACACTACATTCTATTAATTGAAAGTCAACGTGTTTATATGTTAAAGTTAAGTTAAACCAGGAAGACTGTCCTCATCATTCAGCATATCAGCCATACCTCTGACCTCTAAGATGGAGAAGTTCATTGATTTAATGACTTCGATATGCCAATTACTGTACCAAATGCTTTCCATAAGCTATTGGTGGTGGCTCTCAGATCTCCTTTATTAGGGATCATAACTGTCTATCCTGGGCTGTTGTACTCTAAAATCCATCACTGGAGTTGTAAGGATCCATTTTTCAATCTTCCAATGATGGCATGGCAGATCTACTTCTGGGAGATGGAGTATCCTCTTATAATTGCCTTAAGCTTGAGTACTCCCCACTGGCCTTGTTGGTGTTTCTTAGAACTATAATAAAATCTCTTTCACTCATTCTCAATTTCACATCCTCAAGTGTCCCTGCTCATGCCCATCACATATGCCCATGGCCCTAGCTAACTAAGGCTAGGAGTGGATCATGGCATGAAGACCCTGTTAGAGGTATCTCTCTTTCCGTGCTTCTCTTACTCTGTCTCTTCCTCTCATGGAAGAAATAAATGAGTAAACTTAAAAAAAGAAAGACTCCCCCAACCTCTCTACTCCCTCTCTTCTTTAGAGGGGCCATTCTGTATTGTTTTCTAACTTCTCTTCCAGCCTCCATCTACGCCAGCCTCATTTTACCTCACAGGTATTTTCACTAATAAATTTTCTTCTTATGAAAAAAAGTTTATTTCTTTCCTTCATGAATGAAAGAGATAGAGATAGAGAGAGACAAACAGAGAGACAAATACATAGCATCCCAACAGGGTCCTGACACCACAGTCCACCCCCCCCCCCCCCCCCCCCAGCTCCAGTCAGCCGCAGATCAGGGGCACGCATGAACCTGGTATGTTCAGAGTGGTCTCTAGATGGGAACTTGGAACTGTGGGTGAGCATCACAGATTGCCATATTTCCCCCACTGTGCCACCATCTGGCACTCCTAATAAACTTTCATGATGTTTGTGTCTTGGAGGAGCTAAAGCAACACATTATCTAGTCTGATCTTCCCAATCTCACGAGCTATTAATGACTATAGGAAACTGAGTCTTGAGGACTCATTCAGGTCACCAAACTAATTAGTGACTGGTTTCAAATCTAGCTCTGCTCCCTGGCCTCTTGGTTTTTTCCACTGTACAACTCACCATCACTTTACGGTTACTTTACTTGTTGACAAATCCTATTTTAAAGAAAAGGAACAGGTGATAATTATTTTAAAGCAACCTGAGAGGGGGAAAAAAGAAACCTGGAAGGAGGCAGGTTGTTAATATAAAATGTTCACTGTTTTCCTTAGACTAACTTACAGTTTAGACTTTCTCATACGTGTCACTGACAGAGAGCTGTCTAGCTCCACAAATGTGTTGCTTTTCTTTTTTTTACTAACACCCCTTTTTAGGTAAATCGGAGCTGCAAGTGCTGTATCTGTTTTTCAGAGACAGCATGTGAATTTGTGACATTCCCTGGGGAGTCTGAGGTCTAGGAACCAATGAAGAGATCACAACGAAACAGGAGTATTATGTTTTCAAGTGTTAGAGTGATTATTGTCTGAAAGTCTGAGCATTATTTAAAAGGCTGCTCTTCTCATTTGGATCAAGCAACAGTGTGAATTTTCCAAAGGCGAGAGGCCTTCCTAGCGTGAATAAAAGCTGAGTACAGAGTGGGGCTGCGGGCTGCTTGTGTTCCAGTAGAGGCTCCAAGCAAAAGCCATGGTAGTCTGCTCCGGGGGACCTCCAGCAACCGAAATGGATTCCTAATGAATCGAGAACCTGGTAGGGAAGTGAGGAAAGCAAAGGGAGACCCCCCCCCCCCACCTCCCTTTCTTTTTATTCTGGGCAAAAAAGTACAATTTGCTGCAATTCACTCCAAAACCTGGTGTGAGTTCAGGAGGACAGGGAGCCTGAGGACCTCCACCTGAATGACTTCTTGAAAGACACTGTGTCTAAGATCTTCAGTGCCAGGGGAACATTGACATGCTCCCCTTTACCTTGCAGGGCATCTTTTCATGTGATCCAGGAAACTTTATCCTTTTCACAGTGGTGCCACTGCTGCAGTGGGTGCTACAAAGTGATATGCAGACTCCTGCTGCTGATGCATTCTCTCTGTGCCTCTGGTCAGGGGCCCAAACAAGGGCAGGCACTTGATCACTCTCTGATTTTTTTCCCCTGGGGATGAGTTTGCTATAGAATCTCAGTCCATGGATGGCTCCCACTGTTGGTCTTATTCTCTCCCAATATTTATTTTAACTAATTGTGTCCTTCTCATCTCTACAGCTCCAGTTCCTTTGCTGCCTTCTTTGTATTACACATACAGCAAAAAGAGTGCACTGTCTTCCATCCTATGACCTCCCATGCTCCCAGGCCACATACCTTTGCACACGCTGTTTCTTCTGCAGTGGTGTGTCCTGTTGTCCCTCATTCATGCCTGCGATCTCTGCCTACTTGCTTGTCTAAGTCTATAGAGATGAAGTGCAGATGTAGCCTCCTAAATAGAGCCTTCTCCGACCTCTCCTAACTCAATTAATTACTACGTTCTTTGAACACGTCAGTAATTATGTTGAAGTGAAATTAATTTTGCTTCTTTATGGAGAATACAGATCAAATTCAGCACATTTTTTAATTGCCTGGGATTGGAGTGCCTGGCACTGACACCTTTATATACACATAGGATTTCTTGAATCTTTATTTGCCAAACGGACTAGAGAAGATGATTTCTTTGGATTGAGACGGACTGTTATTGCATTCTGAAATTACTGAACTCTTGAGTCTTCATAAGGGGGAATGATAACAAAGATAGGGCACATTTTTAGCATGTTTATGGAGAAAACTATACAGTAGCAATAAAAATCCTTATTGTTTAAAGTCTCTGATTTCCACGAAACTTTTTGGAATTTGTTCTCGAAAAGCATGAGTCCCTTTCCAGTGACCCTTTGCTATTCTAGCACATATATTAGTAATGTATCTCAGGTATTTTCTGAAGCTGCATTATTTTATTGCTGTTGTTTTGTGCCTTGAGGACCTCCAATGTCAGCAGGGCACAGATTCTGCCCAGTACTCCTCTGCATGGCCACTTGCGTCAGGAGCTCCTCAACCTGAGCCATTATTTCTCTCAAAGTTGTAGGTAGCAAGCAGCCTAGCTCCACAATGGAAAAACTACCGCTATTTAAAGCTTGTAGGAATTTTGATCCACTTACACTCTGCTCCAAGCCATGAGGAGTAAGTGTTGTCAACTGTGTAAAACAATCATTAATTTGACAAATACCTCTTAGTTTTAGTAATATGAAAGGTCTTCTAAAGATCGTGGAAAATATATATTATGAAAAAACTATGCATAGATGACTAAAATGTTTTACATCAAAGTAAACTCAAACTCTAATTCCATTTAATATACACGTTTTGAAGCCCTCTTGTACAACTACCAGAAAGTATCTTTTGGAAATGATAACTTTGCTCTTCACTGACAACATAGATCATGGGCCAATAAAGTCTTATGGGCCAAGTTATTCTGCTTCTTGTTTTCCTAAATAAAGTTTATAGGAACAGAATTATGTCATTTGTTCACGATTTCTTTTTTGTTTGTTTTCTTTTCTTTCTCTTTTTTTTTTGGAGAGGTTTTTGCTATAGGGCGTGTGCGCTCACCAGACAGACAGAGAGAGACAGAGAGATAGAAAGCGAGAAATCACCCCCCCGGGGGATGGCCACACCGCAATCCCTTCTCCTCCATTCTCCTCTCGGGATCTTGGGCACGCATGCATACACACCCGGCGTGAGTTTAAGCCACCAGGTCCGGGACTCAAACCTTGGTCGACTACGTGGGAGTCCAGCAACATAGCCAGTATGCTAACTGCTGGTCCCTGTTCACTGTTTTTTTAATGACTGTTTTCACATTATAATGGCAGAGTTGTGTTCTTGCTGGAATAACTGTATGACCTACGAAGACAAAAATATTTACTGTCTGGTTCTTCACAGAAGGAGTTTGCCAACTTGACAGAAATCTAGAGTTATGTGAGAAACCATCAGGAAAACTCTTCAAACTCTTCTTTGTTCTTATTAAAAATATAACTGTGAGAACATATTTCACTCAGATATTAGTATCAGTAAGGTATGCTGCCTCCTGAGTGAATTTTTAATTTTATGAGCATTGTGAATCTTATAATGCATTGTGTTTCCTCATTAGCTTTCATTCTTACAGCATCCTGAGCCAAAATTGCAGGCCTTCTCTGTAAGGAGGTAGATAATACCTATCTTTACCTACTTTTACTTTTTTTCCACTCTTAATTCCTGTTCACCTTGATTTATTAACTATTAATTTTTGCCTGACAGCCTTTTGTATATATACTTCTTGGGAAAATCTTATTTATAAACAAATATGTAAGTAATATGTCCTCTCTGCACTCCCATAGTCAAGTGTCTATAATCAGTTGTTTTTATTTCTGCCTCTCTTTAGGGGTACTTCCTGTACGAGGTGTTTTTCACCTAGAAATAATAAATGTGCAGGGTTTTTTGTTTGCTTATTATTTTTGTTTGTTCATTTTTGCTTTGTTTTGGTAGCCAGTTAAATTTAGAAAGTGTTTCAAAGATCAGGACATTTCCAACTTAAATTTGTTGGTACCTATGGTATAAATAGTAGTCATGGTATCTAAGGTTGACTCCTTTATTAAAAATCGACTTAGTTGTTATGCTTTTATTAATAAAAATAAGAGTTACAATTTAATAACTGTTTAGTATTTTTCCCAGTGCTTTGCATACATTGTTAAATGTATTGATTGTAGCAGTCCATTTCAATGAGGCTCAGCGAGAAGACGTACCTTGCTTGGTGGGACTGTACAGCGTAACAGCCAGTGATGCTTGAAGGAGCCAGAGAGGTGATGTCAGTGAACAATCAGGTGGGCATAGTACAAGGCAGAATTTTAGAAACTGGTGAGCCCAGGCTTTGTCTAAAGGGGCGGCTGCTACTCAGCTCTAGCTAACCACTACCACGCTCAAATGTCTGCTTGCTATTGTTTTGAGTTCCCAGTTTTTCAGGAACCAAAAATCCAGACTCTCAGTGAAATGTTTTAATCTTGAAAACACTATTCAGGAATAATGAAATATGCTGTAGGTTGGGTTTGGCACCTGGGCCACCAGTTTTTAAACTGTGGGTTAAGACTTCAGGCATTGGGGCTGATGGGTTGCCTCTGAATTCTAACTCTACCATGTTCTGTGTTACTTTGAGTGGCATAACTTTTCTAAGCCTCAGCTTCATCCTCTAAATAATGATACTAATAATATTAACTTACTGAATGTTGTTGAAGTGTATAAGCTCTGCCTGTGACATAAAACATACTAATTACATAGCTATATACTCATGATGATTATGGCTTAAAGATACAGAGCTGACAATTTGATATCTGTGATTTTTTTTTGAAGAGGTTTTCATATTTGTGATTTGTAACCAGGTCTGTATAAAATTTGAAAGCTGTATCTTTTTCTCTTAGTGCAATCCTGTATTTCATAATTCGGTGTTTTGTTTTGTTCCTAACTCAAATTTGTCAGTTATTTATCACAATATTTTATGAGCCACATAAACTTTAAACAATTCTCACTATTCCTTTTAAATTAAAAGGGCTAAATTTCTTTTTACAAGTGCACATATAGCTCCCATTGAATTCAGTGGGCATCAAGAATCAGTGGGATGGAATCTAGCCTGAAGAGTTTTAATTTTCTTTTTATTTACAGTGGGAGATCATAAAAATGGTATATTTGCTTGGAGTGTATCAACATTAAGTATTCTTGCTAGCTGGGTCAAATACAGTATGATGACTGAAGTTGAGAGCAAAGAGTTTCTACATTTTACTAGTAGACCTGAAGATGCTTTCTTGTAAATGAGCAAGCATAGCTGTAGGCATCAAAGATAACAAGCAATATTGAATAGGAGAAAGGATTCCACTGAGGTGAAAAGAGGAGTCAAATATACACTATAGGTGATAGCTCTTTACCTGTATCTTGTTCTTGAGGCAATTAAAATAGTTTAATTCCTTAGTAGAAGTGTTCATAATTTCACATTTGCTCTATACCATCACCATCATTACATAAAAATAACCATAGTAATATTACTGTACTTTTATTTAAAAAGACTTTTTTTTAAAAAAACCCTTTTTCTTTTATATTTTTACCTGTATCTTCACATCAGATTGTTTTATTAAGAGAAATGGTTAGTATAGTAAGATAATATTTATCTAATAAGATATTTTTACAGGTATCTTTACACACACTACCTGAAGTGTTATTCTGTTCTGAAAGTGTTGGGTAAAAACCATAGTATCTTAAACTACAAAGGTTGTTGACAAAGAACTGGATTTGGAAATGGAGGACATAGATTGTAGCCTCAATTCTGCACATAAACAACTGTGTGACTTTAGACAAATAATTCCTTGATTATTGATTACAGATAATAAACCTGTTCGACAACAGTAAGAATATTTGTGAAAACTCTGTTTTTAAATTAAAGTACAGTTTTATTGCTATAGTTACTTTAATGTAATGATGTGATGGTATAGAACAAATATGAAATTCTGAACACCTCTACTAAGGGAGAAAAACTATTTTAATTGTTTCAATAACAAAGACACACTGGCAATTGCATTCATTTGATTTTGACCTCATGGAAATAGGAAAGTTGAAATTTTTCTTTTTGTTTGCTTTTTACTTCTGAGAAGAAATGGGTATTTTGCTGATAGAGAAAAATAAAAATAAAGGGCTTGAGATAGAAGAAGGATATAATAAGTAACATGAGGAATGTAAAGTGGAGATGATTAAGTGTAAGTAAAATCAATGTTAAGCAGTCTGAAGCCCTTACTTGTGTATTATTTAGCTATCTCAATAAGTTAGCTGATTTCTCTCCCCATCTTTCTCCCTTTGTTTCTTTCTTTCTATTTATTCTAACATTCTGGACACAGGAATAGAAAACCAGGAAGTATATATTCATACAGGATTGGTAATTACCTAGGGGTGCTCAGGAAAATGATAGTAAGGCAAACACATTTAAGGTGTTTAAGAGAGAGAGAGATTTCTTTACTTGGTAGGCTATGTGTTTCAGAAATAATGAGAAAGGAAGTGAGAAATGAAGTCAAAAGGATACTATTTGTTGTGGAGGAGAAAATGTATATTAATCCTTGACATATGTAGATTTTTGGGGGTGTTTGTGTGGGGGCAGATGCTGTTTATGATAGTTTAGCTGGGTATATTAAGGTTCACTTATGCTCCTTCCAGAAATTTAAGAAATGCCATTGGATTCTCTCATATACTGTTGCCAAAAGGGTACCTATTGTGTAATTGTTGCCATTTGTTGATTCTTTTTCTTTATATAATCTTTTAAGGTTTTGTCCTTTTAAGGTATTCTGCAGTTTCCTTATTATGTGCTTTAATATGGATATTTTAACTTATTCTAAGACTCAAATACTTCCTCGATTCTGGAAAATCATTGACTATTTATTTACTGTTTTCCTATTATTTTCTTTGCTTAGAATGCCTGTTTGACATTTTAAAGACCCTTATTCTATTATTCTATTCTATTCTTTTTTAAGAGACATTTTTGCTATAGAGTGCATGCACTTGCTGGAAAGACAGAGAAAGAGAGAAAGAGAGAGAGAGAGAGAGGGAGAGAGGAGAGAGGAGAGAGAGAGAGAGAGAGAGAGAGAGAGAGAGAGAGAGAGAGAGAGGAAGTGAGAAATTATCCCTCAGGAAGATGGCCATGCTTCAGTCACTTCCCTTCCATTGTCCTGTCAGGATCATAGGCATACATACACATGTGCCCAGCTTGAGGTTTAAGCCACTGGGTATGGGACTCGAACCTTGGATGACTATGTGGGAGTCCATCAACATACCCATTATGCTATCTGCTGATCCTTCTATTCTTATTTACTAACTTGTTTTTTATGACAGGGTTTCACTGTATCACAGTCCTTTTGACTCCAACTCCCGAGAAGTTGGGACTACAGGTGCATGCCACTATGTTAACTTTTAGTGTGGACCATGAATTGAACCTGTGCCTCCTATGTGGCATCAGGTTATTGGATAGCAGTGTCTGCGGGTGCATGCTACTAGGATCGGACCCTATATGGCTTTTGGAAATTTTTCTTTTTATCTATCTATGATGAATTAAAAGTAATTTTTGCAATGTTACCTTTCTACTTCTATATTAATTCTATTAACTGGAAATTATTTAGTTTCTTTTTCCCATTTGAAGGATAATCTTTTCAGGTATAGTATTCTTGGCTGATATGTTTTTATTTCAGAATTTTAAATATATCTTCATATTTTTTCTATGCATGTATTATTTCAGTTGAGAGGTCCAATATGAGTCTAATGGGGTAAACTTCGTAAGTAACTTCATGTTTTTCTCTTTCCATTTTTAAAATAAGGTTTTTATATTTGACTTTTACTAATTTGGCTGTGATGTGCCTTGGCGAGGATCTTCTTATGTTGTATCTATCTGGTGTTCTGTGTATTTTCTGAACTAATGTCTCTATGTCTCTTTAGATTGGAAAGCTTCTAGATAATATTTCATAAAAGAGATTTTCTATGCCCTTACTCATTTCTTCACCATCTGGTGGGTATGTGAATAGGTAGATATTCGGCTACTTAATGGAATCTAGAATTTCTCATATGTTGTCCTAGTTTTTTTTTTTTTTTTTTTTGAAAACTTTTTGCTAGAGGGCACGTGTGCTCGCCAGACAGACAGAGAGAGACAGAGAGACAGAAAGTGAGAAATCACCCCCCAGGGGGGATGGCCACACCGCAATCCCTTCTCCATTCTCCTCTCGGGATCTTGGGCACACATGCACACGTGCCCAGAGTGAGTTTTAAGCCACCGGGTCCGGGACACGAACCGCGGTCAACTACACAGGAGTCCAGTGACATAGCCATTATGCTAACTGCTGGTCCCTGTTGTCCTAGTTTTTAATGGTTATTTTTCCATTTCTTTTTGATGGTATTGACTAAATTTGAAGTTTTGTCTTCACGATTAGAGATTCTTCTGCATGTTCTAATCTGCTGTTAATACTTTTGAGGGAAATTTTGATTTCATATATTGTATGTTTTATCTCCATAAGTTCTGTTTGATTCTTTTTTATGGTCTATATCCCTTTATAGAATTACTCTTTCATATGCTGGAATGATTTTCTCATCTCCTTAACTTGGTTGTTTTTTTCTATTGCATCTCATTGAGTTTCATTAAGATGAGTATTCTGAATTATTTTCCTGACTTTTCTGTGATTTCTTGTTGTTTTTTTTTTTTTTTTTTTTTTTTGAGAGGTTTTTGCTATAGGGCATGTGTGCTCACCAGACAGACAGAGAGAGACAGAGAGACAGAAAGTGAGAAATCACCCCCCAGGGGGGATGGCCACGCCGCAATCCCTTCTCCTCCATTCTCTTCTTGGGATCTTGGGCATGCACGCACATGCGCCCGGCATGAGTTTTAAGCCACTAGGTCCGGGACACAAACTGCGGTCGACTACATGGGAATCCAGCGATATAGCCATTATGCTAACTGCTGGTCCCTTATTTCTTGTGTTTTATCCTCTGTTGGTGATGAGTTATTGTATTCCTTTAAGAAAGAAATATTTTCTACTATTCTCATGTTTCTTGTGATTCAGCGTTAATTTTTAGGCATCTAGTGCAACATGCACTTCTTCCTAATTTTTTGGAATAGGTTTTTTGAGCCATATACTTGTGTACTTCCCTCCTGTGTGTGTTAACTTTGTGCCAGTTTCCCTGTTTTTCTGTAGGTAATAGTACTGGAATTCATGGTGGGACTTTTGGGTTTTGGATTTTCAGAGGGGAATTTCTTCCATTTTTCTCTTATGGAAATGGTGTTGGGGGAAATTCCCCTTCAGCCTCACTGGCTTCAGGTGGTTTACTTCTCTTTAGTTTTGCAAGCAGAAGCCATGTAAACTAGAGTTTCTTCCAACTTCCTCCTGCCCCTCAGTGATCCTTCTTGACTCTTCTCTCTGTAGGGCTTGCTAATAGGCAGTGGCCATAGCCCAGGTACCTGTGGACTGTAGAGGTAACAATGATTGGCCCTTCCCTTGCTTTTCAGTCTGTGATCATGTTACCCTGAATTACCCCAGCCTCTTTAGTTCTGATATGGCCAGGGTCTGAGCTGAAAAGGTGGACCACAAGATAGTAGGCAGTGTGCATGACATGGGCTGGTAAAACATGGCATGTGGATGGGCAGTAGCCTCCTCCTTCCCTCCAGCTGAGCAAGAAGGCAGGTAGCATATGGCATATGAAGTGGTCAGTGGCTTCTTCCTTCCTCTTTTCAGTGAGATGGGCCGCAAAGCACTATCTATTTTATTAGAGAAGACTTCCCTATACAATATAGGAGGGAGACTCTGAGAAAGACTCTGAGAAGAACTACTTTTGATTTACACACTGGGTTTCCATGTAAGTTTCTTAAATATTGAAACCTAAAATCAGACTGAAAAAAAGAGGTTGTAAACTTAGAGAGGAAGTCTTCGCCAGGAAGACAGTAACATGTAGGAAAATACCAGATAGTTTTTCTACAGTGTGTGTCACGGCACAATTTACATTTCTACTGGTGGTATGTGAGAATTCTTTTTGTTATACATGCTCACTAACATATTAGTTGATTTTAATTTTAACCATTCTTCTAGCTGTGCTGTGGTATCTCACTGTGACTTTGGCACCTTTACATATATTTATTGATGTTTTTGATATTTTTGATATGGTTTTGATTTTTTTTGATATTTTTTTATGGGTGACTAAGTGTCCTACTTCTTTTTCATTGATTATATATATTTTTAAAATTTATTTTGATGAGTTCTTTATATATTTTGGATGTCAGTTCTTTATTGTTTAAATTGCTGAAAATATCTTCTTCCCTGCTCTGCTTTGCTTTTTCATACTCTTGATGGTGCTCTTTTTATCAACAGAAGTTCTTAATTTAATGTAACACAATTCATTATCCTTTTCCATTTTAACCCATTTAAGAGATCTTTTCCTTCCTCAAGGTCATAAAGATATTATCCTACATTATTTTTAATTATTATTATTATTTGCCTTTCACATAAATAGCTACAAACCACTTGGAATAGATTTTGTCTATGATATATGTAAATATTATTTTTCTCTCCATGGATATTCAGTTAATCCAACACTATTTGCTGAAAAGACCATTCTTTTCCCACTGTATTGCATCGACATTTTTGTTACAAATCAATGTTTCTATACACAAGGATCTGTGTCTGTGTTCTCTGTTTTCTTCCACTTGTTTATTTGTCTATCACTGTACCATCTTCACAACATTAAACAAAATTATGATAGAGTGTGTGTATATGCCTAGGAGAGCGAGAGAAGCATCCTCAACAGGGTGACCATCCCTTTCTTCCAGTACTCCAAACTACTAAAATCCTAAGCATGTGCATGTATATTTAGCTTGTTTTCAGACTAACTGGGCCAAGGACTCAAACTGCAGTTGGCATGTGGCTTTTAACTTCACACTCTAGTGCACTACCAATTGCTCTCCAGTGGCTGGGCACACCACACCATTTTAATTATCATAGTTTTACAGTAATCACAGTAGAAGAAATTGTTTTATCTTTTTCTCTTTTAAAGTTATCTTGGTTGTTGTTGACCTTTTTCATATCCAAATAAAAATTTAGCATTACTTTTTAAATATTTTTTTCTCCATGACTGGGAGAGACAGAGAAATACAGAGAGACAGCACTCTCAGCAGAATCCCAGTGCCATGATCCCTGCCTCAGCTTAGCCAACCCTGGATCATGGACACATAAATGGAACTGTACTCACAGAGGTAATTGGACACGAACCCAGAACCTTCTCATGTGGGCCAGCATTGTAGAGACTTCACATTTTAGTTTTGTACAGCTGTCCAGCTCTGATAATACTTTTGTTTGCTTTTATCTGCTATAGGGTGTGTGTGCTTTCCAGAGAGAGGGAAAGTTAGAAATAACCCCCCATGGGGAAAGGCCATGTTGCAAATCCCTTCTCCTCCATTCTCATCTCAGAATTTTGGGCATACATGCACATGTGACTGTCATGATTTTTAAGTTGCTGGGTCTGGGACTTGAAACATGGTGGGCCAGATCTGAATCCAGCACTTTAACCACCGTGCTACCTTCTAATATTTTTAGAAGCATATTGTCAAGTTTCACACACACACACAAATGTGAGGAGATTGGAATTACATTGGCTCTATAGATAATTATGGGGTAACTGATCTCTTTATAAAACTGACCCTTTGATCCATGAACATGAACCACCCAATAAGGAATTAGCTATTTTTATTATTATTATTTTTCAATCTCGCTTTATTTTTATTTTTATCTTTGTTTCTGTTCAGAGGTTTTGTTCTCACTTATATGTAGACATTTGATATATTTGGTGTTTTGTAAATGCTATTTTAAAAAATTATTTTTTCTCTAGTATATACAAATTTAATTAACTATTGTATATCAACCTTTACAAAGGAAACTTGCTTTGCTAATTTTTTTTTGGTCAAAGGGCGTGTGTTCCTTCCAGAGAAAGACTGAGAGACACAGAAAGATGGAAAGGGAGTAGCATTTCTCAGTGGGATGTGATCATGCCACAATTCCTTTTTCTCCATTTGTCTATCCTGTCAAGATTTTGGGTGCATGCACACACACACACACACACACACACACACTTAGCTTGTTCATAAAGCTGCTAGGGCTGGAATTCAAATTGTGTGGTTGACCATATGGGATCCAGCTCCTTTAATCTCCAGGCTATGGGGTTGGCCCTGAGCTGATTTTCTTTCCTCTAAAGTTTTATGATAAAAAATTTCAAACATACAAAAAATGGAATTATGCAATATACCTCTCTGTACTCATTCTCTGCTTTAACAATCATAATAGGTTTTTCAATTTCTTAAACTCATATTTAATTATAATAATTTTATAGATTCTTTTCAATATTCTATATACAGTGTTTGCAAATCACAATAGCATTATTTCTTATTTTCTAAGGTTATTTGTTTACTCATTTACTTTCCATGCTGCTCAGGATATTCAGAAAGGTTTTGAAAATAAATAATAATGGCATTTGTATCATATATGTGAACTTAATCATTTCTTTTTATTTTCATCAAATGATACTTGTAAAGATCAACTTTTATGGATGCAAGTATTATAGAAGTCAATATATTAACTAAGTTAGAATATGTTTATACTGAAATATTTGTACAATTTGAGCAATGGTAGTCAAAACTTTAATAAATTAAGAGCAAGTTTTTTTTTTTTTTTTTTTTTTTTTTTTTTTTTTTTTTTTTTGAGAGGGTCTTGCTATAGCGCGTGTGCTCTCGCCAGACAGACAGAGAGACAGGAAGCAAGAAATCACCCCCCAGGGGGGATGGCCACGCCGCAATTGCTTCTCCTCCTTTCTCCTCTCGGGATCTTGGGCACGCATGCACACGTGCCCGGCATGAGTTTTAAGCCACTGGGTCCAGGACGCGAACCGCGGTCGACTACATGGGAGTTCAGCGACATAGCCATTATACTAACTGCTGGTCCCAAGAGCAAGTATTTTTGAAAAGCACTAAAATCATGTCAATAGGTAGTCCCAGTGTTTACAGATAGTAATTGCACATTTAAACTTAATTCTGAGCATTTTAACTTATGGTTACTGCTGCAATTTAAAAAGTCTCATCCAAAGGTTAAGGCATAATGACCCATGCAAACTGGCATACTTGTTTGTTTTACAGTGTGTGAAAATGTCTTTAACTCATTTGTGCAGGGAACAAATTTTAACTCTGACAGTAATCTGCTTTTCAATAAACTTTATAAGTTTTCAGCTTCATATAGGCAACAGAAAATAGGAAAGAATTTCCAACTGTGGGAATTAAATGCTTAAAAATTAACACTTTATTAGATTTTATTTTATTTAACATTCTAGCAAGTTCACAGCCATCAGCAATTTCAACGTAATTTCAGGTGCAACTGGGAATTTGGCATCCTCAGTGGAGCTGTTAGTATAGCAAACCTTGTAGAGGCAATACGTACATTTAATAGCACATGTGAAAGGATTGTTCTAAAATTGACTTCGATGGCTTCATTTTCCACCACTGAACTGGGTCACTCAACATGGCTGTTATTGTTCCTGATGTTAGGGCATATTCTCATTTTACAATAAATTTATGACTGTCAGAAGATATCAACTTGACATTCATGGCATCTCCTATCCTCCATAGGACTCTTTTTCTCCATATATTATGTTCTTGTGAAATCCTATTTCATTGCCATAGGAACTTCAATAGTGTCTTGTCTGTCACTACAGCTAGGTCCCTGCACTCTGCCACAGCTCCTACTCAGGGCCATTTCCTCTCCTTTATCCTTATCCTTTCTATACATGTTATATGTATATATTTTTAAGGTTTTTGTCATGGGGTGAGTGCACTCTCAGAGAGACAAAGAGACACAGTGAGAGATCACCTTCTAGGGGGATGGCCATGCTGCAGTCCTCCTCCATCCTCCTTCTGGGATTTTAGACACACACACACACACACACACACACACACACAACTGCATGCCCAGAGCAAGTTTCAAGCCACTGAGTCCAAGACTCGAACGACCGTTGGCCATGTGGAAATCCAGTGCCTTAACCACCACAACACCTGCTGGCCCTATCTCCTATGTTATTCCTCTGTATTTGAAATGGAATTAAAGCATCATTGAGTGAATAGGTTATCATTTTAACAGAAGTCAGATTTGGGGTCACCACAGCAGCAAGTTAGAGGACAGATTTCAAAGTAAGCAAGAACTAAGGCAAAGCAGTCAAATAAACCTTGCAACCTGGGCTGGTGCCCTGAAATAAGAGACAGGCAGAGCTGCCCTGTAAGTGGGCAGGCTGACCTAGAGACCTTAGAGTCTGCTGCTTGATTCACAATCCAGGGCACTAAGACTTAGAAAATGCTGCATGAGAACTGGAACCAGCTAGTATCTATTAAACTAAAGGCATCGACAGAACTTATTATGAATGACAAAAGACAGTTTTTCCAATAGAATAGAATAAGGGTAGGACTAAGACACATACCACGCTGGCTGGGTCAAGACACATACCACGCTGGCTGCATACCACTACCGAGCAGTGTGCACTGAAGAGACTTACAGAAATGGATTGGTAAATGGCAGTAACTCCCTAGAAGAAAGTGAAGAAATGAGGTTGTGAGCAAGAGCTAAAGAAAGCATACGAAATCAGTCCAAAAAAAGGTGAATATTTAATATTGCTTATAGTCCTTAGTCTTCCCAAAGCTGGAAGGAGTGAAAGATGAATGGCTTGCATGATGGAAGTTATCCAGACCATTGCTCAGTTATAAGACGTGGAGGTCTAAAAAAATGGAGGGGTACACTAATGACAATGATGATGGAGATGTAAGATGACACTCCTGTCTGCTTCTCGCAATAAATAGCATATGCACCCCTTCCCCCATCACATTTGATTTCATATTTAATACATTATGTAGCAGCTAGCTGAATATTTATGTCCCCTTACAATTTAAATAAACTAGAGTTGAGAGAGCCACAGAAACAAGATCTTATAAACCTGAACAAAGGGAGGTTTTCATTCATTCATTCAGTTCTTCAGCAAATACCTATTGAAGGCGTTATTGAGTGCCAGGAAGTAGTCTAGGTGCTGGAAATATGTCAGTTAACAAAATCTTCAAATATAATTCATGGTTAATAAGAATAATAGGAATGAGGAAACAGAAGAAGTGTGTATACTTCTAGATCCTTCAGTAGTGGTGGAAGAGTAAGGACCAAATCCTTTAACCACTAGTTCTGTAGGTCTTTCTTTAACTGATTCAGTTAAGAAATATCCATCCATCTACCTTGTCTAGATAGATAGCTAATACATGAGAGGACTTAAAACAGTTTTCAGAATGAGATTATTTTGGTGCCAAAAGATTTGAAATCCATGAAGAGTTGTTTTTATCATAATATGAATTTTCCAAGAACTTTTTGAAGCCTCCGTGTATATATTTAGTTTATGTGTGACTGCTTGGAGTTGACGGGTACAAAATAAACAGAATGGGATTCAGCCCTTAGGAAATTCAGTTTCAAAGTGAGACAAATGATCACAAACAAAATGCTATGATCACAGCTTTGATAGAGCCAAATGCAAGAAACTCTGGAGCATGTAGTGGGTGCAATGCCCTACAGTGGATGAGATAGAAAAGGCTTTCTACTAAGGACCTGAGAGCTGGCTCTAGAGGGAGTGGGATTGGCTAGCATTGTTGGAGAGAGTGTAGGAAGAGGAGAATATTCAGAGACCATTCCTTAGTCTACCCTAACTTGTTATCATCTCTTGTTCTTTCTTTCTTTTTTTTTGGAGAGGTTTTTGCTATAGGGTGCGTGCGCTTGCCGGAAAGACAGAGAGAGAGAGACAGAGAGATAGAAAGCGAGAAATCACCCCCCAGGGGGGACGGTCACGCTGCAATCCCTTCTCCTCCATTCTCCTCTCGGGATCCTGGGCACGCACGCACACGCTCCCGGTGTGAGTTTAAGCAGCCGGGTCCAGGACTAGAACCGCAGTTGACTACATGGGAGTCCAGCGACATAGCCATTACGCTAACTGCTGGTCCCTCATCTCCTGTTCTCTTCATGCTCCCTTGAAATTACATGCTTTTCTTTCTTTTGGGGTATACTAGCAGGCTTTTTCTTCATCTATCTCTCTGTTCTGACAGGAGGCACAACAGTGAAGAACTTCAGCACGGGTATGCATTAACTGGAAAGAAGCAAGAGGAAGCCTTCTGGGGTGGGTGTTAGTACATGCGTGTATACACACTCTATTCAGTTGTTTGTTCATTGGTGTATTTCCTTCACTTTACTATATACATACTATATTCCTTGGAACATGGAAAAAAAGATGGAATACTAGCTCTAACCGATTTCATTCATGTTAGTCCTATAAGAATTAGTGTTTTCTTTTTTAAAATATGTATTTTTTTTCTGATGGAGGAAGTGAGAGAGAATCTTTTAACAAGGACTTCATGCTGCAACACACCCTCTGTCTCAGTGAGCTGTGATAGCAGACATGCATGGACGTATCTAGCATGTACAGGGAGATCTCGGGATGTGAACCCAAGACCTTTCCATATGGCCACTGCATCATTACTGCTCGTAAAGATTTACTTTTTCTTTGGCCCAATTTAGCGTTTAGTACCTGATAAATCTATTTTTGGTTTGCTTATTTTGTTTTTCATTCTCTGTTCATTTCCTATATGAACATATTTTCAGAAAGCAGATTACAAAGGTTATTTGAGATATTTATTTTTGTCTTATGATCATATTTGTCTTCTGATAGGGAATTGCCTACTGCCTTAAACTGAAATTATATGAATCTCTCTACATGATACATTCGTTTTACATTTTAGAGTCTTCCTTTGCATACAACTTATAGAACACGTGTTCCTGTTTTTCTCTTTAAGTATCTGTGGAAAGGGTACATTATAGTTTTTCTTTTTCTAGTGTCTGGAAGATTGAAATCTATACACATTCAGAATCCTCAGTAAAAATTGTGGAGAGGAAAGTAGTGTGGAAAAATCCAGAAAATGTGTGTTTCTATTTTGATTTATGAGCTTCATAGAAAAGAGAAGGGAAAGACCTAAATAGTGTATTTAAAGTATCTTATTTCTTTCTACCCTTTAAACAGATTAGAAGAGGAGAAGAAATAAAATACTCTTGGAGGTTGATTGAGGAATAAAACACCTACAGAACAAATTTGACCTTTTCAAGTTTTATCAATCTTTAAATAGCAGGTTTAAGTAGATTTGCTGGAGCTTAGTTATATGTGTCTTCCAAGCAAGGTAATTTTTAAAGAAAATAGTTCTTTGCATTTTCTCAGGTCAGAAATTGAGTTTTTAACTTACCTTTTATGCTCAGGTAAAAAAGAAAAAAAATGTCATTTGCTATATGATTGTAGAACAACTTCAATTTCAGATCTAATATCAGGTAAAGCAACATACATGTTGAACCTCCATGTACGTATAAAGAAAATAGCCTGAAGACCAGAAGATGGCGTAGTGGTCACGTCACTGAACACCCATATGGTCTCCTGAGGTTTGAATCCTAGACCCAGAAGCTTAAAATTTATGCTGGGCACCTGTGCGTGCATGTCCCGAATCTCAGAAATGGGAGAGAGGAGAATGGAGAAGGGACTGTGGCCATCCCCTCTGATGGCGATTTCTTACTTTCTGTCTCTCCATCTCTTCATGAGTGCACACTCCCTATAGCAAAAAAACAAAACAAAACAAAACAAAAAACAACAAAAAACAAAAACAAAAAACAACTAAAAATAAATTAAAAAATAAAAATTAAGGAAAAAAAGAAGGAGAAAGCAGCCTGGATTCTTTTCATGCTGCTCATATTTGGTGATATTTTGGACCAGCCAAGGCAAAACTCATTGAGCACTTTCAACATTCTTCTAGGGCCTTGTCTCTCTTGATGTCTCTTGTACCTAATTATCTCTTCTTCCCATCAGGGCTGCTGGTGACACCATACTGTTCCAGTGGTTCGTGAACACTCACTGTAGTCCCCACCTTGGACCATGCCCCATGTCTTTAAGTAGCATTCCATCAGACCTTGTCCCCTTTCTTTGGGATACTGAACTCTGTCATCCAAAGACTACTTGTTAATTCCAGAACCAGATATGTTTATTGATGCAGTTTTGTGGATGGGATGTGTTATTAAACCACACTGCCCTTTTCTCTTTCATTAACCAAATATACATGAAAAATGTCTTGTTGTAGGACACAAAGAAAACACAGATAATCATATTTAAGAGACTAAAAGTAATTATAATCTCTACCCAATAACCAACATTAACCTACACACACAGAAACACATACATATGTGTATTTCTTATCTTTTAAATGTAAATAATATTTAAAAGGTCTCGTGTCAGTTGATGTGTTTCTACTAACATTTTTCTTTGTGTCTGGAAGTTAGTCCACTTTATAAATACACTTTTATTTCTGTATTTTAGCTTACCTTTTGCTTTTACTGTTGAATATATAGATTGCTGCATATTTCATTTTCTCAATTAATAGGAAAACCTTATAGTACATATCGGTTTCTTATCAATAATTTTCTCAGAAAGTCAAGAACTTTTGAATTTTTAAAAAATTATTTATTTAATTTTATTTATTCATTCATTTATTTTAATTTGACCAGAGAGAGAGAGGGAAAGTGAGGAAGCAAGCCGCCAGGTTTGGGACTCAAACCATGGTCAGCCATGTGGGAATGTCCAGCGCCTTAACCACCACGCCACCTGCTGGTCCCCAAGAACTTTTGAATTTTTGACCTAGAATCTCCAGGTTACAGATACATATAAGAAAACCCTGGTCATTTATTTACTTTTTTGTGCTAGCTTATTTTTATTTTAAAAAAGGGAATGTGTGTCCATTGTGAAATGTCAAGTAACCTATAATAAAGAATAAATTCCCCTTTTACCTGAGACAACTAGTTCTCCCCATAGACAACCATGGTTAGGCATCTCTATTTTGTATGCAAACACATATATGTAGTATATCCTTTTCTTTGTACACAAATGGAAATATATACGTTATTATGGATTTCTTTTGGTAAAATGTTTCTTTTCAGTTTGCTATAGGGGGTGTGTGCTTGCCAGACTGAGAGAGAGAGAAAGAAAGAGAGAGAAAGCGAAAAATCATCCTCCATCAGGCTGAGGGAATGGCCATGCCACAAAACCTTCTCTTCTCCACTCAGAATTTTGAGTATGTATGCACACATGCCTGGTGTGATTTTTCAAGCTGCTGGGTCCAGGAATCAAGCCATGCAGTCAGCTATATGGGGTCCAGCCATACCAATCTCAATGCCACCTGCTAGTCTCCAGTTTTTTTAAAAAAATGCATCTTGGGACATCTTTCAGTTTAGGACACATAAATTTAACTCATGTTTTGTTCATGGCCACGTAGCAATCATGACATCAATGCATTATTTTTAAAAATTTTGTAATAGGTTTTTGGGGGACCAGCAGGTGGTGTGGTGCTTAAGGCGCTGGGTGCTCCCACATGGCTGACCACAGTTCGAGTCCTAGACCTGGAGGCTTTCTCTCTCACCTTCTCTCTCTCTCTCTGTATGTATCTTTCTAGTCAAATTAAAAATAAATGAATAAGTAAAGTTAAATAAATAATTAAAAAAAATTGTAATAGGTTTTTGTCATAGGGCGCATGTATGTGCCTGATTGCTGGAGACAGAAAGAGAGAAACGGTAAGAGGGAAAGTGAGAAATCACCCCCCCCCCCTGGTGGTATGGCCATGATTCAACCCCTCCTCCTCCTTCATTTTCCTCCTGGGATTTTGGGCACACCGACATGTGCACGTGGACTGATTTTCAAGCTGCTGGATCCATAGCTCAAACCTTGGTCTGCCATGTGGGAGTCCAGAGCCTTAACAACCATACCACTTGCTGGCCCCTCAGTGCATGAAATTTGATATGATCAGTGGGTTGTTGATAGGGCTAGATGATTTTCTGTGTTTTGTTGAGACAAACACAGCAGCAATAAAAGCTTTTGTATATATAACTATATATGTGTATATATATATATATATATACACACACACACACACACACACGCACACACATACACACATTTATACATATATATATATATATATTTTAAAGATTTATTTATTTATTTCCATTTGTTATTGTTATTTTTTTTCTTTAGTTGATGAGAGAGAGAGAGAGAGAGAGAGAGAGAGAGAGAAAGGGAAAGTGAGAAAGCAAACCACCAGGTCCGGGACTTGAACCATGGTTGGCCATGTGGGAATCCAATGCCCTTATCCACCACACCACCTGCTGGCTCTCCATATATATATATATATATATATATATATATATATATATATATATATATATATACACACACACACACACACACACACATTCACATACATACATAAATATGAATTCTTACAGGTTTAAGGCTTTTGGTACATAGTGTAAAACTGTCATCTATTAAGGAACAAATATACATTGGCATGGGGAGAAAGTGTGCCTCCTCCCTCCCCCGCCTTTTTCTAAGTTTTTTGCCATAGGGCATGTGCGCTTGCTTGCCAAAGAGACAGAGACAGTAAGAGGGAAAGTGAGAAATCATCCCCTGGGGCGATGGCTATGATGTAATCCCTTCTCTTTCATTTTTATCCTGGGATTTTGGGCACTCACACACATGTACTGACTAGGTATGATTTTCAAGCCTCCAGTCAGCCATGGGGGAGTCCAGTACCTTAATCACTATGCCACCTGTTGGCCCTGTGCCCCCTCTTATTTTAAAAAGAAGATTTTATAGGCAATATTTAAAGCTTAAAGACAACTGTCAAGTTGGTGTTTTTCAGCCCCTAAAGAAGAAACCTTGCAGCATCTTTCTTTAAAAAAAAATTATTTATTTAATTTTATTTGTTGTCATTATTATTATTGTTAAATTTGCTACAGGGCATGTGTGCTCACCAGAGAGAGAGAAAGGGAAAGTGAGAATACAGGTCACCGGGTCCAGAACTCGAACCATGGTCAGCCATGTGGAAGTCCAGCACCTTAATCACCACACCACCTGCTGGCCCCAAGGCAGCATCTTTTTATATCTTCCTCTTTACTTGCTAAAGAGGACAAACCCTAAACCCACATGCTCATTTCAGTGTTGCCTTGTTTATAACTGTGTTGCTAGAAGATATTTTTAAAGGAATTATTTATTGAATTCTTTTGATATTATTTATTTTTCAACTTGATAAGAGAGAGGGAAAGAGAGAGAGAGAAAGAGAAAAATTGAGAAAGCAAGCCACCAGGTCCAGGACTTGAACCATGGTTGGCCATGTGGGAGTCCAGTTCTTCAACCACTATGCCACCTGCTGGTCCCCCAGAAGATGTTTTAACCTTAGCTGTTACTCCTTCTCCATGGAAAGGTATCATGAGTCTGCCTGATTAGATTTCTTTTTTTTTTTTTTTTGGAGAGGTTTTTTTTGCTATAGGGCGCGTGCGCTCGCCAGACAGACAGAGAGAGACATAGAGACAGAAAGCGAGAAATCACCCCCCAGGGGGGATGGTCATGCCGCAATCCCTTCTCCTCCATTCTCCTCTCGGGATCTTGGGCACGCACGCACACGTGCCCGGCATGAGTTGTAAGCCACCGGGTCCAAGACGCGAACCGCGGTCGACTACGTGGGAGTCCAGCGACATAGCCATTACGCTAACTGCTGGTTCCCTGCCTGATTAGATTTCTTAATCTGTATTTTTTTGCCCTCCAAGGCATTTGTGCTTTTTTATCATGCTTTTCTTATTCTTTAAACACCCCTCTCTCTGATGCTCTTAATCCCAAATACATCTAATCCCTTTTATTTAAAATGTAAACTCCATGAAAGTGGTCAATTATTTTGTTTACATCTTTATCTCTGTACCTAGTCCATAGTAGTGGCTCAGTAAGTTTTTGTTGAAAGAAGTTCATTTAGACAAACAATAGGATAACCCTAATGTGGTTCACTTGTCACAAGTTGTACACTGTAGTCTTCTTTTGTTACTTTCTAATTAAAGCACAGATTTTTAAAATCTATGGTTCAAGGATGAGCTTTAGAGGGAATGTGAAATCCCAGAGCATACAAGCCAGGTTTGGGTACACATGAATGTACAATGAGGGGTGGAGGAAGGAGAAGGTTCCTGGTGTTAGTGGAGACTGAATGTTTTTTACTTTTTAAAATTTTACTCTTGGGGCCAGCAAGTGGCATGGTGGTTAAGGGCGCTGGACTCTCATGTGGCTGACTGCGGTTCAAGTCCCAGACTTGGTGGCTTCCTTTCTCACTTTCTCTCTCTCTGGTCAAATTTAAATAAATAAATAAATAAATAAAGTTGAAAAAAATTATTCTCAACACTAATTTAGCATAAATCATGTTAAAACAGATGTGTTAGGAATGTTTTTGTTTTTGTTTTTTAAGAGAGATTTTTGCTATAGGGAGCATGTGCTCACCAGACAAACAGAGAGAGAGACAGACAGAAAGTCAGAAATCATCCCCCCCCAGGGGGGATGGCCATGCCTCAATCCCTTCTCCTCCATTCTCCTCTTGGGATCTTGGGCACGCACCCACATGCTCCCAGCATGAGTCTTAAGCCACCAGGTTCATGACTCAGAATGTAGTCGACTGCATGGGAGTCCAGCGACGTAACCGTTACATCATCTGCTGGTCCCAAGAATGGTTCTTTTTATGTGACTGACAAACTCAGTGTGACTCCTTGACTAAATATATACTAAGCTGATTCAAATGGAGTTTGGGGTAATTGTAAGACTAGCAATGTTATGAGAAGCAAATAAACCCTTACTAATCAGAAGCGTAATCTTTCTTTTGGGTTGTAATGATTGCTGTTTTCTTGAAATAAAAAAAAAAACCCCTGTAATATTTACACATCCACTCTGAAAGAGACTGTCAAGTCTACATTATAAAATATTAAAAAATAAAGAACATTAGCTATTTTGATTGGTGCCAATTATAGGTGAATAAAGATGGTGAAATGCAATATTTTATAATTTAAGTTTTTTATGTTTTTATCTTTCAATTTCAGAAAAGAAGGACCAAAGAATACAAAGTGGATTAGTAAAAAATCACGTTTTTGTATTTCAGTCTTCAAGGAGAATCTATATTAATCACTATTTTGAACATCAAAATGTAACACACATGAAACTGTGGGAATAAATGGAAATGTACAGTGTGTTCTTTTTGAGTGTAACTTTTTGTTTTAATCATGTGAGAGCAAGTAGAACACTGACTGACTGGTCTTTTGGCTAAGGATGATCCTGAAAGGATGTACAGCTCAAGCCCTAGGACAGAGGACTATGGAATAATTTTAATGAGAACGATACATTTGAGCAAATGTTTGAGAAACCCATCAGAAAAATAATAAAGATAATAATGACATGCTGTTTTCAGAATCAATACTAATACAGGACTCATATATCAAAAACCATTCAAGAGGAAGAAAAAATGGAATGTAATGAAATTTGACTGGATTTCAGGAAACAATTCTTTTGCTTTAATACAGGAATCTTCTCCATGCACGTATTCATTCAGTATTCATGTAATATCTATTCTATCTTATTCCATATATTGTAGTGAATGCTAGGCATTAAGGAAGACAATATGTTGACAACCCAGGTGAATGCATAGGAAGGTACCTGGGAAGTGTAGAAAATTTGGAGTATTTTGGGTTATCAGAGGGGAAACTAGGAATGGGACAGGTTTTTATCATAATCAAGTTTATAATTAATTAGTTACGGTCCTTTAAAACCTCACTATAAAGGCATGAAAAATAAGCTACAAAACAGCACACAGTCCAGGCCTCAGATTCTATAGTTTAACTGATGTTAGCTTCATTATTATTCTTTTACGTTTATTTCTTCTATGAATGAGAGAAAGTCACCCTCTATAGGATCCTTTTTTTTGCTATAGGATATGTGTGCTTACCAGAGAGACAGAAAGTGAAAAATAACTCTCTAGGGGGGATGACCATGCCGCAATCCCTTCTCCTCTATTCTCCTCTCTGGATTTTGGGCACACACGCACACACGCTTGGAGTGAGCTTTAAGCCACTAGGTCCAGGACTCAAACTACGGTCAACTACTTTGGAGTCTAGCGATGTAACCATTATGCCATCTGTTGGTCCTCCCCCCTCCCCATGGGATCTTAAACCATGCTTCACCCCAGCCCATCAAACCACAGATCATGGGCATACATGTGCCCAGAGTACTCAGGCAGGTCTCTGGATGTGAACCTGTAACGTTCTCCAGTGGTCAGCCTTACATAGTATCAGATTTTACCGCTGTGCCACTCTCTGGTCCCTAACCTCACGATTGATATTCACGTAGACTCTCATTAACCTCCGACCGAGCTGCACATGCTTCAGGTGAAAAAAGGTAAAGATTATAGTGTAATATGGACAAATTACCCTGTTAAAAGTTTTAAACATTTGCCAATAGGACATAGACCGAGTAACGCATACATGGAGTAATTAGACATGACGCTGCTTCAAGGTAGCCCCTTAATTACCAAATGAGCTTGACCAGAGATCGTTTTTCTAAAAAACATTTTAAATTAATAAACAATGAACACAATAAATTTGAAAAGTGAAGACTCACACTGAGTTTTAAATAATGAAGAATTTGGGGAACCAGCAGTTAGCGTAATGGCTATGTTGCTGGACTCCCACGTAGTCGACCGCGGTTCGCGTCTCGGACCCGGTGGCTTACAACTCACGCCGGGCGCGTGTGCGTGCGTGCCCAAGATCCCGAGAGGAGAATGGAGGAGAAGGGATTGCGGCGTGACCATCCCCCCTGGGGGGTGATTTCTCGCTTTCTGTCTCTATGTCTCTCTCTGTCTGTCTGGCGAGCGCACGCGCCCTATAGCAAAAAAAAAAAAAAAAAAAAAAAAAAAAAAAAGAAGAATTTGGAAATAGTAATTCACTGTTTATTCTTTTTAATACATGAGCATGTCTGGCCTTGTTAAATGTTTCCCTTTTTATATTTTCTTATGAGGAGCAAAGCACCTACATTTATATGATTAGCCTAGATTATGCTGTATGTTAAGATAGAAAAACTGTAGTAAGTATTTAAAGTACTGAATCATTATGCAATAGATTTAATGATTCAGCAACTGGGGAATGATGTAGTTTTCTATTAGCAAGTTTTTAAAGAATATCTAGGTAGAAAACATTCTCATATATAAAATAAGTTTTCCAGTTGCTTGTAAATATTTATTAATCATAGTTTTTTAGTCCAAGTCTTAATACTAAAGGTGTGATACAGACCTTTTATTAAAACACGCACACACACACACACACACACACACACACGAGCCTCATCAAAGTTAGAATAAATCGTGCTCAGCCAAAATAACCATGGCTTCTGTTAACAGAAATTTGTAATGGCTACTATCCAGATATATATCCATGGAATAGTTTCCAAAGAGAATATTATTATGATATAGAATTGTTCTTGAAATTAAGAACAAAAAAAAAAACATGATTTATGGAGGTAATTTTCAATTTCCTTCTTTTTAAAAAATAAACCTTACTTCCAAAAAGGTAAATAAACAAACATTTAATGGTCAACCATGAGGAATGGTTTATTAACACATTAGTAAGTTAGTAGTTATGGTTCTTATAATGAAAAATATTATTGTTTCATACAAGTGATCTACTTCCATGAAGAAACTAAAAATTTGTATAATGCTAATTTAGGTTAGTTTCAGAAATATGTCATTTATTATGCTTTTATTCTCTCCTATAAACTGAGATAACTTGGACAGTCTAAATGGTTGTTCTATTTATAGTACTGTTTTTTTTTTACCTTGATAATGAATCGAATCTGCGACATTGTTATTATACCTTGATGTATCTATTCAAACTTGTTTGAGTAAATATGAGGGTACTTCAAAAAGTCTGTAGAAAAACAGAATTAAAGTATGAGTTTATTTTAATGCAAAAACCCCAAATCCGTGTATAGTTTTTTTAATACAATACATGTTTTCTATAAACTTTCTATGAAATATGAGCAAAAAGACAGTAGAATTACAGAGGCGATTAAGGCAGCAGAAGTGAGGAAAGCTGGTTTCATATTGCTAGACATATTTCAGTGGAGCACAAGACAGATTCATTCAGATACTTATATTCACAGGAGGCAGAAATACAGAACAACAGAACTTTTTGAAGGCCCCATGTAACTTATTAAAGAAATATTAGCTCTCCCTCCCTTCTTCTTTCCCTCTCTCCACCTTTTCCCCAACTTTCTGAAGATTTTTCTCTCTCACATTCACTTTCTTTTAGTCTTATTTAATCAGTCTTAGTCTTACCTAATCAGATTTTAAAAAATTACTCAGCAGATAAATGACTTTTTAACAACTGGGTAACCTAAGGTCCTTTCCAAACTAAGAAGCTGACATTTATCAGGGTCATTTTTCTGTCCCTCTCCCTGAAGTGACTGTGAATGTGGTGCAGAGTGTCTGTCCACAGAGAAGTGACATGCAGAGGTTGTTACTCCTAATCCTGGTCCTTGCCGGGTGCTTGTTGTATAGTCAACTCTTCCGTCCCCTAGTTTTTCTATCTCTCTGCCTCTCTTTCTCTTACTTTTTTTTAACTAAAAAATTTGTTTATTTATTTTTTTATTTTTATTTTTATATTACATTTAGTCATGTACATTTTTACAGTGTATAGTGTTTCTTTTTCCAGCATGATTGCCATGCATATCAGTCAAGACAAAGACATTGCTAGCCACATCATCCTTTCCTTTTCTCTTTCTTCTTTGAATTAAAAAGAAAGTGACTCTTAATGACTTGTAAAATGACAAAGCTCCCTTAGGAATTTTGACACAATATTGCCCCCATCCCTCTAAGAGAAACTGAGAGAAAGTGAATTATTTCATCAGACAGAAGACCAATAGAAATGAATACAAAGCATGGCCGGAGTCTTAGCTATCACCCAAACTGAATTAATTATTGAGTTTCAAAACTGTGTGAGCCCATCAGCCGGATTAGTTGGAGTGGTCCACTAGAAGTTGCTGTTTGTGAGGGATCTAAGACCTTTTATTATTTTCATTGTATTGTCATTATTATTTAATTTTTAAAAAGGAATTATTTATTAATTTAATTTTATTTGCTGTTATTATTTATTTTTAATTTGACCAGAGAGAGAAAGTGAGAGAAAAGGAAACCAAGAAAGCAAGCCACCAGGTCCAGGACTCAAACCACGGTCAACCATATGGGAGTCTAGCACTTTAACCACCACACCACCTACTAGCCCTGGGATCTGAGATCTTAACTAGTAAATGACTCATCCTGTGCCAGATTGGTTGCCATGCATGACTACAAGCTTGATCCGTTAACACCACCAAGAAACCCTGAAGGGAAGGAGATTCTGGGCATTTCTCAGGTGGCAGTGTCTATTAACTCAGCAAATTCTTCCCTCCGGACCAATTAGACTCATGCATGAGTCTAACAATGACTTATGAGCCGGCTCTGTTAGTTAAAATGGAAAGGCCTATTTAGCAAAGTTAAGACACAGGAACAAGCACACGTGTCAGTTGCTGTCATATAACATAACGTAACACGTGAAGAGAGACGGTCTTGTGCCAGTAGTTAGTGTAATGGCTATGTTGCTGAACTCCCATGTAGCTGACTGCGGTTCGAGTCCTGGACCCAGTGGCTTAGACTCACGCCGGGTGCGTGTGCATGTGTGCCCAATATCCTGAGAGGAGAATGGAGGAGAAGGGATTGCAGAGTGGCCATCCCCCTGGGGAGTGATTTCTCGCTTTCTGTCTTTCTGGCAAGCGCACATGCCCTATAGCAAAAACCTCTCCAAAAAAAAAAAAAAAAGACGGTCTTATCCACTTTACAAGCCAAGAGCTGATGACATTGGATCTTGAAGGATGTGTTAGCAGTGGTAGGAGGCTGTGGTGTGGATGGGAATAGCAGTGCCTAGAAAGAGGAGGGGTCCAGCAAACACATTACCCGGCAAAGGGGAGGATACGAATGACAGGGGCAGTGGCATTGCTGCAAAGATGGGATAGTGTGGTGCTGAAGCCAGCAGGTATGGCATGGCAGGTAAACACACTTCTGTGTGAGCCAGTTAGGCACTCTGAAATATGTGGAGAAGGAGCTTTGCACAAATCTAAATGACTGGGTGGAAAAAGCAGCAATATTTCTTTTCTTTCTTTTTTTTTGGGGGGGGGGAGGTTTTTGCTATAGGGCACGTGCACTCACCAGAAAGACAGACAGAGACAGAGAGACAGAAAGCGAGAAATCAGCCCGCAGGGGGGATGGCCATGCCGCAATCCCTTCACCTCCATTCTCTCAGGATCTTGGGCATGCATGCACACGTGCCTGGCGTGAGTTTAAGCCATCAGGTCTGGGACTCAAACTGCGGTCGACTATATAGGAGTCCAGTAACATAGCCATTACGCCACCTGCTGGTCTCAAAGCAGTGATATTTCTACAAATTGTACTGCTGCAGTGTAACCCCCAAGAAAACTAAAGAAAGCAGTGTACACTAATGCTGCTATGCATCAACAGTTTAGTCTCCAATCTCATTTCTATTCAGCCCACTTTTTTACATATATGATAGAGCTAGTGTGTGCACATGTGTAGAGACAGGGAGGGATTCAGAAGAGAGAGGAAGAAAGAAAAATAGCCCTCAACAGGTTCCTGTCAGGTTGTGATCTCCAATCCCCAGTCCTCCAGCTCCTCAGGATCTTGGGGGACTGTGTGCCTGTGCTCTAAATGTTTTCATGCCAGCTTGGGGAATCTGAACCTGTAGGCAACCATGCGGCTACTGGCACTGCCATCCTATGGACTGTGCCACCTGCCTGGGCCCAGCACACTGTTTAAGAAGGTAGAAGAAAGAAAACTGCAGTGAGAAAGTAGGTTGCCATTTCCACAATGAAAGGGATGGACTAGAAAGTGTGAAGAAAAAGCCAGTAGAATTAACAAAGGTAATTAAGGTAGCAGAAGCAAGAGAAGCTAGATTTCACATTACTGAATATACTTCAATGAGAGAAAAAAAAAAGGAGTTATTCAGAGACCTGTATTCACAGGCAGGAGAAGCACAGAGCAAAAATTACCATGAAAACTGACACTGGAATTAGAGAGGAAAAAGTAGAGTAGTTCATTCTTGTCCTCAGCCTATTTCATTTTTCTTCCAAGCTGAAAAATAATAGTGAATTATATGAATAAAGCTGGAAAAGAAATATTGTGAAATAATAACTTTTCACAGCCTCCTTTACATGAATCCTTGTTATTTATCAATTTGCCTATCATGCGTACCAGAACATTAATTTTTTTACTCTTGAACTGCCCACAGATTGGGTAATTTTCATTCACTGAAAGCATGTGTTTCTTCATGCACTGGTGCATGCTGAATAAGGTTGTCCTTTTTCCAAATTACCATCTGCTTGACCATGCAATTTCCATGAGCAAATATGAGTATTTGCACACGCAAATGGAAGTGCATGAAAATAATATGTGCTTGGTATTATGGGCCCAGCCAGGTTTGGCTTTTTGGAGTTAAAAGTCCTATAAATGCTGTGTGTATTTCCAAGAAAGCTTCACTTAGCAAGCACAATTCATGGGCCAAAGAAAGTTATAATTCTATTAACTAAATATTCTTTTGTGAAGAAAATGGGTTTTTCGGTTTTGGATTTAGATTGTGGGGTGCTTTAAAGGGCTTCCCACCCTCCACTTGCCAGAGATTGTGCGTGCTTACCAGACAGAGACACAGAAAGAGAGAGGGAGAAAGTACTCCCCAATGGAATGTGGTCACACTGTGTTCTCTTCTATTTCTTCAATCTGTCAGAATTTTTGGCATACACACACATGTGCTTGCCATGTTTTTAAAGTAACCAGGACTTGAGCCATGGTCAGCCATGTGAGATCCTGATCCCTTAGCCACTAGACTCTGGGACTGGCTCCCAAGTGGGGACATTTTACTAAGATATGAGATAAGTTATAGTTTGACTCTGAAGAATTTACAGTACTAATATTATGGGTTAGGAGTGCAGAATAGTTCTTTACATTTTCTCTTGAACTACCTCTTTATACGTTACATAGTTATGAAAAATAAGGGGCCAGCAGGGGGCATGGTGGTTAAGGGCGCTGGACTCCCACATGGCTGACCATAGTTGGAGTCCCAGACCTGGCAGCTTGCCTGCTCACTTTCCCTCTCTCTCTCTCTCTCTCTCTCTCACTTACTTACTCTGTCCCCTGTGGTCAAACAAACAAACAAACAAATAAATAAAGTTAAATAAAATTATTCTTTAATAAAAAGTTAGAACTTCAACACTTAGGGTAATATCTGTAAAAAAAAATGACAAAAATTAGCGAAGATTGATAATTATACAGAACTGAGCTTCCTCTCAAAGGATACATAATATTAGGTTGTCGGGAAAGTCATGATATATTTTTTGTTATTCTATACAAAACGTGTCATGACTTCCCTGACAATCCAATATTTTAATATTTGATGGAATCTATTTGCCATTTTTACTGGGACAGTGTCCTACCACTGAATAACGTTTTAATGCACATGTCTTTCTGTTCTACTTAATCACATATACTCACTTATATATCCATTATCTTGGAAAACCTAATGGTTCCTTTTAGACAGAAATCTGGTTTAAGAAGTGACTTTGGATACCGCCCACTATCCTAGAATCTCTTAAACTCGTCCTGCTCACAGACTTTCAGTCTTACCTTTCAAGACACAGACATAAAATCTTAAAATATATTTTCCAGTTTGTTCTTCCATAAAATAATTGCCTTAGTCAAGCTACTCTGAAGCATCATTTAAGAATGGCTCATTTTTATAACATTGTTTCACATCAGCAATTAACTTACGATATTTTTAAGTGAAAAAGAATATATTACTTATTTATGTTTTCTGTTTTAAAAAAGATTTGAACAGTTAATTGCTATAAGGTGTGTGTGCTTGAGAGCGAGAAAGAGAGAAAGACAAGCACTCTGATAGGGTATCATCGTGCTGAGTGGAGTCCACAACCCCATCCTTCCAGCCAGCAGCCTATGTGCTCAGGTTTTCCTGGGATCTGATCCCTGAGTCATCCACGTGGCATCCCACATTGCAGAGCAGTACCTTACTGTCTGCACCTTGTGGAGGGGCCTTTTCAGTTGTTTTTTGAATCAAGAATGCAGATTGCATTTTCCAAACATCCCATCGACATAGTCTTCTAAAACCTTGCTACTACCACTCAGGAAGTGAAATTGAATTATTTTTTCCTTGAATCTGGGCAGTCTTGTGAGTTACTTATAACCAGTAGAATATGGTACAAATCACACGAACCATTCCCCGTGGTGGTGGGGGGGGGGGTGTGCTTTCTCCTCCTTTCCCTCTCTCTGTGTCTCTTTCTGGTGAGCACATGCACCCTCTAGGAAAAAAAAGAAAGTTATATCTACAAAAACCCCATATGTACAGAAGTCTATTTTTAAAAGATCATAGTACATTGATCATACTGGGGGAGTCATTGCACAGAATGCCCTGGAAATACAGATAATTTAGGAACCAGCAGGTGACATAGCAGTTATGCTGCTGGACTCCCACATGACCTACCAGTTTGAATCCTGGACTTGGTGGCTTGAAAACGATGCTGGATGCATGTGTGTGCATACCCAAGATCCTGGAGGAGAATAAAGAAAAAGGAATTGTGGCATGGCCATCCTTCTGGAGGGTGATTTCTCACTTTCCTTCTCCATGTGTCTGTCTCTCTCTCCTCCCTAAGGTAAAACCCTCTTAAAAAGAAAAGCAATACAGATCACATGAACTAGACCACCAGGTATTTTGTGAGCACAGGTAGATCAGGGTGGAGTGAGCTCCATTCCTTTTGCACTCTTCATTTCCTTTCTCTTCCCCCTTTGTTCCCTCCTCCTAGTTAGTACTCTTTACAAGGTGAGCTGATGTGCTTATGTGGTGTCGGGGGATGTGTGATAAAATGCACAGTGAAAGTGATTTGTGTTCAGTCTCTCTTCATGACCATCTGATCTTGGGAAAAGTTACTTATATGTGAAATAAACATGAGCTTTCTATTTTGTATCATTAATTACAGTAAGAAATTGAACCAGGCCTGTAGTGTAACAGTTAAGCCCTACACAGAGGAGCCTAAATGACTAGGGTTTGAATCCCAGCCCCCTCAGCTTCATGCTGAGCTTGTGCGTACATGCCCAGATCCCGACGGGATGACGAATTGTAGGAAAAAGGGTTGTGGCATGATCAGGCCCTTTTGGAGGGTGCTTTCTCTTTCTCTCTTTCTCCCTCTTGTGCACACACATGTATCTCTTCTCTATCATAAATTTTAAAAAATAATAATAAACTTTAAGAAATAGTCAATACATTTTCTCTTCCAAACATTTTGGAAATAAAAGTGCCTAACTCTAAAGATGAAGGATCAATCCATGGCTAGAGAAGTCCACAGAAAAGTGTAGCAATAACTTCTCAGTATATTATGTACCTAGTTAATGAAGAGGAAAAAAAGGAATGTTAGGGCCATCCAGTGGTTTGGTGGTTTAGGTGGCTGGTCTGACATGGCCAGCTATACAGTTCCAATCCTGGTCCCAGCATCTTGAAAAACATACTGGGCACATGTTCATACATGCCTCAAATCCTGAAAGGAGAAATGCAAAAGGGATTGTGGTATGACTATTCTTTCCAGAGGGTGACTTCTCACTGTAAGCACATATAACCTGTAGCAAAATAAAAATAAAAATAAAATTTTAAGATGAATAGTTTTACATGGAAAGTTATCTGTTGATGATAATGTGTTTGGTAATATCTTTGACTAGACTAATAGGCAGCAGAATATTCATGGTAGGAGAATGAATTTTGTATGCTCTAAAGATGTACAGTGATTAAATGTAAAGAAAATTAAGAAAAGATAAATTAGATAAAAGAGTAATAAAGTATTAATGAAATGTTAGAAAATATGATGTGTATCATTAAAAAAAGAATTACTACAACTATAGACTTATAAATTGTACAAGTGAGGAATCAGTAATGGAGTGAAACAAAGCCCTATTTGATTTGTGTTTTTTTTATTATTATTATTTTAGATACATTTTTGACATAAGGTACGTGCTCTCGCCAGACAGACAGAAACAGACAGAAAGCAAGCACAGCGTGCGTGCACACACACACACACACACACACACACACTTGGCGTGAGTTTTAAGCTGCTGAGTCTGAGACTCAGGTCCAATCCAAGACTCGAACCACACTAAAATATGCGGGAGTCCAGCATGTAACCATTACACCATGTAATGGTCCTGGTTTGTGCATTTTAAAACTTCTACTTCAAAATAGTGAAACTTCCAGAACCCGTTTGTAATGATTTCAAATTCTCCTTGCTTACAGAGGGAACTCCAGGGCTTGCTTGGTGGCGTGGCTGTAACACGTTGCTCAAGCCATGCTGGGTCTGTATAGTTTGGTTCCCCAGTCAACCTGTTCGCCCTGGGTACACGGACCCGTGATCTGGCTGGCTCAGAAGGCTAGGGGCAGTGGGAAGCTCAGCGTGAGATCCTATAGAGAATATTTCTCTCTCTCTGTCTCTCTAATGAAAAAAAAATAAACATTTTTAAAGAAAGGAAACTCCTGATTTTACAGAAAGGCTTAAAATTTCTAAGCTAAATTTTTAGCCTGGTGGTTGAAGAAGCTGGATCCCATCCCACATGATTGACTATGTAGTTTGAATCTTGCCCCCTGAGGCTTGAAAAACATGCTGGGCGTGTGTGTGTGTGTGTGTGTGTGTGTGTGTGTACCAAAAATCCTGAAGGAATGGAGAAATGGAGGAGACCACATGGGGAGTGCTTTCTCTCTCTCTCTTTTTTTTCTCTCTCTCTCTGGTGAGCATATGCATCCTCTGTAATAATAATAATAATAAAAATAATAAAATCCTTATTATTTTATTCTTCAATAACCTGCAGTGCTAGCCTGACTCATGACTGCCCCCAAATATATCTATACAACAATAAAAGTGTCACAGGATGCACCCTATTTTCTAATTCTGGGTGGAGTGAGTGAGTTGCCAATTGGAGAAAAGGGAATGTTAAGCCTTCTGGACAGTCTCTGTTGGTGCTGTGTTGATCAGACCAATGGTAAATGCTGCTGCAGGAATCAAGAACACAGCATCTGCTCCCTGTAGTCTACAGGGCATTCTTTCCTTGTGAGAAGCAGATGGGTTTGTCAGGATTCAGCTGGTTCTTTGCAGTCACTAAGGTTGTATTCTTGTCAAGGACCTGCACTAATAGACGTTTGGTTAGTATCCAGTTGAACAAGTAAGTGAAGGGTGTCTTGTTTCCAGTTTCCCTTCCAAATACCTTTTGATTGACGTTCTTCATGCACTTGGACTATTTGATTTCTCTTGTCAGTATGGCCACTAAGGTTGAATATACCACAGCTGCATATTGTCATAAAAATAAGAACAACACTAATACTGTTTGTCATTCTAGCTAACATTTAATAAGTGACTGCATGTGCCAGGTTCTGTTTTGAGCATTTGGCATGTATTATCTAATGCAGTTCTCATAACAGCTCTATGGATTAGGCCATCCTCCTTTCCTGCCCTTCACAGAGTGGGAACTGAAACTAGAGAGGTGGACCATTTCTTGACCTCTCTGGGAAATGAGGAGGGTGTTGGTGTAGAAGCCCAGGGAGGGGTACTAGGTGGCCCTGGAACACAGTCTCTTCTTGGGGATGCAGACGGTGAAGATGCAAGAGTGTTTTACTCCTCTAGTCTTGTTACTTTCCTGCTTGTTCAAACTATTATTTCCTTTTGTTACTGTGGAAACGCTGACCTGAAGCTATACCTGGCCCCATTTCTACATTACTTTATGCTTTAATCTCCCAAGTTTGTTTTGGATTGTAATACTTGGAAGCTATTGGAATTCAGAAAATTCCTGTATTTTTCAATAAATATGACTTTAAGCCTATAGCCATTAAAAGTCTGTTTGGAAACTGAAAACTGCACAAGAACTGCCTTGGTCTAGAAGCCCACTGATCTCTGATGTGACAAGTGCCCACAATTCAATGAATAAGGATTCATAAGGAGACAGGATTGACAGCATATGAAAAACACATTAGAAACTATTTCAAAAAAAATATTAAACTCCCTCACTCTAAGTAGCAACGCTGGGGAACAGTTTACTCTATTGTCTTGGTCTAAATATATACAAGCTGTTTACCTAAGTGCGCTTTGTCAGCGTTGATAGGCTGCTATTTGTTTATCTATTAGCTTTTCTCATGTTTAATATAAAAACAAAACTTCAAGAAGCATTTATATGTATGTTAGAGAGGCTCACGCTGCTCTACGGTTTATAGTTCATCTCGTGTTACATTCAGTTCCTTAAGCAATGGGATTGTGTTCTGTTCTGTGTAATAAATATTTGGACATCATGAAATGACTGAACATAGAAATAGTCATAGGCCAATTGGGTCTTCCTCATTTAATCTAACCCCACGTCTCTCCTCACTTCTCCACCTTGGCCCCCTCTCCATGACTCCCTTCCAAGGAGATCTGTCTTGGCAACAGCGGTTCCTGAAACTTGGACTGTCAAAAGAGAGCATGGGCAAGGGAAGAACAGATCTACAGGTTGGAGGTAAAGAGAAAGTCCTAGAAGAGAAAAGTTGGTAGACAAGAAACAGTAGAGATTGAGGGCCAGAGGCTGGTGGATAGCAGAATTAGGTGGGGAGGAGTGATTGAAAGTTTACAACCGAACGAAGTGGAAAAACTAGCTTGGGAAAATAAGACATAAGAGAAATTTAGCTGGGTGATTATAAATGGAGCTCTCTTTAATGTCTTTAAAAGACATAAGTAAAAAATAGCATTCTGTGGTTTAATTTATATTCTCTTTGTGGTGTTTGGAAAGAACGTTTTTATAAGCATAGTCATGGTTTCACAAGGTTATAAGGTGTTATAAAGGGCTATAAATAAATGAGTATCCTTTATAAGGATGTCCCACTTTTTTTTTTCTCTCTCTCTCTGCTAATCATTAACATTCATTGAGGTTTACTTTATCCCAGTCACTGTTAAATTCTTCACTAGCATGGCCTTATTTAATTTGTCAGTAACACATTGAGACAGAAATTATTCAGTCATTGGAAAAGTCATGACACATTTTTGCATAGAAAAACGTGGAAAAGTACATCACGATTTTTCCGACTACCTACTATTTTACGTTTTAAAAAGAATTATTTGTTTCATTTTATTTGTTATTATTATAATTTGTTATAGGGAACTTGCACTCACCACAGGGAGAAAGAGAGAGAGAGAGAAAGAGAGTGAGAGAGAAAGAGAAAGTGAGAAAGCAGGCCTCCAGGCCCAGGGTGCCAATCAGTTAGCTGTGTGGAAGGGAAGTTCAGCACTTTAACCACCACACCACCTGCTGGCCTGAGCCAGAAATGATTATTTCCATTATGCCAAAGAGAAACACAAAGCTGACAGAGGTTAAGTTGCTTATACAAGTCACACAGTAGCAAATAAAGGATCTAAAACCAGTTGCATCCAATGTCAAAATCCCTTGTTCTTGAGTTCTATGTAAAATTCCTTCTGAGGATGACTTTTAATAATAAAGTTCTGGCATCATGAAAGTACTGGGACTTTCGGCTCTCTGTTCTAGGCATACTCATACAGTGAAGATTTATGGGATGTGTTTTGGTTTATCTTGTTGGACTCTTCAAACGCTCCTGGGATGCATTTATGAAAGTCGTCAGCACATCAGCCTGTTTTCTGAATTCTGCCATATTAGAGACTTATAACTCAATGTGTCTCAAAGAATGGTCTAGAAGTTCCCATGATAACATTTGGGATGTTTTGAAGTCCCCAGCAAAATGTGTGCAGAGGCAGACATGAAAATACTGCTCTCTCCTATTAAGATAATGCTAAAATGATTTGAAAGATGAAAAAAACTGCTATTTTTCTTGAAACATTTTTTGCTTAGTACCATTTTTATAAAAGTATGCTATTTTTGTTCCATAATGAGTTGTTTATTATTATTTCAAATGACTTGTTAAATTAATATTTTTAAATGTTCTTATTTTTAATTTCTACTACTGTAAATATGAATATAAACAAAGCTTTTTGGATTCTGGGATGAAAAGATTTGAGAGCCACTCATAGAGTTAGTCACAGATCCATGCACAGTGTAGTTTTGAGCACCTGTTGTGCTCAAGCACCGTGCTAGGTGGGAATACCGAGGTCAACCTGACACAGATCTTGTCTCGGAGTAACTGCAAGGTTTACGTGTCATTGGCATGTAAACATGGTTAGGAAATAGTATTGTTATGGCAGAGTTACAAACAAAGGAAAATCTATCTGAACTGAATTCAGTTGGAATTCCCAACTGTGGTCCCTTAACACTTGAGGTATTTCCTCCAGTCCCACTTTACCAATAAGGAAACTGAGACTCAGAGATGAGGTGACGTGGCTGTTTCCACAGGTAGCGAGTGGTGAACCAGAGTAGTGAATTCAATCCTCATGGTGTGCTTGTGTTATCATCCGGATTTCCTCACCTTTCTTGTTCAACTGCCAATATTCTTGGATTGTTTCATAAATATAAACCTCAGAACTCTAATTGTTAAAGAAAATTACACTAACAAATCTCTTCTGGGGGGGGGGGGCAGTTTGTACAGTAAATTAGTGATCCTTCCTAAAAATAAGCAAAATCATTTAGTGTAAGTTATGATAAATTACATTTTCGAGAACAAATGATTATTTGCTACTTATTTAAGATGTTAGTAAGTGAGTTTCCTCTTAATTTGGGTAAAGAATTATACTATTTCCTAGTTAAATACATGCAATGATGCCTTAAAGGAGAGGAATTTCTATGTTTTCTTTTCATTCAATTTCATTAAAAGGTGAGAAAAATATGACTCAGAAAGTACCAAACTACACATAAACATACAAATAAATAAAGTAAAAGGCAATAAATCTGCTGGGAAAATCACTCCGTGCCGACTGCTATGATTTCACTTTGTGTAAAACCATGCCCATTTCAGGAGGTGCCCGGTGCAGTAAATGCAGCTCAGCAGAACTTTTATTCAATCAGAAAAGCTTCATAAATACAAACCTTGTGCATTTTACTCGATCTGTTGGAGAGGGGCATTTTGTTGAAACATAACTTTAAACAGCTTATGAAGACATCCCCATATATTCAAAAATATCATTCTTTCAGGAGGGAAGAAAAAAAGCCACAGCAACCCGTGAATCCTTTAATCATGAGCATTAAAGACGAACTGTTCAGAGAGTGCAAGGCTGCTGACTCAAGTTAACATTTTCTTGGCTTGCTTCTGGGCTGCTAGCTATCTTTGCTGGTGCCTGATGCTGATGTGAAATGACATTTGCACCTGTTGTCGCCCTCCTATGTTAATTAGCATAGTGCCCTAAGTAGTAACCAGGCCATCACATCCAAACAGAAGCCATTAACATATTGCAGCTGTCATGACTAAGAAAGATACTGAAGCTGGGAGACGTGCACATCCCTGCATACCTTGGCTCAGTTAGCAAAGCTCTCCCAATTGGAGTCACTTGGGAGAGGAAAAGAAGCGTGGGATGTAGCCAGTCAGGAGTGAAAGAATACATTTTACTGCAGGTTTACTTTCATGTATTATGCATAGCCTTCAAGGTCACTGCATGATCATTTATAAGATTTTAATGAGATATCAAAGTGGAAAGAATGGAATGTAATTAATGGAATCTTATTGAAAAGATAGACAGGTATAGTAAGAGCCTTAAAATATAATGCAAGCTTTCGAATTTAGAGCTAAGTAGGAGACTAAGTATTAAAATCACATTGGGGGAAGGGGGAGTTACTTAACACTTTTTACCAAAAACCTCTTTGTATTGCTCTTTCAGCAATGCCACAATTCCAAAAATTAAAGAGCACGTAGCGTTTACTGTAAGAGAGTAGTGCTAGGTACTTCAGTTGGAATATACAGATCTTTTCTAAACCCAGAGGAGGCAGATAACCTATTCCTGGACTTCAAGAACAGCTTCTATTAAGTATGGATATCTGCTATGAATCATTGGAACAGGGCATGAGAGGTCAGCTATCTTATACCGGTGAGCGCTCCATTCCCCAGAAGGTGTTTTGTTCAACATACAGTCAGGTGTCTTTGAAGTTAGTTTGGTTCTATATATTTTTTCAACTTGCAAAAATTGCTCAACTCATACAAATGCTGGTTAAAATATAGACACATAGCTTAGGAAAGTCTAGATTGATGATTATCTTGCTAACTAGAAACTACATGCAATTGCCTTTTTTCCACTCAACCTAGGAGAAAGGCAAATTGAAAGAAATGAAGTGGACAGCAGGGGTTTAATTACAAAAAAAAAAAAAAAAAAAGAACAACAAAACAGCATATGTAATATGTCCTGAGGATTGATATCCCTGCTACGAAATTTTCCCGAACTGTCTATCCATATTTCTGTGCAGGGAGAACTAATGTTAAAAATAATGACCCTCAAACCCAAAGGATTTTAAAGTCTTTCATGATTCATCAAAGAAAAATAGAGTCCATTCGGCCCACTAGTCTAACTAACGCAGAATGTGCAGTATGGTATAGGAAGTCAGAAAGCTCAAAACAGTGGGAGCGTAGGATAACTCTGCTTAATCACTTAACTCCAAAATCTAGGTATTTAATTCCTTATACAGCCAGGTTAATTGCATTAAATCCTAAATTCTGTCTTTTACATTGCTTACTGTAAATAAAAACTAATTTTTAGGATACTATAGTATTTTTTAAAATGAAGACCTCATCTATAATAAATCCTTCTACCATATAGTCTGTTAGAAAACTACTTTGTAAAACATTTCTGTTAGCTAGAAAATGTTCACATCTACACTTACCCAAAACCCAACAATTTAGGCAATTTCACATGCATGTCAATAGATGGCAGAGGGGATGGGAAACAGTTGTATCAATTTAACAATTCTTCACATGTAGATGGGCTGAATGACTGAAATTTTTGCTCTGTGATAGGACTAGTAGTTTGGAGATTGAGACAAGACTTTTATGTATGTATAAGACTGTCATAAACTAAGAGGAATATTGATATTTTGCAAAGTATTTACTGGTCATAAAAAATGTGTCAAAATCATAGACTTATTGATGATCCAGTACTTGTTATGTAAATGTCTCAGAAAACTTTCAAATTGTACTCTCTGATCTAATTATAGAGAAATTCAGTCATGTTTGAAAGAAACTCAAACAACTGGGTGAAAAGTGGGAAAAAAATCTCATTTCTGCAGATATTTTATGAATGTAACATTTAGATACAAAGAAATAACTAGAACTAATGACCAGATAGTTTCAATTTTTTGCCAAATTATTTGACCTCATTTAAGCATCTTCAGGTAAGTAGATACATTAGTAATATCAGAAAAACATCAGAGAATAAAATTTTCCCTTTACTTTCTGTTGGACACTGGGGTTATGAGAATGTGTCGCTTTCTTTCGGGGTATTATTACACAAATAGTAACTAGTATGTCTCCTTCAATCTGTAGCCATAATACCAGTACTGCAATTTACATTCTTCCCCAGCTATGGCTAAACAAAATTTGGAATTTAGGGGGGAGAGCCCAAATAATAATTTTAATCTAATAAACAACCCTAGACTTAGGAGATAAAAATAATTTAAAATTCATGAAGAAACCATCTTCCCATTTTTAAAAGGTTAAGTTCCCTTAAGCTATGAAAGAAAAACACCCTCTGAAGACCTGGGGAAGCAGTAAACACTGGTGGCAAGTGACAGGAATTGATCCTCCTTGGCTGTGCCTGTCATGTCTCTAAATTTTATTTCCACCATCTCTAGAATGCTATGAAAAGAGAGAGTGGGTGCCGGACTATGGCCCGAGGGCTTGGTACCTAGGTCTCTGACTTTTCCTCAATTAGGAGGCCTCCCTGCCTGATGGAGAGACATGCATCTGACTGGGGGCTTGGACAGTTGCGAGGTATTGATTAGCCATAATGCGAAGTCAAATCTGAATAAAAAAGCTCCATGATCAAAAGACCTTCATCGGAGACAGCATGCCCTCTAAGTCAAGGGTCCAGAGATTCTGATGAGCTCTGTTTCCTTGAGAGAGAGAGAGTTCCAGTTTCCTTTTAAAGGCTCTCTTGATAAGAAAGTCCAGTGGACCTTCTGTCAGAAATGCCGAGGCTTCAGATTTGACAGGTGCTTGTTAGTTTTTCATCCCAGATCACTCAACATTCAGAGAAGAGAAGAAAAGAACATCACTAATATTGCTGGGCGCCACGAAAGACTTACACTTGCACCAGGAAGCTACTGCTGCCTTCCTCCACATTAAAGAAAACACAAACCCTACCTGGCATTGAAGTTGTCCCTTTCTACAATGCTGGCCTCAGAAATAACGCAGTCAATACGTACAACCCTCGCCAATTAAAGTATTATTTAGATCATAAACAACTAGCACATGACTTTTCATTAAAAACAATTATTCTCTTTCAAGTAACACCTTTGCATTCTCTCCATGGATACTCTGTTATGACTTTTTAAATGAAAAATGTCTTGATGCCTTTCGTTTGTACTCTATTTTTAAGACAGTTTCCTGCATTATCTACCGTGAGCTTTTACAACAGTCCTGTGAAGCAGAAATTCCAAGTGTTATTACTCCCATGTGAAGAATGCAGAAAAAGGGGCAAGCAGCTGGCATGGTGGTTAAGGCATTGCACTCCCACATGGCTGACCCTGGTTCCAGTCCTGGACCTGGCAGCTTGCTTTCTCACTTTTTCTCTCTTTCTGTCTCTCGTGAACCCAGGTGTCCTGTAGCAAATCTAAAAAATAATAATAATGATAAATAAAATTAAATAAGTAATTCTTTTTTAAAATGTCGAAAAAAGGCTCAGCTGCAGTGAAGCAGATGGTAGGCCAATGCTCTGCTCCGTTGCAAGTCTGGTGGACAACTCGGGTTCTGCTCTGGGTTGAGCCGAGCATGCTGGGCTTGGGAAGTATTGTGAGCATTATGAGGCCCTGTTGGGGTACTTGTTTCTCTCTCTCTTTCTATCTCTCTCTCTCAATAAAATAAACATTTAATAAAAGCGGAAACAAAGATACATGCAGAAGCTGAGAACTTGTCCAATGTCATAAAAATAATGTTAGAATAGGATTAGAATTCAAGCAACCTGTCTCAGCCAGATTTTCTTAACACAGAACCATTTTGACTTCAAAATGACATATTTGCAGTCATTACTGAATGCTGGCTAGGGAAGCTCATTCTAAAATGGTCATACTTTAATAATCCATTCCATCAGTTACTATTTTATCTGTAAAATGATCAAGGACAGAAACAGTGATTTCTGTATTGTCTCTTCAGTTAATACATTACTACTAATTGGTGACTAATGAAACTCATATTCCTGCTGGGAATGTTTTCCTTTTCTTCCAATAGTCCCTTAATTCTCCTCTCCGCATTCGTTCAATCTCGTATTCCCCAGGACTTTACTTTTCATATATTTCAGATCTATGCCTGTCTTAGTGACTATTGTATGTCCTGATCCAACACCATATTTGACCCAGAGCAAATATTCTATGAATATCAGTCACATAAATAAACAGATGAATGAATAGAAGCATAGGAGTTGAAAGGAGGGCTCAAAGCAAATTAGATACTATTTTTCTAAGTTTATTCACCCGAGTCACCCCTGATAGGGCCTTTATGCCACATTCTTCCTCCAGCCTAATAGCCAGCCTGGATCATAGGTGCTGGTCATACCTGGCATGTTCAGGTTGACCTGGGATCTGAACCCAGAGCCTTTTCATATGACTTCAACATTGCACAGCATCACCCTACACCTGGGCCACTGTGGCTGAGCTTAGATTATATACTACTGATAGAGTTCACTGTAACAAAATATACTCTTCATCACTATTTCCTCTGACAAATTTTTAAAAGCTTTACTAAAACTCCTAGAATTCTCAGCACAGCTGAGGCTCCTTTATGTTAGTGAGGATGTCTTGTTCAACTTTTGTATCCTCAATGCCTGGCACAGAGAGGGCATGAAACAAGTACTTCTTAAATTAACTGTAGAAGTCAATGCTTTCTACTGTTTTCTCCTTTCTGTTTCTAATATACTTTTTAAAAAATAATTATTTATTTTATTTTATTAATTTGTTTATTTATTTATTTTTAGTTTGACCAGAGAGAGACAGAGGGTGAGAATGAGAGAAAGAGGAAGTGAGAAAGCAACCACCAGATTCAGGACTCGAACCCTGGTCGGCCATGTGGGAGTGTCCAGCACCTTAACCACCACGCCACCTGCTGGTCCCTCTAATATACTTTTTTTTTGGAGAGGTTTTTGCTATAGGGCGCGTGCACTCGCCAGACAGAGAGAGACATAGAGACAGAAAGCGAGAAATCACCCCCCAGGGGGGATGGTCACGCCGCAATAACTTCTCCTCCATTCTCCTCTCCGGATCTTGGGCATGCACGCACAGGCGCCTGGCGTGAGTTTTAAGCCACCAGGTCCAGGACACGAACCGCGGTTGACTACGTGGGAGTCCAGCGACATAGCCATTACGCTAACTGCTGGTTCCCCCTCTAATATACTTTTGAACATCAATAAGTAACATTTACTGAGGACTGCAATAACCAGTTAATTGCCATGCTTATTATTATTTTTTATTTTCAAATAACCCTAAGAAGTAGGTAAATCATCTTCACTTTCTCAGTGAGAAAACTGAAACTCAGAGAGCTCGTATAACTCTCCTCAAGCTGGTGAATGGAGGAGCCAGTGTTTCTAAACCAGATCGGATTCCAGGGTGAGCCTGCTCAACCATTCTGCTAGTCTGCCTCTTGAGCACATTGCACTGTTTTCTTTCTAATGAGCAAGAGTGGAAAACACATAGCACTTACTTTGTGCCAGCTATTGTTCTAAGCACATTGCATGGATTAGTTACATTTGTCTTCCTATCTCCTCACATGGTCTTTCTGATAAAAGTTCTAGTTCTATTTTGTTCATTGTGCCGATAAGACAAAGGAGTTTAAGGAATATGCCTTAAGCCACCCAATCAATGAGGGTACAACTAGGGTAGGAACCCAGGTTCTCTGACCCTAATGTCAATGCTTTGGTTGGAATACTGATACTTTCTTTTGATGAAATTTGAATAGTAGACAAGTTTTTCTTTAATCCATAATTTTAGTCCATGATACTTAGAACTTCCTCAGCATACAGAGTCTATATCTCTCAGTTGGTACTTACTACAAAGTGTTGTAATGTTTCTCTTGTAATAGCCAATCCTTTTAGCTAGGTTTTAGGCTTCTAGAGGAAAGATGACTGCAAATTATAAATCACAAATCCTTAGCTTAAGCACTAGTCAAGAGATGCCCTAATATACATAATACAAACTAACTGATTAAAAAAATGACTTGCATGTGTTTGTTAGGGCAGTGAATATATTTATATTATAATACACTAGGAATATGAGGTAGAATTAAGATTTTTTAAGCATAGTTAAGAGGCTGAAACTATTTAAGACATACCTGGGTTATTACTTCTTAGAGATTTATGATAAAATACAATTTTGATATTTACCAGCATAAAGTTCTGGTCCTACAAATGAAATTGTCATTTCTTTTTTATATATGCCTTATTCTACTAATTAATCATTGGGAATATGTGTCCAATTCTTAAATAATATAAAGAGAGAACGCTACGAAGTTAAAAAAAAGGAGATTTTTAGTGTATGTATTAGCACTTATTGAAAAGCAGTAAGTATATTTAGGCTGATGTTTAAAAGCAGAGGGAATACTTTCCAAATCTATGTTGAAATATATTTGATATTAGATATTCTTTTGACAGACTAGAATGTCAGAACTTTTATGGTTTATGGGAGATACTGACAAAGTCTTCATGTTTTGCCTGAAACCCTATATTTGTCTTTGTTTATGAAAAGCATCTTTTACCACAATGTTTTGCAAAACTTGTCTTCTCAGACATTAACTGAATGATAATGCATGAAACGTCAGTATAAATGTCAATTTACATTTGTTTTTATTTGAATTGATACCAAGAATCCCTTTCAAAAAGAAATAATTGAGTTTTAAAAAAATTTCGTTGGCTGTTGCTAGTTGACAACCAATAGGACTTGTTAGTCTAGATAGTCTGGGCCAGCCAGCTACGTAGTTACCTAGAAAAGTGATTTAAGGAGTAACCAAATATAAAATAATAATAAAAATAAATGGTAAGATCTATTACTTTAGCTCAGTGGATTTTAACCAAGGGTGATTTGGTTTCCCAGGAGGCAACTGGAAATGTCTAGAGATAGCTCTAGTAGTCATGACTGGAGAGCGCTACTAGCATCCGACGGGAAAAGGACCAGGTACGCTGCTACCCATCCTAAAATATAGGACCGCTCTCCACAGCAAAAATGTATCTGGTTCAAAATATAATAGTGCAATGGTTGAGAAACTGCTTAGCTGAAAACCTCTACCTCGCTACTACTTGCTACTAGGGAAGTACTTTTGAAACAGTGAATACTGCTCTGTTGGCCCTAAAAACAAACAAACAAACAAACAAACAAAAACACTAGGGAATATTGGGACCAGCAGATGGCATAATGGTTATGTTGTTGGACTCCCACATAGTGACTGTGGTTTGAGTCTCGGAACCAGCGGCTGAAAACCAGGCACGTGTGTGTACATGTCCAAACTGCCAATAGGAGAATGGCGGAGAAGGGATTGTAGCATGGACATCCCCCACAGGGGGGTTGATTTCTCACTTTCTGCCTCTCTGCCTCTCTGACGAGTGTACGTGCCCTATAGCAAAAATCTCTCTTTTAAAAAATTAGGGAATATTAATGCTTTAAGTCATATCAATCACTTACACTTTAGTGTAAATTTATCTTATTTTTGCCTTTGTTTCGTAATTATTTTAATTTACATTTAATCGCATAAGTTTACAGTATATAATATAGCTTTTTCCAGCACAGATACCATGTATATCAGTCAAGACAGATATTACTATATATGTTATCATCAGTAAATAGCTTTTCATTTTTTTGTCAGTTAAAGTGTAAGTTTATCTTTATTTTTGTCCAGAGAAGTTTTTGATTGTCATGGAAGTGGGGCTTCAGATAAGGAAAAAAGATTTCTGCAGATACTACATGGAGAAGTGGTACCACTGTAGGAATAGAATGAAAAAAATAACAGGCTAAAGGCTAAAGAAGACAGCACATGTCCAGCTGATGGTCTGACGGTAAAGGTGGCTGGTTCCCATGGGGCTGATTGAGTGGTTCTAGTCCCAGACCTAGTGACTTGAAAAACATACTAGATGCATGTGTGTGTGTGTACTCAAAATTCCAAGAGGAGAATGGAGGAGAAAGAATTAGAGTGCAGTCATACCTCCTGGAGGGTGAGTTCTCCCCATGCCCAGTCCCCATCTGTCTCTCTCCAGTGAGTCCCAGCACCTGATAGCAAAAACTAAAATAAAAGACAGTACATTTTCTTCTTTACCCACAACAATTACAGGAAGTGGAGGATGCTGAGGGATAAGGGAAAAGCATTCCAGGCAGGAGCAGTGTCGAGCCGAGGAGTGACAGTATAAAATAGAACAATGCGTGTGCATCTCCGGGCACAGATGGCAACGCAGGATGTCCACGGCGAGAACGTAGGGGTTTTTGCTGTCTGATGATAGAAGAGGCTGTAAAAGTAGCCAGAGGTCAAGGCAGCAAAAGCTTTGCACAACATACAGGAGGGCTGGGACTTGGTCCCATGGGCAAGTCCGTGAAGAGCTTTAATTGTGAGAACATGATTGAGTACGTGTTTTAGTAAAGTCACTCTAGTGGCTGTGAATAGTGCACTTTACCGATTATGGCAGTAAAATGTGAGGGAATCTGATCTCTCAGTGCACATTTTTGAAGAAAGGAAGCATTCTACAGAGTCCCTCTTTCACATCAGCTGTAATAATTATTCATCAAGGGCATAGACAGGAATTGCACAAAACCAGAAAAATGGGGTCACAAAATGTGTAAATAAAATTTTTGGGAACCAGCAGTTAGCGTAATGGCTATGTCGCTGGACTCCCACGGAGTCGACCGCGGTTCGCGTCCTGGACCCGGTGGCTTAAAACTCATGCCGGGCGCATGTGCGTGCGTGCCCAAGATCCCGAGAGGAGAATGGAGGAGAAGGGATTGCGGCATGGCCATCCCCTCTGGGGGTGATTTCTCGCTTTCTGTCTCTATGTCTCTCTCTCTCTCTCTGTCTGGCGAGCGCACGCGCCCTATAGCGAAAACTTCTCAAAAAAAATGTGTAAATAAAATTTTTGTTTAATAGTAATACATTTTAATGTGGGATATCTTATACATATAAGCATATATAATACACATGTAAATCCATACATATGTGTGTATCTATGTAGGTTTATATTTATGTAGATATGTATGTGTATAATTTATTCATGCATTCCTACACTAAATAAAAGTGATTAGAAAGCACATATTCAGGGCTATGCCACAGGCTCTGATGGCAATTGTCAGGACTTTAAAAAATAATTTCTCATTCTCATTGGATAATAACTAATTGCCATAAAATATAGGGATATTTGGGTAAACAAACAAACAAAAAAAACAAACAAAAAAACCCTTTGCATGGATTTCAAAATATTTTGCACCAGAATAAGCTTTAATTCCATTTTTCACTAAATTTCTAAAGTTCTCTTGTAGAATTACATATGTGTGTGTATGTAAGTATATGTATATGATTTTTATATTAAATATATCATTCTGTATTATAGCAATTAAAATTATTATCCAGTGAGAATATATGCACGTGTATGTGTTCATTGATCATTAAGTGCTTAATGATTAATAAAATGCCAACACCAATATAGCAATTAAATTTGTTAAGAGCATTTTTTTAGAGAGCATTTTTTTAGAGATTTTTGTTTTAGGGTACATGCTCTTAATGGAGAGACAGAGAAAGACAGAGAGACGGAAGGTGAGAAATCGCCTCCTAGAGAGGAAGGCCACACCACAATGCCTTTGTCTCCATTTTCCTCTTGGGATTTTGGGGACACACACACACAAATACATATGCACATGGCTGGCATGAGTTTCAAGCCACCAGGTCTGGGACTCGAACCGCAGTCAACAACACGGGAATTCAGGGACATAACCATTATGACATCTGCTGATTCCTGGAGAGATTTTTGATATAGGGTGCATGTGCTTGCCAGAGAGACAGAAAGCAAGAATTGCCCCTCCCCCCTGCCAGGGGAGATGGCCACACTGCAATCTCTTCTCTCTCATTCTTCTCTCAGAATTTTGTGCATGCATGCACATGTGCCCAGAGTGTTTCAAGCTACTGGGTCTAGGACTCAAACCACGGTTGACCATGTGCGAGTCCAACATCTTAACCACTACACCACCTGCTGGCTCTAGTAAGAGCATTTTTAAGAAAAGAAATGTCTAGAAACTTTGGATTCTGTGAAAGTCTAGATCTATAATTATTTATCTTTATACACCTATTATGTAAGTTATATTTACCATAATGGAGTATGTATGTGTATAGGTGTGTCTATACATACAAAAGAGTATATGAGCACATGCTTCACACCTCCACATTACTCTTTCCTTCATCTCAATAAATTGTTTATCAGGTTGTTAAAAAAAAATCACAGTTGATTTATTTCTTTTATCTCGTCCACTTCTAAAACTCTAGCAAGTCCTTCCACCTCTATAGTTGGTGTGAGTGCTGAATCCTCCTCTTTCCATCTTAGTCACTTACCCTGGTCCAAGCCAAGATGAACTTAGTAATGGTTGGATTATGACCATGGTATCCAAATTGGTTTCTTATGCTCATTATTAACCACATCTCCTTCCATGTTAGGGTTAGGGTTAGGGTTAGGGCAGACTAACCTTTTTTAAGAAAAGAAAACAATCATAAAAATCACAACCCAGGCCAGATGTTAAGGGAGCTGGATCTCAAATGGCCGACTGCATGGTTCCAGTTCCAGATCTGGTGGCTTAAAATATATCTAGGTTGAGGACCGGCAGATGGTGTAATGGCTACATTGCTGGGCTCTCATGTAGTCGACCACAGTTCAAGTTCTGGACCGAGTGGCTTAAACTCACGCCAGGTGCATGTGCGTGCATGCCCAAGATCCTGATAGGAGAAGGGATTGTGGTGTGGCCATCCCCCCTGGGAGGTGATTTCTTGCTTTTTGTCTCTCTCTTTCTGGCAAGCACACGTGCCCTATAACAAAAACCTCTCAAAAACAAAACAAAACAAAACAAAACAAAAAACAAAAACCTAAGATGTGTGTGTCTATGTGTCCCAAATCCTAAAAGCTGGGAGAAATGGAGGGGAAGGCATTGTGGTGTGACCATCCCCCATGGAAGGGATTCTTCTCTTTTTTTCTCTTCCTCTCTTTGTCTATCTTTGGCAAGAACATGTACCCTCTTGGAAAATTAAAAGGGAAAAAACCTCACAATCCTACTTGAACTCCAGATGGGAATCTAACACCTTAACCACTGTACTGCTGGCCCCAGACAAGCCTTTCTTACCCATCTAATATAAAGTAGCCATTCAGCAATAAAATGTTCCTTTTTTCTTCATAGCAATTATTTGATATTTTCTTGTTTAATTATCTCCATTTTTACTATTTTTCTTGGCTAGAAGAAAATATGAGAGCAAGAATTTTCATCTCTCTTGTTTACTATGGTATCTCTGACATCTATTAATGGTTGACACACAGTAGGTACATAGTAAATGTTGTTGACTAAATATTGTGGACTAACTGTTGGTATAAAGAGGGTATTTGACGGTAAAAACAGAAATTATCCTCTTTAGGGAATACCATGAGGTATTAGGAACTGATCTGTTGGCTCTTTTCTAATTAAGGTTCCAGACTTTTAGCCTCACAGACAGCAGGAGAAAACCATTAGAGCAGTCTCAGTAATGGTTTCTTTGCCCTTGGGTCAGGGTTCTATAGAGAATGGGCTTAACCCAAAGATTTCCTGGCTATGTTTTTGCTAATGGAATATGTAGGATTTGATATAACAATTAAACTGAAGACAACGGCCATTTTTTGCTAGCCATAAGGCTTTTCAAAATTATTAGAGGTTTAGGAGAGAGATGACTAGAGAAGTGGGGAGCATTTATTTCTCTTGAAGCGTTTGAGCTATTCTGAGCTGTGTACACTCTGATTATGCTCAAGAAATATGGCACGTGCCCTCCCCACCCTCTAGATGGAGGAGGGCACAGTTGACATAAAACATGTGCAGCGTCTTGCACTATGCTCATTAAGTTAACCAAAATATGTGGTAATGATCTCAGGGATAATACCAACAGGAAGGAATCATGACATTGGTGATAGGCAGGTGTAGTAAAGAGCCTGCCTTTAGCTAACCAAGCAAGCAGTTGGTAAAATGGTACACTTGTTTTCTTTCAATAAAGAAACTTACACAGGCAAGAGTCCTCACTTGAGGTTATTTGAGTTTCTCTCATCTTTTAAAAATTTTTATTTATTTACTTTTATGTGTGTGAGAGAGAGAAAGAGAGAGAAAGACAAGCACCCTCAGTGGGACCCCACACCACGCTCCCTGCCTCCAGCCTTCCCAAGACCCAGGATCATGGGATGACTCCTGACACATACAGGTTGACTAGGGAATAAAACCTCCAATCTTCCATATGAATCCAGCTTCATGCAAACAGCACATTAGGATGGTGCCACTGAGCCAGCCCTTCAGTTTTTCTTATCTTTGTAGCTACTATAAAATGCTAGAGAAGACCATGTGTATTTTGTGCTGGTCTTGAGGACTCCAAGTTATCCTCTTTTTAATTTCTTCACCTATAATTAGGTCAGTGGTGTAAATATTCTCTATGATCAGAACATATTGTCTATGGAGACATTTCTCTAAAGATATACACAAATGGCTGACAGATGAAAAAAGTTGCTCAAGCCACGCACACACTTGCATGCCTATGATGTGGGTGTCTATGAGGCTATGGGTGGATTATGACATGAGGACCTGTTTGGGGCTGCCTGTCTTTGTCTCTGTCTACTCTCTCTTATGCAAGAAATAAATAAATAAACTTAAAAAAAAGAAAATAGAAGGTGCTCAACATCACAAATTTTCAAGGAAATGCAAACCAAAAATACATCTGTTAGAATGGCTGTTATCAAAAATGAACAACCAAACCAAACAAAACAGAACAATATAAATAAGAGGTGTCAGTAAGAATGTGAAGAAGTCGTAAGGATGTAACCCTGATACTCTGTTGATGGGGATGTAGAATGATACAGCCACAGTAGAAAACAGTATGGAGAGGACTATCCCCTTAGCCTGGGGGTTAAGAGAACTGGATCCCACATGGCTGATCACTGTTAGAATCTTGTCCCCTGAGGTTTGAAAAACATGCCAGCATGTACCCCAAACCCCAACAGGATAGAGAAATGGAGGTGAAGAGATTTCAGCATGACTATACCCCAATAGGGTGTGTTTTCCCACCTCCAATCCGTGTCTGTTTTTCTGGTGAGTGCATATGCCCTCTGGCAATTTAAAAAGAAAGAAAGAAGGAAATAAGAAAGAAAGAAAGAAGAGAGAAAGAAAGAAAGAAGAAAGAAAGAAAGAAAGAAGAAAGAAAGAAAGAAAGAAAGAAAGAAAGAAAGAAAGAAAGAAAGAAAGAAGAAAGGAAGGAAGGAAGGAAGGAAGAAAGGAAGAAAGAAAGAGAAAGAAAGAAAGAAAGAAAAAGAAAGAAAGAAAGAAAGAAAGAAAGAAAGAAAGAAAGAAAGAAAGAAAGAAAGAAGAAAAGAGTATGGCATTCTCTCCAAATATTAAAAATACCATAGCAAACCCACTTCTGGGTATCTAGCCCAAAGAATTAAAATCAAGATCTCAAAGAGATATCTTCATTGACTCATTCATTGCAGTATTTACAATAGTCAAGATAGAGAACACAAACGTCCATCAACAAACAAATGGATAAAGAAAGTGTGATATATGCATACAAAGGCGTATTAGTCTTAAAAAAGAAGGAAATCCTGCCTTTTGCAATTACATGGATAAATCTAATAGATATTATGCTAAATGAAAAATGCCAGTGACAGGAGGACAAATACTGCTTCTGTGTGAAGCATCCAAAATAGTCAAACTTCGTAGCAAAGACTAGAACGGTGGTTGCCAAAGGCTGGGTCAAGGACATGGGGAATTGCAAATGGGTGTAAAGTTTTTGTAATACAAGATGAATTAGTTCTAGAGCTTTGATGTCCAACATAGTATCTATATTTAACCACATAGAAGTTTAAAATGAATAAGAAGTTGGATCTCACAGTAAGTGTTTATAAAAACACAAGCCCAAAGAAGAGTATAAGGAAAAGTTTAAAGGTGACAGATACGTTTAGTACTGTCATTGTAGTGATGGTATCATAAGGGTGTGCATATATCACAATTTATCTAGATGTATACGTAAATATGAGTAATGCTTTATATGTATGTTAAACCTAAATAAAGCTTAGAAAACAAAACAAACAAAACAAAAATTTTGTTTTCTAAGCTAATTAGAGCTTACAAGCTAAATAGATATAACAAACCCTCTCGGCATTAGAATGGCTCCTAGATAAAGAAACAGGACTGGTTTCATGTCAGTGTCAAGCTGCGTATTTGGTTTCTTGGCAAGACTGGATAAGGAAACTTCATCCAAGAGGTACACACTGTAAAATTTTCAGCATAAGGAAAATGAATAGTCTCAATATAGTAGGTTTTGGAGTTTCCATGGCTTCAGTTACTAGAAAACGTGCTGCCTCCACAGTTTCCACACCTTTTTCTCAGCAAAATGTCACACAATTGTGCTGAGGACACTTGTGGCCTCTAATGGCCAGATAATGGACCACAATAAAAGTTATGGGTCCCCAGCTGGGGCGAAGCTCATAATGGTTGGCAAGATCCATTATTTGACCATTAGGATCTGCAGAAAGGCAGACAATTGTCAACCAAACAGAAAAAAAAAAAATACCATTACACGTATTCCTCTTATCTGAGAACAAAAAATGTAATTAATTCCATTAGGAGTGGGTGGCAATTTTCCTACGTACACAAGTTTCTATATGCCCATGCTGCAGGTATTTGTAGAGATTTTTATGTATCAATGCTTTCTGTCAACTCAAGTTGATGGATTGTGCCTGTAGCTTCGTGCTGGATTTCAAAGTAATTAATTACAATTTCTAGTCTTTTAAGAGAAATAAATCATAGCACAACAATAAGAGAAAAGATAAAGAACAGATTTGGTTCAGGTTGCATATCTGAATAGTTCTCTTCCCTCACCACAATTTGAGTATGTTCCACAACCCAACATACGGTAGTGTGAGGATCAGCATATATTCTGGATAACGGTCTCCTGATACAGAAAGAGCCAAGACCCTTTCAATGACAAAAGTGGTGAGTTATTATTCCAGTGTCTTAGTAATATTTCTTTAAAAATCAATAAACACATCTTTAGCCACTTCATTTAGCCTTCAGGGACTATGATATTGTAGTTGTGTCTTCCATTGAGCATAATGGTGGCATGATATCAATATCTTTAAATAAATATGTATATATATATGCAGTGTCCTTTTCACTTTTGAATGAAACTAGAATCAATGTAAAGTATTATCTTTTGTCTGTGTTTGGGATGGGGGAGGGAAGCAGTAGAGATTTTCATAACTAGCTGTACTTTGTGGAACTAAAGATCTCTTAGAATCTTAAAATTATCCCTCTTGAGTGGTTGAGAAGACTGTCTATTTGAGACATCTCATGTTAAGAGAAAGTACGGTCCTGATCCTGAGATATTTTGAGATAGTTGCATATTTAGCCTCAAGTAGTTAGCACAGAAGTAAAAGTTAAATGCATTTTGTTTGGAAGTTTAAATATCTTATTTAAAACATTATTTCCCTGGCATAAATAAACAATGTGGCAAACATGTTTTCAATTTCTTTTTATAGTTAAGCCTGTATGAATCTTTCCTTTGTGTTGCATAAAAAATAAACTTCATTTTTTTTTTTCAAAGAAGTTTTTGCCTTAGGGCTCATGCACTTTGCCAGAGAGAGAGAGAAAGACAGACAGACGGACAGAAAGACAGAGACAGTGAGAGGGAAAGTGAGAACTTACCCTCCCAGGGAGATGGCTACAATTCCATCTTCTCTATTCTCCTCCCCAGATCTTGGGCATGCACACGCAGGCACCCAGTGTGATTTTTAAGCCACCAGGTTCAGGACTTGAACTGAAGTTGACCATGTAGGAGTTCAGCGACATAACCATTGTCTTTTTTTTTTTTTTTTTTTTTTTTTTTTTTTTTTTTTTTTGAGAGGTTTTTGCTATAGGGCACATGCACTTGCTAGAAAGACAGAGAGAGAGATAGAAAGCGAGAAATCACCCCCAGGGGGGATGGCCATGCCGCAATCTCTTCTACTCCATTCTCCTTTTGGGATCTTGGGCATGCACACACACATGCCCAGAGTGAGTTTAAGCCACCAGGTCTGGGACTTGAACCGCTTTCGAGTACATGGGAGTCCAGTGACATAGCCAGTACACTATTTGCTGGTCCCTCAAGCTTCATTTCTTAAAAAACCCAAATGTTGGTTCAGAGGTAATGAATACACTGAGCAATTATTTTATTGTTAGGTTCTTCATATTTTGTTGGGCTGATGACGTTTAAATAAAATTTATTCTGATATATTTATTTCTTTTTATTCTTTTTGGTTTTCTTTTTTTGGAGAGGTTTTTGCTATAGGGCGCGTGCGCTCGCCAGACAGACAGAGAGAGACAGAGAGACAGAAAGCAGGAAATCACCCCCCAGGGGGGATGGTCACGTCTCAATCCTTTCTCCTCCATTCTCCTTCGGGATCTTGGGCACGCACGCACACACGCCGGGCGTGAGTTTAAGCCACTGGGTCCGGGACTCGAACTTGACTATGTGGGAGTCCAGCGACATAGCCATTACGCTAACTGCTGGTCCCGATTTCTTAATGATTAAAAATGCAGCATTTATATTGCATTATGTTTTTAATGGATTTTTATGATTTTATATTCACATGGTTTTGTTTTAGCCCCATGATATTGCTGTTATCTTTTTTTAAAATTTATTTTTATTTTTATTATCATCATAATCTTCTTTATATTACATTGGGTGACATATAACTTTACAGTGTATTACATTGCTTTTTCAAAAGGGAATGCCATGCATGTCAGTCAACACAGAGACATTAATCTCCCCGCTTCAACATTCAATAGCTTTTCTATGTTTCTCCCAATCATTATTATTATTATTCTAATTATTTTTTAAAACAGTCAATCACTATTTCTCATTTTGCTTGTAAAAAGACTTTTCACATCATGAAATACTTCTCAGACCAATCCAGTTGAGAATACTATACATGTCATCACCAACAGGTAATAAGCCATATCTGTTTCTCATTAACGTCCTGCCTCTCTATTGTTCTCTTGCTATCTTTCTCTATCCTCTTCTTTTTATCTCCCCCAATATTGCTGTTATCTTTCAAGGTTAGAGGATAACTGGCTCATTTTTTGGATATATAAAAAAGCTGACCAACTGTTAAAAATATATGGAGTAGTGAAATAATACTATTGGTTTAATATTTCTTAATTTTTTCAGGCCAAAGTAATTTTATAAATATCAGATTTTATCCAGTTGCAAAATAAAAGTTTTAAGGATAAAATTTTATCATTTTTATGTTTTTTTGACATATAATAGTTGTACATATTTATGAAGTACAGTGTGATTTTTCTTTATGTGAATACAATGTGTAATGATCAAAACAGAGGATAAACTTTTTATGGTTATCAGGGAATACTGAATAATACATTTCTAATTTCTAGTATGCTAAAGAGCAAGATTTTAAATCCTCAGGTTAGTCTGAAAAACACCACATGCAGCCTTTGTAGAGTAGCCCACTTTTCTTTTTTTAAGAGATTTTTGCTATAGGATGCACACATTCACTGGAGACACAGAGACACACAGAGAGAAAGTGGGTCTGGGACTCACACTATGGTGAGTCACGTGGGAGTCTAGCACCTTAACCACTATGCCACCTGCTGGCCCCAAGTAGTCCACTATTTTATATTCACACTTTAGCTTGTTATAAGAGTTCAGATTTATAAAATTTAGATGGGACAGTTCTCCTCTCAAGCAACCAGTTTGAGTTATCTTAGAGGCTCTGGACCACATATACTGGGAAGTGTGTAATTAATCATTGCTTTTTGCTCTTGCTTAGCTGTTAGAAAGTTTGTAGCAATACTTGTGGTTACATCTTAGCTAGTATATGTAATTTCATGTATTGTTATATAGTGCCTTTAATTTTTATTAATTGAAAGAAGAGATTGTTTTTTGGAACCAGCAGTTGGCTTAATGGTTAAGTTGCTGGACTCTCACATAGTTGACCACGGTTTGAGTCCCGGACCTGGCGGCTTAAAACTTACACTGGGTGTATGTGTGTGTGTGCCCCAAATCCTGAGAGGAGAATGGAGGAGGAGGAGTTGTTGGGTGGTCATCCCCCCTGGGGGGTGATTTTCTGCTTTCTGTCTCTCTGTCTCTGGCAAATGCCTGCACCCTATAGCAAAAAAATCTTCCTTAAGAAAGAAAGAAGAAAGAAAGAAAAAAAGAAAGAAAGAAGAAAGAAAGAAAGAAAAAGAAAGAAAGAAAGAGAAAGAAAGAAAGAAGATAAAGAATAAGTGCTGATGAGGCTGCAATGAAAAGGGAACCCTCTTAAACTGTTGGTTGGAATGTAAACTAATACAGCCACTGTGGAAAACAAAATGAAGTTTCTCAAAAACTTACAAATAGAACTACCATATGACCCAGCAATTCCAGTCCTGCGTATCTACCCAAAGGAAAGGAAAACATCCAGTCAGAAAAACACTTGCACATCCATATTTACTGACAATTGCTAAGACATGAAACCAACCCAAATGCCTAAGAACAGAAGAATGGATTGAAAAAAAAAAATGTGGCACATATACACTATGGAATACTACTCAGCCATAGAAAACAATGAGACCTTAACATTTGCCCAAAGTGGGCAAGTAGGAAAGATTTAATGGTAAGCAAAATAAGCCAGATTATGAAAGATGAGCATTGCATGTCCATGCTTACTATATGCTGAATGTCTGCACTCTATGGATACTAGAGACCCTATGGGAGGCAGTGGGCAAAGTAGGGTAGGAGGGAGGGAGTCAGGGGGAATAAACATTTAACAGGTGCAAAAATGAAAAACTATGTGGGAACCAGCAGTTAGCGTAATGGCTATGTCGCTGGACTCCCACGTAGTCGACCGCGGTTCGCGTCTCGGACCCGGTGGCTTACAACTCACGCCGGGCGCGTGTGCGTGCGTGCCCAAGATCCCGAGAGGAGAATGGAGGAGAAGGGATTGCGGCGTGACCATCCCCCCTGGGGGGTGATTTCTCGCTTTCTGTCTCTATGTCTCTCTCTGTCTGGCGAGCGCACGCGCCCTATAGCGAAAAACCTCTCAAAAAAACAAAACAAAACAAAACAAAAAAAAAACAACTATGTGGTGATGATAATACACATGGTAATATCTTTTATCGAACTGATACACACTGCATTAATGCTGGAAAACACTATTTCTATGCTGTTAAGATGTACATTGATTAAATATAAATGAAAAATCATGTTTGTGACTCACATTTATAACTTGCATTATATTTGTCTTGTATAGAACTCTTCCATAACATCAAAATAAGCTGAAGTTTCCTTAACAACTTTTCTGAGCAAATTTGCTGTGACTTCATATTCATGAGTTACCTATAGGCAAAATCTATTGGTAGCAAAACCGAAGTTGGCAGGTCTGCTCCCCCTGCCCCTGCAATTCTTAGACATTTTTATGATAATATTTATAGATATCAATACAGTCACAAAAACTATTCTACAAATTGTTTGTTGAAAGCAAGGTATTATACAATGTCACTGCCAAAGGATTTGGACACTTGGTGCTTGTGTTTCAGGAAGAATTACTTCTCTCTTAATCCACATATATACCTCTAGTTTCATATACTTAAAAACTCTTGGTAAGGTGTCTGTTGTTACAAAATATTAAGAGTATAGCACATAAATGATCCTTTTTCACAGAGAATAAACAAGTCAAGAATGTTATCTTCCATCTTATTTTTCTTACCTTTACAAAAGATTGGATAAGATGCAACTGTACAAAATTCTAGGTGGATGAAGTTATGAGACTTAAAAATTGTATGGGAATGTTGTCTCAATTGGAATTTCAAATTGTAATCTATGCCAATCTTATTTGATTGCACATTGGATGTGTTTTCATTCACTTGGGGGGCTATAATTGTCAATGCATTGTTCTGCAATAAAATTCACGAGGATGAGCATGTGGGAATTGATAGTATGGCTTCCCTTCTAGCTTCAATGATTTCATTTGCTTGGCCATTTTAATAGGAGTAAAGATTTTTTAGTGACTATATAAGCACTGAAAATGTCTCAAAGTAATTTATTTCCATATTTCACCATAGGGCTCCACCCTTTCTCTTCTGCTGTCTACAAATGACAGTGAAAGCAATTCCCTGTGGGAGAAGGTGAAACTCCAAGACCCCTCTGTCTTTTCTACAAAGCCCATTGCCAATGTCAGTGCATAACATTATCATCAATAATGCAATTCCTTGAGGTTAAGACCTTGTCTGCAGTAAGTCCAGGTAAATTTTTCCTGTTAGAGAATGAAGCCACTGTCATTGGTCCAGGGGAATATGACACATAGACAATCAGTTGAAACACAGCAATTAGGCAAAGAGCAAATGGAAGCTCTTCATTTTAGAATAAATTTCAAGGTATCATAAAATGTTTTGTGAGTAATATAATATTTAATGTTACATGAATAAAATATTGGTTTGTAATACATTTTTTTTAAAATGTGAGCAAGATGACCAGTTTAAAATTCATGCATCTATTTTCCTCTGGAGTTATCAGTGGTTTCTAATTAGGATGACAAAAATGGGTTATAAGCCACGTGCTGTTCTACCAACTTGCTGTATACTACAGGCCTTGATACCAGTAAAATTGGATGAAGGCGAAGGGAGGAATATAAATTTTGTTAATAAGTTTTCTATATTTTAATTCAAATCCAAGCACCCTTTGGGCCTATTGATGGTAATCCCATTTAATCTTGCACAAAGCGTTCCTGGTATCAAGGGATCCAGATCAGGACTACCCTTTATTACCTGAAAATGAAGAATTTTCTTAAATCTTCACCTCTAGATGCTATAGACATACTGACAGAATTTTTATGACTTTTTTTAAAAGCGCCTATATTTACATGATTATGTATTAACTCAGATGAGTGCTATATTCAACATATGCATAATATATAAATATTTAATGCATAAATCATGCAGTCATTTATTCCACAACTTTGTGTTTAAAATTACTTGTATCTAAAACATTTATGTTTAATTTACAACATGTGCCTTCTTAGATGGTAAAAACTCAAGATGTTTTGAAAGGACATATTATATGTACATATATGCATTTTTAAAAATTAAGTTGAGGATATTTTGCTGTGGTCCTGGGACTTCTCATTTTGGTAAATGACTGCTCCTCTTTTGGGGAGGTTTTGCTATCTGTTTCTCTAATCTTTGATTTCAGTTTCTTGTCTGCTTTCTCCTAACTGTGCCTATTCATTCCCACAGTCTCATTCAGGCCCTCATCGTAGTACATTCCAAGTATTTTTGCTTTGTTAGTTTTTGCTCTAGGGTGCATGTGCTCATGATATAGAAACAGAGAGAAAGACAGAGAGGGAAAGTAAGAAATCGGGGGATGGCCGTGCCTCAATTCCCTCTCCTTTCAGGATTCTGGGCATGCATGGATGCACACACGTGGTATGATTTTCAAGCCGCTGGATCTGGGACTCAAACAGTGAAGTCATGTGGGATCTAGTGCCTTGACCTCCAGGCCACCTGCTGACCCAATAGATCCCAAGTTTTTTTTTTTTTTTTTTCTTTTTAAATTTATTTATTTTTTACATTAATTCACTATACATCACTACAGCATACAAATGAATTTTTCATCCAAAATACACTGTGTATTGGCTCAATCAAGCACATCTACATGTTTTCAGCAAATAATTTTCCAATTCTTATGTCTTGTATACTTTGTTTTTCATTTTGCCATCCTTGATTCCTTATCCCTCACCCTCTGCCATGTCCCACCCTCCTCCCACATTGTCTCTGGTATCCATGGTTGCTTTCTATGCCTTCCCCCCTCATATAATTGATTTGCTAATGAACTTAATTAGTCTAAATATATCCAATAGCTAGCACAGCTGATATATACCTATACATGAACCCAAGTCTGACTTTAGGCATAAACCCCAGTGAGTAGAATGAACATATTATAAAGTAGTACCCAGCTGGGGCTATATAGCTTACTGCAGTCATCAACTCATCAAATATGCATTTTTAAAAAAATTGATATGAACAGTTTTACCATTTTTTTTTTCTCCTGCAACTTTTTTTTTTTTTTTTAAATTACTTAACATTCATTCCCTGAGCATCATCACAACGTACTGAATGTGGTTTCCCATGTAGAATAAACTGCATAGTGGCTTAATCAAGCATGTTATCATCAATAATATTCCATTTCTCCTTTCATACATATGTATACGTATATATATGCTTTTTACCCCATGTTTGACCCTCTGCCCTTTCCCACTCTCTTATTACACTATCTCAGCTATATACAGTTGTCTTCCATTCCTTTTTCCCCAACATTTTGTTGACCACACAATATCATAAGTAATCCAACTACTTTCAGCAGGTAATTTCAAGAAGAGTAGTTTTGAACTGGTAATGATATTTCCTTGAAACTTAAAGCCTAGAAACAGGTTAGTATTCTGTTCAAATAGTAGGTACATGCACCTATCAACAGCTCAAGACAGGACGAAAATCCTTCAAAACCGGAAAACAAAGCTTAGGAGAAAAGCAGCAATAATTCAGTCAAGTCACAGAATGTTGTTTCATTGGTTCAGTCTCATGCACTTAATCTTTCTTCTGTTAAGGTTCGATCTTCCAGATTGAATTCTGGGATATAATATTCATTTCCAAACATTGTCCCTACAATTAAGTTGCCCATTTTCTTAGTTTTTTTTTTCTTTTTTTGGAGAGGTTTTTGCGCTCGCCAGACAGACAGAGAGAGACAGAGAGATAGAAAGCAGGAAATCACCCCCCAGGGCGGATGGCCACGCCGCAATCCCTTCTCCTCCATTCTCCTCTCGGGATCTTGGGCACGCACGCACACGCGCCCGGCGTGAGTTTAAGCCGCCGGGTCCGGGACTCGAACCGCGGTCGACTACGTGGGAGTCCAGCGACATAGCCATTACGCTAACTGCTGGTCCCACCATTTTCTTAGTTTTTGAACTCTTATTTCTGTGTGTCTGCATTTAATTTTACTGACATAGCACTCCCTTAAGAACTTCTTGGAGATCTGGTCTGGTGCTGGTAAATTCTTTCAGGTTTTGTTTACCTGGGAAAGTTCGTGTCTTTTCTTCCCAAATGAATGATAACCTTGCTGGGTACAGAATTCTCGGGTGAAATTGCTTTTCCCTTAATATTTTGAATATATTTTCCCATTCTCTCCTTGCTTGCATTGTTTCCGATGAGAGGTCTGTCGTTAGTCTGATGGGATACCCTTTGTAGGTAACTTGCCTTTTTTCTCTTGCCAGTCTTAGTATCTTGTCTTTGTCTGTGATTTTCGTCAATCTGGCTATAACGTGTCTTGGAGAAGATCTTCATGGGTTGATTCTATTTGGAGTTGTCTGTATTTCTTGGGACTGAATCTTTGAGTGCCTCTCCAGGTTTGGAAAGTTTTCTTGCAGGATTTCATGGAATAGATTACCAATGCCCTTATGAGTCTCTTCACCCTCTGGGATGCCTATTATCCGGATGTTTGGGTGTTTAATTGTATCTAGTACTTCTCGCATATTATTCTCAAATTTTTGGGCCATTTTCTCAGTCTTTATGGTGGATTTTTCTAGGCCAGCCATTTTCTCTTCTACATTAGAGATTCTATTTTCTGTATGATCTAGTCTGCTTTTAATACTTTCTAGGGAGATTTTTGGCTTCTTGTATTATAGCCTTCATCTCTAACAGTTCCATCTGATTCTTTTGTAAAGTGTGAAACTCCTCTTTTAGATCTTGCATAAATTTCCTCACCTCCTGGAACCCTTCAACTCCTTTATGCTTCCTCTTCAGCAGTTCCTGTCTCTCTTCTCTTCCATCTCTGTTAGCTTTGCCATTATGAATGTTCTGAATTCTTTATCAGACATTTCCATGATTTCCATTGAACTGTGTGTGGATGAAGAGGAGCTATCCGTTTCCCTTGGAGGAGAGGCATTTTCCTGCTTCTCCATATTTCTTGTGGTCCTGCAGCGATTTCTAGTCATCTGGTGGATGGTCGGTTTCTTCCCAAACTTGGAAGTTCAATCTGAGGGTCGGGGAGTGTGCAGAAATGGAAGCAGAGAGAGGGAAACAATACCAACAACAGCAAAAAACCAGACAAGAAACAGAGTAAAATAAGAGAAAAACTTTTGAATAAATCTAAAAAAGAAAAATTAATATTCAAAAAATTTCAATAAAAATCAATAATTAGAAAACCGTGTGGCGCAAATGGCTAGATTGCAGGAGCCATGGAGCAGACTGTCTCTTGAAGAAGGGCTGTTCTGGGAGGAGGAGAGGGGATTATTAACAAAATAAAGGCCTAGGAGGGAGAGGCCAAAGGGCCCTGTAAAATGCCTCACCTTAAAAAATTCTAAAAAGCAAAAATTAAAAAAAAAAAAGAGACAGAGAGAGAGAGAGAGGACAGAGACAGAGGTAGAGAGAGACAAAGATTGATTCAGAGACCGGAGACTTGAAAGGGGTTTTCCTACCACACGGGTTTTGTATGCTGGAGGCCCAGTTAGGAGTGGGACATCTTCCTTTCTCCCAAAATGGCTAGATCGCAGGAGCCATGGAGCAGACTCGATCGCAAGTTTTAACACAGTCATTTTCTCTTTCTTTCTCATGTGCTGCCTGCATCTCTCTTAAAGTAGATGCTAAGCAATTGCATATTCATCCTTCTTGTCACTTTACACACACACACACACACACACACACACACATATTCTAGTCTTGAATGCATAATTTTTTTAAAAAAAGTTGCTATTGGGGGACCAGCAGTTGGCATAATGGCTATGTAGCTGGACTCCCATGTAGTCGACTGCGGTTCGAGTCCCAGACCTGGTGGCTTAAACTCACGCCGACTGCATGTATGTGCATGCCCAAGATCCCAAGAAGAGAATAGAGAAGAGATTGTGGCATGGCCATTCCCCCTGGGGGGTGATTTCTTGCTTTCTGTCTCTCTGCCTTTCTCTGTATTTCTGGTGAACGCACTTGCCCTATAGCAAAAACCTCTCCAAAAAAAAAAAAAAATTGCTATAGTGGAATACACACTGTATAAGTTCCAGACCAAGGTAAGTGTATGTATGCTTTAATTCCTGTCCTTCTCACATAACCAAGGAATCTGCACTTACACTTACCACACCCACATCATTTCTTTTCTCTCTCTCATTCCCATCAACATAGAACATGTAATATTACTTCATTCCTTTAAAAAAAATAATCTCTGGACAAGACAGACCAATGCCTTCTTTCCTATTAGGCAAAAGCCCTGTTATGGCGAGATATTAGTTCATCTTGCTTAGAGTGGCACATCCAGCACTTAGACTACTGCTACTAGTGTTGTAGGATATATTATATTTTCAGCAAATATTTGTGAAATGAATGAATGAATGAACAGTATATGGATTATAGTACAGTCTTAGTCAATGCTGGCTCTTAAAATGAAACTGACTTTATTTATTTATTTATTTTTGCCCCGATTTTGTTGTAAGTGACAAAATGATCCCAAACAACCACACAGCAAAGCCCAACTAAAACATTACATATATTATTGAAGTCTGGAAGGCTTTAATGTACACATTTCAGTTGTTATCTGATTTATAATGCTTGACATTTCTTTGAAATTTTAAAGTTTTTCCTGAAATCTTAGGACTTTCTGTTTCACTTACTTCCCTTTTATTGTTTGAATTTGGTATACAGTTTCCAGCTATAGCTCTATAACTATAGCACATAAGAATAGTAAGCACAAATTTATACAGTTTTTCATCTAGCTAGAATATCTTAAGGTTTTAAAGAGTAGAATGTGCTCATTTCAATGGTCATTTTTACTTAGGAAACAAATAGCAAATGCTACCATTGATTGATTAAAAAAAATATAGGACACATGAACAAATTTAGCTCAATATCTTCCAGTAGTAACTTTGGATTAAAGCTTTCATGCATTTGGAACTTCCTCTAAAAGAGGAATAAAAATGAACAATGTAGAAATTCTTTGATTTTGTTCTTCTGATGCAATCACCTTGTGTTTTGTAATCTATGACAGATAGTGTCATTGTGAATTAAATTTTAATAAAGGAATGCACTATAATTAACAGCACTCCTGGTCTTAGTGCAGGCATCCTATTAAAACAAATCCAATAACACTGCAAAGAAGCCAGACTAAAACATGCTTCGAGCATGCTATTTCACTGTCCATACAATATGGATGCCTGGAGAATAAATGCCATTCTTCAGTCTGAAAATTATGTGCTTCTACATTCTGCCCAACCAATCTTCATAGCCTCATTTTCTAGCTATCCCATATATGAACCCATTGTAATAGGAGAGTAATTTAGAGTGTGGCCTCTGAAGTCACGCAGATCCTACTGAGGAGCCACTAAGCCACTAATTCTTAATTGTGTGACTTTGGGGATGTTTCAGAGGCAGCTTTTTGAGTCTCAGGTTCTTTTTTAAAAATTAATTAAATGTATTGAAAAGGGACTGTTTCCTCTTTTTTAAATTAAAAAAAAAAATTAAGTTTGCTATAGAGTATATATGCTTGCCAGAGAAAGAGAGAAAAGAAAAGTGAGAAATCACCCTGTAGGGGAAGATGGTCATATAGCAATCCCTTCTACTCCATTCTCCTCTTGCAATTTTGGGAATGCATGTACATGCATGATTTTTAAGCTACCAGATCTGGGACTCAAACCTTGTAGTTGGCCATGAGGGGGTCCAGCGCCTTAACCACTACATCACCTGCTGGCCTGAGCCTCAGTTCTTCTAATTGCACTAACCATACAAAGCTTGCTGGATGGCTATGAAAGTTATGATTATGTCATAACGCCACCTGGTCTGGACAATCAGAAACTCCCAATGATTATGTAATAATTATCATCCCTCAAGCATGTCTCTTTAATTCCAGCCTTGGTGCCCTTGTATCCTTCCTCGAAAAATCACTGAAAAGCCATTGTTTTCCTATGTACCACTCTTTCAAAGCCTCCACCAATATAAAGTCCTAACAGTAAGCTTCAGCCCCAAATGATTACTTTTTCTCTGAACTCCAAGTTCTTGTTTTCTATATCATTCCTTTTACTGTCTCTGATAGTCTTCTCTCCTATGGTATCTTTCCACATAGTTATTTATAGACAGAGTTGGTTGTGTAGGATGCTATGATTGGGAGCTGGAAGGAAATAAACAGCCAATTAGACTAGTGGACACTAAACTGTGTTTCTTGAAGCTTCTTTGGGGGACATTACAGTGGGGTAAAGTAGGGGAAGGTACGGTGATTTTTGGAGGATTATCAGGTATATTAGGTTCTGAATCTCATCCTCAATGTCTATTTAGAGCAATGCCCTTTCCACTATTTTACTGTAATTGTTTTACCAAAATCCATCTTATAAAAGTAACTACTGGGAATCTTAGTAAAAATCTACTTAAAAAACTGAATTCCATTCTTATGTAAAATGTTGACAGTCACTTATCCAGTGCAATCTTCTAACTTTTTGTTAGAGACCAAGACTCAGAATAAACAATGAAGGTCATGCTCCCAGGCTTGGCATTAGAACAGCATTTCCAGAACCTCAACTGCTGTAGCTTGCTAAGTTTGATTCTTTACAGAAGCAGATCATCAGAGGCCTTGAGGGCAGAGAACATTTATTATTTCTTTGTTTGCCTTCAAATTCTAGCTCAGGGCCTTAAAAAAATCCTGAACCCTATATGTGAGGCAGTAAACATATAATACAACCTTAGAATTAAGAATAACTGACCGTTCTAACCATCTCTCCTGTAGACAGAAGGGACTTTACACAGAATATCATAGGAAGCAGCTCTATAGCAAAGAACAGCAGATAAGGGAACTGAGGCTTTCAGGAAGCACAGCTTAGATTGGGAAATGGTATGTTGCAAAAGCTTAGGAGTTGGAGGTGATGCTGCACCTTTGACACGCCTACCCAATCTGAAAAGAACAGCTGTGGAGTGTTGTCACCAGTATTGGGCAGCAATGAGGACACAATGGAATTTAACATCTGTGAGGCTGGTGATGGGAACTGAAATAGCTAGAGTTACAGAACTGTATGCAATGGTAAAGACTGAATAATTAACAAAGAACTGCATAGGTACAGACCTACAGAAAGTCATCAGCTCACTGTAGAGGGTGTGGATCAGTGTGGAAATGAGGGCCCATTTCATCTTGGACCTTTTCAGTGTGCTCTGAATGTCCGTTCCAGTCAGCCAGGAAACCTCATTTGGGGTAGTCTTTGTTTCCTGCTTGCTGTCTACTAAATTCCTCAAGGTATCCACTTTTAGTACATACTGGCTTCTTAGATTACTTCTACTGAACTGCTGAATCTTAGTTCTTCCTTTAACCAAGTCTCTGGTATTTGAACTCCTTTGTGGACTGTTTATCTTGTCTCTGATCTTTGTATTCCAACAAGACATGAGATTACTGTTTTTTTTTTTTTTTTACCCCACCCTAGATATCACAGCTGTTAGCAAAAGGAGTGTGGTTCTTGTCTCTTAATCTGCTCCCAGGAAAGCTATGGAGCAGCCACTCACGCACAGTCTGCCTAAGATCTAGACACAGTCAAGTCTAAAACGCTGGGCACTGAGACTATGCTATAGAGAAAGAAATTAGATTTCAGTTCAGTCTTTGGTTTGCTACTTACCAGCTAAGTCCTAAGATCCCAAATAAGTCACTTAACTACACTGAGCCTTAGCATTCTCACTTTATTTTATTATGCTTTTTATTTATTGATTTATATATATATATTTTGATACAGGACACATGCACTTGCCTGAAAGAGACAGACAGAAATAGTGAGAAGGAAAATGAAAAATCACCCTCTCCCCAAGGGGCATGGCTGCACTGCAGACCTTTCTCTTCTCTTTCCCTTCTGGGATTCTGGGCATGCATGCACATACGCCAAGTGTAATTTTTCAAGCCTCTAGGTCCGGGACTGAAATGGCAGTTGGCCATGTGGGTCCAGCACCTTCACCATTATGCCACCTGCTGGCTTCTCTTGCTTTATTTTTATTATATTTTAAAAATTTCTTCTATGAGCAAGAGAGACAGAGAGACAGACAGTAAGCACCCCCAGTAGAGTTTTGATGCTGTGATCCATCCTCAGGCCTCAGCTAGCCCTGGATCATGGGCATGGTTAGGCTAGGAGAACTCAGGGAAGTTTGTGGATGTGAACTCAGGCCCTCCCATGTGGGTCATCTTTGAACAGTGTCATGTTTTACCACTGAACAGCCTAAGTTTTCTCACTTTTTTTTCTTTAGAGAAATTTTTGTTGTAGGGCATGTATGCTTGCCAGAGAGATAAAAAGTGAAAAATCACCCCCCAGGGGTGATAGCCACACCTCAATCCCCTCTCTGCCAATCATGTCTAGGGATTCTGGACACGCATGCACACACGGCTGGAGTGAGTATTAAGCTGCCAGATCCAGGACTTGAACTGCAGTTGACTATGTGGGAGTCCAGTGATGTAACCATTGCATCATTTTCTGGTCCCAGTTTTCTCACCTTTATTAGTAGTTTTGAGAAATAAATAAAATAATCCAGAGAAAATGCCTAAAAGGTATTTGACATGTAATTGGACTCCCACATGGCCAACCTTTGTACCCACCTTTTCTTCCTAAAAAGCAATGGTGGCAGTGTGCAGAAACCATCGATGCACCATGCCAGTTACACCTATGTGCTGTTTATAGTCTTAAACATGTGTTTAATAAGTATATTTAATCCCATACAGAATATTCAGCTGTTTTCAGCACATCTTGCTCATTTCTAAGTTAAAATATTGTCTCAGCAGAATATGAAAAAAAATGCCTGAACAGCCAGCCAGGATCACAAGCATACCCAGTATATTCAGGTCTACTCGGAATCTGTATCTGGGTCTCAAATGGCTTCCGTGTTACTCAGCAGTGCCCAACTGTCTACACACCATGGCTGGACCACCCCCCAGGGTCTCTTTTATTTTTAGATTTTTGACATAAGGTGTATGTGCTCACCAGAGAGAGAGAGAGAAAAAGTAACAAATCGCCCCCTTAGGGAGAATTGCCATATTGCAATTGCTTCTTCTCCATTATCCTTTTGGAATTCTGGGAATGCAAACACACTCACCTAGTTTTTTTTTTTTTTTTTGAGAGACATTTTTTGCTATAGGTCAGGTGTGCTCTCCAGAGCTATAGACAGAGAAAGTGAGAAATCACCCCCTAGGGGGAATGGCCACACCAGAATCACTTCTCCTTCCAGGATTTTAGTATCTTTCTCCAATGTAACCAATCTAGACTAGCCTTGGCAATTGTTAGTATTGTTAGTATTTCTCTTATGGGGTTCTACTGTTCTACAGTTACCTCAGAGTAGTCACTGTCAGAACAGTTGTCCAGGTCCCTCTCCAAGAACCAGTCCTGCAATGAGCCTCTTAACAGCCATTGGACCACAAGGTCTTGGAAGAGGAAGTGAAAATACCCAATTCTATGACATAGATATTGTTTCTGAAGCACAGAACTTTGGGCAACAATTTGTTTCCAATTCCTGTGAATAAACTTTATTTATTTATTTATTTATTTATTTATTTATTTATTTATTTATAATGACTATGATCAATGGCTAGTGAGACCAGGAAAAGAAAGAATATATCCCTCAGCTTCACCAAATCCTATACTGAGTTACCATCCTTTCAACAGGCAACATAAGGGAGGTCTTTCCCTCAGAAAGTGAGCAGTTCTCATGAAAACCGCTAACCCTGTGGAATGACGTTAAATGCAGTTTGGGGCATATAGTAATCAGCTCTCGAATGGATATATGAATAGATATATTATTTTTGGGGGAAATTTGGTTACTTTTGTAAAATAATGTAACCTCTTAATGGAATTAAGAGCCTATTGCTTCAATACTAGTTTATTTAAAACAAGAAGTAATTCACTGTAAGTTTTATTTTTTCTTTTTTTTTCAATTAAAAACAAAAGAAAATCTGAATTTGAGAAGAAAATCTATTGTTTTGGTTTCCTTGAAGTTAAGGAATTTTTACTATAAATGACTGACACCTTTAGCTACTGTGCCATTTTTTTTTTTTTTTTTTTTTTTGAGAGGTTTTTGCTATAGGGCGCGTGCGCTCACCAGACAGAGAGACAGAAAGCGAGAAATCACCCCCCAGGGGGTATGGCCATGCTGCAATCCCTTCTCCTCCATTCTCCTATTCAGATCTCGGGCACACACGCACACACGCCCAGTGTGAGATTTAAGCCACTGGGTCTGGGACGCGAACCGCGGTCGACTACATGGGAGTCTAGCGACATAGCCATTACACTAATTGCTGGTCCCAACCACTGTGCTATTTTTTACAGTTCTAGAAATTCTGACCCAGTCTGTGCCATCCTCACACAGCTTGGACAAAGTCCTCGTCATCCTTTCATTTTTGTGAAAATTATTTTATGGGCTGTAATTTCAGACTCGACTTTCTTAACAGAGCAGCATTTTAGCTGAACCATCCCTTGCTCAGAAGCATTCTTTGTGTAAATTTCTCTCTCTCTCTCTCTTTTTTTTTAGAATTATTTATTTAATTTTATTTTCTTCATTTGCTACAGGGCATGTGTGCTTATCAGGGAAAGACAGAGAGAGAGAGAGAGAGAGAGAGAGAGAGAGAGAGAGAGAGAGAGAGAGAGAGAGAAAGTGAGAAAGCAAGCCACCAGGTCCAGGACTTGAACTGTGGTTGACCATGTGGGAGTCCAGTGCCTTAACTCCCACACCACCTGCCATGTCTACACTTAACTCAGAGGTTTGTGTTTATTCCCTGGGACTATCAACAGTTTACCCTGAATAACCTCCTATATACAGAAAGCCTGATCTTTGCTCTTATTCCAAGACAAGCTTCCCTTTACTTGAGCTTGATTGGAGTCCTCGAATTATTGCCAACATAATTTTTCTTCTGTTTCCTGACCTGTCAAGACTGAGGTGCCCTCCTTACTGTTTCTATTAATAAATCTATCTCCAGTCATTTTACTTACATGTACACTGTCACAGAAACCCTGCTGTTAGTCTTATTAGCCTACCACCCAAGGCAACTTCCTGTGCAGAGATGATGCACAACGCCCGAGGGAAAGCATCTCGTGGCAAAAGTAGCTGCAACTCCAGCCCTCCAGCCATGGCGCTCCAAGCTGCTGCCTTCTTACCCTAAGCACTTGATTTAAATGCGAGCCAAACTAAAGAAATACAGTTTTGTCTACAAATGTATTTAACACGTGTGATAAGAAGGAACATTTGGCTAGCAGTGACTTCTTGTGACATGGGAGTGGGTTGCTATACTCCTAGTTTTGTTAATATTCTTTCCTGGGACACTACTGACATTATATGACTTTGTGAACGTCTATGCCTTTTTCTTGATTTCAATGGAATGTGCCAATCCCTTAACACTTGGAGCAGTCCCCTAAGCATCTGGTTAGAAATGAGAATTCCCTTACAATTTGTTGTGAGTAATCAAGCAAGAAACTTCATCCAGCAATAGAACGTGTGCTGCGTGTCTACTCTAGTTTTTTGTTTGCTTGTTTGTTCTAGTTCTCTGTCTTAGCACCTTCTAATTTCTCTTGCAGTCAGTTGATTTAGCGGGTATGACTAAGCAGGTTAAAGCATCAGTTTATTCTGTCTGATCAGCTTTGCTCTGTTTCCAGGCCTAGGCTAGGCCGTTTTTGTGAACTAACTCACAAATTGCACTCTCAAACATGAACATGACACAGAGAAAGTGTGGCTAGGTGTGGCTCAGACTAAAACCATGACTATGATTCACAGGATTGATATTGAGGCATCTGCTTGAGGAAATAACTAATTAGTAGCATTCTAGTTATGAATTAAAAATTGCAAATTAGGCTTAAAATTCACTGGCTTTGTTCCAATTATTTGATCCAAGTGGATTACTTAATCTTTCTGGGACTCCTTTCACCAAAGATAGGACTTAAGTAATCATTTTAAACGACCTATTTTACAGATGTGTTTTTTTAAAAAAAACCATACAAGATAATATGTACACACCATTATGAAACATGCATTACAGAGATATATAGACTACTGGTTAAGAGCAAATTCTGGTGTCAGCTTGTCTGTCCAAATCCCAGCTGCATTTCTAACTAGTTGATTAAGGGAAATTTTGTTTAATCTCTCTTGACTGCATGTTCTTCATCTGCAAATATAGGTAATAAGGAGGTGCCTACCTCATAGGGTTGTTTTAAAGATTAAATAAGAAGAAACAGCTCTGTGGCACAGTGGTAATGCACTGACCAAGAAAAGTGAGGTCCCACGTGGTGGCCGTGGTTCAAGCTCCTGGTCGCGTCAGCCTGAGATGTGCCAAGCATGTGTGAAAGTGCCTGGGATCTGATAGACTGGAGGACTGGAGGAAGGGGTCGTGGTGTGACCAGACTCTGTGGAGAGTACTCATCTCTCTCTCACACGCACACACACACATGCACTATAAGGAACAAAGAAAAAAAAATGAAAACAATGTCTAAAGAAGATGATACATGTAACAAGTATGTACTTGCTTGGCAAGTTGTAAAAAGTCACTGAATGTCAACTATTTTAGCTATTATTAAAGCATTCTTTAAACTAACCAAGACTAATTTGGAGATCTTAAAGAACTGTGTGAGTAGATCATTGGAAATCCTTTTAAGCTAATGACATAATTTCCAATAGCAATGATAAGTAATTGCATTGATAATCAAGTCACATCTGTGGCAGCGGTAAGAAAAAATCTGTTGTGGTTGAATTTTAGCTTCATTTTAGACTTAAATAAGTACTATGCTTAGCTTTTCAAAGCTACGTGGCTTTGCTTGAAGTAAAGAGAAGCAGGTATCTCCTACGGCCTAGGGTTGACTATAGGTTTTCTTAATGTGAAGTTAATGTTTGAGCTTATTATACTATTATAGGTCTGTCATGTCCTAAAATTTATTACTGCACAACAGAGGCATTTGTGTTATTATTAGGGTACTTACTAGTCAATACTTAAATGTATTCCTTAGCTCCAGATGACAGAAGTGGTACTGCGCTGTAGATTTGTTTGTATTGTCAGCCTGACTGTGTTCTTCATTGGAAAATAATAATGAGATAGTAGGTAAGTCAAAGTCAATGAAAATTTTACTGCATTGGGATAATCATCCCTCAATCAGACCTGAACCAAACCTCAGTGAGGTTTTTTGCTCATTTTATCAATTTTGTTTTGTTCACAATATTGTAAAGATAATATTTCTGGTGCAATTAGTAATTGTTTAGGTAATTTATATCAATAAAACGACCTCATTATGATGATTATCAAATTTATTTAATACCTATGACTAAAAAGGGCTGTCTTCTCTTCTAATTCTTACACTTTTGATTGTATTCTTATTTATTTATTTATTTACAAATAAAGTTGTAGATGTACCTACCCATTGGCATTGTGTGTTGTTCAATCTATTCTTAATCCTCTCAATGAAAATGGCTTGTTAACATGCTCTGGTGTCTGATTTCTTTTCTGTTGAAGAAACCATACAAGTCTGGACCCTTCGTTCACCCTTCCCCCAATAAGTTCTCATTGGTGAGAGAAAGTAAAGAGAATTATTTGGATAAGTAAAGCCCATCTCTCCAAATCTTCTCATTTAAAATTAGTAGTTCTCAATTGGGGACTATTTTGGCCTTAGAGGACCTTGGCAGTGTCTAGAGACATGTATGAATGTCAAAACTGAGGGAGAGGGTGCTACTGGCATCTAGCGGGTAAAAGCCATGGAAGCTGCTGAGTGCAAATGGCAACCCCTCACAACAAAGAATTATAATTATCAGGTCCAAAATGTCAACAGTACTTAAGTTGAGAAACCCTGGTATAAAATGTGCCAATATTGTTGTTATTGCATTAAAGCTAGAGTTTAGATTTCAAAATATTCAAGATATTCAGATAATATTTTCTTTAAAGAAATTGTTTCATTTTATTTATTATAATTTTTAAATTTGACAAGACAGAAAGAGAGAGAGAGAGAAATAGAAGAGAACGCAAGCAGCCAGATCCCAGACTAAATTTGTGGTTGGCTATTAATGACACTGGGTTAAAGATTTCTTTTTTCCTTTGAAAGAGGATAATTCAAATGACATAGAAATATACATACAAATGCTCTTCCTTAAAGTGACTTTTTTTTCTTTTTTTTTGTTTTTTTTTTTGCCTTAGGGGAGAGAGACAGAGACAGAGAGAGACAGTGAGATGGAAAGTGACAAATCACCTCCAGGAGTACAGTCACGCTGCAATCCCTTCTTTATTCTCCTCCCAGGATCTTGGGCACACATGCACATGTGTTCAACGTGAATTTCAAGCCACTGGATCTGGGACTCGAACTATGGTTGGCCATGTGGAGCCCAGCAATGTTAACTGCAACACCATCTGCTGGCTCCAAAGTGATTTCTTTTTTTGTGGGATGTGTGTGTGTGTGTGTGTCTGTGGTGTTTTACACAAGATCTCAATGTGTTGCAATCCTCCTGCTTCAGCCTCCTGAGTAGCTAAGACTGCAAGCTTGTATCATCACGGTGGACATTTTAGGGTGAGCTAGAAATTGAACTCGGGCCTCCCCTGTGATTCCAGCCTGTGAAGTGGGAGCTTATAGCATGTGCTAATGGCTCTGCAAAGTGATTGTTTAAAATGATTAAAAGGAAACCGATTCTTTTAAACCTTATTTTATCAAATATATTTTCATTAAAAATAATCTATAGAATCCTTTAAGACTGTTTTTTAACTCAATAAGGTGGGACATATGCAGAAAATAAAAAATAGACATAATTTATTTCCTTTTTCTTTCCAAGTGTAAGTCTAATATCTCTAAACAAATGTATGCTACTTAAAGACTGACAATCGCAACTTTTTATTTGATCTCTGTCTATGGTACCTTGAAATTTTTAATAAAATTCTAGTTATATTGACTCATGGAGAAACAGCCTATACAGAAAAACACACATGTGCACACAGAAACAAATCAACAAAGAAACATAACACCCCCAACACAGGCCTTTTAGGAAAAATATATGTGTGTGTGTGTGTGTGTGTGTGTGTGTGTGTTTAGTTTGTAAACCAAACATAAAATACTCTCCTACACAATTTTCCACTGAGCATCCAAGTTGTGTTGAATGTTCCATTTCTAACTCTTAAGTCAATTTATGAGAGGGGTGTGTAAAAGCACTTTAGTGAAGAAAAGCAGTGATCACAATGCATCAAAGTTAAGCGGTAGAGGGGTTATCACTCCGTGAAAAATCACATAAACATTTCACATATAAAATATTATTCATCAGGGCAAAACCCTCCAAGGGGTTGAGAGATAACAATTGTGTCATAAAACCTGTTTTTTTTAAAAAAATAAAAAAATGTATTCCACGACGGAGATGGAATCCGTGGTCGTGTGTGGTAGGCATGACAACAAGGTAAGAGATGAGTATAATTGAGAAGAAAATTAGCAAACCTTAAATATCTGTCTCTGCAATATCATTACCCATAAACTTGCCCTTTTTCACCCTCTTTTCCCCAAAGACCGATGTCCCATCTCTGAACCGAGGGAGATGTGTGCTTTCTAACAGCTAAATCAACAAGGTCTCACATGAGTAGTGCTGTGCGGTGTGGTTGACTGATTTCATGAAAAACTAATCATGTATTCATCATTGAGATCAAACACTTCCCAAGTAATTATCATCGAAACCCAATCCGATAGGACCTGCAAAATTGGCACTGCTGATATAATCAGAGGCTGAGCAGAACAGTTCTCTTAGCTTTTGTAAACCCTGGGTTGGAAAACACGAAACTGAAATTGTGTTTTATAATTAAGAAAGGTAAAGTTGGCAGGCTACAATCAATTATTTCAATCAATCAAAACAATGTTAGAGTGCCTTGGTATTCACTGAAACACATTTAGAAATGGACTTTTTATACATGGACTTTGGAACACATTTTTTTCCAATATGAAAACAATGCAAATAATTTTTTAAAATTAAAATACCAGCCCTGTGTGTAACCACTGCAAAATAATGTCATATCACTCCCATAGTTCTCCCATTATGAACTGTAGTATTATTCCTTTTCATAAAAGGGCTATTAATATATTGAGTAATATGTTATTACAAAATGATTGTTTTCAGAAAACCTTACTTTAGATTTATGTATGGGATTCTAAATGTAGATGAAGACAAGCAACGTAGAACATTTACATGCTTTACAAAATACTTCCATATGTATCACCACAAATGCTTCTTACATGTCAAGTAATATGCTTTTCATGTGTTATTTTGTTGATCCTCAAAGAACTTAATGAGGAAGATCACGCTTTGTTTGTTTGTTTGTTTATTTTATTTGAAGACGGTTTTGCTATAGGGCTGATGCGCTACCCAGAAAGACAGAGAGAGACAGAGAGATAGAAAGCGAGAAATCACCCCCCAGGGGGGATGGTAACACCACAATCCATTCTTCTCCATTCTCCTCTCTGGATCTTGGGCATGCACGCACACGCGCCCAGCATGAGTTTAAGCCACCAGGTACGGGACTCGAACCATGGTCAACTACATGGGAGTTCAATGACATAGCCATTATACTAACTGCTAGTCCCAGGAAGATCAAGTTTTTAACCCTCGTTTACACACCAAGTTGTAGGAAGGCTACATGTCATGCTCAAGGTCACAATGATAAGGGGCAGAACTGAAACAAGACCCCAGCCCAATGAGTCTGAGACGAAAGCAAGCCCCCGTGAGCATCATTCCATAATGCTTCTCTGGTAGCCATTTGATCTTAGGGCAATAAATATTTCTTAAAATAGTTTTCTACATGCCAGAGACTGAGTTAAGCACTTTATGTGAGAGAACTTCACAAGGCTTATGGAAAAATAGAATTAAAGGACTATTCTGTTTTTTGTGCAAAAATTTGTGAAACACATTCATAGTTTTCTTATGCATTTTCTGTGAACCTTTATAGGAAAGAATTGTTTTAATTTAATTTTTTTAAAATTTGCTAGTGAGCATGTATGCTCACCAGAGAGAGACACAGAGATAGAGGGAAAGTGAGAATACAAGTTCATCAGGTTGTTGGCCTCCTGGGAGTCCAGTGCCTTCACCACCATGCACCTGCTGGCCCCATCTGTGAACCTTTTGAAGACCCCTTATACAGCATACATTGTTCCTCACAACTTGGATTGGATGGTAGGTATGTCTCCTTTCACAAACAAGGCCACAGACTTGGAAATATTAAGAAATTTCAAATTAGAAAGGGAATGGACATGGAAAGAATCAGGCTTGGGTTCCAGTCCCAGCTCTATTATGACCTTTGGGAAGTTCCTGCACCTCTCTAAAAACCTCTCAGGTTTTTAGTCTATGACATGGTGGTGATAATCCCTGCTTTCAGAGTTACAAATATAGAGCCAGTGTAGGTCAAGGTTCTCCCATTACACCTACAAAGAGTAGGAAACTTGATTAATTTACTTGTGCAGGGCCCACCAGCCAGCCACAGACCAAGGATTTGTTTTACAAGTGGATAGGACTCCAGATATAACCTTGACAGATGGGCAAGTTGTTTCACAGTTACTCTTTTTATGGGTACAAGAAACATCATCAGACCTCAGGTGGGAGAGGAGTGCTCTTTCCAGCATATCACCTCACACCTCTGAAAAACATGCATAACCTGAAGGTTAGCAAACAAAACGTAGAAGATGAGCTTGACCTTCATTGTCCAAATGCTTGAAGGAATGAATCTATGTATGTCTTAACATTTAAAAATAATATCTATAAAATGAGAATAAGATGAGAAATTTTTAGATACAGGATGAAGGTAGTCGGTGTATGCTGGGGACACTGCAAAGTGAAAGCACAGGATCTTGGCTGTGACAATGGCTCAGTAGATCACTGCCAGTTTTGTCTAACCTAAAAAACAAGAACAATCAACTAGTTTCTAAAGCATGTGTAATACCAATTGCATGAATCGATACCTTTGGATTGGGCTTAGAGATGCTGCTCTGATTTGTGTAACTCTTTACATCCTATTTTTTATTAGCTGCCAGAGGGTACATGTACTTCCAGAGAGACTGAGAAGAGAGGTGGGGAAAAAGGGGGAGGGAGAAGGCAGTCTCAGTGGGGTGTGGTCATGCAGCAATCCCTTTCCCATTTTCCATTTTGTCAGGATTTTGGTCATGCACACATGGTCAACATGTTTTCTGATGCTGGGCCTAGATTTCAACTGTGGTTTACCATGTGGGATTTAGCTCCCTGAACCAGAAGGCTCTGGGACCAGCCTACATTAGTAGTTTTCTTGTTTATTCATCTAAAAAGTAACATTCTTCCTGTTACAATACTCAAACAACATGCAAAGATCAAACGGTTGTTAGAATTCTCTTCCCCATCATGTTAAAAGACTGTATGCTCCAGCATATTCGAAAAGGGGAAGGGTGTACAAAATACAGAGTATCAGTGTTATGAGGACTACATGGGTACTGATGCTGGTGTGCCTATGGCCTTGCAAATGCGTCACCTATTAATTCTTTTGAATTACAGTGTGAGGTTTTGACTTCCCTCAATGTAATTTCCAGTGTTTATTTCTTACTTGAAATCCTTTGACATTGTGGCTCTCGTTATGACAGAATAGCTGCACTTTCTCTGTGGTGTTCCCAGGTGTCCCCTTTCATTACAGACATCTGCATAACTGAAAACGCAAGAGACAGTTCTAAGACTATGGGGACCAACTGCAAGTAAAAGTAAGACAAACAATAAGAAAAGATTTAAAGTCCTCCTCTGTCAGAAGTAATATAAGTAGATTATCCTCTGGGATGAGACACAAAACCTCTTCCAGAACTGTACATTGGCTCAGCTTTGGTAGGGCATGCTGCTATGACACTATTACATGGAGGTGGAAGCTACACGGAGGGCCTGGGTTTGATTCCTAGCCCAACCTAATGAGGCAGTGGTGCATGCCTGCAGTCCCAGCTAATGAGGTGGGACAGGAAGGTTGCAAAATGTTGACACCCTGTCAAAATCTTCCCCTTGATTAAAACAAAACAAAACAACAAAAACTAAAAACAACAAAAAAGTAGGGAGAATCTCATGGATATTATTAAAATGGGATAATCCTTAATGCAAAAAATAAACAACGTGGCAGGTTTGTACTATAAAGGAGATACATGCAGAAAAGTGGGCAAAAGATACAATTGCTGAGGCAAAATGGTAAGAAAAATCAGCCATGAAAGAGGCTATAGAATGACTGAGGTGAGTAAGTGGTGTGAAGAGGGAATAAGCAAGGAGAAACAGAACTATCAGAGTGCTTTAATCTCCCTTGAATTTTAAACCAGCATATCACCAAGATAACATGGAAAGATGACTGGAGATAGCTGCTTGAGTTCCATAGAAGTCCACTTTGTTTTGTCAATTAATTTATTAATTAATTTTGTTCTTATTTTGCGCTCTTTCAGCAATGATTTTGCGGGATTCCACTCTGAAATAAAATGAATGCTCTCTACCAAAGCACTCTTCATGATGTTAACTTTGCTGTATTAGATGCCTTGAATTTACCAAGCCATATTCCACCCTAACCCTCGATCTCAGAGGCCTCTGCTATTGTTAAAAGCCACTCTGAGAAAAGCAAAAGAAAATAAAAACCTTTATGCTCAATGGGAAAAAATTTTCAATACAAATCATCATGCTCTAGCAAATGATGAGTAAATTTTCAGTCAAGTGTGTGTTCCTTCTAATTATCTGATGGCATTTCAGTTAAAACTCTATGGAGATTTTTACTTTTCGTGGAGGTCAGTTGGGAATATTCAAAGTTATTCCATTTATGAGATCCTTCAATTAAGTTTTAGCCCAGGTGAAACAGGATGCGAAGATATTTTAAAGCTGCTCCACACTGCCACAGGAAAGGCATTTCATGCTGGGATCCTGAATAGCATCATTTCTGTCCACCAGGGCTTCCTTGCCCATTTATTTACCACCCTTTAAAACTGCATCTTAATTTAAAAGCTGTCATTACAAACTGGAAAGCAAGATGAATAAATCAACCCATCAACACGTATTGCCAGACACAGCAGAGCATTTGAAAACCTATGTAAAATAAATAGAAACAGGGTGGCTCACATGACGCTAGGAAGAGTTCATTATTCTTTGGAGCTACTGAAAAAAAAATCAATATAAATCACTTGTATTCATGGTAAAAACCACATATATTGTAGTTAGTACTCACCAGAGTAAAACTCAACAGTCCTAACTGAACTGATTTCACATCTGATTTTAGCTCTGGCTTATCAAAATACAAACAAATAAATAAAAAAAAAAAACAGCTGCCAACTAAATTTATCTAATTGCTATCTAGCTATATTTACCAAAAAAAGGATCTTCTATCTTTTTAAAGTTTATTTATTTATTCTATGAGTGAGGTAGACAGAGAGAGCGACATAGCCATTACGCTAACTGCTGGTTCCCTCTAGTTGCCTCTTCTTTAAAGCAGTAGGTACCAAAATACTACAGGTATAACTTACTAGTAAAAGTAGAACATTTTTTCTTCTGAAATTATGACCTCTGACCTCTGCAGTTTTATATCAATGTGGGTAGGCACAGCCTTTAGATAACATTCTTTGTCAAAACCACAGTTCAAAACTGTCAATGTTTTTAGAACATCTGCACACAAAATCATGATCTTTCACTGGTGTGAAGTTAATTTTCACTAGTGACCAAGAGATTTAGAAATAACTGAGCTTGGGACCAACTGATGGCATAGCAGCTATGTCACTGGAATCCAACATGGCTGACTGCTTTTGGAATTCCGGACCCGTGGCTTGAAACTCACCTGAAGCATGTGTGTGCACGACCAAGATCCTGGGCAGAGAATGGAGAAGAAGGGATTGTGATGTGGCCATCCCCCCCCAAGGGGGGTGATTTCTCATTTTCCCTCTCGCTGTCTCTGTCTCTCTCTCTCCTCCTGGTGAGGGCATGATTCCTAAGGCAAACGCCTCTTATAAAAAATGGAAAAAGAAAAGAAAAGAAAAGAAATGACTGAGCTTGGTTTTTCCAACATTGGTGTTGGTAAGAGCTAATGTTTCTATTTTACATTTGAGAAGAGAGAGAAATTCAGATTTGGCAAGACTATATAGAACGTTCCTTTTTTATTTTCTGTTTTTTTTTTTTTCCTACTTATTTTATTTCTATAAGGGGGACAAAAGGGTCAGTCTTCAAGAATGCATTTTGTACGGACCTGAGATATCATTTTATTAAGATTTTATTCAGCTTTGGTATCTGCAATGTGCATTACCATTATCTATTGGTAATTAGTTATTGAATTAGATTCTTAAGATATAAAAACTTTTTCACTGGAACCACTCTGCTTCCCAAATGATCATTCCTAAAAAGATAACATTTGAAACAGGAATTACATTGAGTTCACTTTGTTACCTATCTGAACCAAGAAAAAAAATCAATTTCAAAATAAATAGATAATATAATAATAACTTGTTTTATGGGCTATGACCATTGAAAATAATCTGAAAAGTGAGCTAAAATATTTCTCATTAGTGGTTTGGCCAGCCATAATTCTTTCCCCCACAACCCAGGCCATGAACTGAACCTAAAACTCATTTTTTTTGTTTTTCTTAATTATTATTTTTAAAAATTTGCCAGAGAGACTTGTACTTGTTAAAGAGTTAGAAAGAGGGAGAAAGCCCTCCCACAGGGAGTGATCATGCTACAATTCCTTCTCTTCCATTTCTCTACTTTGTCAGTGGAATGCACATGTGACCAGTTTATTTTTCAAGACATAAAAGCCAGGATGTAAACTATATGGTTGGCCATTGGCCATTTGGAATCCAAGTCTCTCTCACTCTTCCTATTCTTCTTCTTCTTCTTCCTGTTTTTTTTTTTTTGTTTGTTTGTTTTTGTTTTTGTTTTTGTTTTTTTAATTCTTTTTACCTTAGGTAACTGGAAAGATACACAGAGAGGAAAAAGTAAGAAATCACTCCCCAGAGGGGGTGGCCATGCTGCAATCCCTTCTCTTCCATATTCCTCTCAGGATTTTGTGCATACATACACACATACTTGGTGTGATTTTCAAGCCACCTAGGGCTCAAACCATGGTTGGCTATGTGGGAGTCCAGCACCTTAACCACCATGCCACCTGCTGGTCTTCGTATCCAACTTTTAACTACCAGGCCTTTGAGCTAGCTGTTCTTCATTTTATTTCAATAGAAGACAGTTTTAGGACTCTGTGCTCCATCTAACCAGTACCTTTTGCATTTTAAGTTGTAATCTAGATCATTAAAATAAAAATATTATAATTATATTAGCTTTATTTTTTTTTCTTTCCAAGATCATTTTTCGGGAACCAGCAGTTAGCGTAATGGCTGTGTCGCTGGACTCCCACGTAGTCGACCGTGGTTCGCGTCCCGGACCCGGTGGCTTAGAACTCACGCCGGGCGCGTGTGCGTGTGTGCCCAAGATCCCAAGAGGAGAATGGAGGAGAAGGGATTGCAGCGTGACCATCCCCCCTGGGGAGTGATTTCTCGCTTTCTGTCTCTATATCTCTCTCTGTCTGGCAAGCGCACGCGCCCTATAGCAAAAACCTCTCAAAAAAAAAAAGATCATTTTTCTGCTGTATGGGACATTTCTTATTCCTTTTTTTCAGACAGCTTTCTTGATCCTGGTATAAATGCACACATATGGAGTCTCCATCTCCTTTGTGGCAAATTTCTGGGTCTCTTTGAGTGCCCAAAGGGCTCACTTCTTGACGTCCACTCCATGGATATAATAAAGAATGCTGATAGTATTTTCTCAGGTCTTCACACGATCAATGGCAGAATAGCCTTTCTTACCATTTTTCTCATGAGAGTCATGCTGCCAACCCCAAAATGGGAAGGAAGAGCAGGAGGCCTTGTGGGAGAGGGCACCTTACATACTTTGTGGTCAGCCAGCTTTGCCTACTCTTTTCATTGTTAGTGGGGTAGCACCTGGCAGGGCTATTGATCATTCACTTGAGTATATTCATTAAATGACTTCGGCTTGAATTTTTCCCTGGAAAGTGCTGGAGAGAAGACTTGGTTAACTCAGTGTCCTTGGAATCATGGGAGGTAAAGTGGTTATAGCAATTTGAAGAAAATATCATCCTATCAATCAAGCTATATTCCAATGGAAATCTATGTTCACCTCTGACACTGTCCTTCTGGTATAGCAGGAAAGTTGTGATCCTGGAGCCAGATAGTCCTGGGGATGAACCTAAGTGCTACTACTTTCTAGCTGTGTGATTTTGGACAAGAGTTAAGTAACTTTTCTGAGCCCATTTTCTTATTTGTTAATGAGGCTAGCACTATTTATTTTGCAGGTGCTTGTGAGAATTAAATCTGATAATTTTTGGTTTAACATTTATTACACTACTGAGGCTTAGCAAATGAGAGCTATTCTTTTTTCATGTTGCCTATATACTTAGATTTGGGGGTCCTTAAGAGCGGGAACCATATACGTGCCTTCCTTCTTTCTTTCCCCATGAATCTGGCAAATCAGGAAGAGAATGGGTATCCAAGAAACATTTATAAAAGGATGGAGTTGACCACCCAGAATAGTGTAGCCAAGCAAGCTTGGCTAAAAAGCACACAAGATGCCAAGCTTTTGGTGCTTATTCTATTGTGCCTTTTGCTTTTTTTGGACACTCACTATGTTTTTTGGACCATTTTTGCTCTCTGTTGAATCACAAAATAAGAAGGACTGCATGTTAGTTTTCACAGATACCATGGACTTTTAAATCGATGATCTATTGTGTGTCAAAAAATGGGATTTTAGGTTTACTTTTTTTTTAAGTTTAAGAACTTATTAAGGAAAGAAATAGACTGTGGGGACTTCATCTAGGTTTTAGAAGCATATGTATGGGAGAGGATCTTAACTAATTGCCTAATTTCTTGCCATGTCAGAGGGGCAAAGTGAGACTAGAGGGTTCAGGTGTCACTGGTCACTGAGGCAGTAATGCATGCTACACAAGGAAAGTGAAACACACACTGGTGTGCATGTGCACAGCATCAGTTCTTTCCACCTTCTTGAATAAGGAATCTATTGTATTTCCCTGTAGTGATCAAATGGTCTCAGGGCTAGTCAGCATATTATCTCGTGTCAAGGGAAAACTCAATCATAATTAGTTTTGTTTTGTATGGTGAGAGTGTTGAATGCATGAAAGCAAATAAGGAGGGGCATGTGTGTATGATGGGGTCTTTAGCAATAACTGATTAAATCTGGAAAGCTAGTCAATAAGACAGCAGAGAATTTAAGAATCACAGCAGGCTGCATCCTCTGGGCAGGTAGAGTCACTGAATATGAGAAATTTTCTGAAGTCTAGCTTTGGTAATTCATGTAGCTAATTGATATTCCGATTTCATGAATGGATGGGTGAATCCAAGCCAGACTTTATTAACATGGACACCTCTCTTACTAACACTCAGGTCATTTCCTCTCTGGAAGTAGTACAACATGCGGTGCTAGACTCCAGCTGTAGCGACAGAGCCCCAGGGAGACATGCCTGTGGTGCTTGACTATAGGTCTCAGCCATGGCCAGGGTATGAACCCAGCCAAAAAACCTGCCTATGCAGCTCTACTGTTTGGTAGCAAGCTGGCAGGTGACTGGAACACCATTGAGGAGATGTTGCCAGCAATGCCGGAGGCTTCACAAACTATGCAGAGGAGGTGCTGAGTAGCTTTGGCAAGGGGGGGGCCTCTGGTGAATGGGGTTTGGAGGGATGACAACATAATCATGCAGATATGGAAGTTGCTTTGTTCATTATCAGCCTGACACTCAAAGTCTTCTCCTAAGAGGGTACTTGTTATATTCAGGATAGAAGTTCTGGTTTGAAGATGATGAAAGACACAAAGGTTTGCTGAATGTTTTCAAGTGGCAGGCACTGTGCTAGGTATTAGGCATGAGAGCAGAGGGCCCTTGAAGGATAAGGGTAAGAGGGACAGGATACCAATCTGTGTGGTTTCAGGTACTTTTATAGACAGGCTGTGCACGATTTTCACATATACCATGAAGAACTGGCTTAACGTGAGCAATTTTGTGACCTACACAGATGTATATTGCAAAACACACTCAGGCATTGATTTTGAAAGATGATCTGCAGCTGAGATTTCACCATCTATCTCTGTCTAGGGACTTGTTTCTTCTTTAAGATGATTTGGATGTGCATTGCCAATGGCTTACATAGAAAATAAAGTGGCCAGGAAGAATAGTGGTTTTATAGACATTTATAGGCTGGGTTCTAATTCTACCCTGTAATGTAATTTCTGCTCTAGTCTCCAGCTTGGATGAAGGAGATAGAAACAAAGTTCTATGAAAGAGATGAGATATTTGGGATTCAAGAACACTTCATGGGTCAGTTTCTTCTTCTGTAAAATAAGGACAATAAAACTCTGTACCTCACAGTGTGTGAGAAATCAGAGAGACAGTGCATGTTAAATGGTTAGCACACTACATGGTGCATTTATTTTATTTTTAATTGATGCATAATTGTACATCTTCATGGGTTGTAGCGTGATGTTTTGATACATATAGACAAGGATCAAATAAAGTATTCAGCATACCCATCACTTTAGACATTTAGCATTTCTTTGTGGAGGGAACATGTAAAATGCTCCCTTTCAGCTAATATTAAATAAACGGTATGCTATTGTTAACTGTAGTCACTCTATGAGTGCAATGGAACACTAGAATATATTTTTCCTTTCTTATTGGCCTTCTCACTACCTGTCTCTGCCTCTGGAAACTACCAGCCTACTCTCTACTTGTATGAGATTCACTTTTTAAAAAGTTTCACATCTGAGGGAGATCATGTGTTATTTGTCATTCTGTGTCATCTTAAGTGTTCAATGGATGATAACCATCTAAATATTTTATAAAGGTAGACATAAGCTTTATCGATACAACCACCTTGGCTCTAAATTCCAGTTTTGCTACTCACTGTTTATGGACTCTGACAAGTTACTTCTGTTAACATTGGTTTCTCACTTTATTCTATGAGAATAATATTAGTACATATCCCATAGAGGTATGACAACGTTTAAATAGATACAGAATCCTAGATAAATGGGAATGATAATAGTATATCACATAATGCAATTGTTAGGATTAGATACATAATGTGAGAAGATCTGGCCTATAGTAAACACCCAGTAAAGGTAACTACTATTAGCCTTTCCTAGAAATTCGTTCTAGGCACCGCCTGCTTATCTCATGAGCTGTTACTGAAGGAGGTAATGTCTTATAGTGCCATCAGGATGCTTTCTATAGCAATTAGCATTTATCTATGTGAGTCCAAGTAACATAGGACTGTGTAGTTTGAGACTCTTCATTGCTAGTTTGATCACAGAGACACACCTTCTGCATGACCATAAGGGCATTGGTTGACCTCCTCGTGCCTTAAGGCATGTAGACATATGCCTTCTGCCTTGCTTCAAAAGCTCATCGCTTACATGGCCCTTTTGAAGTTGGGCGTATGTTCTACAGAGTGTACAGTGTGGCCAGAGGCAAATCTAGCTCTTTGTTTAAAATGAGAAAAAAGGCCCAGCTAGCATATTGGCTGCTGATCACATGAACTCAACAAAGAGCTCATATGGGCCTGTGTTTATCTGTAAACACACTAAAGCTTGCAGGTATATGTAATTTATGGACAGACACATACATATATGTGTATATACACACATGAACATGCATATAAAATGTATGCACACAGACATAGTCATGACAACTGTTCATTAAATGTAATTAACAAAGACTTTTTAATTCTTCGGTTGTCAAGAGTAACAAGTACAGTAGCTGGAAAATTCAAATGATAATAATACATGATAAAAACGTTTCCAGTGGCATTACTCTAAATAAATTGAAAGATGCATACACACAAAAAAATATTACTCTAAAATATTTTAAGTCTTTCCTGCACAATCCTTTATGACCTGAAATAGCACAAAGGCTTTACTTTATGCACATTCACACAGAGTAAATGCAGTACTGAATTATCGTCTGTATCACAGAGGCCGTGCCCATCCCTCCCACCCTCCCACACAATGAAACATGTAGCTGCAAAAGTGAATATTAGGGCAATTGACTCTTATATTAGTATACATTTCTTATTTATAGATAACTGGTAAAATATACTGCTAAAAAAGAGAAGTAGTGATATTTGCATATTTTGTTTTATGAATGGCAAATATTCATATCATTTTGCAGACCAAATATTGGATAATTGGTGAAGGCTTTTTCCCATTCAAATATTTCAGTGTTTAATAGTTGTCCAAGTGTATAGAGATATATAGCCAGAGGAGTGTGCCAAGAAACAGATCTGTTTATTTCATGTCTTTTCAATGCATGACCATTTTGTCCTGTTAGGAAATGTTTTAAAATGTTCTTTTCTCTTGATATCTTTTTAGATAGATAAAGAGACGAATTAGAAAAGAAACATCTGTTTTTTGCTTACACGTAAGCATATTAAGATTCTTCTTTTTTCCAGAACAGCACAGAGAAGCTTTCTTTGTTATTCTAGTTTCAGTTTGACTTCTACCTTCAATTTAGAAAATGTGTATACCCAGCAAGCAGCTGGTATGGAAGAATACCTCTGTCTAAAATACACCTTTTGAGCCTACGTTTTCAAGTGATTCTTGCATAAACCTCTTGCAGTAACCACTTTAATTTCAGGTTTTGATGATTAACAACAGCACAATGACTTCAGAAGGTGCATGATATTTATTTAACCCCTTATGAAAGAATCCACGTCAGTGAGAATCGCTTGTAGACATTACTACCCAAAGGTTTTAGCAGAGGAATGTTCTCTCATAATGGGATTATGAAAGACACACCGCCTCTGTAATTTACTGAAGTTCAGCTTTAGAACAAGCTGTTTCTTTTATGTACAAAGCTAGCGATTCACAAGTCCCAGCTGAAATGTATTTTTGTTGTTGTTGTTGTTGGAAGGTTTCAAAGATATGGCATTGGGAAATTCCTTAATTAGATTTAAGATTTTAGTCTTACAGTGGGTTCTCTTTGTAACCAAAATGCATTCATTTGGCAGTTTTTTTGTTTTTTTGTTTTTTGTTTAGTGGGGCTCATTTCACACTGTGAATAACCAACAAAAACTCTAATATGCTAGCACTCCAATAGCTTTTTTCTTTTGAAAACAGAAAGCAAAGAAATCCGAGGAGATTTATGGAGAGTGGCCCAAATTGAAACCTATTTGGAAGCACCTTCCCTATTTGCACAGCTAAACATCATTGTGTTTTATGTTAAATGAAGGAGTACATAGACAGATAACTCCAAGTTTGAAACACACATTAGGAGATGTTTCTATAAAAACGCATTACACAATCAGCATTCATAGAGGACTGCCAGCTCGGGAAGACTTGCATGCCCATAGGTCATCCCTGGGGGACAGGCTGTATATAAATACCAACTGCCAGTTCACAGTTTGTGCAAATATGAAGTCTGTTAGGCCAAGATAACATGTATATAGTGTGACATGGCAGTAGCTAGCTATGTACTGTGGACCTCAGTATATTTAGTGCCTGACGTTGTTTCAGCTTTCACTAAAGCAGCAGGCTATTTTCAGACAGATTGGTAAAAGGACAATAAGTATAAGATGCAGGAGTAAGAAGAACTGAGCAGCAACAGCAACAACTTTCCAGGCACCTTAGAAAAAACTGTATGAATTCTGTTTAACTTTGGAGTCCTTTGGTTTCTTAAAGCATTAATGAGAAAAGGAAAAGAGCTGTTGATCCAGCACCTAATGTATTTGGTTCATAGCAGGTGCTCGGTAAGTGTGGAAAAAATGACAAGTCCCATTGCTTCTAATTCCTTTGATTGACATCAGTCCCATGCCTTCCTTCCGTGGCTGCTGCAATGACCCAATCCACATCTCTTTTGACGGTTAATGAAACAACCTTCCAGTTGGTATTTGCTTTATTTTTAAGTCTACAGTCTCTTCACTTCAGTCTTGCCCTGACTATCTGTTCCCAAATGATCTTTCTAGCTTGTGGTCTACCTCCTCCACCCTCCAGAGGTTTGAGTGAAATTATCCCTTAAACATTTTCCATGCTGTTCCACTCCCACGCTCCACATGAAGCACTTCCAGAAGTCTCCTTTGTCTATGAAGACCAATGAGTCACTTCTCTATACTCTTATACCGTCCTGTACTTCTGATCTGTCACAATTAAAATTATATAAATGACTGAGTTGTTTATTCTTAATGCTGTCTTCCTTGTAAGAATGTAAACTTCACAAGGGATTATGTTCCCAGCCGTAACCCAGTTACTAGTGCGGTAACTTACTATTTTCAGGCATTCACTGTGTAACTTTAGAAAAATTAGATAGATGACATAAATCAGGGACATACACACTCACATATCTGTTTCCTGATGTGGTCACCACGACCTAAAGACCAAGGATGAATAATTGTTATATAATAATTATATCTAATTGCCATATCCAGCCTCTGTGTAGTACACTCTGTAAGAGAATTATTTTCTTTTTTTATGGCACATACTGTCCCTTGACCACACTATTTGCGGGACAGTTCTCCAGGTGGCCTCGAACCTACCCAGTTCTCCTCCTTGTCTTGTTTGCAGTAGTATTCAGGAATAATTGTGCTGGGTGTGCACTATCCTAGTGCACACTCAGGAGAAATGCCTGAAACAGCTTAGGCCTTGCTCCTGTCTCTTTTAGGAAATGTAACTTAAGGAGGAACTTCCTGGAACAACCGGGCTTTGATTTTTTTCTGTCCTAGAAGCAGGATGCCCTTCAAAACAGCACAGTGAGGGAACAGCAGTTAGCGTAATGGCTATGTTGCTGGACTCCCATGTAGTCGCTTGTGGTTCGAGTCCCGGGCCTAGTGGCTTAAACTCATGCTGGGCGCATGTGCGTGCATGCCCAAAATCCTGAGAGGAGAAAGGAGGAGAAGGGATTGCAGTGTGCCCATCCCCCCCCGGGGGGGTGATTTCTCGCTTTCTGTCTCTCCGTCTCTCTCTGTCTTTCTGATGAGCGCCCGTGCTCTATAGCAAAAACCTCTCCAAAAAAAACAAAAGACAAAAAAAACAAAAACTTAGCACAGTGAGTCACATGGCCCTTGAGATATGAAACGCAGGATGGCCTGTCTTACAGGGCCTCTCAGTTCTGGTGCAAGTAGAGCACATAGAGTCGAGAGCCTATCTGCTTCAGGGAAGCTTTCTTGAGCCTTAGGGTACTGGCTCGCAATGGACTTTCGGCTTCTTTTTTCCCTTGATGCCTATCTGTAAGAAATAAGTCTGCTTCCTGCAACTTGCACATGAATGTGTTCTATCTCACCTGCCTCAGACAGGTTGATAATCAGTGCACAGTGATACTGCTTTTCACGTTTCTTGATATTATAATTATGATTTTCGAATCTTTACTTGCTTTCAGGACATCTTCACTTCACGTTGTACTGTGTCAGAGAGCAAACGTTTTTCACCAAATCATTTCATTCTCTTCTTTCACTTGGTTATGTCTTCAAACTGCATTTTCTAAATTTCCTCACCATTAGGTGTAGCCATGTTATGGAATTTGGGCAATAGAATGTTGATGAAAACTATGTGGCCTGACCTGTAAAACCTACATTTACCTACCACTCTTTACCTCCCTATCTGCCTGCTGAATGGTGAAGGTCCAGCAGGTAACTTTGTGGCCCCTGGACTTTGGCTGGGCCATGGATAAAAGAAGTTTCAGCCCCTGAATATTTGTGTCGAGCAGAGACATTCTATCCCTATGAATCAGGTTTAAATAAATAAGACATAATTGTATTTTTGGTTAATGCATTGAACTTTTCAAGTCATTCGTTATAACAATTGGCTAAATGTGTCTAATATATATTTTTTCTTAAATCACATTCTTCTCTGACATCCCACATCTAGTTACCACCATTTTACCATTGCTTAATTAGAATGCTATGAATTTTCCTAAATTATTTTTTCCCTCTGTAATTTATTATTATTTATTTATAAATGCTAGTTACTTCTTCTATGTCAAACTCTTTGCTCTTTATTCCTATATTTACTGTTTTAGTTTAGGTTATCATTCTTTCCTGATTGGTCTACTAAAATAATGCTCTCAATAGTCTTTCTCATTTCCACCTAGCCTCCCTCCAATCTACCTTTCATACTACCCAACACTTATTTATTTTTCTAAAACACAAATCTGATCCAATAATTCTTTTTTAAAATGAATTGTTTATTTTATTTAATTGTCATTATTCTTCAATTTGACTAGATAGAGACAGAGCGAGAGAGGGAGACAGAGAGTGGAAAGCAAGCCACCAGGTCTGGGACTCAAACCATGGTCAGCCATGTGGGAGTCTAGCACCTTAACCACCATGCCACCTGCTAGCCCCCCTGATCTGATAACTCTTTTAAGAATTTTATGTTTTCCAATTAATTCCAAAATGAATTAAGATTTCTACAATTGTCATGTGAGTTCACTTCTGAATATGTATCCAAAAGAATCAAAAACAGGATCTTGAAGAGCTATCTGATCCCTCACCCTTGGTATTGCAGCATTATTCATAGTAGCCAAGATGTGGGAACAACATAAATGTCCATTGACAGGTAAATGGATAAAGAAAATAAGTGTTCACACGTGTGTATCATTTATATATATATATATACACACACACACACACGCACATATATATATATATATATATATATATATATATACACATATATATATATATATGATGTATATTTTACAAAACCACCACCACCCACAAAACACAATTTTCCTCAAGTACAGCACATTTTCCTGATACTTTAAGTTCTCTGCATGTGATATTTACACAGCTTAACATACTTCTTTCTATTTTCTGTTTGACACAATTTTATTCTTTTAATAAGGCCCAATTAAATAATCACCTTTTCTCCCTCTTCTGACTTTCCATGCTGAGTTAATTGCGCTCTCCTCCATACCTTTATATACTTCGAATATAACTCTCTTATAGTGTTTATTCCTTTAGATTTCAATTATATCTCTGCATGTGTTTCCCAATTGACTGTGAGGTTCTAGAGGGCAAGAAATAGGTTTTATTTAAGTTTAGATACTCTGTGCATACTTTGCTTCGGTGATGACAACAAAAATACTCAAAACCTTTAACAGAAGTTTGTTGAGTGAATTATTAACTACCATATAATTGATTATCAAAGAAAAATGAGGCATTGTTTTCTACTAAAGGACTAGTTTAACAGGAATGTGTAACTGCTCTCTATTTTGCAATAACTATGATAATACCAACTCGTCTTTTTCATATAATAATGATTACTAGCATTTAATGAATGCATATATGTGCTTGGCAATGCGGTAAATCTTTGATGTGCTTCATCTTATTTAATCCTTGCAATGACTCTGTGAAGTCAATATTATTGTTATATTCATTTTAAAGTAATGTATTAAATTAAACTTAAATTAGTGTGCAGATATGAACAAAGAATGAGAAAGTAGCCTCCTGCAGGAGCTATTGAGAAAGGTATCATTGATTTTGCCCCAAGGTGACAAACCATTTGAGAACATCTTAAGATCTTTCTTGACTACTACAGCTTTATTCCTTATAAATATATAGGGTGTTATGGAACTTGAAAAACTCCATTTAAAATTATTTTACTTTTTTTCTCTAGATATTTATGATGTTCTTCTGGTATCTTTGGAGACAGCTGGGTACAGAGTAAATCTTTGAACAAACCATCATGTACTTTAAGAGTATTCAGTAAAGTCAAATATATTACTCTGAGATTTCTGAGTATTTTAGAAATCTTCTTGATCAGAGATTTTTTTCAGAGTAGAATTTTATGAATCAGGGTAGAATTTTGAGGATGAGAAGTTGTAAGATATCAGACAAGAGTTGAAGACTATTGAAATTCATATATACAGTGCAGTTTCAGGCAACGTTCATTGGCAAGCCAGGTGGAGTCTGAGTGAAATCAGTTGATACTAATGTTTATGTGGTAAGTGAAAAGTGCATTGTAACAATCAAAGTCAACAAATGGTATTATATATGCAGTTAAACGGAAGAGGAAATTATATATATATATAGCTTAATAGGATAGTACTTGTATATCCAGAGGGATGAGATTCCTTTGAATTAGGAACTTGCAGTTGAGTTAGAAGGAAAAAAAAGATATGCATGAAGTCTGCATTTTTATACATCATCTTATAAACCACCTTTTTGATGTCTTTCTTCCATTCAGAAAATTCCAGTCTCTTGTCTATAGGACTGAACCCCTCAATCTAGTTTTCTTGGCCCCACCCTTTATCTCCAGACCTTCATCTCATGACTGCTCATGAATCCATCTGGTCACCAACTGCCAAACTCATTCTGGGCTTCCTCACTCCTACGTTCTACCTGGATGAAACCTACTCACTCACAACCACCCAAACACCATCTTTTTCTTGAAAAATCTGCCTAGATCCTATCTGTTAAAAATCCTCTCTTCTTCTTGGCCCCACAGACTCAAATGCATGTTTAGTTGCTACTAAACTAAAATACATAAATACCTTATGTGTTTTTCATCTTTAGAGGAATTATCTCAGCCTCTCAATTGTACTTTAGGAACTACATCCTTGATATCCTAGAATCTCCTACATTAAGGGAGAAGGGAAACTAACGTCTATTGAGTTCCTGCTATGTGCTGGGCACCAGACCAGGTACATATGATCTGGTTTAATTCTCACAGCAACTCTGTGAATTATTAAATCATCCATCTATTAACTGCTAAGTATAATTTCCATATTATCTCATGTTAGCATTAGTTATTTTCCAGATTTCTAAAGTTTACCGCATTTTTGTAAAAACAAAACAAACAAATAAAAAAACAATGCCATAGGGCGTTGTGCTCATGCCATGTGCTCACTGGAGCAAGACAGAGAGAGAGAGTATAAAAGGGAAAGTGAGAAAGTACTCCCATTGGGCTGGTCATGCTGCCATCCTGTCTCCTTCCTTTGTTCTTCCTTTTGGAATTTTGGGCATGCACACACATAGGCCCAGGATGTTTCTCAAACCACCAGGTCTGAGACTGGACCTGCTCAGTTGGCCATGTGGGAACCAGCCTCTTTAACCACCGCACCACTGGTTGGCCAGAGTCTATTTCATTAAGTACCAAATAGATTGTCAACTTTTTTGGGCAGGACTGTGTTCCGTGCTTTGTGTGTGTATATATGTATATACTCTGTATATAGACAATCTTTAATAGATACTTGTAGAATCCTTAATCTTTGAAACTAAATAGTGGTTTGGCCCCATACCTTAGGGGTTAAAGGAAGTTGGCTCTCACATGACTAATTTTGAATCCTGGTCTTGGTGGCCTGAAAAACACACTGGGTGCGTATACAAGCATGGATAAATGGAGCAGAAGGAATTTTGGCATGACCATGCCCCAAAGGGTCCCCCTCCCCCATCATTCCATCTGGCAATTAAAAAAAAAAAAAGAAACTAAATTATAACTAATATGCTCTTTGGCCTTCAGAACTCCTCTTAGCCTGAATTACATTGATTTGGACTACTTGTGTTTTGCTATTATCTGTTTGAAACAAGATATCTAGAAAGCCTTGTCAGCTGACAATAGAAACAGTTCTAAATCTCCTGCAAACAGATCCCAGGAAAAATCTAGCCACTATGAAATAAAGGTATAATGAAGAATGGAACCATATTAAATCTATTATTTAGTCTTTTATAAAGTATTTTGTGGGGGACCAGCAGTTAGCGTAATCGCTATGTCGCTGGACTCCCACGTAGTCGACCGCGGTTCGCGTCCTGGACCCGGTGGCTTAAACTCACGCTGGCGCGTGTGTGTGCGTGCCCAAGATCCCAAGAGGAGAATGGAGGAGAAGGGATTGCAGCGTGGCCATCTCCCCTGGGGGGGTGATTTCTTACTTTCTGTCTCTCTGTCTCTCTCTGTCTGTCTGACGAGCGCATGCGCCCTATAGAAAAGAACCTCTCAAAAAAAAAGTATTTTGTGATGCTTATATGTAGTTAGCAATCTTCATACATTCATATTAATATATTTCAAATGTACTCATGAAATCAACTAAAATGTTATTGCCTTTCTGACCTACAGATTACCCTCTAGTTTAGCTTGATACATAAATTTCTCTTTCACCTACACTCTAATCATTATTTTTGGCTCATCCAGACCAGAGTTGTGTAAGGATGTTCTGAAACCTAACAATATAGGAGACCGAGCTTTGGGGTTTCAGAACAGGTTGAGGTGCCTGGAGGATGGTGGGTGAGACAAGTGGAAAACAGAAATGGCGACGTTTACTATGGCAGGTCAATAGCTTGTCTATATTATCTACAGTAACAATTTTTTCCCATTGAGATGAAAGAGTGTTGAAGGGAGCTGCTATTATATCCATAGTCAGAAGTTCAGTTTTACAATTCTACAGTAATTGTTTTTGGAGGACCTCAAAAGGCTGCACACACGCATAGTGATTTATTGCCTTAAATCATCCAAATCTTAAGGACACCAATAAATTTTTAAGAACTTGTCTATTTCCAAGGCTTGTAGAAATGATGATTCTATATTTATCTCAATGTATAATTAACAATAATTTATAAGTAATGGGTTTCATGTTCTGAAGACAAATTGCTGGCTGTTCTTTCCTTTTCTTCTTCTTCTCCTCTTTTTTTGGTATAAACACTGGGTGGGGGTTGAGGTTCTGCACAATGATTTCTGTGACACCCAATTTGGCATCTTATACTGTCACAATGAGCTCATGATTTCAGGTGAGGAATAAGCAGGAGCACATGAACCCTCAAGCAAAAGAGATAAAATTTTCATCCAAATGTCCTAAAGAATAAAAATGATGGAGATAAAAACAGAAAATATATGACATGGACAAAGTTGTTTCTAACTAGAACATTTTTCAAAGTTTTCTAGGGGCATCAATTGCTCTCTGAGCAAATCGTTTAGTACAGAGCTCTAGTGAGAGCATTAGCAAATGATCCTCTTCAGCCTCCAATTAGATTAGTCATGCACTTGTAGGCTGGAATTTATGGTGATTTGTATTCCAGAAGATTCCTCATGCCATGCTTTTAAGAAAAAAGTTAAAGAAAACTACTAATGCTTGCACCAAATATTGCAAATTTTTAAATTTGATCTTATTTCTCTCAGTTTTAAAAGGATTATTTCATAAAAACAAGGGAAGGTATATGTAAACATTCTCAAATCCCAAACAGATTGTTATTACTGCACCATCAATGTCATAATTATTTTTATACTCCACCACCATATTCATTTATATATTTATTTTCTTGGTCAATTATTAGTATTGGGTGATCAGAAAAGTCGTGACATCATTTTTGCATAGAAAAAATATGTCATGACTTTTCTGATGACCCAATAGTTTATAATCTCCTAAAAGGAAAACATACATTATATACTTTTCTATCTTCTAGCTCCATAGCACATTATTGTTATTATTTTTATCATCAGCAACATTAACATCATGCTCATTGTTTGAACTAGGTAGGGTTTTTTTGGAGAGGTTTTTGCTATAGGGTGTGTACGCTAGCCAGAGAGACAGAGAGAGACAGAGAGATAGAAAGTAAGAAATCAACCCCCCCCCAGGGGGGATGGCCATGCCACAATCCCTTCTCCTCTATTTTCCTCTCAGGATCCTGGGCATGCACGCACACACACCCAGCGTGAGTTTAAGCCACTGGGTCTGGGACTCGAACTGTGGCGACTGCATGGGAGTCCAGTGATATAACCATTATGCCAACTGCTGGTCCCAGTACTAAGTAGGTTTTTAAAAAATAATTATCAGATTTCTAAAACTTAAATTGGGTCCTGTAGCAGGAAAGGTACAGCATGTATGTAGAACAAGGAGCTTGAGAAGGGTAACTAGTTGTTTAGCTTAGTGATTGCATGTGATCTTGACTAGTATGTGCACAAGAATGATTGGAGTGCTTCTGAGACCTGTCTCAGCTATGACCATGGGTCTCCTGATCAGCAAGTCCGTATGTAGGCGCTGCCATGGTTGTGCTGTTATTTCTGAACTGCAGTGGATGGTGTTGCCAGGTATCCAGAGTCATCATGCTGACTGATCTGACCAAGCACTATTATCTCAAGGATTCTTGGATCTTGGAGTCCTTCTGCTACTTAAGCCATGGACATAGAATTTCATCGTTTAGCCATCTTCATTTTTCCCAATTGCTTTCACTTTCTTAGAACATAAGTCTAAGTGAGTGTGCCTCAGTATTTTCAGCAAGGGATTAAATCTCAGTTGGAAGTATGCAAATGAAACCAGCCAAATTGTCCAAGGCTGTGTGGATGCCACCTAGCCTCCACGTGCCATCTACTAAAAATATGAGAGTTTAGTGGGAAATTGTATATCGATAAAATAATATATAGTGACTCAACAGTGGGCACATAGAGAGAGTCCAGAAATAGCCCAGAGAAAGAAGAGAAAGTCCTAATGCTTGAAGTATATTTAAGTGTTACATGAAAATTGTTATAATGAAGAATGCTACATGAGAGTAAAAATATCTTCATGGTACAATAAAATGAGTCTAAGTAGAGCCCGATAAAGTAATACAATTTGCTATTACTGACATCTTTGTTCTCAGAACAAAAGTTTTTGTTTAAAACTCTGATGATAAAACCAGGGCTTTGAGTTGGCAGGTGACATGGTGGTTAAGGTGTTGTACTCCTGCATGGGCAACTCACTTTCCCCTTCCTCTCTCTCTGGTCAAATTAAAAAATAATAATAAAAAATAAAATTAAATAATTAAATAATTCTTTTAAGAAAAATTCCAGAACTTCAAACAATTATTATGAATATTAACTAGGACCAATCATTTGCATGCATATATGTAGTATTCATTGCTATGTATTAAAAAATTTACATTTCGTATCAAAGATTACTTTTCTTCATCTTTGCTAGTTATTAAGAATTATGATTTATGTTTAGGAAATATATTCAGATCTGAGAAATCTGTAGTCATTCCAGGCATGATTTGGTGAATAGTTCTTACTTCTGTGTCTTGGAATTGGCTTCATATCATTCAGTGATTTGGGAAGAATTGTACAAATAGGAACATTTATGGAGCATGTGTTCTAGGCACTGTTCAAAGTGATTTATGTGCTACTTCTCAGTGGTCCATGGATCAACCTCATCAACCTCTGTGAGCTTGTTAGAAAGGCGGAATCTCTGGCTCCACCCAGACTTGAAGCAGCAAAATATGCACTGTAGCAAGGTTTTTACGTTGTGTACACAGTCTGAGAACTGTAATGCTTTCACATTTCCTTTCTAATTTCTTGTCAGAGCCCTACAAGTTCAGAGAGGTTAAGCCATGGTGCAGGGTCACAAAGCTATTAAGGAATAGAGCAGTTCTCTGTTCTCAGATATTGGTCTTGTTTTCCCTATACAATTACACTCTTTCACTTGTTGAAACCTTACCCGTTCTTAATTGTTCAGCTCAAATTCCACCACCTCAATGAAATCTTTTTTGATGCCTTCTGCTGCAAGTAATCTTTTCCTGTTTAAATATATCACAGTACTTCTGCCTTAGACATAGAACAGAATTTTATCTTAGATTATAACTATTACTGTCCATGAGGATAGAAACCATCTTTTTTGGCTTGCAGAGTCAATTGCATCTAGCACAGCACCCACATATAGTATGTGCTTAATGGATACTCGAATAAATTAATGATTGCCTTTGCCCTTTAAATAGTCATTCTGTAGTTCACTAGGACAAGTAAATCCAGTTTACTATATTAAAAGCTGCTAATTGCTTCAAGGTTATTACTGCCTGATTCACATTAATATTAATAATGATAAATTCCTACCATGTGTACAGGATTTTATAACTTTAAAGGCACTTTTAGCACCTAAGATGACATTTAATCCTTACTAGAATCCTGTAGGATAAGGATTTTCTTAGCCCCATTTTACAGATATGGATATTTATGTTTATAGACATTGTGACCTGCAGAATATTACAGGGAACACTATGGAACAAAAAACATAGGTTTGTAACTCTAAGGTCAGGGCTGTTTCTGGTGTCTTTCTGAAGGAAAACATGTCTAGTGTGAAGTCATGATTTGTTTTCTTCAATAGTGTTTGTGATAGAAGCGTTCCTGTGCAATATATAGTGATCTTAAGATATTATTCCTCAAATGAAGACATTGACGTCAGAGATAGGAGAAAAATAATCTACAGGATTTGGTTAGTAAGGTGCTGGAGAGGATGAAGGAGACAAAGAATTAGAAAGGATCTCCATATTTGGAGCTTTGGTGCCTGGAGGTGTGATGTGCTATTGATTACACAGAGACAGGTTGTGGGTCTGCGGGAGATGAGAACTTGGGGCAGGTCCTGGCTTACCAGATCTTCTTTTCTCTGCTTTTGTGGTAATGGATACCTCTACTGAGATAGTTCTTGGACCTGCTTATAGGCCTGTCGGATAAGTGAGAATTCAACTTAGTTGTTCTTTTAAATATTTTTTATTTTACTTTCTAATTTACAAAAATAGTTATATGTCTTTGTGAGGGTATAGTGTATTTTTTCAATACATGTTTGAAAGTGCAGTGATCAAATCAGGATGATAAACATATCCACCATATCCAATATCTATCAGCACTTTGTGCTTTGCACATTTAAAATCTGCTCAAGGACCAGCTGGTAGTGTGGTGGTTAAGGTGTGTAGTTCAAGTCCCAGATGCAGTGGCATAAAAAACATGCCAGGTACATGTGCATGTGTGCCCCAAATCCTGAGAGGAGGAGAAGTGGAGGAGAAGGGATCTCAGCATGGCCATGCCCCACGGGGGGTGTTATCTTACTTCTTTCTCTCTTCTCTCTTCTCTCTCTCTCTCTCTCTCCAATGAGTGACCATGCCTTATAGCAAAATTTTTAAAAAGTAAATAAATAAGTCTGCTCAAAGTGTCCAATAACTGATGAATGAATAAAGAAAGTGTGGTATACATATACAATGGATTATTATTCAACTATAAAAAAATGATGAATTTAGGCTGACTCCATGGCCTGGTGGTTAAGGCAGCTGGATCCTAGAGGGCTGAAAGTATGGTTTGAGTCCCAGACCTGGAAGCTTCAGAAATATGCCAAGTCTGTAGAACATGCCAGGAAAGTAAAACAGATTATTAAATAAAGAACCTGAATTGCTTTCTAGCTCCACTAAAAGCCTATATAGAATTTTCCATGTGTGTGCACGTATGTCCAAAATCCTGAAAAGAGGGAGAGATGGAGAAGGGGTTGCTGCATGACCATTCATTCACTATGAGGAGGATTTTTCCTCTCAGTCTCTGGCAAGCACATGCATCCTCTAACCAAGGGGAAGAAAGAAGATAAATCCTTGTCATTTGAGGCAAAAATGGATCAATCTGGAGGAAATAGGGCTAAGTGAAATAATCCATGCTCCAAAACTTGTTTGATTTAAATGACTAAGACTTGAGGGTTTTCAGTTACTAGTGCACAATCTTGACTCCAGACCATCGTAACCTGTAGATGTGTGTGGAAAATTCTCTACAGGCTGTTGGTAGAGCTAGAAAGCAATTCGAGGTCTTTATTTAATCATTGTTCTACTTTCCTTCTCTCTCTTCCCCATTGCTATGAATGAATGCTCCCGACAGATTTATAAAAACAACAGCCTGAAACTTGGCTGTTTTCTCACTTGTCCAGGCTTAGAAGTTCTATCTACCTGTTGATTAAACAAAGTAGAAAGATCTGAAATCTAAAGTTAGAAGTAAGAGAGAAGGTGAGAAATCCCTCCGACCACATCCCTCAGAAGGGACGGCCATGCTGCAATCCTTTCTCCTCCATTCTCCTCCTGGGATTTTGGGCACACACATACACACCCCTGTATGATTTTCAAGCTGCCAGTTCTGGAACTCGAACTGTGGTTGGCCATGTGAGAGTCTCACATCGTAACCACTACCTGGCCCACAAATTATATATTTTAAAAATTAAGATGCATTTTTAGGGGCCAGCAGTTAGCATAATGGCTATGTCACTGGACTACCATGTAGTCGACCGCGGTTTGCATCCTGGACCCGGTGACTTAAAACTCACGCTGGGCACGTGTGCGTGCGTGCCCAAGATCCCGAGAGGAGAATGGAGGCGAAGGGATTGCGGCGTGGCCATCCCCCCTGGGGGGTGATTTCTCGCTTTCTGTCTCTCTGTCTGTCTCTGTCTGTCTGGTGAGCTCACGCACCCTATAGCAAAAACCTCTCCAAAAAAAAAAAAGATGCATTTTTAAAGTATTGAAATCAATATGGTGCATTACTGAAAACAGACCAGAGTTAGTCATAATCATTTTTAAAATAATAGCTCCTATTTATTGCTATATGCCTTGCTTGAATTTCAGTAAAATAATGACTGCTATTGACTGTCACTTACCTTTATATGAGAAAAAAAAATACACATTAAATTTAAAAATACATAGGAAAACTGATCCTAACTCTGCATGATTTGTTTTTAAGTTCTCCATAAGTGTAAATATCCATAGTTACTAAATCTTTGAAATGATACTGAAAAGGAACATGCTCATTCTGGAATATCTAAGCTCCCAGAGTTAACTTGTGGAAGAGCAAGTGTGATAGCCAGAGCCAGGACTAGTGTGAGGTGAGGTCAGTGCCTGGGGCACTACCTTTCAGGAAGCATCAACCTTCCTCTTCCACATCTGAGAGTGTCTTCTTAAGTGTTGTGCCCTAGACACCTACTGCCTCATCCTAGTCCCTGCTATGTTGTCCCCATTGGTGATGCAGTGGGTATCAAATTGCACCGCATTGCTGGAAGCCACATGGTCAACCACAGGTTTGGATCCCCCGGTGGGCTTCAAAACATGCTGGGCATATGCATGAGTGCGCCAAATCCTGATGAGCTAGAGGGCCAGGGAAGAGAGACTTTGTCAAAACGCCTACCTTTCTCTCTGTCATTTGTGCATGTGCTTGTACTATCATGACTAAAATACATTTTAAAAGGAAGAAGCACTTTTCATTCTATGTGCAACAATTTTTTTCTTTTTTTTTTTTAATGAAAGCTTCTGTAAATTCACACAGTATTTAGTACAATAGTGAGAATGGTCAGAACTTCTGGGAATTAAGTGCATGACACTTTCTGTGATAGACCACGAAGGCAGAACCCACTGAAAATGCTGAGGCCGACAGAGCACAAATCACACAGGGAGCTTTTGATCCAAACCTCAGTACAAATGAACTTTCTCCATTTATTTATTTATTTATTATTTATTTTTAATTGCATGTGTGCTCACCAGAGAAAGCGAGAAGGAAAGCTCATGCAATGGGGTATGGTCAGACTGCAATCCCTTCTCCTCTATTTCTCCATCCTCAATAAATTCTGGATTCTGGCCCTGTGGGCCAGACAAAATCCCTCTACTATGGGGTCATCATGAGGTTTTTAATACAGAAATAAACTCAGCTGTTCCCTTCACTGTTAAACCACTGCAGTATTCTGTGGGTTATGGGCATTTTTTGTTATTTGTTTGTTTTCAGTTTTCTTTGTTTCTTTCTCTTTTTCTTTAAACAGGGTCTTGCCATATCTTAACCGCCCTGCCTTAGCCTCCCAGCTGGGACTACAGGGCATGCCAGCCTTTAGGTGGGACCAGGGATCAAATCTGGACCGTCCATGTGCTCCTGGCTCGTAAAGCACATCTATCTTAGCAGCATATGCAATCATGGCTAAGCCCTCCTTTTTCTTTTTTTTTAATTGATGAGTACATTACTTCAAAATAAACACATGTACAGTTGTACCTAAACTATTATTGGCTGTTTGGCTCTTGAGTGACTATTTCACACAAACACCCTGTCCTCCCAGCCTCCTGCCTGAACCTTTCCCCACACTCAGGTGCTCCTTCAGTTTCCAAGGTCTGTGGCTCCTACCAAAGGCCCAATCTTTCCCCTGTGTGCTCTGGGTTCCATGTCCTACATACTTCTGGTCTATGATGAATTCTTTTCTCTTACGTGAATTGTAGTCATCAACATGCACATAAGATGTTTTCCATATTTAAAAATGTCTTTGTGAGTCTCATATTCCCCCTTCAGCCACCATTCCATTTTTTTTCCTTGTTCACAGCCAAACTTCCTAGTGATCATCTGTAGACACTACCTGCACTTCCTCATCTCCCCTTCTCTCCTCAAAGCAATCCCAACCAGGCTTCCTTCCAGTCCCACACAGCATCGAAATGGCTCTTGTCAAGGTCACAATTGACCTCCATGATGCTAAGTCCAATGGACATTTGTCTCTTTTCATCTTATTCAACCTCTCATTAGCATTCCGCACAGCTGGCTGCTCCCTTTTTTTTTTTTTTTTTTTTTTGAAACATTTTCTTTTGTTTCCAGTTGTCACCCTCCTTCATATTCATGGTATTTTTTTTCCCCCCCCTGCCTCAGTGGCCACTCACTTCTGCTACTCTGTATAATTTGATCCTGGGACTCCTGCTCAGGTCTAAGTATACTTTCTGTGAGGATTATTAAACCTGCCCATGCTTTAGAATACAAACGGCACGTGGATACCTCCTTGTTTTGCATCTTTAGTTCTGGAGTTTCCTTAATGTCCAGAGTCATATATCAAGCTTTCTACTTGATATTGCCACTTAGATGTCTAATGATGTATTAAAAAATCTCTGTGTTTTTATAAGACTTGTGAAACCTACTTGTAAGTAGGTTTGAACTCAGTATGGAGTAGGTGGTAGCTTCTGGAAGACTGACTTCCATTCTTAGAGGGCCATACCTGTCTACTTCTATTTTGCAGACAGGGGCCAAAGTGATCTTTTGAAACAAGGAATTAAATCATATATTAGTTAAACATCTTCAGTATAATTTTGGTCTCAGTTTAAATGTCCCCTCCTTGCAAAGGCTTTTCCTGACACTCAGTTAAAACTAGCCCTTGAGTCATTCTGTCACATTATCCTATTTTATTGTCACCATTGCATTTTCCAATAACTGATGATTTCCTGTTTATTTTGTAAGTTCCATGAATACAGGACATTGTCAGTTTTTTTTTATTGCTTTATCCTCAGTGCAGTGTTTGGCAGTGTGTTCAAAGAGTAATAAAATGAATAAATTATTTTGCTGTATTCATTGTAATATGTCACGACTATCGGGTCATGTCTACATAACACTAATGGTCTAGGATATTTTATAATTAAGTAGTATAATAATCTAATTATTATTGCAGATACCACCAAGAACCTGCAAAAAGTATGTGCCAGAGAATGACACTTTTTTTTTTTTTGAGAGATTTCTGCTATAGGGCATGTGCACTTGCCAGAGAGACAAAGAGAGATAGAGAGACTGAAAGCGAGAAATCAACCCCCGGGGAGATTGCCATGCCACAATCCCTTCTCCTCCATTATCCTCTTGGTATCTTGGGCACACACCCACACATACCAGCGTGAGTTTTAAGCTGCCGGGTCTGGGACTCAAACTGCTGTCAACTATGTGGGAGTCCAGAGACGTAATCATTACACCATCTGCTGGTCCTAAATGCCACATCTTTATCCCTGAGTTGAGTGATTGTTCAGCAGAGGCCACAGACACAATACATCACAATAATTTATTAGACTGCCTCACTGGCATGTGTGAAATGGTGTTTTACAAGCTGTAGCTTACTTCATGCATTCTACATGAAGGCCAAAAGAAGAACTATCTGTGTAACATTCTTCAGAATATTGATAGCCAATTTGGTATTCTTAAAAAGAACCATGTAGGGGACCAGCAGTTAGCGTAATGGCTATGTCGCTGGACTCCCACATAGTCGACCGTGGTTCGAGTCCCAGACCCGGTGGCTTGAACTCATGCCAGGCGCGTGTGCGTGCGTGCCCAAGATCCCGAGAGGAGAATGGAGGAGAAGGGATTACGGTGTGGCCATCCCCCCTGGGGGGTGATTTCTCGCTTTCTCTCTCTCTGTCTCTCTCTGTCCTTCTGGCGAGCACACGCACCCTATAGCAAAAACCACTCCAAAAAAAAAAAAAAAAAAAAAAAAAAAAGGAACAGGACTTCCTGGACCACTAAAAAAAAAAGAACCATGTAGCATGTAGCACCGTGATGATGAGAACATTGTGTCCGTACAGGTTTTTGGTGTCTTTACTTTCCGTTTCTTCACCTAAACTTTTTTTTTAACCTCTATTCAATTATTTTATTTTATTTAAGTTCCAGCGTAGTTTTGCTTCTTTGCCAACTTAGGAAAATTCATCTAGGCATGCCCAAATAGAACCATTACAATGAACAATAGGATATATATATATATATTGGTCACTCCAACCTAGCTGTAGCCGGATAACTTTTGGGCATGTCATGTACACTCTTCAGCCCAGAAACAGCCACCTATTTAAATTCTCCTTCCTCCTTATATAACCACAGAGCATCAATCAAAACCAGAAAGTGCAATTACTTCACATGATTTCAGGTGAACTAGACCATAAACATACCAGAAGAGGGCGTCTACACAAGTGTACCACAACTCAGTTTCTAACTGAAACGCAAACACCCTGGGTTTAGTGTTTACTGTAGACATGAAGGAAATATTTCTCTTTTCTGCGTGGAGGCGCTATCTTATAATGTTACTATTTGACTAGTTCCTCGTTACTATTTGACTAGTTCCTCTCAGCGCTGGTACAGGTGGCTTAATTAGGGGATGTTACCAAGAAGCTTTCTGTCTCTGCTTCATAGAAGCTCCGTCTTCTGAAGGCCCAGTGTAAGGTTCTAAGGTTCCTCTTCTCTACAGTTCGAGTTTAAACCAAGTGCCAGTGAACACCACAGCTTTATCGCTGAGTTGAGTGACTGTTGTTCAGCCGAGGGCACGGGCACAATACATCTTTGTCTGTCCCCAGTTAATCACCCGGGGTGTCGCGGGTCAGGCATGCCTTTAACATTTACTGCTGCTACATTTGTCTGTGCTGTATAAAAACCACGCAACGGCCTGGCCCTCCTCATTGTTTTCAGAACCTTGACTCTCCTTACCATTTTCATCATCCAAATTTATTTAAGGATGAAACTATTAGAAACACAATTGGTGAATTAATGTCATAGGGACTGCTGCTGGCAGCTCATCAATTTTTGATATGCCACTCAGACAAATGAAACATAAGCCACCCAGAACAAGGGGACCTTTTGACACTTCAAAGGAAACCCCTATGGGTGGTTTCCTCTTGAAGCTACACTAAACTGGCTCGATCTCCTCAGCTGGAAGCTGCCAATGTCTCATTAACCCCTAAAAAGGCCCGGCATGAGCTTTTCTTTTCAGCTATAATTATGCCATGCACTCCTGTTACGCTGCACTGAATCGCAACACTGTCACCAGCACATTATAAACATCCACCCTAATTGAAAAGCAGATTAGACTCTTGTGTTAATTAGCCAAAAAGCCCGCCCACTTGCATGCATTATGATTGCCTCTTAAATACTGAGGAGGTTGAAATCCCTCAGAAAGACAAGGCAGACTTAATTGCAATAACCTGCAAATTAAGTTTAATTTACTTTAAATTTACCGGTTTAGCAGGCTCATTTGATGGTGTTAATGTTCTAGCAAATTAATTATCTGAATTAGTCATGCCTGGTGGAGTTTTGCAGCAGAATACATTGTACAGTAGCCTATTAATAACAGACAAACAGGACAGGATTAATAAGAAGATTATGCTTGAGTTCTTAAAAAAAAGGGATCTTGCATGAATTCAAATATAATCACCAAAGTGCAAATACAGACACAGAATATAAACAAACTGAGATTTATTACGCTGGATAGCATGCCATCTAGAAGAAACAGTAAAACATGACTGGTGAAGTATCAGGTAGCAAGAGCCCTATCTCACATACTGCTGTGGATTTCTCCTCACCCCAAACTGTTTCCCATTAGCGTGGGTACGCGAGGGCGACTGTGCACCCAGACACCTCAGTGAGGCTGTGGACTACAGAGATGGAACTAGTGTGTCAATCAGAATAGCTTCCCTTGGTTAATTCTACTGCCCTTTTAGTAGTTTAGAAAGCTTTCAGAAGCTTTTGGAACCCACTTGTAACCACCTCTTTGGTCAGATCAAGATACTGCTAATCATCAATAATCTAAAATAATGATTGTCTCAATTAAGGTGGCTGTCTCTTTTCTCTTTATCCAAATAAGAATCTGTCCAGGTTACATGTGGGAAATTTAGTAGGAGAGGAGAGGAGAGGGGAGGGGAGGGGAGGGGAGGGGAGGGAGTGGAGGAGGGGATTCATAAAGGATGGGAATGCAAAGATGGGGGAAATTTAGAGCTTTAACACCTCTGGAGAATCTTACAGACTCACCATTGTGTGATAAGAAGTGAATCTTATTTCTTTTTGTCGCCCCAGGTTCTAAGACAGAGCCTGGATCACAGAAGGGTCTTCAGAATATTTCTGTTTTCTTAAATGGATGGAACACAAAATTAACTTGGTGATAATTTCAGAAGAATAACTCAGCCTGCAGAATATTTTAGGGTATCACTTCTAACAAATATGGAATCTCTCTTGAACATTCTGTGTCTATGCTTCCCTTGTTATATGTAGTTAGGCTTTCTCTCTTTGGTTTTGAAGAGATACATACAGGCTCTTTCTCTCTCCCTCTCCCTTTCTCTCTGCCATCTATAGCAGAAAGAAATAGCCTGTGGGTGTCAAGCTAATAATCTTTGACTGGCTCGAACTGAATATGGCCATGCAGTGATTGACCTCAACATGCCAGATTATTGATTGGGCTGGAGATGCCTAAGCCATCATTTTCTTGGAGCAGTCACCGCTTTTGTCTTGATCCGTCCACAGCTGTCACACTGTGGTGAGCCATTGAAAGAGCCCACATTTGCATCCTTCATGCATTTATGCTTCTCTGCTTAAAATAAAAATGCCACCACTTGAAAGGCTGAACCGTTGATTCTGTTTTTTTAAAAAATTATCTCATTAAAATCCAAGGGTTGGAGTTTAGTTGGGAGTGGAGGGAGAGATGCATAATATGTAAACTTGCTTTATGGGGCATATTTAATTTTGGGAAAGAAATAATGAGAATAAAAATTGTTTCAATATGTTTTCTGTATTGTGTCAATATATCACACAGCTCCTTTCTGGAGTCACATTTGCTGTTAGAGTGGTTGGGTTTTTTTGTTGTTTTTGTTGTTGTTCTCTGTTGAATTACAATTTGCAGCAGTAAATGAAACTGGCACAAAAGCAGGTGTTATTAAAACTGGGCAGGAAAAGGACAATAACAACATAATTTCACTTTAAAGGCCGATATGTGTATGGTTGAAATGACTGTGGTTGGAACCTATGGGGAATAGAAAATACACCATAAAGAAAATGGATTTTAGTGACACATAAACAAAAGGCAAATGACTAATATATTTACATATAGCATGTGGTGTATTCATTGCACACCATGGTGACAGAATTGTTTATTTCATTTATAATTTATACAGCAAAACCTTATTAAATGTGTAACTAGTTTGCCAGATGATAATATACGTAGGAGATTAGGCTTCTGTTATAGAATATCATTAACAACAAAAGATTTTCATTTGTGAGTTTATTTTTTCCCAGTCCCTTCTTTTCTGCTTTGTATACTCCGAGTAGAGTCCTGCCTCTCTTCAATCTTGAAGACGATGTGTTAAGAGGGCAGTAGTGAATTGCTGGAGGAGAGGAATGCTCATTGATCAAAATAAAGGACCCCCCCCTTCTGGTGTTCCCTAGAATATCAGCCTTCAGAATATGTAATAAGATAGCTGATGGGTGCCATAAACTTCCAGGTGATTTTAGAGATTCTAGAAGCACAATTTGCTGGCAAACAACATTCTATCAAAGGCCAGAAACTGGAACCAGACAGAGATTGCCTCCAAGAGTGGATGGTTAGTGTTGTGGAGAGAATGATTTCACTGTGCTGCCATTTTTTTCTGATGGGACATCAGGCCAGAAACGTTAAGGAAATTCCCAACACCAGGGTTGTTGTACACGTAGGGCAGGGTGCAAGCAATTTGGGGGATGATAATCCTTCTCAAGGTATTCATTGGACAGGACTTTTATTTCCCCCAGCACTACAGCATGGGCACTATCTCCAGTGTAACCTGTTCCTCTCAGATGTGGAGAACTGCTGTCCTCCTTGGGGATAGATTGTGGAGCAGCAGTAAAACATGATGCTCTAGAAGGCTGACATCGTGGGAAGGTTCTGGGTTCAGGACTGGAGGTCTCCCTGAGTCAGTACATAGAGCATGTGTGTGCCCATCATCTGGGGCTGGTTGGATGTGGGAGAGGGTTGGAATGTCAAAATCCTGTTTGCAGTGCTGTCTCTCTCTCTCTCTCTCTCTCTCTCTCTCTCTCTCTCTCTCTCTCATCCTCTATCTTGCTCTTGGAAGAAATAAATCAACTTTAAAAAAAATTCTAGCATCCTTATTCTCATTATTCATTGTCTGAATAAGGAAAGAAAACCCCACCTTTAGGATTTTCTTGCATGCGGTGCTATTTAATGAGCATTAAACCATTTCAGAATGTTTCTAGTGACTTTCATTCCAAGCTAGGAAAGGGGTGCTTATGAGGGGTGGTGGGAAGGGTGGAATTTGGGAGGGGGGATGAAAGTGAGGTGGTGGAGAAATGCTTTTAAACAATAAAATGTATTTTACTTTCAAGCCTGGAGCTGTCAGCCTTCATTTCAAATAATGTTTCCTGACAGTTCATAGCTACTCTTAAAAACTGGGTGAAGCTTTTGCAGTTGCAAACTAGTGTGATAAAACATGAAAATACTTTATTCAAGTAAAGTGGAAATAGCTGTTCAGCCTGGTTAAGTTACACAGAAACCTTTTCCTCTCTAAATTAATGTACTGTGCAAATATCTTGCCTGTGACACCCTGGCTGTCCACTTAATAAAAGCCCTTCCAGTAAGAACTGTGTCTTAGTGCATCAAAGCATTAGTAAGTGTTCCGAAGCTAAAGCCAGATAAACCTGAATGTTCAAAACGGGCATGTGAGGAAGTGAATCTTAGTGTTGCCAATCATAAGTGGAAAATGCAAAGAACACGTGTTTATTCAGTCTTTATTCTTGGCTTAGGAGAAGGCAAAGAACAGCTGAATTTTGTTTTTGTTTTGAGGGCTTTTCTTTGTGCACTTTTTCACTTCTTAGTTCCATAATCTCTCAAGAAGAAAACAGTAGCTCAAGGGGGGATCTTCTTTTGGGTAAAAGAGAATGATAGAGAAAATAAACAAAACGGGAGATTAAATGATTCTATTCCTTTTGACTAAGGCTTAAAAAGTGTACTGCAAATGCTGCTGAGAGCAAAAGGTTGCCTCAGTTTAATTAACAGATGCATGATATCTGGAATCTAGGAGAAGATACTATTGCTCAGACCACATCTGACTATTATGTTCAATTCTGGGCTTGACACCTCCTTTGAAATTGTCTATATTATTTAGAGAAAAGTGAAAGGACAAGTAATAAAACATAAAATAATTTTACAATGAGAAATAGTTGAGAGAATGGGAGAAATTCCTCATTCAGAGAGATTAAGTTCTAGCAGAAGATGGATAGTCACTTGGAAGAGATTTTGTAGACGATTTCCAATAGCATAATTTTTCTTTTTCACTGAATAATATATACATACATTTTTTGAGAGGTTTTTGCTATAGGGCATGTGTGCTTGCCAGAAAGACAGAGAGAGACAGAGAGACAGAAAGCGAGAAATCATGCCCCCCCCCCCCCCCCCCCCGCAAGGGGGATGGCCACGCTGCAATCCCTTCTCCTCCATTCTCCTCTCAGGATCTTGGGCACGCATGCACACATACCCAGCGTGAGTTTAACCCACTGAGTCTGGGACTCGAACCACGGTTGATTCGAACCATGGTCGACTACATGTGAGTCCAGCGACATAGCCATTACGCTAACTGCTGGTTCCATTCACTGAATAATATTATTTATTATTGTAACAGTAACAACAATACCTGATATTTGTTTAATATCCTCAAGTTTGCACTACTCTTCTTATAAATATTGCCGCATTTAACGTACCCAGCACCATGAGAAAATCATTATGATAATTTGACAAATGAACAAATGGGTTCAAAATAGCTAATTTAGTTAGGAGGTACAGTATTTTTAATACTTAGTTTTTTTCTTGTTGTTGTTTTGAGAGAGATTTTTGCTATAGGGCACATTTGCTGGAGAGACAGAGAAACAAAAGTGAGAAATCACTCCCTTGGGGGGAGATGGTCATACCACAATTCCTTCTCCTTCCATCTCCTCTCAGTATCTTGGGCACACACGTACATATGCCTGGCATGAGTTTTAAGCTACTGGGTCCAGGTCTCAAACTATGGTCAACTATGTGGGAGTCCAGAAATGTAACCATTATGTCACCTGTGAGACCCAGTTTTTCTGATTTTAATAAACATAGCAGTTTGGGGAAAAGCTCTTCATCATCTATGTGTTCAGGGAAACCGTTCCTAAGTGTCAAAACTGGACTGTACTGGGACCAGCAGTTAGCGTACTCCCATGTAGTCGACCGTGGTTCGAGTCCTGGACCCGGTGGCTTAAACTCACGCCGGGCGCGTGTGCGTGCGTGCCCAAGATCCCGAGAGGAGAACGGAGGAGAAGGGATTGCGGCGTGACCATCCCCCCTGGGGGGTGATTTCCTGCTTTCTGTCTCTCTGTCTCTCTCTGTCTGTCTGGTGAGCGCACGCGCCCTATAGCGAAAACCTCTCCAAAAAAAGAAAAGAAAAAAAACAAAACTGGACTGTACTGAGATTAGTGATATGAACGAAGTGTGGTTAGTTCCATTGAGGATCTTGCTTAGTGAAAGGGAACCAAGAAAATAGTCATGAGAGGCATAAAAATGTTCTGAGGTGCCTTACAGGGGTGATTGATTAGGATTGGTGGGAAATTAGGCCAAGTTTTACAAAGAAAGTGACATCTGAGCTGTGTCATGAAGGCTTAAAAGAAGAAAAAGGAAGAGGAGGTAGGAGCAGGAGGGTAAAATTCTTGTAATTTATATTCTGCAGCTTTATTTGTGCCTTTATATGGTGAACAGCTCCTAGGGAGCCCTGGACGTTTTCGGTGTTAGCAATGAAAGTTCCACATCCCATTCAGGCCCTCATTTCTCCACTGGGTTGATCGGTCACCCTATTTTGTGGGGTTAATGCCAGGCACCTGCAGTGCGGGTAGGAAGAAATGGACTTTGCGAGTATGAAGGATACATCATGACCAAAGTACGATTTGCTATTGCTAAAATAATCATTTTGGTTCAGCTTCATTTTTCTGTTGTCATATGAACTAAATAACAAGCGATCTCTAAATAGTCAGTTGGCCACAACAACAACAAAGAGAGAGAGAGAGGAAAGCCCAATTGATCCTAGATTGGTTAGTTTAAAAGCAAGTTTGACCTTAGCACTTAGTCCCCAACACCATCTAATATATGAATTATCTTTGGCAAATAAATGTTATAGATAATATGTAGCTGGCTACAATAAGACATATCTATAATTTCTAATTTGTAACCAGAAAATGGCCATCCCTCTAAAATCTAAAGTCATAAAAAAAAATTAATGGAAATTATGGCATTGTCAGGTGACGTGGTTGTTGGGGCACTGGACTCCCACATGACTGATTGCACTTCAAGTCCTGGACCTGGAGGCTTGCTTTCCTACTTTCCCTTTCTCTTTGGTCAAATTAAACAAGTGATAATGATGATAATAAATTAAATAAAATAACTCTGGGAAAAAAACCAACAAACATTATCAAATGGTTATCTATAGAAATACCGTGCCCTCAAAGATGCACTTTAATGTATGAGATTTAGGAAATACTGAAGCCCTATTTAAGTCTCTTAGTCTGGGTTACTATATCAAAATATCATAAACCAAGTGACTTACAAAGAATAGATACGTATTTCTTACTGTTCAGAAGGTTAGAAGTTTGAAATAGAGAAAACATCGTGGTTAGGTTCTGGTGAGAACTATTTTCAAGTTTCAGACTGCCAACTTCTTAGTGTATATTTCTTGATACATTGTACAGAAAGAGGGATCTGATCTCTTCATCTCCTTTATAAGGGCAGTAACCCCATTCATGAGGGCTCCATCTTTATAACTTAATCACCTTCAAAGTTTCTACCTCCAAATACCATCACATGGGAGACTTAAGCTTCCATGCACAAATTTTAGAGGAAAACAAATATTTATTCCATTGCATGAAGTAACTAGAGAGTATATTCAGATCTGAAATGTAGGCTTAGCAAATAGATAATACTTTCATGAACTGTCAGGTATCGTCATGAAACCCATCCCTCTCTGTGATGGATGCCTACGTCTCTGGGATCTCAAAGGAGAAGGTGCTACCTTCTGAAGCACCTAATGGAAGTTCCCTGTGGAAATGTTGTGACAGACCTTTCATCCTTTGCCAGCTACCAACTTTGCTTGATTCCACGCAGCTATTTGACTTTCCATGGACATTTTCCAGGAAAGATTGGCAGCCATCATACCAGACTGTAATTTAGCCAACTGCACATGTCTTTGTTCACCTTTGTATCTCTTTTTCTAGCAGAGAGTGTGATACAAAATGAAGCTCAGTATTTGCTGAATGAAATGGATATAGCTGGTTTTTTTTTTTTTAATCTTGCTATTTTTCTTTTAACGGTTTGATGATCTTGATCAGCTTTGTGTTATTGGAGATCTTCAGTTTGGAGGTCTGTAAATTTGATGACCAGAGTATGTGAATTGTATCCCCCTGCCTAGGGGACCAGCAGCTGGTATAATGGCTATGTCGCTGGACTCCCATGTAGTTGACCATGGTTCGAGTCCTGGACTAGAGGTTTAAACCCACACTGGGCATATGTGTGTGTGTGCCCCAGAACCCAAGAGGAGAATGGAGGAGAAGGGATTGCAGCGTGGCCACCCCCCAGGGGGTTATTTCTCGCTTTCTGTCTCTCTGTCTCTCTCTGTCTTTCTGGTGAGCACATGCACCCTAGGGCAAAAATCTCTCAAAAATAAATAGAGGTTAATATTCTGTGAACATAACGTATGAACATAACCATGGTCCCTCTGCCTAATTCCATATATTGAAGTCCTAACCCTTAGTATCTCAGAAGGTGACTGTATTTGGAGATAAGTCTTTAAGGAGTAACAGAACTAAAATAAGGTCATTGGAGTGGCTTCTAGTACAGTCTCACTAGCGTCTTCCTAAGAGGAGATTAGGACTCAGATATACATAGAGGGAAGCCCATGTGCAAACATAGGAAGGAGACAGACATCTACAGATCACGAGAGGTCTCAGAAGAAACCAACCCTGCTAACATGCTAACACCTTGATCTTGGACTTTTGACTTCCAGACCATGAGAAGATAATTCTGGTCCTTAAGCCATTTAGTTAGTGGTGCTTGTTTATAGTAATTCTAGCAAACTAACACATGGGGCTAGGCAACCAATCTAGGAAAAAAATGCCATCTGGTCTCTTTCCTTGACATCTCTGTTCAGACACAGAACAAATGATGGCTATAGCATCGGTGTGAGAAAAGTGGAAGTTACTACTAGATTTATTTATTTTTTTTCATATAGTCACATTGAGGCTCAAAAAGACTAGAAGCAAAGTTCATTTCAATCATAAATGAGTACCATATTTGGTTCTATTGTCTTGTTTTTTTAATTGCCAGAGGGTGTGTGCACTTACTAAAGGGAGACAGAGAGAGAGAGAGAGAGAGAGAGAGAGAGCGAGCGAGCGCTAAGGAGAAAGCAGTCCTCAGTGAGGCATAGTCACACTGCAATCCCTTGTTCTTCATTTTTCTGTCCTATTCTGACTTGGGGACTACACACAGATGTGTCTGGCATGTTTTTCAAGCCTTTGGGGCTGGAATTCTAACCAAGGTCACCCATATAGAATCTGGTTTCCTTCACTACTAGGCTATAGGGCCAGCCCTCATTTTATCATCTTAAACATTTAGTTTTCTAGAACATTATTTCTGGAAGATCAATGGAAAAAATCATTTTTATTCAATTTTTATTTATTATTATTATTTTTAAATTTGTTATAAGGCATGTGTGCTTACCACATAGAGAAACAGAAAGAGAGGGAAAGTGAGAAAGCAAGATGCCAGGTCCAGAACTTGAACCATGGTCAGCCATGTGAGAATTCAGCACCCCAACCACCATGCCATCCGCTGGCTCTGGAAAAAATAATTTTATAATCTAATATATTTTAAAATACTGCATTCTACCTCTTCCTCTCAGTCTTTTACACAGTCTGCTAGCATATTGGCAAATTTAAGTGAGCCTATATTTCAAAGGGCTATTTAGTTTTTGGTAACTCAAATATTTACTAAATGGTCTTGACCAGAAAATGAATTTTTTGCAACATCTCTTAAAATCCATTACCATGTGTATTCTATTAAAAAATATTTCAGCAAAGCTCATCTGTTAACATCTGTACCCCAATCTGTACTGCTGAATGGAAATCAACTTCTATTTCAGTAATAAAGTACCGACATTATTATTAGTCCAAGGGAATATTGGCCTAAGTGATTAAATAAAGTGATGACATATGCTGTTCCCTCTGGCCAGGCTGCCCTGACCATACTTGTCCTCTTGATCATATTTCAAAATCCTTCTCCGATTTCACTTTCTTTATGCAGCCTCTCTTCATCCTTTCTCTCTCCCCCCACCCCCCCACCATACAACCTAATTGATCACACTCTTTTCTGGATTGCATTCTGGTACACATGATTAGTGTCCTTATGTATTGTAGTTATTTCATTACATTTCTACCCCCCTCCCCCACCTTCTAGACTGGGAGATTTTTACAGGCGCAAGAAGTATGTTGCACTCACCTTCCACCTTTGGCACAGAGCAGAAAGTCTGCCTCATGGCGTGCTCAGTGAAAGGCAGCACAGGGAGTCATCTCCTAGATTTGTGACCAACCTTCTACTCTTGTATTCCCTGGTTATACCACTTTGTCTACCTTTTAAATCATGTTGAAGTCATACAAGTTTCTTTTTAACAGACTACGCTGGAAAAAAACACCAATGCCTTTATAATACTAAAATCAGCAGTACTGGGTATCCATTGTAGTTAGTGGTGGCCACTTCTGGAATAGCAAGAGCTCCCATTTTCCACACCTACTATGAGTCATGCCTATGCTACATGTTTTTCAGACACTATGTTTTGCAGAATAATGATGGCTGCTATCGGCTCCATGTTGCCTTCATTTTCAAACAAAACCAGAAACACACACTATGAAAAAAACGCGAATCCAGCTGAGAGTTCTGGTGCGAGGAGCTGTGCGGAAGTAGGTAGTAAGAAGGAAGAACACACTTTTCTGTGGCTTAACTTTGTCCTCTCCATGTGTAAGACCAATCCATATTTGAGCTCTCACAGGTGTGTAGGATGTATACACTACTCTGTGTCCCATAGGAGGGAAAATAATTTGAATTTTGTTATTTGACTCTGGAATTGCCTGAAGAGAAGAAAGATACACTTATCTGGGATAAAGGGATAATTTTCCTTATTAATTTATTGACTCATTGATTCTTTTATTAAAATATAAAACAAAGACAAATAAGACTTGCCCTGGAACCCCAGTAATGGTATGACAAGAAGTTATTTATCAGTAATCCTCAGTTCCTTCCTCTTTTCTCCAAGCAACTAACCTATTAGCAAGTCTTATCATTTCTACCCCCCAAATACATCCGGCTTAGCCTATTACATTTCCTACTCCCACCACCCTCAGCCAAGCAGCTGCTGTGTCTTGCCTGGCCCACCACTAACTTCCACTTGCATCCACTCCTCTCCATCTGCAGACTATTTTTCACATAGCAGCTACAGTGACTTTTTCAAACTTAAATTCCATTATTAGATATCTTTGTTACTAACTCTCCAGTTGCTTACTGTCACACTTAGAATAAAATTCACATACCTAATCTAGGTCTACCAGGTCCCTTTCATCTGTTTTTTTTTTTTTTTTTACTCATTTCTCATGTGTTATTTGTATGTTCATTTTTCTCTTTGTTCCTTGAGCAAGGTTGTTCTTGTTTCAGGGCCTTAGCATTGATAGTTCTTTCTATCTGGAAATTTCTTTCCCAGGTTCTTTGTCCAGTAGTGCCTTCTCAAATACTGCTTCTCTGTTTTGTTTTTGATTTTTTTTTTTTTTTAAATAAAGGCTTTTGCTATGGCATGTGCACTTGGCAGAGATAGCGAGAGACAGAGAGACAGAAAGCCAAAAATCACTTCCCCAGGGGGGAGGGCCGTGCTGCAATCTCTTCTTCTCCAGTCTCCTCTTGGGATTTTGGGCACATACGCACACGCAGCCGGCATGAGTTTCAGGCTGGTGGGTCCAGGACTCAAACCACGGTAGACTACATGGGAGTCCAGCGGCGTAGCCATCTTGTCATTAGGATGGTTCCCTGTTCTTTTTTTTTTTATGTATATAAGGACACTTTGAAAAGTTTATAGAGGGGCAAGGTGGTAGTGCAATGGCAGCAGAGTTCAATCTACATGGGAAAAGTCTTGGATTTAAGGGTTTGACCTGTCCAAGCATGCCAGGCATGTGAGTATGTGCCCATGACCTGGGCAGTTGGCTGAGACTAAGGGTGAATCACGGGGTAGGGATCTTGTGATGGGTGTCTTTCTCTGTATCTTCTCTCTTTCAGTAGAAAAGAACAAAACACTTTAAAAAGTTCATTAAGAAAGGAATTAGGGCCAACCAGATGGTGTGATGGTTAAGGCAACTGGATGCCACATGGCCATCTGTACAGTTCAAGTCCCAGACATGGCATCTTGAAAAACATGCCAAGCACATGTGCATGCATGTCCAAATCATGAGAGGAGATTGGAGGAGAAAAGATTATGGGGTGGTCATCCCCTTTAGGTGGTGCGTTCTCATTTTCTCTTGCTCTCTCTCTCTCTTCCTCAATCTCCAGCAAGTACTCATTCCCTATAGGAATTTTTAAAAATTCCATTTAAAAAATAGAATTGAAGTATGAGTTTATTTTGGTACAAAAATTTGCATAGTTATTCCATGATGTACATTTTTACATAAACATTTTAAGATCCCTTGTGAATGTATTTTATAAAACCAACAGGTATCTGAAATTATCTTAATTGTTTTCTTATTTTTGCTATTTATCCCTTACTAGCAGGCATGTTCCACAAAAGCAGCAATCTTACTGTATCATTTATTAATGGTATTAACCTCAGTTCCTGGGATGGTGTCTGGAACATAGTACATGCTGATTAAATAATTTTAGAAGGCATGAAAACATGAAGAACTTTCTCATGTTTCTTTGGCTGACTCTGGCCAGTGGAAAGAATGTCATGGTGGTATCATTCCTGAAATAAAGGATAAAAGAATATTTGAAGGCCATTGTCTGAATTTCTCCTTAGTTAGGAATCACAGAATATAAAAACAATGACCTCCACAGTGTTTTCTAAGTCAAAACAGTATTCAAGAAAAAGAAAACACTGGGACCTCCCATAGTGACACCACGAGATTCCAGGCTTTGAATCTGCATTAAAGATGAAAATCATTTCTAATTAAGTTCTTTGGACAGTTCAGAAATGAAATTCTCTTGAATATGGTTCATGATAGTAAAAATCTGGACTTGATTCTATTCTAGAATTAACAACAGAATGAAGCTGGGAAAGCACGGAGTGGAACACCTGCTGAATGCTGGGGTGAAAGAAGTTAGAAGGAACAGAAAACTGAGCGTTTGAGAACATCTTGGTGGTGAAAGAGAGAAAATGTCAGTTCTTGTACTTCACTTGTGACCTGGCCTTTCCGGGAAACTACAGCCCTGGAGCCACTGGGGAATGCTATCTGGTGTCAGCTACACATGATGGAATTCTCCCTCCACTGGAGTCAATGGGAAAATCATGTCAAGGTGTTTTTTTTAAAGTTATAGTACAAGAAAGAACCACACACTGTCATCGATCCACTATAGACCTTCATGGCAGAGGAAATCACTGCAGGACCCAGCACACTGTAAGAGAAGACATGCAGGGCATATCTAAGAAAATGGGTGCAAAAGCACCTAGAATAATTTTAGCACTCAATAAATGTTTGCTTTCTTTACTCCTCCTCCCTCTATTCTTTTCCTTTCAAGCCAGATATAGTGAATGGAATTTAGCAAAGATGAGCATGTAACAAGAGGTATATAATATTGAATATAGAAAAATAAAAATTATTTCTCCTCTGATAATGTTTTGTATTTCTACTGTGTCTGTTGTTATTTTGCCTGCTTCATTGCAGGCTTGATTCACCTGGTTCCTTTCTCTCTTGTAGTGTTATCAACTGTACTAGGGAGAAATGTTCACCTGTTGAAGTATCCATTTTGTAAGCCAAATAATAATGTACTTGAATGTATAAAAGAAAATGAAATGAAAAAAATTTAAAAAAGAAACAAACAAAAAAGAAAAAAAATTATTTCTCCTAAAATTGGTATGAGCAAAATGGAGAGTTCCTTTACAATAGTTTTCAAATAAATAGAATATATTTTAACATGATCAAAGTTAATGTCATTTTATATCCTACCATATGAAAAAAAGAACTTGTTCTAAGATTTTAAAAAATCATGATTATAATTACCATTTTACAGCCTCTTCCTGATAACTTTTTTTTTTTTTTTTTTTTTTTTTGAGAGGTTTTTGCTATAGGGCACGTGCACTTGCCAGATAGACAGAGACAGACAGAGAAACAGAAAGCGAGAAATCACCCCCCAGGGGGGATGGCCACGCCGCAATCCCTTCTCCTCTGTTTTCCTCTTGGGATCTTGGATCTTGTGCATGCACACACACACACGTGCCTGGCGTGAGTTTTAAGTCACTGGGTCTGGGATGCGAACCGCGGTCGACTACGTGGGAGTCCAGTGACATAGCCATTACGCTAACTGCTGGTCCCTCTTACTGATACCCTTAAAAGCTATGCCATCAGGACTGACAGATGGTGTAATGGTTATGTTACTAGACTCCCACATAGTTGACTGTGGTTTGAATCTTGAACCCGACAGCTAGAAACTTATACTGAACATGTGGCATGTGTGCCCAAGATCCCAAGAGGAGAATGGAGGAAAAAGGATTGTGGCAGGGCTATCCCTCCTGGAGGATAATTTCTTGCTTTCTTTCTGTCTCTTAAGTGAGCACATTCTCCCTATAGCAAAAATCTCTCTCTAAAAAAAGCTATAACAGCTCCAGTGTCTAAAACAAGGGACAGCACACGTAGATGGTACTCAAATTTTTTTTGAAGGCATAAAAGAATGAGGAGCTTCTTTTTTATTTTTGGCAGAAACTAGCTGGTAGACAGAATTTAGGGTGATCACTTCTGGAAGGAAGAGAAAAAGAATGCCTTGAAATCCATTCCCTGCACCATTAATTCCTAATCCACTATGATTATCATTACTTTGTTACTATTATTATTTCTTTCAATGCACTGCATTTGCTAAGCATATTGTACTTTGGAATTTCTTCCTAATTTTTTTTTTTAATTGTCAGAGGATGTATGTGCTCATCGGAGAAGGAGAAAGAGAGACAGAAAAAGCACCCCCCATAGGATGCAGTCATCAGTGATCCTGGTTTCTTCATTTCTCTATCTCATCAGGATTCTGGGCACACACGCCCATGTGCCTAACACGTTTCTCAAGCTGTGGCGGCTGCTATTCCAACTGTGGCCAGCCAAATGGAATCTGGTTCCTAAAGTACAGTTCTCAACCACTGCGCTGTGGGGCTGGCCCTGGAATTCCTCTGAAATACATTACGTGGTATCTTCACAGCTCCCTTGTGAGGCAGAAGGAGTTTTGCTATTTGTTTTATTGCTAGAAAAACTGCACACAGTGTGTTTAAATAACTTGCCTTCTCCCTCTACCAATTGGGGGCATACCCAAGGTTAAGACTGATTTTCTGGCTTTAATCAAGTGAGTCACCTAAGGGTACTATATCCATGTCAAAGAGACTGTGAATGCATTGCAATAGTTGGGATTTTGAGGGAGAAATAAAAATGATGGTGCTAAGATTTTTAAATAGTACAGATAAAGAACAATAATACATTCTGGAGTCATTATCTCAGAAAAAAGGAATACTGAGGTGAATTCTAAACAATGTGAAAGGACAATATGTTATTATTATAATAGTATTATAGATTATAAAGACAAATGACTTTGTTCCCACCTTTGCTGGGTCCAGAATTAGAATGAAACAACTAGAATCTAAGGTTACTAATATTTATACTTTAAGATTTTTATTAGGGATGATTGACATACAAAAAGCTGCACATATTTATGCAAGAAATCGTTTTCACAATCTAGGCCATAAACCTATCCTTCACCTCCAAAAGTTTCCTCCCTGTTTCTGGACTTACGTATTTAGCATTCATGTATTTATCTACTTAGAAAGAGTCTCACAATGCCACGAGCCTTCTGCCTTGGATTCTTTTTATCTTTTTTTATTTTTGGAGAGGTTTTTGCTATAGGGCGTGTGTACTCACCAGACAGACAGAGAGAGACAGAGAGACAGAAAGCGAGAAATCATCCCCCAGATCCCTTCTCCTCCATTCTTCTCTTGGGATCCTGGGCACGCACGCACATGCGCCCGGCGTGCGTTTAAGCCACCGGGTCTGGGACTCGAACCATGGTCGACTATGTGGGAGTCCAGCAACATAGCCATTACGCTAACTGCTGGTCCCCTACCTTGGCTTCCTGAGTACTTGGGACTACAGGCACATGACTCTGCACCCAGTTTTTAGTGCGAGTCTGGAATTCAGCCTGGGCTTCACACGTGGCTTCAGCCTGGAGAATAGCAGCATCAACAAGCATGCTGCCCCAGCTGGGTTTTCACTCCCTCTGTCTTTATTGTTATTATTAATTTGGGGGGATAAAAATCACTTACTATAAAAATCTACCTTCCTGTGGTGGTTGATGGGTGATAGAAGGAAGAAGAAATAGGAACTTATTAGTCAACGGGTATAAAGTTTGTTACATATACAAGATGATTAAGTCCTAGATCTGCTGTATAGCACAGTGCCTATAGTTAGCAATACTGTATTGTATGCTTCAAAGAGAGCCAAGATGATAGCTCTTATCTTAAGGCTACACATATTTACATTAGCAATTCTGGCCAAAGCTACAGAGAGAAGGACAATGTAACCCAAGGAAGCTTAGGTGACCAGTTTGGGCCTAACGTGGGAGTGCTCTCCTCATGGTGCTGAGATCCCCTGAGAGCCCTCCCTCTATCGGGTGAATGGCCCAGGAACGGCAGGCTCACTGGCCATGACTTCCTGCTCAGTTTCTCTAGCTTGCTGGTCCTGTCTTAGTCATCTTTTCTTTTCTTTTTCTTTTTTTTTTTTTTGGAGAGGTTTTCACTACAGGGCGCGTGCACTCGCCAGACAGACAGAGACATAGAGACAGAAAGCGAGAAATCACCCCCCAGTGGGATGGTCACGCCGCAATCCCTTCTCCTCCATTCTCCTCTCGGGATCTTGGGCACGCACGCAGACGTACCCAGCGTGAGTTTTAAGCCACCGGGTCCGGGACGCGAACCGCGGTCGACTACGTGGGAGTCCAGCGACTTAGCCATTACGCTAACTGCTGGTTCCCTGCCTTAGTCATCTTGAAGTGCAGTCTTATCAGGGATCTGGCAGTGTCCTAACCCAGAAATTGCTTCTTGTCTCCACAGGCGCTTCTCTCCACTGGGCATTCAGGTCACAAACTACAGTGATATGCAGTGGGAAGAGACAGTCCATCTACCTGTGTCCCTGAGAAGATAAAGTTGAAATATCTTGGCAGTCAATAAAGAATAATTTTCCTGAGCTAGTTACTGGCTATTTGGATTCTATAATTTTAATAAAGTTAAGTTTTCTCCTATTTCCTAAACTGTCACACTCATGAAAGTTTTTAAAAAAATACTTGTTTTTAAAATTGCATTTGTTATTATTATTATTTTAATTTGACCATAGAGAGACAGAAAGAGAGAGAAAGGGAAAGCAAGAAAGCAAGCTGCCAGGTCTGGGACTCGAACCATGGCTGGCCATGTGGGAATCCAGTGCCTTTAACTACCATGCCACCTGATGGCCCCAATTTTCTTTTCTTTTTTCTTTTTTATTTTTGGAGAGGTTTTTGCTGTAGGGCACGTGCGCTCACCAGAAAGACAGAGAGAGACAGACAGAAAGTGTCTGGGGGGATGGCCACGCCGCAATCCCTTCTCCTCCATTCTCCTCTCAGGATCTTGGGCATGCACGCACACGCGCCTGGTGTGAGTTTAAGCCACTGAGTCTAGCACTCGAACCGTGGTTGGCTACATGGGAGTCCAGGGACATAGCCATCACGCTAACTGCTGATCCCAGGCCCCAATTTTTAAAGATCTCTTTCACTTCGTTTTTTTCCCAGAGTTTCTTTTTCAATCTGCATGACTGATAACGCCCATCCCCACGTCAGGGAATGAGAGCCAGTTATAGAAATATTTAATAAATTTCAGCGTTCTTTCACGGCATTCATGATCTTTTGAGGACATTGAATCCCTCCACATTCTCTGTTGCTAGCAATGTAGGAAAGATGTGGCAGAAAACAAAGCTGGATTCTCCTGCACTCAGTGCATGTTTGGTGAATGAATGGATGAAGGAGGGATGTGGGCAGTTACTTGATCACGTCCTCGACACCCCCCACCACATTCCCCATGTTGTACTCTCCACCTGCAAAGTCCTTCTCTCTCAGTTCCAATTTTACGTTCATCTATTATAGCCCTGTTTGTTTATGGTTCAGGTTACAGCTACAACTGGGACTTCCCCAGATGTTAGAATTCATGTCACACCTTGGTCTTGTGAATCCACTTCACAGGCACAGTAAACCCACGCCTAGATTACAGTTTCTGGTGTACACACTTATTTCTACCTTATAGGATGGCAATGTATGAATTAAGAAACATGGACAATTGAGGTGAGAATTTGGGGTGATATAGAAAACGAAAATATGAGATGTTCTAGCTAATTAAAGTGAACTTTGATCCTTTCATAACTGAAGTATTGCGGAGGATGCAAAGTTCAGTGAAAGAGTTTCTGTCTCCCGAAGTCTTTTTCCTATGCCAGAGGCTTGAGCGTCCACATTGTATTAACTGATCACCGGATCATGAAGTGTTCACTGGTACTGACTTCAATAGACCCTCTGTTTGTTACTTTCTTCCATTCTGCTAGAGAAATCCACTTTGAGTTTTACATGAAGAATTAACAAGAATAGGTAATTAGTAAGTAGATGAGTGACCTATGGCAAGTCCTTTCCCTAAACTTCAGTTTCTTTATCTACAGGAATGATTACAGTACTTGTCCCAAAGGTTAATAGGAAGCAAACACAGGCAAAGCACTGAGTGTTCTAGCACCAGTTGTACCTGAATAGTACCTAGCAGCCATGTGAGTCCTGGCCCTCTCTGCTTTGAATAAGCCAACTACTTGGATTAGCAGGCTGTGGGAATCAGAAGTCGCTGTTCTCTTGGATGGGGTGACTTCCCCTTATTCAGCTCCTTATCTGCATCTGGTCCACCCTTCAAAGCTCAGCTCCTCTCACTTGCTCCTGGTATTGCTCATGGTATCTGCTCCCCTTTCTGAGCCCCTGTTGTCCTCGTTAATAACCTCTGGCACCCTATCTGCACCTGATTACTTGGCCACATTGTGCTGCTTTCTAGACGTTTCATGAGCAGAACTTCCTTATTCTTAATTAGGCTGTTCCTTCAGAGCAACATCTGTGACTCAATTTTATGTCCTTGACTTTCGAGAATGTATCTTTGGAAATCAGTTAACATATAGCTAGTGAACTCAAATTCCACAGTGTTGTGGATATCTCACGGAGATATTTTTCTTTTTCAGTCAACATTTTAAAAAGTAGAGCCTTTGGATTGCAGGTACTTTTGAAATCTCAGTATAGTAGGGACCAGCAGATGGCATAATGGTTACATTGACTGGACTCCCACGTAGTCAACTGGGGTTTGAGTTCCGGACCTGGCAGCTTAAAACTCACACTGGGCATGTATGTGTGTGAGCCCAAGATTCCTAGAGGAGAACAAAGGAGAAAGGATCGCAGCATGGCCATCCCCACTGGGGAGTGATTTCTCACTTTCTGTCTCTCTTTCTGGTGAGGACATGCACCCTATGGCAAAAATCTCTCTTTAAAAAAACAAAACAAAACAAAATAAAAACAAAAACAAAAAACCTCAGTATACTATTCGAAGAAACTGGAGATGTAATATTAGCTGTAATTGTAAAGAAATGAGATTGATCATATTGGTTTTAAACTCCTTGACCCACATTTGCTTTTTATTTTTACCTAGGGATAAGTAGTAGTATAGTATAGTTTTGTACCTGCGTGATACTAACAGTGCTAGACACTATTCATGTACAACTGGTGCCAGAACGCTCAGTGCTTTGCCTGTGTTTTCTTCCTATTAACCTTTGGGACAAGTACTGTAATCATTCCTGTAGATAAAGAAACTGAAGTTTAGGAAAAGGACTTGCCAAAGGTCACTCATCTACTTACTAAGAGGAAAGACCAAATTTTCAACCCAGGTCTGAGGCCAGATTCCGACTCTTACTCATTGATCTTTATGTAACTTTTCTTTTGTCACTAGGTTAATTCTTGCATGTATCATCTCAGAAACAAACTGAACTCCCTCATGTTTAAGGATGAACATTAAATCCAGGACAGTGGCTCTTGGCATGGATTTGTACCCCTCTAATGTATCATGATGGCCAGCTTTTATCCAATTCTGCTGTCAAGCCCAAATCTGGTCTTTTCAGTTTTCATGATTTGCAAACTAGGCCAGGTTATAGTTCCAAGAGCCGTAGGCTATGTTAAGATATGTTAAAATAGAGTCCTAGCCAGCTAAGTGTATATTTTATTTTGATACGTATGCCTATAAACTAAGTATTACAGAGACACAACGAAGACAGACAAGTGGTGATTTTCCTTCAGTCTTGGTCCTTGGGGACACCTGGAATTATTGTTGAAGGGGATCTGTAATATGACACAAAGTTTTAATTTCTGGGTTATTAGCAATAAATCCATTTCAGCATAATAATGGCCACAAATATTTATTTTTTGTCTGTCTAGTGCTTTACAAAAAATTAATTTTTTTTCTTTTTTTTGTAATTTTTGCTTTAGGGTGTATGCACTTGTCAGAGAGACAGGGAGATACAGAGAGACAAAAAGCAAGAAATGACTCCCCAGGGGGGATGACCATGCTGCAATATATCCATTTTCCTCCATTCTCCTCTTAGGACTTTGGGCATACATGCACACGTGCCCGGGGTGAGTTTCAAGCCACCAGGTCTGGGATGCAAACCATGGTCAGCCATATAGGAATCCAGCAACATAACCTTTATGCCATCTGCTGGTCCCCCAAATTAAATATATATTCTTATGGATTCCAGAAATATATCTAAAGATCTTTCAAATATCTATGCCTTCAAAGAGGAATTTTTTTAGCTTATCATTTTTAACATTTTGTGTTACGTTTAATCACCTATATCTTTTTTTTTTTTTTTTTGAGAGGTTTTTGCTATAGGGTGCGTGCGCTCGCCAGAAAGACAGAGAGAGACAGATAGATAGGAAGTGAGAAATCACCCCCCAGGGGGGATGGCCACGCCGCAATCCCTTCTCCTCCATTCTCCTCTCGGGATCTTGGGCATGCACGCACACGCTCCCGGCGTGAGTTTAAGCCACCGGGTCCGGGACTCGAACCGCGGTTGACTACGTGGGAGTCCAGCGGCATAGCCATTACACTAACTGCCGGTCCCAATCACCTATATCTTTACAGTGTATAGCATTTCTTTTTTCAGTACAATTACTATGCATATCAGTCAGGACAAAGACATTACGATATACATGGTCATCAGCAAATAGCTTTTTATTTTTTTGTCAATTAAATGTACTTTTTTCTTTTTCTTCCCGTTTCCCTCATTTTCTCCCTTTATTACCCATCCCCTTATTACCCCTATCCTTACTGTCTCTAGTAGCTATGGTTGCCTTCTCTGCTACTACACCTCCCAAACTTTCCGTTTCAGCCACAGAGCACAGATAATTGGTATCTATTGTGTGGGAACATACGAAGTCCGTCTTTCACGTCTGACTCGCTTCACTTAGCATTAAGTCTTGGGAACCAGCAGTTAGCGTAATGGCTATGTCGCTAGACTCCCATGTAGTCGACCGCGGTTCGCGTCCCGGACTCGGTGGCTTAAAACTCATGCCGGGCTCGTGTGCGTGTGTGCCCAAGATCCCAAGAGGAGAATGGAGGAGAAGGGATTGCTGCGTGACCATCCCCCCTGGGGGGTGATTTCTCGCTTTCAGTCTCTATGTCTCTCTCTGTCTGTCTGGCGAGCGCACGCGCCCTATAGCGAAAAACCTCTCCAAAAAAAAAAAAAAGCATTAAGTCTTCTATATTTGGTCCTCTTTGTATCAAATGTTAGGATTTCATTACTTTTCATGGCTGAGTAGTATTCCATAGAGTATATCTGCCACATATTTCAATCCAATAATCTCTTTTTTGACATTTGGGTTGATTCCATGTCCTAACAATTGTAGATAGTGCTGCAATAAACAATGGATGTGTAACTGCTTAGAGGAATTTTTTAAAAGTATATTAATGACTGGTCCTATGGCCTGGTAGGAAGAAGCTGGATCCCACATGACTGACCTTGCAGTTTGAGTTCCATCTAGGCAGCTTGAAAAACACTCTAAGTGTGTGTGCATGCATGCTGCAATTTCCAACATGGAGAAAAAGAAGAAAAGATTATCTTAGCATGACCATATCCCTAAGGAGTGCTTTCTCCCTCTCCTTTTCTCTATCTTTCTCTGGCAATTACATATGCTTTTTGGAAAAAAAAAGGAATGATGGTTATATTAGAAATTAGTTTCTGAAATTTGTACTGCAAATGTTGGAGAGAACTCGAATGCTCTCTACAGACATGGAAATGGTCCTTATTATTGTAATATAAAAAGGCAGTGCTGAATTTCTTGGCAAAACACCATGCAAGTGAAAAGGACACATATGCATTCTATAAACTGGCCCTCTAACCTTATGCACATTCTAGAATTGCTCAAGAAAGAATAACTAGTCAATGATGTGAGAACCATCTGCTCTCTAACTACTGAAAAGCTGTATAGAGTTAAGGATAGGGAGTCAAGCCATTCTGATGATCCACCACTTGGCTGTGCAACCTTGATCAAGGCACTCAGTCTCTATATTTCAATTCCTCAGTTCAAAATTGTGTATCATAACAATATCTACATCATAGGGCAGTTGTGAGGACTTAATGAGCTGTCATCTGTGAAATACTTAGGCTCGTACCTGGCACGTGCAAGCATTAGCTTTTATTGTTGGAACAGAATATAGGAAATGATACTGACTGTGTTTATAATAAATGTAAAGTAGCTCTTGAAATAGAAGTTGTTCAGTTCTCTTGAGTGAACTAGAGAATCTTTTCCATCCATTTGACATTATCTGGGGTACCAGGCACCCAGCAAGTTGCTAGGGAAACAAACATAAAAAAGTCATGGTCTTTACCCTTGAGGGATTTGCCATCTAGAAAAAGGCAGATACGCACAACAATGATTCTCAGTGATTATGGGAAGTGCATGAATAGAGATGTCAAGCTATTATGAGCATGTAACAAAAGAAATGAGTAATTCTCCCTGAGAGAGCTGCTCTGAATAGATGACTTTCACCTGGGTCTTGAAAGATGAGTAGAAGTAAGTTTGCCAACAATCAGGACCTAGTGCTGAGTCGCTTTTGTGGAGATGGTGTATCTATATTGTGCCTAGAAAATTGCATAGACTTTATTACCATATAGTAGCAGATTTGCTAACCAATCATGACATGATAGGTCACTTTGCTAGATATTCTGCAAAAGGGTAGAGAGAAAAGGGAATTGGGAGGAAGAGACAGGGTGAGCAGGGAAAATTAAAGGGGAAAATGAAGAAGCATAATCTCCCCAAAGGTGAAGTTAAACACATGAAGGTAAAAGGCTTTCCTGTGCAATATCCTATTCAAAGGCAATAATGTCCCATTGGCTTTTTAGTAAATTCATCAGACACACTGAAGCCAAGGAAGGAGACTTGTCTTTCACTGTTAGGAATGAAAGAACTTTATTAAGAGATGTTTCCTCCAAGGAAACAGTGCTATTTTAACTGATTTCTGTGTGACATCCGGATTTGTCCCTCCATAGTTCATATACAGACATTTAAACTGCCATTTGCCCAGTTCTGCTTCAATGGTCATTGGGGAAATTCATCTAAGTCTGGAAAAAAAAAAAAGGGACTGGAAATGTTTGCATCATATTAATAAACGGGAAACCGAGGAAGCTGCCAACTGGCAGCCGAGTGTGTTTTGGTGGTTTGATAAGGCTACTAAAGAGTTTATGATGTGACAGATGTTTCACTACACTATTGTGAAATGAATAGATTATGAGAAGTAATTAGATGTACATTGGAATCAATGCTGTTATCATCGAGGCCTTCAGGCGATGCAGTAGATGAGAGTCTTGGCAGCAGGTGGTCCAATGGCTCGGAGACAGGAAGACACACCGCGGGAGACTGAGTGACAGGTTTCACAGATCCAGGGGGTGAGAGATCTGAGCTGGGGCTTGCATTTGTAATCTTTACTCATGTATAAATAATAACAACTCCACCATTGACTTCATATGCTATGTCATAGCCTCTGTTACCCTCACACACGTAGAAAGTGCTGGTTTCATCCACGCAAAGTTATTCTCGGTGTTCCTGTTTGCAAATATGCATATGTATGTTCGATTGTAACTGACAGCTCTATCATTTTTTTGAGGGGAAACTTTTAGAGCTAATCATCTGATGATTACATTTATTTTTAATGCTTGGCATTGAGCCGCCATTGTACAAAACTTCCTATAGGTTATAGATCAGAGGCTGAAAAGTACTTTTACTGCCTTTCATGAGGAAGGCAGTTTCTTCTGTCTGGCTCAATGACTAACATTTAAAGGGACACGTTTGCCTTTCTGCTCTGTAAAATCCCTTTGCAGGAGACTTGGCAGGGTCACCCTCCAAGCTAGAAGCAACCATATGGAGCCTGCTGCTTTCAAGAGAAGGTTTTGGTTTCTGCCAGTTTCCAGGGTCAGCTATTAGCACACTGGGGAATGTTGAAGTTTCCAAGCACAGAATGAAGAGGGAGGAAAGAAATGGGTGATTAGGGGAATTAAGTAACTGATTCCCTGTGTACATCTGCTACCCCTGTAGGAAGAAATATCTGGTAGAATCATTTATTAGCCCCTTTCCACTTAAAACAGCAATGGCATTTCTGTAAAAAACAAAAAACAAGGGGGGAGGAGAGCTTCATCAAATGATTGAAAAATAATAGGTAGCTGTGATAATTAAAGATATCTTAGTAGAAAATACGTAATGTATGGCTGTATACTTATTCACAAATGTGCAACTTTGTAATTAATTAATTAATTAATTATTTTATTCATTCTTTTAATAAACACTAATTGGACATTCACTATATTCCTATTACTTGCCATCTTGGCGATAAACTTAATTGTGTCGTGAAAAACTAAATTGTCTCTTTTTATGTGTCAAGCACTTGCCTATCATTTCCTATGTGCCTTCCATAAGAAACTAGGTTTTTTTGTTGGGAAAGTACATTTTGGGTGTGTTCTTTGAAGCTAATATGCATTATGTATCATACTTCACAGAACAGAGAATAAAAACCAGCAAAACTTAAAGAAATAATAGAGAGCCATAATATGCAAAACCGTTTAACACAAAGGAACCACTCATTGGTGTTCTTAACTAACTCATGGAGTTTTTGGCATAACCAGCAGCTGAAAAGATCATTGTAAGAAGAGGAGAGTTTTTTTTTTAAATCTGCTTAATAAATGTCTAGAAAATGTGATATACTCCACGTGCCATATGTTAAATTAAAATATAATGCACAAAACACAAAGCCTTTACCTTTCAAAGGTCTGCTGTTTCAGCTCCCTGTATCTGGGAATCACTAGTGTAAACAAGCTCCTATGATATAGAGCCCATGGTTGGTCAATCAAGACTTCCTAAGAGGGCAATAAAGCTTAATCATTCATAGATAACAGGACCTTGTCAAATGGTCAAGAGGAGCAACCTGGAGAGGAAAGCTCTGTGCAATCATTCTATCCCCAAATGAACATGAACTCTCGGCAACAATAGCAACCACTTATGGAGTATTCTGCTAAGTGCTTTACCGTTGTTATCTCATCTAATTCTAAAAATAGCCTTAGAAAGTAGACTCTGATTATTTTCATTTTATAGATGTGAACGGAGTTAGGATAGGTAAAGAAAATTGTTCAGAGTTGCACACAAAGTGGCAACATTTGGATTTAAAACCAGTTCTTTAATTCCAAAGCTCATGTGCTCTTGCAGGCATATTTCAGGTCCAGTGGTATTCTTTGAGTCTTTTGCTTTTTCTGTGGGACTTAAGGTCTGATGGGTTGCAAAAACAGAGAAAGGTTACTCACAAGAAAATTGGTATAATCCGATGAGATAACTGAGCAAAAAACCAAATTGCACAAAACAGGCTTAATAATACCTGTATTTATATGTGTCAGAATTCTTGGGATATTGACTTTGCTCCCAGTAATAATTGTGGGGTTTTGGATGAACTGTGGGTTCCAGTGACTGGAATTCTCCCATCTCTACCATGTAATAAAATTAAACAATATTCTCGGATGATTGGGTTAAATAAGATCCTAGGGTTGCTTATGTATACAATAGTCTGAGAAGTACTAGTCCAGTCTAGCAATGTTTGAAATGTCAAACATCTGTCTTTGGACAGATTAGACTGCTTAAAAAGTTTGTTCTAGTGCTTGCTGGCAGTGAGGTGCTAAGGCAGCTGGATTCCACATAGCTGACTTTGCAGTTCTAGTCCTGGACCCAGTAGCTTGAAAATCACACTGGGTGTGTGTACTGGCATGGCCAAAAGTCACTAGAGGAGAATGGAGGAGAAGGGATTGCAGCATGACCATCCTGCCAGAAGGGTGATTTCTAACTTTTTCTCTCTCTGTCTCTCTCTGCCCAGCAAGCACATATTCTCCATAGCAAAACAACAACAAAATTGAACAAAACATTATTTCCCAGTAGCTTACATACTTAGATTAAAACTCTATGGCAGAGCTTTTAAAAAGTGGGTTAGTCAAGTTAATACCAAAGTCTATATGGAATAATACACATGAAAGAATGTCAGAAAAAATACTGAGAAAGAAAAACTATCAGATATTAAAACATGCTATAAGCCTCTGTAACTAAAGCATTATTATACTGGAACATGAGAAGGCAAGTTGACCAATGGAATAAAAAGAAGACCTAGAAATAGATCAAGTGCATAAATTTAGTATGTAATAAAGGTAGTAGCTGAAATCACTTGGGCAAAGGTAAGCTTTTTATTTTGGAGAGGTTTCTGCTATAGGGCATGTGCACTTGCCAGAAAGACAGAGAGAGACAGAAAGACAGAAAGCGAGAAATCAGCCCCCAGTGTGGGGGATGGGCACGCCGCAATCCCTTCTCCTCCGTTCTCCTCTCAGGATCTTGGGCACGCACGCACACACACCCAGCGTGAGTTTAAGCCACTGGGTCTGGGACTCAAACTGCAGTTGACTACATGGAGTCCAGTGACATAGTCATTATGCCAACTGCTGGTCCCACAAAGATGAACTTTTTAAATAATGACATTGGAGGAGAGTCTGAGGAAAGACAATAAGGAAAAAAATAGAGAGGCAAGACATGTATGGGACACAGAAATGGATTATTATCTGTTGATTATAGCATGTATAATATCCCCAGCTGGACTGGTGAGAAATACATTCATGTTGGAAAATTCACTTTACAAGCTAAGCAATATATAATGATTGAATGTATACAATAAAATAAAATATATTAAATTTAAAAAGTACCATATAATATTAATGAGTAAAATATACAATTAGTGTATTAAAGCTGGATTATAGCAAGTGAAAAAAATAATGACAATGGATAACCATTTACAAATAAGTAAAATTAGATCTATTCCTCATATCATATGTAATAATAAACTCTAAATCTATAAAAATTTAAAAAGTAAAACCATACAAACACCAGACAAATTTGTGAGTAAATCCTTTTTAATCTAAGCACAGGAAAATATTTTTGTAGTATGATTCAAAGTCCAGAAACAAAGAATGAAAAGATGGCTGAGTTTGGCTACATAAACTTGTTTTCCCCTTCATGACAAAAACACCATAAACAAAACCATAAGGTAACAAATGCATTGGAATTAAGTATTTGGAACATATATCACAATGGTCAATATCCTTAACATATTAGACACTCTTAAAAATTGAGGGACTGAGGACCAAAAACTAATAGGACAATGGAAAGAAGATATAAATAAACAATTCATATAAATCTATAAATTACTTTTAAGATACTGAAAACACGTGCTGCTGGTAAGTCTGAGGGCAAACAGGTGGTCTAATGTATGCTGTGGGAAGGGAAACTACCACCCCCTGTCTGGAAGGGAATTTGGTAATATCTGACAAATCTATATTTGCATTGACTTTTGGATCTAGCAATAACATCTATAAGAATTGCCATTTCATTATACATTCAACCAGACAAAGATTCTTTGCACAAGGTTATTAATTGCATCATTTTTTTCATAATTACAACCTAACTGCTCATATGTAGACGAGTTGTTGAATGAAGTATGATATCTCTGCCCAGTGGAATGTCAGACAGCTGGCAAGAATGAAGATGAGCTCTATGGACCGATACACAATGCTTCCCAGGATGCATTGATAAATGAAAACTAAAATATTCAAAAAAGTATCTATGGAAGGATACTCTTTTTTGTAAGCATGAAGAGAAAGTAAGATAATGCACATGTCAGGCCAGCATGTGGCCTGGAGGTTAAGGTGGCTGCCTCCTACATAGCCCACTACGTGGTGGAGTCCCACAGCTGGTGGCTTGAGAAACATGTCCTGTGCATGTGTGTGTGAGCCCAAAATGCCAAAGGAAGAGATAAATGGAAGAGAAGGGATTGCAGCATGACCATACCCTATGGGTGGAGCTTTCTCACTTTTCCTTTCTTTTTCTGTCTCTCTCTGGCCAGCACACACACCCTCTGGCAAAATTTAAAAAGAAACAAGGAAAAAAATATATGGATCTGTCACTTGGTGGTGGTGGTGGTGGGGATAGATACAGTAAGGATAAACCAGAAACAATGATATTGCTTACCTACAGGGGCTATGAAAAGAATAAAAATATCCAAGAATAGGAATGGAGTAGAAGGGATGAAAGGGAGTGACACTTCTCTGCGTACTTGTAGCTTTTGGTATGATTTTGAGTTTTAGAGCGTGTTAACATTTCATAAACTTTAAAAAATTAACAAGAGAGTGGGAATAAACCAAAACAATCTAAACAGCAACAGATTAATCTAACAGTGTTACAACCAAGTAACAAAACCATCCTAAATGGAGAAGGAATGAAAGAACTCATTGATGTCAATTTAGAAAACAATCTTTTGACTATATACTGAGGTAGAAGACAAAGAGAACTCTTATACACAAGTATCGTATGCTAGTTATTAAATTTGTTTCTCACAGAAGCATGTGATTCTGAGACTACTTTGTGTATAATCTGGGATTAAATAAATGTCTAAATATGTTGTAGTTAATGAGATCTTGGAGTCTCATTGTGAAAGGAGGTAAAAATAAAGGAAGAGACGAGGGTAGAATTATCCCCGTGGTGTTAGACTGGAATCAGAAATATCAACATGAACTCATGGCTTCTCAAAATACTTACAGATAGATATATATTGAAATTGACGTGTGTGTAAACATATGTGTATATATACATACTTATGTTTTCTAATTGTCTCTTTTAAAAAGGCCTGGAAGAGATCACACCTCAATAGCAACAGATACACTTAGCATCTAGATCTTAGTTTTAAAATGTCATTCTTTAGTAAAAGGAGCTAGGATTTCACAGTGAAATGGCTAATTTCATAAATTCCTTCATGATTATCCAGGATTGGAATAGAGAAAAAAACAAAAGAAGTACCTGGAACATAGTGTGGTGTCAGAAATGAAGCAAGTGCTGAAAACACGATGAATATTTATCAGAAGGATGTTGAAAGGACACTGGAGCCAACTGGAAGGCTCACGGTCAAATCCAGAGAAAAGTGGATTATAGATCACAGAATGAAACACACATTCTTACACCATTTTTGATATCTATACTGATAAGAAAATAGTTGAACCAATAGTTAAGTAGGGGAAAAGGGGAGAGCATTCCTTTTTTTTTTTTTTTTTTTTTTTTTGTGAGAGGTTTTGCTATAGGGTGCATGCTCATCAGAAAGATAGACAGCAAGAAATCACCCCCTAGGGGTGATGGCCACACTGCGATCCCTTCTCCTCCATTCTCCTCTTGGGATCTTAGGCACACACGCACACGCACCCGGTGTGAGTTTATGTCACCAAGTCCAGGACTCAAACCGTGGTCGACTACATGGGAGTTGAGCAACATAGCCATTACACCAACTGCTGGTCCCATGGAAATGCATTCTTAAAGTAGGATTTTAATTATTAAATGTAGAAATAATGTTGCAAACGGAAGATCACCATTTGACAGCTACATTATAATAGTTGTTGCAAGTAGGGGGCACCAAAAGATGCTATGGGTTGTTGGGAAGTCATGATGCATTTTTTTGCATGGGAAAACATAGAAAAATATGTCACGACTTTCCCAACAACCTAGTAGAATTAATGGGTGAAATTATGATAAGAAATCAGATTATTTACAAACTCTCAAAATGCCTCCACCTAAGACATTAATTGCAAGGGAAAAAGAAGTAATATAGTTGAGAGACACGGCAGACACAGTCTTTAAGAAAAGATTGAAGTTGGGAACGACTGCTATACCATTGTTGTATTGTCAGCTGCCGCACTGTTCCACATATCTTGCATCTGCAGTCAAAGTTTTATGGATCCTCAAAATAGAAAAGTGTGTCCGTTGCTCTTACATTTTATCTTGTTAGATTTTATACCATCACTGCTGCCTATAGAAATCTTTTCAGATTCTGAAGCTGTCATCAAACATATAAGGCATTTTGCCCTCTATTACTGTGTGGAATAAGCCTTCCATACCTTTGTCTGAGTCACAGATAAAAATGTTGAACAAAATCAAGCTCCTACTAGATTGATACCAATTATTAAACAGAATATGTTTTTATCATACAAATTATTACTAAACTAATTCACGTAAAGTAACGGTGTATTCAGGCAAGTGTGTTCCATTTGTTCACCAGCATACAAGAGGAAAATTGTCAAACAGATTTTGAAGTTGAGAGCCTTCTTACCACAGTTCCATGAATTAGTGTCCTACACTTGTTTGGCTGAGGAAAGGGTCTCCCATGACATTCAGTATCACATAGGTCAATTGATGTCTGTCGGAATCTGGATTCATTTCTGCTCTGGCAGACTTAGGGCTGATCACTGAACAACTGCCAGCATGTCACTACAAATGGCATTCAGGGAAAGCAGTCACTGACAAGCCAACAAGGTATTTCCTGACATAGCTTGTGTCCACAAACAAAAGTGGTGTGATGAAGTGAGTGGGCAATTTATAATAAAATTCCTGTTGACTCTAGCCAAGAAAGATAAGTTTGTTTTGTTTTTTTGTTTTTTTGGTTTTCTTTTGAGAGGTTTTTGCCGTGGGGTGTGTGCGCGAGCCAGACAGACAGAGAGAGACAGAGAGACAGAAAGTGAGAAATCACCCCCCAGGGCAATGGCCACGCCGCAATCCCTTCTCCTCCATTCTTCTCTTGGGATCTTGGGCACGCATGCACACGTGCCCGGCATGAGCTTTAAGCCACCGGGTCCGGGACTTGAACCGCGGTCAACTACATGGGAGTCCAGCGACATAGCCATTACACTAACTGCTGGTCCCAAAAGATAAGTTTTGATTAAGATGGGTCTTAATCCCCAAAATAGCACCCATTTCATATCATTAATTGAAAAAAAAGAATGACTATCAAGTCCATCACTGTTTATACTGTTCAATAATTTTAATTCACATGGTAACTTTAGCCAATCTAAATGAGCATTTATCACAAGAAGTTTATAAAGATTCTGGACTTATTTTGAGTAGATTTTAAAAAATACTGGAGTATTTCTTGTATATTACCAAAAAAATGAGGAGGGTCAAGTATGTTAATTTCTTTAAAATCACTTAAAATATCTTCCCTCAAGAAGACTTTGCATATGTATTTCAGTCTGCAACATAGTTATTTCAACTGCTGACCAATGTATTCTCATTTATTAAGAATGGCAAATACCACAAAGGATACCATTCTTAATTTGTGATGATATATTAATTGACTAAAAATGCTGTAGCTCTGGGGTTAGTCAAGTGGCATGGTGGTTAAGAGGATGGGATCTCAGATGGTTGACTGTGCAGTTTGAGTTCCTGACTTGGAGACTTGTGGGTGCCTATGCTTGTGTGCTCGAAATTCTGAGAGGAGAATGGAGGAGAGGGGATGATGGTGTGGTCATCTCCCCTGCGAGGTACTTTCTTGTTTTCCCTCTTTCTCTGTCTGTCTCCTGGGAGCACACATGCCCTTGAGCAAACTAAAAATGAATAAGTAAATACATAAAAATGAATGAATAAAGACCATATAGTTTAAAAAAATTAAGAAAAGAAGCTGAAGCTCTAACCACTTAATGCCAGTGGGAATGCGAATTGAGGGGCTTTCTGAAAGACAAATTTGATAACATGTATCAAATGTTTAAAAAAAATGGTACATCAGCAAATCTGTTTCTGGTAACCTACTTTAGGAAAATAATATTCTAAATAAATGAAATCATGAGAACAAAATACAGAGGATTTTTTTTCTTTAAGAGAGGATTTTGCTATAGGGCGCATTTACTCACTGAAGAGTCAAAGAGAGAGAGACAGACAGAAAGTGAGAAATCACCCCCTAAGGATGATGGCCATGCCGCAATCCCTTCTCCTCCAGTCTCCTCTTGGGATTTGGGGTATGTACACACACGTGCCCAGCGTGAGTTTTAAGCTGCCGAGTCCGGGACTAAAACCATGGGAGACTATGAGAGTCCAGTGATGTAACCATTACTCCATCTGGTGGCCCCAAAACAGAGGATCTTAAAAAATAGCATCATTTATAACCAATCTATAAACAAAAGCATTCAGCAACATGACAATAAGTAAATGATGTCAAATAAGAAAAAAAATACAAAACCTCAATTTGCATTGTCAATATTACAAATATAAAAGTTATATATAATGAATGGTCATTTATAAAGTAATATTCCTAGGAAGAAAGAAATAGCATATATATCTATGGCAGAATTATGTACTTTTTAATTTGCTTAAATTTTTTTTTTCTGTGAATTCTAAACTTTGCCCAATCATCCTCCTTCAACCTCTTTTTTCTTTATTTTTGCCAGAGGCCATATGTGTTCATCAGAGAGAGACAGAGAGAAAGACGGAGGAGGAGAAAACATCCCCCCACCCCTGCTGCATTGGGCTCGTACACTCTGTAATACCTCCCTATCTACTTTCCTCTTCTTTAAAGAGTTTGAGCACTTGAGCACATGCCCCTAGTCTGTTTTTCAAGATTCTGGGTCTAGAACTCAAACCATGTGGTTGGCTATATTGTACCCTTAATCTCCAAGCATGGTCTGGTCCTGCTCAATGCATATTAGTTGTCATGGGATCACAAAAAGAAATTCTCTTAAAATATCAATTAAAAGAATTAAAAAATATGTTTATCCCACACAGTGCGGGAATGCATTTTATGTTCAGTATGTGGACATAGCTTCCACCCGGTATAGTAGTTATAGTATTATTCTTTTTCATACATTTTCAATTTCTTTTTTTAGCTTCTCATAATTTTCCTTGTGGAGGTCTTTCACTTCTTTGGTTAGATTCCTAAGTATCTTATACTTTTTGTGGCTATGGTAAATGGAATAATTTTTTTCAGTTCTATCTCCATCTGCCTGTATTTGTGTATTACTTCCAGAAAATTTTTAATGGAAACCATTGGATCTTCTATGCATAAAATCATGTCATCTGCGAATAGAGAGTTTCACCTGTTCTTTTTCTATTTGGAAGCCTTTCATTTTTTCCTCTTTTCTGATTGTGTTGGCGAGGACTTCCAGTACTATATTTCATACATTTCAAGATGCTGACAGGGCATATAGAATGCTACCAATTGTTTCAGCTTGCTTCCTCAGAGCAGTTGCGGGCTTTCTTCCTGTACTTGTACTGAGATAGTGTGTGGTTGTTTGTGGGGCATCAGGAGCACCGTGAGCATTATAATCCTGTTTGACATTGCTGGCCATCTCCATCCACCCAAGGTACACAATCATTCCTTCTTCTGAACTTCATTATCATAGCATTTTCAACTGTTACTGAGGAAGACAATGCACTTTGGTTACATGTTTTCATGGTGAGTCCTTTAGCTAAACTATGGATTCATTAACGACAAAAGATCACATTCTTTTTACTATGATCATCAACATTTATCAGAGTGATCGACAATCTTGGGGCTTCAAAACCATTTAGACTAAAGGAAGGAAGGAAGGAAGGAAGGAAGGAAGGAAGGAAGGAAGGAAGGAAGGAAAGAAGAGCAACAACTCTATCACTCATTATACCAGTAGTAAGTCTGGGTAGTTTAGGTAATCTCTCTAAACTACCATTCACTTCTCTGTAAAAATTCAGGTTACAGAGCCTACCAGGAAGGCCTTATAAAAAAAAAAGAAGCAAAGGACCAGCAGTTAGTGTAATGGATATGTCGCTGAACTCCCACATAGTTGACCGCGGTTCGAGTCCCGGACCCGGCGGCTTAAACTCACGCCAGGCATGTGTGCGTGTGTGCCTAAGATCCCAAGAGGAGAATGGAGGAGAAGGTATTGCGGCGTGGCCATCACCCCTGGGGGGTGATTTCTCGCTTTCTGTCTCTCTGTCTCTCTCTGTCTATCTGGCGAGTGCATGCGCCCTATAGCATAAACCTCTCAAAAAGAAAAAGCAAAATCATGGAGATGAAGGCTCTTTGTAAACTGCAAATTACTACAAAATATGTCAATATGTTTATGGATTAAGTTCTTCTCCCAAGTTCCTCTGCATGCTTCTAAGAGTTTAAGTCCTTGACCTTTTAATAAAGGGAAAACATATCCGAAAATATTAATTCTTAAAACACAAAAGTAATCCATTAATTTAATAATATCATGAAATAATGGTAATAGCATATATACTATAATAGTATTAGAGCTAATAGTAATAACATAATAGTGATAACAAAAATAATACTTAAAACTAGCAGTATTATAGTTTGTTCTATAATGTCCCAGTTTCAGAAGTGATGTGAGGCATAGTTTAGTTCTCCAGAGAATATAATATGCCAATCATTCGAAGAAAAAAAGTTTCTCTTTCTCTAATATTGATGGTAGCTCCTTAAAGATGTTTGTACCTCTCCAAGCACCCAGCTTACTACAAGCAGACTTGTTCTCACTTTCCCTCTCAAATTTATTTATTTTGATTATTCATAGTTTTTCTTTTTTCAGAAATTTATTTTATATCCATTCATTATATTATCATTCCAGCACACAAAATGAAATTTCTTATCTAGATTACACTGACTATTGGCCCAATCAAAAACATTACCATACCTCTTATCTTCAACAGATAATTTTCTACTTTGTGCTTCTTAACTGTCTTTTTTTTCTTTATTTGACACACAGAGAGGATGAGAGGCAGGGACTTCTAACAAGATCTTGTCATGCCATGAGTTTTCCCCTAGCTTCCCAGTCAGTCAGGGCCTAGCAAGTTCCAATCCACCCAGAATTTGAAACCCAAGCATTCTCTCTCTTTTCATTTATACACACACACACACACACACACACACAATTTACATTTAATTACTATACATCTTTACAGTGTACAGCATGGTTTTGCCCAGCACAAATACAGTGCTTATCAGTCAAGACAAAAACATTACCATATACATTATCATAGACAAATAACTGCATTTTTGTGTTAATTAAATGCATTTCCCCCCATTCTTTGCCCTTTCTCTCCCTATTAGCCACCTTCTATTATCCCTCCCTTATTATCTCTAGTATCTGCAGTTTCCCTCCCTGCTATTATACCTTCCAATCTTTCAGTTTCTGCTCTAGAGTGCAGATATTTGGTGTATATTGAGCTGGGACAAACAATATCTGTCTTTCATAGTTTGACTTGCTTGGTTTAGGATTAAGTCTTTTATATTCATTCACTTTGTATCACATGTCAGGGTCTCATTGTTTTTTATGATTGAGTAGTATTCCATAGAGTACATATAACTGAAGCCTTCTCTTACAGCTCCAGTATCATCCAGTAGTGTCCAGTTGCCTGTACCACTGTGTCTGGGTTCTCTCTCTCTCTCTTCATTGTATCTGAAGACTAGCCAATTCCCATTATAATGCACGCATGTGTGTATGTGTGTGTGTGTGTGTATAATATATATAACATATTATATAATATATATAACATATATATATTATATGATATATAATATAATTAAATTAGCAGTTCAGTGTGTGAGGCAAACATGGTAAGTGTGCCTAAAACAGGTCTCTGTTAGTGAACCTACTAACAATACATTTGCCTTAGATGAGATTGCTTTTGAATTGGGGACAAAGAACCACTGGTTCTCAGTTGGTAAGTGTTTGGCACTTGTACATGCAACCTGTCATTTTAGTTTGAACAAATTGTACTTACCCATTATATAACCATTTTTTCTTTGCTATTATATTGTTAAACTCTGTTATCTGGGAAAATGTTTTGATCACACTGGACTAAATTTTATTTGGCAATACTTTAGAATAAAAAAGTTTTGCTAAGCAAAATGAATAGTTTAAACACAATGACTAGGCACAATTTCAGCCACTTCTGAAGCATCTAATATGTACAAATAAATAGATCAATCTTCTATTCTTGAATACAGTCTTGGCAAGAGTCTCACATACAATGCTTTGTAGTATTTAGGTCAAGTTTAGTTTAAGCACTTGGAACAATATAACTACCTTTGTGTAAAAATATTGTATAACTTGAACCTATTCACTAACCTGCTCAAGTCATCTCAAATAAAATACAAATCAATATCAAAAAGCTTTAGTAGAAGAATGGATGAGACACATACAATTCTCAAAAGAAGAAACACAAAGATCCATTACAATGACTATTTGGCCCTATTACAATCAAGGAAATAAAAGCATAAAGAGACACAGGGGCCAGGAGATGGTGTGATGGTTAAGGTGCTGGACTCCTACAGGGCTAACTACAGTTTGAGTCCCAGACTAAGACACTTGAAAATCACTCTGGGCATGTGTGTGCATGCCCAAAATCTTGTGAGAAAAATGGAGGAGAAAGGATTGCAGTGTGGCCATCTCCCCGAGGGTGATTTCTTACTTTCTCTTTCTCTGTCTCTCTGGTGAGCACATGCGCCATATGACAAAACCTTTAAAAAAAAAAAAGAGAGAGAGAGAGAGACATATTTCACATTTTCAAGATAAGGTAGGAATAATAACTTAGATAACTAGAAAATGTTTTACATACAGGATTATTTAAATTCCCAACTATGTAAAATTCCTAGAAAGTAGATGCTTATCAACAATGGATTAGTACAATAAATTGTGGTATATTCATACAATGGAATACTTTGTAACCAGTAAAAATGATGAAGCAAATCGCCTTTTTTTTTTTTTTTTTTAGTATGTCTGGTATCTCCAAGATTATTCTTCAATTTGACAACTCACTAAAAATACTCCTAGTGCTCAGAGAAGCTCTTTTACTCATAATTATAATTCATTATAGCAAAAGGATATAGATAAAAATCTGCAAAGGCAAAAAAAAAATAATCATAGTATGAATCCAGAAGTCAGGAGCAAGTTAGGTCTAGTTGTTTCACAGTGGAGTCACATAGACAGCGCTTACTTCTCCCAGCCATGCTATGTGAAGACAGATGAAGTGTTACTAATCAGGGAAGCTTATATGGGCCTTGGTATCCAATATTTTTGTTAGTGGTCAGTTACATATACTAGTATTAGATACTCAGTGTCCAGGCCCCCAAAACTCAAATTGATACAACATGATACAAAATCTAAGGCTATAAAAACAGGTATGCACCATAAATCACATTGTTGGCATTAACTATCTGGCATGGCTCAGGGTTCCAGGTTTACAAAGATACTCTTAGCCAGGAAATTCCATGTCAATGGCCCATCAAGGGCCAGTACTGAAGACCTTTAAAATGCACAAGCTCGAAGTCTGATTAGTTAACTTTTTATTAAACCGTCTCCATTTTTTCATCTCGTGTAGATCTTTTTTTGTTGTTGTGTAATTAAGGCCAACTATAGCCAAACAACTAAATTTCCTGGGGATTAATAAACACAATTTTCTCACGCTTCTCTCTCTCTTTCTCTGTAAAAATTATAAAAAAAGAGAAAATACATCAATGTTTTAAAAAAATGCCAACTTTTTAAAGTGTTAATTGATGCCATCAAAGTAACTTTTAGTTACTTTATAAGAAATTGATTGAAAGAAGTGGAATTTGAATATTATAATCTTTATTGAACTTCTGTTTGTCGAATTTATTATTTTTTTTGGCATGAACAATTCTTTCTTTCCAAAAACTACAAAGCAATTTCTTTCTAAAAATAAAATAATGTCTCAAAATATCAAAGATTAAAAAGTAACTAATAATCCTCATGCATGCCAAACCTATATTTACTGGATTAATCAGACCGAATTACTAAGATTTAAAATCAGTATCATTTTCCAAATATTTCACATCAATACTTTAGATAATTTACTGAGGATAAGCGAGAGGCAAACTGCCCTTTTTTATTGCCATCAATCATTTTTTAAAGTTGCTCTTTTAAATGCTAATAAATTATTACAATGTTATCTATAATAAAAACCTACAATCTATAAAGTATTTAGAATAAGATTAAGCAAATATTAAAAAACCTAGTAAACAAAGTAAGCATATAATTAAAACATCCTTTTGTCATTATTCTTAGAAAGGGGCCTTTTTACTACTCAGTAATGATAAACTTTGACAGTAGAAATTTATTACTGTTTGCTAAGTCCAGTGCACCATAGAATTCTTAACTCATTTCTGTGTAAGATAATAGTGTGAAATAAGAATGCAATTCATTCTTATAGAACAAAAGGAATAAAATATAAAATTAGTAATATTTTTATATTGGGAAAATTTAATGTTTTATTTTTATAAAACATTAAAACTCATATATAGCTTAGATTGCATTAATTCTTAAATTCTCTATTAGGTTAACTGAAAGAAATCAGTTTTTAATCAGAACAGAGCTTGTGCACAGAGGAATCCATCTAATTTCAAGGAAAACCTATATTTCCGCAGCTTTTATGACTTTCTCCATCTTATCAAATTAGACAATGGCCTACGTGGTCAATGTGAAATTGAGCGACTGGAAAATTAAGAAGCCCTTCTGAAGAAATGATGCCTGATTCTCTTATAAACACATTCACATTTCTAGGAAACTTCACTTTTTCTTATTCTCACTCTAAGAGATCTCTGGATGGGTGCAGACAAGCCAAGGTACCTTAACCTTTATTTGCAGTTTCCACCAATATTACTTTTTTCTGTAAACACAGCACAATGTAATAAAAACAATATCTCTATGTAAAATGTACTCTTTTCTTAATTTCTCTACAAATTAACCTTTTATGGCTTAAAAAAATGTACATGATTGTTAGTATCCAGGTCTAACCTCATTTGTGTGTCTTCAAAGACCAATACCCACTCAGAAAATATTTGAATTTCTCTTCATCTTGTGAAGATCTTTTTTTGTTGTTGTGTAATTAAGGTGGACTATAGCCAAACAAACATCTAACTAAATATCATGGGAATTAATAAGCATGATTTTCTAATGACTTGGGATTAGGGGTAGTTTTTGAAGAATTGGTCTTAAGCTTAATAATGAAAATGTTGGAGTGTAACTGGATTATAATATTAAATGACCCAAGAGAATAAAGAAAGACTACATAACCCTAAGCTATATATCACTTAGAGGTTGTGATACCTACAGTCAAAAACATAAAAATTGCATTGTAATTGTCATAATAAAATGAATTCTCATGAACTGATAACAACAGTATACAATTTTATCTTTGTAATTAAATGCCAAAATTTAGCATAAAACTTCACAGGCTTCTTAGATTATAAGATAATGATTTCTAATAGTAGTCTTATCAAGATAGATTGGACAATTTTATCCAAAGTTCATTTTGATTTGTTCCTGCCTTATCACTTTTTAAGATGTAACATGTTGTGTAAACACATAACAAGTCTACCACTATATATGCTTGTTTTCTACAATTAATTCTGAGTATCTAATGATCTGCTCTCAACTCTATCCAGTTTATGGAGGGTAATTTAATAAACACGTCTTTAAAACTACAGATAAACTCTGCCATAGAAGACCATCTTTTAAAGTACAATCAAAGCTTTAAAAATGATAATAAAGTTATAAGCCATATGCCTGGAACCAATGGATTTTTTTTTCACCTTTGACTCAAGATAAAAAAACAAAAAGAGAGAGAGGAGGTTTCAGTCACACCGTATTTAATCCAATTTGCTTTGGGTTTAATCTCCAAAACAAGGCTGGTCTGCTAATTCCCAATTATAATGGCACATGTAATCAGAGTCCTCATTAACAAAGACTGACTATATTGTCTATTAGGAATGAAAATTTGAAATGCAAATTCAGCAAATCAAAACGTTAAATGAGCTTCTCTACCCAAGATGCTTAGAGCTCCCGCCAGGGCAGCCCACGCTGGCCGACACCTGCCCTGGATTTTCCCTCCAGCTCAATGTTTCCTTCGGTTCCAGTCTTTGCCTCCTAATTGACCTGCTTATGATCTCTGCAACAATTAACATATGCTTATTAGTAATGGCTGGTTAAAGATTTCAGCTGCTGCAGTTTACAAAGTCTAACAGGGATGGCACGCCACTGGAAAGATGAAGCCACTATTTCCCTCATCAGGAAAATCACCATGGTTAGCGAGCATGTGGTAAAAATGGCATGATTTTTCACTGTCTGATGTATGGAAATTGGGTACTAATTGATACTGGAAACCAGTGTATACGTGATTCCAGGATTCATGTACTGAGAGAGAAACAAATAATTAGTGAGTCCTTCCTCTCTTCAAGTAAGTAATTTCTAATTTCATTTTAGGAGGAAAAGAAATGAAGAGAATTCTTTTTCCTGCATGAATGACTAAAGATACTGGGTTTATTTTGAACTGGGAAATCATTACTTCCATTCTGCAGAGTAATTCTGCACAATGGAATGGGAACTTGTGTGTGTGTGTCAAAAATCTTACCTATATGTTAGTAGGGAGATTGTACTTTTACAACATTATGTTCAGAATTCACATTAAGGTCACCAGATACTTCCTCTAAGTTTCTAGTTGGTACTACCAGATTGGAGACTGCTGGAATCTCAGAGTAGCTTTTTTTTTTTGGAGAGGCTTTTCACTATAGGGCGCATGCACTCTCCAGACAGACAGAGAGAGACATAGAGACAGAAAGCGAGAAATCACCCCCCAGGGGGGATGGTCACGCCGCAATCCCTTCTCCTCCATTCTCCTCTCGGGATCTTGGGCATGCACGCACACGCGCCCAGCGTGAGTTTTAAGCCACCGGGTCCGGGACGCGAACCGCCGTCGACTATGTGGGAGTCCAGCGACAGCCATTATGCTAACTGCTGGTTCCCTCAGAGTAGCTTCTTGTTTTAGCTTCTAGCTTTGCAATTTGATGGAAGATTAAATCTATTTACTTTGAAGCAGTTTCCTTTTATTCAGAATTAATATTTTAACTATATATATATATATATATATATATACACACACACACACACACACACATATATATATAAATATATATATATATATATATATATATAATATCAATTTTCACATTCTCTTGTTATTAAGAAATAATAACTTGGTTATTTTTAACTCAATGGGCAGCTATATCTTTATTATATACTTATGTACGGATTGATCAAGTTCATTTTTAAATTACTGTTTGTTATCTTTGTCTCTAGAAGGAGGTTGAAGACTTCACTGAGTCTCAGGAAGCTTTGGAGTGTTACTTATTAACAGGAGGATCTCAAATGGGGAACCAAATGGTACAAATTCTGAGGCTTAAAACACTACTCATTTATTGGCTCAGGGTTTTGTTGACATGTCTGGATATGTTGTAGCTGGAGTCTGTGCAGAAATCAAGGTGTTAGCCATTTTGATTGTTCTCCTCTGGGGTCTGAAACTCTCATTCAAGCTTCGCAGTTGTTGGACCAATACGTTTCCTTTAAGCTGTTAAGACTGATGTTGAAGCTACTCTCATTCCTTTGCTATATAGCTCCTTCCCATGTCAAACAAGCAATAGCTCATTGATTTGATCTGTATTTTTGAATCTGACTTCCTTCAGCAGAAGAAAACTATGATTTTGATGGGTTTATATGATTAGGTCATACCCTCCCCAACAATCGCTTCATTTTAAGGTCAACTGTACCTTGTAACATAACCTTATCATGAGGGTATAACCCATCATATTCATGGTTCTGGAGATTTTGCAGCATGAGTACATCAGAAAAGTAAACCATCTTGGGTATTTTACCACAGCAAGTCACTTAGCTTTGTTTGGTTACTTTCTGTTCATTTGCAAAGTGAGGAGCTTGGACTAGATAATATCTAGCTCCTTTTCCACATATTTCCAAATTTCTAGGACCAAAAAATTATAAACACATAACTCACAGACACAGTCACTATTAATTGGTAAACACTTACCTTGGCTATTTTATTTGAGCACTTAGTTTTTGTATAAAATAAATGGTGATAGAACAACTCTTAGTACTAGGCACTGAATGTTTGTTTCTACCCAAAATTAATATGTTGAACTCCTCATCCCTAAGGTGATGGTATTTGAAGGTAGGTATTTTGGGAGGTGATTAGGTTATGAGGGTGGAGATGTTATGAAAGGAATTAGTGCCCTCATGAAAGAGTCTCAAGAAAGACCATTCAACTCTTCCATTCTGTGAGGACACAGAGAAGACACCTTCTATAAATCAACTTTGGCCTCAGCAGACATAAATCTGTTGACACCTTGATCTTGGAATTCCCAGCCAACAGAACTGTAAGAAATAAATTCCTGCCATTTACAAGGCACCAGTTTATGGTGGTTTCATTGTAGCAGCCTGAACAAACTAAGACACTAGACTATAGGTATTGAGATACGGTTAGATCTCACGTACAGGTAGATAGGCTAAGGATCCCAAAAAGAAGTTATTGTGTATTTCTTTTTAATGAAGTCTCTGTGTTTTTCCTGTAAGTTCTGGTTAAGGTATAATATACACCCCTTTCACACATTTCTAAAGGATTTTTGACTCCTTGCTAAAGAGGCAGGGGATAGGGATAATGAGCACAAAGACTGGATAAAGGCCCAAGATGAAGTCACAGGGGCTAAGTTTTCACAGCCAAAAGCTAGCTGCTTTGGACTCAAAGCAACTATAGCTAGGAATAGCAGTTTTTATTTAGTAACTATATTCTAACAAATACACAAGGCTATGGTCTGCTGACCCCACAAAGAATAGGGTAATAACTCACTCAGACTACCATGCAACTATTTTCTAAAGCCCTGTTCTTTTTCATTAAGCCAGCCCATTGCTTGGTCTGCTATATGAATGACCCCTCGCCTCCAGCTCCTCTTTGGCAACCCATTCCTGAGACCCATCCCTGCTCGGGAGATCAGTTCTTTACTTCTCTAAATCCTGCTTCGCTATCCCCTCTCTGTATCTTCATTTCTAATACTTTGTGAGAGTGGGACAAGAACTTGATCATCTCATGGTCCTGAATTTGGCACTGGTGTTGGGCCAAGCACTCCAATTTTCTGCGTCAGTACAATAAAAGAGAATAAAAGAAAACAAAAAAGACAGAAAATGACACATATTTTCTAATTTTAGTAAAAAATAAATCATCTTGGAGACAAAATAAAAAAAAAGAACCCATATACAATTCACTTATACAGCAGTGAAAGCTCAATATTGGCTAGTGATGAAGAAAATGATGCATTAACATTTTACTTCTCACTGTTTCTGTTGGTAGCATGAAGTTCTAACAAGGCAATGTCCATGGATTTTTGATGAAGTGCTTTTTTTTCCCTTGAGTTTTCTGATATGTTTCCAATGTACTAAATTTTCAAACAAAAATCTATCTATTCAAAAATTCTAAGAGCTGCTCTTCTCTACACTTGCTTAAACCTAAGTAGAACAGTCACACTTTAATATATAGAGCTTGCTAAGGAATAAGTTTGTTTTCCTTCAACCACATAATCCAGGTGTCAACCTTGACAGCCATATTTGAAATCATTTGCTTTTTAAAATAATGAAATTTTACAAAAGCACAATTTTTCTGCTTGGGCATATCATTTATTGCTTGATTGCTGCTGCTCAACACAATCTTCCCATATGGTGGAGCAAGTTTATGAATTTAGTTTATTCAGATGTTTGCATGTGCTTAATTTTTTAAAATAATGGCAATAAAAAAATAAAATACAATTCTTTTCCTTCTCTCTAGGTTCTGGGATCAGGTGAAGGAACTGTGAAATTATTAATAGAAAAGGTCTTTTTTGCTTGGTGATGAATTACATAAAACAATTCTGCTAATTAAGAATTATACGATATAGCTTTATCCTTACCCTGACTTAAAAAATAATAAAGTTACATTTTGGGTATACAGCAGCAAGAATTAAGAGTATATATTCTTCCTTTGTTTGGGAAATATGATTTTTTTTACCAGCTGAAACAATCCAAATTACATTGGTAAATATAATTTTGCAATAAATTGGAATGAAAATATATTTAAAGTGGACTTATTTATCTGGTAAAAAAATCATATTGGGCTCTAAAAATACAAAAGACCTTAATGAGCATTTCATCTCCTCACTTTCAATCTCTAATACTTAAGGTTAGGCATAGTTATTATCAACATTCTTTTTACAAACAGTTTCATTTATCTCCCTTTCTACATGTAGTACTTTCTTCCACTTGAAATTTGGTTTTAGTCCCTTGACATGCAAATACTGTGAAGGGAAACTTGTAGTGGAATTGAGGTATGAGTGTTACGATTTTGATGCAGTGAACGCATGCATTGAAATTCCGTTGTGATGGGATTAAGAGGTGGAAAGGCAATCTCCCTATGGTGTTCAAGGGTGGGTCTTTGGAAGGTGATTAGGATTATATAAAATCATCAGGGTGGCTTCCATAATAAATCCTGGTAGGCTTATAAGGACAAAAAATAAAATGGGGACATGGACACGGACACTAATTGTCACCATGTCATGCCTTAGCCACCTCTGGATTCTGCAGGGTCCTCAACAACAAGAAGACCCTCACTAGAAATGGACCCCTTGACTCAGGACTGACCCCAAACCATAAGTAAATAATCCTCTATGCGTTATAAATTACCCAGACTCGGGTACTTAGTTAGTTATTGAGCAAGAAAGAATGGACTAAAACAGTGAGGTCATAATAGAAGCTATTATCTTAAAATGGCTATATTTGGGGGCCAGCAAATGGCATGGTGATGAAGGCAGCTGGATCCCACATGGCCAGCTGATGGCTTGATCCCACATTTCCCAGATCTGATGGCTTGAAAAAACATCCCAGGTGCTCTTGAGTGCATGTTGAAAATCCTGAAAGGAGAATGGAGGAGAAGGGGTTGTAGTGTGGCCATCCTCCTGTGGTGCTTTCTCACTTTCCTTTTCTCTCTTTGCCTCTTTCAAATGAATGTACACTCTATAGCAAAAAACTGAAAAATGTTTAAAAAAAAGAGAAGGCCATATGGATATATATATACACAATTTTTCCCCTTTGGGTTTTTTTTTTTTTTTTTTTTTTTGAGAGGTTTATTTATTTATTTAGTTAGTTAGTTTTGTTATAGGGCACATGAGCTCACCAGAGAGTCAGAGAGAGACAGAGAGACAGAAAGCGAGAAATCATTCCCCAGGGGGGATGGCCACGCCGCAATCCCTTCTCCTCCATTCTCCTCTCGGGATCTTGGGCACGCATGCACACGCGCCCGGCGTGAGTTTAAGCCACTGTGTCAGGGACTTGAACCGCGGTTGACTACGTGGGAGTCCAGCGACATAGCCATTATGCTAATTGCTGGTCCCTGGGTTTTTGACATGGAGTGTGTGGGTCTGCCAGAGAGAGGGAAAGTGAGAAAGCACCCTCTGGGGGGATGGTCACACTGCAATCCCTTGTCCTCCATTCTCCTCTTGGGATATTGGTCATGTGAACACACCTGCCTGGTGTGAGTTTCAAGCTCGAACCAGGTTCAAGACTCAAACTGTCGTTGGCCATGTGGAAGCCCAATGCCTTAACTATCACTACCTGCTGGCCCCCAAAAGGGCTATATTCTGTTATCAGTGAGATTATTCCAAGTATCTCCATAATCAAATATATTTACTACCTTTTTCTTCCCTTGTGGCAATTAGTTTTAAAATGTTTGCAACCTGTTGTGTAGACCTAGCTATACTTGGATAATACTGAATTACAACTTTCCTTACAAAAATAAGGTGAATTGTTTGAGGGACTATAAGGTTGTGTGCTCTTGTGTGCATGTTAGAAAAAAATTCAGACTCCTTGAAAGTTTATATATGATGGATTCAAATTCTTCTGAATTTCCCAGTCTTAGGGTCACATGGACATGTGACTAGGCAAAATTTAGTTCATCTCTCTAAGGTATATGTTTTCACAGACAGAATAGAGATAAGTATAGTATTCACCTCAGTGAATTATGGGAATTTAATGAATTAATACTTGCAAAGCACCTAACACTGTGCTTGCATACAATACATGCTGAGTAACGATTATTATTACTATTGCAATTGTTTATGTCTGAAATAACCTGGGTTGTGATTTTAGTCCACCTCAATACTATATTAATTTTATTGGTATATTTTTAAAATAGTTTAAGTACTCAATATTATTAATTTACAAGCTCGCAGAAACATTTAATCCTTGAAAACTGAGGATTAAATGGAAACTGTGAAGGACCAGGGTTTGTCTGACACATGTACTCTCAACAAGTGCTCACTGTTTTAATTCGTGGAACCACCGAGTGATCCCACCTATGCAGAATTAATCACTATCAACATTTGGAAGTATTTTTCCCAATTTTCTATACATATTTTATATGCATTATATATTTATTCTATCAATCCATGATCACCCATTAACTATAAAATATAAAAAGACAATAAGAGCTTTGGAAGGCAAAATAAAAACATATTTTATCTGTCAAGATTATATATTGGGGCCAACAGGTGGTGTGGAACTAAAGTGCTGGACTTTCACATGGCCACATAGTGGTTTGAGTCCTGGACCTGGTGGCTTGCTTTCTCACTTTTCCTCTCTCTCTTACTCTCTCTCTCTCTGGTGATCACATGCACCCTACAGCAAAACTGAAAAATAACAACAGTAATAAATAAAATTAAAATAATTCTTTTTTTTTTTACATCCCTTTTTTTATTATCATCATATTCTTCTTTATATTACATTGAATTACATATAACTTTACATTGTATTACATTACTTTTTCAAAAGGGAATGCCATGCATGTCAGTCAGTTAGTACAGAGACATTAATCTCCCCGCTTCAACATTCAATATCTTTTCTATGTTTTCCCCAATCATTATTATTATTCTAATTATTTTTTAAGACAGTCCATCGCTATTTCTCATGTTGCTTGTACAAATACTTTGCCCATCATGAAATACTTCTCAGACAAATCCAGTTGAGAATACTATACATGTCAACATCAACAGTTAATAAGCCATATCTGTTTCTCACTAATGTCCTGCCTCTCTATTGTTCATTTGTTATCTTTCTCTATCCTCTTCTCTTCACTTCCCCCATTCTACACTGTCCTATTCTCATTAAGTACCTTCACTGCTTTTATGTCCTCCAATTTTTTTTCACTATCATAGAATGCTGATAGTCGGTATATATTGAGTGGATACATACAATATCTTTCTTTCATATCCTGGCTTACTTCACTCAGCAATATATCCTCCGTATCTGACCACTTTCTATCAAATTCCAGGGCCTTGTTATTTTTTATGGCTGAGTAGTATTCCATAGAGTATATATACCACACTTTTCCAAACCATTCATCAGTTTGTGGACATTTAGGTTGGTTCCATGTCTTGGCAATTGTGAATAATGCTGCAATAAACATTGATGTGCAAGCACTTTTCTGACTGAGCGTTCTCCTGTCTTTTGGGTAAATACCCAGAAGCGGGATTACTGGATCGAATGGTAGTTCTATTTGTAGATCTTTGAGGAACCTCCATATTGTTCTCCACAGTGGTTGAACTAGTTTACATTCCCACCAACAGTGTAGGAGGGTTCCCTTTTCACCACATCCCCGCCAACACTTATCACTTTTTATATTCTTAATCTTTGCCATTCTGACAGGGGTTAGGTGGTATCTCATTGTAGTTTTTATCTGCATCTCCCTTATGATGAGGGATGTTGAGCATTTCCTCATATGCTTTTTGGCTATTCGTATGTCTTCCTTAGAGAGACTTTTGTTCAGCTCATTTTCCCACCTTTTAATTGGGTTAATCATTTTTTTTCGCATAAGGCACTTGAGTTCCCTATGTATTCTGGTTATCAGTCCCTTGTCTGAGGCATATTTAACAAAAATATTTTCCCATTCTGAGGGTTGTCGGTTCACACTTGTTACTGTGTCCTTTGCTGTGCAGAAACTTCTTAGTCTAATATAGTCCCACTTGTCTATTTTAGGGATTATTGCCTGTGCCTTGGGAGTCTTATTTAAGAAGTCTTTGCCTACTCCAATGTCCCCCAGAGTTTCCCCAGCATTTTCCACCAGTAGTTTTATTGTTTGAGGTTTTAGGTTAAGATCTTTGATCCATTTTGAGTTGACTGTTGTTAGTGGTGAAAGATGGGGGTTCAGTTTCATCTTTCTGCAGGTGGATACCCAGTTTTTCCAGCACCATTTACTAAAGATGTTTTCCTTTTCCCAATGGATTGACTGATATCCTTTGTCAAAGATCAGTTGGCTGTAAGCTTTGGGGGTTATTTCTGGGGTCTCTATTCTCTTCCATTGGTCCACATGTCTGTTTTTATGCCAATACCATGCTGTTTTGATGACCACAGCTTTATAGTATATCTTGGGATCAGGGAGTGATATGCCTCCTACTCCACTCTTCTTGCGCAGGATTGCTTTTGCAATACGAGGTCTTTTATGGTTCCAGACAAATTCTATGATTGCCCTTTCTAGATCTCTGAAGAATATCTCTGGTATTTCGATTGGAATTGCATTAAACATGTAGATTAATTTGGGTAGAATTGCCATTTTGATTATGTTAATTCTTCCAATCCAGGAGCATGGGATATCCTTCCACTTTTTTATGTCACTTTCAATGTCTCTTTTAAGATTTTCGTAGTTTTCTTTATAAAGATCTTTGACTTTCTTAGTTAGGTTTATCCCTAGGTATCTTATACACCTTGTGGCTACGGTGAAAGGGATTCCTTTCTTCAGCTCTGCTTCGTTCAACTTGTTGTTCATAAATAGAAATGCTATAGATTTTTGGATATTGATTTTGTATCCTGCCACTTTACTGTATTCACTTATTACTTCAAGCAGTTTTTTCATGGATACCTTTGGGTCTTCTAAGTATACCATCATGTCATCTGCAAATAAAGATATCTTCAATTCTTCTTTGCCTATTTGAATGCCTTTAATATTGTTCTCTTCTCTGATTGCAATAGCTAAGACTTCCAGTACTATATTAAAGAGCAGTGGAGAAAGTGGGCAGCCCTGCCTAGTACCTGTTTTCAGAGGAAAAGCTTTCAGCTTTTCCCCATTCAGTATAATGTTAGCTGTAGGTTTTTCATAGATGGCTTTTATTGTGTTGAGAAGTGACCCTTCTATACCAATCTTACTGAGCGTCTTAATCATAAAAGGATGCTGTATTTTATCAAATGCTTTCTCCGCATCAATTGAGATGATCATATGGTTTTTATCTTTCTTTCTGTTAATGTGGTGTATTACATTTATGGTCTTGCGTATATTGAACCATCCTTGCATCCCTGGTATAAAGCCTACCTGATCGTGATGAATGATCTTTGTTATATGTTGTTGGATACGATTTGCGAGTATTTTGTTGAGAATTTTCGCATCTATATTCATCAATGATATTGGTCTGTAGTTTTCCTTTTTTGTCATATCCTTATCTGTTTTGGGGATGAGGATGATGGAGGCTTCATAAAATGAATTTGGAAGGTTTCCTTCCTTTTGAATCTTTAGAAATAATTTTAGTAGGATAGGGGTTAACTCTTCCTTAAAAGTTTTGTAGAATTCACAAGTGAAGCCATCTGGGCCTGGGCTTTTCTTTATTGGGAGGTTATTTATTACTGATTCAATCTCCTGGCTTGTTATAGGTCTATTCAGGTTCTCTATGTCTTCCTGATCCAATCTTGGTAGATTATATGCATCCAGGAATTTGTCCATCTCCTCCAGGTTATCTTGTTTGTTGGCGTAAAGTTGCTCATAGTATCCTCTAATGATATTTTGTATTTCTGCTATGTCTGTGGTAATATTGCCTGTTTCATCACATATTTGATTAATCTGGTTTCTTTCTTTCTTCTTCTTAATCAGTCTAGCCAATGGTGTGTCGATCTTGTTAATCTTTTCAAAGAACCAGCTTTTGCTTTCATTTATTTTCTGTATGGTTCGTTTATTTTCTATTTCATTTATTTCTGCTCGAACCTTTATTATTTCTTTTCGCCTGGCATTTTGGGGATTTGTTTGTTGTTGTTTTTCCAATTCTCTGAGGCATGATGATAAGTTATCTAGTTGCCATCTTTCTGTCCTTTTCTTATGTGCACTAATTGCTATGAATTTTCCTCTTATGACTGCTTTTGCTGTGTCCCATAGATTCTGGACACTTGTGTACTCATTATCATTAGTTTCCATAAATTTTTTTATTTCAGCCTTAATTTCTTCAGTAGTGAAGAAGTCATTCAGAAGTAGGTTGTTCAGTTTCCATGTGTTCGTGTATTTTCGGGGTTGTGTCTTGAAATTAATCTTGAGTTTAATTCCATCATGGTCAGAGAAGATGCTGGGTACAGTTTCTATGCCTTTGAATCTATAAAGGCTTGATTTGTGTCCTAATATATGATCTATCTTTGAAAAGGTTCCATGTCGGGGTGAGAAAAATGTATATGTTGTGGATGTAGGGTGGAAAGTTCTATAGATATCTGTCAAGCCCATTCCATTTATAGTATCATTTAAGTCCTGTATCTCTCTATTTATTTTCTGTCTAGAAGACCTGTCTATAGGAGATAATGGGGTGTTGAGATCTCCAACAATTATAGTATTTCTCCCTATCTCTCCTTTTAGCTCCAACAGTCTTTCCTTCACATATTTAGGCGCACCTGAGTTGGGTGCATAGATATTTATAAGGGTTATGTCTTCTTGCTGGATTACCCCATTTACTATTATATAATGCCCTTCTTTGTCTCTTCTTACAGTCTTTGTCTTGAAATCTATTTTGTCTGAGATCAATATCGCTACTCCAGCCTTTTTTCGATTTCCATTTGCATGGAGTATCTTTTTCCAGCCCTTGACTTTTAGTCTATGTATGTCTTTATCCATAAGGTGAGTTTCTTGTAGGCAACAGATAGAGGGTTTCTGTTTTCTTATCCAGTCAGCCAGTCTATGTCTCTTTACTGGAGAATTTAATCCATTGACATTCAATGTAATTATCGATATTTCCGTACCTGATCCTATCATTAAGTGAGCCATTTTCTTGGTTGCTCTTTGTTCTCGTATAACTGTCTCTGATTTTTTAGTTTTCCTGGTATAATACTCCCTTCAGAACCTCTTGAAGAGCTGGTCTGGAGTTGGTAAATTCCTTCAAATTTTGTTTATTCGAGAATGTTTTTATCTTTTTTTCCCATATGAAAGATAATTTTGCCGGGTATAATATTCTTGGTTGAAATTGTTTTTCACTCAACACTTTTACTATGCTTCCCCATTCTTTCCTTTCTTGCATTGTTTCCGCCGAAAGATCCGATGTTAGCCTGATGGGGTGACCTTTGTAAGTAACCTGGCGTTTCCCTCTTGCCAACTTTAGTATCTTGTCTTTGTCTGTTGTTTTTGCCAGTCTGGCTATAATGTGCCTTGGAGAGGATCTTCTTGGGTTGATTCTACCCGGGGTCCTATGTATTTCCTGGGTCTGGATATTTGAGTGCCTTTCTAGATTTGGAAAGTTTTCTTCCAGGATCTCATGGAATAAATTATCTAGGCCCTTATTATTTTCTTCCTCTTCTGGAGTACCTATTATCCGGATGTTGGGGCGCTTGATAGTATCCAGTATTCCTCGTATATTATCCTCATTTTTCATGGTTGTTTTCTCAATCTTCTTGATGCTTTTTTCTAGGTCAGATGTTTTGTCTTCTACGTTAGATATTCGATCTTCTGCCTGGTCTAACCTACTTTTAATACTTTCAAGGGAGGTTTTGATTTCCTGTATCACATTCTTCATTCCTAGAAGTTCCATCTGGTTCTTGTTTAAGGTATCCATTTCTTCTTTCAAGTCATTGAAGGACTTCCTCATCTCCTGGAGCTCCTTGTCTCTTTTCTCTTCCATCTCAGTTAGTTTGGTCACTACAAATAATCTGAATTCCTTATCAGACATGTCCACGACGTCCATTGTATTGACTGTGGGTGATGTAGGCTTGATGATTTCCCTTGAGGGAGAGGCCTTTTGTTGGTTGCTCATATTTCTGGAGCCTCTGCGATTGTTCTTAGTCATTAGGTATTCTATATGTTTCTTCCTAACTGATTGTTAATAGTTGTACAGGCTTAGAAAATTGATGATTTCCCTTATGGTTGGCCTACCTGTTGCTCACAATTACCATTAACTGTTGCCACTACCCTGGATGGCCCAAAGTCCTCACTGTCTCTAAGGACAGGTGAGCCTACAATTGACTGAATAAGCAACACCCCAAGAGCAAAGAAAAACAAACTGAAAAAAGGAAATCGCGTGGTGCGCAAGCGCGCCGCGCACTATTCAAATCACCAGAATTCAGAGTCCAAAGGCTAGTGGGAAAGTGTCAGAAGATGAGTGACAGGACCAGGTTGGTCAGGTCTGGAGCCTGAGTCCACCTGGTGCCCGGAACTGCTGGCCGGCTCGATCCGGATTGCGGGTGGGGTGGGGTGGGAGTTCGCCTTAAAGTCCCAGACAACCAACCTGGGGTCCAAGGAGGAGAAACGGTGGGGATGCGTGGAGATTCGGAAAGGTCGGGCCTGCAGCCTCAGTCCGCCTCTTTTTTTTTTTTTTTTTTTTAAGTATACACTCTGGGACCAGCAGATGGTGTAATGGCTATGTTGCTGGACTCTCATGTAGTTGACCCCGGTTCGAGTCCAGACCCGGTGAATCTAACTCATGCCAGGTGAGTGTGTATGCATGCCCAAGATCCCAAGAGAATGGAGGAGAAGGGATTGTGGCATGGTCATCCTCCCTGGGGGGGTGATTTCTCGCTTTCTGTCTCTCTGTCTCTCTCTGTCTTTCTGGTGGGCTCATGCACCCTATAGCAAAAATCTTCCCCCCCCCAAAAAATATACATTCCTTATATTTCTATGTCCATACCCCTTACACTTTACCTACCATCATCTCTTTGTTTTAGCTGTCTTTGATACTTATGATCACACCTCACTCTCTTTCCAATTCTTCTTCCTCCATTGTCACTAAGCTCTACTCCAAGCTACCATTAACTCTCACCTGGTGTACAAAAATAGCATCCACACGAATATTTCAAAATTAATTTATTCCCTTCCTTAATTCTTTCTTTAAAAAAAAAAAAACAGAAAAAATACATATAATCCCACTCTTAGCTTAAGACTATTCCACTACTAAATTACTGAGTAGGATAAAGAGAAGGAGAGAGAGATTGAGAGGGAGAGGGAGAGAAGGAGGAGGAGGAGAAGGAGATGAAAAGGAAAGGAGAAGAAGAAAGAAAAAGAAAGGGCAGGAAGAGGAGGAAAAGAAGCAGAAGGAAAAGCAGAGGTGGTGTAGGAGGAAGAATTCACCTTTAATGAAAACCCAGAATCTTATTTTAAACATACTCTTAAGTTTCGTGTTATATTAAAAAAATAGACACTTCATTTTGGCAGGAAGCATCATAATCTTTTCAATACTTATAGACACTGAATGCCTTAGTCTGGTCCTAGCTCAATTCCTTCCTGTATTGGGGGATGAAGACTCATATCTTCAGTAGGCTTCTTCCTAGATTTTGGCCTTTCCTTTCCCCTCTCATCTAGGAAATAACATTTCTGATCTAAAGTCAGCACTAGTAGGAAATGTCCACTCTATATCCAGTTGACCCAAAATTAAATTGGAAACTCTTCCTATGTTTGAGGGTTTGGGAAGCTCAGATTGGTTCCCATTAGATACTGCTCTACTTCACTCCATTAAATAGTATATATTGAAAACTCAAAACTGCCCTTGATCATCATAAGAATATTCTCATTTTTGGTTCTAGAGGTTTTTACTCATTTAGGTAATAGTGTGATTATCATTAAATACTGTTGGGGGAGTCTAGAAGCTATTGATGCCTGGGTCATCCTCCACGGACTCCAAAATAATTGATTTCTGATCAGGCATTGTTAAAGCTCCCAGGTGATTCTAATTGCAGCCAAAGTTGAGATTCACTGATATAAAATCTAAATATATGGAGAGTAAAATCAGAAGCAACCAGACCTGAGGTTTCCTCTAGCCATGCCAATCCACACTCATATTTCAGTCACTCGGTACTTCCCTTGGCTCCTCTAATGCCCCTTACTCTTCTCACTTCAACTCCTTTGCACATTCTAGTCCTTCTATGTCAGTCAGCATTCCCTCCTGCCCACAGTGGGCGTTCTGCTATGGAGATACACTTGCTGCTGTAATGGGGCACACGTGGTATTCAGGAAATTACAACTGGAATGAGAGCTAGGGCTGGGAATGAACTAGATATTGCTATTTCTTTCTCTAGAATGCAGACTTTGTGAAGGGATATCCATCTTTCCTTTTTTTTTTTTTCCTTTCTCTACTTTGTTCTTACTGCTGTCTGTGTATTAGAAATACAACAAATATCTGTTGAACACACGAATGAGTATGTCATGCAAATAAATAATTAAGGACATTACACATCACCGTTTCCACAACATCGTCTTGTAAACATTTTCTCATCATTCGATATTCTCCAAATATATGACTTTTGAAGCTTGAGTGTTTGCAAATGAACAATTTTCTAAGGAAAGGTTTGTTCCTAATTTTTAATATAGCTCTGAACTTTAAAATGTGTTTTTCTTCTCCTAATATATTTTTTTTCTCTTGAAGACTCAACATCCAGAAAGAAATAAATGGCCAAAGTTTTAATTATAGAATTGGGCTGGTTACATAATTCAAAAAGTGGGTAATTGGTTCTTGAGTAAACACAAAATGATGGTACCTTCTTAGTGTGTGGGAGACATTAAATAATAATAACACTAGTATAAAGTTTAGTATTTTTTATGTATTTCATAAAACTAATAAACCATTAAGCATCTACCTGAGGGCTACTGCCCCTTAGCTTTTAATTTAAATTGATTTTATGTTTAATTTATGAATGCTCAAAAATATTATGAAATGTAAAGGAGAAATGCAACCTCATAAATCAATTTTGGATTGCCAGTTTAATTTCCATATTGATTTAGTGCCCAGGCTGGTAGGATTTACAAAAAGGCAGATTCTTATAATGGAGACTGAAGGTTTTATAACATGGAGTCATCACTGGATTAAGGGTCAGATACATAGGACTAATCATCACTCAAGAACTTCTGGTCCATCTCCATGGTAGGAGAAACAAGTACTTTGATAAACTTTGACTTCGGTTTACATCTCATTCTTATGACTCCTCAGGTGCATGGAATCTTTTGCCTTCATTATAGCTCATGGTATGTGAGAGTGAGTAGTAAACCTGACCTCCTGGTTCAGGAAAATAGTAACATCTATGGCTAATAAGCGTGCAATGCAAAATACTGCCTTGCATTATGGAGTAGAAACTCACTTTAATCATGACTGAATTGGAGAACTGCCATTAGAAATACAGTCCATATTCATATATTTTCGGAAGTATTAAAAGAAATTCAGTTTTTATTGGTAGTGTAGATTATTTTTAATTTATGATATCTTACTGCATTAAGGTGAGTCAAATTTAAAATTGTCTTGAAAAGAAATAGCATAAACAAACTAGTAAATAGAAATTTGGGAATTAAAATTATTTGATTTCTCTTTTTGCTCTACCAATTAATAGTGGGGCAACCTTGGGCAAGTTACAAAATAAAATAATGTACATAAAGTACTTTTCATGGTGCCAAGCACACAGTCAATGCATAATAACTGTACCTATACTCAAATAATAATGGGGATAGCAACAATAATACTAAAACTACATTATGACATAATTTCAAACTTTTATAAATAATGCAATTTATTTTTATTTATTTTTTATTTTTTGGAGAGGTTTTTGTTATAGGGCACGTGCGCTCGCCAGACAGACAGAGAGAGACAGAAAGCAAGAAATCATCCCCCAGGGGGGATGGCCACGCCATAATCCCTTCTCCTCCATTCTCCTCTTGGGATCTTGGGCATGCACGCACACGCACCCAGCGTGAGTTTCAAGTCACTGGGTCTGGGATGCAAACTGTGGTCGACTACATGGGAGTCCAGTGACATAGCCATTGTGCTAACTGCTGGTCCCAATAATGCAATTCATTTTAGATTTTAATTTAGTTTTTATTTTTATCCATTTTAATTTTTGAATGCTTATTATGCACCATACATGTTTTTTAAGCATTTTCCATCTTTAAAAAATTTTTATTTAGGTTTTTGCTGTAGGGCAAAAACATGTCATTAGACACAGAGAGAGGGAAAGTAAGAAGTCACCCTCAGGAGGTATGGCCATGTGACAATCCCTTCTCCTTCATTCTCCTCTCAGGATTTTGGGTACCCATGTACATGCACCTGGTGTCATTTTTTTGTTTGTTTCTTTTTAGAGGTTTTTTCCTTAGGACTCATGTGTTTTCCCAAGAGAGAGAGAGAGGAGACAGTGGGAGGGAAAGTGGGAAATCACTCCCCAAGGGGGATGGCCAAGCTGCAATCCTTTCTCCATTCTCTTTGCAAAATCTTGGGTAGGCACACACATATACCCAACATTATTTGTTTGTTTGTTTATTTATTTATTGAGCAATTTTTGCTATAGGGCACATGCATTTGCCAGAGAGACAGACAGAAAGAGAGAAATTACCCCCCTTGGGGGATGGCCATGCCACAATCCCTTCTCCTTTGATTTTTATCTTGGGATTTTGGACATGCACGCACATGCACCTGCTGTGAGATTAAGCTGCCAGGTCTGGGACTTGAACTACAGTCGCCTATGTGGGAGTCCAGCAATATAATCATTACATCACCTGCTGGTCCCACATACAGTGTGATTTTGAAGTCACCAGCTCTGGGACTTGAACCACGGAAGGCCACATGGGAGTCCAGCAATGTAACTGCTACATCATCTGCTGGCCACCCAGTATGGTTTTTAAGTTGCTAATGTGGCACTTGAACCATGGCTGGGGATGTGGGAGACTACTGCCTTACCCATGATGGCCCCTTTTGACCACTAGCGTGCATTTCTTATTTAATCATCACAAAAACCATTTAAGTAGATGCTAACCTAGTTTTCATGTTCAAGTATAAGAATTAAAATGGGGGGTAGCAGGGAGTGTAGTGGTTAAGGTGCTGGACTCCCACTTAGCCAACTGAAGAGTTTTTTTTTTTTTTTTTTTTTTTTTTTTTTTTTTTTTTTTTTTTTTAGAGATTTTTGCTATAGGGCTTGTGTGCTTGCTGGAGAGACAGAGAGACAGAAAGCAAGAAATCACCCCCTGGGGAGATGGCCATGCCACAATTCCTTCTCCTCCATTCTCCTTTCAGGATTTTGGGCACACATGCACACGTGCCCAGTGTGATATGTAAGCCCCTGGTCCAGAACTTGAACTATGATCTACTACGTGGGAATCTAGGATATAAGCATTACATCATCTGCTGGTCCCCAACCAGTTTTTCTCGCTTCAAACACGCTGGGTGCATGTATATGTATGCCCAAAATCCTGAGGAAAGAACGGAGGAGAGGGGATTGTGGTGTGGCCATCCTTACTGGAGGGTGATTTCTCACTTTCTCTTTCTCTTTGGTAAGTCCACATACCTTATAGCAAAATCTCTCTCAAAAAAAAAATAAATAAATAAAAAGATTAAAGTGGCCTAAGGTCACAGAAGCTCTTTTCATTGGTCTTCATTTGGCCCTTTCAGTGAACTGAACTGGCACTCTTCCATCTGTAAGATGCCCAACTGACTGTCCCAGCATGCTAAATGCTCAGTCACGCTGCTTCCTTTCTGCTATGCCTCCCAGTTGTGGGACAAGCTTTCCAATAGTCAGATAGTTGGTTCCCAAAGCTGTTAATATAGCTGTTCTTGTCAATGTCAGCACATAAGTGAACTGTTACTTAAATAGTTCATAAATCAATAAAATGTGATTGAGAAAGGGCAGAAAATTATTTATAAGAATTGGATGGAACCAGCAGTTAGCATAATGGCTATGCCGCTGGACTCCCATATGGTCAACCGCAGTTCCATTCCCGGACCCGGTGGCTTAAACTGACGCCTGGTGCATGTACGTGCATGCCCATGATCCTGAGAGGAGAATGGAGGAGAAGGAAATGTGGCGTGGCCATTCCCTCTGGGGGGTGATTTCTCGCTTTCAGTCTCTCTGTCTCTGTCTTTCTGGCGAGTGCACGCACCCTATAGCAAAAACCGCTTCAAAAAAAAAAAAAAAAAAAAAAAAAAAAAAAAAAAGAAAGAAAGAAAGAATCAATTTATAAGAATTGTTTAGTTTTCTAAATTAAGTTGATTTTTTTTTTTGTTAACAAATATTTGGATTAGGAGTAGGTCAGACTAATGTAAAGACTGGGGGAAATATTTTAGAAAGAGTCTATATTCAGATCATCTTCGAATTCTTTAGTTACTTTAAATAACTCTAACAGGAAACTATATGTCTTATGGGGGTTGTACAGGCAAGATCAGAGAAATGTTCATTGGTGTATCCTTTCTCAAAGTCAGGGATTGACCATATGCCTGAAACAGATGAATTAAAGTACACTTAGTACTTTATATATCACTGTTCTTATTTCCTGCTTTAATCAACTTTTCTAATTCATAAACCAACCACTTGTCCTAATTGTGTCAGATAAAACACTGCTACAAGTAACAAGACTACAGAAAGTTAGAAGTAATGATCAGATATGTTTACCTTGCAGTGCAAAGAGAAATATTAAATTATAAAACTGAAGAAGAGAATTTTATATATAACAATTATTTAAAATGTACTAAGTTAACAACAATAAATCCAGAACATGAAGTAAAACATGCTGGGGTGAAATATTTGAATGAAATATTAAAAGAAATAAGATGAAGAATTGTTGTACTTTTTTTTTTTCTTTTTTTTTTTTTTTTTTGGAGAGGTTTTTGCTATAGGGCACGTGTGCTCGCCAGACAGAGAGAGACAGAGAGACAGAAAGCAGGAAATCACCCCCCAAGGGGGATGGCCACGCCACAATCCCTTCTCCTCCATTCTCCTCTCGGGATCTTGGGCATGCACGCACACGTGCCCAGCCTGAGTTTAAGCCACCGGGTCTGGGACTCAAACCGTGGTCAACTATGTGGGAGTCCAGCGACATAGCCATTACTCTAACTGCTGGTCCTGAATTGTTGTACTTTTATGAGTAAAGGATCAATACTTTTTAAGATCAGAAGAACCCTGGCATTCCCTTTTGAAAAAGCAATGTAATACACTGTAAAGTTATTGGTAATTCAATGTAATATAAAGAAAAATATGATGATAATAAAAAATTAAAAAAAAATGTTTATTATGAAAGCAAGTTGGACATATATATAAATTAACCATAAAAAAGGTATTATGAAAAATGTATGTAGAGATTTTATGTTTTTGCACCAAAATAAAATTATACTTTAATATCATTAAAAAAAAAAAAAAGAAGAACCCTGGTGATCAAGACCCTATTGTTCTTTGTTTTTCTTTTTTTCTTATTAGTATTACTTATTATTTTTATAAATTCAGTCATTATACATCATTTAGTTTGTAAAGAGATTTTACCCTGGGAACCAGCAGTTAGCATAATGGCTATGTTGCTGGACTCCCACGTAGTTGACCGCGGTTCGCATCCCAGACCCGGTGGCTTAAAACTCACGCCGGGCGCGTGTGCGTACGTGCCCAAGATCCCAAGAGGAGAATGGAGGAGAAGGAATTGCGGTGTGACCATCCCCCCTGGGGGGTGATTTCTCGCTTTCTGTCTCTATGTCTCTCTCTGTCTGTCTGGCGAGCGCACGTGCCCTATAGCAAAAACCTCTCCAAAAAAAAAAAAAACATATTAAGAGATTTTACCCAACATGTTGTGTGCCACACAGCAGACAAGTTGATACTACTATACACGTCATCATTAACAGACAACAAACCATACCTGTGTAACAGAAATGTCTTACTTCTCCATATTTTCTCAAATTTCCCTTCCTGAACTCTTCCCTTCTCCTATTATCCTTTCACTTGTCCTCAGTGTCCATAATAATTTTTAATGCTTTTATGTCCTCCAGTCTTTCAGTCTCTACTGTAGAGTGTAGACAGTCAGTATATGTTAAGTGGAGACATACAATGTCTCTGTTTCATAGCTGACTTGGTTCACTCAGCAAAAGAGCTTTCATGTTTGTCCACTTTCTATCAAATGCCAGGGTCTTGTTTTTTTAAGGATGAATAGTATCTCATGGAATATATGTACCACACTTTTTCAATCCATTCATCTGTTTGTGAACATTTGGGTTGGTTCCATGTCTTAACAATCATGAATAATGCCCCAATAAATATAGCTGTGCAAGCGTTTTTCTGACTGAATGTTTTCCTGTCCTTCGGGTAGATCACCAGGAGTGGAATTGCTAGGTCATATGGTAGTTCTATTTGAAGGTCTTTGAGGAACCTCCATATTGCTCTTCACAGTGGCTGGACCAATTTACTTTCCCACCAACAATGTATGAGAGTTCCCCTTTTGCCACATCTGCCGGTACTTATCTTTATTTTATTTATTTATTTATTTATTTTTTAATCTTTGCCATTCTGACAGGAGTTAGGTGGTATCTCATTGTGGTTTTGATTTGCATCTCCCTTACAATGATGGATGTTGACCATTTTTTCATATGTTTTTTGGCTGTTCGTATGTCTTTTTTAGAGAGTTATTTTTTCAGCTCATTATCCCATCTTTTAATTGGGTTTTCTTCTGGGTAAGCCACTTGAATTCCCTGTGTATTCTAGTTATCAGCCCCGTATCTGAAGCAGAGTTAACAAATTTCTCTCCCACTCTGAGGGTTGTGAATTCACACTAATTACTGTGCCCTTTGCTGTGCAGAAATTTCTTAATCTGATGTAATTCTACCTGTCTATTTTGGGGAGACCCTGTCTATTTTTTTATCTCCTATCATTTTGTGCCTCTCTACGTCACACATCTCTCAGTTTTTGAAATGAAACTTTGTGACTACTCCAGACACATTCTTTTCTATACCTATCATGCTTTTTTCACTTCAGCATCAAAGTAACCAATATTTATCAAATATCAACTATATACCCTGCACTGGGTGAGGTTCCATGGTGTTGAGTCCGATGAAACATTCATTCATTCATTCACCCATACATACATCTCTGTCTATCCTCTATTCTTTCAATTACTCAGCAACTAATTGACATTGAATAATGTAAATTATGACTTGATATGTTTTCTATTGCTACATGACAAATTGCTACAAATTTATGAGCTTAAATACATCCATTCTTTAGCTGACAGGCCTATTGATCATTAAGTTTGGCATGACCTGAATAGGCTTTCTGCTCAGTCTCACAAGATACAATCCAGTTGTTGGCAGGAATACATCACTTTTGGGGAGCTCTGGGGAAAAATTCACTTCCAAGCTTGTTCCTGTTGGTAGAATTCTCTTTCTTGCAGTGTTAACACTGAGGGCTTAGCATTTTTGCTGACTGTCAGTTTGTAGCTACTCTTAGATTCTGAAGACTGCTTTTATTCCTTAAAGTGGATCCTTCCTCTTCAAACCAACAAAGGTATGTAAAATCCTTCTTGTGCTTATAAAATGATGTGGTTTGGATATCCCTCCACCCCCAAAATTGATGTGTTGGGGCTTTATTGTAATGTAAAGGTAGTAGATGAAAACTTGATCCTATGAGATCAAAATGTGGAGCTTTGGGGACAAGAAGAGTGATTGGGTAGTTAGGGTGGGGCCCTCATGATTGAGTCTAGAAGGTTTATAAGAAAAGAAAATATGGAGGCCACATGAATATGGACCATGCTCAGCTGTACTCCAAAGTCTGCTTCTGCCATTTTGTGATGCCTTTGGACTTCCCAGTCACCATAATCATGAGTCAATGAGACATAATTAGATAGACTCTCTGACTTCTTCCACAACTTTCTCTTCTTCAGAGAAAACAATCTGCTTTGTAAGGACTTCTGTGATTAGGTTAGGCCTACCTGGATAATTTCTCTTTCTTGAAGCCAGCTATGCCCTATAATGTAATCCAATCATAGGAGTAAAATCCATAAAATTCACAATTCCAGGGATTATATGGGGCATGACCCTGTGGGATTGGGCAGGAGGTAGAAAATCATGAGTTTTGGGGGCCTATCACAGTTGGGCATAACATGGCTAATTTTATTTGAATATATGTTGCTTATTTTTAATACTAATATTTAACCCTTTTGTGTTTTCTCACTTTTTAAAAAAGTATCATGTTATATATAGATTAGTAAGCAACGTTATGCTAAAATATTATGTTTTGAGGAAAGAGCATGGAGTCTGGACTTATATATAAATAATACTAACTTAGTCCTAGTTCCTTGTGTGACCTTTTGCAATTCATGTAAATCTTTAGTTAGTACCTTTTCTATTGAAGAGGCAGTAACACCTATTCCCCAGAGCAGCTCGAGACTATACTAAGTTAACGTAAGTAGAAGATCAAACTAATCACTCAGATACCCACCCAACTTCAAACAATTTAAGAGTAGTGTTTATTTTTGTATTTTCATAACTAAAAATGGAACAGGTACTCTATTAATGAATGGACTATATATGTAGGTATTTGCTTACTTATGTACATCTATTGTTTTAATGGTAAGAGATGATTTTTGATCCACCTCAAAGCTATACTCAAGATCTATACTGCTGACTATAAATATGAACTTCATGAAGGTTTCCTGAGCGACCTAATGAAAAACTAGGAGCAAGATTAATGGCAAACACTAAATACTAGACATACGGAATGAATTTATCAGTGTGCCAGGAATTAGCTATTCATGCTAAAAATAGGTGAAATAGTTGCCTAGAATACATGGTAATGGGATCCTAGCCAGAGAGTAATAGTGTTTGGCTGAGAGTGAACTGTAAACAGAGAAGGAAAGAGCTACTGTTATTGATCATTTTCCTATTGTTAGCTTTATATGTAGAAATTTAACTGAAAGTCTATCCTTATGGTCATAGTAAGAGCAGGAGCAGGCGGTTTACTTGGAAGTTCTAATTTAATCCATCCACATAAGCTGCAGCTGTGGGATGCCCAGTGCAACCTGCCCATACCACACATGGGACCCAATTATTGAGCCACGGGGAATTGAAATCATCAAATCTGAGGGTCAAGTTCAATTAAACCACACATAGGAAGATATGGCTGACTTTGTCAAGAAGAGACCATATGAAAAACAGTGGAATAATACTGTCAGACCTAATGCTACACATGCACACACATACCTACATTCTTGCTCAGTGTCATCTTTGAAAATTGAAAACAATACATAAATATAACTGAAACTGATGTTTTCAAAAGCCTCCTTTAGATATTAATGCTATCACTTTTATATTTTGCTTACATATAAAAGAATGTGATTTTTGGGGGGCTGGCAGGTGTTATGGTGGTTAAGGTGTGAACTTCTTTATGGCCAACCATGGTTTGAGTCCCCCTGGCAGCTTGCTTTCTCATTTTCTCTCTTCTTAGCATAAACTGCTGAGCATACATGCCCTATAGCAAATTTAAAAACAATGATACTAAAGTAAATAAGTCTTTTTTTAGGGAATTTTTTTTCTTAACTGTATTTTATTTATTTATTTAAAGTTGACCAAAATAAGAGAGAGAGAGAGGGAACATGAGAAAGCAAGCCACCAGGTTCAGGAATTAAACCATGGTTGGCTATGTAGGAGTCCAGCACCCTTAATCACCACACCACCTGCTGGCCCCAAAATAAATAAGTCTTTTTAAAAATGTGCTTTTTCCCCTCTGAACTGCTTGTACTTACTGTTTAAATTGCTCAATAGTTTTTTCTTTGTTTGTTTTTTTATAATGGTGTCACCCTTTAGTCATCTGGAAATTTTTGAGACCCACCCTATTTTTCACTCCTATATTTTATTAGGGAACAGGTCCTTTTGCTTAAATGTCTTGAACATTTACATCCACCTCTATGTGAACTCTGTACAGTTATAAGGTCAATTCTATGCCACAGTATTCTGAGTAAGTGGCATACCATTTCACACCAAGTAGGTAAGCCTAACATGTCTGTTGAAGATATGAATCATGTCATGCTCTCTATTCTTTCTGCCATTGCCATTAGTCTTTATCACAGCTTGTTTGGATCAGTTCAATAATCTACTCTCTCTGCAGTCTTGCCTTAGCCAATTCATCTTTCCTACAGAGGCTGGAGTGATCTTAAAATACTAATTTGACCCTGTCTTATTCTAAATAAATCCCTTCAATAGATTCTTATTACCTACAGGAGAAAATCCAAACTTAACAGAATGACATTTAAAGTTCCTCCATGATTAACTTCTTAGCCACTTCCATTCATTGCTTATCACTTCCTTATTTTAAAGTTTATCTATTTATCTATCTATCTATCATCTAACCATCCATTCATTCCTCCCTCCCTCAGAGAGAGACAGAGACATAACACTTTCAACAGGATCTTAATGCCATCCCTAGTCCCAGCTTCAATCAGCCTCACTCACTACATGCATGTGCCCAATACTCAGGGAGGTCTCTGTACACAAACCTAGAAAATTCCCATTTGGATCAGTCTTGCAGAGCATTGCATTTTACTGCTGCGTTACCATCTGACCCTCTATCACTTCTTTCTTTCCTTTATTTGCTTCCCTCTTCTGTCTTACCCAGAGTCTTCAATTTCAGCCACACTAAACTAATTACAATGTTTACCATGGTTTCTGTGTCCAACGTCCTTTTGTTTATGCTGCTTCACCTTCCTGAACTTCTCAGCTGTTATTGGTCAGCCTGAAGATCATTTGCCCACTTCTCAAGTTGCAACTCAAGTCTTACCTCTTCTTTGAAGCAGATCTTTATTGTCAGTCTCCAAGGAAATATAGACTTCCTGTTTATCTTGTTTAATCTTCTGTCAGTGCATTAATAATGCTAATTTCTTCCTTGTTTTATTAATTTTTTACTTGCTGATATAATTTTTTTACATGTTTATGCTATGTTTCCCTTTACTACACTCTAAGTCATGTCATGTGATTAGAGACCAAGTTGGATTCATTTTTGCATTTGCAGTGCTTAGTATAGAACCTAGGTATAGGCGACATCAAATAAATGTGTTAATTAATTCAAAAGTTTATGGTTTATATCTAAGTTATGATTTTTTTTAGCTAACATTTACACTTGCAAGCAGAAGTCATGCTTCATGACATTTGAAAGTTTCCACATAGCATTATTTTTGCACACAGTAGGTGCTTAGTACTTCATCATTAATGATATTGATTTCGTTTTCCTATAAGATCCTTAAAATGTGACATGTTCATTTTATCAAAAGGAAGAGCTATACAGGAAGAGTATAATAATCTTGTAAAATTTCTGGGGTAACACAGGAGCTTGGTAAGTACTAGCACAGGGTAGAATAACTAACTAATATGTGTTGAGTAATTAAACAATATGGGACTACCCTACCAAAACACACACACACACACACACACACACACACACACACACCAAATGAATGGGGGACTTTGAGTTGAAAATTCATTGGCTCTTGATAAGTAACTTTGTCCAGTGCCACTGGCAAAAGTGTACAGTTTGTATCAATACTCTAACATTCTCGTAGATTAAATAGGGCCAAACATTCTTTGGAGTTTCCTCCATAAGAATCTACTTTTCTAATCCTCACATCTGAACTGTCCTTATTTGCAACACTCTTTGACCAATAGAATAAAATGGAGGTGACACTCTGTGAGTTTAGGAACTAAAGCCTTTGTAGCTACAACTTTTTTATTTTTTCCCTATTGCAATGCTTTCCAAGGGCCACCATGTGTAAAATCCCAGGATGAAAGGCCACATAGAAAGAACCACTCAAAACATTAACTGAGCTCCGGCTCCAGCTTACCCAGACATGAATAAACCAGATAAGATAGCAGAGGAATCACCCAGTCAACCTATAGAAGAGTACAAAATAATATAGTTGTGGGTCACTCCCAAAGCCTAATGGTTAAGAGAGTCTGCTTCCATGTGACCCATAGTGCGGTTTGAATCCCAGACGCAGCTTGAAAAACACACCAAGTGTGTATATGTGCATGTATTCGAAGATGGAGAAATGGAGAAGGGATTGCAGCATGATTTCACTCCATTGGCGAATGTTTTCTCCTCGTTTGCTTTCCATCTTTCTGGCAAGTGCACAAGCGCACCCCCCTCAATTAAATAACAACTAACCATTAATGCAAAGAGATGTGGTATTATCTGTTGAAGATATTTTATGGTTTTATCAACTGGACTAGGGAGAAATGTTCACCTGTTGAAATATTCATTTTATATGCTAAATAATGTGACTGAATGTATAAAAGAAAATGAAATAAAAAATGTGGAAAAAAACAAAGTATATATGATAAAATAATAAAGAGGCAAAATGGATGATAGAGCTTTCTGTTCACTAGAAATTAGTTACATTCCCAACCCCTAGCACAATCTATGTCATAGAATATAACCAATGATACAGAGAAACCAGTATCATTAATTATAATGTAGACAACAACTGAGGTTATTTTTTACTTTAGAGTTCAAATTAAATTACATTGAACTCCTTAACCTGTATCCTTGGGACAGTCTAATGATCTCTCAGAGATTTCTGTGAAGTTGGCAGGAAGTCTTACATATTTGTATGCATCTCTAACTAAAAATCCCAATGTAAATAGAAAAATAAATAAATAACAACTAGCCAAATAAATAAAGCATTATTGCCAAATAAATAAAGCCACTCAGGAAAGTTTGTTACACAGTCAGAGATAAGAAATAGAAACATGACAACAAATTTCAGCTTCTGGATTCCTTTCCCTAACAAAGTAAAAATATAAACTACCAGAACATCTTTTTAGTGGTCCTAGAGATCATGAATAGGGTAAGGTTGTTCAGTGAGATTATGGCTCATTATGGCAAGCAACGAAAATAGAAAAGGCTTGAGCAAGCACATGTTCACACACATTGATTCTGTACATCTTTTTATTTTTTTCTTTTTTTTTTGGAGAGGTTTTTGCAATAGGGCGCGTGCGCTCACCAGAAAGACAGAGAGAGACAGAGAGACAGAAAGCGAGAAATCACCCCCCAGGGGGGATGGTCATGCCGCAATCCGTTCTCCTCCATTATCCTCTCAGGATCTTGGGCACGCACACACATGTGCCCGGCGTGAGTTTTAAGCCACCGGGTCCGGGATGCGAACCACGGTCGACTCCGTGGGAGTCCAGCGACATAGCCATTACGCTAACTGCTGGTCCCAATTCTGTACATCTTTGATTCCTCTCAAAGAAGCATAAAATACAGGACTCATCAAGCCAATGTGAGAATCATCCAAAGTCGAAATGCTTCAAAAATTAAAACAGTGAAAATTTCAGTTAAAAATGTTTAAAAGCTAGCAAAAATAAGCCTAGAATTATGGCAAGGTAATGCCATGAAACCAAAATATCATTAATATTCAATAGCCTTCCCTCAGCTTCTCCAAATGTGAAAGAGTCAGTAATGGGGTCAGCTCCTTCCTTGAACCAGGGCTCATTCAGAACACTCCCCCCAAAGAAAAACCTAAGAAAACCTAAGGCTGAACAGAGCTCTAAAAAGGATAGACTAGAAAATCTCTCAAAAAAATCTTACAGCCACAGTTTTTTTTTTTTTTTTTTTTTTTTTTTTTTATGCCATGAACAAGTAAGATTTAAAAATTCTTCTGTCATATTAAGCATTTGTTAGTGTAGTTCATTAGACTTATCATAAAATACTGCCAACATGTAAAACACATGACAAATTTATACATGGATTTCAATCTTAATATGTTAAAATACAACACATTTGTGTGGCCCAACAGTTTACAGAATACCAGGACCCTTTTGATTTGGTACAATGTCATAGCTTGGGGATTATCTCTTCAAATAAGTAAGAAAAATGGAGCTCAGGAAGTTAATGGTTCATTCAAATGTAAAGGTCACTCAGCAGGTAAAATAGGATTAATACTCAGATATTTTCTTCTTAATGCCCAAGAAATGAGCCCCATAATATTGATCCATTAATAGCTAATATTTATAGCTCTTATTCTCCAGGCACTACTCCAATGATTTTTATATATGTCAATATATTTAGTCCTCACCTAACCATCTTAAGAGGTAAAGCTCTATATCTCCATTTCACAGGTAAGAAAGCTGATGAATTACCACATTGGAAGTGCTCCATAAACATTAGCTGCTGTTGCTATTATTGGTATTAGTATTTGAAGATACAGATGGTACATGTAGGAAAATGCACAAGCACATAAGTAAAAAGATGTTTTTTTCTTGACTAGGTTACAGTGGACTTTTTTCTTTGATTTAATAATTGATTCCTCTCTGTTGGTCCTAATAGTTACATAATGGATCTTGTCGGTCATTATACATTTTCACCTCCAGCTGGGGACATGTAACTTTTATTGTGGTCCATTATCTGGCCATTAGAGGCCACAAGTGTGTCCCTTGACCCTCTACCTCACATTATACAGAAGAAAAATTGGAAAATGTGAGGCAGCAGTTTTTCAAGCATCAAAAGTAAGGGAGCTCCAGAGCCTGTTAGATTGAGACCATTCATTTTCTTCCTGCTGTAAACTTCGCTGTGCAAGTCGTGTGGATAAAAGTCCTAATCCCACTTCCAAGCCTTTTCTTCTTGCTCCATCACCTCAAGGCGACAAATCCAACAAGAGACAAACTTTGCTAAGAATTTTTAAATATTTTTTTCATTGAGTAAGGGAATCGAACTGTTCAGAGATATTTACATAAATATCTTCACCTTAGTGAAGATCTTAGATCTTTATCTTTACTAAACCCCCAAATTCAAGCATTCATGTAATTTACTGCCAACCTCTGCCTTTTCCCCCCTAATTTTGCTAGCATTCATGTGTACTTGCCAGAGTGAGACAGAGAGACAGAGAGGGAGAAGGAAAAAGCACTCTCCATGGGCAATGTTTACACCACAATTCCTTCTCCTCCATTTCTTCCTCCTTTTGAGATTTCGGGCATGTGCATACAAGTGCCTAGAATGCTTTTCAGGTCACTGGGTTTGGTACTTGAACTGTGCTGCTGTCAGTCAGGATCCACCAGTTCATGGAATGGCCTTAGTGATAATCTCTTGAGAAGCTTGTGTGGCATTCTTTGATTTTTAAAATTAAAGTGAACTATAATTAGTTACAATTAGAAATTTATTGTTCAGAACTTTATACCACTTGAAATCATTGAAACTATGGTGGGATGCTGTACAAAAAAAAAAAAAAAAAAGACTGTACCCACAGATATTTGCTAAATAAGTCTGTCTGGATTGTCTATATTCTCACCTGAAGGAGTAGAAACTGAGAGGAATAGATAACTTAAAACATGTGTTTCAGAATATTGGGTACCATTACAAGAGAGATGTTGGTTCTGTCAATTGCCTTCAAATTAGCTTTGGTTGTAAAATGAATAAAATCCAAGACACTGCTTTTCCTGTCCTAACGTGCATCAGCTCTGTTTTCTTTAAAGTTTTTTCCCAGCTCCTTTGCCAACATTAGCACATGCTGATTCCATCGCTGATCTCAGTTTCCTCTATTCCTGACAAAGTTATCAAGGGAATTAAATCTCTATTTGTATTTTCTAGGGTATTTTTTTTGTCTTTTTAAAATAAAATACATCTTTCTAGAAGACTGATCCTTTGTATTCCAGTGGGTTTTATAGAAAGTTCCCCCTGTATTTTAGAAATCCTAAAATTATGGATTTTATCTTATTTTTTCTCACTTTCTTGCTGTCTTAGACCATTTTTATGTTGCTAGCAGAAGTAACTGAGCCCTGAGTGATTTTTAAGAGAAGATAAAGGTTTATTTATAAATCTTATAATTTCAATGGTTGAAAAAGCCTACAGTCTGGTTAATGAAGCACAGAGAATGGTGGGATGTGCAGAAAGAAAGAGAGTACTCTCTTTTATAGCAACCAGCTCTTAAAAGAGATGATCTCTTCTCGCAAGAGCTAGAATTCACTATGTCTCACAAAACATTGTTAATCTACTAGCAAGAGTGTTGCCTCCATCATGCAATCATTGTCATTCAGTCACTGCCACTAGGCTTTACTTTGGGACATCAGGCAGGAATTACATTTTTACCTAATACGTTCACAATACTATCAGTATAATCAAGTCTCAAAACACAAATTTCTGGGAGACCTACAAATTAAAAATATATAAACTCTTGGGGGATAAACCACCATCTAAAGCATAAAACCTACCTATATATTCTCTTTCTTCTCTAGTTTCTGCCATCTACTTTTGAACTCTGAAAAGCACACACATGTGTGGTAACTGAGGTGGGCTTTTTAACAATGTCAATCCAGATATTTTGATAGCAGAAACATGAATGGAAAGTTGTGTTAATGTAAGTAACTATCTTCAGGTCTTGGATAACTTGAAGAGGCCATGGTAAATGGGCCAGCTGATGCCTGTTTGTGAATCACAGAGTGATAGATATTAACCGTGAAAGATCATCAGGGTGCTTATCCAGTAGATAATTACATGATGTGATAAAGAAATTTTATTTCCAGACTCCATTAAAGCTTATTTTTTAAACCAAGTTACAAGATGATGGTATAAAGTATATGTAAAAATGAAACTATACTCCTTGTCCTGAAACTAGATTAAAAAAAAAAAAAGTGAGCAGAGAGTAAACTTCTAATAAAGAGGGAATTAATTGAGGGTTTTCAAATAAGTCTTGCAGTTCCCATAGCGACACTAATGCTGCCTTATGAAATGCTAAAACAGGCTAGAGTTCTAGAACCTAGCATCTGAAGATGAAAATTATGAGGATAAAGACAATGCCCCATAAGACCAAAAAGAAGTGAAGTTCCTAGACCAATCAGAGAATTACAGAGTGAGCCCAATGAATAGCCTGCTCTCTTGAGGAAAAAAGTTCTTGATCTGCTCTCAGATACCAAGAATGTAAACTTCTTTCCCCCATGAGTACACAAAATCTATATTGTGAAGATCTTGAATGGCAGAAGTTAGATTCCATCTGTGAGCCGTGCATTGTCAGTCATTGGTGTTAAGGCCAGCAATGCCATGACTAGAGCTTTATTTCAGGAATATTGATCTGATATAAGTATGTGAAATGATTCAGGAGGAGGAGAAACTTGACACCAGAAGGCTGATCAGGACTCTCTGGTCTTCCTAGAGAGGCAGCTATCAGAAGTAGGATGGGGCAGACCAGGTGGGGAAGAGGTGGAAGGTGTGAACAATATGATTCAGGCAGAATAGACAAGGTTGGCCCAGGTGTGCAAGCAGGAAAGGATCAACACTAATTGAGATTTCTGGTTTCACTGGCTGGAAGAGAAGCAAATGGTACTAATCATGAATAGCAAACATAAGAACCAGTTTGGTGGAAAGACAATGAAATCCGTTTTGAAAATATTTGTGTTTGAGGTGCCAGTAGAATGTCCAGAGGGAAATATGGTGTAGTTAGAAATGAGTGCCAGGTAGATTGAGTTTATAAATATAGATACAATTAACAAAGATTGCAAAATACTGAAATAAAATTTTAACCTTCAAAAAAGAGAAAGAAAAAGAGTGCTAGAGATTTGGGAAAGAGGTCACATCTGAAGTAGAGTCCTCAAGCATATGATTTCTAGGAGAGAGTATATAAAGAAATGGCCCTTGCCATTTCTTTTGGGTAACATATTTGCATTTAAGAGAAAGAAAACAAAGGAACCTCAAAAATACAAAGAAGAGAAATTCAGAGTCCTAAGAGTAGAAACAAAGATTCTTCACAGAAGCCAAGGAAGAATCATCTCATAAAGGATTTCTATAATATATTTGTTTATAAAATGAAAGCAAACTACAATGTATTATGTTTCAAAATGTGTTTGTTAGATGTTCAAAACACTCAAGAGCATTGAAAGCAATATTCAGTTTTCCAGAGAGAAACATAAAATTAAAACTGTGAAGGCCTATTCGATTTGGCATATCATGGTGACCCTGAGACCGTAATTTTAGTATCATGAGGATGACAGTAGCCAGACTGTAAAGGAACAATAGTTGAGGAGGAGGTAGGGGCACATAACATAGATTTCTTTCTTCCTTACAAGAACATCTATTGGGTGGTTTAATGGAAGAAAAAAGAGCATTGAGTACTTAAAAGAGAAACTAAGAAAAAGAAATGTTTATTTTCTTGTTTGTCGACATTGGTACGAGAAAAACTTGAGCTGAGCTGGGATCAGTGGATCACTAAATGGGAGATAATGAGGATGAAAAGAGGGACTATTGGGAGAGCAAGGTTGTGAGCCAGACTGGCAGGGAGTGGTTTAAGGCATAAAGGATTAGCACGAGGGAGAAAGGCATTATCTGGGACAGAAGCAGGAAAGTCCAGTTATCAACAAATTAATTGTACACTCCTCAGTGGCAGATACTGTTCCCTCTATTGGAAAGGTAGTCAAAAGACAAGTTTTACCTATTCTGGTAAAACTCAAATGTGTGACTGTCATTCCATAAGATTATAATGGAGCTCTTAATAAATGCTGATAATTGAATGAAAAATCCCATACAGATTTCTTTCCTAAAAAAATTGTGTACACAAAATTTATTTATTCATTGATTTATTTTTAATTCCCAGAAGACTCATGTGCTCACCAGCTAGAGACAGTGAGTCAGAGAAAGAGAGTGGGAGAAGGAGAAAGCACTCTGCAATAGGGTTTGGTTACGCTGCAATCCCTTCTCCAGTTCTTCACAACAATGCACCTGGTGTTTTTTTTTTTTTTAAGCCACCAGGTCCGAGATTCAAACTGTGGTTGACCAGTGGGATCTGACTCCCTTAACCACTAGACTATGAGGTTGGCCCTGGGATATGTTAATAGGACAGAACAATCATGATGATTAATAGACTGAGGCCACGCTGAATGGAGATTTCCACACTTGATCTTGGCCAAAGGCTCAGAGTGATAAATGGAGATTTCCAAAGGCCTGCCTTTACATCTTTGAGTGAAGTGAGAAAAATTACTATCAGGTCTGAGAATGAGAAGAGCTGTATTTTTAGTTTATGGTAATATTAACAATGAATCTGGAGACATACATTTTATTTTGATCTTCTGTTGTGGCAGCAAGGTTGAAGATTAGAGCCAAATTTGCATCTTAGCTCCAGCATTTGAGAAGTATATTGTGCTATCCATTTTCATGTTCTAACTTTATCCTTTATTAACCTATTCTACCTTCAACCTGATTCCATTTTAAACATTCTTTTGTATTGTATATAATCATACAAGAAAAGTTATAAATAAATCACATAAAACAACTTGAATGAAAATACAGAAAAGATTATAAAAATTTCAGATGACAAAAACAAAGATCTAAAGGAATTAACTATGATACAAGATCTCAGAAGGCTGAATCCAGGCCCTAAACCAAGAGAACATAGTTAATGAGAATAAACTTCTTTATCTATATCTAAAGAATAAATTACACATGAAGAAGTTAGGGGCAGAGTTGATGTAAAATATTTAGGTAAAAAAGACAGAGAAGAATTTAGTTTTTTCTAATTGCCAGAGGTGTGTGCTTGCCAGAGAGAGAAAGAGAGGCAGAAAGAGAGAGAGAGAGAAAGCATAACCCCATCCCCCCACCCTTCCGTGGGCTGTGGCCATGTCGCAATCTTCTCCTCCATGATTTCACTATACTATTGACACTTGAAGTGTGCATGCACATATGCTCAGCATGTGTTTTCAAACCAAGGCTGAGATTTATACCGTAATCAGCCATGTAAAATCTGGCTCCCTTAACAACTAGGTTATGGGCCAGCCCTAGGGAAGCCATTTTGATATGTGCTCACTGTGATACAGCCACTGAAAAGTAAGGATAACCATGGACTCTACTGATAGAATTGTGGAATTTGGACCTAAAGAGGGACATATTACACATCCTCCTTTATTCATACAAGAATGTTTTACAATCATCTCTTTGTTTTGCTTCACCTCAAAGGAATATAAAATTATTATAATGCATGTTGTGGAAGAGTGGTCAAGTCATGTTAAAAAGAATTAATATTTTATCTGAAGAAGAGATATAGTGAGTACATAATAATTGTTTCAAACACTCTAAATTAGAAAGTTTATTTGGAAAAAGATAAATTTATTTTGTGTTACATCAAAGGTTACTAGTAGAACCCCTGGACTACTGTTACAGGAAGGCATGTTTTTCGCAACATATTAAAAGGATTCTTTAATAGTGAAAGCTCTTCAATGAATTTCTTATCTCTAATAGTGTTATTGCATGCTAGATGACCCCTACCAAGAATGCTGAGTGTGAGGCCAGACTAATAGAACACTAAGATCCCTTCAGTCTCAAGGGTTTATGAAAAGTTAGTTTGTGGTGATACTTCTGCTATGATAAAGCTCTTTGCAGACCTGAAGGCAGATAGACAGCCCTACCCACTTGAAGTGACATGAGTTAGCGTACCACTACCACAAATTATCTTTGAAGGATGCTTGTATAGAGTAAGTCTTCTGGTACTTTAATTTAAAATTTAGGATTGGGGAAATACCAATTTTATAACACTGAACTACCAGAAAGATGTAACAATTATTTTATTATTAATTTTAAAACATGTTTTTCCTTTTCTGAAACTTAAATCTGTGTTCTCTCCATTTGTAAAATATGATTAAGTCTAATCCCTTGTGATTTTGCAAGCAGAAAAAGTGAAGTAAAAACAGTTATTGCTATTTGTTTTGCAGAAATTTTTATATTTGTGGAAGTATTCTTTTTTATTTTGATTTTTTTTTGGAGAGGTTTTTGCTATAGGGCACCTGCGCCCAACAGACAGACAGAGAGACAGAAAGCGAGAAATCACCCTGCAGGAGAGATGGCCACACTGCATTCCCTTTTCCTTCATTCTCCTCTCGGGACCTTGGGCATGCACACACATGCGCCTGGCGTGAGTTTTAAGCCACCGGGTCTGGGATTCGAACTGTGGTCGACTACTTGGGAGTCCAGCGACATAGCCATTATGCTAACTGCTGGTCCCTATTTGTGGAAGTATTTTTAAAAATACTTTTCAGGGGCTGGTGGGTGACGTGATGGTTCTGATTCTGGACACTCACATGGTCAACTGTGGTTTAAGTCCCGGATCCAATGGCTTGAAACTCATGCCGGGCATGTGTGTGCCCAAAATCCTGAGGAGGTAATGGAGAGGGGATTGTGGCATGGCCATACTCCCTGGGGTGTGGGGAAGTGATTTCTTGTTTTTTGTCTCTCTGTCTCTCTCTGTGTCTCCAGTGAGTGCATGTGATCTATAGCAAAAACCTTTCTAAAGAAAAAAACTTTGCAGGTGAGAGTCAAAGTTAGTAGATAAGAGCTAGACATTTTTGAAAGGAACATTTAAATATTTCCTACTTTTAGAGGCCTAAAATACGATACTGATGGTTTTGTTAAGTATTATTTTATTTCACATTTGAATACCTCATTCTCCCTCTTTCACTTCCCTCTTCTTTCTCCTCTTTCTTTTGTGCTATTTGTCTTTTTTCTCTTCCTCCTCTCCTTTTTGTTATTTTTCTTCTTTTTTATCTGCCTCCTTTATCTTCTTCTTTACTCTCATTATGTACTCTTGTTTCCGAACTTGGATAATTAGGCTGGTAAGATATAAATAAATTTGGATGCTACAGCCCTAAATTTGGAAACTTGCTCCTGTAATTTTCACATCTGCTAATTACTGAAAAAAGATGCCTTCCTTGAAAATATTATGGAATCTATTATAGGACAAATTATTTAGTTTATTAAGAGCCTTACTCATGGAATATGACAGGTTTCAAATATAGTGACAACTCTTCCTCTCTTTACTCTAAGCAAAAGTAATTCATGGAGCCTGCAGTGGTGTGGTGGTTAAGCCACTGAACTCCCACATGGCCGACCACAGTTTGAGTCCTGAACCTGGCAGCTTGCTTTCTCACATTCCCTCTCTTTCTCTCTCTGGTGAAATTAAAAAATAACAATAATAATAAATAAAACCAGGGGACCAGCAGTTAGCGTAATGGCTATGTTGCTGGACTCCCACGTAGTCGACCGCGTCCCGGACCCGGTGGCTTAAAACTCACGCCGGGTGCGTGTGCGTGCATGCCCAAGATCCCGAGAGGAGAATGGAGGAGAAGGGATTGCAGCGTGGCCACCCCCCCTGGGGGGTGATTTCTCGCTTTCTATCTCTCTGTCTCTTTCTGTCTGTCTGGCGAGCGCACGCGCCCTATAGCTAAAAAAAAAAAAACCTCTCCAAAAATAAATAAATAAATAAATAAATAAATAAATAAATAAATAAAACTAAATAAAATGATTCTAAAACAAAAGTAATTCATAATTTTTTTTCTAAATCTAAACTAGCAATCCTGAGCAAATTGTTTTCTACATAGTAAGTACAGAATTCTTTAGAAATTCATTAATAAATAAAAATTAGGCCAGTCATAGTAGCATTGTTGTAGCACAATACTCCACAATGCTGAGACCACTGAAACCACAAGGGAAGGTCCCTGGTTCAGGTTGCCAGGTTTCCTTGTATGTGCCAGGCAGGAGCACACTTGCCCATGATCCTGCTGAGGCTAGGAGTGATTCGTCATGTAAAGACCATATTGGGGGGAACCAGCAGTTAGCTAATGGCTATGTCACTGGACTCCCACGTAGTTGACCGCGGTTTGCGTCCCGGACCCGGTGGCTTAAAACTCAGGCCGGGCGTGTGTGCATGCGTGCCCAAGATCCCGAGGGGAGAATGGAGGAGAAGGGATTGCTGCGTGACCATCCCCCCGGGGGGTGATGTCTCGCTTTCTGTCTCTCTGTCTCTCTCTGTCTGTCTGGCGAGCACACACGTCCTATGGCGAGACCCTCTCCAAAAAAAAAAAAAAAAGACCATATGGGGGATGCCTCACTCTCTCTCAGAAGAAATAAATAAATAAACATTAAAAAAGAAATAAAAATTAAAGCAATATTTTGAATCACTTATTTTTATTAAAATAAGTAGTAGTTGTGTAAAATCACTAAAGGTAGGAGGAACCAAGTAAGTGAACAAGAGAAGTTCTAGAAAACCTCTGATCTTTTGAAGTGTGTATTTGCCCTGATCTGTGTTTTAAACTCCCAAGTAGCTCAGTTTTGCCCCATGGATGGATCAGAAAGGCTATAATTGACTCACAAGAAAATATTGGATTATTCAGTAGATTGATAGTGGCCCTCTAGCTAGAAGAAAATGGAGATTAATAAGGAGAAAAATATAGAGACACAAGACACTTATGGGACACAGAAAGGGATTATTAACTGTTGATGATAGCATGTATAGTATCCAACTGGACTGAGGTGAAATGTATTCATGTTGAAAAATATCACTTTACAAGCTAAGTGATGCATAGTGATTGAATGTATAAAAAATTACAATAAAACAAAATATATTAAAATAAAAAGTTTTAAAAACACTTAAAACCAAAAGAGCATCCCATGATACGATTAATCAAAGTGAAATTTTCTGCCTGGATGAACAGTGCTGGGAAATGATAAGATTAACACGCTTATTTTTCTGATTTAGAAAAATCCCAAGAAGCAGATATGAGAGCCACCTTTCATGGCCTGGAATGCAAGGTTTATCTTAGGATCAAATCAGAGCATACATAATTCTCCTTTCTCTGTGGTTCTATAGTCAATCCACCAATTCATCTTCCTCTTCTTGTCTATTTCAGTACTGTTTCTAAGACTGTCTCTTTGTTGGTATTTCTCTGCTCCAGCTCATGACATTATTTTCTATTTTGCTTGACATACTTTTTCTTGGAATTCTGTTCCCTTGAGTAGTCCATAGTTATAACATATTATAAGGACTAGTTTCCACTGCTAGTTTTAGTTTAGGAAAAAAACACATATAGTAATTCAATAAATGGCTATTTATTGTAATTTAGATATGATCATATACAAATTCCTCCGAAACTATAGGAAACTCTTTACAAGTCCCACTAGATTTCTCAATTTTAATGACTCTGTGTCATTCTCAGATGTCACATGTGGTATCTCAGCCAGCAGGTTCTTTTATAAAATATTATTTTATTTATTATTATTATTGTTATTTTAACTTGCTATACCCATCATAGAGAGACAGAGAGACTGAAGCAGAGAGGGAGGAAAGTAAGAAAACAAGCAACTAGGTCTGGGACTTGAACCATGATCAGCCATGTGGGAGTCCAGCGACCCAACCGCTATGCCACCTGCTGACCCCCTGCAACCAGGTTCTTGGAAACTTGAGGATGAAGAATGTTTCTACTGGTCATATTATAAGCCAGTGCCTCAAGAGAGTTAGGATGAACCACATTGGCAAGAGAGAAACAGCAGTGAGTTTACATCTCCATCTAGGTGGTTACAAGAAGGGATTTCTATGCATGAGTTTGACTTCTATAGGTTCATGCTCGGAGTCTGGGTTCTAACCAGAACATCTTAGCCAGCAAACAATGCAGAGTAGGACACAGTGTGAATTTTCTATCCCGTGATGTCAGAGTTTCAAAGCTTGCTGATTGGGGTTATTACAGCTACCCAATTTACTATTTCTGTGTTTCATTTGTTTTCAGACTGAACAGTGTTCAGTTCTTCTGGAGAAATCATGGTCCTTACATACTCTTTGATCTTAAAAATAGTTCTCAGTCAATACCATGAAAGGAGCTACTAAAACAAAAGGCATAATAGAATTTCTTTTCTAAAAAAAGTAGCCTTCTAGGGCATACTTCCTCATTGGATGTTTTACACCCTGTGTCCCTGTGTTCTGACAAATTCCTTAAATCTCAAGATTAGAATAATATCAACTATGAAAGTTATATAACACCCTAAAGATCCTAACATTCCACTTGGGCAATTGGTGGCTGGTTTCTACCTCAAGGTTTTAGGAGACATACCTCAGACTAGAAAAACAGATTATTTTAAAACCTGTTTGTCAAATCAGGTTCAAGTTCAAGACTCTCTGGGCTAGAACATAAAGAGGGTCCTGAAGATAAAAATTGGAAAAGCTGGAAGTCATTCCCAAACTAGGCAGACCCAACTAGATTCCAAGAACGCAGCCTAAGACAAGGCAGCTATGTGCTGGGCTTTACACAGGTGGAGACCAGGAAGTTGGATATTTTTCAGAAACAGAATTAGGATCTGGGTGGAGAGTGAGGAGGAAGTGAGTTTTGGTCTAAGACGGGCAATGTGGAAGATAGCAGAAAAGCAACTCAATCAGAAGACAGAAAGCAAAGCAAGCTTCTTAGTCTGTAATCTTAAAAAGGGAAACATAATGCCCTCCCTCCTTCTCTCAGGCAGTTACTATGAAGATCAGAAAAAACAATTCAAGAGCAATGATAAAGCATGCTGCAAATCTTAGCTACCCTGGAGCCTGATCTTTTCCACTTTTGCATTCCAAAACCATCATGAACTTACTATGTTCCACACCTAACAATGTGTTAGGTATTGTAAAGAAAGCCTCCTTTTCTGCATACAGCCTACAAAGCTGTCTGTAAGCTTCAGATTTGAGTAGTGATCAGAGGCTGGTCAGAGGTCTGCAGGTACATGAGTCAAGAATAGAGCTACTCAATTTTCTCCCACTTCTTTGGAGCCAATAGAACACTTTCTTAAACTATTTTCATTTAATTTTATGGACTGCAAATGTCTTTCTTCCAGTATGCTTTTTTTTTTTTTTTTTTTCTGTGTGTGTGTGAGTTTCATAACAGAGGTTCTGAATCTTAATGAGACATTAAATATCCCTACATCTCCCAGATTTGGGGAGAATAAGTTCACTATTTGAAAGGTTGACATGAATTTTCAGTGCTTAATTTATGCAGTGAGCAATATGTCAGGAGCAAGGCAAGAAAGTCAGAACTTCAGTTCTGGCACTAGCATGTCACTCCACTAATACTAAACTAGTACACTAAATCAGAACTATTCCAGAATGTACAACTCAGCAGTTTAGTGAAATGTATGGAGCAGTAGAATAAATTTCTTAACTTCAACCCTCACAGTTTATTATATGATTTATTATCTGGTCCTTGCTTTAAAAAATCATTGTGAACTTTTTTTTAAGAAGTTTTTTTGCCTTAGGGCAGGTGTGCTCACTGGAGAAACGAGAGACAAACGCAATGAGAGGGAAAGTAAGAAATCACTGCCTGGAGGATGGCTATGCCACAATCTTTTCTCCTCCATTTTTCTCCCAGGATCTTGGGCATGCATGCACATGCACCTGGCATGAGTTTCAAGCCACTGGGTCTGGGTTTCCAACCGTGGTCAGTCATGTGGGAGTCCAGCGATGTAACCACTATGCTATCTGCTGGTCCCCCACTATGAACTCTTTTTTTCTTTTTGGAGAGATTTTTACTATAGGGCGTGTGCACTTTCCAGAGAGACAGAGAGACAGAAAGTGAGAAATCATCCCCCTGAGGGGATGGCCACTCTGCAATCCCTTCTCCTCCATTCTCCTCTCGAGATCTTGGGCATGCATGCAACACGCATCCAGTGTGAGTTTAATCCACCAGGTCCAGGACTCGAACCGGATTGACTACATGGGAGTCCAGCGACATAGCCATTACGCCAACTGCTAGTCACCCCCACTATGAACTTTTTATGTGCAAGGCATTGTGCTATGTACCACAGAAAAATACGAAGATAAGTAAAACACCTGTTCCCCGCCTCCCTTCTTTCTTTCCTTCTCTCACTTAAGCATGTAGATTTTCAGTACTCATTAGGACAAGTTCACAATGGTGAGAATGAACAATCCCCATCCTTTTGGTGGCAGAGGCTGAGGAGTCTTTGGAGTGTGAGATGTCTTCCAAGGAGGCAGAGGAGGATGAGGAGACCATAAGCCACAAGGAAAGAACACGAAATTTCAATAGTTTCTCTGTCCCTCTGTCTTCCTTCTTCCATTTGAAAGAAAGGACTCTGGGGTTTTTACTCTGTTACCTGGTCACTGAGAGAGCCTTCTGAGGACCTTCCAAGACAGTGTGCAGTCCTGAGTCTACTTGGAAAGCCATAGAAATAATGTTTCAAGGGAGATACTCTTGTTGGTTTTGACTGGATAGTCATATAAACTTTTTTAAAGAGATGAGCAATAGAGCTACCCCTTATCTGTAAGTTTTAAATTTGTATTGTTGTTTCACCCCAAGTGAAAAACCACTTTTTCCTACAAATAGTTTTTTTTTTTTTTTTCCCATTGGGGAATTATAAAGGAAAGCAGAATGTTTTATCATAATTTTTGCTTCAATGACTTTAGGACCAATTTTAAAAAGTCCTAAACTCTGGTAAAAACACGAAAACAAAAGACATCTCCCCTTCCATGGAACTTACAGTTTTTTTGAATGTAACAGATATTAAGTGAATAAATACAAAAACAAATATAAAACTGCCACTGTAATAAACATGGTAAAGGAATCACTACATGAAATCGTAAAAGCATATATTAAGAAAATTTTATTTAGTCATGGGAATTAGAGAAGCCTATTCTAGGAATGTGTAGTGAGCTTAAAGTGTAGATTTAAAGAATCACAGTGAACAGGCAACATGGAGAGGGAAGTATATTTCAGGAAGACAGAATAGCACTTGAAAAGATTTCACAGCGAAGAAACCACAATCCAAAAAACTGAAAGAAAGGCAGAGACTAATTTAAGTGGGGTGAAGTCAGAGATGCTGGGAGGAGCCACACATGGAGTTAGAGGACATTGAAAGGCAGGGGAAAACATACCAGAAGGAGGTAAAGAGGAGAAGCCGAGTAGAGGTATCATGATGGACTAGCTAAGAGACCATTGTGATAGATTAAAAGAAAAGGAATCTTTACTGGATTAGGTGGTGATAATAGCACAGATAGATCTGAGAGATACATATGAAGTAAAATCTGTAAGTTAGATGATGGATTGATTCTCGGTGATGAAGAAGCAATATCAAGAACAATGACTGAATTTCTGTTTTATCTGGCTGAGTGGATTGACTATGACAGGAAACATTGAAGTAAGACCAAATTTTGGTGAGCGGAGACTTTATCATTTTTCATGCTTTCTTAGTCTCCTCAAGATCAGTGTACTTACAGAATGGTTTGGTTATTAACTTAGCTATCAAATATTTGTTGAGTATAGATAGTGTTCAAAGCTGTGGTGAACAATGTGGAAAAATGCAAAGGCAGAGAAGACCCCTTCATGGCTACTGAGAACTAGTGATTTCAGGAGAATAGGAGAAATGAAGATTTTCCACTGATTATTCAGCTTCCAGCCCACAAACTCATATGGTAGGAAGATTTTCAAGCCTCCTGTCTCTGTCTCTGTCTCTCTCTACCTCTGTCTCTGTCTCTGTCTTGTCTTCTCATTTTTTTTGTAATTTTTCCTTTTTAAAATTTTTAAAGGAAAAGTAGTTTCTTGGCTTTCAGCCCCTCCTTTCCCTTTATCTTGTTCATAATCCCCTCTCTCCCCCCCAACCCAGGAGAGGCAAGGGAGCAGGCCTCAGAAGACCCCTTCATGGCTACTGAGAACTAGTGATTTCATGCGGCGCTTGAGCGCTGCATGGTTTTCTAATTTTTGCTTTTTCTTAAAAAATAATAATTTTTTTAGTTTTATTTTAGTTTTTTTTCTTCTCTTTTTCTTTGTTTCTTGGTTGTTTTTGTTGCTGTTGTTTCTTGCTCTGTTTCCTTTTCTGCACACTCCTGGATGCTCAGATTGAACTTCAAGTGTGGGAAGAAACACACCATCCACAAGATGACAAGAAATTACTGCTGGACCACAAGAAATATGGGAAAGCAAGAAAATACATCTTCTCCAAAGGAAAAGAATAACTCCTCTTCATCCACAGACAGTTCAATGGAAGTAATGGAAATGTCTGATAAAGAATTTAAAACATTCATAATGGTGAAGCTAACAGAGATGGGAGAGAAGAGAGACAATGAACTGCAGAAGAGAAAGGGAAAAGGAGTTCCGGGAGGTGAGGAAATTCTTGCAAGATCTAAAAGAGGAATTACACACTTTACAAAAGAATCAAATTGAACTGTTAGAGATGAAGAGTATAATACAGGAAGTCAAAATCTCTCTTGAAAGTATTAAAAACAGACTAGATCATGCAGAAAATAGAGTCTCAGACGTAGAAGAGAAAATTGCTGTCCTAGAAAAATCTACCACAAAGACTCAGAAAATTGCTCAAAAATTTGAAAATAATATACGGGAAATACTAGAAAGCATCAAATGTCCGAACATCTGGATAACTGACATCCCAGAAGGCAAAGAGACTCATAAGGCCATTGATAATCTATTCCATGAAATCCTGCAAGAAAACTTTCCAAACCTAGAGAGGCACTCATAGATCCAGTCCAAAGAAATACAAAGGACCCCAAATAGAATCAACCCAAGAAGATCTTCTCCAAGACACATTTTAGCCAGACTGACCAAAACCACGGACAAAGACAAGATACTAAGATTGGCAAGAGAGAAACAGCAAGTTACCTACAAAGGATATCCCAACAGACTAACAGCAGACCTCCATTGGAAACAATGTCAGCAAGGAAAGAATGGGAAAATACATTCAAAGTGTTAAGGGAAAAGCAATTTCAACCGAGAATACTGTACTCAGCAAAATTATCCTTCATATGGGAAGAAAAGATAAAAACAGTCTCAGATAAACAAAACCTGAAAGAATTTACCAGCACCAGACCAGATCTCCAAGAAGTTCTCAAAGGAGTGCTATGTCAGGAAAATTAAATGTAGTCACACAGAAATAAGAGTTTAAAAACTAAGAAAATGGCCAACTTAATGGTAGGGATAAATCTTGAGTTGAATATTATATCCCAGAATTCAATCAGGAAGATCAAAACACAACAGAAGATAGATTAAGTACATGAGACTGAACTGGTGAAATAGCATACTGTGACTTTTAACTAAAATATTGCTGCTTTTCTTCTAGGCTTTGCTGTCTGGTTTTAAGAGTTTTTGTCCTGGGACCAGCAGTTAGCATAATGGCTATGTCGCTGGACTCCCATGTAGTCGACTGCGGTTCGGGTCCCGGACCCGGTGGCTTAAAACTCACTCCGGGTGTGTGTGCGTGCATGCCCAGGATGCCGAGAGGAGAACGGAGGAGAAGGGATTGTGGCATGGCCATCCCCCCTGGAGGGTGATTTCTCACTTTCTATCTCTCTGTCTCTGTCTGTCTGGTGAGCGCACGTGCCCTATAGCAAAAAACCTCTAAAAAAAAAAAAGAGTTTTTGTCCTGTTTTGAGCTGTCAATAGGTTCATGTACCTATTATTTGAACAGAATACTAACGTGTTTCCAGGCTTTAAGTTTTAAGCAAATTTCCGTACCAATTCAAAACTGCTTTTCTTGAAATTACCAGCTGAACTTGCTATTGAAAGTAGTTAGCTTATTTAAGAAATTGTGTGATCAATAACATGTGGGGGGAAAAGGAATGGAAGACAACTGTAGACACCAGAGATAGTGTGAGAGGAGGGTGGGAAAGGTCAGAAGGTCAGACATAGGGCTAAATATATATATATATATATATATATGAAATTAAAAGTGGAAAATTATTGATGATAACATACATGATTAAGCCACTGTGCAGTATATTCTGGATGGCAAACCACTTTTTGTATGCTGTGACGATGATTAGGGGATGAATGTAAATTAATTAATTTTAAAAAAAGTTTCAGGAGGAAAAAAACATGAAAATTATTTTTCTTGAAATTAAAAAAGTGCATATTTGATGACTTCAGTAAGCTATATAGTCCCAGCTCTGTGCTACTTTTTAGTATGTTCATTCTACTCACTGAGGTTTATGCTTAAAATCAAACTTGTGTTCATGGATATGAATATATCAGCTGTGCTTGCTATTGAAAGTATTTAGATTAATTAAGTTCATTAGAGAAGAAATAAAATGGGGGGAAAAGGCATAGAAAGCAACCATGGATACCAGAGACAGTGTGGGATGAGGGTGAGACATGGCAGAGGATGAGAGATAGGGAATCAAGGATGGCAAAAATAACAAAATATACAGGAAACAAGAAATGGAAAATTATTTGTTGATGATAACAAGTATGTTGATGTGCTTGATTGAGCCAATATACAGTGTATTCTGGATAGGAAATCTCATTTTGTTTGCTGTAATGATGTATAGTAAATGAATGTAAATAAATTTAAATAACAAATTTTTAAAAATGCAAAGGCAAATAAGATCTAGCTTTATTCTCAAGAATATTACAAGTTTGTCAAGAAGACAGACACTTAATAGACAATAATACAAAAGATAAATTCTGCAATGACTGTCATAATAGAAAATGGAAAAGATACTAAAGGAATCCAAAGAAAGAAACCTAGCTTAGGTAAGAAGAAGATGCTACAAAGAAGGCACAGAGAGGTTGGCATTAGTCTGATCAAGTGAGTGGAAGAAAGGAGTGGTCTTCTGAATCTGAAGGTGAAAGTGCACAGTATTTTGTGTAAAACCAAGTAAGAGTAAATAAAATAAAGCCCAGGTGACTTTTTTGATGGCTGACGAAGGAAAGCATTAAGTAGCTTGAATTCCACATTAAAGAGACTGATGCTGATCATAAGGCAATGAAGAACTACTCTAGGATTTTAAGCAGATGACCGTCACTGTAAGATTAGATTTATTTCTAAGAAGATCACTCTAACAATATCACAGGCAGATGTGATAAGAGAATACTTGGAGACATGGAGACCAGGTAGAAATCTGGTACAACAATGCCTGCAGGTAAAACTAATCTGAGATTTTTAACTTCAGAACTACTGATATGTGGGCTGGATAGCTCCTTGTTGTGGGTGGCTATTCTGCACATTTTAGGATATTTAATATCATCCCTAGCCTCTACCCACTAGATGCAGTAGCACTCCTTCCATCAATAATAAAAATGAAAATATTCTCCATTTCCAGTATTGTTAAGATGGCAAAGTCCCTTCCAATCACTGGCCTTATTCAAGTCAGGCAGAGAAGGGGTGGGGACAAATGGGCACATTTGAGATACACAAAGGAAAGCGAATACATAAAACATAACTCACGGATCTGGATATGGATAAGAAATAGAATGAAGGAACATTGAGATGAAGAGAAGAACAGAACAGACCCTTTGATCCTTGTCCACAGATCTCAAATTTGTAACTATGGCCTCTATATGCTGTCTTACTCAGTGACCAGAAGCGGACAGCATTTGGCAATATTTGATGAACCCAACACAATGTGGCTGACTGCTTTATTTTCATCCCATTGTTGAAGAGTGAATGAGACTCCTGCCAAGGTACTTTGTAACAACATTGTGTTGTTCCTATGTCCTGCCATTGGGGAAAAATTGTATCTAAAACCCCATTCTCACTTAGCTCACTAAACCAGTATCCTGGTACAGAGCCACATACACCCAGAATCAGGAAGTCTTTAGTTAATTGACACATAAGTCGCTTATTAGTGACACCTAGTTATTTTGTACTTGAATAGCAGTAAATAGAGCCAGCCAGTGGTGTAGTGGTTGAGGAGGCTGGAATCTGCATGGCAACTGTGTGATTCAAGTCCCAGACCTGAAGGCTTGGAAAACATGCCAGGTGTGTGTGCATACCCAAATTCCCAAAAGGAGAAATGGAGAAGCAGGGATTGTGGTATGACCATTCCCCCCCCATGGGGGAGGGACATTTTCATTCTCTCTCTCTCTCTCTGTCATGCTTTCTCTCTCTCTCTGGTGAGTATATGCACTCTGTAGCTAAATTAAGAAAAAATAATAGCGAAATATGGTCTGGTGAACATAATTAGCCTTTTCCAATCAATGAGAAGCTATAGTAAGGGAGGATAGCCAGACGACTTCTATCTTCTCTGATTTCTGTGAAGTTACAATACTTGTGTTGTGCTGTGCTATTGCTGGAAGGGAAACACCAATGTAAGAGCAATAACATTACTCACTGAGTAACAAATTCCTTGTAATTTACTCCTGCATCTGTTCTTCTGTTACTCCCTTAGTAAAAGATTAAAAAAAAAAAAAAAAAAAAAAAAAAAAAATCTGGGCTGGAAATCACTTTGCTGAAGAACTACATTTCCCAGCTTCCTTTGCAGTAGAATGTGGCCATGTGACTAAGTTATAGCCAATGAAAATCAAGTGAATCATGACACTTTAAAGGGGGGCTTAGCAAGCCCTCCTTGGTTCTTTCTTGCTGTCTGGAATGCAGACAATCCGGAGAACTGGAGCAAATAGTAGTTTGTTCAGATCTCTTTTAGAAATGTGGCCCCTTGCTAAGAGAAGGAAAGAGCAAAATAGAGGTCTACATCTTTTTATGTATTTATTTTTTATTTTTATTTTTTATTTCATTTTCTTCTATACATTCAATTAGATTATTTAGCTTACAAAGTGAATATTTCAACAAGTGAACATTTCTCCCTAGTCCAGTTGATAAAACTATAAAATATCTTCAACAGATAATACCACATTTTTGACACTTTGGAGTCACCATACCATTCCTGCACTGTAACTGTGGACTTTATTATGTAAGAAAAGATATCATCTTTTTTATATATAGTAAACTGCTATTATTTTGTGTTTTACATACATGTAAGTAAATCTAATGCTCACTGATTTTAAAATCTTTTACTAATTAATTAATTGATGTTTTTAAACATTCGATCACTGAATATTTAAATTCTTTGACAGTCACAACTATCAACAAATTGGACTTTCACCAGAGCTTAGAATACAGCCACTGGAAACATTTATCTGATTGAGTCTTTTCTTATAAAATTCTGATGTCTTTAAAGAAAGAGATAATATCAAAAATCTACATTGAGTGAAGTATTTAAGAGGGCTTTATTTAGTAGTTGGCATATAAAAATATTAATAAAGTTGCATTTAGATTCAGGGCATATTACTGTTGCAATAATTTAGCTTGCCTTAGACAACCTAAAAATTTCCACAGGTTTTTCTGGTCTTTGATAAAAATATATTCTCCCTAGGAGATCCATCTTCAGAATTCGAACCAAGTGGGACCAGCAGTTAGCGTAATGGCTATGTCGCTGGACTCCCACGTAGTCGACTGTGGTTCGAGTCGGACCCAGTGACTTAAACTCATGCCGGGCATGTGTGCGTGCCTGCCCAAGATCCCGAGAGGAGAATGGAGGAGAGGGGATTGCAGCGTGGCCATTCCCCCGGGGGGTGATTTTTTGCTTTCTGTCTCTCTGTCTCTCTCTGTCTTTCTGGCGAGCGCACACGCCCTATAGTAAAAACCTCTCCAAAAGAAAAGAAAAAAAGAATTCTAACCAAGTAATAGACATTTATTAATAGAAATCATTATATTACAGAAAAAATGCTCAATACGTCAATAAAAGAATTTGGACAGCAAATGAACTCCTCAATTAAATCCAGAAAACAATTCTGGAATTTTAAAACTTAAAAAGTCAATTTAGCAAGAAAAAGATATTAATTATAAATTCTGATGTTAAGGTTCTTTAGCAATTAGTATCCAATTCCTTTTATCCTTTGTATTTTCGCTAGGATCCTAACTGTTTTGAGTCTAACTTCTAGAGGCATGGGATTAGTTAGAGCACTCTCACGTAGAGATTTTATAAGGTTGGGGGTTCCAGGGATCTGGTGGGACAGGGAAGAAAAGAGCTGTAACCAGAGTAAAATTTGGACTGAAGACAAAGAAGGAAGCAGTGATAATGACTTGAATGATGATGCCAGGGATTAGGTCCGAAAGAGTGGGCAAAGGAAAGTTGAGCCACAGGATGAGACAGCAAGGGAAAGTGGTGATGCAGAGTTCTGGTGGGTTGAGGCAAGTTTAGAGACCTATATAGATGTGGACCAAGGTCAATGTGACTTTAGTTTGTGGTCTTGAAGCAGGTTCTCACACAGCCTAAAGAGAAGGATTACCATCATTCCCAGTGACATTTTCCATGGCTAGCCTAGCTGTACCAGTGGCATTTTTACACTACAAAATCTCCTGATGTCTCTTTAAGAAATTCACTGAGACTTAGATCTTAAAAATTTATGACCTGCTCATGCATGTCTTCCTGTCAAGACTTCATAAGAGAGATGAGCTCTTGCAAACTTTGCTTAATTATCTTAAAATCCCCCAATCATTGAGAAGTGTCGTGTGAACAAGAGATGCCCAAATGCCAGTTGATAATACATGGATATATGAATATATTAATATATGCACAAATTAACATATTAGTGAAGAAACACTATAGCTCCAAATTCTCTCTTTTCTAGATAGCTAGCTATAATTAATGCTAATCTCAAGTTAGCATTTGCAAAATGGAAATTTGAGAGCCACCAACAAATTCACCAAACAGCAGTAAGCAAAATGAATATAGAATTGCTGATGTATCCACATGTACATAATGGGGGTAGGGCCATTATCTCTTTTATACTTACAATTTCATTTTGAATTATCTTAGAATTGTTCCATCATAATATATAGTATATCTCATTATAATATGAGTATTAGGCTTCTTTATTAAAATTGTACCAAAGTATCTATGATGTTATTAATAAAAGTATCTCTATTGTTCTAAATGTTTTCTTTTATAGAAAATCTATGTTACTCACACTTTACAACTTTGTTATCAGTCAAAGTGGGGAGATGGGTGGTGGAGAGTGGCATGACAGTAAAACACTATACTCTGCCAGGTTGACCCACAAGGGAAGGTTTCACTTTTGTGTCAGTTCTCCGTGAGTACATGATGTACACACAGACCCATGATCCAGGCCAGTGAGGCTGGGAGTGGATCATGGAATCAAGATTGCGGTGCTGCTTCTCTGTCTGGCTGTCTCTTAGAGAAGAAATAAATAAACTAAAAAACAAAAATATTGTGAACGTGGCAAAATCATAGTAGAGAGGCTTCAAGTTGGTTTCCAAAACGTATTTCTTTGAGTAGAGTTGTTAAAAGTAATGCTGACTAGGGACACTCTTATAAGAGTCGCAGTGAGAATCTGGGCTTAATATTTCACTTCTTTGTATTTTTATTCTTTTTCTCTTCTTCTTTCTTCTCTCTGTTTCTCTCTCTGTCTTATTTTAAACTAAATTTATCTAGTAATAATAGCCTAAATAAAAAAATTAATTTCAAAATGCACCCAGATTTTTAAAAATTACCTTCTTCTTTCATCAATTCAATTAGTACTTTCTAATATAGTTTGTCTGGATATTTTACAGACATCTTTATCAACAGTGAAGGTTTATATCGGAAGCAATCCAGAGAAGGAACTATTCCTCATTGTATTGCAAAGGACATGAAAAGAACAGTGCAATAAAAATATTTGGGAAGCAAATAAAGAATCTGAGTGTTCTGTCCATTGTATTTACGTGTGGGTATTATGTATATATGGCACTACGAAGTTTGATAGTATCTTAAAGTAGACTGTTTTAGATAGCTTCTGAATTTACCAGTGCTTCTCAAAGATTCCTCCCTTTTACTATCTCATTTTTTTTTACTTTTACCTTCTTATTCCTACACAGAAAACTCCTTTGATCTGAATGTGATTTTTGCCTAAGGCTTAATAAAATTCAACAGCTATTAAAACTCTATGCTTTGGGAACCAGCAGTTAGCGTAATGGCTATGTCGCTGGACTCGCACGTAGTCGACCGCGGTTCGCGTCTCGGACCCGGTGGCTTACAACTCACGCCGGGCACGTGTGCGTGCGTGCCCAAGATCCCGAGAGGAGAATGGAGGAGAAGGGATTGCGGCGTGACCACCCCCCCTGGGGGGTGATTTCTCGCTTTCTGTCTCTCTGTCTCTCTCTGTCTGTCTGGCGAGCGCACGCGCCCTATAGCGAAAAACCTCTCAAAAAAAAAAAAAAAAAAGAAAAAAAAAAAAAAAAACTCTATGCTTTGAATGAAATTTTTATAAAATTATTGAAGATTTCTTTCTAGATTAAAAGTAATCAGAATATTTAATGTATCAATTACTTCCTTGATTTTGAGGCCTAAAACAAAAGTATGAAACACTTAAAATATGTGCCTTGGGTCCGTTAGTTTGACTTGGCTAAAATTGAGTATTTTTTTGTTGTTAATTTTTAAAGGAACATCCTAGTTTTATTTATTTATCAGATACTTGTTTAATTCTTACAGATGGAAAAGCTCTCTGTTGATGTTATGGGATAAAAACTTGAATAAGGCATTTTTACTTATGAGTGAGAGGTATGAGTGGATGAATAGATTCATAATTACAGAATTGAAAAGTGTGAGGAAGTAGAGTCAAAGACAGAATGGAAGAGAGAAAGAGGACACACGGAAAAATGAGCAGAGAGGAACCATACAAAAATGGACTAGGCAATGGAAGAATAAATACTTGGCATCATTGCCACACTGCGTATGAAACGCTCAATCATTTCTCCAAATGGAACTGTTGGTATCACACTGGGTAATATTTCTAATGCCCATCAGTCAATCAATAACAATTTGTATTTACTGAATACTTGCTATGTCCTAGAAATTATCTTATTTCATTCTCATTAGCCACTCTAACAGATAGATGATCCTAGTCCCATTTTATCGAAGAAAATGTGTTTAGAGAACTTCATCAATCTATGCATAATCATACAGCCGACAGGTGTAGAAACAGGGATGAATCCAATGTTGGTTTGATGCTGGACCCAATGTCTCACGTTACTCGCCCTTGCATCCCTGTAGTGTCAAGTCCACAGAGAGGTCTCTGGCTATTGAATAGTAAATCAGATTGCTTGGGAATGAATTATCTTAAATCTCAGCAGTGTGGTTCAGGGTAAGAGTGCTCTTGTGTGTAGAATAGGTGGATATAAGGGCATAACATATAATACAATTTCATAATATACTTTCTCTCATAAAATGTATGGCTGGTTGATTAAAGAGAATATTTTTCCAACATTCTTAACTAAATGATACATTTTTATTTTCTTTATTGTCATCTAAATATAGAATTTAGAAGCAGGGCAACTTCGGGATTGGCAGGGTAGATTAACACATTATTTGAACTCTTTGAACTTCTCATCAGGGTACGTTGACAAATTATTTGAACTCTGGATTTCTCGTCATTTATAAAATAGACAAAATATCCCCCCAGAAAAGTGGTTCTGAGGATTAAATCAGATGATACAGGCAGCATAGTAAGTAGTAAGAGATTGATTCCAGTAAAATACCCAGGGAAAGTAATAAAGGTATTACCTCTATAAAACTATGTTTAGCAATTGGTATTATTCCTATTCATATTTATGACTCTTTTACAAATTTATATTTCAGCTCTTAATTATAATGATATTAGTCGAAATTAGAGCATTTTAAATTTAGAAAGGCTTCAACATCACACAGAGAAGTACAACTAATTTCCTGGCCCATTTATTACATGAAGCCTCCCAAATTCAGGCCAAAACAGCTCTGGCTCTGTTTACTGTGATTTCACATTAAACACAGATCTAATTTGCAAATTATTATCACCCTTAGACTCCAGATTTCTTTTATTCCCTTGCCTGGAAAGAATTCAGACCATTTTTTCCTAATGCAGTCATTTACATTTTTGAAGGCCAAGTTTCTTTTTATGTAGACAGCTCTAACTTCTTTGGATTATATTTCTAGTGTCCCTGGCGTTCGGTACTCCTCCCAAGCTAGGATCATCTTAAAATTTTATGAGTATGTTTTGAGATCTGCGTCTTTCCCCAACACATTAATAAAAATACTGAATTAGAAAGAACCCCAAATGTATCCCTATGGTAACCTCACTTACTACATTCACCAATTTAACAAATATTTCACAAATATTTACTGAATTCACTTCAAAGAACATCTATGAGGACCATTAGTGTAGCAGAAGAGGAGGTTAAAAAGTTGGATAAGAGAATATTCCCTGCTTTTAAAGGTTTCATATGTGAACTACCTATTTGAAACCACTTAGTGTCTGAGAGTCATCTTATAACATTTTAGTCAGTAGGTAAGAAAAAGTATCTCACTTGCTTAGATTCAGCACAATTTAAAAAGCTAAAGAGTTGCCATTAAATGATCAAACATGAGGATTATTGGGTAATGGCTGTGTTTGTATGTCATTAATATTTGCAGACTAATTCATAGTTGAAGAAACAATTTTGGGGTTGAAAGACACCAGAGAGATTACTTGGTATGGCAGCTCAAAAGCCCAGAGACAGTTCAATTATTTGAACACAGCAGCGAAATAAGTTAGCAAGATGGCTATAGCGTTGGCATCATCTTCCACAGTTCTGCCCTACTTTGGTAGGTCTGTCCGTGTTGTGTATGTCATTTTTCCCTAAGAAAGCAAGCTCCTGAGAGACAGCTTCTATTTTGTTTCAATTCTGTGATGATGTTCTCATACTTTCAGTGTCAAATATCAATGGACAGTACAATTACTACTTCATATTTAATATGAATATTAAAGAACACTTGTGCAAGTTTTGTTTTGGATTCATGGCAGAGATGCCTTACAATCTGCCAAAAGTTTGTGCTTCCTGCTCTGCATCATTGACTTGTTGTTGGAAGTGGCTTTCCAGCTGCAGATTGCATTTCCCAGCCTCCTTTGCATCTATTAGTTGGGATCATATGACTAGCTCCCAACCATTAAATAGAAATGATGTATGTAATAATAATGATAAATAAAATAAAATAAATAATTCTTAAAAAATAAAAAAAGAAATGTGCTTTTTTCATTTTCCCCCGGTATCTGTTGATGATAATGTGTATGGTAATATCTTTGACTGGACAAATATACAGTGTGTTCATGATGGGAAAATTCATTTGGTATGCTGTAATGATGCACAGTCATTGAAGGTAAAAAAAAAAGAAATGAAATTAAAATAAATACTAATAAAAAAGAAATGATGTATGTATTACTATGTTACTTCTGGGCAAGGCTATTAAACAGTGAGTTTGACATCTATACCTTCTTTCTCTTTTTTCCTTTTATATGTAGAATAAAACCTCCAAGATCCTAGGATGTTGATGGAGTCCAAAAAATCAAGGAGCTCCGGTTTTGAGAATTATACATGAAGGGCAGTCACCCTTTGATCAATTAAACTTGCACTATTAAATGAGTTAGGAATAAACTTTTACCATGTTAAGCCACTGATCTGAGGAGGAGATTGTTTCGTTTTGCCACAATGGCTAAAATTACTCTAGACTAATACAGAAGTAATGGCAGAAAGCCTCTAAGGTTAAAGGATTAGGTAACTGCTTTGAAGGTGTTAGACCGTGTGCACTAATAGAGGTCGACTGCTTGTTTTTACAAATTCTGGACTTCTCTCTCTCTCTCTCTCTCTCTCTCTCTCTCTCTCTGGTTGATTTTGTCAGGGATAGATTCTCTTTATTTAAAAATATCTCAAAGGCATATCAGTTCCTAAAAAGGAATTTTCTAATGTAATCAGAGGAATGAAAACGTTCAGGAAAGAACTTTAAAAAGAATATGATAAGGCCATTAGTGGTATTCCATATCCAGCCTTCCTCTCCTTAAACATATGGGAACACTTTATTGGTTTCTTCCTTGCAGCTAGCCAGGAGGAGAGTTTAGGTACAACTAATGTGAGGGAGAGGAAATAAAAGTAAATGTATTGCTTCTAAGCCAAAAAATTTGGTAGGTTATTTTAATCCACTTTTCTGTGAAATAACAACTAAATACTATGCTGCATAATTTATAAAGAATAGAGACGTATTTAACTCATGGTTTTGAAGGTTCAAGGTCAAGGGGTAGTATCTATTGAGGGTCTTCTTGTTGAAAGGGGTTCTCTTCAGAGACCCAAGGTGATCAAAACCTGCAGAATCATGTAGCAAGAGCTTGCATATCTATGTCCACTTCTCTGTGCCTGTCTTGATTTTCCCCCCTTTCTTCTTATAAAGCTACCAGCATTCAACCATGATGGACCCACCCCGATGATCTTAGGGTCCCAAAGTGGAAATACTGAAATTGGATCAATACCCTTTTAATATTGTTACAATAACTTATCAGATTTCAGCACATAAATTTTGGTGTGACACATTCAAACCATAGCAGCTACTTTGTTACCTCTTGGCTCTCTCTGATAAAGGGTTTCCCTGAATAATTGTTACCTGAAATTGTAGTGTCATGAGTTGGAAGAAACCTGGATTCATCAGATATAAATGGAAAAAAAGCCTTTTCCAACACTCAGCCAACTTTGTGTGAGAGTGAAATAAATTATTGTATCATCCCATTGAGATGTTGTTATTTCTTCTTCTTTTTCTTTTTTTCCCCCTATTGCAGTGTTTACCATTAGTTACCCTCACTAACATATACGTGCCAATAGTGTGAAGTGTAAAAAAAGGATAATTTTTTGGAGAGGAATACAGATAAAGTCTAAAAATATTTTACATTTCTCAGTCAACTAGGAAAGAAAAGTAGAAGCAATCTTTCACAGGATAGCTAGAACAGGTATATTCAATGGCCTTCCCAAAAAAAGTTTTTGAGGGGCACTCCATGTTGAGACTATCATGGTAAGAAAAAAGGATTGATCTGAGTTTCCTATTAAAACACAAAACCAAAACAAAACACTACCACTCTAACCAAGAACTAATGGTAATTAGAATCAAACCTAGGCAGTGTTCCAAGTGTCAAATGAACACAATCTGGGTACCTGAGTTCTAATTTGATTCAGTCCACTTCTTAGAAGAGTAACCGAGTAACCTTTGGTATACCATGACTATTACTGATTTTTTGTTTGTTTGTTTGTTTTTGGCCTGGTTTCTTCAGCTATCAAATAAATATAAGAATCTCTGGCTTTAGTCATCTCTTATCATTACAGTGAGGATAAAATTAGGTAGTCTGGGATGAAGCTCAATGAAGATTCAAAGTGCTATAAAATATGTCGTATTTTTTATGATGCTTGAAGCTTTCAACTTTCCATGGAGTCTTCCTTTTTTAATATTGCCAGCCAAACTGAAGGGATCTCATGTGAGCAATATTTCTGGTATATTTTGTAAGGTCAAAATTATGTCTTAATTGTTGTGTTTCTTTTGTCATTTCTTTTTTCTCTCTTTTCTTTTTTAGAGGTTTTTGCCTTAGAGCACGTGCACTTGCTAGAGAGACAGAGAGAGAGAGATGGAGAAGGTGAGAGAGAAAGTGAGAAATCACCCCCTAGAGGGGATGGCCATGCCACAATACCTTCTCCATTCTCCTCCCAGGATCTTGGAAAACTTGGATTTTCATGTGCTGTGTGATTTTCAAGTCACTGGGTCTGGGACTTGAACTGCAGTATGCCATGTGAGAGTCCAGTGACATAACTGCTTCACCATCTATGGCACCTCTTTCTTTTTTTTTAAAGACAGGCTCTCCTCATGGCATAATACTGCTTCAGCCTCCCAACTGGGACTGCAGGTACATTACCACATCCAGATTTTTAGACTTTATTTCTCTGTGTTGCCCCAGCCAGCCACAAGTTTGTGCTCCTGCCTCAGCCTCTCCAAGTGATTGGGATTACATTCCATCATGCCTGGAATGGAAATTGAACCTGGGACTCTCATGTGGTCCCAGCCTGTGAAGCACAGTGCCTTAGTGTGAAGTGTCTAATTATGAAAAGCACAATGGATTTTACTTACTAGGTTTCTAGTCTTTATAAAATTTCACTGTAGTTTCAATTCTAAAACATTCTTATAAAAATAGATATCACTAGTGTCTGCTGTTTAACACAATAGAAATTTAGTTGTGGTTGGTACCAGCAGATGCCTTAAGGTTATGTTACTGGATGCCTATATAGCCGACCACAGTTTGAGTCCTGGATTTGCTGGCTTAAAACTCATGCCGAATGCATGTGTATGTGTGCCCAAAATCCCAAGAGGAATGTGGAAGAGAAGAAATTGCAAACATGGCCATCCATTGGCCCTTGGGGTGAAAGGCATGGGATGATTTCTCGCTTTTTGTCTCTCTGGCAAGCACATGCACTAGCAAAAATCTCTCTAAAAAAGAAAAAAGAAATTTTGATGTGGCAGGTGAAGAAAGAAGGAGTTTTAAAGTTGGCCAGGCCACAGTGGTGCAGTGTAGCACGATGCTCTACAACACTAGAGACATATGGAAGATTGGGACGCAGTTTCTGGGTCAACTTGTACATGTTGAGCACATGTATGTGTGCCCATGATCCTGGCTGACTGGGAAAGCTGGGAAAATTAAAGCATGAAACCTTGCAGACCAATAGATGGTGCAATGGTTACATCACTGGACTCCTGTGTGATCGACCGCTGTTTGAGACCCGGACCCGGCAGCTTAAACTCACGCTGGGTGTGTGTGTGTGTGTGTGTGTGTGTGTGTGTGTGTGTGTATGCTCAAGATCTCAGGAGGAGAATAGAGAAGGGATTGCAGAGTGACCATCCTCACTGGGAGGTGACTTCTCCCTTTCTGTCTGTCTGTCTGTCTCTCTGGTGAGTACACTCACCCTCTAACAAAAATCTCTCTTAAAAACTAAAAGCATGAAACCCTGAAAAGGTTGCCTCTCTCTCTCTTATGAAAGAAATGCATAAACTTTAAAAAGCAGTCACAGAAGTAACTTTAGTTTCTGCCCAGAATCTCAATCTCTTTGTTTCTTCAGGACCTCATTATCTTTCTTACACTTTTCTCATACGTTAACAATTGATCTCTCGTTTTTCATAAATTTTTCCCTTCTATTTTTAAATTCGTATAAGTACAAAATGTACCAGACCATCTTTTTCCTTAGAAAAATAACAGAAAGACAAGTGCCATCTTTGATCCCACATTGCCCCCGAGATATGTTCCTGGAATACCTCTACCCTCTTTCTCAGCAAGGCTCCTTGAAAGGATACAGTTTCTGTTCCAATGTCTTCATCCCCCAGTCTCTTAGTACTTTTCAGATGGACTTTAGTGTCCACTACTTAATGGAAACTGTCCTTATCAAGACCACCAATGACGCAAAGGCCAAATGATGCTTCTGTCATCATCATATCAACATGCTTTATAGCAACACTGTTCTTCTGTTGGCTTTTGTGATATAACATTCTCCCGGTTTTCCTCTTGTCACACTGGTAGCTCTGTCTTGGTCTTAGTTTCTGACTTCTCCTATATCTGGAGTTTTCCAGAGCTTATCTTTCTCTTGGTTATTTAAGTGTTTTCCCTACAAATTTCACTCCCTCTCCTGGCTTTATGTGATCCGTGCACCAATATTCTTCCGATTTTTATATCTCTAGATGTATGGTTATAAGCCTTTTTTTAATAGAATTTTTAAAATTTAACTTTATTTATTTATTTACTTATTTTTATTTGACTAGAGAGGGGCAGAGTGAGAGTGAAAGCGAGAGAGTGATAAAGCAAGCTGCCAGGTTTGGAACTCAAAATACAGTCAGCCATATGAGTCCAGAGCCCTTAACTACTATGCCACCTGCAGGCCCCTGGTTATAAGTATTTAGGACAAAGAAATAAACTTTGGCTAACTTATAGCTCAGTAGTATTTATCAGAGTTTTCTTGGAGATCATGAAATGTATGGAATACCTTGAAAACCAACCTTGGCATGGGCAGAAACCAACCAGCTCCAGGAACAAAAGAAAATAAAAATGAGTACAGCCTGAGTTACAGAAGGGTGATTAGGACACTAATCCTGACCAGAATGAGAAATGTCTGGAGCCAATTCAGTAGCTTAAAACTCAAAGTCTTGGGAGACCAGCAGATGGCATAATGGTTATGTTGCTGGACTTCCACGTTCAAGTCCCAGACCTGACAGCTTCAAACTCATGCCAGGTGCATGTGCGTGCATGCCCAAAACCTGAGAGGAGAATGGAGAAGAAGGGACTGCGGCATGGCTACTCTGCCCCCGCCCCCCACCCCCAGGAGTTGATTTCTTGCTTTCTGACTCTTTTTCTCTTTGTCAGGTGAGCACACATACCCTATAGCAAAAAATATCTCTAAAAAACACCGAAGAAAAACCTCAAACTCTTGGTAGTGAGCTTACCTGACCAAGCACAAGTCAGGTGTCATCAGTGTTACATTGGATCTGGCTCAGATTAACTCATGAGATCTGATGTTTTAAGATTTTAGAAATTTTGTGAGTTTGATTTTAAGCTTAGTCATTATTGAAAATTAATTATATAAACGTATTCAAAATAAGTAAATCATATTCAAAGCAAAGGTAATATTTAAATAATAAGCTTTCTAATTTTACAGGACATTTACCCATGGAGTTATTTCTGTCTATTGTGTCTGCTGATGCAATTACTACATACAAGGGTGTGCTACTACGCATCTGTTCCGCACTCTGTGGTCCATAATCTCACATTTTGTAGCCTGAAGTTAGTCATAGAAAGAGCATATACACCACAGAAGTTGGTAAAATACATCATATTTGAAGGAAGGAAGTGAAACAAGCATAAAATTTGTCAAAACCAACATTGTAAATTAGAAGAAAATGATTCAATAATTTTCAAGATTGTGAGGCAATTATTTTCAGTCTAGAACTTTGTACACAAGGAGATTAAAAATAAATTATGCAGATAAATGCATTTTCAGAGACCTCCACTATCTTAAAAACTATATCCATGAACTCTTTCTATAGAAGCTTCAGGATGATAATATATGGCAATAAAGTAGAATGTATATCCTGAAGCAGGAAGACCTGGAATCCAGGAATAAAGAGCCTCACACAAGAGAAGGGAAAGGCGATTTCTAGGATGATCCTAAAGGGAAGTCTGAAAATGACAGTGAGCACTATTCTTAAAGGGTTACTAATCCATGGTGGTGCAAAGAATAGAACACTCTAAGTAAAAATGAAAGAAATAGATGGCGATAGATATGTTGGAGTCTATTAAGAAGAATAGTATTAGTCTACACAGAAATTTAGGGGATGATTAACTAGAGAGACATAGAAAACCAAACAAAGAAAAATATTAGGCTATTAATACTTCCAGAAAAATATAGAACACTAGAAATGCACTCAGTTTTAAATAGTCTTTATATTTTATAATAGTATAAAGACTTAGTATGACTTAATTAAAACCTGTAATATAGCTTAAATGGAAAGATTGAAACAGTAAGTTGTGGTATTTGCATAACAGGAATAAGACACTAAAATTTAGAACTCAATCAAAGACATAAAATTTAGAAATATGGAGCCAAATATCAGAAGAAACAATGAAAGGAGATAAAAATGACTGCATTCATTGGTAGATCATTAATGTGGGTCAGCTTCTTTATTTATTATAAACTGTGAAGAATACTTGAAATTTTAAAGAGTACATGTACTACTTTGATCAAAAGTAATTCAGGGGGACCAGCAATTAGTGTAAGGGCTATGCTGCTGGACTCCCACGTAGTTGACCGCAGTTCCCATCCCAGACCCGGTGGCTTAAAACTCACGCCGGGCGCGTGTGCGTGCATGCCCAAGATCCCAAGAGGAGAATGGAGGAGAAGGGATTGCGGCTTGGCCATCTCTCCTGGGGGGTGATTTCTCGCTTTCTGTCTCTCTGTCTGGCTGGAGAGTACACACGCCCTATAGCAAAAAATACCTCTCCCCCCCCCCCCAAAAAAAGGAAGTAATTTAGGGGTCCAGTCTAGATAGTAGTGTATCAGACTGCAGTGCTGAAAGTCACCTGATAACTGCCTTCAGATCCCCAGGCTAGTTGCCCTGAAACATGCCAGGCACATCTTTGTGCCCAGGTTGGAGGAAGGGACCTCAGCCATGACGACTCTGTTAAGAGAGCTTCTGAGTCTACCCCCTTCTTTCTCTGTCTTGCATAGACATGTGAGCTGTGCATGCACTATCAGGAGTAACAAGGGAAGTGTCCAAAAACTAAACAAAGAAAGAATTCTTAAAATAATAAAAATAACAGCCTGGAAAAGAATATGAGCATATACAATAGAACTTCAAGAAGTTTATAGAAAAATAGAATTAAAGTATGAGGTTATATTGTGTAAAAAACTTTGAAATCCTTGCATAATTTTTTGCACTTTCTATAAACTTTTTGTGTATCTATAAACATATATATACACACACACACACACACACACACATATGTGTGTGTGTGTGTGTGTATATATATATATATACACACACACACACACATACATATATGCCTGTACCTGTGTATATCTAATCAGAAGAAAAAAGTACACTTATCTTTAGTTACTCCAGAACTTTGATAAAACAATTCATCTTGAAAAAGAATAGGCATTTATATCCATATATAATCAATAGAAATAATTATCTACATATAATCAATATAATAAATTTAGTGAACTAAGTACATTTGGCAGGCGAGATAGCAGAAATTTTGTCAGCTGCTTTTTAGAAAAGAGGTTGTAAATGAGGAAAATGAGAGCTTAGCCTAGGTGTTATCTATTGTAAGATAGGCAATGTGGGGCCTGTTTTCTATAATTATTGCAAGAATAAGCAAAGAGAATTTTAAATAGGGTAATGACAATTACTCAGATGTGAGATAATCACATTGATATTTCACTTTCACGAAAAAATAACACATTTTATTTTTCCTAATATTTTTATATATTTGAGTGTACATGATTAAAAGCAGAAAAACATGTCTAAAATCACATGATCACATTTTCCTAGTCAGAGAGAGATTTTTGCTACAGAGTGCATGCACTCACCAGCAAGACAGAGAAACAGAAAATGAGTATTCAGCCCCCAGAGGGGATGGCCATGTTGCCATCCCTTCTTTTACATTCTCCTCTTGGCATTTTGGGCATGCATGTATATGCACCCGGCCTGAGATCCTAGCCATTGGATCTGGGATTTGAACTATGGTTGACTACGTGGGAGTCCAGTGATGTAACCATTATGCCATCTGCTGGTCTGAAATTCACTATATTTTCATACTTGAAAATAACTTTTGTACTTTTTGATAGATATTTTAGAATTATATCAGGATCCTTTTCTACTTGTTTATATTAAAATCCTTGAGACTATGGAGAAGTTATTTTACTTCACAGAACCATAACTCTTACTATTGGGCAGATAATATGCCCAGTTCAGTGCTTGGGAAACAGCATCTAATGAAAAGTTGTGGTTATTATTCTTATCCTCTATATTTTTGATCACTTGAAAAGACAACATAAAATTTTCCAATGAATTAATCCCTATGGTACTTCACATTCGATAATTTAGGATTTATTTTTTAAATGGCCATAAAGCTCTGGGGTTTATACAATCAACAATCTAGTTGACACTGTTCTTCAAAACCAGGAACAAAACAAAACAAAGTTCTCTACATTGTGAAGAGACGCATGTTTCCAAAAGACTTTTTTTTTTTTTTTTTTTTTTTTTTTGTCACTTCAACAATTGCATAAGTACCGTCAGCGTCGAGAGCCAAGCTGCAGTCATCACACAGCCAATGGATAAGGCAGCCAAACCACGGCCACAATTGCTGCAGGGGCATCTTAATGCCATCTGGAGTATGTCCCTGGCGAATCATGCCCTATATGTAGCCTTAGTGCTGCCAAGTCTTCAGTGCCGGAGAAAATGGGAAGATGTAAGTAAAAGTCAGAAAGGGAGCTAGAGATATAGGAGACACATACAGTTCTTAAAATTGTGCTCACAATTGCAGGAATTTAATTTGTATGTGTGAATTTCATAGATAACTATTCAATTAAACATAAAGAGTTGTCATCCAGAAACGATATGTTTCTGTATTTTATTTTTAGAAAAGTGGTTTTCATGGATTTCCTGAAAATTATTCACAATTTCCAAAACGCTTCTTAATTTCACACATTCATTGTTGTAATGATAGGTTGAAAAATCTTGTAGTATATTTATGTATGCATCAAAAGTTAGAGTGTTTCAAATAAAGCAGCTTTTCCACTTTAAGTCAAATCTTTCTCAATGAGAGACTACCATTAGTTTCTGAACGTTCTTCAAACAAAGCAGTTAATGGTTTTTTTTTTTTCTCTTTTTCTGGCGAGTAGTCTTGCAACTTTAATTTCTGGGCTCAGCTGCATACCGCTGCATTCTACAATTCCAGAAACACTATTTGTACCCTTACTCATCTAAGAAGCTGAAAACACATCTGTATTTATTTTTATTGTTATTATTATGTACGACAGCATTCTACATTAGATTAGATGTTATAAGCTACATTTTTCCCCCAGATTTTATTTCTCTAAACATGTCATCTGTAATGTATGCTGGGTATGTGCCTCTTTGGTATCATCCTGAGTTTAAATGTCCATATTTCTCACAATGTCAGGTTATTCTTATTACTACTAAGTTTAATTTGGTATTGTGCATTAGTATTTAATGTCTATTTTTTTCCTCGTAAGTGGTTTCAAAGATAGTGTGTTTGTCTTCTGGAAAAGAACAAACTCAATTCTCTAATGCAGTTACTTTGCCAGCTCAACACATCCTGAGGCTGCTCTGGCAAAAGGGCTGTAAAAGATCGGTATTGATATTTTGTGGCATTCAAATTGTCGAGTTCCAACAGGAGGGAAAGCATTTAGAAAAATCTGGCCATTTGGCAGCTAATTACACTATTATAAACTAAATTTACAACAGGTGACTTGTGGGCTATGAGTCGACAACAAGCACCCAAGCTTTCTTCGATTATTTTCTCATAAATTGAAAGTCCAAAGTAGCATTGCTTATGTGCTACATCAGTGCAGATATCTTGAACATGTTGCACAAGTCCCACATAATTTTTTTTATCTCACCGCAAGTTCTTGGAGCTTATATATTTTCATGCAACTCATATGTAGCTTATTCCCTGTGTTCTAAAGACATTAGAAAACAACTAAAGGAGATGACACACACTAGCAACAGCACTAAAAGACTCTCAGAGCTTCCTTTAATGGAACTTTCTAGACTTCTAAATGTGGAACACATACTAGTCTTCACATCTGAAATTTGCTTTGCATATTCTTGTCCTTTAAAACTGATCAAGTATCTGGGAAAATGTGTGCTTTATATTCAGACACGATCCATGTGTCATTGACGGCAAAGATCCAACGTGCTATGGAAATTTCCTGGGGCATATCATAAGCTGTTGTTTGCCATCTTGGCTCGATAATCCTGCCTCATTTATTGGAGGGCCATTTCAGCTGCACTGTCAACAGTGGAAGAGAATCAGGTCACCTTTTCCTGGAATATTATGTAAAAGCTGTCAAATGTTCAGTATTACAGGCACATTAGATGTGATGTAAGATTCCGGGCATATTAACATCAATGAAAAAGATTTAATGGCAAGCTTGTAATCACTTGGTCTTACATTTTTCCACTTTTGTACTAAACCTTGTAATAGTATGACCAAAATTCTGTTACAGCCAGTTCTTTGTGGAAGAGGCACAGATGTTGGCAAGTTTATCTGGTTGCTTTTCTAAACGTTGGAGGAAGAACATTTTAAAATAAAAAATGGCCTCATCGGTCTTACCATCTTTTGAAACTACATATTCACTCCTTTTATTTTCTCAGTCATGCAATCTCAGTATATCAAAGCAGACTTTTTATATGTGGAAAACCAGCTTATTAAAAGCCGCTATAAATTTAACAAGATTTCTTTTTTATTATGGTAGCCATTATAAAAAGCACAGCTCTCAAATAAGACCAGAGCAATTTATTGTGGAGTGTATTTTACTTTTTAAGTTGTCAATCTCATATTATAGTATTAAGAGATGATTGCTCTTACTTAACTATACAATAAGAAAGCAGTGGGCACTAGCAGACAAAGATGTCAACAGCCTCTGAACACTTCAAAATAACAAAGTGTGTTTTTAAAAATGTATTTAAAAGTTAACATGTATCATTGGTGACTAATGTTGAGTTATTGCTGTAGCAAACTTTCTATGCCTCTTGGATCAGATCTAGAACTTTTCTCAACTTTTTAAAAGAAATCAGCTAGCAGGTGAATTCATGACATTAAGTCTGCATGATGAATTCTTCCCTTAATGTTACAAGACTTCATTGTATCTTTTCTTCCTAGCTCCCTATGCTGTCATACTTACCCTAATCCTCACGTTTCCCTACCCCAGTCATTATCTGTTTTCACAGAATTCTTTGTATTTAGGACAGTGAATCCAACTATGTATGTACTATGGTTGAATACATTCCCCCAAAATTCATATGTTGAAATTTGGTTGTGGCAGTATTAAGATGATGGAAACTTAATCTGACTCTGCATTGAAAATAATAAGCCTTTGGGAAGTGATTAAAATCATCAGGGTGTGGCCCTCATGATTGAATCCCAAAAAGTTTATTAAAAAAAAGTGAGACCAGAACAGAGACACCAACACAGACACAAGCTCTCAAGCTCTCATTCTGTTGGTATGTGATGTCCTGCATTTCCTCAAAACTCTGCAAGAAGTCTCCACCAACTACAAGATCCTCACCAGATGCAGCCCCTTGATCTAAGACCTCCAAAACCATGAGAGAAGTAAACCACCCAGACTCTGGCATTTCTGTTACAGCAACTATGTCACAGGAAATATCCAGGTGGAATCTGGATAGTTTTAGAAGTCAAATTCCTCATAGCAATAAAAAATCCTACATATTTGCATTCTTTATTCCAAGATCCAGCTTATAAAACAGCTTAGAAGAATATAAGCCTGGAGTCAAAGTCTGGTTCTTTGCTTATATCTCAGGTCCTTTACTTCAAAGTTTATTATACTTTGCGATTAGCAGCTCTGTGGTGCAAAATGAGTTAGTCAATAAAATACACTCTGCATTGGCAGGAACAATCTTCAAATTCTAGTGATATTCAATAGATAGAGAGTACCTGGGACGTATTTTAAATCCCCAGATACAGGGACCAGCAGATGGCACAGTGGTTGGGACACTGGACTACCACATGGCCAGTCATCATGGTTCATGGTAACTTGAAACTGAAGTCACCATGGACTGGTGACTTGAAACACTGGACGCATCTGCATGTGTACCAAAGATCCCGGGAGGAGAATGGAGGTGAAGGGATTGTGGCATGGCCATTGCCCTGGGGGGTGATTTCTCACCTTTCCTCTCACTATTTCTGTCTCTCTCCCTCTAGTGAGCAATGCATCCTAAGGCAAAAACCTCTACAAAAAGGTCAACTGCTAAAAACAAAATAATAATTTTTTTCAAATGCAGTATTATTTTTATTTTTATTTATTTTTTTTTACAGAGCTTTTTTTTTTTTTTTTTTTTTTTTTTTTGCTATAGGACACATTCGCTCAGCAGAGAGACCGAGGAGACAGAAAGCAAGAGATCACTCCCCAGGGAGGATGGCCACACCACAATTCCTTCTCCTCCATTCTCCTCCTCTCAGGATTTTGGGCATGCATGCACACACACCTTGCATGAGTTTTAAGCCACCAGGTCTAGGACTCAAGCCACAGTCAACTACATGGGAGTCCAGCAACATAACCATTATGTCATCTGCTGGTTCCATTATTTTAAAATCTATATCTACAGCTACATTTTCCTACCAAAGTTTAATGAGAGAGAGAACAAGAGAAAGACTAATGCCCTCAACAGGGTCTTGTGCTGTGATCCCTCACTGAGCCTTTCCAGTCAGGCAGTATCATGGTCATACATGCCTGGCATTTACAGGTGAACCAGAGAATCAGGTCCGTGATCTTCCACATAGATCCAGCATCACTTGAGTATCATATTACTGCTGCATCACAGTGTCCACTTCAGAAATATTCTTAATATGATTAATTTACCTTTTAAAAATATCTGAATCTTCATTTGAGAGAGAATTTTTAAGGACATCTGAAATGCATTTCTCCAGACTTTAGCAAAGAGCTGATGAGATGGTGGCTTGGTTAATAGGGAATGAGGGAAGGAGAAGTGATTATGGGGCATGGGTCTCATTTAGAAAGCACAGATCAGAATGGGGCTGTGATAGTAATTAGAAGACTGGACCCAGGAAGAGGTGGGTAGTGTAGTGTGACCAAATAATTTATCATTCTATCATATTTATCTTCCATTTCTTTTTGTTTGTTTGTTTTAGAGATTTTTTGTTGCTGTTCTTATAAGAAATATGTGCTTGCCAGAGAGACAGAGAGAGACAGAAAGTGAGAACTAATCCTCCAGGGAGGATGGCCACATCACAGTCCCTTCTCCTCCACTCTCCCCTTGGGATTTTGGGCACATAGGCACATGCACCCAGTGTGAATTTCAAGCCACTGGATCTGGGACTTGAACCATAGTTTGTCATGTGGGAGTCCAGTGCCTTAACCACTGTACCAACTTCTGGCCCTATATTTGCCTCCTTTTACACTCAGTTCCTATCCTTGGTACAATCCAATGTATTGCTTTTATTATAATAATTAAGAGATCAAATATATGATTTTTCACACATCACTGTCTTAAAGGATCTAAAACTATCCTTACTGGGGCCAGTGTGGTATAGTGGTTAAGGTGCTGGACTCCCACATGGCCAACAGTGATTCAAGTCCCAGATCTGGCAGCTTGAAATTCATGCCAGGTGCACTGGCATGTGTGCCTAAAATCCCAAGGGGAAAATGGAGGAAAAGGGATTGCAGCACTGCCATCTCTCCTAAGGATGGTTTTTCACTTTCTTTCACCCCATCTCTGTCTCCCCAATGAACACATGCACTCTACAGCAAAAAAAAAAAAAAAAAAAAAAAAAAAAAAAAAAAAAAAAAAAATCTCTCCAGAAAAAAGAAAAAGACTGTCCTTTATCATTAAAGCAATATTTTGATGTATAAAAAGCATGGTCTGGAAGTAATGAGCCTTGGTTTTGTTTTGTTCTTTTCAGCCTGACACCAGGTGAGACTGAGCTCTGTGGTCCTCTGTTGCCTTCAGCAGACAATAGAGAGGTATTCAAACCTGGAGGTCCTATCCAGTACCTTGTCATAAAGTAGTATGATCATTAATTGATGCTAAGTTAAAATATCTTAAAAAATATTTTAAACTTCAAATCTAATATTTTTTAAAGCTATAGTCATCCTAAATCATTTCTCTGCAATTTTACCCTAATTTCTTCAACAATGTTCAGTAAATATAAATTGATGTCTAAGGAATTTTGAGACCTCACCATCATTTCACCTCAAAATAGAAGTCTGCATTTTTCGTAGGATGCTGGAGTTCATAGTTCTTCTATTGCCTAGATTAGAATATCTTATATTCCCCATTTGGAAAAGGACAAATATTTAGAGAGCAGGAGAATCTTCCATTTGCCTTCCCCTGGATCCACAGAAATATGAGTAAAAAAAATTCAGTGGTAATTTTGGTTGTGAAAATGAATAAAGTCAGCATGATGGTGAGTGGCTTATGAACAGTGAGGAGAAGTTAGAAGTTCACTTTCTCCTCCAGATTGCTGGCCTCCCTACATCAGAAGTATTCGTTGCTATAAATTGTTTTTGCTTTCCATACAGTTGTCTTCTGTCTCTCCTGGATTGATGTCAGATATGATAATAAAACTAAGCAAGGACTCCCGTAGGCAAGAGGCTTTGGGATTCTTGCTGGCTTGAGAGATGAGTGGAGTTTTTGAAAGCATCTTTTGTAGTTGCCTTTCCACTGCCAACTGGCCAAGGCCTTCCCTGGAGCTCTGGGAGCAGCTCGCCCCCTGGACAGACAACCGTAACCTCTCAAGGTCAACCTTGTAAAATTTGAAGGGAATGGTTTACCTGGCAGTGCTGACAGTTCATTGCAACCATGAAAGGGCCAAGAACAGAAGAAATTTCCCACATCCGAGCCCACTTAACTGCTCCGCAAGAGAGAAATCAGAGCATTCATAGCAGCAAAGAAATGCCTGCTTGATTTTAACATGAGAGAGCTTTAGTAGGTACATTTTTCATGTCTTTCTGAACCTTTGGATCTCATTTTCTCCTGTGGGCTTCAATTTTTCTTCTCTCGGGTCCACAGTTTCTCCTTTGTTTAAATTGCTTTCTTGAGCTTCCCCCATAAATACAATTCAAGAAAACAGTTGGACATCTCCCTTCTCTTTCCTCAAAAAAGTTAAAAGAGAGATTGAAACCAAGTTACTCTCTCACCTACAAACTCTTCATTCTTTTTCACTTAGCCTTAAATATTATAAGGAATTTGGAAGTTAATCTTTGATATTCTTTATGTCATATGGTAAAGAAGAAAGTCATAGGAGATTTGTCGTTTATCTCATCATCTACTCTGATGAAAATCTTAGTATCTAGAAATATCCTTCCTGTGTCCCTCCACAAGGCAGATAGTACTGCTGCTACTGCCACAGCTAGCTTATGCTGCTACAGTGTTATATGCAGGAGACTCTTCTAAGTGCCATAAACCGTCTAACCCTACTACATTAAGAAGTAGGTACTACATGTATTTCTAATTTATAGATAAAAAAACCTGAGAGATAGAGAGGCTAAATATTTTTCCCAAGCTCATAGAACGAGCAGAGCCAGGATATAATAAGAACTATATCTTCCGGGTTTCATGTGTATGTCCTCATTTTCAACCCTTACATGTAGTAGCCCTTGATTGAGCATCTAAAAACTATGAAGACTCAATGAGTAATACTCTGAGCTTTTATTTATTGATTGAGAGTATTTTTTGTTTTTTGTTTGTTTGTTTTTGTTTTCATTTTTTTTTTGTAGGGCATGTGTACTTGTCAGAGAAACAGGGAGAGACGGAGAGACAGAAAGCAAGAAACTTTCCAGGCAGGATGGCCATGTCACAATCTCTTCTCCTCCATTCTTCACTCAGGATTTTGAGCTTGAACAGACATGCTCCTTAACCACTAGGATACTTGCTGGCCTCTGAGTGCTTATTTAAAATAAAGGCTCATACTTATAGAGCACTAAAAATAGGGTGACTAGACACCCCTGTTTGCTTGAATCAGTTCTGGTTTCAACCTAACATCTTAACCCTTTAATTCTCAAAAAGTGTACTGTATTACATAGTAAATTATATGGCTACCTTAAATTTAAACAAAAATTGCATTTGGAAGAACAAAGAGTGAATTGTTACTTTGATCACTGGACTTATTTTTTCTAGAAATGGAACCTCTTTGTGTGAGGAGTCTTCAAAAAGTTCATAGGAAAATATGTAGCATGCAAAAACTGCATAGAATTCAATTTTTATTTTGCACAAAAATAAAAAACCATACATGAGTTCAATTTTTCCCTGAGCCTTTTGAAGTTCTCTTATACTTCACCAAGTTTCTAACTCTGAATTCTGGTTTGGAATCAGACACACTTCTCTCATGTGAAATGGGTGAGTTCTTAAAGGATTGTTGGTGTCAAGAAGATTGCCATATTCTCTTTGGGGAGCTGGATGTTTTGTTTATGCTGGTTTTGATGTAGGAAAGTTTACTAAAGGGGTTGACATCTTTTTTTGTTATTGTGTCTTGTTTCTTAAGGAAAGGTAGGTTGTTGACGGAGGTGAAGAAAGTGTCTTGATGGCAAAGAATACAGAGCTAGCTCCAGGATGAATAAGGAACCAAAGCAATAGAAGTAGACATAAAGCTTGAAATACATGAGAAAGGGGCGGGGGAACAAACTACAAACCTCAGGCGAATACCAGGTTCATCAGCCAGTAGTATTTGGAGTGTGCCAGGTGAGGGAGAAGTTAGAGTAGAGGGCCAGCAAAGTCAGAACATAAACATCTTCTCAAATTTGTGTGTGGTATTTCCAGACTAATTAAGTTGTGTTAATAGTTTCTGAATGCAATGCAAGAGTAAAACTAAACTCAAATTAAAAATTAAATTGCAGAATTTGATGAAAGATGGACATCAATAGAATCATCAAAAGGTGATAAGTAATATGGGCAAAGGAATGGGAGATCATTGACTATGATTCCAGATGAGAATTTTAGATGGAATTAAGCATGGTGTGGAGTGCTGGTATCCCTGGAGTGGTAAACTAATGGACTTATAGTATCTTCTCGCTTTTAGATTTCCTGTCTCTCTTGATCAAAGTTGTAATTTATAGTGGGTTAAAGACTTCTGAAAGCTTTGATACATATGAAAAAGTCCATTGCATATTGCAAGTAGCCCTCACCTCCTTATGCAATCTTTGTTGATCAATACCTTCTCTCCCTCCTACCTTACTCTGACTCCTTCCCATGCAAGTTAAAATTGTCCACAATCTTAGCTTACTGACCCTAAATATCAAAGACCAACACAAAACTAAATTGCCAGTGTTTTATGGGGAAGTGAGGTCCCAAAACTACAAGAGTGAGGGAGAAGGGGATGAGTCATGGAAGGTGATGTGCTACTGTCCTGAGCGGACACTGTTTCAGGATATTTCCAGACAAGAGATAAGGAAAAGCTATGACTCAGAACAGATCTATTAGAAGAAATTTATCAACTCTATTCTTCTGGTTCAGTATCCCACTGGACTATTTGCCATAAGAGTTGTCAATTTCCCTGAGTTTTTAAACTGCGTTAAGTTCTTGGGTGTGAGACTTTATCTGGTCCAGAATTGGTTGGAGGAGGCAAAGGCTCCAGACAAGGTGTGTGGTAAACTACGTCAGGCACCAGAATCTGCAAGCTCACAGGGAGTCTGCGTTCTTGATGTTAGCTGAGGTATGAGACTTTCCAAGTTACAGAAGACAGACAAGGTTGAATGAATCTAAAGAAACATTCCAGGTATGCCAGGTGTATGCCCTTATATCTCCAAACTTCCACTGCAGATTCTACCACAGAACCTAGAATTTTATTTTTATGTATTTGTTGTTTCTTGCACATCTCGAAGCTCCTATGAGCAAATACTTTTTACTTGCAGGTTTAGCTCAGCATCATGCACATAGAAAAAGTTGATGAATGTGTGTAGAATAAAAGAATGAGGTTACATATCATCCTTCCAAAAATCAAAATTCCAACACTGAAATAAAGTATCTAAGTTCTTATGACATTCTATTCACCATGTATTCAAACACCAGAAATTCACATCTTGAACAATGACTGCTTAATCTGTAGCCTCTGATTAACAATCTTAGTCCTCTGATATTTAAAAAAAAAATTTTTTTTTTTTTTTAGAGGTTTTCGCTATATAGTGCGTGCGCTCGCCAGACAGAGACAGAGAGACAGAAAGTGAGAAATCACCCCCCGGGGGGATGGTCACACCGCAATCCTTTCTCCTCCATTCTCCTCTCGGGATCTTGGGCACGCACGCACACGCGCCCGGTGTGAGTTTTAAGCAACCGGGTCTGGGACGCGAACTGCAGTCGACTACGTGGGAGTCCAGCGACATAGCCATCACGCTAACTGCTGGTCCCAGTCCTCTGATAATTTAAGCATATTAACAAGAATGCACACAGATGGTCTCTAAAAAGTCAAACTAAGTCATAGATACAGGTTCTTAAACTATGCATAGGGATTCAAAGGAACTCTGATATGCCATGCTAAAAATTATCTGCTTTATTTCAATTTCATTATAAATGATACGATTAAGTTTGTTGATAATAGGGCAGCTGGTAGTATGGTGGTTAAGGCGCTGGATCATACACCGCTGACCGAGCAATTCAAGTCCCAGGTCTGGCAGCTCATAAAACAAGTCAAGAGCATGTGCACGTGAGGCTGCCCAAAATCACAAAAGGAAGGAGAGATGGAGGAGCTAGCAGAGGAAGATGAATGCAACATACTGTCTTACCTCAGTTATCAAATACTGCAATAAGAATTCATAAAGCATTATGTTAAAACAATCATGAAAGATAATAAATTTAGAAAACATTAGTGACAAAGCTGGGGAAAACCATCTAATGAGGCTGGTTTAGAGAAAACAACCACAAATAAATAAATGAAGAAATAAAGTCAGACAGTACAGGCAAAAATATTGCTTCAAGCATGGCTCATGTTATACCATGTAAAATAAACTAAAATATAGGTCCACAATCATCCTTAGTTTTTCTACATAAATACACAAGTTAAAATTAACTTTCATATTTTAAGAGAACAAATACCGATCTGTTATCAAAATCATTGGTGTGTTTAATAAACTGGATATCTGTAGTAGATTTTAAAAGAAAATACTCACTTGTGGGTATGAAATGATACTATCATTTATAGATATTCATTTGAGAAATTTATATATGCTAACATATAGAAAATATCAATAATATTCAGATAGAGAAAAATAAAACAATGGCAAATCTTTTTATTTACTGCTGAAAAATACATTAGAGAAAAGCTGCTAATTTCCAGCAGGTATTTTATATAAATCAGTGTTTATGTAACAAGATGATAGATTTTTGAGGATTTGATGATTATTTGACTTAGGTATTTGCTTTTTGTGTATATTTTGAAATTTGCATGATTTTTCTGCACTTAGCAGAACATCTTTTTCTGCAATGGTAAAGTACCTGTGCATTGCGATCCAAACATGTGTGCCATGAGGCGATCATCAGCTCCCAGACTAGACTAATTTCGTCTTCAGTGCACATTAATTCACATGTCATCAGACATGAAAACGCAAGTGTTTGGGACCTTTGTTCTTTTGTTTTGTGTCTTTCTTGTGTAATCAAAGGAAAAGAAAAAGAAGTATCATCTTAGAGTATATGAAAGATCAGGAGATAAAAATAATGCAGATTCAAATCTTGTCCAAATTAAAACTAATTAATCATACTATTTTAAAATGAAACACTCACTGGAAAGTCAATGAATTTTAAATTTGGGCAAAGTTTTTTTTTGAGTTTTAGACTATGAGCATGTAGTCACAGTGACACTTTGTGTTCACTGTGAGGGAATGCACTCTAGAAAAGTCCTAGATAAATGGATCCCCTGACCCATAGTGCTGGGAGCATTGTACAAAAGCCACTCACTCTTGGAAGATCTGAGGGGGCAAAGAGAAACAGCGAATCAAAATAAAATGTGTAATATAAATCTGATGTGCTGTTAACACATGGATAGCGTCTGCAAGTTCACTGGTATTCTCTGTATTACATTGTCAGACAGATCCTACCCTCTCCTTTGTAAGTAGACTGACCTAAAAAAACTCTGGATCTGAAATATCTATTCTACATAATTTATTTAGAGATGTCATTGTAAGTTATTTCAACTGTTTGCTAAAATCTCAAAGGAGAGTGGGCTTAGAACATTATGAAATAAAATCAGACAAAAACTTATTTGGATTCAAACATTGATTTTTTTCTGAAGTGATATAGTTCTTATATGTTCTATAGTTCTTATATGCGATGAAGTAAACAGTAATAAATTTCAATGACTACTAGTGAAAGAGAGCAGTTTGAGTTCAAGTATCTAAAAATTTAAGTTTATACCATCTAGTTAAGGATATTTACATGTCTTAATACAAAAATAATATTTTATTTTAACAAGAGTTGTATAATATAGACTTAGAGAAATAAATCATTGTTATGTTTATTTGTTTTTGCAAGAGAGTATATGTGCACAAATGAGAGAGAGAAAATACTAAATACAAAAGCCCAAAAGGAGACTGGAGGAGAAGGGATAGTGGTGTGGCCATCTCCCCTGGGGGTGATTTCTCACTTTCCTTCTTTCTCTCTCCCTGGCAAGTGCACATGCCCAGTACCAAACTAAAATGATAAGAAGGAAGAAAGAAAGAAAGAAAAGGAAGGAAAGAAAAAAGGGCAGTGGGGACAAATTGGGTCAGGCACTGAGAAGTGCTGCTTCTGATGCCCCAGATGTCCTTTGGCCTCTTTTTCCAATTTATGCCTGGTCATGCCATAAGCCCTTTTCCCTCTATTTATCCATCCTATCAGGATACTGAGCATGCATGCATATGCTGCCATGTTTTCCAAGTTGCTGGGATTTCAAGCTGACTGGGATTCTAACAACAGTTGGCCAGATGGGATCCAGGTCCCTTTAAACAGTGCTTGAATACTGTGCTATGGAGCCAGTCCTGGTAAGCAATAATTTCTAATCCAAAAAGTAAAAGCTTAATTTATTTGACTACTTTTTTGTATTTATTACAATTAAATAATTTTAATTGAAATTTCAAAAATTTTCAACAATCAAATTAATTATGGAATTAGATTGGAATGCAAAGCTTACAAGCTTAATTAGTATACCTAGATATCCAATAATTAACTTTCTGTGTTGGGAAAGGAGCACATATATTTCCTAATTTGGAAAGATGAGGCCAAAGGACTTCTCGGGCATCAGAAGCAACACTTCTCACTTGCCTGGCTCAATTTGTTCCCATGGCCCTTCTTTTCTTTTCTTTCCTTTTCTTTTCTTTTCTTTTCTTTTCTTTTCTTTTCTTTCTTTTCTTTTTTCTCTTCTCTTCTCTTCTCTTCTCTTCTCTTCTCTTCTCTTCTCTTCTCTTCTCTTCTCTTCTTTTCCTTTCTTCTCTTCTTTTCTTTTCTTTTCTTTTCTTTTCTTTTCTTTTCTTTTCTTTCTTTTCTTTTCTTTTCTTTTCTTTCTTCCTTCCTTCCTTTCTTTCATCTTTCTGTCTTTTTAGTTTGCTACTGTGCATGTACACTTGGCGGGGGGGGGGGGGGGGGTGGGGAGAGAGAGGAAAAGTGAGAAATAAGCCCCCTAGGGGAGATGGCCACCCCACAATCCCTTTACCTCCAGTATGCTTTTGGAATTTTGGTCACTCTCTCACATGCACTCAGTGTGTTTTGAAGCCACCAGACCTGGGACTAGAACCCTTCAGTTAGCCATGTGGGATTCAGCTGCCCTAACTTCTGTACCACCTCACCTTTCTTTATATGATTGCTCTTTTCTTGTTATATCATTAGTTGTTTTATTATAATCATAATATTGCCAGTTCTCTAAACATAATTTGTATGTGGTTGGAGAATAATTATCTAGAAATCTAACTGGAAATAATTGTGTCATATATACAATCTTAAATTAGTTTGTATGTATGTAGATTAAGTCAGTTGTGGAACTGAGCAGAAATGGCACAGCAGAACTAAATAGTATACAGGGTGAAGGGCCAGTAGTTGGCATAGTGGTTAAAGTACTGGACTGACACATGGTCCATCACTGTTTGAGTCCCTAACCCGTGAGCTTAAAAATCATGCTTGCTGGGCATTTATGCATTCATGCCCAGGATCTCAAGAGGGATCCTAACTCAATAGGGTCTGGCTTTTTAAAATTTATTAATTATTATTTTCATTGTTTTTTAACTGTTCTTTTTCTGTTTTTATTTGCTAGAGGGCATGTGTGTCTGCCTGAGAGATATAGAAAGAGAGATAAAATCAAAGTTTTATTGATAACTGTTCTAAAGCTAATTGTACTGATGTAATGCCATCCACCACAATTTTTGTTGTGTTACATGCAATAGAAATAGCTAAATTTCTTTGTCTATTACATCATTATTGTAATGAACTACTCTTCTCTTTTAGAATCCATCAAGCTACAAATGACCATCAAGACAAAGTCTCTAGTGAATTCTCACCATGACTTCTAGCACAGGCCTCTAGATAGACTTCTGGCAGAGGATCCTTAACGGCTGCCTTCCCCCCATCATCACCCAATTTCAGCAGGAAGAAGTCAGAATGGTATTTGACTCTTCTGCCACCTAACAGCAGTTAGGGATTCCTCTGAAGAGAGGGGAATAAGGTAGAAGACAAAGACCCTATAAATATAGTCAGAGTATAGGCCCACAATGGAATCATGAAATGGCTAAGTTTTAAAATGGAGACAAAACAGCTTTGCTGCTTGCTCTGGAGAGACCTCTTGTTGCGGTGGTTCAGAGATTGACTTAGGCAGCATGACCTAGCCCTAAAATAAAGGCTTTCTCTAGGCTCCAACACATTCTAGGAAGAGGATAAGATAATGGTTTATATAGCCCAACGCTTTTAGACAAAGGACCTTTTGACCTTGGCGCCCACTACAAAATTAGGAAAATAATTGGACCCATCCAGCAAGCTCCCCTCTGCCACCGTGAAGGGATGTATGTACAAGTCTCACCTAGAACAAGTATGAACAAGGCCCCTTAGATCCAGGTAAAAATGCTTCGCCCCAGTTCCTCTTCAGCAACCCATTTTCTGGGACCCCCTTTCTTCTTGGGAGCTCTGTTTTTCTTTCCCTTTCCCTCAATAAATTCCCCACTTTGCTATACCAAAAAAAAATTAAAAAATAATAAAGAGAGAGAGAGAGAAAGTGAGAAACCACCTCTCATGAGGAATGGTCACACTACAATCCCTTCTGCTCTATTCTCCTTTGCGATTTTGGGCATGCACACACACATGCCTGGACTATTTCTCTATTTCTTTATTTTTCATTTTCATATAAAGTCCCCATTATGATATATACAGTATTTTTTTTTCAATAGCTTTACATTTTTTTGGTTCATGAAATGTTTCTTCCCTTTACTACCCGTTCTGTACCACCCACTTTCCTCCCTTACAATCTCTGAAAGCTATGCTGATACTCTCTGTTCCCTTATCTTCAGATCTTTCACTTTCTGCCATAGTGAGCAGACATTTGGTGAGACAAATATTTTTAGCTCTACCTTGTAGATGAGGAAATTGAGATTCAGAAATTAAATTACCTTCTCAAGGTAACAAGCTAATAAGTAAATTGTAAGCTTAATGGAAGTGATCATGCAGATGACAAGAAAAATCCAAGATATTCCAATTTTATAAACTAAGAAAGAGAAGTAAAATGAAAATGGCAGATTTGTTTGAAAATATTATTATTGATTGGTACAGAAAGCACTAGATAAATAGAAGCCAAATGAAAGTAAACCCTGCTAAGACTGCACCTAGTACCATCTCACTCCCAGTCACCACTACTGTTGATTATAACCATCTACTAGAAACTGTTATGTGGCTCACATATGCTCTCTTATATAATTATTAGAATAGTTAGAAAAGTAAAGTGCATATGCATAATTTACATAAAAAGAAACCACGGATCAGAAAATTACATATTTTTTCCACTATTAGCTTGGAAATGGTACCACTAGAAAGAGGGTTATTTTCTCTTCTAATGCCTGTGCTATTTATTGGACTATTCAAAAAAAAAATCTTAGAATCATATGTGACAGTTGAATATTGTGCTCACATAAATCACCCTTTATGTTATTAAATGTGATATTTGATCTTTAATTTAAAAGCAGACAATGTGCTTTAGAAATAATATCACTAGAAATGCAATCAGAATACAAAACCCCATTCCGCCTTTTTAGCTACTTGTGTAGCATTAAGCAAGTCTCTGGTTTTCTCTGGTTTTCTTTCCTTATTTATAAAATCAGCTACTTCACTCAATGTTCATTTATTGAGCCCATTTTTTAAGGCAAGACCTCACTTCCAATGTAGTGTGGGACTCTAAAATGAAATGACATTACTCTGTTCCTGCATTAAATTATATTTAAAACAGCTGTGACTTCTACATAATTATTTGAGGAATGTTGATGCATAAAACAATCTTTCCTTTTTTTAATTCAAGAATTCTGGAAATCAAATCCTAATCTGAAGAAAGCTAATGTATTTTGAATGCTTAAAAACTTCCGTATATTGCCTAATTAAATAATCATATCCTATGAGATAGTTTTAGGTCTACCTTGTAGATGAGGAAACTGACACTCAGAAGTTAAATTACTTTCTTGAGGTAATAGAGAGAAGAAGTAAATTAGAAGTAAAATTTACATTTCTTTTAATCCCAAGTCTATGTTTTCTATTCTTTCATTTAATTGGTTATTAAACAAACTTTTGTTGAGTAATATGTGACAGGCACTGGGCTAAATGCTCAGAAAAGAGATCAAATCTTTCTGCCCATATGGAACTTATAGTTTATTAGGAAAATCATGCATTAAACAAACATAATAAAGAACGCAATATAAATTATTTAAAGTGTGTGAAGAAAATTTACAGAATACCATGGAAATGAATAAGAGGGAGAACAATTTAGATTGGGTGGTCAAGAAATTTCCCTCTGAAAACATGAACCTTTTTTAAGGAATTGAGACTTCAGTTAATGTAAGAAGAATTTGTCTTTGAAAAACTGGAGGAAAGAGCATTCCAGAGGCTCCAAGGAAACATGCTGAAACATTGGCATGTGCTGAACTTCCCATGGGAAGTGTAGGGAAAGTCAGTGTTAGAGAGCTAAGTAGACTCAGATGTTAGAATTTTGTTCTAAATTTGATAGGGCCTCTTAAAAGAGTTTTAAGCAAGGGAGTGATAAGATCAAAGGTTTACTATTTTGTTTGATATGTCACTAGTAAAGTCACAAAAAAGAATGCAGCAAATCAAATTGAGTAAAGTGAGCTAAAGTTGAAGAAAAAATGCAAAATACCATCAAGGTAACTCTTAGTTTAGTGCTCTCTGAGGAATAAGGGAGCCCATGCCAACTTTTAAGAGTAAATACGTACAGCTAAGTCAGTGGTCAATTCTAACTGCAAGGATAGGGAAGGATGGGAGATAGAGCTTGGGAAAAGATAGAAATAATCAAGAAAAACGTCAAAGTAAAATCTACCTAAGTGAAAATTCCTCATGAAGTCTTTTCTTGGTATTGTTGATAAGAGTAGTTGGACAATCAAAAGGTAATTGGTAAAGAGGTGGTTTTACAAATTCAGATGATGCTGACTTGACCTATGAGCCTAAGATCCTAAACTGTAGATGTTTGGTTGGTCTAGTAGCAACTCTGGCAGGCTCTTCATTCCCTGCTTTCCCCATAGATGGTCTTCTAATTCATACGTGCATGGTGCCTGGCTCAGAGCAAGCTTTAAATTATTTGGCCAAACAGACTCTGGGTGGATACCATTTTCCTTCAGAACGAGATGAATTCAGTCTGAACAACAAGGAAGAGCTTAAACTATGATATAATTTAGACTTCATTGGGAGCATCACTTTAGCCTTATGATAGTGCAAATTCATTTGAGCAAAATTCTATGCTGTACAGTCAATTAAATAAGATTAGACCAAAGGTAAGGTTTAGGAAGTGTAGATATGTTTATATTAGCATATACCCTCCTGTCTGCATAGTGCAGGGGATCTGATTGATATGTCTAAGTGCTTTAGGTAAAACAGTGTGTCGAGGAGGGGCTGGCAAGGAAGGAAGAGGGCAGGATTCAAGGTGGTCAAACTCTGGTTGGCATTTTCTGCTCTCTCTACCTTAGAGCCAGAAATTGCTATCTTCTCTTGTGTGATGAATTGTTATTTTCCACTTGTGGGATTTAGTTTTCTCTTTTTTGTCCCATCATCTTTGCAAATCTGCTTGCTTCATAGCAGGATTCTGAGAGTTAATCATTTATTTAGTGTGTAGAAAAGTACTTTGGTAACCTCAGAAGAAATATCTTATATAAAAAATAAATAATACAACAATAAAAACTGGTGAATTGTAGTGTGCACCTCTCATTTCAAATCCTGCCTGAATCCTACGAGTTCTTCACCCATGGGTAAGCAGGGTAAGTTACTGAAATAAAGCATGCACATTATTCTTGGCTCACAAAATGAGTGCAACAGCTGACAGGAGAAAGGCCTTAAGAGTTGATGTTAGGGAGCCAGATGGTGATGCAGTGCTAAAATGCAGCACCAAGACTGACGCATAAGGGAGGGTTCTGGGTTCGTGTCCAGAGATATGAGTACACTGGGCACACTTGTGCCCATGACTGGCTAGCAGAGGCTGGGGGTGGATTATGGTATCAAGACACTCTTGGGGGTGTTCTCTCTCACTCTCGCTGTGTCTGTGAGTCTCTCTTGCTTATGAAGAATAAGAAATAATTAATATGAAGAGGGGAAGATAAACAGAAAAGCAAGGAAATCTAGAGAGTGGATTCTTAACTTTTTGATTATTCAAGTCGACATTTCTGAGACTTCATAAGAGTTAGGTAATGTCGGTACCATGGGGTCTATTTTCTTTATGAGTTATGTCTCCCTGCCCCTGGTGTACTTTTGAATATGCACTAGTGACCTGCTGAATGTCTTTTGAAAGACAAAATATAAACTCTTTCTCCCCTAGTGGTTTTAAAACAAACATCAGTATGTAATCACCAAATATGGATTCATAAACAAACTAAAAATTCTCTGTCTGCATAGACCTATACACAACTAACTGAAACTAATGCTTCTTTTCTCATTGCCCAATTGCTCCCTTTAATGTTTCTTCAATGAGCCAGGAACCCTGCTACATGAGCATAGAATCATACAAAATGGATAAATCACCTGTGGAGACCAATCAGATAAAAATTAAGTTCAATTGGGGGCTTTGGAAGCCTCTGCTCCACTAACAGCCTTGCTTTCCAATTCCTTCCAGATTCCTCAGAGACAAAGCCTGTGATTAGTTGGGTCAACTCATATAGTAGTGAAACTGGGACAAACTCGGAGTCACTTATAATGACTCTTCTTGCGAAGGTACCTCTATTAAGCTGCAAATAGTCAGAGAAGGTCATTCATGTTCTTGAAGGTGTTAGTTCAGTCAGTGAGCTTGCTTCCGTCTTAACTCTATTGAGCTCACCTCACTGACTTGATAAACGTACAGGAAGAGAAGAAAGGAAGGTAATTTTTGGAACAATGGCAATTTGAGAAAATAAATAGAAAGTCCAGCACTCTTGAGTCTTGATGCAATTAGATGGTCACCTATTTATTAAAAAGCATTAGAGTCTCATCCAAAGGCAACATGAGATAATTAGGCCTTTGCCAGGCAGGGGGAGAAGTTCTTCTGTAATGTTAGAGAAATAAGTGTGAAGCCTGCATGGCAAAATTGGCAAGTTTTTAAATTCTGTCTGGGGCCAGCGTTGATTCTTTCCAAAAACCTGGAGATCAAATGGGAGGCCTTCTCTCAAAATACCCTCCTTCTTCACTTCAGAAATAAATAAATGTTGCTCCACTTCTTCTGTAGTGGGCTTTTTCTAAATTTTTATTTAACTCCAGACACACATCTTAGCACTGTCCCTCTAGTACATTGCTCTGAAGAAGAATGCAGGCTGGCTGTCAGTGGGGAGAGGAGTGACCCCTCTTCTGAACTCCTGGAACTTGAGCCTTCTGTGCTCAGAGAAGCAAACCAGCTGTCACCATATTCTGGCCATCTGGTCACCAGGCAGGCTGCTCAGGGTGGGATCAAGGTGAACTGAGTAGTAACAGCAAAGAGAAGTTATGCAGGAAGATTTCTAATGCCAGCCCGAGTGATTGGGAACCAGCTGAGGAAGACTTGGTTGAGGCAGAACTAAGGATGGATTCTTGGGGTGAGGCCTCTGAAATGACTAGGGGGCAGAGATGTGAATAACAGGAAGTGAATATAGTTTCCTTATGTGCCTGGGATGGTGATATTGCATATGAACTGGGCCCTTTAGAGTAGAGAAGCATCCTCCCAGGCCTCGTTGCCTAGAGAAGGTTGACTATCACTGGCTCCCTTTCTTCAGCAGCAAGGATGTTGCTCACCCTCCTGAGCTCCTAAGAAGAGGTAGCACAGAGACATGTGACAATAAAGCTTTGAGATCTGCTGTATATCTTTTGTGACAGCAGCATTCATTGGTCTATGCCTTTGGGGCTGGAGTATGTTCTGCAAGAGGCTTTGACAGACTTAGACCTCTCATTGCCTCTCTGTTCATCCCTTCTACTTTTCTACCACCTACTCCTTTCCATATACTTTAGCCATCCATAAAATCATTAGATCTGATTCTCTCCCATGCTACAAAATTATTAATTCTACCTTTCCCTTTCAGATAGGAAAGAAGGCAGCTCGCCACTCAATAGATTAAGTAAACGTGTATTTGGGATGGCAGGGGAGGGGGAGAATGTAACATTTGTCAGTTGGAGAAATCAATAATCCAAATATTAGCAGGCCTCATATCCTCTTAATAGCCTCATGTTCAATACTCCTTACTCCAGAAAAACTTTCATTTCCTTTGGTGAGAAATCTCCATGTGTAAGGAATATAGATCCCATGCCTGAGGCAAAGACTACATGGTTTTATAATCTAAATAGTTTGTAGTTGAATGAAATAAACTGTTTAATTCCCAATATTGAAAAATATTGATTTCTAATAGTGCTGTTAACCATTTACCATCAAGCATAGTTGCTTATTTATTCATTTAATCATTTGAGGCAATTTATTGGTGGATAAGCAATTATAATATTTCAGTACAGTGTAATATGTTATGCAACTTTTTCACTCATGTAAATTCCAATAACATATTGGGAATAGTGTCTCCAGGAAAATCCGATCAAAATTCCATTAAGGCATAAAGAGAAAGGTTTTATTTCTTTGTTCTCTGCACATTTTCTTTGAATCATAAACCAAATTTAATGAAAGAGATGTAAATCAGGCTACGCAAACTTTAAGAGTAATTCTAATAGTATGGATTATCAGTTTCCTTTCATTTTTAGTAGTTCCTAGTTTGAGCCACTTTTAGAGAAAGAATGAATTTACAGGGAATGAATCTCTGGCATTTGCATATCATTTTAGAGTTGTCAAAAAGCTTTCATATATTTATTTTTTTTTTTTGTTCTTATTATTTTGGTTCTCAGAACACTTGTAGGTAGATAGAACATCTAACTAAAGCAATGATAAACCTTCCCATTTTACCATTGAGGAAATTGAGATCCAGAGATGAAAGGATAGGTGGACCCAGCAAAAGAGAACATTACCTTTCCTAAATAATCTTAAGCATAATTCAGTTTTTTTTCCTTCTTCCTCTCTTCTCTTCTCTTCCCCCCCACCCAAGTATTAGGCACAACTTGAAACAAAACTCATCTTTGTCATTATTGAAAAAAAATAACTTTTTCACAGACTTGACCTCTTCTACTCTGATTCTGTCCCCACCTGGTCTTTCTTCTCTCTTAAGTAACATGATTCATGATCACTCTGAACTTCCATTGCTGTTGCATGTTCCCCAGTGAGGCATCAACATTCTGACCACGAATTTGAAAATAAGTTTAGAAAACAATGATAAAAAAGTAGATTTTTCTACCAGAACTAATAGGTATTCCTGGGCAATTCCTTCCGTATTTTTGCACAGCGTATGCTGTTCATAAATAATGTCAGAAGTGGGCCTTCGCTCCTTTAGTAAGGTGGTCATTTAATGTAAGTAAATCCACATTAAATATTGAAGATCAGAAAAAAGCTGCCTCTTCAAAGAGGTCACATTTAAGTGAAGAAAAAAAACAATGTGGGGGAGAGGGCCAGCCTGGTGCTGGTGGCACAGAGTTAATGGCTCATAGAGAGCATATACATGTTTTTTAAAGATGTTTTATTGCTTACAAAAGGAAGTAGTCTTGAGAGACTGGCTACATAAACTGGCTCCAGCCAGCTGTGGCTGTCGGACTAGGAAGGATCCTGTTCAATTAGTGTTGTAAAATAAAATACTTTGTAAAGGAAATAAACACGGTACGAGCTAAGATTCATGCTTTCAAATATACACAAGGTTTGAATTTTTAATTAGGGCTGCTAATTACAGTCATCAGAAAGCAGAACAGAATAGATTTTACCTTACATTTAGCAGACAAGCCTTCAACCCCAGTGTATTTTTCAATTTCATTAATATTTTATGAAAATGGCCCTTGCAGCTTCAGCCTATTCCAGTCTCCTACAAAACTGCCCCACATTATGGATGCCAATGCCTTTAAGCCATGTACATTAGTGAGATGACAAAATGCAAAACAGCATCTTGTCAACCATTGCATCAATTGATTCTATTAGATAGTGTAAAAACAGTTGGGTGTGAGTTATAATCTCTGTGACACTAATGATGAAGCAAGATACTGGCTGAGAACAGCCATTAGCTATAAGCCAGAAATTAATGATTCTAATATTTTTGAACAAATTAACCTTAATGAACTGGTCTTGCAAATACTGTATTATCTACAGATAAGTCAGTTAGTGGAACAATGTGGTTACATGCGCACAAGCTAAACATATATAAATAGGGGTATTAAACCAATACAAAATATATGTGTAGGCATTTTATCTGTTTACCCATCTCTTGTGCCTGTTTGAACCTCAGATATAATATAGATATAACTAGTCAATTCCTCAATTTTAATGTGATTGGTTGTGACTTAATATTTATAAGACAGCCTGTAACATAGCGGGAGCACCAATAGAACAGTTCCCAAAAGTTAGAGGGTACCCGACTATTAGGGAAAAAAAGAAATAATATACAAAGGATTTTCTAAAAGAAAATGAATCCTTTTGCGAAATAATCACTTTTTTTCTGTTATTGTAAAAAATACAATCTATCCTCCATACTCATTCATATATTTCATTAGTTTGGGAGTTTCATAAGCAGAGTTTCGTTAAATAAATCATGCCTACAGTACTCCTTGGAATGAAGCATCAATTGACCTTCTGCAAATAGAAAAGCTTGTTGTGGATGATTACAAACTGCATGTTGACGGGATATCCTAGAAAGGTAAAGTTAAATAAAAAGACATAGCACTTTTGTTAAGAGTTTCTGTACAAAAGTGACATGCTGTCCAATACAGTTTTTCCCCATTCTTGCATTCCTGTAATTGTTAGTGTGCCAAGGTCAGTGGAAATCAGTTGTAACAAATTTGACAGACAAGTCAAATGTACTATTTGCTGCCAAATTCAACTGGAGCTCCAAAAATGTTGATTTTTTTTTTTTTTTTTGATAGATTTCTTTTCCTATAGGGCGTGTGCACTCACCAAGCAGACAGACATAGAAAGAGAGAAATCACCCCCCAGGGGTAATGGCCATACTGCAATCCCTTCTCCTCCATTCTCTTCTTGGGATTTTGGGCACACATGCACACACGCTGGTGTGAGTTTTAAGCCATCAAGTCTAGAACTCGCACCAGGACGGATTGGGAGTCCAGCCACATAACTATTATACCATCTGCTGGTCCCCTTTGTTTCTGTTTCTGTTTTTTTTTTTTTTTTTTTTTTTTTTTTTTTTTTTTTTCATTAATTGTATTTTAACAGTGGTTTTATTCAAGTAGTTTCCTCTGTTCCCTCCACATAATGCTACTTAAGTTTTCTCTCCTCATCCCACATACTACACTCAAAGAACCGCACTTTTCATCACAAAGGATTTTTTTTTTTTTTTTTTAATGTGTGTGTGTGTGTTTGGGACCACTCAAATCTGTGGTCCCCAGTAAGAGAAACCCATTCACAAATTCTGTTCAAAACCCAAATGGCTAATTTACAGGAGAGGAAACAAAAGTAAGGCACATGCCAACAACAGTTTGTTGGCTTAACTTTGACTTGCTTTCCTGGGAAGAAAGAAAACAGAATTTTCAATGTGAACTGTCAGCCCTAGTTATGACAGAAGCTCAATAGTGAGAGATCCTGAGTCTCTCTTCCATTGGCAGAGAGAAGCAAAGAAACCTTCCAAACAGAATTCTTTCAAGCTTCCTCTACAACTCCACTTAAATAATTTACTTTTTATTTTTTCTCAGACTATTCTTTTTAAAGTTGGCTGACATGTGCGTTGACAAGCATGCTTTACTGCACAAGATGACTTGTGTATTTGGAAAGGAAAAAAAAATACACACACAAAAAAATTCCTGCAACTCTTGAGAATAAGAGAACTTCTCTATTTACTTTGGAGAAATGCAGTCAGCCTGCACTCTGTCTGAAGCCATGAAGACTAAATATAAATTAATATAATTCATATTATAAGTAAAGGACTGCTTTTGAGGAAGATTGTTTACTAATTTAAGAACCAACCAGTGGCTATGTACCTAATTCTGTAAACTCTAACTGGCCATAGAACTGTTAGATTTAAACAGAAAGGTTTTAAATCAGTTCATCAGAACACAATACACTAAGTTATTTAATCTCTGAGAATTTAATTTTGAAACTCATCATTTTAAAATTCCGCCAGTTACCATAGAGTGTAGTAGATGAATAAAATGATGTGGAAATAATGTCTTAAGTGTAGTTACTGATTTTCTGGATCCCTGGTTTCACACTTCAATATTTATGATGATGTGTAGTGACTAAAATAGAAAGTAGAAAGGAAACAGGGCTATTGAGGTCATTCATACCCGTTTGGATTATAAATGGAATGACTGACCTGTGCTGACTAAGGACCTCGACACTGACATACATGAAAGACTCTTCCCTACTTACCCTGTTGTAAAAAGAATAAAATCAACATCTTTTCAGAGAGACATATTTTCTGAATTGGTTAAAAAAATGATTATGTTTTCTGAATAATAATAATAATAATATAATATTCTTCTGGTAAAAAAGTTGTTTCTCCCTCTATCCCTTAAATGTTTCTTTCTTAATTCCGTTTATTGATTTATTTACTATGTGATAGAACTGAAGAAAGAGAGATGGCATACCCATCTTGACTCCATGACTTACCCCAGCTTTATGCAGCCTAGGATCATGGACACTCACAGGCCCCATACTTAGGGAGATCTCTGGATGCAAATTGAGAACTTTCCCACATGGGTCAGCCTTAGAGACTGTGTTAATGCTGCACTAAGTCTATCCCCCAATCCTTGAAATGTTTCTAATGCCTTTTAAAACAGCTTGTAGAATTCTGCCTGGTAAGCAATTTTGTATTCTTTAGAACATATTTTATAAGATAAGATATTATGAAAGATGTCTTTAAATTTCTCTTTTATACCATCTTTCTTCTTTTAAAACCTTTTAGTTGTTACCAGGGGAATGGAAAAGCTGACCTAGAGGGCGTTGCTATACCACAGGTGTTTGACATTAACGAAATCTATCTATAAGGCCTTCACTGTTAACGAAATCTATCTATAAGGCCTTCACTGTTGGGTGGCAACATGATATTTAATTATCAAATCTGAAGTTATATTCAATCCAAAGCAACAGTCTGTATAAATACTCTTAAATAAATTTCTCTGAAATGGACTTTTAACTTGCAATGAAAAACGTATTTAGGATTATTTTGAGATTATAGTAAATAATGAATGTATTCAAGACCAAGTATTTATAAAGACCTATATATAATTTTATTTGTAACAATAGGTTTTCAAATTTATATTTAATAAATATTTTGGAATCTATGTGCAAATAATTGGTGGAAAAATTTTGATTCTCTGCTAATTCTAATTAGAGAGAGGTATTGTATAACTCAGATAATTCAGAATTTGACAAATACTAGTTCCCTAGAACCCCATCTACCCGACAATCATATACTTAAAGCAGAAAAGCCTGTGGCGACTTATAATATCCATCTGTGTAATAAACTTGAAGTAATTACTTTTTATTTCTACTTTAATATTCATTTATTCACTCATTTATATTCTTTCATATATTCTTATAGCATGCATGAATTGATCATCTATAGCTGTTCTGTCCTATAACCATGTATGTCCCTCAAGAACTAAAATCATGACTAGTCTAACTTGAGATGTGCTATAACTGAAAAATTAACATCACCTTTCTTACTGATCGATACAATTTTAAAGTGATTATATGCTGAAGTAATAATTTTTAATGTATTGTGTTAAATAAAATATATTATAAAATTAATTTCATTTTTTTAATATGGGACTACTAGAAAATTTAAAGTTACATGTGAATCTTTCATTATTTTCTATTGGCCAGTGCTGACCCATAGGGTAGTAAACACTGTGATAAGTTCTAAGGATTCTAAAATGAAAACAACAGTGACCAGATCTTTAAGGATCTCAGTTTAGGGTTAATATGAAGAGTCTAGAGTAAAAACTCCACCTATATCATTTTCCAGTGATTTGACATTCAAAGCTTTTTTAACTTGTTCTTTCTGTCGAGTCAGCATTTGTAATATCTAAAAGTAGTTCAACACATGCAGTGTCCTACAAAACTTGTTGTTTTTGTCAGATTGTCCTAGCACTGGGTTTGGGTAACTTGGATGCTAAATCACATTGAGCTGTTATACTAAGCATGTATTTTAAGACTACTTCAGTCACTATTTATGACCTCAGCTTCATAGAGAGGCTGAGTATGCTGCCAGCCCTTCTGATGATGGTTTCCCAGCAATGCTTGCTCTGATGACTGGCATTCAACATCTCTACTTTGCTCAGGGCCAATGATAAGGCCATTCAGGAATTTGGGTATGCTCAATTGTTGGGAATAGAGAGTTTCTGTGCAGTTGTTATTTTGACCTCATTAGCACCATGCTTCCACTACTGTTTTTTTTTCTTTTCCTCTTTTTTTCTTTTCTTTTCTTTTTTTTTTTATTTCATTTTCTTCCATACATTCAATCACATTATTATTTGTCTTACAAAATGGATATTTCAACAGGTGAACATTTCTTCCTAGTACTGTTGATAAAACTATGAAATATCTTCAACAGATAATACCACACCTCTTTGTGCCATTAATGCTTTGCCTCCCTGTCCCTCCCCCAAATGTCCTTCCTCAGACCCTCCTCTTTCACACACACTATATCTGGTATTTACATCTATATACTGCATTTCTATATCCTTTAGACAATTAGTTTCAGTCGTAGAGTGCAGACACTCAGTATATATTAAGTGGGGACATACAATGCCTCTCCTTCATAGCATGGCTTGCTTCACTTAACAGTAAGTCTTCCGTATTCATCCACTTCCTGTCAAAAGCCTGGGTTTTGTTGTTTTTTTATGGATGAATAGTACTTTTGATCTGGCTCAAATGGCAAGTAGTAAAGTATGCCATCTTTGAAAAAGGCATGTCAGATGTAGGACTCCTGCTCCATGAAAGCAAGAGTCCTCATATTGTATCATTACATTGCTAGACCACATCAGTCTTGTTCCGGAACCAAGAACAGAAAAAAGATAATTTCTGCCATGGTCAGATGGTTTCCTCATTCTTACAATGAAATATTTCATTTATTATAAGCGCTTATTTTTTTTCCTCCATGTTTTTCTCAGAATAGTTTATATTCAAGTCTATTAACTTATACTTACCCATATATAGAACTTAATTTCAAAGCAGGGTATAAGGAATTTTTTACATTCCAAAATGGTGTTTTCTTTATGACAGTTCCAAAATATTTTGATGAGGGATAAAGGTGGAGTTAGTGACCTGGCAGCCATTAAGTCACATGCAGCCTTGTTAGTATTAGACAAATCCATTTACTCAGTGCTTTATCTTGTAGTCTAGGCTCTCTTGCTTACCTAGTCTGACTGGATCATAGTGAGGATTGACAAACAAGTGTGACAAAGGCCACAGGGCCATCTCTTTGTGATAGGCATCAATGGCTCTGTGAATACCATTCTTCACCATCAACATGTTTAAACATCCAATGGTTAACCTAAAGTATCTCAAATTTACTTCTATTCTTATTTGTGTTCCCTTTACAATTGGTTTAGACCCCCAAAGACAAGCATACTGACTGCAAATGTTTTCATTGTTCAGATAGACAACTAAAATACTCCTTTCTATAAACTTTTGATTAAGATATTCCGTAGCATCTATAGTTCCATAATAGCCAATTGTCTCACATCTGTGACACAAACATGATTATTAGGAATTATTGTTATACTAACTAGAAGGAAAAAACATTATATTCATAATTACTCTTTCTTCCTAGTTTATGCAATAATGCATTATTTATTCTGGATCATTTTCTAGGAAACTTGGTTAATCTCCTTTGGAAGGAACTTCATCACAATGGGAAATAGAATGGGATTTCATTGCTCAGGATGAGATATTTCACTCTATATGTCTGATGTCAAATGTATAAGAATTAAATGTTTTATCCTTATTTATTTTGAAACTTTTAATGCCAGAGGGTACATGTATGTGAATGAGGGATAAAGAGAGAGAGAGAGAGAGAGAGAGAGAGAGAGAGAGAGAACTCCAAACTGAGCCTGGTTACACTGTAATCCTTTTTCCTGCAATTCTCTAGCCCAGCAGGATGCTGGGCACATGTACATTCATCCAGTGTGTTTGTTTTTCTCAAATTGCCAGTCTGAGACTCAAACCCTAGTTAGCCATGTGGGATCTGGCTTCCTTGTTCAGCACTTACTCACTGTGCTATGGGACCAACTTTGTATCTTCATTTATATATGTTTCATTATAATAAAAAGTGGTAAGTTAGCCAATTTTCAAAGAAATAAAATGTAGCACTAGCTGAAAACTTTAGTTAAACATGTAAAAGCCTTTTCTAGTATCCTTGACATTCCAGGAGGAATAACATTTATGACAATTATTTATAATCATCAAAAAATCCTTTAGTTGTCTTTAATAAAATCAAAGTCAATTTCAGATTATATATCATTTTGGTGAATTTGAAAAAGGAAAATGATAAGTTGTTAGGTGCATAAAAAATAAATGGGTCATATAAAAGCTGTATGGGATTGCATCTTGGGAATATTTTACCATTTAAGTAAATTTACATTTTGTATATAATAGTTTTTAATAATAACTAAAACATGAAAACAGCAAGGTTAGCTTGAAAATCATGTAAACCACCATGCTATTAGGTGGTTAACAAAAGCAAAACGCTAATAACTTAATTATAATGTATTAAAACTTAATTAGAAAATAAGATAATTATATGAAGCACTCAATATTGTAGTTACTACTAAGTGAATTAAAGATGAATTACTAATATTTTCTACCGTTAATATATGGTTAATTAATGATTAAACAGTGTTTTACTGCTCACTCATTAATGATTTATTACAGTTACTTAAACAGTTTACCAGATTTGAGTGCCTTAAATAGACATTCTAAGATTACTTTCTGGGTTCATATTTTTCTACTGTATTGGTTATTGCCTTTTCTACTGTGTTAATCTTATCTCCTCTTAACTACAAATATTAAATATCTTGATTACTTATTCAGTAAGAGCTAATCCATTGACTTGTATAAATTTGACTACTAGAGTTGAATATTAGTTACAGGTTTGTGTGTGCGTGTGTGTTCAGCTCTGCTCTCCTTTTCATGAATAAGTGTTCTTAAACTTTAAGTAAGAGAAGGGACTAGGGGACACTAAACTCAACTAATCCAAGTGGCAACCCATAGTAGACTGCTTTCTGTGTTAACACCTAAACTCCCCTCAGGTGGAGTCCAGTTCTGTCTGAGTGAACATATCCTGCTGGTTAAAGTGGGGAGACCTGCTTTCTCAGTGGCCAGTTATGGAACCAGAGTCTGTTTCTTGGTTCAGAGTTTTGAGATCCAAAAAACAAAAAACAACAAAAAAAGAGAAAGGGACCAGCAGTTACCGTAATGGCTATGTTGCTGGACTCCCACATAGTCCACCACGGTTCGAGTCCCGGACCCGGTGGCTTGAACTCACGCCGGGTGAGTGTGCATGCATGCCCAAGATCCTGAGAGGAGAATGGAGAAGAAGGGATTGCGTCGTGGCCATCCCCCCGGGGGGTGATTTCTCGCTTTCTGTCTCTCTGTCTCTCTCTGTCTTTCTGGCGAGAGCACACGCCCTATAACAAAAACCTCTCCAAAAAATGAAAAAAAACAAAACAAAACAGAGTTTTGAGACCCAGATTAAGCTGATCTGTGTATTACCAGGCATTCTCATGATGAGAGAGATCTTTCACCTTTCACTGGACAATTCATTTGGAGATGGCCCATTCCATGAGTTGTAATGGTGTTCGAGCATGTGCTTCCTGGGGACTGATTATTTAGCTCAAATGTTCTGTTATTGCTGTTGGATTTTCCTAGAGTCTCTCAGAATGCAATTATATCTTCTGATATGTACCTGACAACCAGATTGAGGTGTTTTTCTCCCATTTTGGGAAACGACATGTAGATAGCTTCTGGGGTATGACATTGCAATCTTAATGCTTGTCTTTATGTATTTATTTGTCCTTATCAGGGGAATCTGTGGCTGCTAGGGGAATGTGTTTAGTTGGTTTGAAAATGACAGTAGTGCTCTGGAAATGGCTTTTTTTGCTCTCTTAAAAATGACAGCCTTGTGGTAAGTGTGAAACTACTAAATTAACTCTTTTTTCCTCCCCATTTTTTAAAAAAATAGAACTTTAAAATATAAACTGTCACAGGAAATACTTGTTTTACATCTGCTAAGAGAAGATTTTTTGTTCCTACCGTAATAGTCTTAGAAATACTTATACACCTTATCTGATGAAAATGTAACTGTATCTGCACTTTGAACCATTTCACAATTAGCTGCCAAATATTGAATTTCTAAATAAAAGTCATGTTCTTTTTAAACTTCATTTTATGTCTGCCCTGCTCTAAAAAATTAATTTAGTATAAGTTCAAGATAATGTGACACTTCCTGGTCTCCAGGAACAGGAAAAAAATAGTCAAAACCCAAGTGTCAACTAAGGATTCTTCTGTCCTTTGAGTAGATACCAATGAGTGGGATTGCTGTATCATATGGCAGCTCTATTTGTAGATTGAATGTATAAAAAAAATTGAAATAAAAAAAATAAATAAAAACCCTAAGTGCCAAACTTTAACAGAAAAGCCAGTGTGTTGTGGGTCTATTTTTATCCTCTGTGGAAAGAAAAGTAATAGAGATAGAATTGAAGATGGCCCAGAGTAGAGTAGGAAAATCAGAGTAAGTATTGTTGATTAGAGCTTCTTAATTACAGTCCCAATTTATATTTGAATCAAGGAAGAATAATCTTAAAATTATAAAGTGAATTATAGATTCAATACATTGATTAAATAATTTTATAGTTCTATGTGATAAAACAAAACAATAAATAATTTTGCTATACATTCCTAGAAATTATTAGAAAAGAGTCATATTTATCTTTACAATTCAAGTGAGGTTTGGGGTTAAGATTTCAAAATCATTTTGATAAAACCCATTGCCAGCAAATTCTTGCTGGAGGTAATATTTTTTATTTATTTGAAACTTGTTAACTGTCAACCTCCTGTGATGCATGAATTGAATATTGGAAATTTAAATGTATTGAAGTTGAGAGAGTCTACATAAAACTAAGGGTTGTTTAAATGTTTTACAAATTTTATACAAGTTTATAGCAAATGAATATTAGCCTGTAATAACTTTTGAATGTCAATTTAAATACATTTTTTTCTATCAGTAGATGTTTCCATTATCCACCATGATTGCCTCTTGAGTTGTAAAATGAGTTCTCATTCATTCATTCACTCATTTGCCAATTTTTGCTGGGTATCCACTATGTGATGGGAAGTGGGCTGAGGACAGAGAAATTTGAAAATGAAACCAACAGCCTCATGAGTATTTGACAATATGCGGCATCCTAGACAGAAATGATGACTCAGTAGTAAAACCAAATATCAGTATCTAAATGTCTCTTTGTATCGTTTTCTTCTTTTATGGTGGTAGTAATCTATAATGAATCTTATTGTACATATTGGCAGGTGCACCATCCAAAGTAACTTTTTGTAGTTGTACCTTCCACTATCTAGGGTGGTCAAGGATAAATCCTTTCACAATAAATTTAGAGATACAAAGCTTTATATGATTCAAGAACAAAATCCCTAGGGGATGCAGATCGTGGTGCAGGAAACAAAGAGTTTTATCTGTATTTAAAATATCCAGTCCTTTTTTAACATTGTTCCCCATAGAATTACTGTGTGGCCTGTGCGACCATCCTATATTTTGGGAAGAAACAACACTCTTGACTGCCATTAAGGATATTCCGTGAACAATGACCAGGTTTGGGCAAAGAGAAAGAGTGAAAGCAACATGTTACTTAGGTTCCTATCTGCCTTTAGTTTGAACAAAAGGTATCTTTATTCTCTACAAAATGAGTTTGAGGCCACGTTATGACTTCAAATTGATCAGGTAGATGCGCGTTCAGGATTTTTCCAACCTGTAGATTCTGACCCCATACAAAGAAAGATGAAGTTATTAGTGGTCCCTCTACACTGTATGCAAAATTTTGAGTGCATATGATTTTTTTTTCAAGAAATACCTATAACTTTCAACAGATTTTGAAATGGTGTATCTTCCACATATTAATAATTGCCCCAGAAAAAAGGTGCGTGGTAATACTATTAGATTAACATACATTTCTCTCCACTATGAAATTTTAAGCTTTTGTATGAGACACTTTCCCTCAAGTCAAGACTATAAAGAATCCAGTTAAGATCTGCTATTAGCTGGGACCAGTGGTTAGCGTAATGGCTATATCACTGGACTCCCATGTAGTCGATTGTGGTTTGAGTCCCAGACCCGGTGGCTTAAACTCACGCTGGGTACGTGTGCATGCGTGCCCAAGATCCTGAGAAGAGAATGCAGGAGAAGGGATTGTGGCGTGGCCATCCCCCTGGGGGGTGATTTCTCGCTTTCTGTCTCTCTGTCTTTCTAGCGAGCGCACACACCCTATAGCAAAAACCTCTAAAAAAAAAAAAAAAAAAAAAAGGAAAGAAAATCTGCTACTAGCTGTTGAAACTGAGGAGCACAGAAAATTTTCATTAACTTGCCTTAAGCAAGTTTGTTTCCATAATCTGCTTTAGTCTAGGTATACAGACGTGGCCAGAAAGAATTTTCTACTGATGGACAAAGAAAAAAAAAGTTAAAAAAATTTGGGGGGCCATGTTGATAGGCCCCATAACTTAAAATAATTTCTCTGCTTTTATATATGTTATTGTCACAGGCCTTTATATTGGTTTCTAATTTCTAGAGCAGTTATAATTCTTCCTGAACAACTGACCATAAAAGAATTTTCATCTTTAAGCAGGTCAAATAACTTAAATAGTTATATATGTCTTAATTATGCATAACTGTGGTTTGTTCTCCTATCAAGGTATTTTTGTGACCTCACCCATGCTACTCAAAAACTTTCTACAGTAATACTTTATTCTCTCCCAAAGGTACTGTATGTCACCTTCCACCATCCTGAGATAGACACCAGGTGTCAGAAAATGGCAGGCTCTCAGTAACTAAAGTTGAAGATAATAGTCTTTGGCATGTCTAAATGCACTTTAAGAAAAAAAAGTTTTTCTATGAATAAAAGATGTGGAAAAGTCAGTCATGCTAAGATATCATTTTTTAAGCACATAATCATTAGGATAAATAAAACTTTTCCTTTAAAAGCCAGGTACTTAGATTTTATTTAGTAAGATTTCATACAAAAGTTATGAGATACAATCATTTTACAATTGTATACATTAAAAAATTGTGATATACAACTCTCCTCCCCATTAACAAGTTATTTTTTCTTGGGCCAACTGTGATGGAATGTGTCTGGTATTGAAAGTTGACAGGTGTGATTATGTGTAAATGTTCTAGTAAAGAAAGACGAAAAGTACATTTATTCTAACCTAAATCATGGCCCTAGATAACATTATGAAGACTGAATTTATCATATCCACCTATAAAATCTTTTCCAAATATGGAAGATATAAGCAAAAAGCTAAAATGACTTCTAGGTACAATATCTGCACATGGAAAGTCCAGATAGAACTTTCAGAGCTTCGCAAATAGCATGGCTCACTGTACTGGAATGCTAGCGAGGTCCAAACGGCAGATCCCTTTTGAGGTTACAGTTTAGAGTAAAACAGATTTATTAATAATCAATGCATTCATATGACCAAGAATGTTATCAGCTCATCCAAGATGGAAAACAACAAGAAACTTAAGCCAAGAATCATTTTATTTTTGCCCTCCTTACTATATGCATTGGAAAAGAACCCCATTGGCCCTTTTTTAGCTAGTAATGTCTAATGCAGGAAGACAGGAATAAGCAGAGTAGAAAGCACCTGTCAGCTCTATTTCCCACTCTCCTTGATTAGCATGAAACATTAATAGGGCTTTCAGAAATTCTGGCCTGAAATGGGCTTTGCCTGAGAACGTGTCTGTCTTTACTGCACAAAAGCCACTGTCATTAAAAAAGGGCAGATAACTAAAGAAGACTCTTTCTTGAAATTTATACCTTTTTTTCATACAATGACAAATTATTTTAATAATGGGAATCACACACACTGCCATTTGTATAATGTTTCCCATAAAATTCCCCCATTAAATTTGCTCCTTTGCTTGACTCATCTCTTTTTTAAAAAAGAATGACACACACAAAATGATACATCATGCTTTCTAATAAAGAATTGAAAATGAACATACAGTAATGGGTTAACATACATTTTAATAAAATTTTCACTGTTGTGCATTTCACTTTTCAATACTGAAAACCAGGGATGTTCCAGTAACCTCAGGCAATGCCTAAGGATAAAACAAATCATATGGTGGTGAACTATTTTCACCTATTTATTCTTCTACAGAAAAAAATCACAAATATCAAAGAAAATAATATGTACAATATGTATATATATATATATGTTTGTGTATATATATGTGTGTCTATATATACATATACACACACACACACACGTCATGTCTTAATACCCCTTGCCACATACTATATGTAACTATCTAATAAAAATTTTAAAAGTGTTTTGGGGATTTCTGGAGTGTTTTTTTTCCGTGTATTTAACATGTTGCTAATTTTAATTAAAGGTGAAGGTAGATTGATTTTTATTCTCCAAAATGAGCACACACACACACACACATAATCAAAAGCCATATGGGTTAAAGTAAGAAGGTCACAGATCACAAATTACAACTTTGATTTCCTTTAAAACTATACCCAGACTCATAATCCAATGCTTAAGTTTGCAGGTCTAGAAACTTTTGATTTGAGTTGAGGACTTGTTATGTTTATGTAGTCAGTCAGTTTACAAAGAAATATGCCTGTTATTGAACCTGTCCTTATAGACGGCATGTCAGCCAGTACACTTGATGACGTTGGATGTGATTTCCTAAGAGGGCAAAATCGGCAGAGAATTGCCCTAGGTAAAATGAAGTGTCTACCGGAATTTTGTTAAAAAGCAACACTTTGTGGAAAATCATGCCAATTACCCCACTTTACCACTTGGCTATAATGGGGCAGCTTGAATAAAATCAGGTATAAATTAAATGTGCATCTAATTTCCTTCCAGTGATTTTTTTAAGTGTAGAACTGCAATATTTTACAGACAGATTCAGTAGGTACCAGTGATAAGAAATGTTGAAAGAATATGTTTTCTGTATGTTTAGTTAAGAAAGGCTGTTCTCAAAACATTTCAAGCACTTTCTGTCCCATTAAGAAAGATGTTTTTTTGATCATTTCTCAGAGGGATACTGCTAATATTGCTCTCAAAATAAGAAGAGCAGCAAAATCAAGAAGCAAGATAGAAGGCAGCTTTCAAAAAATAGAAACAAAAACAACACAAAATAAAGCCAAATTTCATCGAATGTAATTGTTTACCAAGTCCCAGTGAACTGCCTGATGGTAGTAAACTTATGAAAGCTCTGAAAGGTAGTTTAAATTCTATAATTTTTCTTACAATAATGGTTTGCTTCATAAATTAAAAACAAAGTATATAAAAGATTTGCATCCGATCTCGGCACAGTCTTTGAAAGCAGTTCTATTTCAAGATATATAAAGCACACTCTAGAAAGCGAGATATACCCTTCATTGACAATGACAACTGAAATTGACTTTCAGAGCTGGGACCCTGAGGAAGAACTATTTCAGTCATAAGTCCTGATGAGTCTCTCAGTGACATTACCTGGTGCCCTAATCGTCAGGAAGGCAAGTTAAGATTTTTCAACACTGCATTAAATCCTTACCAGTCCTAGGGAGGCAGATGAAAACCTCATGTATTTGAAATACTAACATAAAAACAGGCTGTGAATAATGGACAAGGGACTTCAAATAATTATTATAGGGAGAGAGGCAACCGAGAGTAGGCACATGTACATCACTAGCTAAATGCTAATCAATAGGTCTATAGAAACATAAAGCTTTAATTCCAAAACTATTAATGTGGAGCAATAGAATAAAGGAATAATGCATATTCACTGCCCATGCTGCATTTTCTAGTAAAAATGCGTTGCACTCTACGAGCTTGTCAATCTTTAATAGAAACTCATCAATTATTTGTGGGCAGGAGATTGAAACGGCTAATAGCTCAAATATATTCCTCCATTTCATTGCATCAGTAGCTCTAAATTAATGCCTGTATTTTTTCCTTAAATTAAATTAAAAAAATAAAATGGAAATATATCTTTTATTTTAGCATACATTCACCATACAGGTAAATGAGTAAACATTTGCCATTGCCCCTGACAATTAAAATAGAAAAACAAAGATTTTTTTTTTTTTAACAAACAGATGAATGTTCAAAAAAGAAGGAAAGAAAAAAACTTAACGTTTGTGCTTTTTGACATTACGATTAAAGCAGTTCAGCTTAACTAAACGGTTATAAAATCAACCCAGCATAGACAATGCTCCAAACTTACTTTGCTCCTTTCATATGACTGACATCATCTGATAATCTGAACTACACAACATATATATCAAAATATGTAGTTGGAATGCAGCACGTTCCCCATAAAACAAAGTCTACTCAATTCTACCTAATTAAAAATGAAGCTTCTCTGACATTAATAGGCAGTAAAGCAAATTTATAGGCAGACACAGAACATTTCAGTCAAAAAAAGTTAGCCTACAACTTGAGAGAAGGCAGGTTTTGCCAATCACATGCCAAGAATCTACCCTCCCTGACCCCAGTCATCTCTCAGATAGCGGATACTGGCATTCTTTGCACATCAGAAATACGCCAGCAGAGACCATTCATGAGGGAAATAGGAAAGCAAGTCACATTTGAGCAGACAACAAATGCTCCCAAACCTTGACCCACTACATGCAACAGTAAGTGAGCCGCGCACCCAGCACCCAGCAACGTGAGAATGAACAGGCACTGCAGGTACTCTGACCTAGTCCCTGTCCTGCTGCAGAATGCTCTATTCCCTGCACACAGCAGGTCTTTAAAAAAATAATAAAAGGAGATTTGCATTATCATTATAAGCCAGTACCCGCACAACAGCACAGAACAGATGACACACTTACTGTAATGTCCCATGAAGCAAAGTTCCCATCTAGAGAGAGGCACTGTTTGCATTATTCCACTCCCTGAAAAAGGGTTAACCATTATGAAGAAACATTATGCCA